>OX104112.1:20033275-21507656 GCA_944474755.1 Limnoperna fortunei | reverse complement strand
ACAAATACATACGTATTGTCAGTTTCCGGTCGGTGATTTTCTACTGTTACTCAGGCTTCCTCCTCCAAATTCAAACGTATTGCCAGTTTCCTGTTGATGATTTCCTACTGTTACTCAGGCTTCCTCCTCCAAATACATACGTACTGCCAGTTTCCCGTCTGTGATTTTCTATACTGTTACTCAGGCTTCCTCCTCCAAATACAAACGTATTGCCAGTTTCCGGTTGGTGATTTCCTACTGTTACTCAGGCTTCCTCCTCCAAATACATACGAACTGCCAGTTTCCCGTCTGTGATTTTCTATACTGTTACTCAGGCTTCCTCCTCCAAATACATACGTACTGCCAGTTTCCTGTTGGTGAATTACTCCGGCTTCCTCCTACAAATACATACGTATTGCCAGTTTCCGGTTGGTGATTTCCTACTGTTACTCAGGCTTTCTCCTCCAAATACAAACGCACTGCCAGTTTCCCGTCTGTGATTTTCTATACTGTTACTCAGGCTTCCTCCTCCAAATACAAACGTATTGCCAGTTTCCGGTTGGTAATTTCCTACTGTTACTCAGGCTTCCTCCTCCAAATACATACGTATTGCCAGTTTCCGGTCAGTGATTTTCTACTGTTACTCAGGCTTCCTCCTCCAAATACATACGTATTGCCAGTTTCCGGTCGGTGATTTTCTACTGTTACTCAGGCTTCCTCCTCCAAATACATACGTACTGCCAGTTTCCTGTTGGTGAATTAATTACTCCGGCTTCCTCCTACAAATACATACGTATTGTCAGTTTCCGGTCGGTGATTTTCTACTGTTACTCAGGCTTCCTCCTCCAAATACAAACGTATTGCCAGTTTCCTGTTGGTGATTTTCTACTGTTACTCAGGCTTCCTCCTCCAAATACAAACGTATTGCCAGTTTCCTGTTGGTGATTTTCTACTGTTACTCAGGCTTCCTCCTCCAAATGAATACGTATTTCAATTTCCTGTTGGTGAATTACTCCGGCTTCCTCCTACAAATACATACGTATTGTCAGTTTCCGGTCGGTGATTTTCTACTGTTACGCAGGCTTCCTCCTCTACGTATTGCCAGTTTCCCCGTCTGTGATTTTTTACTGTTACTCAGGCTTCCTCCTCCAAATACACACGTACTGCCTGTTTCCGGTCTGTGATTTTCTACTGTTACTCAGGCTTCCTCCTCCAAATACATACGTATTGCCAGTTTCCGTTCGGTGATTTTCTACTGTTACTCAGGCTTCCTCCTCCAAATACATACGTACTGCCAGTTTCCTGTTGGTGAATTACTCCGGCTTCCTCCTACAAATACATACGTATTGTCAGTTTCCGGTCGGTGATTTTCTACTGTTACTCAGGCTTCCGCCTCCAAATACAAACGTATTGCCAGTTTCCTGTTGGTGATTTTCTACTTTTACTCAGGCTTCCTCCTCCAAATACACACGTATTGCCAGTTTCCGGACGGTGATTTTCTACTGTTACTTAGGCTTCCTCCTCCAAATGAATACGTATTTCAATTTCCTGTTGGTGAATTACTCCGGCTTCCTCCTACAAATACATACGTATTGTCAGTTTCCGGTCGGTGATTTTCTACTGTTACTCAGGCTTCCTCCTCCAAATACAAACGTATTGCCAGTTTCCTGTTGGTGATTTTCTACTGTTACTCAGGCTTCCTCCTCCAAATACACACGTATTACCAGTTTCCGGACGGTGATTTTCTACTGTTACTCAGGCTTCCTCCTCCAAATGAATACGTATTTCAATTTCCTGTTGGTGAATTACTCCGGCTTCCTCCTACAAATACATACGTATTGTCAGTTTCCGGTCGGTGATTTTCTACTGTTACGCAGACTTCCTCCTCTAAATACATACGTATTGCCAGTTTCCCCGTCTGTGATTTTTTACTGTTACTCAGGCTTCCTCCTACAAATACATACGTACTGCCTGTTTCCGGTCTGTGATTTTCTACTGTTACTCAGGCTTCCTCCTCCAAATACACACGTAATGCCTGTTTCCGGTCTGTGATTTTCTACTGTTACTCAGGCTTCCTCCTACAAATACATACGTACTGCCAGTTTCCGGTTGGTGATTTCCTACTGTTACTCAGGCTTCCTCCTCCAAATACACACGTACTGCCTGTTTCCGGTCTGTGATTTTCTACTGTTACTCAGGCTTCCTCCTCCAAATACATACGTACTGCCAGTTTCCTGTTGGTGAATTACTCCGGCTTCCTCCTACATACAGGTATCCACCCGATATTCCGAAGGTCCGATAGTCCGAAGGTCCGTTAGTCCGAAGGTCCGATAGTCCGAAGGTCCGTTAGTCCGAAGGTCCGATAGTCCGAAGGCCTTGGATAGTATTCATTCAATTCATTGCATCAAAATATACCTAGAAATCATTTTTCATTGAAATCGGGCAAAGTCGACGTTTTCCGGGGGGGGGGGGGGGGTTGGTAAAACGTCCGCCATTTTAAAATGGCCGTAGTCGCGTCAAGTTGATCGGCATACCCATTTTACCAAAATCAAGACGATTTGAAAAAAAAATTAGCCGATATCGTCCGAGGCGGCCATTATGAAAATTCCGAAAAAAAATATGCAGCACTGCCTCATGACGTCTTATATGTGTGCCATGTTCTATTTCAATCCGTCGAACGATGCTCTCGAAATGTGTGGTCTGAGCAGAGGTATTTGGAAGTGTACAGGACCAACCTCCTTATTTTAAAGTAAAATATTACCCAGTAAAAATTAACTTTTATCATTGTTTATATTTATAACTTGTCAATTTATTTTACGCACTACTAGTTATATTTTAAATAAATCATAATTAAGCATTATCAAAAGAACTATGAGGTTTCAAATGACACAGCCCCTTACCTACCCCGCCCCCCCCCCCCCCCAATACAAGACTTTCATAACTGCAAAACTTTCGACGAACTCGGATAATCTCAGAAGCCTAACGACTTTGTTCGGAGACTTCCGAACCAACCCTGCTTTACGTCAGAAACCGCAATGCCCGCCAATTACCCTTGCACGAGTCGACGTAACGGCGCGAACCAGTGGTATATAAAAAGGGAACCGCTCCTTGCATCATGCTTGAAAATTAGGGTACACGCGTGTAACATGGCGTATCTTATGCCCGGAATTAAAAGGGGGGAAATTTTGATAAACGAGGGTTTTCGTTATCAGAAAAACCGTGAAACAAAAGAGAAGATCCATTGGAGGTGTTGGAAAACAGGGTGCAGAGCCAAGCTGAACACACTTCTCTTCGATTTGACAGAAGAATCTCCAGAAATAACTGTTCTTGAGGTAGGAAATAACTAGACTATTGAATAACTAGAAAAAAAAACTTCTTCATTTTCTTGTTTTTTTAAGACCATATATATCTATAAAAACATGTCATGTTTTTTTTAATTTCCTAGCTCAAGAAAAAATCCCAAACAAATTGTCAAATGGTCCGTGCGTAAGGGGGCGCACGACACCCAATCCCCCCATCGGCCCTAAAACGGGACAAAATATGACTTTTAGATCATGTTTACTGTGAAATCAATGAAAAAAGGCCCAAATCGTTCCATTCGGCGAATATTAAATACCAACGCCCCCTTTAACCGAAAATCCTTTATCCACCCCTGGTTCCGTACCCACATGAATCGCAAGGTGGATTAAATTTCTTGAAATAGAGTTTTGACATACTATAGTGGTTGTTCGATTGTGATCAAAAGATACGAAAATTTTCGTCAAGTTTTTCTCAGAAACCGTACATGATATTAATTTGAAATTTGGTAGGATGTTTCAGTATGACAAACTATATGTCCTTAGGGATTTTTTTACCTGTCGGACCCCTACTTCCTGTTTGGGCCAAGGGGGCATCCCTGTCCCATGGACAAATTCCTCATTTATTTGTTTCTAAATAATTATACTTTCTTTAAAGCGATGGGAATTTTAAATGAAAACGCAGCCAAAAAAAAAAGTTAAGCACGGACTTCTGAATGTTGTTAAACCAACAATTTGTTAACATATCTGAAAATCTTCAAAAATATGCCGTTGGACGGAAGAAATAGATTTATTGAACTGTTTAAGTTCACTTCGTACAAAACTTTTCTTAACTAAATATACATTACAAAAAATTATTGTTGATTTCAGTATGATCAGCACAACCACGCCACTGACGAAGCTGTTATCCTTGAGCAACAAGTTTTCAACTCCATTAGACAAGAGGTAAAGAGAGATCCAACAGTGCCTACTCGACGGTCTTTTGATAAAGTGGTAGCCGACTTTATGGACAGTGAAGATGGCGTTGAAGATCTACCGGACTTTCACCAAATGAAAAGCAAGATTCAACGGTTACGCAGCTCTTTATTGCCGCCCATCCCACATTCAATAGATGATGTTGAAATAAATGGCGAATGGGGTAGAACATGGTCCCACAGACCTTTTCTGAGCCTATTAGATAATAACTGGGGTATCTTGTTGTTCGTAACCGGGGCAAACCTTAAGATTCTCCAGAGATGCACCACCATATATATTGATGGCACATTTAGGACCTGTCCTAAACCATACATGCAAATGGTAACCATTCATGGGAAATATTTAGGGCAAACTTTCAGTCTATGTATGGCTTTATTGACAACAAAGGAGGCAGGCGCTTACAGACAACTATTACAGCACTGTCAAGCGCAGAGTACGTAATACGACTCACCATAGATTTAGTCCTGAAAAAGTGGTTTGCGACTTTGAAATGGGATTAAAAAATGCGATTGAAACGGAGCTACCAAACACCAGGGTCGTAGGGTGTTATTTTCATTTCTGTCAAAGCTTGTGGAGAAAAATTCAGGAATTAGGGCTATCTCGAACATATCGCCGCCGTAGACATGTTAGAATGTTGTTGAGGAAATTGATGGCTATAGGTTATCTGCCTGTCAACATTGTACGACAGAACTTCAACATGATACAGACAGAAAGAAGAACAAGGCGCCTTATTGGTAGATACCCTGCAATCCAGGAATTCCTCAACTACTTCAGAAATACGTACATTGACGGCCAGTTCCCCATAGCCTTGTGGAATGTTTTTGAAAGGGGCATGGACTGCCGAACAAATAATATTGTAGAAGGTATTTTTATGCAACTTAAAATTATTAAACTTGCTTTATCCGTAACAATTTCATAATTGCATTATACATATACTCCATTTGTATATGTTTACAACTACATGTACAAACATGGGTAGAACTATTCATCACTAAAAAGCCTATATGTTTAACGCTTGTGGTAAACTTGAAGTCTGCTTGCTGTCTTTCGTTGTGGGTCGGGGTTTGGGAAATTATATCACGCGTACGTTCTCCGCATAGCAAGATGGCTAGCAGCGCCTGCGGATTGCTCGGTGTCTTTTGTTGTGGATTCTAATTTTGTTTTGTAGGAGTTGTGTCATATACATTTATTCCACCTATCATTTTTTCTATTATTATATTTTATTCTATTCCATATGACATAAAAATCATACCTGCCCGTACGTCTAACCGGAAAGGGAGTGTTAACATTTTATCACTTTTCACAATATTATTTTTTCAAAATAAAGTAAGAAACGGTTGTTAAGAGGTTATGTTTGTTGTAAGGTATATTTTAATGCATGCATATGATAGGACAGTGCAGTTTCCGCCATTTAATTCTTTATAATGCAATAGGCACAATAATTATTGTCCTTGTGTGTATGAATCGATATTATAATCAACTCTTCTGTATTTTACCTATTTGGGAAGTGTTTTTTTTTCCTATCCAATATTTTCGTTCTCTTTTTTTTATATTCAAGGGTTTCACAGTAAATGGTATCGTTTTGTTGGCACAAAGCACCCATCTTTATGGATATTTATAAGGAAGCTTAAAGACGAAGAACGTTCTGAGAGAAGAAGAATAAGAACAGTACATGAAGGGCGAGACGGACCAAAAATGAGAAGAAAGTGGAGGAAGCTGGAGAAAAGAATTAAACGTTTGAAGCGAGAATACCGCAGAGGGATTCGCAACGCCGGCCAATACTGGGGAGCAATGACATATGTAGTGAAATCTTTCGACTGAAGATGAACAGATACTGTGGGAACAATTACTAGTAACTACATGTATGAAGTTCAACATAATTGAGAAAACAGTAAAATTCTTCCTGTAAAACATTGAAGTGTAAATATATTCTTGTTAAAATGAATATTTGAATCAAATCTAGTTTTTATTGTTGGTATTTAAAACCTCTGACGGGCATGGTAAAAGTCGTCCGTCCGTCTGTTTGGTGTCTTGCTTGTAAACACATTTTCCTGAAACCACATGATCGATTAGATTGACGTTTGTCTCTTGTGCAGATGACATGGTAATCTGTAAATGTCATGCATACACATTTTCTGAAACCACTAGGTAGACTACATAACCTGACCAAAGGCCATGTGAGCTTATGCCATCACTATGCATCCGTCGTCCTTTTACATTTTTCAAAAATCTTCTCTAAAACCACCACTAAAGCTATTCGCCTGAAACTTTGCAAAAACGCTTTTTGGTATACTGGACACAAACGATCCTCATTTTAAAAGAGATTTGATCGAAAACATGGCCCTTGCCAAAATGTTTTCCGCCGTTGTTAAAAATAGAACAGGGGATCAGAATACAATTTCTGGTTTATATCTCAAAAAGTATGAGATAGACGAAATTTGAAGCAACCTTCTATGGGCCACATGCAGGGACTTGCTCCCCTCTATCAATATTTTGTTAGAGTCAATGTGCGGTACGAATTTATTACCCATTTATAGGAGTTAAAGCCCTTTAAAGGCAAAAACATAAAAATGGTGGTGTTTTTTTCATGTTTTGTCATATAGAATGAAAGCTTAAATGTTCATCTTATTCAGCTCTACAAAAGTCTCCATTGTGTGGAAGTTGTCAGATAGCTGTGTTATTGGCCTTTGAAGGTCAAAAATGTTTTTTTTTATTTAAATGTTTGTGCCATATAGAAAAAAAATTGCAGATAGAGAAAAGCTTTTGTTGGTTCACACCATTCAGCTCTACAAAATTGTCAATTTGTTCGTAGTTGTCAGATGACCCCTTATATGAGTCATGGTCCTTTAGAGCCTTAGAGGTAAAAAAATCCGTTTTCTTAATGTTTTGTTACAAATGTATATAGAATGAAAAGTATCGCAAAAAGAGAAAAGGTTTTGCTTGCTTAAATGTTCAGTTCATTACGCTGGAGGTCTAACTTCATTGGGTCCAGTTTGTTGGATGACATTAATTTTGGTAGAGAATGCAGAAAAGGAAACCTAATTAGGTCTGTTGCATTACATGAATGTGTGTCATTGTTTGCTCACCTGGACCGAAGGTCCATGTGAGCTATTGTCATCCCTTGGCGTCCGTCGTCGTCGTCGTCGTCGTCCGTCGTCCGTCGTCGTCGTTAACTTTTTATTCAAACATCTTCTCCTCTGAAACTGCTTGGCCAAATGCAACCAAACTTGGTATGGTTGTTCCTTAGGGTATTATGCAAAAAGTTTGCGTTGGGATTTTGATCCGTCGAAAAACATGGCCACCGTTACTAAAAATAAAACATGGGGGTCAAACAGCAGTTTTTTGCAAATAACTCAAAAATGGTTAGGTTTAGCCAAATTCTGACAAAGGGTACAAATGTTCAGAATAATGAGATCTACCTGTGGACAAATTTTCGTAAAAATCGGATAACCGATGTCGGAGTTATTGCCCTTTTTTGACGTTTTTTGCTAATTTAACTTAAAAAATCTTCTTCTCTGAAACTGCTTGACCAAATGTGACCAAACTTGATATGGTTGTTCCTTAGGGTATCCTGCACAGAACTAATGTGGGAATTTTTTATTCGTTAAGAAAACAAGGCCATCGTTACTAAAAATAGAACATGGGGGTCAAACAGCAGTTTTTTTGCAAATAACTCTAAAATGGTTAGGTTTAGCCAAATTCTGGCATGGGGTAAAATATGTTCAAATTGTTTGGACTTCTACCAGTAAACAGGTTTACATGGTTTGGACATCTACCAGTAAACAGGTTTACATGGTTATATGTCAATTTTATGATTTTATTTGCACAAAAGAATTTATATTAGCTTAGTAGACCAGGTGAGCGATTCAGGCTCCTTGGAGCCTCTAGTTAATATTATTAGGGGCTTGAAACCTAAGAAGTCAGGTGAGCGATTCAGACTCCTGAGAGTCTCTTGTGTTTCATGCACAGATCATTTTTATTCCAATTATTTAGCAATCATGTCTCAGAAATGGATGATATCAAAGGTTGCACCCAAAAGATTATCATGGTTAAATGCTGCCATCTTTTACACGATGTGCCCTATCCAAGCCAGGAACCCCTTCATATTTTGTATGATTTTCTTTGTCTTACGGGGGTTTTATTAAAAGGTTGTATCTGTCATCAAAAACTTAAAATCCAAAGAAATTTACATCATATTGAAACAAGAGAATAAGTAACACAGTAGAATAACGTCTTAAACACACAGAGCTGAAATGTTTAATGACTCAGGGTCCACCAAAACCGAAAGTATGCCAGCGGCTTCTATAGAAACACCCTCCGATATTTGAGCGTCCGAAGTTTAGCGCGATGAACGATACAGCAAGTCCGTGTGACATCGGTCGACCAGCTTTAACATAACGCAAATAACTTTGATACAACGCAATAAGTGAAAAGTCGAGTAGCGTTTCTAAACTTCCCCAGCAATTTTATTCCATCTCCTTGCAAAAATATCGGCCAAATAGAAATTTAATGTCAATTTAAAAGAATTAGAAAAAAAAATAAAAAGCAGAAAAACAAATATATACAAAAGGAGTGTAACCAAGTGCAATATAACGACTGAATTATTCGGGTTAAGGTAAGTTATGTATTTTCTAACTGAAAGCAAAAGGCAGATTGAAGCATTAAATTACAAAATAATGGCATTACTATACATTCCTATCGCAGTAGCTGGCTGCCGGTTTCTACTTACTGAAGAATACCAGAGAGGTGAATGTCATATACTAAATGGTATAATCCTCATACATCTTTAAACTATGGTTTGGAAATCGGTAACAAAAGCACGAATACAAATCGATAACCGCTCCTATACAACATAAAACCATCAACCCACAGGCTCAGTCTCATTACATGTAACACGTAGATGTACATGCCAATAAATTTAATTGAATTTAAAGTAAATTTGTACATGTAAATTTTCTAAGCACCATCGTCAAAATGTCTTCTAATTCGGATTATCGAACCTTCGGACTATCGGACCTTCGGACTATCGAACCTTCGGACTATCGGACCTTCGGACTATCGAACCTTCGGACTATCGGACCTTCGGACTATCGAACCTTCGGACTATCGAACCTTCGGACTATCGGACCTTCGGAACTACGGACCTTCGAACTAAAGGAGTGTCAATACGTTACAGGATGGAGTCCTCGTGGAAAAAAGTGTTAGAAAAAAGGTAAAAAAAGTATGCTTATTAATAGTGTTATCAATTATGACCTATTTCTGTGCATTCTTAAAATATCATTCTTTCAGAATGTGAAAGAAAAACGAATACTGCGTTCACTTACTTATGGGTGTTTTTAACGTCCTTGACTACCGTAAAACGGTCTCGCACGGACTTATTGCCTAATGGCTTTTATTGAAAATTTTTTTCTTTTCCTATTTGTTTGTATTTTCGGGGATTTATAGGCCATAAATACTATAACTGAAATGATAAAAGTAGTCAGAAATGCTGCGACCAGAAAGACATTGTAGAAGTAGATTAATCTATGAAGCTGCAGCCAGCTAGAGAACCAAGACGCTAGCAGCAAGTACGGGGCGTGCCATGTCAGCGGCGCGTGCGCCTACTCTTATCGAATACTGCCAATGGGGTCTTTTACGTGCAGTTGATGGAATACTGTACACGAGGCAAGAGTTTTACGTCTCATCTGACAGACGAAAGGAAAAAAATATAAATTTACATATATACATCACTATGGCCTAACATAATTTATTTGAATTTGAAAATAAAAAAGTAACTCAGTTATATACATTTTAATGTGGAATTGTATTACATTTGTTGTCAGTTTTCACTAACCATGTATTTTTATGTACAATATTTTTGTAAATTATAAGATAAGAATGATATACATGGTTTTTTTTTCTTTTTAAGATACCGATTATAGTATTCTATTTTTTATTTTATTTTTTGTTGTTTGTTTGTTTGGGTTTTTTTTTTTTTTTGTTTTGTTTTGTTTTGTTTTTTTTTTTTTTTTTTTTTTTATTTTTGTTTAAATATATACAATATTGCTATAAACATTATTTACAGAGATTATTGCTCAGAAGTAGGGACCCGCCCGAGACGCAGCTCTTGGCATGCCCTACTTTGTATTATAATTATTATGATTATGATTATTGTCGTTATTACGCGTAATCATCAATAAGTGCCCGAGACGAGGCTCTTGGCTTACTCTACCGATGACTTTTATTTGTATTCCGAAGTAGGGAACCGCCCGAGACGATGCTCTTGGCGTACCCTCCTTCGGTTTAATAATAATTTTTTTTTAAATATTTATTTTTTGCCGTTATTGCGCGTGTTCCTCATAAGGGGCCCGAGACGAGCTCTTGGCTTACCTTACTGAGGAGTAGGGTTGTTACATGTTTTAGGGATTGGGTTTTTATGAGTTTTCTATGCCCCTTAGTAACAGTCCGAGACGAAGCTCTTGGCTTACTCTACCGAGGATTTGACTTTAATTGTTAATCGGAAGTAGGCACCTGCCCGAGACGATGCCCTTGGCATATCTGCTTAGGTGCAATTTTATCCTTTTCATGATTATTATTGCCGTTGTTACGCGTGTTCCTCGTAGGGTGCCCGAGACGAGGCTCTTGGCTTCATAACTGAGGAGTAGGGTTGTTACATGTTTTAGGGATTGGGTTTTTATGAATTTCCTATGTCCCTCAGTAACAGCCCGAGACGAAGCTCTTGGCTTACTCTACCGAGGATTTGACTTTAATTTGTAATCGAAAGTAGGCACCTGCCCGAGACAATGCTCTTGGCATATCCTGCTTAGGTGCTTTAACTTTTTGATGATTATTATTGCCGTTGTTACGCGTGTTCCTCGTAGGGTGCCCGAGACGAAGCTCTTGGCTTACCTTACTGAGGAGCAGGTTTGTTAATAGATTATAGGGGTTGGTTATTTTGGAATTTCCTATGTCAGTCGGGGCCGCCGAGACGCAGCTCTTGGCTTACTGTACAGAGGATTTTGCTTTTATTTAATAGATGGTTGTAGGGCGCGACCGTCGCAGAAGACACCTAGTTAAGTGGTGTATACAAGAAACGAAAGCGATAGTTATATACATTTGTGATAGTCAATTTCCGTAATAAAATCGACTAGTTCTTTATATACTTGGTTTTTAAATTCTTTAGGAGGGTCTAACAAGATCTTGATATCGATGGTATTGATGTTAAATTTTGTGAGCGCTGTGTTAAGTTTTATTCTGGCGTTGTTACGGGCTACGCAATGTCTTCTTTAGTGTTGCATACACTGCAAAGTGGCGATATATTTTTGATGTGTTGCCCCATTTGACGCGGTAGAATGCTTGTGCCAAGTCTGAGCCTGGTTAAAGTTTTTGCATGGTTTCGATTTCCTATATAGAAAAATGGCTTTGAATTAACTGATGGATTAAGCCGGTAGTACCATGAATTTAGATATGTGTCGAAAATATCTTGCCATTTCTGTTTAAATATATTTTTGACGATCGCGTAGAATTCAGATTTATTATAGGCTATGTTTATATTTATGTTTTCTTGTTTTAAAGCTGCTTTTGCAATTTTATCCGATAGTTCGTTACCTAGGATACCTACGTGGGCTGGTATCCACTCTATTATTAATTCGATTTGTTTATTTCTTATTTTAAATGCTAGCATTTGAATAGCCTCTAAAATATCCGGTCTACTCGATTGGTTATTATCAATTGATTGGATGGCACTCGGTGAATCTGTAAGTATAACTACCTTTTGATATGGATATTCATAGTCCACTATCAATTCTAATGCTTTGAAAATTGCTATCATTTCGGTGGTGTATACCGAGATATTATCGGTGCACCGTTCATGGAATACATATTTTGCTTTTGATACGGTAAACGCGCAAGCGGTTTTACCGGTGAGTGGGTCCTTTGAACCATCGGTATAAATTTTTTCAAAGTTTTTATATTTGCTATCTATATGTTCGAGGGTTATTTTTTATTATATAAGAGTCATCTCTTTTATCTATTTTATTTTTTAATTCACACGATGTATTTGCCGTTTTTATAATCCATGGTGGAAAAGTCGGAGGATTCACTGTAAATTCAAGTGTTAAAACTGAGAACACCTAATGAACACTTTTTTGTAACACTTATTGAACGTGTAATGCCGTTCCCAAAATTAACACTGTTGTTCATCATATTTATGCCAAGTGTTATGTTTTTGAATACTGGTGTTCTGCTGTTGCGTGTCTAAGTGTGTCGTTTTTGAACGCTAGTATTAACGTTCTGAATACCTGGTGTGCAATATTTTGAACACATCCATGCGTTCAAAAATTTAATGCCAAGAAATGTTCTAAAGCCCTGTAACACTTTTTGAACACACAGAACATGTTCAAAGAAAGAATGTAGATTTTAAAAGTTTTAAAGTGTTCAAAGGAAAAATGTTAAAAAGTAGAACACTGCAATGTTCATATTGCGAACATGTTCAATGGGTAACATGTCCCGACAAAGTAAGTTGCAAAGTAGGATCTAGCCGATTTGGAAATGAAGATGTTCTGCAATCAATAATAAAAGTATACTATTTAAATGCATCTGTAGTTAAGAAAATATGTTTTACCCATACTTAAAATCATCTTCGGTATCCGAGTGTTAGGGGGGACCGGATCGCAACACTTGGCTAGCGAAAACTAATTTTGTATATTTTCATAGAGAATGAAAATAAATAAATAAGATGAATATTATTTTTTGTAAATGTCTCTGTTAGTATAAACATAAAAATCTTGATGCTGCAAAAATAATATCTTACAAAAAGAAATGAGACATTATATTTTTATTAATTGGTATAGGAAACATTCATATTAAGATACAAGATTTTCAATATAGTAAATTGCTTTGTTAAAATAAAGCACATAAATTGAGTGGCAAAATATCATTTAATACAAACATGTATATACCATTGATACATTTAGACATAATGAAACTACTTAATACAAACTGTTTAAGAAATTTTAGAAAAAGCATCAATCTCATTTCTGCATTTTCCTGATGAGTTTAACATACATAGCATATGCTAAAAGAGAAAAAAAAAACACGATTGCTACAGGTATAGGTAGCTATGCATGCACTCTAAAATGGCACAAGAGTTCATGTCCACAAGTTTGTCCAAAGAACAAATGAAAGATACATGTACATAACTCCAAATAAATGGTCAGATAAAATTTAGTACATGTCTGAATACACAATATGTCTATCCTTCCTGCAAGAGTGTTATTAAAGTCATTTACCTGTCTTTAAAATATATACAGAAACTGTATGTGAAATGTCTGAAAACTTGGCACAACACACACCACAGGTAAATTCAGCCACCACCACTTTCAATAAATTTCGCAATTCTTCCTTAGAAGCTCTTCCCAATGCACAGTCTCTCCCATTTTGATAATGGCTCTCTATTCTATTCCTCCTTTGGTTTGGACAGATGAGACTAATTCTTCCTGTTTCTTAGAATTGCCTTGGGTACATCTGTCATGACACGGGTTGTACATTCACATGTCATATGCTCCAAACCTACAATTCACACAGTTGGGGTCATTTGAACGAATTTTCAACAGTGGCAAATGAACAAAGATTTCAAAGTAATCCATCATGATCCGTGAGAAATGCTTGTATTATTACGTCTGAATCTTTGAATTTCACCGCCCAAAATACTGAAACAGGCAGACTTCCGGTGGTTGCGTGGTGCTATATCAAAATAGTATACAAAAAACATAGATCAAATTCATTTCCCCGGTATGAACACTGCAGTGTTAAATTTATTGAACACTTGAATGTGAACGTTTTAAACACAGATGTTTAAAACTTGGACACTATGTGTTAAGATGAACACTTCTTGAACATGCAGTGTTAAATTTTTGCACACCATGCGTATAAAATTTAAACGCGTCCGTTATATTTACAGTGTTGTTGTTTACTATTTGAATTTTATCTAATTTATTTAGTTTTAATTCTTTCCTTACTCTGTAGCCAAAAGGGATTGTGTTATTTTTCCACTTGTGTGATTTTGCTCTATATTCGACACAATCCTCGAGGTTTTCTTTTGCTGGATTTTGGGGGTTTTGCGAGCACCTAGCGTAATATTTTAACGAAAATTCATCGCGCCTAAGTTGCAGCGGTTTTTCCCCTGCTTCAACTATAGTAAGTGTTGACGTAGGTTGTATAGTGTTTTTTGCGTTACAAATGAAAACTTCTTACCGCGTATGGTTCAGCTTATGCTCCTTTTTTAGATCAAGAAGGGACCTTTTTGAAATCAATAATTATTTCCCCGAGATATTCAGCGTTTTGAAATCAAGCGGTTTTTTAGTTTTGAACGGGCGATTTTTCATACTAAAATTTGACCTTAATTAGAACGGAACTGTACTTTAGGAACAATCGATTGTTGTCTACTCGAAATCCTTCGGGTGATGTCGTCTGCAGTTTAGGCGGGAAAAGTCTCGCGGTTTGTCCGAATACCATTGAACGTCACGAAAGCAGACGAACATTTGTAAACATCGTAAGGTCCCTTAAGAAACAAAAATGGCTGACTTATTATGTGAAATTTCCGTAGCAAAAGTCAAGGACGATTTGTAACAACTTAAATACGGAGGCATACTATAAAACATGGACAGGTTGTTGTATCTACGTTTTTTCTACTGAATTTTCGTATATTACCAGGTAAAATATAAAATAATGAAAAAATGCTAGCAAACAAATTTTTCAAAGGGGGGTTGGCATTTAGTATAATAGATTTTCCACTGGCGTGGACGTTAAAGCGCCTAAAGCTATTCGGAGACCCTTATACTGTATTTTATCTAGTTTAAGTTTAAGACTATTAGAGGCGGAGTTAAAAACCTGGCATCCGTAGTCTAGTGTGGACCTGAGTAGAGATTTATACAACATTATCAGAGTTTCAGTGCCCATTCCAAAATTATTAGCCTGAACGTATCCCATAAGGTTGAGTATACTGCGTTCATGATAAAGGCATGGTTTTATTTAAGAAATTTGCGCCCTCTTACCGAAATCGTGCTAATATTTCATGCTATGTAATCCGATAATAACTGGGGATTCACAACACAATTAATAAATGCTGCAACGCGACACAAAAGACGAATTGGTTGGTCTATATACCTTTTAAATGTGTAATTTTGCATTACGATGATATATGGTCTGAAAGTATAAAGTTCGTAAAAATGACATGCAAAAATGGCGACTGTTAAAAAGCGATTTTCACTGATTTCAATATTTTTTTAATGTCTTTATTAATGCAAGTTTATACCCCGAAGGGTTGAAAGCATATAAACAAATATAAATACAAAAAGGTCACAAAACATATAAACAGCATGTAAATTATATAAAGAATATAACAGTACCATCAAAATTACTGTCAGTGGTGAATCATGCAATTGAAGTTTCCATTTTTCTTAGTATAAGTGACTTTTTTATAAATGGGGCAACGTATTGCAAATGATCCGATAGAGACAATATTTCAAAAAGTTTATTATTTTTGTTTGATTCATTATCTATTTGAAAAGTATAATTATTTTGTTTCTTAAATTCTTCTTTTATGGAGTTTTGTACATCTAAATAAAAAGTGTCGTCTTCTAATTCATTTAAACAGGGACAGTATAGACTGTCCCTGATTTAAATTACAGTGTTGACAGATTCTGTTTTCTCTTTTTATTTTTTTATATCTTCCGGTCTCAATTTCTTAAATATGGTCACTTGTTCGCATTTTGCAAATATTTTTTTCCTATTTTCAAAATTTTTAGATTTTTTTATAAAATTGTCTATTTCATATTTAGTTTTAATTTTACTGTATAAAAAAATTGCTGTTATCTGTACAGGTTTTTAATTTATTGAAGAAAGTATTTTCATATTTGTGTTTTATTTTTTTTTAAAATATTATTAAGTTTGGGTTTATCTTTTATATAGTTTATGTTTTTAACTGTTTTATGTCTATTTCATTTGATTCACATGTTTCATATAAATATGTTCCAGTTTCGTGAAGATCTTTAGATAAAATGAATGCATCTTCTAGTAAAGTATTGCTAGTATGACTTAGAAGTCTTACTAGATATTTATTGATAAAACATGGTCACGACAATACAGTGAGGCAAATAAAACACTTAAAATAAAAAAAAAATAAAAAAAAATATTTTACTGTCACAAGATAATTGCACAAATTTTAACTGAAATATTAGTATCGTATTGTACTATAGATGGTTTCATTTCTGCGTTCTCGTTTAATCTCGTTCCGGTCTCGCCCGACAAAGAAATCGAACTTTTTAAACTGAAGACTTAGCGAGTGTCCAATCCCGTTAGTTATACTAGTCCCAGGGTACACATAGGGCAACAGAAATAAATTAGTAATATTTTTTTTAACCGCAACAATGTTACTATTTGTAAATGACTGGCGCATTAAGAAAGGTAGGAACTTGATGGAAGAAAGATACATGTATAGGAGTTACTGCTTTTAAAACATATAGACAGAATTGTTTAACTTTGTCGGCTTTTTCACTCGAATGAATGTAAACGCATCGTATAATGGACGTCGCTTTACTCGAAAGAACCACTATTAGTGTCTGCAAATACACACAAAAAATGTCATACGCTGCAACCAATCAACATGACAGCTTTACCAATGTTCAATCGTCCAAACGAGAGGATGGGCGACTTCAACATTATTCTACGAATCCCATCACTTGTCATGTCTCTTATTCTGGTAAATTGGCCAATGTCAAGTGTCGGAAAATTGACCACGAGGTACAGGCGGGAAGACCCTAGGATGATCGCAATGATAGTCCGGAGTCACTAACAACATTTATCTTATAGTGTTTATTGTGTGTTTGTTAGGATGTAATCCGCAATAAAGAGACTAAGCAGAGATCGACCACAAAAACAATATATACAGTCCGCCAAAAGTTAAGCATCACCTAAATATTTTCTCAAATAATTTTATTACAAATCGATTCATTCAGCATCTGATGCATTTATGCAATGCTTTCAAACAATAACTTTATATAACATACAGATCAGATGTCAATAATAAGAGTTTTAAAGTGTAAAAACCGGTTTCAAAAACGTGTCCCGCTTCTAATTAACAGACTGACTTTGAATGAAATAGCCTTGTCCGATTGCACGTGGATATTGTGGTTAGTTATTATCTTTTAAAGACTTTTCAACATGGTAAGACGAAAATTAAGTATCGCCGAACGCTGGCAAGCAATTGGAATGAAACATGCTGGAATGAGTAACCGCCAAATAGCAGCCAATTTTGGGGTGAACAACTCTGTTATTAGCAGACTTGATGCGAGGCATAGACAGACAGGGTCAATCGAGGACCGCCCAAGATCTTGGAGACCCCGTAAAACAACCCCTAGAGAGGACCGCTTCCTTGCTCGTCAAGCGAGATTGCACCCCTTTTCAACAGCATGCCAGTTACGAGGAATGTGGCCTACTGGTGGTCAAATCAGTGACAGAACAGTTATTCGGAGGCTTCACAGATCTCGATTACGTGCCCGCAGGCTTTTGAAACGACCAGAACTGACAAGAAGGCACTGCCAAGCACGAATGGAATGGGCAAGACATCATAGTCACTGGAATATAAGAAGCTGGAGACGTATTCATTGGTCAGATAAAGCCGCTTTCTGTTGAAGCCTTTTGACGGTCGGATACTTGTATGGCGGCAAAGGAATAAAGCAGTGGATAGAAACCATATGGTAGGAACAACTTCATTCGGTGGTGGCGGCGTTACCGTATGGGGATGCTTTTCACATGACTGCAAGCTCCCTGTACAGATTTTCAACGGTACATTGAATGGTCTGAAATACCGCGATGACATCTTGGTTGGTCACGTTAGGCCATATATTGACAACCATGCTCTTGCAGACAGACCAATTTTTCAAGACGACAACGCTCGACCCCATCGAGCCCATGTTGTGAGGGACTTTATTGAAACAGAAGCCATTGACACTTCCATGGCCAGCCATGTCACCGGACATGAATCCGATTGAGCATGTGTGGGACTTTATCGGGAACCCAAGATGCCAAAATGTTCGAGAATTAGAAGTCGCACTTGTGGAAGAATGACAGAGATTTCCACAGACTTAGGCGTTTGGTTGCTGGAATGAGGCGGCGTGTTGAACATTTACACCGGAAGCGTGGAGGTTATACCCGATATTGATGGAAAATACGCCAAACGACAGTCCATTTGTTACTCTTTCACCTCAGGACTTGTTGAATGACTATAATTTTGTAAACAATGAAAAATTTTGTGTGAAACTAAAACTTAAAATCACTTATTGTTTTGTTGTTTTTGGCCTATTTTTGTTATCATTATTAGACCACTAGAATTTAGTTTTACATCTGAGGATTTAAATAAAGAATTTTACAGGTTCAAATTTCCTAATGATATATACATTTGCATTCAAATTAAACAGTTTCTCATTTGTTTATGTTATTGAAAAAACATTAGATCCGGAAATGTAGGTGATGCTTTACTTATGGCGGACTGTATACTTGGGTTGTGAGTTGACACTTTCGGCTGGTAAGTTGGGATTGACTCTAACCTTTTCTGAAAATGGCCGCCGTGCAAGGTGTAATGGACTCCAACATTATCTGACAATGGCTGCTAGACAAGGTGTGATGAATTCTAGCCTTAACTCTTGACTGCCAGGCAAGTTGTGGTGGATTCTAAACTTAACAGACAATGGACGCCAGGCAAGTTGTGAAGGACTCTAACATTATCTGACAATGGCTGCTAGGCGAGTTGTTAGGGACTCTAACATTATCTGACAATGGCTGCCAGGCAAGTTGTGGTGGACTCCAAACTTAACGGACAATGACGACTTCAGTAGCCGTACATTTATTCAATTTGAAGATAAGGATATTTCACACACTGCAAATAAATTTATGGAAAACGGTGTCATTTATATTTTTTCTCGATTCAGCCGGTATTACTCGTTAACGTAAGAATAAAGACTTAATTATAGGTTTGGTTCATTGTAATTAGATTTTTGTAGAAAGAATATTTTTTTTAATACTGAATGGAGGAATTGAAGGTGACAAGGACGAAAATTATACTTTTATACTTTTATACTATTGTATAAGATATAAGTAATTCTATTTTTGTAAATAGCTATTTTTAGCTGTAATGTTTAAGAATCTATATTAAGGGTCGAGAATAACCGAGGTTATCCGATTGTTTTAGGCATTGAATCTCCCATCTACTGCTTATCAGCAATGATCAGTTGACTTGGGTACAGAACACATCTGACTTGTGTTCGCTACTACTTGTTATTCATTTATGTTATCAAAAAAAATTGCCTGGTGTTGTGATAAATTGTGTTTATATGCAAATGTGATAGTTAAAACACGTTAATGCATTGCTTGTTTAATTGAATGTTGTTTAAAGTGGCTATCGGAAATTTTTTAGCTATATCGTAGCGTCCAGTTTTTATTGAAAAAAGACACTGGAGTACCCTGAGAAAACCACGACCTTCCTGATGAAAACTAGCAATCCATTTCAATTAAGATTGGAGTCGAACGCACCCTGCCACAGTAAGACTCGAATTCGCAATATCAGTGTTCAAAGACCACGTGATCAATAGTCGACGCGCTACCTTAACCACTTTGTCACCGAGGCTAATATCGGCATGTTCATTATCTCTATTTCTGAATTAATATATAAAGGGGACCCAGATGCAGGGCAATACAGATAGTCATATTGCTAGGTTACGATCTCACTTCCGGCATTACGGATTTGGCTGCTATAGATCGGTGACGAGAGGGACCTTCAGTACATTTCATGTAGTGAAATAAATAGTTTGTTTTAAGGTTCTGGTTGACTAAAAAAGAAGGACTAAAACGGCTATAATCCAGATACGATCACATAATTGACAGGTAAGGCCATCATGTAAATGTATGCCGAATTCCAAACTTACCTTTTTGCTGCTGTGACACAAAATGTCCTGGGAGGGGGGGGGGGGGTGCAGCACATAGTTTTTGCTACTGTGTTAATGTGTGTCTGTTTCTATATATTCCCCCAAAAATGGTGTCGAACTTTTCTTGACTAAGTTTAAAAGGGATTGCTGGGATATTTTGTATGTTTGTTATAAATGGATTCTATGTTGTAGTGTATTAAGTACAAATATTATTAGACTGGTTAGTCTTATTGAATGGTTATTCAGATCAGCCATACGCACTGTTTAGTTTATCCAAAAAAATTGTTACGTACTGACTAATTAATTCTGTACTGGGTTTGTATTGATTATCGTTCGGCTGTATTAGCCATCGGCGCTAAGGGTATAGGTACCTATAGAGCTACCTCGAATAAATATCAGGGCTAATACTGTATCAGCCATTTATTAAAACAGACGGATTATAACATTTACATTGTCTGTCAATCAAGGTGGCGAGAACCTAAGGTAGAAAGTTATCAACTATTGATCACCGGCGTGTTAACACCGAGGTTCAGAAAGGGTAAGGTTGAATCCAGTCTTTAATGGGAAGTCTATTTACGTGTAGATGTTTGGGAATGTTCACTCGGTTCTTTAGCCTCTAGGACGTATTATTGTTATAGCTGAAAGTGCCGTTAAGCTCCATTCAGATAAGTGAGTTATCTAATAAATAAAAAAATACAACAGCTGTTTTCACTGAACACTACTTATTCAATATAATTATTTGTTGACTCAATTTTATAGAATGCGGATTATTAATTAAGAAATTAGTAAAAACGAAATGGTTGTGGGATGAACAATATTATAACGCCTACATCTACTTAACCCTTTTTGGCAATGTATTACCAAAATTAAATGGCGTGGGAAATTCATCAACAGGTATAAAACAATTACGTTTTGCATTTTTTAAATCATGTAAACCCATTGCAAAGAAATACCACGGTTTCACTGTTTTTTTTTTCAATTGTATTATATGTAAGAAAATTGCTCGCATGCGACCTGCAAAGAAGATCCATGCAAAAGTTTGGTCCGCTACATAGACTTTAGCTAGTCATTCACAATTCGTTATTTGTTTTGCGTTTATTAGTTTATTTGAGTATGGTTTAATACCAGTTTTTGTAAATTTTTGTTTGCCTTTGGAAGAGAGTCGCGTTCTCGCTTTGCTATCACCTACCTTTTCGACCTTTGCACACACGGATCTTTTCTCGTTTTCATGAATATTAAATGTCGTATTTTGATTGGTTGCTTGTTCTTCATGCGATGGGTTTACAACTAAGCAAAATAGTTTTGTCCAAAAATGCATCGTTTCCATTGGGTACTTAAATGTAAATAAATATTCATGAATCGCGGATATATCTATGTGCAAGTGTAGAGTAACCAAGGGAAATAAGATGTACATGTATCAGTACACGCGACGATTTAGGAACAAGTTTCAATTTCGGTTATAATATCCTTTAAAAATTATGTTACTAACTAAAATCAATTACTGTAATTCGTAAATTAACTGAGTTAACAAGGATTGAATTACGGTTAATTAAATTGATGTGATATTAAAACAGCCTGTTTACATGTATCGCCTTTAGAAGAAGATAGCGGTCATTTTCATATTTTAGAGAATGCAGCTTAATTTATATGTAATTCGTATTTTATTTATTTCGGGGTCATAATTTACAAGAATTTGTTAAAAATAAAGACTTAAAAGAGTTTTATATATTAATCCAACTTCTGAGAAAAGCAAAATTGCAACAACAAAAAATCAATAAAATAAAATAAGAAACCACGAAAAATTATGGAGGTCTCTGATTTGAGCTTGGATTAATATGACGGTAAGTAGCTGGTTAGGAGTAACACGACCCTACAACAAAAAATATTACAATACAGATGTCTAATAGACAACTTTGCTTATCGCTATTTAAATATATTTTAAGTCGTTTATGTATAACTTGCTCTAGCAGAATAACTTAATTTAGTATAAATTGAAGCGTAAATTTAGTCCATGTTGTCTACTGGTCTTCTAATTTCAATAAGGGGGTCTCGGTGGCCTATCAAATATTAATCAAATGGCATTCAACAATGGAGATGCAGGTTCGAATCTTACTGCTAGCAGGGTGCGCTCGACTACAACCCTAATTGACCAGAAGGAGCAGTGTTCCTACCGAAAGTCGAAGTTTTTGTCCGAGTACTCAAATATTTTCCCCACCAATAAAACCTTTTTTTTACCTTCAATTTATACTGCTTAGTAGGTATAAGTAGGTCAGTAGGTAGGCAGGTACGACGGTAAGTACTTCAATGAGTGCTAGGTATAAGTAGGTCAGTAGGTAGGTATACCGGTAGGACAGTTAGTAGGTAGGTATACCGGTAGGACAGTTTGTAGGTAGGCATACCAGTAGGAAAGGTAGTAGGTAGGTATACAGGTAGGACAGTTAGTAGGTAGATTTGCATGTAGGACAGTTAGTAGATAGGTATACCGGTAGAACAGTATGTAGATACACAGGTAGGACAGTTAGTAGGTAGGTATACAGATAGGACAGTTAGTAGGTAGTTAGGTTGGTGAGCAGGTATACCGGTAGGACAGTTAGTAGGTAGGTATACAGGTAGGACAGTTAGTAGGTAGGTATACAGGTAGGATAGTTAGTAGGTAGATATACTGGTAGGACAGTTAGTAGGTAGGTATGCCGGTAGGACAGTTAGTAGGTAGGTATACAGGTAGGACAGTTAGTAGGTAGGTATACAGGTAGGACAGTTAGTAGGTAGGTATACAGGTAGGACAGTTAGTAGGTAGGTATACAGGTAGGATAGTTAGTAGGTAGATATACTGGTAGGACAGTTAATAGGTAGGTATACAGGTAGGACAGTTAGTAGGTAGGTATACAGGTAGGACAGTTAGTAGGTATGCATACCGGTAGGACAGTAAGTAGGTAGGTATACCGATAGGACAGTTAGTACGTAGGCAGGTTTGTGAGCATGTATACCGGTAGGAGATGTATCACCAGTAGTTAGGTAGGTAGGACGGGTGCTAGGCATAAGTATGGCAGTAGGTAGGTAGTTATATCTGTAGTACGGTTAGTAGTTTAGTAGGTGTTAGGCATAAGTCGAGCAGTAGATAGATAGGTAGGTATGGATCTAGGCATAAGTGGGACAGTAGGTAGTTAGGTATAACGGTAGGAAGGCAGCTAGTTAAAAGTATGGTAGTAGGTATACATGTAGTTATTCCGATATTACGGATATAAGTTAGTACATGTAGCGGGTGCATATAGGTAGGGTGCTAGGTATAAGTGTGATAGTAGGTAGGTATACCAGTAGGACAGTTAGTAGGTAGGTAGATTGGCGAGCAGGTATACCGGTTGGACAGTAAGTGGGTAGGTATAAAGGTAGGACAGTTAGTAGGTAGGTTAACCGATAGGACAGTTAGTAGATAGGTATACAGGTAGGACAGTTAGTAGGTAGGTATACCGGTAAGACAGTAGGTAGATAAACCAATAGGACAGTTAGTATGTAGGTATACTGGTAGGACAGCTAGTATATAGGTAAACTGATAGGACAGTTAGTAGGTAGGTATACAGGTAGGACAGTTAGTAGGTATGTATACAGGTAGGACAGATAGTAGGTAGGTATACAGATAGGACAGTTAGTAGGTAGGTATACATGAAGGACAGTTAGTAGGTAGGTATACCGGTAGGACAGTTAGTAGGTAGGTATACCGGTAGTACAGTTAGTAGGTAGGTATACAGGTAGGACGGGTAGTAGGTAGGTGTACAGGTAGAACAGTTAGTAGGTAGGTATACCGGTAGTACAGTTAGTAGGTAGGCATACCGGTAGCACAGTTAGTAGGTAGGTATACAGGTAGATCAGTTATTAGGTAGCTATTCCAGTAGGACAGTTAGTAGGTAGGTATACCGGTAGGAGAGTTAGTAGATATACAGGCAGGACAGTTCGTAGGTAGGTATATCGGTAGGACAGTTAGTAGGTAGGCATACCGATAGGACAGTTAGTAGATAGGTAAACCGATAGGACAGTTAGTAGGTAGGTATACATGTAGAATGGATATTAGGTAGGTGTACCGGTAGCACAGTTAGTAGGTAGGTATACAGGTAGATCAGTTATTATGTAGCTATTCCAGTAGGACAGTTAGTAGTTAGGTATACCGATAGGATAGTTAGTTATACATGCAGGACAGTTAGTAGGTAGGTATATCGGTAGGACAATTAGTAGGTAGGTATACCGGTAGACAGTCAGTAGGTAGATATACCGGTGGGGCAGTTAGTACGTAGGTATGCCGTAGGACAGTTAGTAGGTGCTAGGTATCATTAGGGCAGTAGGTGGGATGTTATATCAATAGTACGGTTACGTATAGAATGCAGTTAGCAGGTAGGTACTAGGTACAATGAAGCAGTTGGCGTGTATATTGGTTTGCAGGTATAAGTAGAGGTAAGTAGATTTACCGGTTAGGTAGGAAGACAGATAAGTTAGTGTTTTAGGTAAATAGGTAGGTCAGTTAAGTAAAGTAGTAGGTAAAATATAGGCCGAATTTTACTGCCGTTATAATCCGAAGTTAGTTTTGTGATTTGTCGGATTAACGGCAGAATTCAGTCATATTGCTCGTAATGTACAAAAAAACATATATAATTTCAGTTTATCTATACAAAATTAAAACATAATATTCATCTTCTTTACGTTATTAAAGCTTTAGACATTGCGAAACTAAAGGGAAACGATCTTTACTAAAGAAATTTCTTTTTTCGCCTTTGAAGATACACGTGAAAAATGCTATATTGATCATTTTTCCGTATATGGATACTGTGACCTAATTCTATTGTAAACGTGCTAATTTGCATATACTATAACAACCATCCAGTAGTAAGAATCCAGTAATTTACATATGTATTACCCAAGATGCAATACGCCATTCAATTTCGGGTTTCTCAATGTTTCTCATGTAGTAAACGTAATCAAAAAGAGACACGAATGCCAATTAATACACAACACACAGCGGATTATTGAAAACGGCAATAACTATATCATCGCGTATCAATGATCGATTTTAAACACGGACCCGGAAAAAAATTGTGACACTGTCGAAATATATCAAGATCGACCACGTCTGATTGTATATGGAACTTCTTTTGGACATCAAAGTGCCGGGAGTGATTCATTTCCGTTCTGCTACATTACGAGTAATGGGACTAAATTCTTACCCTCTCCAAAAAAAGCGAGGGTACGATTATTCGTTCTAGGTAAAATAGTGTATGGCCGTACTAGGTAGAGGTAGGTAAAATAGACTTATATTGAGGTAAATAGGTAAGTAGTACTTTTAGAACGTAGTAGGTAGTAGAAATTAGGAAGCTAGATTTGATAGGTAGGGAGGTATGTAGGTTCGGTAAGAAGTCGGGCAAGGCATATAAGTAGGGAATGACTGTCAGTAGATAAGTAGGTCGGAATGTAAGTACCTTAGATATGTCGAACGAAGGAAAGTAGAGGTAACCAGTAAGATGGGTTGATAGGTAGGTAAGAAAGTAGGTAGGTTGGGGAGGTAGTTATACAAGTAAGTAGAGTAAGAATGTAGGTAATAAGGTAAGTACTTAAATAGTAGGTTATGTACGTATGTACAGTAGGTAGGTAGTATTATTAGCTAGATAGGTAGAAATATATTACTGTGAATAAGGTAATAAGGTAATTACTTTAGATAGGTATGTAGAGGAAGGAGACGATTTAGAAAAGGACACACCGCACTTACAATAAAATAACTATTATTTGGAATTGTATTTAACAACCTCAGTATGATTGGGTAGTTGTTTGGTTTTGTGTCTTGGCGAGCGTACATGCTTACATTTCTTTTCAAACGTTGCTTAATTTTTAAACCATAAACTCCGCAGGGAATCTGTATACCGGGGCGAAGGCTCGATACACAGAGTGTATCCGTGTAGATGGAAAGCTTGTCATGTTAAAATACGACCAAAATAAGAGAGTATATAAGGTTTCTTTTGGATAGTGTCACGTTCCTTACATGATAGACCCCCTTATATGGTGTACATATATATGGTATATATTTGGTAAATTTAAGCCCTCCTCTCTCCTCCTTTCATGATAAGAACCCCCTTATATGGTGTGTATATATATATGGTATATATTAGGTACATTTAAGCACTCCTCTCTCCTCCTTTCATGATAAGAACCCCCTTATATGGTGTATATATATGGTATAAATTAGGTACATTTAAGCCCTCCTCCTCTCCTCCTTACATGATAAAGACCCCTTTATATGGTGTATATATATGGTATATATTAGGTACATTTAAGCCCTCCTCTCTCCTCCTTGCATGATAAAGATCCCCTTATATGGTGTATATATATGGTATATATTAGGTACATGTAAGCCCTCCTCTCTCCTCCTTACATGATAAAGATCCCTTTATATGGTGTATATATATGGTATATATTAGGTACATTTAAGCACTCCTCTCTCCTCCTTACATGATAAAGATCCCCTTATATGGTGTATATATATGGTATATATTAGGTACATTTAAGCCCTCTTCTCTCCTCCTTACATGATAAAGATCCCCTTATATGGTGTATATATATGGTATATATTAGGTACATGTAAGCCCTCCTCTCTCCTCCTTACATGATAAAGATCCCCTTATATGGTGTATATATATGGTATATATTAGGTACATTTAAGCCCTCCTCTCTCCTCCTTACATGATAAAGACCCCCTTATATGGTGTATATATATGGTATATATTAGGTACATTTAAGCCCTCCTCCTCTCCTCCTTACATGATAAAGATCCCTTGATATGGTGTATATACATGGTATATATTAGGTACATTAAAACACTCCTCTCTCCTCCTTACATGATAAAGACCCCTTTATATGGTGTATATATATGGTATATATTAGGTACATTAAAACACTCCTCTCTCCTCCTTACATGATAAAGACCCCTTTATATGGTGTATATATATGGTATATATTAGGTACATTTAAGCACTCCTCCTCTCTCCATACGTTTCACAATTAATGAAGTGATTGACAATAAATGGCAGGCAGGGAAGAAAATACACACATGTTAAAATATATGCCAATTTACGTAAATTTCACGTAAAATTAATAAAATTTGCAAAATATAAAAAAAAAAAATTTCGTGTACTAAAAATCTCTTTCCTTCCTTGTCCCACCTTTCCGCCAATCCTGGATTCTTCGCTGTTGCTGATTACTATAAATCGATTTCCTTCCTTGTCCCTCCTTTCCGCCAATCCTGGATTCTTCGCTGTTGCTGATTACACATCGTGATAATGGGGCTTCCATTACGTTGGTTATTACTAAGAATGTAATATATTTACTCGTTTGTATTTGAAACTGTTTTTACATCTAAATGGGTATTTTGCCGTTTCATCGATGTCATTATTTATATTTATTTTTTTATATAAAATAAAAGAAAGGAACTATTCACATAGAATTTGGGTTAAGTAAAACTTATCGAGGAAAAACTAAAAAGTCACGCGTAATTTCAATCAATTATAAAGAGTTAATTTTAAAAAATGACATTCATACTTATGTTTACTTAAAGGTTTCATAATGAATTAAGGTTGAAAATCGCAAAATGTCAAGTTAAGTAAGTTCAATGTTATTACAAGTGAGCCTCTGGATAGCTTGTTATCAGATTGAAATTTGCAACTTTCATCAGTTATGTAACCGTTTTCTCTTATGATTTTGTACGGATTATTTTTCAAGTCCTGCAACAGCAACCGCTTGCCAGAGATTTTCCTTTCATTCAATTATGCCGTTAACAGGGACCATATTGGGAAGGTCCCCCAGTGCTCGACCTACAGAGCAGTCCAGCGGGTCCCCGGGTGGCGTTTAGGGGCGACCCTATCTTAAGGTGTTGTCGGGTCATAATACAGAAAACGTGGCCGCGGACTGTAGTGAGTGACGTGTTTGGAGAGTGCCACGATCCTTGCACGATAACGACCCCTTTTCTAGATTTCGAAAAAAAGAGTAGGCTCATTGTAGCCGCTATAAAAGCTTAAATTATCCGCCCTTCCCCAATACTCCATACTTTTCCAGTGGCATTCAAACTTGTGTTCCCTATTTCCCATCCCACGTCTTCTTCCAATGATTTATTGTTTGTTAACTTGTTCTCGTCCTGAATATAGATGAAATACTGCTCGCTGGACGTAAAGCAAACATCAAATCAATCAATTAATCAAATACGAAGTTAACAGTTGTCATAGGTAACAAAAATTGCAACTTTAGAGATACCTCAACATAAAAAATCATGCATTGAAAGTGATAAACAATTTCAATGTTAGTTAGAAAATCAGATCCACCTCATGTCTGGGTCGATTTTTGTCATTACGCTATATCATTTCAGTCAATCTAGATCTCATAAAATTGTTCTGATTTAGTCAATAGTGTTTACATGTGTACAATTTGTTTGTTTGTTAGCTATGCAAATCACAGAAATGCTAGTATTTGCTCTACCTGTATGTCTAAAGAATAACAGTACGAATTAGCCTTCTAATTGTTAAACTTCAACATTACGTTTGATTGATTAAATCGTGAAAAGCACAACAAACAAATTAAACAATAATTACATAAGTGTATATATGACGCTATGTTGTGAGAATTCATACGTGAATTATCGATAATCTACGCCAAGGCAAAGCGAGGCGAAAAAACTATGGTAAGGTTCGGGGTTAATGGTGCAAAATCCTGCATTCGCGGCATTTCTAGTGAGACTGACGTCATTGAAAAAAGCCGTTTAGAGTTATGGTTTTGGACGCACTTTCCATCGTTATTAGTTAAAATATGTACTATTACATATTATTTTAACAATTGATTGTTTTAAAATTTGAATTGCTATGATTCTTCAGTTAGAACAGACATCAACAAGTGATTTTTATTTAAATTGTAGTCGTTATTTGTGGCCAATTTCATTTAAACTTTGTAGATTTTAAATTAAAAAAAGGCCTAGAAACAAACAATAACCGACTTCATACTTTGATTCCATTCTCTTGGAAAATAGAATTTAAAAAGTAATGTATTTTTACAGTTTTTTGAAAATAAAGTAACTGTTGACTGTTTTTCAACCATAAGCTGTTATCTGTTTTCTTCAAAATTTACATTGTTCTGAACCATTGTAAAGAAAATAAAAACCATGTTTGTTGTTAATAGTATTGCCCTTCGATGATATTCTGCTGGAATCTTTTTTTTTATATTGAACTCAATTTTTGTTGTTTTCTCATATAAATTACTGTTATCTGTTATCATTATTTTAATTTTACTGTCATCTGTTTGGGGAAAAAATTGTTAACCTGTTATGGACCACATCTTCAGCCCGGTCTTCAGTTGCGTAGCTAGTCTCTAAATAACTTGGAAGCTATATACGAAGTTGGAGGGGGGGGGCGCTAAGACCCCAGTACCTGATAGGGCCAGGAAGGGGGTATATCCTTTGTAAGCGCCAGAGATTACTGAATAAAATTTAAGTGTAACAAACGTAAAAAGACAATTTTCTTACAAAACATTGTTTGCAATCAATATATTATATATGAATCAAAATGATAATCTGCTGTTTTATGCTGATAAAATTGTAATAAGATATCTGTAAAGCTGCCTACTAAGCATACCCCTCTGTCCTAATAAGTGGGGATTTTTTTACAAAAAGGTGTTACATTCCTTGGCTTCCGAGCATGTCTTCGTATACTAATTAAGTACGTTACAACTTATATACCGGTGCAACCAAGTCAATACGACCGGTTTGCCATGTTATAACTTTGGTGCACTCGAATGGCGTGAATAACTAAAAGGAAGACAAAGTACTTAATGTGCTTAATTGTAACAACAAAGGTCATTATGTCAAAAGCTAACTTACATCTCCATTGTAGACACACATGCTAAAAAGTTGTTGAAAAGACTAAGTACATAGATTATGTGGCGGTCGAGGTTGCTATTTCATAACAAAATACGTTAGTTACTACAAACGCATTTAATTCCTACAAGTATGTGTACGCACAAGGACTTGCCTCTGTGAAATGTCGCGTGTTTTCAGTTTGTATATTTACAAGTAAGTGATGATCGTGACTAACTATAACCCTGAACCAGTTTTGCACATTGAGTTACTCCCCTTTGACTACAAAATTATGTGCTAAATGATTACTTGCAATTCAAGAACAAAATAAAGCTGGTGTGTTGCAAGTAGTTAGTGTATTAGTCAGTCGATTTGATCTCTTGTATCTAGTCTTAAGATCACATACTGTAAAAATATCGTCAGGCAATGAATTGTTACAGCTGAAAGTAAAATTTAAACTTTAATTACACATTGAAGTATATTAAGTAAAAGAAAACAAATAAGAAATATTTTACGTTAGTTTTGTAGCTTTGCTAAATCAATGTTGGGTGTCAACGCTTCACACTTCATCTCGACTATGTTTCGTTGTCTTTATTTTTTTCATCGGCTACAATGTGGGCTTTTAAAAACTTTGTGAGGTTACAAGAAAGATGCCCTAGTCTTTACTATGTGTGTTTTCAATTCACGTATTCTATATTTAATGCCCTCGGTTCTTACATAATAAGTTTGTTGTTACATTTAATTTTTCTTGTCTTTACCGCGTGTACCGGAAATGAATTTATGACATATACTGTTACATCTGTCCCGACTCGAAATTACCCGTAATAATTAAATGAAGAAGTCTGGAATTATGACTGTTTCAGTCTGAACCGTGATCCCAGACTTCTTATATATAAAGTTTAAACACTTGATTTGTGGTTGAATCGCTATATTTAGAATTATATATGTGGCGATCGCGTAGCATTTGATCCGATGTAAAAATGTACTAACATTGTATATTTCATATCAGTAAAATTATGTTTGTTTTAATTGGATAAAACATGACCAGCTTGTATTACCGGTAATTAATACCGGTATGCAGTAATTTGACACGAGGGCGTTATCACGTCGTGGTATTGCCTGTCCAGCGATTTAGCATTTGTCATGAAAGGAGACTAAATAAATGATTCACGCACAAAACATACAACTTATATTTGTTTTCAATGTAAATGAAATAAATATTGAGCAACAAAAACATGCAAAACTGAATTTGAAAACCAAACACCAACAACAAACTATTTTTTAATTCTTCAATGAAATAAATATAATAGTTGCCTATATAGAGGGCATTGTCATGATACTTGACAGCCCTCGGGACAGTGGTATTGCCTTCAACATTGATAATGACCTTGCCTTCGGCACGGGCATTATCAATGTTTCAGGCAATACCACTCTCCCTTGTGCAGTCAAGATATCATGACAATGCCCTCTGTATAGGCAACATAAATAGTTTGTATTAGGTTAACAACTGACTGTGTAACGAATTTTAGAAAACATTATTTATATTCTGTGGGTTTTAATGCCGCTGGCTCTTTCCTACTGACCGTCTATAAAATCTTCTAACCGTTCATAGCAGATAGTATGGAGTCGCCACTGTGAACGGAAATACTTTCAGAAAGTATGCTTATAAAGAGGGCATTGTAAAATTGCATTTTGGTGTTATCTTTGTGTATACTAGCAAATCGTCGCTAGAAGCAACAACGAGCATTTTTTTCTGGAAGGATAACGTTTATAAATTAACATTTTTTGGTATTCTCTATTAATTATTATGATGTCTTGTAGTCGAGTAGAAAAAGAGTAAATATAAAAAAGAGCTTCAGCTTTTGAATACCTTAATCGTAGGATTAAACTCCAAGTATTAGTTTAGCGATTAGATGAAATTAAGTGTATAGTTTTTCTACTTTGTTTAAAGTTATAGTTAAAGTTGGCCGTATGTTTCAAAGATTTTTAATCAAGTTTGCTTCGAATATGCGAAACACTGTAAATGAGATTAAAGAAATAAATTTGTTTCCCCTGCTCCATTAATTGTGTAATGAGGCGTTAAACAACAACCCTGATCGAGGTTTGCTACATTACTCGCTGTTTGATATTTACATAGGGACCATCATTAATAGTAGCTGCTGTACATGTCTACCGATGATTTGTATACTGAATGTGTTCTTTGTTTAATATATAGGAATAAATCATAGCGAGCGACGCCATCTTGTATCATATACATAAAAAAAGACATCTCTTGAGTGAAACGAGGAGAAAAACTCTCTTATACTATCGAATACAATTTGATTTTATCGTTTATGGATAAGAAAGCGGTACTCGATATAATTGGATCAGGCAAGGTCCACACCGATCAACCGACTTATATCATTTTGGTGAGAAGATGTATGACACGATGAAAAAAGATATAAACAAGTTAAGACCTATACGTATACATATGACTTTTTCCAAATCGTTACGTTTAAAACTCACTGTATCAAATATAGTGTAGTAAAAAATTATTTGGCATATATTTGTCCATTAACATATTCAATCGTTTTAACTAATGTTTTCATTTGTTATCTGAAAATAGGTTCCAAAGGTACTGGCATCACAAATTTGAACAAATAAATGCAAAATTTACTCTTCTGCACAATATATTTCTGTATCCAGTGTTTTTGTTCAAAAGGACATATATCCAACGTTTTTTCTGACCCCAAAATTATTCTTTCAATTGCAATTTATTAGGAGTTTGAATCATTTTTCTTTACGCATTTACTGAAAAAATGATACGGAAAAAATCAGCTCATCTTTTTATAATGACACGATGAATAAAAGTTCCTCGACACGATTGAAAACAGCCACGTATTTCTTAAGTGATTAGTTTTATACTTCCACATGGGGCATTTCAATAACATTTTACAACTAATGTCTGTATATCATTGAATATTATACAAAAAGTCTACAACTGTTAATACAATAGTACTTTTATGTATACATTCTTGACACAAATCACTAGACATGGAAAAAGGTAACAAGCAGCGGAGCAGCTTTGTAATTCATCTTAAAACCATAGTCAGTGAGGAATTAAACATAGAGTAAATGCTCTCATTTAGACAATCCCAGAGCAGGGCTTAAGCGGAAATCAGTGTTATATGTCGATAACGCTCTACATATGAGTTCTCACCTATAAACAAATAACACATAACGAACAAGATTTTGTACAAATATTTCCTACTTGTACAAATATTTCCTACTATGTCGACATTAAATAGTATATAACGGATCTATCTACTTGGTAGGTCAATATATTGATGTCAAACTTTTTTTACAAATTATAAGGTATGAATTTAGGCAAACATTATCAAATGTGCTGCCTACAATCAGGAACCTATATACTAGTCCAGCTTCAATTTATAATAAAGACGAAGAGCGAGAAATTTAAGGTTAATTAGCGTACAAATGAGAGTTAAATCTCAAGAATTAATACATCATATATAACTGTAACACGAATACTGCCTATGTCTAATAATTTTTAACATTATCGGTTGCAAATATTTTGAGAATTCCACAGTAATCATTTACATAAAAACAGAAAAGGAAAACGTGTAAGACATGTAGTTACTAAGGACAATATTATATCATTCAAACAGACCGCGAGATTTACCTTCATTGACCGAATCATACACAATTTTCATCGCGTATTACCCCTGCAGACACCTAAAGATACACAGAAAAAGTCTACCAAATTGGTTAGAGAATACTTACACAAATGTACACTGTTTTATTACAATTCTTTATATTTATGGTTTAATTACCCGTTTTCTTTCATTGTTTATTCTAATAAATGAAAAATAAATAATGATAAACAATCAAACAAACACAAATCAAAACACCCTGCCTTTAGCGATGTCATATAAAAATTTCTTTATTTTTACGTTAACGCCCCAAATAAAAATTCAGTTTTGCAGAAAGTACGAACGTCGACGTTTATTTTGTCATTCTTTTGGGTTTTCTTCAATCAAAATAGTTTGGTGATTGATATGGTGATTTGTGCAAACGAATAGTACGTTATAGGCTGTTATCCGACAGACCCTACTTCTTGTTGGCCGATGTGCATTACAATGATTTTAACCCCTTCTGGAAATTGGAACGGTTCAATATTTGGCGATTCGTACTAATAGGCAGTAAGTTCTGCACAAATCTCACTGTCGACCCTCTACTTTCTGCTTGCAGCTTATACGTATTGAACAATTTCGTCAAACGTTTCTCGTGTTTCGTTTATCGTACTGGTTGGATATTTCATATTATTGTTTATACTAATGGATTGTATACGATTTAAAACCCTGGTACTTATTTGTCAATCAAAACAAAATGCGAATCGACTTGTCAAAGTTCAAAGTCTAAGGTCTACAACGATGATGGGAAACCCATCGTCTAGTAATTATCTACCCACATGGCATATATGAAAAGCTTAGCCTATATCAGCGAAGGTCGGGGTCTTCTCTGGGTACTCAGGCTTCCACTCCCATTAAAGACATCATACAGCTGATAAATTGCTGAAAGGCATTAAAAACCATTCATACATACAAACAAACAGTCAAACAATTATTTTAAAAGTTATACCGGGCGCGAAGCAATGACTAAAAAGGCATTGATGTTATCCTAGGGGGGGGTGCAAATTCCGAAGTTAAATATCCCGGGCACGAAGCAGTCACTCAAAAGGCAATGATGTGACCTTGGGGGTCAAATTTTAAATTAAATATCAACACCTATGACATGCGAAACATCGATAAGTTATAATCTACCCACATGCCAAATATCAAAAAGCCTACCTAAAAAAGCTATATCCCGGACAAGATTTTTAAATGGCTGCACAGACGAACACACAACAATATGTCGACCTTCTTTTGCCTCTTTTACCAAAAACCCAATATAAACCTCCTAAAAATGAAACGTGTTATGTAACACTAGATAAAGCTATCTTACATATCCTAAACGTGTATTAGTATGCGATTTGCAGTGTCAAATAAATTTGGCTGAAAATATCAGTCTTAAAGGAGAAGAAAAGAAAAAAGAAGATGATGTAAAATTACCAGACAAAAACAAGATGTCTCCCATTTATCTTCGTTTGGTATACATAATAAAATACGAGTTGCATACAAATACAAAGATAGTTTGAAAGCTTTTCTGCAAATGTTATTGTGTGCCGCAATTTGTTCATTTCATATTTTATACACAGTAATCAAAATTAATTTCCCCCATCCTCCTCTTCATGCTTGATATTGACAAGAAAATAAAAAAATACATATATTATTACGTTACGAACTCTTAAAGTGCATACTTATTCAATCGGTTAGCAGAATTTAATACCTTATACAAAGTAATATTTCTTGTTTTAATCATATCATTGAACTGATTTACATCGTATCGTAATTTCTCTGACAGTGCAATTAAAATCTAATTAATATTGTTAATGCATTATGTTAAAGATACATTTTTGGCATCAAGCGAAAGCCAAAGGAATATTCTTTACATTTAAACGGCCGATTTGAAATAATATTATATCATTAAAGGTCATTTTAGCATTTTAATAACTATATCTGCATTTTTTCGTTTATTTTATAAGATAAGTAAGACAAAAATAAAAGGAAGTTCTTAAAGAACTGAATATATCTATTGCAAAATCTATGCTAAATCGTGTTTTAATATATTTTATTCTTTACAGTAAATTTAAAACATAATAAAAATTGAAAAACTTAACTACGTTTTCATCGCTTCTTACTTGTTTATATCTTTTTTCATCGTGTCGTACATCTTCTCACCAAAATGATATAAGTCAGTTGATCGGTGTGGTTAATGTGTACTTCCAGTTGAAAAATTTCTTATCCACTTTGAAATCGACACATGACATCATTGCAGGATGTGTCGAAATAGAAAAAAAAAGTATCTATTTATTGATATGTTTTATTGATCAATATCATAAAAAGAAAGGTGATGTATACTGAACCGCCAAAAGTTCCCGATCCCACGGGCGTTTCTTTTAAATTGATATAAAAATTTAATTAATTTGTTTCACAAAGTTAAAATAAATGAATTACTCATGAATTACAATGAAACACCCATTATCATATAATTCTGAAAGTTTTAATGGCGCTTCAGTCAATTACGTCCATGTCCACCACCATTACATTTTCGATGAATGTAAATAATCGTTCAAACAATGGCAAAAAATCAGCCGAGACTTGGCTGCTCTGCAATCATCCGTCTTTTAACTTCATGCCATAAATGCTCAATACGGCTCAGATCCTGACTCAAAGCCAGCGAATCGATAACACTGACAATATTATGTTGTATGATCTCCATTTTTGCTCTTGTTCTTGCTCTATGCGCACGTGCGTTATCGTGCTAAAATAGATTGGTTTGATGATGCAAACAATGTGGCACGATTTGTGGTCTAAGTAAAAATTTATTTAAATCTAACATACCATAATCTAGTGGTGCATCAAAACTTGTATTATCAAATAAAACAATTGTGTAAAATGCGATATTTCTTTTGCGTTTTATTATAGTATACAACTGTAAGACATTCAAACGCATTTATGTAGCATACAGCAACATCAATCTTGACGGCTACTATGAGTACTATCAACGCAAAGATAATCCGTCACCTAACCGTGGTAAGTAGAGTGCATGTGGTAAGTACATGTAGAGGGCAGATACTTTATGTTAAATGAATGGGTATATAAAATAAAAACATCCTCCCCACATAACATGAACGTGGACTGAGAACCCTCAACTTGGGATGAATGAAAACATGTTATAAATAGAATATTATTAAAATATAGATACCAAACCTGTAATCTAGCCTTACCTATATTTGTAGAAAAAAGTGGTTGTTCAGCGATTACAATATTATAATTGTTTTTTTATATTTTAACTATGAAATAATTTTTTTCTTGAATTAAATGTTATACAAACTCAGCAAGATCACCTTAAAATTTGATTCCATGTGATATCTTATTTCGAATAATGACAAAACTATAATAAATCAAATTAAGGTCGAATTTGAAGAGATGGTTGTTTGATTGGCGTTTAACGCCACTTTCAGTAATTTGTCAGCTATATCATGGCGTCCATTGTTTTATGGGGAAGGAAGCGGAGTACCCGGAGAAAACTGGCAACTTCAGTTTTACAGACCACGTGGTCAATAGTTGACGAACTACCTTAACCACTCGACAACCGAGGCCCCGAATGTGAATGGAAATGGTTTATTGCATTATGGTGTATTTTAAACTGTTATCAACAATTATTTTGTTCTTACATTTGAAGTATGCTATTGTTATTTTTTTTACGGAAATTGAAAAAATACTGGTAAGAAAAACTTTAAAATTTTCAAGAGCAGTTATACACTGTACTATAATTGTTAGATGAGTAATTAAAATCAAGCAAATGACTCTTACTAATAAACAAGTGGTAGAGTGGTTAAGGTAGTTCGTTTACTAATGATCACGTGGTCTGTCAACACTGAGATTGCGGGTTCGAGCCTCTTTGCGGGCAGGGTGCGTTAGACTCCAACCTTAATTGACAAGCGCTACCAGTTTGTATTTTAAATGTTTCCGACGTAGATCATGAGTTTTACTGTCGCAAATGAGTTTACTTGTAGAAGAGTATTGTTCAGCTTGAAGCACGTTCAGCAGATTCCTTGAACGGAAAAAGGATGAAAAACAAGGACGAATGGACATGAATCATGGCTTATTTCCAACGATTTTATCTATTAAATATATCTATAGCTTTACACGATTGACCGACCTGTGACTGATTCACTTTTAAATTATTCAATTTCCATATATTTCCGAATTCGAGTCTCGATCCGATCAAACGAATATCGGCACACATTTAATATGATTGCGTCTGAAGTAACATAAAAGAAACTTATGTGATGATAATAAAAACCTGTAGTACCTTTAAATAACAAAAAACAACACACACTTCAATCATTGAAAACAATGCACATTTTTTGTGTCATGAATTTATGAGAATGAATGATCCCGATTCGTAGAATTGAGTTTATAGAAATGGAGAAAGGAAGAGTAGTTTGATCTTATGCAGAAAAAAACGATGAGCCTTTTATTATTAATGTTATAATCGGACACCGCACCCTAAATAAGAAAATGTGCACTTTTTGGGGAGAGTTAAGAAAAAATTACTCGTCATTTTACATTAGAACACGCTATTAAAAATTATGCTCGATCGCCGTTCATTAATTTGTTGACAAGATGAAGTACATACTGAGCTGCAGAGGTCATCATTTCAATCGAAATCGCACTACAAGCATACTTTATTCAACAAGTGTGTTAGCGCAAAACTTATAGTTGCGAAATGTCGCATTTTTTTACAGTCAAGTAGGTGATGGTCACTAACACATTACAATTTTGGCTCATCGAGTTACTTCCCTTTGATTACAAATTCAATTGCTAAATTCCTGAGAAAAAAGTAAAGGCTGGTGCATTATAATATTTTGGGCCAAATACGTTGCGAATATGACCATGCAACGGATTCAGATTGAAGGTAGCATTTTCAAGTCAATTACAGAGCCGGCGCAACACTACTAAATAAAGAAAACCATGAGAACAGTTTTTCCTTATTTAGCAGTTTCGCAAAATAAACGTCAGATTTCAATACTTAATCTCAACTCTGACTAAAGTATTGTATAATTGTCATTATAACGGATCATAGATAAATACAGGACTTATTTTACAAACATTACTATAGTCGACCTTGTATGGACTAGTAAAGAATGCATCAACCTCCCGGAGAGTAAACACATTCGAGACGATTCAAGGTTTTACATGTTCAGAATACTATTATAACCGAAATATTGCTCCCTGTATGATAAACATTAATAAATCTATAAAAACTGCAATTATTACTTGGTATATTTAGCAAGCTGTATATTTCGAAAATATTCTTATTTATATAAAAACAAAACATGTGAGAAATATGTAAACTATGTAAAATCAGTAACGTCTGCCATAAATTTCTAAGGTTGTCGCTGTTACATTGTTTCTAAGTCTCATACTGTAATGTTATTAAATGGGTGTTTTCATATTTGACCTGTATTATGTCCACAGGAAGCTGCATTGGGTCGAGGATAGCTGTATTAGCCCGAGTTATTCGAGAACCAATTCCCTACCCGGGGACATAATACAAGTGGAATATGAAAACGCCATTTGATTAAATTTAAGTACCATTTTATCATTAATCTATATAGTTATACTCGATCCAATTTCGGCTTCTCGTGGACATAAAAAAAAAGATTATTATGAACAAACCTCAGAATGAAAATGTAATTTTTTCCTTGAAAATTCTGCTGTAATTTACGTAATGCAAACAGATGTGTTTGTTTTTAAAATGATATTTAAATATAAATTACATGAAATTACATTTCTGAATTGGCCTGGTTTTTTTCTGTATTGAGCCTGCTTTTCTGTATTGAGACTATTTTTTTCCGTATTGGTCCTGTTTTTTCTGTATTAAGCCTGTTTTCTGTATTGGCCATGTTTTTACTGTATTGGGCTTGTTCACTAGATCCGTGTTGTATGGACAATTTCACATGTATTTTTCGAGCTGTTAAATTACCTCAAAATAATGTTTGTCAAAGTATTTTATATATAAAACGAGATTATGTTGAAGAACTTTCTTTTCGCAGACTCGAAATTAGTTAGATTCTAAATGGCGGCAGTATCGTATGTTACAAAAACAGACAATCCAGACATAAAATATGACAGGGGAAACCCGATTACATCCTATTTTTTCTGATTCTAGAAATTAATATGAGTATCTAATTTTAAAAGGACAATTACTGTTTCTAACTAGAAAGATTTTTGCACGAAATGCCGGCGACATAATTGTCCCATCTTATTGAAAATGAGCGTATATGTATCTAAAATTAACATTTTTGTGAATGTGGGTGTCACAACACATGAAAGACTGAGGTCAGGTCACCGATATAATTGATTGATTGATTGATTGATTGATTGATTGATTGATTGATTGATTGATTGATTGATTGATTGATTGATTGATTGATTGATTGATTGATTGATTGATTGATTCGTTCGTTCGTTCGTTCGTTCGTTCGTTCGTTCGTTCATTCATTCATTCATTCATTCATTCATTCATTCATTCATTCATTCATTCGTTTATTGATTGATTGTTAACAAGTTAACAAACAATAACTAAAAAAGGTGGAATTAAAAATAGGGCCGAACACAATGGAAAAGTATGGGGTATTGGGTAAGGGCGTAGAATTTAGCATTTTTTTAGCAGCTACAATGAGCCTACTCTTTTTCGAGATCTAAAAAGTGGGTCTTTATCGTGCAAGGAGCGTTGCACTCTCCAAACACGTCACACACTACCGTTCGTGACCAGGCTTTCCGTATTATGACCTGACAAACCAACGAGATGGTTTCCCCTTTCTGGCCCAGAGGGCGCGCTAGGTTGTGCTCTGTGGGTCGAGACTTGGAACCCTCACAGTAAGGTTTCAGCTGATGGAATGCAAAGACACAGTTAGGGTGGTCTGAAGTAACGTCATCAACCATATCATGTACGATACTCGCTTTTAGGATACGCGTATTTATAGGATTTATATTAAAATTTTGGTAACACAGAAACAGATTAAAGTTTAAGACGTTTATTTGATCTATAGAAAACTCCATGAACACCATGCCTGCCCCCTTTTACCATTCTTGTTAGTTTAAACATATTTTATTGTGAAAACCAGAAGACAATCGGATCAGGCACAAATTATTTAGGATTAACTACAAAAAATATTTTCTCCAACAAGGGATAACAAAATTTCCGTTTTGCACGTTGGACAAAAATAAAAGCAAGATATTAAAGAACTGAATATATCTATTGTCAAATCTATGCTTAATCGTGTTTTAATATATTTTATTCGCTACAATAAATTACAATGAAACACCCATTATCATATAATTCTGAAAGTTTTAATGGCGCTTCAGTCAATTATGTACATGACCACTACCATTACATTTTCGATGAATGTAAATAATCGTTCAAACAATGGCAAAAAAATCCGTCTTTTAACTTCATCTCATAAATGCTCAATACGGCTCAGATCCTGACTCAAAGCCAGCGAATCGATAACACTGACAATATTCTGTTGTATGAGCTCCATTTTTGCTCTTGTTCTTGCTCTATGCGCACGTGCGTTATCGTGCTATAATACATTGGTTTGATGACGCACAAAATGTGGCATGATTTGTGGTCTAAGTAAAAATTTTATTTAAATCTAACATACCATAATCTAGTGGTGCATAAAAACTTGTATTATCAAATAAAAAAATTGTGTAAAATGCGATATTTCTTTTGCGTTTTATTATAGTATACAACTGTAATACTTTCAAACGCATTTATGCAGCATACAGCAACATCAATCTTGACAGCTACTATGAGTACCATCAACGCAAAGATAATCCGTCATCTTACCGTGGTAAGTAGAGTGCATGCGGTAAGTACATGTAGAGGGCAGATACTTAATGTTAAATGAATGGGTATATAAAATAAAAACATCCTCCCCACATAACATGAACGTGGACTCAGAACCCTCAACTTGGTAGGATGAACAAAAACATGTTATAAATAGAATATTATTAAAATATAGATACCAAACCTGTAATCTAGCCTTACCTATATTTGTAGAAAAAAGTGGTTGTTCAGCGATTACGATATTATAATTGTTTTTTTTTAATTTTAACTATGAAATGATTTTTTTCGTGAATTAAATGTTTATACAAACTCAAAAAGCAAGATCACCTTAAAATTTAATTCCATGTCAAGTTATCCGTGTTGTCACTTGTTTCTTCTTAACAGTACAAGTTATACGTGTTGTCACTACTTTCTTCCCAGACATTACAAGTTATACGTGTTGTCACTGCTTTCTTCCTAAACAGAACAAGCTAGCCATGTTGTCACAGCTTTCTTCCTAAACAGTACAAGTTATACGTGTTGTCACTGCTTTCTTCCTAAACAGTACAAGCTGTCCATGTTTTCACTGCTTTCTTCCTTAACAGTAAAAGCTAGCCATGTTGTCACAGATTTCTTCCTAAACAGTGCAAGCTATATGTGTTGTCATTGCTTTCTTCCTAAACATTACAAGTTATATGTGTTGTCACTGTTTTCTTCCTAAACAGTACAAACTATACTTGTTGTTGCTTTCTTCCTAAACAGTACAAGTTATCCGTGTTGTCACTGCTTTCTTCCTAAACAGTACAAGTTATACGTGTTGTCATTACTTTCTTCCCAAACATTACAAGTTATACGTGTTGTCACTGCTTTCTTCCTAAACAGTACAAGCTAGCCAAGTTGTCACAGCTTTCTTCCTAAACAGTGCAAGTTATACGTGTTGTCACTGCTTTCTTCCTAAACAGTAAAAGCTAGCCAAGTTGTCACAGCTTTCTTCCTAAACAGTGCAAGTTATATGTGTTGTGATTGCTTTCTTCCTCAACATTACAAGTTATATGTGTTGTCACTGTTTTCTTCCTAAACAGTACAAACTTTACGTGTTATCACTGATTTCTTCTAAACAGTTCAAACTATAGTGTTTTCACTGCTTTCTTCATAAACAGTACAAGTTATCCGTGTTGTCACTGCTTTCTTCCTAAACAGTACAAGCTATACGTGTTTTCACTGCTTTCTCCCTAAATAGCACAAGCTACACGTGTTGTCACTGCTTTCTTCCTAAACAGTACAAGCTGTCCATGTTTTCACTGCTTTCTTCCTTAACAGTAAAAGCTAGCCATGTTGTCACAGATTTCTTCCTAAACAGTGCAAGTTATATGTGTTGTCACTGTTTTCTTCCTAAACAGTACAAACTATACTTGTTGTTGCTTTCTTCCTAAACAGTACAAGTTATCCGTGTTGTCACTGCTTTCTTCCTAAACAGTACAAGTTATATGTGTTGTCACTGCTTTCTTCCCAAACATTTCGAGTTATACGCGTTGTCACTGCTTTCCCAAACATTACAAGTTATACGTGTTGTCACTGCGTTCTTCCTAAACATTACAAGTTATACGTATTGTTTATGCTTTCTTCCTAAACAGTACAAGCTATCCATGTTGTCGATGCTTTCTTCCTAAAGATTACAAGTTATACGTGTTGTCACTGCTTTCTTCATAAACAGTACAAGCTACACGTGTTGTCATGGCTTTCCTTGAATAGAGACAAGTTTAGCCTAATAACTACTTTTTATTCATAATCAAAGAGACGCTGTACAGGAATAATATCTTTTACAAAATGTATTTGTTCTATAAGAATGACATCGACATGAGTAATGAAAAAGGACATCCACCAAATAAATAGATATCAATCCTATTGCTACGTCACATCAGTTTGATAACAAATGTTTTATGTAAACGTTTTACCATTATATGTTAAATTAGGGTCCGAGCAACAAGGTTTGTAACGAAATCCGGACAAATATATCGAAGGTTTTTTTCAAAAATTTAAAGACGTATTTCGATGATTTTGTTATTACAAATTTGATTGTAATAGGGAAACGTTTACGGAGGGAGAAAGGAGTGTTTGCAATATCGAACGCCTTGAATAAAGTCTACACAATTTAGTAGACAATTTGGTGGTCGAGTTGATGAGGTTATCCACGTCAATACTGAGGTTGAATGTGTTACTGCGGGCAAGGTGTGTTCGACTCCAATCTTAATTGATAAGGAATGCTTGTTTTCTTACTGAATGTCGTGTTTTCCTTCGGGTGCTCCGACCTCCTCCCCTAATAAAAACGGGACCCCATGATAAAGCTGAAAAATTACTGAAAACCACTCCAAACAAACCAAACTACATCAATGCTAACTTTATACTAAATATAATTTAATTGAAAATGTTTATACTGTGTATTACATCTGCGTCTGTGCATGTTTGAATATTATCCAATAAAACAAGGACATATAAAGTATTATTATAATATGGTTAGTTTTAAGAAAAGGCGAGGTGTTTTGTGCGAAAGCCCAACGTTAGTGTTGAGCATGCCGTGCTCTAATTCATACTCTAACTCAAAGTCTAACCGTTGACTCGCTGGAGATGAATCTGTTATTTATACTAAATAAGAATGTACTCACAATTTTAACCAAAAATTTAGACCTCATGCATAATGTTTGAACTATGCGTCCTTTATTTATATTTAGAGATTTAATCATGTTTTTTGTTTGCACAGAGAATCTGTAACCGCTTATTGTAGCAAAATTTTTTTGACTATGTAAGTGGTAGATGTTTTTTCATTGAATTACTTCCCTTTGACTACAAAGTTAATTTTGTTTGTGTGCACACGTGTGTTTATTTCATGTTGGAACACCAAAGTGATGTTGATCGTTCATGTAATGGACATTCGACGGGGACAGCTGAAATTAAAGGAAAGTCCTTGTTAGGAAAGAGGATATTTTTCAGAATACGAAAATATTTCTGTTTATTGCATAAAACGAAGATAACAATATAACAGGATTTGATTCTAAACAATCGGATCATCTCGGTTATGTCCGCCAATTTTAGGAAAGTCATTTTCCCGACTGTTGATAGATGTTCCGATTGTTTTTGTAAAACATTTAATACCAGGCGATCCAGTTGCGCCCTCATATCAACATGTTTTCAATGTGTGTAAAATGGTATTACTGAACTTTATTTATGTATCGTTATTATTTCCTGCTTAATATATTGTGCGAATGGTTATTAAGCTTCCATTGAATGGTTTCTAAGCATCCAGTGAATGGTTTCAAAGCATCCAGTGAATGGTTTTTAAGCTTCCAGTAAATGGTTTTAAAGCTTGTTTCTAAGCTTCCAGTGAATGGTTTCAAAGCATCCAGTAAATGGTATTCTAAGCTAGTTTCTAAGCTTCCAGTGAATGGTTTCAAAGCATCCAGTGAATGGTTTTCTAAGCTTCCAGTGAATAGTTTCTAAGCTTCCAGTGAATGGTTTCTAAGCTTCCAGTGAATGGTTTCTTGGCTTCCAGTGAAAGGTTTCTAAGCTTCCAGTGAATGGTTTCTAAGCATCCAGGGATTGGTTTCTTAGCTTCTAGCGAATGGTTTCTAAGCTTCCAGTGAATGGTTTCTTGGCTTCCGGTGTATGGTTTCTAGCTTCCAGTGAATGGTTTCTACGCTTCCAGTGAATGGTTTCTAAGCTTCCAGTGAATGGTTTCTTGGCTTCCAGTGAATGGTTTCTAAGCTTTCGGGGATTGGTTTCTAAGCATCTATTGAGCAGTATTTAATCTATATTCACGTTAATACACAATAAATCATTTCTAGAATAGAATGGACCATCATGCGGAAAATTACTGTAGAGTGTTTGGTAAGGAAGAACACACAGCCTTTGTAGCTGCTACTATGCGTCTTCTTTTAAGGAAAGTATATGTTAAATGTCTTTGTCGTGCAGAGAACGTTGTGTCCCTCCAAAAAACGTTGCCAGTTTTGAGTAGGGTTTTACGTGCACGTGTAAATTATAAACACGTGAAATTTAAATACTACAGATTAAATAAATTTTCAACAAATAATAATTTATGCTTTTTTTAAATTCGAGAAACTAAAATTTTAAGAAATGTGTAATGAAATAAAGTAGTGTTTAATAATTAGTCTTTATTCTATAACTATATATTTTATTTGGTTGTATTTACTATTTAAAAATCGTGAGATTCGCTAAGACGGCAATACACAAACATGTTAACTAAAGGAATAAAAGGTACTTAGGCATCTTCATATAGTAAGACAGGTAGGCGTTACGGTATCTTCATACAGTAAGAGAGGTAGGCGTTACGGTATCTTCATACACTAAGACGGGTAGGCGTAACGGTATCTTCATACAGTAGGACAGGTAGCCGTAACGGTATCTTCATACAGTAAGACAGGTAGCTGTAACGGTATCTTCATACAGTAAGACAGGTAGCAATAACGGTATCTTCATACAGTAAGACAGGTAGGCGTAACGGTATCTTCAGACAGTAGGACAGGTAGGCGTAACGGTATCTTCATACAGTAAGACAGGTAGCCGTTACGGTATCTTCATACAGTAAGACAGGTAGGCGTTACGGTATCTTCATACAGTAAGACAGGTAGGCGTTACGGTATCTTCATACAGTAAGACAGGTAGGCGTAACGGTATCTTCATACAGTAAAACAGGTAGGCGTTACGGTATCTTCATACAGTAAGAGAGGTAGGCGTTACGGTATCTTCATACAGTAAGACGAGTAGGCGTAACGGTATCTTCATACAGTAAGACAGGTAGCCGTTACGGTATATTTTTCCGAAGTCTGCATGACCGAGAAAAAAATACCTCTTTCTAGATTTAAAAATTTGCATATTACATTAAGACAATTAAAGGCCATAACTTTATTATTATACTGAACTAAACACGAACAAGAACGAGGGGGCTGTGCAGTCATAACTGAGCAACCCTTATAAATTTGGCGCGCTTTTACACGTCGAACAAATAACTAGTTATTTTCCCTTTCAAATTTGGTGCATTTTGGCACATCGAACAATGAATTTGTTATTTTGTCTACGTGCCAATTCCCAGACAGTTATTTTACTCGCGTTCTGTTTTGAGCACGAAAAACAGTTATTGTTCCTAATATCTAATTTTCATAGTTGGGTATAATAGACTATTTTACAAATTTTGTAATTTGCATCTTATACATAATTTGTATATTATTTACCTGGTTTGTTTTACAATATAGACTTGTCTGATAAATATACACCCCTACTGCAATATTTCTCGCGAGTATCACCGATTTTAAAATCTCGTGATTCAGTTTTAAGTTCAACATAGTATGTAAAAAATGGGACCTACCTTAAGTTAAAAGCTTTTTGAAGTTTAGAATTCGTTTGTGTTTTGATGGACGATGGATGGATGATAAATAAACAGATTGATTAATTATAGTGTTCATGTTCACTATTTACATTTATTGTCTGCGTTCTATATCTACATTTATTGTGCGTTTTCACTGTCTACATTTATTACAGCATCAATTTGAATATCGAAATGGTAAAAAATCACTTAAGTGCGAATATGCGAACCTCGGGACCACCCCTTCATCCTCTTTCAATCTTCATGACACTTGGCAAAACATTTGGCATTATATAGCTATAGACGCTGTCAAAAGGAATTTAAGGCATCTGGACGGGTTCGGTATGTAAGGGAGCCCAACAGCATCAATTTGAATATCGAAATGGTAAAAAATCACTTAAGTGCGAATATGCGAACCTCGGGACCACCCCTTCATCCTCTTTCAATCTTCATGAAACTTGGCAAAACACTTGGCATTATATAGCTATAGATGCTGTCAAAAGGAATTTAAGGCATCTGGACGGGTTCGGTATGTAAGGGAGCCCAAGAGCATCAATTTGAATATCGAAATGGTAAAAAATCACTTAAGTGCGAATATGCGAACCTCGGGACCACCCCTTCATCCTCTTTCAATCTTCATGAAACTTGGCAAAACACTTGGCATTATATAGCTATAGATGCTGTCAAAAGGAATTTAAGGCATCTGGACGGGTTCGGTATGTAAGGGAGCCCAACAGCATCAATTTGAATATCGAAATTGGTAAAAAATCACTTAAGTGCGAATATGCAAACCTCGGGACCACCCCTTCATCCTCTTTCAATCTTCATGAAACTTGGCAAAACAGTTGGCATTATATAGCTATAGATGCTGTCAAAAGGAATTTAAGGCATCTGGACGGGTTCGGTATGTAAGGGAGCCCAACAGCATCAATTTAAATATCGAAATGGTAAAAAATCACTTAAGTGCGAATATGCGAACCTCGGGACCACCCCTTCATCCTCTTTCAATCTTCATGAAACTTGGCAAAACACTTGGCATTATATAGCTATAGATGCTGTCAAAAGGAATTTAAGGCATCTGGACGGATTCGGTATGTAAGGGAGCCCAACAGCATCAATTTGAATATCGAAATGGTAAAAAATCACTTAAGTGCGAATATGCGAACCTCGGGACCACCCCTTCATCCTCTTTCAATCTTCATGAAACTTGGCAAAACAGTTGACATTATATAGCTATAGATGCTGTCAAAAGGAATTTAAGGCATCTGGACGGGTTCGGTATGTAAGGGAGCCCAACAGCATCAATTTGAATATCGAAATGGTAAAAAATCACTTAAGTGCGAATATGCGAACCTCGGGACCACCCCTTCATCCTCTTTCAATCTTCATGAAACTTGGCAAAACACTTGGCATTATATAGCTGTAGATGCTGTCAAAAGGAATTTAAGGCATCTGGACGGGTTCGGTATGTAAGGGAGCCCAACAGCATCAATTTGAATATCGAAATGGTAAAAAATCACTTAAGTGCGAATATGCGAACCTCGGGACCACCCCTTCATCCTCTTTCAATCTTCATGAAACTTGGCAAAACACTTGGCATTATATAGCTATAGATGCTGTCAAAAGGAATTTAAGGCATCTGGACGGGTTCGGTATGTAAGGGATCCCAACAGCATCAATTTGAATATCGAAATTGGTAAAAAATCACTTAAGTGCGAATATGCGAACCTCGGGACCACCCCTTCATCCTCTTTCAATCTTCATGAAACTTGGCAAAACAGTTGGCATTATATAGCTATAGATGCTGTCAAAAGGAATTTAAGGCATCTGGACGGGTTCGGTATGTAAGGGAGCCCAACAGCATCAATTTAAATATCGAAATGGTAAAAAATCACTTAAGTGCGAATATGCGAACCTCGGGACCACCCCTTCATCCTCTTTCAATCTTCATGAAACTTGGCAAAACACTTGGCATTATATAGCTATAGATGCTGTCAAAAGGAATTTAAGGCATCTGGACGGGTTCGGTATGTAAGGGAGCCCAACAGCATCAATTTGAATATCGAAATGGTAAAAAATCACTTAAGTGCGAATATGCGAACCTCGGGACCACCCCTTCATCCTCTTTCAATCTTCATGAAACTTGGCAAAACAGTTGGCATTATATAGCTATAGATGCTGTCAAAAGGAATTTAAGGCATCTGGACGGGTTCGGTATGTAAGGGAGCCCAACAGCATCAATTTGAATATCGAAATGGTCAAAAATCACTTAAGTGCGAATATGCGAACCTCGGGACCACCCCTTCATCCTCTTTCAATCTTCATGAAACTTGGCAAAACACTTGGCATTATATAGCTGTAGATGCTGTCAAAAGGAATTTAAGGCATCTGGACGGGTTCGGTATGTAAGGGAGCCCAACAGCATCAATTTGAATATCGAAATGGTAAAAAATCACTTAAGTGCGAATATGCGAACCTCGGGACCACCCCTTCATCCTCTTTCAATCTTCATGAAACTTGGCAAAACAGTTGGCATTTTATAGCTTTAGACGCTTTAAAAAACATTTAAGGCATCTGGACGGGTTCGGTATGTAAGGGATCCCAACAGCATCAATTTGAATATCGAAATTGGTAAAAAATCACTTAAGTGCGAATATGCGAACCTCGGGACCACCCCTTCATCCTCTTTCAATCTTCATGAAGCTTGGAAAAACAGTTGGCATTATATAGCTATAGATGCTGTCAAAAGGAATTTAAGGCATCTGGACGGGTTCGGTATGTAAGGGAGCCCAACAGCATCAATTTAAATATCGAAATGGTAAAAAATCACTTAAGTGCGAATATGCGAACCTCGGGACCACCCCTTCATCCTCTTTCAATCTTCATGAAACTTGGCAAAACACTTGGCATTATATAGCTATAGATGCTGTCAAAAGGAATTTAAGGCATCTGGACGGGTTCGGTATGTAAGGGAGCCCAACAGCATCAATTTGAATATCGAAATGGTAAAAAATCACTTAAGTGCGAATATGCGAACCTCGGGACCACCCCTTCATCCTCTTTCAATCTTCATGAAACTTGGCAAAACAGTTGGCATTATATAGCTATAGATGCTGTCAAAAGGAATTTAAGGCATCTGGACGGGTTCGGTATGTAAGGGAGCCCAACAGCATCAATTTGAATATCGAAATGGTAAAAAATCACTTAAGTGCGAATATGCGAACCTCGGGACCACCCCTTCATCCTCTTTCAATCTTCATGAAACTTGGCAAAACACTTGGCATTATATAGCTGTAGATGCTGTCAAAAGGAATTTAAGGCATCTGGACGGGTTCGGTATGTAAGGGAGCCCAACAGCATCAATTTGAATATCGAAATGGTAAAAAATCACTTAAGTGCGAATATGCGAACCTCGGGACCACCCCTTCATCCTCTTTCAATCTTCATGAAACTTGGCAAAACAGTTGGCATTTTATAGCTTTAGACGCTTTAAAAAACATTTAAGGCATCTGGGTGCCGTTTCATAAAGCGATCGTTAGCTTTACGTGCACGTTATCCCATTTAAATTGCATGGGATAACGAGCACGTTAATTAGCGATCGCTTTATGAAACGGCACCCTGGACCGGTTCGGTATCTAAGGGAGCCCAACAGTATTAAATTTGAATATCGAAATGGCAAAAAGATCACTGCTGGTAACTCGTGTTTCCTGATAAAAAGTATAATTTATATTTATGCAAAACACTATATAGAAGTTGTATGTGGCTTTGATTTATTACATTAATAATTTATTATATTTGATTTTTGATATCTCATGTACATGTTTAATAAAAGTTTACTTATTGGGAGTCTTTAATTATAATTTTTATTAAGGTATCTAAATTACTGAACGCCTTCTTTTTACATGGTTATAGAAACATGATATTTTTGTCAATATTTTTCTATTTATATATTTTACCAATGAAACAAAATATGCTTCATTTTATAATAATTAAATTATATGTATCTGTCAATAAACTATATGCATATAATTAAATGAAGAAGTCTAGAATGCACTGATCGTACTTATCTCTGATGGTTGCCAAAGTAATGCCGGGTTCGTTAAGTTGTTGTCTTCACCAATCAATAAAAATGTTGCGCTTACGGTTATACGTACAGTAGATAGTTAGTGAGAGTTCTACGATGGCATTCATTAGGATTTTAGGTATTAACTAAAATAATGTTATTATTGGGTGTCAGATTTTCATAACGATGTTTCGGAGCACATCATTGTTTTACCTAATAAGTATTCTGAACAATAAAAAGTAGCTCGATTTTCATGGTAGCAAAAACTTATACGACACTGCCTTAATATATGATAGAATACTCAGATTCACGTTCAAGTTTACTATGAATTATAAACTTTAATTCTTGAATATGAATTATAATCACAGTTCTTTTTTATTTTAATTGGGCAGCTTTCTATGAATTACTTTTATTTAATACAAGTTTACGAATTAGCATACTATAGTTACCTGCAAATAATGATCTTAATCTTAGATTCATGAATATAATGTCAATAAAGTTCGAATAAAGTATACTTGATATTGTAAAGCCGCGTATAGACTACCAGGTAAATGCTTTTCACTTGATGTCATATTCTGCAGCTGAAGCAACATTCGCTGTAACCGCGTCGGTGCTGCAGTAGTAACGCGAACTTTATAACCATATCATTAACGCATTGGTGAAAGTGCTTATTACAGAACAAAATGGCGAACATTTCTTTTGCGATCTGAATTGATTTCACTAGCGTTAAGCTATTTAGACGCGAATGCAACTGGCTATTGCGGCACCTATCCAAACTTCAACTTATCGACCAGTAATATTACTGGTTTCTTTGACTCGTTTTACAACAAATTTTCTGTGTGATTGCGTAATTATTTCATTAACATTCGAAAGACATGTTCATGTGCATATGTCTCGGAGAACTGCATGTCTTTAATCATTAATTTATTTCCGCCTCGGGCTCGTAATCTGAGAAAGGTTTGGCGCAAACTTAGCCAGGTTATTTAGCATACCAGCAATGTACAAGTTTTTACCATTTTTCAAAGGTTGTCGTAAATTGTTCTCTTAACGTTGTAATTAGTACCAAGAACCCAGAATATATTAATTTTAACCAGAAAACACAGAAATGATAATTTCAGTACGCATGCGTATTGAAATTCTGTTCAATAAAAATTTATGGAGGTTTAAGATGGTGATGTGTACTCAGTTTCATCGCGTTTTTTGTCTACACAAAACTCCCCTACGAAAAGATTTAACTTCGTTCAAAACTGTTTCTGATCACGTTTTTGTTATCGATTGATAATTGTGTCCTCTTGTTGATGATTACACGAAAGAATAACAGATTCTCACATCCGTTTTTTGGGCAAACAAGGTGATCTTCCACGAGTGATAGAAATGTCTTTCAGCGAGTGGAGCGCATCGCAACAAGCAAACAATATATAAAATTTCTATCACAAATGGAAGATCACGCGGGCCTACTGAAATGTTTTAATTTATAAAAATAAATATAAATTATAATTTATAATGACAATTAAACCTTTTTTTAGCTCACTTCACCCAAAGGGTCAGTGTGAGCTATTCTCATCACTTAGCATCTGTCGTCGTCGTCGTTGTCGATGTCGTCGTCGGCCGTAAACTTTTCACATTTCAATCTTCTTCTATAAAACCAGTTGGCCAATTGAAACCAAACTTGGCAGGAATGTTTATTTGGTAGATTTTAACAACGTTTGAGTTTTTGGTGCTGATCAAATATGAAAAACCTGGCTTCCTGGGCCAATAATGCGGTGTTCTGATAAACCAGAATGATTTGAGATACTGAAGAAATGTACCTTAGATGGTCCTCTACAAAGTAAGTTTATTGTGCCGATCCAAAATCCAAGATGGCCGCCATCGCAGGACATAGTTTAACATAGAATCCTATGGGAAAAACATCCAAACAACTTCTTTGTTTACTCAACCGTCTATCGGTATCGAAAACAAAGGAACTAGTTTGATGGTCTAGCTAGTCAAAACATGGCACGCTTGGATACTGCTAACAGAAAATCATCATTGGGCGACTACAAGCTGGAGTCCCACAAAGTGGGGGTTGTACGGACCGAGAATGTAAACCAGAGTACCATTTCCAGACTATGGGCCAGATTTCAACAGACCGGTACGACAAATGACCGTCTAAGAAGTTGTTTACCAAGCAAAACTACAGCACGTCAAGATCGATACATCTGGGTATTATATTTACGGAATCGAATAGTCACAGCAACAACAACTGCAGTCGAGATACCTGGATTGCGATGAATTGGCTTCCAGACTATCAGAAAAACGGCACCGACAACATGGAAATAGACCAAGGGGATAGTATTTTGTAGCAGTTTGGGCAGAGTTACATCGACGGGAAGGTCAGATGGAGCAACAGGTTGAGGGTCTTGACATTCCAGAACTGGCGTCAAATCTGGTTTAGTGACGATTGATTGATTGCTGTTTTACGTCCAGCAAGCAATATTTCAGCTTTATTCAGGACGTGAAAATTAGAAAGTTAACCAATTAAACCATTTAAAGAATATAAAATATCCCTCCTTTAATTCTAAAACGTGATGTCAAACAATAATATGAACATATATATACAGATAAAAAAGAAAACTAAAACAGTAAAGGTATACAATATCACAATAATCACCTTCAACCACATCTTCCAAATTTTGCTGTACAAAATAATATGTTTTAAACACTGTAAAAGTGTGTCGCTAGCGACATTTGTAAATAGATTACAATAGGTAGTATTTCCTATTCTTGGATTTGACTTTTCCCTAGACATGACAATGAGTAACTCGACGGTGTCTCATTAGAGGCAAGCCCTGCTTACTCGTCCGGAGCACCTGAGTGCACCCATGGTTTTTATTGGGTTCGGGTTACTCTCTTTCTGTGTTTTATGTTTTTGGTTGTTGTGTTGTGTTTGTCTATATCCGGATTTCTAACTGTCCCTTGGCTTTTGGCTCTTGTTGTTCGGTCGGTTTTCTTTGCTATTTTCTTACAGAATAAAAACGTCCCCGAATGTGTGTCACGTCAATACAGTCCATCAAGACATGCTTGACGGTATATGGACAGTTGCATGGCACACACTCGGGTCTTGGTTCATTGTTTTAAATGTAATTATGTGTCCTCCTAGTATGGCCAAGACGACACCTGGTTAAAACCTCTTGGTCTCAACGACCTCTAAGATTTAAAATTATGTGTGTGCAGAAGTGGTTGGATCTCCTGAAGTTTATTATGAACTGCCAGATCACAACCTCTATGGTATTTATTAAAATTAATTTTAGAATAAAGGATTTGAAATCAACAAAAGGTAGTTTACAATTAATGATGTCATTATTCAAGACATTCTTATCTTCCCTGCCCACGAATGTGTTTCCATGGATTCCCACATGACTTGGAATCCAAAAACACAACCTCTTTACCTAAAGTTGTCAGTGATTTATAAATTTGAATTATTTAAAAATAAATGGATTTTTAATTTTAGAATTTTCAATTGCCTGAAAGCATGACAAAGAATCGGAGAAGGTAATAAATCTACATTCATCTGACAATCTGACGAAGCGCGCTAATTACAGAAGAAGCGGAAGGAAGACGGCGAACATGCTATACAAAAACAGCGACGGATGCAACTTTGTCGCCGTCCTTCGATCTGTCTGTAAATTGCAGAATGGTCAAGATACTAAGATTTTCGAGTCGCGGTCCCTGATACAGAAGCGTTATGGTAGGGCACGTGTTTACCGCCGACGAAATGAATGATTCGCGCAGTCACGTGTTCGGGAAATGGATAGATTCGGCGGAGGTTGGGTGGCAATCTCAGATAACAGAAAATCAGATCTTGTGTACGTACCAAACAACTTAACGACACAGCGGTACAGGGGCGGACATCTTCAACCACATCTTCCAATTATCGACCACCAGAGGGAGTTATTCCAGCAGGACAATGGTAGGCCGCACACACCTCAACTACCCAGAGACTTTCTTGAGCGTAATAACATTAATGTGTTGCCATGGCCTTCAAAATCGCCGGATTTGAATACCATCGAACATCTATGGGACCAACTTCACAAACGTTTCTGTCAGCGCAAACCACCACCGCAGACTCTTGACCATCTTTTTGTAATTGTAAATGTCGCTTAATAAAATAAGCAAACACCCACTATGCGTTTCCTTTTTTTTAAGGCAGTGTCGTATTAATTTTTGCTACCATGAAAATCGAGCTACTTTTTATTGTTCGGAATACTTATTCGGAAAACAACGATGTGCTCCGAAACATCAAAATGCAAATCTATCACCCAATATAAACCATATCGTGGAACAATCTACAGTACTTATACCTGTATATTTATATAAGGAAACACGAGTTGTAACCATAGTTCGATTTATATTTTCGATCTTCAAATTGATGCTGTTGGGCTCCCTTACATACCGAACCCATCCAGATGCCTTAAATTCCTTTTGACAGCATCTATAGCTATATAATGCCAACTGTTTTGCCAAGTTTCATGAAGATTGAAAGAGGATGAAGGGGTGGTCCCGAGGTTCGCATATTCGCACTTAAGTGATTTTTTACCATTTCGATATTCAAATTGATGCTCTTGGCCTCCCTTACATACCGAACCCGTCCAGATGCCTTAAATTCCTTTTGACAGCATCTATAGCTATATAATGCCAACTGTTTTACCAAGTTTCATGAAGATTGAAAGAGGATGAAGGGGTGGTCCCGAGGTTCGCATATTCGCACTTAAGTGATTTTTTACCATTTCGATATTCAAATTGATGCTCTTGGCCTCCCTTACATACCGAACCCGTCCAGATGCCTTAAATTCCTTTTGACAGCATCTATAGCTATATAATGCCAACTGTTTTACCAAGTTTCATGAAGATTGAAAGAGGATGAAGGGGTGGTCCCGAGGTTCGCATATTCGCACTTAAGTGATTTTTTACCATTTCGATATTCAAATTGATGCTCTTGGCCTCCCTTACATACCGAACCCGTCCAGATGCCTTAAATTCCTTTTGACAGCATCTATAGCTATATAATGCCAACTGTTTTACCAAGTTTCATGAAGATTGAAAGAGGATGAAGGGGTGGTCCCGAGGTTCGCATATTCGCACTTAAGTGATTTTTTACCATTTCGATATTCAAATTGATGCTCTTGGCCTCCCTTACATACCGAACCCGTACAGATGCCTTAAATTCCTTTTGACAGCATCTATAGCTATATAATGCCAACTGTTTTACCAAGTTTCATGAAGATTGAAAGAGGATGAAGGGGTGGTCCCGAGGTTCGCATATTCGCACTTAAGTGATTTTTTACCATTTCGATATTCAAATTGATGCTCTTGGCCTCCCTTACATACCGAACCCGTCCAGATGCCTTAAATTCCTTTTGACAGCATCTATAGCTATATAATGCCAACTGTTTTACCAAGTTTCATGAAGATTGAAAGAGGATGAAGGGGTGGTCCCGAGGTTCGCATATTCGCACTTAAGTGATTTTTTACCATTTCGATATTCAAATTGATGCTCTTGGCCTCCCTTACATACCGAACCCGTCCAGATGCCTTAAATTCCTTTTGACAGCATCTATAGCTATATAATGCCAACTGTTTTACCAAGTTTCATGAAGATTGAAAGAGGATGAAGGGGTGGTCCCGAGGTTCGCATATTCGCACTTAAGTGATTTTTTACCATTTCGATATTCAAATTGATGCTCTTGGCCTCCCTTACATACCGAACCCGTCCAGATGCCTTAAATTCCTTTTGACAGCATCTATAGCTATATAATGCCAACTGTTTTACCAAGTTTCATGAAGATTGAAAGAGGATGAAGGGGTGGTCCCGAGGTTCGCATATTCGCACTTAAGTGATTTTTTACCATTTCGATATTCAAATTGATGCTCTTGGCCTCCCTTACATACCGAACCCGTCCAGATGCCTTAAATTCCTTTTGACAGCATCTATAGCTATATAATGCCAACTGTTTTACTAAGTTTCATGAAGATTGAAAGAGGATGAAGGGGTGGTCCCGAGGTTCGCATATTCGCACTTAAGTGATTTTTTACCATTTCGATATTCAAATTGATGCTCTTGGCCTCCCTTACATACCGAACCCGTCCAGATGCCTTAAATTCCTTTTGACAGCATCTATAGCTATATAATGCCAACTGTTTTACCAAGTTTCATGAAGATTGAAAGAGGATGAAGGGGTGGTCCCGAGGTTCGCATATTCGCACTTAAGTGATTTTTTACCATTTCGATATTCAAATTGATGCTCTTGGCCTCCCTTACATACCGAACCCGTCCAGATGCCTTAAATTCCTTTTGACAGCATCTATAGCTATATAATGCCAACTGTTTTACCAAGTTTCATGAAGATTGAAAGAGGATGAAGGGGTGGTCCCGAGGTTCGCATATTCGCACTTAAGTGATTTTTTACCATTTCGATATTCAAATTGATGCTCTTGGCCTCCCTTACATACCGAACCCGTCCAGATGCCTTAAATTCCTTTTGACAGCATCTATAGCTATATAATGCCAACTGTTTAACCAAGTTTCATGAAGATTGAAAGAGGATGAAGGGGTGGTCCCGAGGTTCGCATATTCGCACTTAAGTGATTTTTTACCATTTCGATATTCAAATTGATGCTCTTGGCCTCCCTTACATACCGAACCCGTACAGATGCCTTAAATTCCTTTTGACAGCATCTATAGCTATATAATGCCAACTGTTTTACCAAGTTTCATGAAGATTGAAAGAGGATGAAGGGGTGGTCCCGAGGTTCGCATATTCGCACTTAAGTGATTTTTTACCATTTCGATATTCAAATTGATGCTCTTGGCCTCCCTTACATACCGAACCCGTCCAGATGCCTTAAATTCCTTTTGACAGCATCTATAGCTATATAATGCCAACTGTTTTACCAAGTTTCATGAAGATTGAAAGAGGATGAAGGGGTGGTCCCGAGATTCGCATATTCGCACTTAAGTGATTTTTTACCATTTCGATATTCAAATTGATGCTCTTGGCCTCCCTTACATACCGAACCCGTCCAGATGCCTTAAATTCCTTTTGACAGCATCTATAGCTATATAATGCCAACTGTTTTACCAAGTTTCATGAAGATTGAAAGAGGATGAAGGGGTGGTCCCGAGGTTCGCATATTCGCACTTAAGTGATTTTTTACCATTTCGATATTCAAATTGATGCTCTTGGCCTCCCTTACATACCGAACCCGTCCAGATGCCTTAAATTCCTTTTGACAGCATCTATAGCTATATAATGCCAACTGTTTTACCAAGTTTCATGAAGATTGAAAGAGGATGAAGGGGTGGTCCCGAGGTTCGCATATTCGCACTTAAGTGATTTTTTACCATTTCGATATTCAAATTGATGCTCTTGGCCTCCCTTACATACCGAACCCGTCCAGATGCCTTAAATTCCTTTTGACAGCATCTATAGCTATATAATGCCAACTGTTTTACCAAGTTTCATGAAGATTGAAAGAGGATGAAGGGGTGGTCCCGAGGTTCGCATATTCGCACTTAAGTGATTTTTTACCATTTCGATATTCAAATTGATGCTCTTGGCCTCCCTTACATACCGAACCCGTCCAGATGCCTTAAATTCCTTTTGACAGCATCTATAGCTATATAATGCCAACTGTTTTACCAAGTTTCATGAAGATTGAAAGAGGATGAAGGGGTGGTCCCGAGGTTCGCATATTCGCACTTAAGTGATTTTTTACCATTTCGATATTCAAATTGATGCTCTTGGCCTCCCTTACATACCGAACCCGTCCAGATGCCTTAAATTCCTTTTGACAGCATCTATAGCTATATAATGCCAACTGTTTTACCAAGTTTCATGAAGATTGAAAGAGGATGAAGGGGTGGTCCCGAGGTTCGCATATTCGCACTTAAGTGATTTTTTACCATTTCGATATTCAAATTGATGCTCTTGGCCTCCCTTACATACCGAACCCGTACAGATGCCTTAAATTCCTTTTGACAGCATCTATAGCTATATAATGCCAACTGTTTTACCAAGTTTCATGAAGATTGAAAGAGGATGAAGGGGTGGTCCCGAGGTTCGCATATTCGCACTTAAGTGATTTTTTACCATTTCGATATTCAAATTGATGCTCTTGGCCTCCCTTACATACCGAACCCGTCCAGATGCCTTAAATTCCTTTTGACAGCATCTATAGCTATATAATGCCAACTGTTTTACCAAGTTTCATGAAGATTGAAAGAGGATGAAGGGGTGGTCCCGAGGTTCGCATATTCGCACTTAAGTGATTTTTTACCATTTCGATATTCAAATTGATGCTCTTGGCCTCCCTTACATACCGAACCCGTCCAGATGCCTTAAATTCCTTTTGACAGCATCTATAGCTATATAATGCCAACTGTTTTACCAAGTTTCATGAAGATTGAAAGAGGATGAAGGGGTGGTCCCGAGGTTCGCATATTCGCACTTAAGTGATTTTTTACCATTTCGATATTCAAATTGATGCTCTTGGCCTCCCTTACATACCGAACCCGTCCAGATGCCTTAAATTCCTTTTGACAGCATCTATAGCTATATAATGCCAACTGTTTTACCAAGTTTCATGAAGATTGAAAGAGGATGAAGGGGTGGTCCCGAGGTTCGCATATTCGCACTTAAGTGATTTTTTACCATTTCGATATTCAAATTGATGCTCTTGACCTCCCTTACATACCGAACCCGTCCAGATGCCTTAAATTCCTTTTGACAGCATCTATAGCTATATAATGCCAACTGTTTTACCAAGTTTCATGAAGATTGAAAGAGGATGAAGGGGTGGTCCCGAGGTTCGCATATTCGCACTTAAGTGATTTTTTACCATTTCGATATTCAAATTGATGCTCTTGGCCTCCCTTACATACCGAACCCGTCCAGATGCCTTAAATTCCTTTTGACAGCATCTATAGCTATATAATGCCAACTGTTTAACCAAGTTTCATGAAGATTGAAAGAGGATGAAGGGGTGGTCCCGAGGTTCGCATATTCGCACTTAAGTGATTTTTTACCATTTCGATATTCAAATTGATGCTCTTGGCCTCCCTTACATACCGAACCCGTACAGATGCCTTAAATTCCTTTTGACAGCATCTATAGCTATATAATGCCAACTGTTTTACCAAGTTTCATGAAGATTGAAAGAGGATGAAGGGGTGGTCCCGAGGTTCGCATATTCGCACTTAAGTGATTTTTTACCATTTCGATATTCAAATTGATGCTCTTGGCCTCCCTTACATACCGAACCCGTCCAGATGCCTTAAATTCCTTTTGACAGCATCTATAGCTATATAATGCCAACTGTTTTACCAAGTTTCATGAAGATTGAAAGAGGATGAAGGGGTGGTCCCGAGATTCGCATATTCGCACTTAAGTGATTTTTTACCATTTCGATATTCAAATTGATGCTCTTGGCCTCCCTTACATACCGAACCCGTCCAGATGCCTTAAATTCCTTTTGACAGCATCTATAGCTATATAATGCCAACTGTTTTACCAAGTTTCATGAAGATTGAAAGAGGATGAAGGGGTGGTCCCGAGGTTCGCATATTCGCACTTAAGTGATTTTTTACCATTTCGATATTCAAATTGATGCTCTTGGCCTCCCTTACATACCGAACCCGTCCAGATGCCTTAAATTCCTTTTGACAGCATCTATAGCTATATAATGCCAACTGTTTTACCAAGTTTCATGAAGATTGAAAGAGGATGAAGGGGTGGTCCCGAGGTTCGCATATTCGCACTTAAGTGATTTTTTACCATTTCGATATTCAAATTGATGCTCTTGGCCTCCCTTACATACCGAACCCGTCCAGATGCCTTAAATTCCTTTTGGCAGCATCTATAGCTATATAATGCCAACTGTTTTACCAAGTTTCATGAAGATTGAAAGAGGATGAAGGGGTGGTCCCGAGGTTCGCATATTCGCACTTAAGTGATTTTTTACCATTTCGATATTCAAATTGATGCTCTTGGCCTCCCTTACATACCGAACCCGTCCAGATGCCTTAAATTCCTTTTGACAGCATCTATAGCTATATAATGCCAACTGTTTTACCAAGTTTCATGAAGATTGAAAGAGGATGAAGGGGTGGTCCCGAGGTTCGCATATTCGCACTTAAGTGATTTTTTACCATTTCGATATTCAAATTGATGCTCTTGGCCTCCCTTACATACCGAACCCGTCCAGATGCCTTAAATTCCTTTTGACAGCATCTATAGCTATATAATGCCAACTGTTTTACCAAGTTTCATGAAGATTGAAAGAGGATGAAGGGGTGGTCCCGAGGTTCGCATATTCGCACTTAAGTGATTTTTTACCATTTCGATATTCAAATTGATGCTCTTGGCCTCCCTTACATACCGAACCCGTACAGATGCCTTAAATTCCTTTTGACAGCATCTATAGCTATATAATGCCAACTGTTTTACCAAGTTTCATGAAGATTGAAAGAGGATGAAGGGGTGGTCCCGAGGTTCGCATATTCGCACTTAAGTGATTTTTTACCATTTCGATATTCAAATTGATGCTCTTGGCCTCCCTTACATACCGAACCCGTCCAGATGCCTTAAATTCCTTTTGACAGCATCTATAGCTATATAATGCCAACTGTTTTACCAAGTTTCATGAAGATTGAAAGAGGATGAAGGGGTGGTCCCGAGGTTCGCATATTCGCACTTAAGTGATTTTTTACCATTTCGATATTCAAATTGATGCTCTTGGCCTCCCTTACATACCGAACCCGTCCAGATGCCTTAAATTCCTTTTGACAGCATCTATAGCTATATAATGCCAACTGTTTTACCAAGTTTCATGAAGATTGAAAGAGGATGAAGGGGTGGTCCCGAGGTTCGCATATTCGCACTTAAGTGATTTTTTACCATTTCGATATTCAAATTGATGCTCTTGGCCTCCCTTACATACCGAACCCGTCCAGATGCCTTAAATTCCTTTTGACAGCATCTATAGCTATATAATGCCAACTGTTTTACCAAGTTTCATGAAGATTGAAAGAGGATGAAGGGGTGGTCCCGAGGTTCGCATATTCGCACTTAAGTGATTTTTTACCATTTCGATATTCAAATTGATGCTCTTGGCCTCCCTTACATACCGAACCCGTCCAGATGCCTTAAATTCCTTTTGACAGCATCTATAGCTATATAATGCCAACTGTTTTACCAAGTTTCATGAAGATTGAAAGAGGATGAAGGGGTGGTCCCGAGGTTCGCATATTCGCACTTAAGTGATTTTTTACCATTTCGATATTCAAATTGATGCTCTTGGCCTCCCTTACATACCGAACCCGTACAGATGCCTTAAATTCCTTTTGACAGCATCTATAGCTATATAATGCCAACTGTTTTACCAAGTTTCATGAAGATTGAAAGAGGATGAAGGGGTGGTCCCGAGGTTCGCATATTCGCACTTAAGTGATTTTTTACCATTTCGATATTCAAATTGATGCTCTTGGCCTCCCTTACATACCGAACCCGTCCAGATGCCTTAAATTCCTTTTGACAGCATCTATAGCTATATAATGCCAACTGTTTTACCAAGTTTCATGAAGATTGAAAGAGGATGAAGGGGTGGTCCCGAGGTTCGCATATTCGCACTTAAGTGATTTTTTACCATTTCGATATTCAAATTGATGCTCTTGGCCTCCCTTACATACCGAACCCGTCCAGATGCCTTAAATTCCTTTTGACAGCATCTATAGCTATATAATGCCAACTGTTTTACCAAGTTTCATGAAGATTGAAAGAGGATGAAGGGGTGGTCCCGAGGTTCGCATATTCGCACTTAAGTGATTTTTTACCATTTCGATATTCAAATTGATGCTCTTGGCCTCCCTTACATACCGAACCCGTCCAGATGCCTTAAATTCCTTTTGACAGCATCTATAGCTATATAATGCCAACTGTTTTACCAAGTTTCATGAAGATTGAAAGAGGATGAAGGGGTGGTCCCGAGGTTCGCATATTCGCACTTAAGTGATTTTTTACCATTTCGATATTCAAATTGATGCTCTTGGCCTCCCTTACATACCGAACCCGTCCAGATGCCTTAAATTCCTTTTGACAGCATCTATAGCTATATAATGCCAACTGTTTTACCAAGTTTCATGAAGATTGAAAGAGGATGAAGGGGTGGTCCCGAGGTTCGCATATTCGCACTTAAGTGATTTTTTACCATTTCGATATTCAAATTGATGCTCTTGGCCTCCCTTACATACCGAACCCGTCCAGATGCCTTAAATTCCTTTTGACAGCATCTATAGCTATATAATGCCAACTGTTTTACCAAGTTTCATGAAGATTGAAAGAGGATGAAGGGGTGGTCCCGAGGTTCGCATATTCGCACTTAAGTGATTTTTTACCATTTCCGACAATTTTCGACGTAATTTTGTTGTTGTTGAGAAATTCTTGAAACGTTACGTTGTCAAAATCTCCGACTACAGTCATCCGCGACGCCCTTTAATTAACATTTATTATTATTCCACGCTCGTGCTTCAATCAATATATGTCCATAACCGACGACGGTCTCCCTAGAAAAGAAAATATAAACCTATCTCCGCGGTAATATAAAGGCAAGTCACGTGACATCATATCAACAATTATTCTGGTTTTTAATAAAATCAAAATTTAGCAGTCCTGGCAGTTAAGAAAACACACCGAAATACAAAATATACCGTTAAAACAGAAAAAAAGAAAAAAAGAAAGACATCAATGGAAAGGGAGATAAGCTCAAAGTATATGCTAGCTGACATTCTCGGTGGGGGTGTGTTCTTTTTCCGTTTATAGCCAGTTTTCTATTAAAAATGAAAAGTGGTATACAATCACTGGCGAGAAATAACAGTCCGTTTACCAAGTTTTCGTATTTGTAAGTCACTATCGTATAAAGCACGATACCTTGTGCTAAATGTGTTCTTACAGGACCTTTCTTTAACTTTCAAAATTAACTCATAAAAAATTACAACGGCAAAAAATGTATTGCCTCCGTTGAGTAACGAAGACATATAGTTTTCTACAGATAAGCCTTATGCATATTAATTAACACTAATGACCACAGCAGGATAGCTATGAATAAAAAAACTTGGAGGTTATTTCTCGGCATACACGTGCGTATTCACATGTAACTGATTATTTACCAGTTCGATATTCAAATTTGACGCTGTTGGGTTCCCTTACATGCCAAACCTTTCCAGATGTATAAAATTCCCCTAGGTAGTATGTATAGCAATATAATACATCTTTTTATCTTGTATTTGATAAAGTGTATTTATTAATATCGAATATCGAACCTACTGCTAGCAGCAAGTTCGATAATAGAATTTCGAATATCGAACCCACTGCTAGCAGCGAGTTCGATATTCGAATGTCGAATATCGAATATCGAACCCACTGCTAACTTCACACCCGTCGAATGACAGAATGTTACCATAAGATTTTAAAGGCTGGAGAACAAATTAGTAATAGCTAGCGAACAAACACATCTTCTATTGTTTTCTATGGTGAAAGCGAAGTTTATAAATGAAAATTAGTCATAATAATCTTCTTTCATATTTACATTTTATTTTTTTTTAAATTTTAATTAGTTCTTCTTGCTAAAAGAAGATTACAATTAGGGAATCGAATTTAGAAAAGGGGTTCAGAATTAAAAATAATATTGCAAGAATAATGGAAAGGTGTTTTAAAAGCGACCACAATAAAGGCATTTACAAAGTGAGAAATGTAGTTTCGATTTCAAAATGAAGCAAATTCAGTTGTATCGCGACGACATCGATTATTATTGCCGAAAAGACACAAGGGCATCGTTGTCAGAAAAGGAAAGTAGAGGTTATGTTTGAAAATGTAAACTTCTGAACTTAAAATTTTAGGTATTCTCCTTTTCTTGGATTTGACTATTTTCCTGGGAATGACACATCAAAAGAAGGCACTACTTACTCATCCGGAGCACCCAAGTACCCAAATGGTTTTTCGTAGATCGGGTAACTCTCTTTTGGCTTTTGTGTTTATGGTTTTTGTTCAGTATTGTATATGTTTGTCTAAATCCAGATTTGTAATCGTTCCAGGGTATGTACATAGTAGTAACTACAATAAAAAACAAGTTAATGTGTTTAATCGCAATAAGTGTTGCGTTTATTTGCAACGTTAAAACGTAAAAGAGTGTGATAATTCGCAATGAAAGCGTTTATTCGAAAGACTTTTGCGTTTAAACTAATTGCGTTTAAATTTTGCCTTTAATCACAGTAAGTTTTGTGTTTAAATGCAATATTTGCGTGTAATCGCAATAAATTTTGCTCGTATACGCAGTCTTGAGTATAACTGTAATAAGTTTTGCTTTTAAGTGAATTTAATGTATTCAGCATTAAATTCCTTTATCGAAGGAAGACTGACTAGTATAGTTGTTGGCTGTTGTTGCTTTCGCTCTAGTATTCCTTAAACACATGATTTGTGAAACTGTTAAAACATAACACTCCTAATGAACTATTTAAAATTATATACTCCATGTATACTGATACTATGTAAAACTAAATTTTCAAATGATCTAAGTGAGCCATTTATATCTGAAAGTGGTGTTAAACAAGGTGATGTTTGGAGTCCTCTTCTCCTTTTTTATAGATGATATAACAAAAAAAAACTGAAAACAACATATATTACCCAGTGGTCTTGGGTGGTATTAGAGTAAGCATTCTTCTTTATGCTGATGATATTGTACTAATATCTCAGAGTAAGGAAGGGTTGCAAAACTGTCTCAATGCCATGCAGGAATACTGTTCAATATGGCATTAACATGTAAATACTGATAAATCCAAAGTAGTAGTATTTAATTCGAATGGTAAAACCTTTTTAAAACAATTAAAATATAAAAATGTATATATCTAGAAACAGTATCTCAGTACTGTTATCTAGGCATTTTAATAAAATGTAATGGCAACTTTAATCTAGCTATTAACACATTGATGGAAAAACCCAAAGAGCATATTTTGAAAATTAAAAAGCTAATTGGATTAAATAACCCTTGCAAATTGTTAGAAAAACTCTTTGATACACTAATTTTACCCATTATCACATACTGCAGTTAAATATGGGGTATTTTCTCCACCTTTAAAGATACTGAACCATTTGAAAAATTACATCTTAATTTATAAAAGAAATTCTAGGTGTACATTGCAAAGCTACTAATGATGCATGTCGAGCTGAACTATGTCAACTTCCCTTAAAAAGTAAAATTCTGTACTCGAGCATCAAATATCTAGAATAATAGACTCGGAAAATTCTTTAGTAAAAACTATTTTTGAAAATTCTGTTCACTCAACCAATTGGTTTATCAAACTGAAAACAGTATTAAATAATTTAGGTTTTTCCTTTCTAAATCATGATTTAAGCTCACTTAAACAATACTTAAATCAACTAAAAATTAGATTAAATGATCAAAATCTCCAAAATCAAAATACACTTATAAGACACATCTTCAAAACTAGAATTTTTTCAAATTTTTTGTTTTTAAATAGCATGCAGATCTCGCTATTTAGATATCTTAAAGAAAGCTAAAGACAGGGCTGCTCTTTGTAAAATTCGTTTCAGTGCTCATACTCTAATGATAGGAAAGGGAAGATACCAAAAACTAAATAGAAAAGATGGAAACTGTCTAGTTTGCAATGCAGGAGAAATTGAAAATGAAGAACACTTTCTGTTGCATTGCAAACATTATAAGCTGATAAGAAGTACATTTCTTAAGAAAATCAAAGTTTAATCACAAATCTTTTAACAAATCCCTATTATGCTTTTTGTTGAATAGCAAATCTGAATTTGTCTAAAACTTACTGCTACATTTATTTTAGAATGTTTTGAATTAAGAAGTTGTATCATATAAAACGTAATTTTAATTGGTTATATCATCTGTATACTATATAATATAATAATGAATACAATTAATGTAAAGAATTGTATTACATTTGTATAACACACTTTGTATTGATCCTTTAAATTGTTGTGCCTTAACATGTACTGTACCATGAGTTTGTGCTAGTAAATATTTGTATTCGTATTTGTATTTTGTCCACATTTTCTTTTAACATATATTATTGTTCTGTATTCCCAGGAATGAATACACCTTAATTTTCTGCAACCATTTATGTTAATAAAGGCACCAGTCATACCGGACCCACCTTAACTAAGACTGGTTACAAAATTTATTGAACTACCGGCATCAGTTTTATTTTACATTTCTTTTATGGTAACCGTTGTTTTTGCAACAATTTATGATATGGCCAGTTAAAATAAATGAATAACATCCATCTCCGGCAATTTTTATTATCAAAATAATTTAACATCTTATTTCTTGGCACACGCCAGCTGGGCGTCCATAGTTCTGCGTTTTAGAGGCCCAGACTTGATCCAACACGCAGCGGGCACCGGACTACCTGTTTAATTCAAAGACTAATTTCACATTGGTATGGCAACACATTCCTCCGTGGAAATAATTGTCAACTGAAGATATAAAATCTCTTGGAACGCAGAACTCCAAGTTTTTTCACAAATTATATAAGAATACCTTCATGTAACTAAATTTTAACTGTTTACACATAATTTACACTTTATATTTTTATAAACGTTTGTTGCTTTTAATTCTAGTATATACATGCATATTAGCAAAACACTACAGATTCCGAATGCTATACAAGTATGGCAGGTCAAACATCTTGTAATATATTTTGCTAAATCGTTAATGAAATTGGTACTTCGCTTCCTTTTCTTGAATATTTTCAGGTATTGGGTCAGCTTGGAGCTTGTGAATTGAGGAGCCTTGCAAGGAAACGAAAGTTCTGCCTTGTTTACTTATACATCATAAGGAATGCATTAACTCAATGGTTATATTGGAACCTTTATTAAATTGGAAGACCCTCCAAAAATTTATTATGATAAATATTGGGCGGAAAGATCTTGGTAATGTATTGGTTAGAATGCAGTTCTGGATGTTATTATTCTCTGGTCGCTGGAAATTTTAAAATAATTTGGCAAATTGTGTTCGTGTTATTGACCAAAAAATGTTACATAAACAAATATTTCGACAAATCTACACGCTGCAATTATTTAGTTTACTATGACATATACATACTAAAAATTCGTATTAAATTGGAAGACCCTCCAAAAATTTATTATGATAAATATTGGGCGGAATGATCTTGGTAATGTATTGGTTAGAATGCAATTCTGTATGTTATTATGCTCTGGTCGCTGGAAATTTTTACATAAACAAATATTTAGACAAATCTACATGCTGCAATTATTTAGTTTACTATGACATATGCATACTAAAAATTCCTAATTGTATATCTGTTCTGCAAATATTTAGTTAAATTTATATACTAGAGCAAGTTTTCCCACCGTAGGTCGGGATGCTCTCCGGCTTTCTCCCCCAATAAAAAACTGAACGCCATGATATAGTTGAAAAATTGCTGTAAGTGGCGTTCAACAACATTCCAACCAACAACATAAGTATACTAGAAGTTCTGAATTTGTATATACATTCAAGCACAGACATTCATGTGCTATTTCAATTTGTTATTCACATTTATATTGATGTAGATATGCCATATATATATACTACAAATATATTATATTGAATATCCCAGCAAACACAATAACGTTTATTTAACGTTAAAAAAACGTTACTTTTTGGTTATAGTTACGTATATTTTTTACGTTAAAGTAACGGCATTTTGTAGACTCCGATCAACGTCAGTGTAACGTTTTTTATAACGTTACTCAATAACTAATTTTTAACGTTACCAAACAACATAACATGAATGTTATTTAGCAACGTAACTTTAACGTTTTCAAACAACAAAACTTAAACGTTATGAAACAACGAAATTTAAACGTTATCAGAAAACGTAACTTAAACATTTTCAGACAACAAACCTTTAACGTTATCAAACTATACCTGACATTATTCTTTTCATCAACGAAACCAACATATGACATCAATAAATCATATATGATTAATTGAAATGTTTTCTTGGGCACCATATACTTTTGACAGAAATAACACTAAAAACTACATTCTATTAGTCAAGTAGGAACCAACAAATCCATTATAGGGAACAATAAGAGGGGAAGAAAAAGTGAGGCTTAAGAAAATTCTGAAATTTGCAATTTTTGCATGTCACAACACAGTATTGCTAGAAACATATTAATGGGCTGCGACTAAATAAAAACATGTTTATCAAGATATTCCTTTTTAATTTGAGAAAATATGTAATTACATTATGCCTTCTTAGTATTGTCATAAAAAATGTCATTTTTATATCTACTAGTTGTTTCTGAATTATAATTATTGTCCAATTTATCCTGGAGAAAAAATCTTTACTCTTCAGTCGGAGTCGATTTCAATTCTTGTGGTACTAGTCTGTTTCTGAAATAATAAAAAGAAATCTATCAAAGTGAAAAATCACCATATTTCGTTAAACTGGAAGAAGGCAAACAACAGACTTAACATCAAATCCCATATGGGACCCCATTCTGATGGTACATTAATTATGAATGTCAAAAGGCTATAATAAGTACTTGCTGAGAAAATTGTTATGAAACAAAGAATACTTCAGTGACTCAGAATGAGCTTAAAAAAGGATACCCCTCTCCATAATTATAAATTGTTCCTCTATTTTGAATTAATTCCTTTATGAAACTTTAACACTTACGCTAAAAGTTCAGTTCAATTCTTATAATTACATTTTAATGTTCTTTTTTATTTTGTTTTATGGTGTGTTTGTGTATTTTTTTTATTTGCGCTTAAATATTATTTGTAAGGTCATGACCTGTTAATGGCCATGTTACTAACACAAGTGACATTTCATCGAGTTATATAAGATGATTCCATGGACCAGTTAACCAATAGAATTACCACATTTTAATTATATGCAAGGCAAATTTAATTATTATCAGTTATTAATCAGTTCAGACAATGGAACCCAACCTTATCCTAATAAGTCATATTAGCTTTCATAATTACTTTTATATGTTTTGGTCAACCAGGTAAATGTGGTGCATGCTTTAGCACCTCTATCAAAGCATCATCAATAGGTCCTCTCTCCACCTTCTGGACTTTCATAACAGCCCCTTTAATGACAAAACATGAAATAAATATAATTTCTAATCATTAAGCCAGTGCTACAATGACAGTATGTGATCTTCCAAGAACAAAAGTAAAATCTACAGACACAATCAGAACCCAACAAAATGTCTTTTAATTCCTAATATTGTATTCATACAGGTAGACAATTTATTTAACAAAGTAGAACCAGATATCAGTGAGATGGTACCCATCTCTGTGGGCCCCTCTGACCTGGAGGTCAAGGTAAAAGGTCATTATCCTTGGTATGCGACACATTGCCTTGATATTATCTACCCACATTCCAAATATCAAAAGCCTACCTCAAAAGATAAAAAAGTTACAACTCGGACATGAATTTGTTATTCAGAAAGCAATTATGTGACCTTAAGGTCAAAGCTCAAGGTCAAAAACCACGGTATGCGACACATTGCCTTGATATTATCTACCCACATTCCAAATATCAAAAGCCTATCTCAAAAGATAAAAAAGGTACAGCCTGGAAATGAATTTGTAATATTGAAAGCAATAATGTGACCTTAACTTGGCTTAAGGACAAAGTTCAAGATCAAAGGTTATCAACCACGGTATGCGACACATTGCCTTGATATTATCTACCCACATTCCAAATATCAAAAGCCTATCTCAAAAATAGAAAAGTTACAGTCTGGACATGAATTTGTAATACAGAAAGCAATAATGTGACCTTAAGGTCAAAGTTTAAGGTCAAAGGTTATCAACCACGGTATGCGACACATCGCCTTGATATTATCTACCTACATTCCAAATATCAAAAGCCTATCTCAAAAATAGAAAAGTTACAGTCTGGACATGAATTTGTAATACAGAAAGCAATAATGTGACCTTAAGGTCAAAGGTTATCAACCACGGTATGCGACACATCGCCTTGATATTATCTACCTACATTCCAAATATCAAAAGCCGACCTCAAAAGATAAAAAAAGTTACAGCCCGGACACGATTAGTTCGGACGGACAGACTGAAGTGATATCAAACAAGGAATACTGTGAGCGATTCATTGTGGATTCTATTGCCAAAAAAAAAACCGCATGTCTAATTATCTCCCCTGAATGATATTTGAGTGCAATAAAATTTCTTCATGCACAATTCCAGATTTTCTTCAAATTCCATTTAGCGGTTAAGGTCTCTCTTTGAACACTATATTCAAAATGTCTAAATCTAGTTATATCCCCTGAATGATATCCGACAGCAATGAAAATTCTTTATGCACATCTCCAAATAATGTACTTCCTTCATGTAAAGATTATTAAGGAAACCTTATTCGGGTGTTCAACAATAAATTTAGTAAAATTATATATTGGAAAATCTGTGTAAAATTATGTATTTCATTAAAAAAATCTAAATGTAATATTTTCATACCATCTTGCGCTGACAAGCATCTTCCTCTAGCTCCTGCCCCATTCTATTAAACTCCTCTATGATATCTACAGGAGCGGACAATATATCTTCAAGCATATCGATGCCGTTTTTCTGACCTATCAACATGTCCAGTTTATTTTCCACTCTTTTGTTGACTGTAATAATTTCTTGAAGCTTATCAATGACACCTTTAAAATAAAAAAAATTTACTTAAATGTTATATAATTTAAAACAGCTAAATCTAAAAACTACTTAAATCTACAAAGTATTCAAAAATAAGTTTTTAAAACCTGAAATTCCAAATGCAATTAAATAAATTCCTTAAGTAGAAGCCAAGAAATATGTTATACTGACTGTGCAAAACTTTGTTATAATATAATAACTTGATTTTTCTTTTTATTTTGAGCCATTTATTGGTATATTTTGCTTTAATATTTACAACCAATTGATGAAACTGTCAATAAAGTTTCATGAACATGCCAAATAATCTGAAACAGTGAAATGTTGTACATGTGTTGAGATCCAGAAAAATGTATGTAGTTCATACCCTGACGCATATTTGTCTTCAGTTTGAAGATAATACAGTACATTACTTTTCATGAAAAACAAAGTGACCTTAGTACATGTAAAGCCCAAGACTTACATTCTGAAAACTGATGTTCTCCTTGTTAGTTTGCCAGACAAAGATGATTGCATGCATGGCCACTATTAAGGCCAAAAAAAATATAGTCTCGTTTCCTGCTACCCAACCTACAATGTACTCTATTTTTGGCCCCTACCCTCATCATTTTGCCATTTTTACAAAGAACCACTAAAGTCTGGCTTGTTTCCTTATTGACTCAAGGTAGAATAATTTTCCAACCTACCGACCCTTTTTTTGTATATATATGGTAGCAGGAAACAAAAATATAATTTGTTTTGGCCTGAATTAATTAATTAAAAATTTTGATCAAAATATTTGCATGCAAATTGCTTGTGCGACAATGTCTGAATTCGTTTTAAGACCTTAATTCAACAACAACAATCAGTCTAGTACATTGTTTCCATAAGGATTACAATCTGGTCCTATTAAAGGTAATAAACTTTTAAATTTTTAAGCAGTTAAGGCTTAGTAACATGCAAAATATAAATCAAATACTCATGAGATCTCGAGTTTTCAAAGCAAATGGGCAACAATATTATTATTGTCAAAAGGCCTATAATAAAGACTTGCTGCATTACGATGAATAGGACCAGATCATAGGCAGTGGACTGAGGGTTACCTTATTGTATCTATTATGAAGACCCTGCAATATCAGATAGAAAAAGAAGAAATACATGTCAACAGATTCATGACGTGATGTACTTGTTTGTACTAAAGTACCTGAAGCAGAGCTCAGGATAAAAATATATGAAACAAAATAAGCCATAGTCCATACACATATACATTACATATCACTTGTCTTCTCATATAATCATGCCATTACAGTAAATAACATTTAATTTTATAATATGAATATAGGCACAGCCTAAATGCGAGCATCACATGCATATTTATGGTTCATGATGTTACTTCAGAGCACCTAAAGAGTGCCTCTGCATTCCTTTTGTGACGTGACGTCTTTAATGTGTTGGTGAAGTCACAAAAAATGTAAAAAATAAATATGCTTATTTGAGATTGCAAAAAAATTGTCGTACATTTTCTTTTTTACTTAAAAAATAAACACTTAAATTTTATCAATATAAAATTTATTTCTGTCTACTTTTAAATTATTTTTTTTGTGCTTGATCACAGTATTTTCTTCTGAAAGCTCAGCTACCATCCGAAAAAGGTTTCTTCATATGGATCACGCGACCTTATTTACATACATGCATGTAACAGTACAGCTAGCATCTGCGATGCTCGCAATGATATACAGGGCAGTGCAAAACTAAAAAGTGCATACTGTACAGGCACAGTTCAGTACAACAGTTGCCACTGGCACTGGGCGAGTCAGTGGCACACTTGCATTGTCACAAACTTAGTTCTCGCCATGTTGCCAAATTTTTTCCAAGTTACCGTGAAAATTTTAATGGAAGGACTCGTTTCAAAAGCCATCCTTTATTCTTTCAAGATCAGGTTGCATTTTCGATCTGACTCAGTGACTGTCAAAATAATTTCACAATAAAGTAAACCTATGAAAATCAGGTGTCGAGATCAACTCTGTGCCAGTACAGTAGCAGGATTTTTTTACTGAGGCTTAAGTTAAGGTTTTCGAGTAAATGACTGTATCCTTACCTTTTCAATGAAAATGAACGAGTAACGAGTAAATATTGTGTTGAGATGATCGACGTTTGTGTGACAAGCGCCAAAGGCAGAATTTTGAAATTGTAGGTTAGTTTCGTATGTTTGCAATAAACTGCTGTAGTGATGATCAGATACCCACAAAAATTAGAAATGAATAAGTTTTGAAAAATAAATATGCGTTTCAAAATATCTTTTCAAAGTACAAGGGAGTTTAACTTAATTTATTCGAAAGTATTTGGCGACAAATTTTAATGTTAGAATCAGTTTCCGAAAGGGTAAAGCAAATTTCCGGACAGAGAATATTTTATAATTAAATAATAATAATTAAAATAAATATGCATATATCATATTAATTTACCATCTATATATGTGGCATATTCTGGTTAACTGTAGTTGATATTTTCGTCACAGGATCCCTAACCATGGAGGCCGTTCACTCCAAGAAACGATGCTAGTCCTTCGGAAGGCACGAAAAATGGTTGTCCCGTGTATGTGAACTAAACACATTTTTGATAACAACTACCCATACATATTTGCTAAGAACAGTCATTTTCAATATATATTTTCGATATAGCAGATGTCTGATAGAAGATAGTTGCCTAACGTTGTATAAACGTTACCATACATACGTTATTAAAAAGTTCAGAATACAACGTTATTCTTTAATGTTAAACAAATGTTAGAAAAACGTTTTAAATTAACATTAATATTTTTTTGTTATTCAAACGTTGCCGTGACGTTATATACAAACGTTATTTTAAGGTTGCACAAAACGTTATAAATAAATGTTACAATGACGTTAAAATAATACTATTAGATTCTCAACACATTTTCGAAAACAATTATCCATAAACATTTGATAAGAACAGTCATTTTTCAATATATATTTTCGATATAGCAGATATTTCTGATAGAAAATTGTTGCCTAACGTTGTATAAACGTTACCATGCATACGTTATTTAAAGGTTAAGAATACAACGTATTCTTTATACGTTAAATAAATGTTAGCTTAATGTTTCAAAATAAACATTAACATTTTAACGTTATTCAAATGTTATTATGACGTTATTTAACAACGTTATTTTTTGGTTACCCGCTAACGTTATCAATGAACGTTACAAAAACGTTAAAAAAATGTTACTCAATTACTAACCAAAGTTTAACGTTAGTGTAACGTTCAACTTACGTACTGTGTTTGCTGGGATAACAGTGCTACTTGAATTTCAATTTGTTATTCATATATATAAATATGCCATATATATACTAGAAATACATTACATTATATATTAGTTATATATCAGTTAAATATTAGTTATAGATATATATTTTACAGTATTGGCACAGCTGTGCAGTTCAACCCCCCCCCCCCCCATTCTGTGGCGGTTGCCTGAAACGACACATGACGAGCATCTGTCATTTCAGTCAATTTGGCAGATGTTTCACTGCACTGGCCCCCCTTTTTATTAACTGTCAACTAGCAAATATCTAAATTCTGGAGTAACCTCTGTTTCCCAGGGTTGCTCATCCCCCATATATATCAGTTGCTAATTCATTTATGGTCTGCCATCAAGTTGCGGCGACCAATATATAGACTTGAACTTTAATCTTATCTCATATTTCAAATATATATATTTATTTATTTATCTATTTATTTATCTATTTATTTATTTATTTATTTATATATTATTGTACTTGTATAATAAAGCTGTGGCCAAATACTGCCAATCTAGATCTTTGGTTTTATTCAGCATTCTCTGAGATAAGTGAATTTAATGTATTCAGCATTAAATTCCTTTATCGAAGGAAGACTGACTAGTATAGTTGTTGGCTGTTGTTGCTTTCGCTCTAGTATTCCTTAAACACATGATTGGTGATTGGTTAAACCTGTCTTAAAATAGAAAAACCAAATCGAGGTTCGGTCTTTTTGAAAATCGTCATCAAGGAGGTGACAGGAAAAATGTCGGTTTGGCAATCTAAATTTTTTAAACCCTCCCACCCACCTCCATTACATAACACGCACAACGTTAATACATTTTGTAATATATTTTGCTAATCATCTTGTTAATGAAATTGGTATTTCGCTTCCTTTTCTTGAATATTTTCAGGATTTGGGACAGCTTGGAGCTTGAGGATTGAGAAGCCTTGCAAGGAAAAAGCACAGTCTTGTTATCGCCGTGGAGTGTGAGAAACGTGCAAATGGTGGTTTCGGACAATAAGGCAGATTTTTCACTGCACTGGCCCCACTTTTTATTAACTGTCAACTAGCAAATATCTAAATTCTGGAGTAACCTCTGTTTCCCAGGGTTGCTCATCCCCCATATATATAGGTTGCTAATTCATTTATGGTCTGCCATCAAGTTGCGGCGACCAATATATAGACTTGAACTTTAATCTTATCTTATATTTCAAATATATATATTTATTTATTTATCTATTTATTTATCTATTTATTTATTTATTTATATATATATATATATATATATATATTATTGTACTTGTATAATAAAGCCGTGGCCAAATACTGCCAATCTAGATCTTTGTTTTTATTCAGCATTCTCTGAGATAATTAATCACAAACTATTGGGTTTAATGGGAATAATAATAGCGAATTGTCTCAATATTTTGCGTTTAAACGCAATACAAATATTTGTTTTCCAACACATTGGTCCAAATAAGCTTCCATTGTTATACTTATTACGAGTAGTACAACATAGTTTTCACCTTTTTCGCGATAAGTAGAGTCCTAATAACAATATTTATGTCAACATGTATCTTGTAATAATATTGTTGTTACGAGTTAATTGTAATTACGAGATGATTGTTTATTTGTTCGCCTGTTAGGTCTTTTACAAGTCTACGTGTCAGAACAACCCTCAGTTTGGTCGTCGACTACATGTACATCAGTCTACTTGACAGATACATAAATCTACTTGTGTCAGAAACACAGTACCGATTCTCATATTATGTATATGTATCATGGCGATATTGTTTCCATTTTTATGTTCTGCAGTTTTAATAGGTTAAAATTCCTCCGAGCTGAATTTTTACACCGATTTGTAGTCGAGCTCGGTTGGTTTTGTTACTATACCTGAGATTTTCCTAGTGCTCGATCCACAGAGCTGAATAGCGCCTTCCCTCTTTGCGGATCAGATAATTCTCGACTATTTCATCCTTTGGTCTAAAAAGTGACCCCGGAAGTAGGTGTATTTATATCGACTCCATTTTGGTCCCAGGTATCAGCTATTTACTGCGATGAAATGTCCTTTGACTATTCAACTATACAGATAAAGTCACTTAAAGTGCCACTCTCATTGCACAATAAAGATGCCTTTTGTAAATTTAGAAAAAGCTGCAACAACAGACTAAATTCTCCGTCCATTCATGGTCTGTAGTCGAATATAACTTTCTAGTGGCAGCCAATATTTGATTCCCGTTTATCCATCGTAATAAATGTGTTGTCCAGAATATAGCTGAAATATTGGTAGAGGAACTCAATCAATCAATCAACCAATCAATCAATCAATCAATCAATGAATTGTAGATTTGTTTCTTGCCATATTTCTACGATATCGTTTCACTTTCATGCCTGACCGATAAAAACTAGTATGATGATCGCTCGTTCTATTTGCGAATTGATTTTATGAGTTGACAAGATACAATTAGCCACAAAAGTGACAATGCTTACTCAAGATACTCTGGTGATCTGAGCAGAATAATAAGAATGTAGGTCAATCTTAATTTTAAAAGTTCCCGAGTAGATTTTGATTTATGAAATTTATTAGTTTTTGAAGTTTAGAAGCTTCTTGGGGGTCCATTTGAGGATCCTACATACTCAATAGCCGCGAGGAAAAGCGCATCAAAAACTAATTTTGCCAAAAATATACGTCTAGAATTTAACATAAAGCTGTTGCAAAAGTGCCTAAGGCAACGGTGCACTCGATTTACATTTCCTCAAATGTTAACATCTAAATGGATTTTTATATTTATGTTGAATATATGTAAGAGAATTATGAAAAAAATATTAATAAACTTTATAACCATTTAAATTTAAATTTGAATGCGTCAGATTATTATTTAGGTTACCATGGGAATATTTACAAGGGATATCCAGTTGAACACATAATAGTATTTAAGGTCTTTTCCACTACAGAAGAAAGACCTTATCGTATTTCTTATGATTATTTCTTTTTCTTCGTAAGTGGAGGCTAGCCAAAACTTATCACGACATATCATATTGATACTTGGTAAACGTACCTTTAATCTGGCTTACTCATAGATGATATATTATTAGCAACAGTGTTATCTGCCAGAACACATTAGCTGATCAACTCGGAAACTATTCACCTGATTCTTAAAATCTTAAGGGAGCAAAATGTCGTTTTACTCAAGGCAATATGTTAACACGCATTTTAAAAATATTTTCAATTGACTTGTCGCAACTCGTATTGTATTTCAAAAACCGTATGTCATAGAGACTTGAATCACCACTATTGTTCTTATTTAACATATATTACATTTGAAAATGTAAAAGTTAAATGTCAAAAGTCAATGTCGACTTGGGACTTGTTAGCACTTTTTCTCAAAAACCATAAAGATAAAATCAGACATCAAATTGGAAAAATACTCTTCTCAACGAGAAGTTCAATTAGTTTTTTGAACTAAATCTGTTCTTTTAATGGTTTTCGAGTCATGGCCCTTTATGGCTTTCAGTTAATCGGGTTCTTTTGCTTTTAGCGTGAAAAGGGTTAGAGATAATATAGTAAACATATGTGTAAAGTGATTAATAGGAAAAGAGCTTCAAATGTAGACAAGGTCAGTCCATATGTCACGGTGTCATACCAAAGCAACAAGGTAACCGTTGAGAAAAAGTTCTCAGCAACCATATTTTTTAGAATCAGGATGATGTAGCTTGCTGAACTGTCTCATTTTATAACCGGAAGTGTCATTTTGCCCATATCAACAGTCAATGAAGTCCTTAAAAACGATATAATGTTTGATTCAGGACCACTATTTTAACTCAAATAACTAATTTTCATAACTGGTTGTGACTTGTTTATTAGCAACAGACAAAAAGTCCATGAAATCAATTTTGTTTACTTCAGACGACAAAGGAAAAATTTTTAACTAGTGTTTCGTTTAAAGTGTATTTCGTTAAATACTTAGCTAACGCCATAATCATAATTTGTCGTTAGAATGGGAATTTTACAGGTCATTAAATTTATGCAAGTATGTTCAGTGACAAGACTTGTATAGGAAACCAAATAATTCGAAAGAACAATTGAACATATATTATCAACAGTTAGATAATAATGTAAATGTCAAGCTTGTCAAATATTTGTTTTGAATATTTATTTGTGTTTTCACGTCATATAGTTTATTTATAATTGTTAATTAAAGCGTCGCCTTGGCAGAAATTGATGGCAATAGCACCCGTAAATATCATACCGTATACAGCATTTATCGTGACAACTTTAATTTAGAGAATGTGGCCCATTTAAATTGAAATTATGTACGTAGAAACTAATTTTCAAATGAAATTCAAAAAGCATTCCTCAAAAATTGCGTGTCTTTGGTTAAAAATAACTATTTAAGAACAGGTCAAAAGTTAAAAGTCAATAAATAAGACGAATACAAAATATTTATAGTGAAAACAACAAATATAATACGTAGATACTGTTAAGTCACATGTCAGGTATTGTAATGGTAGAGAGTACGCCTTGCCCAAAGTCAGGACCGAACTCAAAACACCAGAGATATACGAACACAAAATTAGCTAACAATGAAAACAGAAATACCCTTTGGAAATGTACAAATCAGACAATCACAGAGTTGTCTGTTTTGACAAGGACGACCTTAACACCGGGTAATGCGGCTTTCTAGTAATTGACATAACCTGACTTATAACGTTATAAGGGGAGATAATTAAATATAATTTGGTTACAATTTATTAATTAAGAAATAGATTATTGCGATTGGGTTCTATGCGAATTAGAACATGGTCAGACCTTATATTTGTCAATATTTAAGTCCGAGCGATAGCGATGTAACAAATGAAGACAAGCATAAAGTCTGACCAACAAATATAAGGTCTGACCATGTTCTAATTCGAATGGAGCTCAATTGCAATAATCCATTTCGATTCTGTTTTAAAATTTCGAAGCGGCTCTAATATGAAGGTCCGTCTAAATACTGCTTAGCCCAGGCTAAGTGCACTAAGCCCTAGATATGCGCCTAGCCCATGAAATAATGAATTAGCTGTTAATTTGTTAATGCTGATATATAAATTATTTTGAAGATGACAAGGCACCTGTCCAATTTTCGTGACTTTTCACAAAATTGTATTTGAAAAAATTGCATATAAATATTTTCATTGGAAAAGTGCCATTAATCATAAAACCAGTCAACCGTTAAAGATTATCACACTTCTCTAATTAGGGCAGGTAAAGTACACAAAACAAAATATACATGTTAATCTTTAATTATTTATCAGTTAAAATAACATTTATAATAAATCAAGCCATTTAGAAAAAAACATGAAATGTGTCAAGAAATGTACAGTCTAAAATACAAATATATACAGACAACGCTCCAAGAAATGTACAGTCTAAAATACAAATATATACAGACAACGCTCCAAGAAATGTCCAGTGTATAATGCAAGTAAATACACACAATGTTTCATGAAATGTACAGCATAACACAAAAATGATTTAAAATCGTGGTTTTGTCCTACAATTTTTCGGTCGGGTAGGGTTTTGTGGCTATTCTTTTTGTTTCTGGTATTTCAAAATTGTTGTACGAAGATTTTTTTTTGTTTCTTTGGTATTAGCGTCTTTTAAAAGTTTCGAGAACATATTTTCTTTCTGCAAAGATGGTTTGGAATTCCAGCTTTGATAGGAGAGTAAATGCCGTCGGTATTGTCCAAAAAGTTTTAAATTGCCAGTTCCATATAGAGAGCGTTAAAAATCTGCAAACTGTACCCTCACAATATTGTGCAGATCTTGTATTAGTTCCGGTATAGGTTTGGGCTTCCAGTCAGTTGCCTGTTTAAAGACATGGTTAATGGATTCACAATTATTGTTAGTCCATAAACAGTCCCGTTTAAGCTGCCTCTTTGGAATAATGACATGCTGTCGTATGCGATTTATAAGGTTTTTTGTAATTTTTATTATTTTTGATTCCACAAAACACACGGGTAATACAGATTTTGAATTAATACAAGAAACTGTCTTTCTCACACCTTCATAGACATAATATCCTGTAATACAAGAGTTAAAATTACTCAGTCTTTGCAAAAAAAATATTGGGGTACATGTATGTACGACAATCTAATTTGTTTAGATGGTGGTCTATAAATATATAGGTAGCCACTTAAACAAGTGGTTGCATGTGCTCCAGACAGTGTACTGTGCTAAGGTAGTCGCTTTATACAAGTGGTTGCATGTTAAAAGATCATTTTACAAAAATTTCATGTGTGTTTGCTTAGTACAGGTGGCTTCTAAAAGCATGTTTTTATTTTAAAATGTCAATTAATGTGGAAAGCCATGAAACAGATACTTATATTTATAGATTGAAACTGTTCGTTTATTGATTTCAGTTTTGTGTGGTACAGCAAATAACTTATGTACATGCATCTAAGAGTTTCTATCTTTTTAATAGATTAAAATTCAAGCCCAAATCAGTATATTTTTTCAAAAGTATTAACAATTTGTGTATAATCAAATTATTTTAAGAGTACTCGTGATGCAAGTTCCACTTGTAATAATAATAATTCCAGGTATTCAAATTATTTCATTGGATAAAGCATAGTCAAGTACATCAAAAAGTTTACAATATTGTGTAATCCAATACATAACAAACATAGTACATTTTTGACATAAAGGTATATTTTTATGTATTAAATGATTATAATAAAATAATAAATTGTGAATATATAACATTTTTCTGTATAGTATGACAATGTAGTATAAATCTCTTACTGTTCAAAATTCTTTTAAATAAGTTCTTGTGTTGTATTTGGGTTAAGGAGACGATTGATAGCCTTCATAGGAGTCTCATTTAAATCTTTATTATATAAATAAAGTAAAAAATTATCTCTAGTTTTGTTATATAAGGGACAATCATTTAAAAATGCGGTTTATCTTGGACTTGGTCATTGCATGATATACAGAATCTTTCATTGGCAGTAGTTATAGGTTTTTATATCTACCAGTATGCACTTAGTCTAAGTTTTGTCAAATATGATCTAAGATATTTATCAATATTAAACTTAATATATAACAGTAGTAAATGTTTACCAGTAACAGGTTACCAGAATGTGTACCATACATTAAGTAGTACAACAGTGAGTACATGTGTTGTGTTCTGATTGGGGCAATAGTGTTACAGATCTTGCAAAATAAAATGTTGGTAATTTCTATATTCTATATTAGTATTTCTTTATTCACTGCATTAGAAATTTCGTGTAAAGGTTGGAGTGTCTTAAAATGTTCTAACTACTGATTAAAGAAATTGGTCATGGATATATCTGGCATATATTTTTTTAATATCGAATGAAAGTTTATTAATTTTCTAGCCCAAGTAAATGATGAGAAATAATAGAAAAGGTATGCAAATAACAGAAATGCCAGTATTTTTGACTATGGCCAAAACATTTACTACCCTTCTACCTCCACAATGTCATAAACATTTTATCGCTTTTCTGATGTAGATAAAAAAATGCACCTTCACATGGATATTATACTATCTGTACTTACCTTGCATGAAAATTGCAAACTCTGCAAAAAATCTGCAGCAATTCCTGATAAGCCATTTTGATCGTTTTTACTGTAAACTGCTTTATGAGTCTGATTACTTCCCTCAGGAAATGCTCACTTGTTATGATGCCATGGAACATAACTGCTCTAAAAGAAATATATAAGTATGTTGTTATTATGCTTCTCATGCTGATGCTTATAACAGTACATCTAGCATGCATTCCAAATCAATTAATAGTGAAAAAAAATTAAAATAATTAATGAGCATCACATATAAATAGCATAATATTGTCATCATATACAATATATGCGACATAATTCTTCTGCAGACTGCCATGGTTAATAAGTAAATGACGTAATCCAAAAACATTTAACATAGTAACTGGACCATAAAATCGAGGCACCCAGTACATTTTCTGTGTTAATACAGCTTAGTTATACCAACATGCATGGTGTCTTCAATCAACACATAATTACACACTGTATGAACTCATTAAGTTTTCATTATTTTATCAACTTATGCCGTTTTAGGTTCATTATCAAGACAAATCTTTATTCTCATAAACCAATTACACTGGTACAGAGAAATATCCATGTGCATGGAACATACAGTCAACACAAACATACCACATGTGCACACAAACATACCTGACATATATACAAATGATATATACAATTACACAAGGAGCCTAGAGAAAGTCTGCTTTAAGTATTTTTCTTACAAGTCTACATGTTTTTTCTAATTGCTTTTTGTTGGTCGCACACATAATTTGTTTAAATTTCAATATATTTGGTCTATGTGGTGTAAAGTTACTATCTAATAATTTATTCCGAATTTGCTTAAAAAATTACACTTAATGGTATTCATCGCCAATTGATCTAGATTGACATTTTGTACAAAGTCTATTTTCTGTCAGTTTTATTCCACCGTCCTATTTCAATAGGTAGTTTATGGTTTGTAGTGCGAAATCTACATAAAGTGTAGATGTCACTATCATCTAGTATATTAAAATAGTTTTCAAATTCAAAATTATTTTTAAATAATCTATATATAACTGCTTTTGGAGAGTTTTCTACGAGAGACCTCCAGTATTGTATAAATTGGTCTTGCAGTCTCGTTTTGATTTCGGATAGAACCCACTCGGGGTTTTGGAAATCTAGATCTGTCCAGATTATGTAAGACCAATATTATCAAATATCTTTTTGACAAAAGCTACCCAAGAAATATTAAAACTGTTTTCATTGTAGTGTTTGTGCAAAGTCATGAACGATTGTATCTTTACCATTTATTAGCCTTATTAAGTAAGATATCATTCTTAGTTTGATATCAATTTCAATTGGATAAATACCAAGCTCCCCATATATCATGTAATTTGGTGTCGATAATTTCAATTTTAACAATAATTTACAGAAACGTAGTTGTACTTTTTCAAGATAACTAATGTTTTCATTACATCCCCAAACTTCTGAGCCATAAAGTAAAATAGGTTTCACCAATTTGTTGAAAAGGTCGACTTGACATTCAATTGATAAATTATGTGAGCGACCACGTTTCAGGACTTCAAACATTGCCTTCGTTGCCTTTTCTGCTTGCTTCTCAATACTTCTTTTAAAATTCCCAGTCCTGCTAAGCAGGATGCCTAAGTAATTAAATTCATTAACAATATCCAAAACTGCCCCGTTAAATGTAAACTTTAAATTCGCTGGTTGTTTACCCTTTGAGAACACAATAACTTTAGATTTTTCTATGTTAACTTTTAGTTTCCATACGTCGCAGTATTCTCGGAATTTATCTAAAACATTTTGTAGTCCTTCTTTTGATTCTGCCATAAGGACTGTATCATCTGCATATAATAGAACGAATAATTTCAGAAAAATGTTCAATTTATCATTAATAGTCTCTGAGATAGAATCTAATGCTTCAGCATTCATTTCTTCGAGGAATGTCTGCGGATCGTTTAAATGAATAGCAAACAGAAAAGGTGAAAGGTTTGCGCCCTGTCTAACTCCTAATTCACAAGGGAAAAAGTTTGATTTACAACAGTTATAAGTTACACAAGATTTTACATCATTATACATGTTCATAATAACAGTGTACATTTTACCATTAATATTGTTTAAAAGGAGTTTATGCCAAAGAGCATCTCGCCATACAGTATCGAACGCTTTTTCGAAATCTATAAAGGCACAGTACAATTTGTTTGATTGACATTTTATAATTTCGAAAAAAGAATAAAGTGTAAAGATACTGCCAATCGTCGAGTAAGATTTTCTAAATCCAAACTGGTTTTCATTCAACATTTTCGTTTCCTCTGAGAAGCGACATAACCTATCGTTTAAAATAGCGGTGAAGAGTTTTCCAAGACAGCTGAGAATTGTTATTGGACGAAAATTTTGGGGGTTTTGTGGGTTGCCTTTATTTTTGTATATTGGTTTTATATTTCCAATGAGCCAAACGTCAGGCAAGATACCTGAGTCAAAAATTAAGTTGAATAATTGTTCGTAGACTGGTATGAATAAATCAAATTGGCTTTTGGTACTGCCACTATGGATGTTATAAATCTATTGGCAGAACACATAAATGCTTCGACTAAGAAAGCACAATTGATAATTTTATGACTCCAATCGACAATAGAACATCTAATTAATTCAAGAAATTTGAGAAAATGCTAAGCAAATACAGTTTTTTGTCAGATATTTTATCTAATAGCATGCTATTATTCAGTGATATTTAACATTTCTCGGGCTCCAATTTCAGCTACTAACCAGGGCAACATACTGTGAAACAATTTAAACCAGCTACAAGCAGTGGTGACTCTGGTTGAAGGAAGAATATCTCCTTTTTTGTTGCCAGCACACACTTTAACCCATACTCTACACCAAATTCAATCTATGCTAACACAGGGTTTTAGCTAGGATTTTTGAACCATTAGTCACTTTTGCGTGCGACGATTTTTAAGACCTTATATGTGTGTATATTTATTTTAATGTATAAATGCATGCAAGATCCTTAATTAATGAATACAATATACATCATTAAATATTATATATTTTCTAGCACCATTTTATAATATATTTTATGTATTCAATGAATGTGTATTTTGAAAATATTAATATTTATTAAAAACATGTCAGAATTTTTACTGTAATTGCATTTCGTTCTATCATTTAATATACTTTAAACTCCGTATCAGTAACGCTTAACGCTTAATCCGCGATACCAGTAAATTTCCTACGTATCAATCTTATTGCTACCTTCTGACGGTAACTAAGTGTCACACGGCGGTTAGTCATATCAACTTTAGATCATAGCCTCCTATGGCCGAGATGTGTTCGATAAGAAACTTTACAACGTTAGAACGAGACGGTTTTAGAACCTACATGTCACGAAATAACGAAAAATGCTCGCCTACTGCTTACCATTTTTTAAGGTCACTAGCCTGATTCGTTTGTGGCTTTAATATTACTAGGTTCTGGCGATATTTCTTAGAAGTTTACACTAAGATAGCATTGTAACCTGAAATGTTCAGCGAGGTTTGTGTTACTTATTTGTTTGTTGTATATTTTTCATACTTCATACATAATGATAAAAATATTGATTACAATTAAATATTTTCTGTTAGTTATATTTAATGACAGCTTTTTAACTGTGATTTCTCTCGTTTGTGTTATTTGATGTATATTTTTTTTTCTATCCTACAAACACTACAAGTCCTGTACAATAAAGCAAGTTGAATAAATTTTGCCTTGATTGGGCAGTGACAAATAAAGTTTCCTGGTACCCTTGACGTTAATTCTAACGATATCTGTTCTACTTTGTGACATGTCGTCGAATCCGACATGTGTTTGTGATATACGAGCATACAATTTAAATCCGAAATCAGCCAGAATGCATTTTTTTCATTACGAAAAATATAACGATTACATCATGGTCTTCATTAGCATAAAATGTGTTTTTTAAGGTTGAAGGATAAAAACAAAATTCGTATATTGTCAGAAAATATGCATTTGTATTAATGTATTTGTACTCGCCTCAACAGGTCAATTATGCTCGGCTGAAATTCGCAATTTGCTCTAAGTGTCATACAAATGAAAAACGTAATACCATGATGTATGCCAACAAATACATTTTATTATACACAAATACAGTGTTAAAATCAAAACATGTTTCTTAATTAATATTTCAATTACATAATTTAAGAATATCAGGCGTGGATCCAGAACTTAGTGTTAGTTGAGATTTGGGGTGGGGTGAGATCTAAGGATATCGTAACAAATTTTTCATCATGAAAACTACTACTTTATCTATCATATAGTACAGCGAAAAAAACCTTTTTTTCTAATCGGGAATATCATTTGCCCATTGCTCCTACCCCCCCCCCCCGCCCTAACCCACCACCCCGCGGTTCCGCCACTGCATAATCTAGCTATTTATTTAACAAGTATTAGCTTTCCTAAAAAGCTAGCCGTCTTTATGCTTTATTTTTCTTTGTGAACAAAAATACGTACTGGTTTTTAATGTTAAATGGCAAAATGTTTTGTTATTTACATCACTTCATTATAAGTACACAATGTTTAGATAGCTAAATCAGGCAACCGCAAAATATTGGTCAGAGGAAGCAATTGAAGAAAGTATTGTGCTAACTTAGCTTAATAAGCATCTCTAGATGCACCTTACGTGGTAAGATGGGTGTTACTAAAACGGGGAAACGGAACGCGGAACGGAAACGGAAAACTGAATAAGTGTTTTATGAGGCTTGTTTAGGGCATATTGGGATATGGGATATTCACTTTTTTTTATTCATGGTATACAGGATATTTGAGGCAAAACTTACTGGGATATAGGATATTTAAATCCATTTTATTTACAGGGATATTGGATATTGTAAAACACTTTTTCGGATATGGAATATTTGATAAAAAATTTTAAGGAGATATGGGATACTGGTACCCCCACCCCCCCAAAAAAGTCCCTTTTATGGATCTGCTAGTGGTCAGAACTTATCAACAACGTGTTAAAAATAAACATTTAACGTAGGTGTATTAAAATAGACGGTTAAATGCACATTTTATAGTTTCAGTCAATAGCAAATCTTGATTTTTAAATTATAAAACGTTAACGGCGAATTGTAAATTGCAGTGCGGTAATGTTTTCTCAGACTTCATTTTTGCATATATAATTAGATCGATCCGTTACGTCTTTTTGCATATTCACATTAAGTGCAACCCTTAGCTGCATTCAATTTTAAAATAGCCTTTAACTATTAGTGATCATTTTCAAAAGCCTGAGCTAAGAAAATTTGAAAACATGTACTGCTTACTTGTATTTTCATTTTGATAACTAAGAAGTGACTAAAAATAGTTGCCTTCAAAATGCAGTAGAGAAAAAACTGAGGCAGGCACGAGAGAGTTGACAAACCGAATGACTAAGAATTGAAAAGAAAGCTCAAAAGAATTGGAAAATTCTGAAGATAGCCGAAGACTTGGGCTAAGTTTTCATAGACATTTGTAAAAACGCAAATAATTTTACATTTCTGTAGGCGTATACAAAAGGTGCATTTGATGGATTTTAACATAAAAAATGACAAAGTAAATATAAATTTATGACATAGTCACAAAATGTAAATTACTTCTGCAAATATCAATTATGAATATATAAAAGACTACGAAAAGGAGTTTTAACGTAAAAAAGATTTTGGTTGTGTTAGATATTAAGATATAGCGTTATTAACTCGTTTGCGTTTTTTCAATAATTAAGTTGGGAAAAACGTTTCAAACGCTAAATTTTTCTAGCAAAGATAAGATATTCTTAATTCCTAATCATAGTGGCCTTTTTAGGGTTTAACATACATGTATATGACACTCAATTGCACACAACTTTACAATGCCTGTTGTCTTGACTTCATTGTTTTTTTTTTCATTTAATATGAGTGAAAACAGTTAACGTATGATTTGATGCATTTATGTATTAATTGCTTATCCTTTCCCAGGCATGGCTGTATCATTCTGCCCAAAAGTTAATTGTTATGCTGTGCTATCAAGCGGTTACAGTAAGTACTTGGTATATTCATTATTTCATTCCCATACCAGTTGTACATGTTGTACAAGTTCCTGTCCTTAAACTTTTATCTGTATGTCTGTCTGCCCGTTCTTCCTTCTTACCGACCGTTCTCCAGTCCTTCCACAATTTTTTGTGTACGCATTAACTTGAAAACTACAAAGGTTACCATGATATGATTTGAAGTTTTAGACAATGATTTGTATCATGCCATTTTATCAAATGATTTAAAATCTGCAAAAAAGAAACAAACAAAAAACAAACAAACTAACGAACAATAACAACAAAAATAAAACTCATTACTATCCTTCGTCAGAGGAGCAATGCATTGTCGCTGATTAAATGGGGAGTATAGAAATTGGTTTACGGATCGTAACTTGTGATTTCTGGATCAATACATGTAAGTCAAGGTTCAAAACAAACAACGAAACATGCCCAGTTGAATTTGCATCAAATGAAAATACAATATTTCTTTTAATAGTATATGTGATTACTAACTTACCACAGGGACCGTGTATACTAACAGACTAATAGACTGTCCCTGCTTACCATGATTCCAGTAATAAAACTGAACAAGTCATACGCATACATAAACATGGCACCAAACTTGTTTTATTAATCTTTCCTAGCGGTTTTATTGAATTGACAATTAATATAACATTCCTATATAAAAATATCAGACAGTCATGTTTTTTAGGTCGAAATATCCATTTATTCATTTTACCGTTTTCCGTTCCGTTTCCGTTCCGCGTTCCGTTTCCCCGTTTTAGTAGCACCCGTGGTAAGATGGTAAGCAGGAAAAGAATTAAAATTGTTCTCCTAAATGTCATTTGTCCATGAAATACAGATCAGAGGCAGTATCCAAGAATGCATTGGGGTTAGTTCCTAGATGCATTATATTCACCAATATAGTTGATGTAGACCTGTTCGCGAAAATGTCACGCTTCAGAAATTTCCGCCAATTTCCGTGTTTCTCTGTTTAAGTTTTATGATAAACATAAACAGACCAACCACTTTCCTTTAAAACAGTTTGATTCTCATTATCTTGCCCAATTTTTTCCTTTTTTCCATCGTAACCGATTCGTGATCGCTCGGCTTTTCTCGAGTGGCTATGAACGGCTGTCGGCCTATTATGATTTCTACCGCCTTGTTATCATGTGGGGTTTTAATTCCTAACTTAGCTCTGCTTATTAGTTGGCCAATCGGCAGCTATCTCCCGATATAGCAGCCAATCAATACACAGCATTGTTTATCTGTTATATCTTTGAGGTACGATTGGTTTCCACAGTTTACATGTGTAGCTTTTGATTATTTATCCCGCCTCGCATGCCAGACGGGAACAAACACATTATTAACACGATGTGTGTATATTTTTCCTAGCCTAGCCAGCGCAATGATGGCCTATACTGATGTCATGTATTGACCATTGAAGAATGCCCAAAATAGAATGTCTCGGTCTCTACCCAACTCCAATACAATATCATTTATTTATTTACCGGGTGATATACTCATGACCGGAATTACAGTTAACGTCAGTCAATCAAATGCATACAGTTGACTTTTATTAAACATACAAATTCAGCGGAAAATTACGAAGATAAATGGGCCATACCCACTTTTCATCAGAAACACTCTTAAACCGCTCCACCGTTTTGGTTATTGATAAAATGTGATTTAAACCTGTCATTTTTCCCGCCTGCTTCACGCTTATTTAAATATATTTTTGAAGTAAAATAGAATAACAGTTTCCCGAATTTTATTTGCTATTTAGACATAAAAATTCATTGATTGATTGGATGTCTGTTTTACGTCCAGCAAGCTGTATTTCAGCTATATTCAGGACGGACATAAAAATTAAATACGGGACTGTAAAAAACAAATTACATATATAACAATACAAAATAAAATGTTCTTTTATTATTTTTCAATGTTATTTTAAAATAAATGTCAAGGTAAAGAAATCAAATAAACAACTGTTTATCGATTGTCATTTGAACTGTCAAACCGGATCACGCGACTTTGTATCGGAACAAAATCAGGTAAAGTTTATTTTCCGTCCTAAATAAAGGCAGTAGTTTTCAGATATATTTTATACAGAAACAATACCTTTTAATAAATATATATATCTAACATATTTCAGTATAATTAAACACGAAGTAAACATAAATTTACGGAATATCCATGAAGTGTAAACGTATGTGCATTTTATAATTGTTAAGAAAACCGTTTTTCTTATTTTTTTCGCAAAATTTCAACCGAAATCTCATTTACAAACTAAGTGAATAACACTGGGGTTAATTGCATTATTTACGGGTAGTTCGAATTAGTGCAGGGGCCTCGGTGGCCGAGTGGTTAAGGTAGCTCGTCTACTATTGATCACGTGGTCCGTCAACACTAAGGTTGCGAGGGTGTACTCGACTCCAATCATAATTGACAAGGATTGCCAGTTTTCCTACTGAAGGTCGGGGTTTTCTCCGGGTACTCTGGCTTCCTTCACAATAAAAACTGGACGCCATGATATAGCTGAAAAATTGCTGAAAGTGGCGTTAAACATCATTCAAACAAACAAACAAATTAGTGCACTGTGCAATTTTCCTTTACGAACCAATCGATTTTTCGAAAGGGTGTTCGTGGCTTTAAACAGGTTTCTGTGCATGTTCGCGGGCTGCTACCCTCTGAGAACTCTGCACTATTTCCTATCATTTAATTTTATGTGAAAAATGGCTTTTTTAAACGTGTAACTTTTTGATGGGTCAGAGGGTAAGTTTGTTTTTTGTATTTAGTTTTTAAGTTGCGTTCGTCATTTCCTGAGCTTTACAGTATTGTGTGCAAAGTGTGCATGACTACAACATTACTTGGAAAGGTTTGCCAGTTTTCCTGTCGAAGGTTGAGGATGTTTTTTCTGTTACTCCGGTGTCCTCCGCCAATAAACACTAGACGTCGTGATACACATAAAAATGGCGCAAACGTGGGGTAAATCCCATTCAAACATACAAATCAAGCATTAGTTTTCGTAGAGAACTCATTTAATGGTCGAAGAAACCAAATGTTTGTTTTAACCATTTTATAATTATATATATATATCCCAATTTTGATATGAATTATACTTCAAATCGAAGTAATCGAAGATTTTTCAGTAAAAGACCTAGATCCCGCGTGTTGATTAGCGGACAGAAATAGGCAATAAATACCGCCATAATGTGCCGCGAAAATTTAGATCATGATTTTTATGAAGATTAGATTAAAAACAGGTATTTTATAAATAAAAATGGGCTAACAATGCAATAGAAAATAGGAAGGAAAATAATGTCTTTATAAAAAAGAATCGTCACAGAAGATATGGATTTTTAAAAATTTAATTCATGATTTAATAAATGTTGATTTAAATACTAAAAAATAATATTCAAGCTATAGAATAAGATACTTAGGATAGTATAAGAAGTCCTAAAAAACAGAGGTATGCAATTGTTAATGTTAAAACTACTCATTCGGAAGGCTAAATGCAATTTTGAAAAATGTATATATAATAATGCAATAAAAATAATTCAGTAACAGTTTATATAGTTAGAAAAATACGTTAAATTAATTATTTAATAAATACTGCTCTTCTTCTAACATTTTGTTTTTGGTTTATTTGCAATTCTGAAAATTTTATAAAATTCTTAAAAAATGTTTTATGCAAATAAATGTTAGTTTGGCGTTTGGAATACATTAATTAAAAATCTTGTACAACAGTTTTAATTACTAGTAATGTAAAAATAATTAAGTGGAAATTGTAATTTGTCGGTATTTTTTTCTTTGATCTTCAGATGATCTCTGGAAAGACACGATAACTATCGATCTGTGACTATGTGATTTTGAAAAGTTAATATTCTTTTGTCCCTTTTTCGAACACTTTTTTTTTGCTATTTTACATGACGACATCTCCATTCTGTATGTATTTCTAGTTTTTATTTTAGAGAATAAAATACTTTTTAATTACAAAAATATCAGTAATTGAAATCAATATTTTTGTTTGCTTATGACACATAATAGCAAATACGACTGTCCTGATTTTTAATGTTTCCAATCATAGAAATAAAAGAAGACGTCGCCTACCTGTTATTCTTTCTAGTTTCTATTACGATGATAATGATATGGGTTTTTAACGTCCTAAATTGGTAAATTAATACCCTCGGTCCGACGGTTGCTATAGTCGTTAGTATTCCATGGACTTCACCACGGTGTTTGGTCGAAGCCCGGCCTTCGGGATACATGGCCGAAAAACTTGGAAGCATTTGTCCCGGCCGGGCTGCACCGATGTAACGTTGGCATACTAAAGTACCCCACATGGGTAGGAGCGTTTCCGCACTCTGACCTATCGTCGAAGTCTTATATCTGCAGAGTGTATTCTATTACGAAAATTAAATTTTGGTTTATATACGAAAAACAATCCATTCTGTTTTAATAAGGTGGCTACCTGTTGACCTAACTATGTAATAGCAGGTGTGATGAAAAAAATGTTTAATAACAAAGTTATCTGGGATACATCATTGGGAAGCTACATATGTCATTGAAAGTGTCTGGGATACATTCTTATGAAGCTACATGTGTCATATAAGTTGTCTGGGATACATCCTTAGGAAGCTAAACATGTGTAATTGAAGTTGTCTGGGATGCATCATTAGAAAGCTACATGTGTCATACAAGTTATCTGGGATACATCATTAGGAAGATACATGTGTCATTGAAGTTGTCTCGGATATACCTTAGTGAGTTACATGTGTCATTGAAGTTGTCTGGGATACATCATTAGGAAGCTACATGTGTCATTGAAGTTGTCTGGTATATACCTTAGGAAGCTACATGTGTCATTGAAGTTGTATGGAATACCTCATTAGGAAGCTACATGTGTCAATGAAGTTGTCTGGGATAAATCATTAGGAAGCTACATGTGTCATTGAAGTTGTCTGGGATATACCTAGCTACATGTGTCATTGAAAGTCTGGGATACATCATTAGGAAGCTACATGTGTCATTGAAGTTGTCTGTGATAAATCATTAGGAAGCTACATGTGTCATTGAAGTTGTCTGGGATATACCTTAGGAAGCTACATGTGTCATATTAGTTGTATGGAATGCATCATTAGGAAGCTACATGTGTCATTGAAGTTGTCTGGGATAAATCATTAGGAAGCTACATGTGTCATTGAAGTTGTCTGGGATATACCTTAGGAAGCTACATGTGTCATATAAGTTGTATAATTGGTTATAAACATTAAATAAAAACACAAACTTAATAGATCTAGTACAACTAACAATTTAGAATGAATTCATAAAAAATAGTTTTTTTCTATTAAATACATCAATGTATTTACAAATAAATAGTGCCAGTTCCCATCGTCTTGTATTTGGCGTCTTACGAAAGCAGTAAATACGATCATATCCGTGTCAACATTAGTTCCACAAATTACCGTACTTGCACGACATCGAAATTAAAGCGATATCGTTCGATTCCAGTCCCTTAATTTATAGGTTCCTGCTATAACGCTAGACTGAAACTGCAAATTACATTTGTGTTCCATGTGAGCGACTACAGGCACCTGAAAGCCACTCTCCGGCGCAGAACATAACTGGTTCCAAGATAAAGCCTCTGCCACACTTCATTCCCCATTTACTGCGGGACTATATTTGTCGTCTGCTTGTAACGTTTGTAAACAAAGAATAATTTTTGTAAAATAATACACGGACTCTTTTTTATTTTCATAAAATCTATTTATACACTTCTGACACAGTTTTACAATGTATATCTGCCATGAGAGATATCTCTCACAATGTCAACCAATGGTATGGCAGAGGTGATTGTGGTTGACGTAGGATACCCAGATTCCTTTGCGTGGAGATTGCCTAAAAGCCTCCGGTTTTAATTCCATGCAATAAAATAGCACGAAGATAATAAAAAAATTAAATATGGTGGTTTTCCGAAAACGTGAAATCCTTAACTAAAAGGGGCATAATTATCGTGCTATATGTTTTCAACAATCAATCAATCACTATCACAAATACTAGGTGTTCTAGTCGTCTTTCCTTTGGATTTCTGCCCCATTAAAAATTATATACCAGATAAAGATTTGAAAAACACTCCATAATTGTATTTATATTTATCAATTAATTATTTTGCAGAGCGACACCAATGTCTGAATCCGGAGAATTACACTGTGAACCCTGCATGAATGAACATTTTTACTAAATCTGCGAGAAAGTGATGTGCGGACTTTGAAGAAAGGCAGTGGCGGATCCAAGGGCGGGGGGCGTAGGGGCGTACGCCCCCTTTAAAAAAGAAAAGGAAAAAAAAACTGGGAGGGCAAAAATGTAATCCCCGCCATAAAGTAATGCATTAACTAGACTAATTCGTTTATTATGATATATGTTGTATATACTGTACCAAATAAAGGTTACTGAACACAAAAAACCTTGTTCGTGGCCTTACTTTTCCGATATCCTCTTTTTACGCCCCCTTTCAAAAATCCTGTATCCGCCCCTGTTTTATGCGATGAATGCTGTCGAAGGCAGAAAACTCACAAAATGTCCAAAAATCATCACTGCATACCATTAGCGAAATGCCAAAAGTCCCGAAAATTTAAATGTAAACTTAGATTGTCCTGATCATAGGAAACACTTTGATTTTTTATGGAACGCCGTAGCTGTCTTTAGGAATTTTGTCTATATTCGGTGGTATCGACATTATGTTCGGTAGAAACAAGTTTATATTGAGTGCTTATATCTATATATTGAGTGCAATAATTTATACTAATGTAATTCAAAAATGCAACATTCCGTCTTTTGTTATAGAATCCGTATGTAAGCATTGGAAGGTTATCGAGCCAGTGTACAAACTTTGGACGACTGCCTTTCACCTTGAATCGTCCTATTTAAGAGAGAAGATTTATATTTTTTTTTTGTAATAATGAAAACTAAACAATTCTTGAAATCATATAATTTAATCCTATTGAAAAATAAAACTATTTACCATCTTCTAATTCATAAGGTTTGCTTTAATGCCTGCAAATATCCATGGGTTGACTATCTTGTTAGGACATGCCTTTCCATACCCACCAAAATATGAAGAATACAAGAATTCGAGATGCTTTCCCGGCGGGAAGGTCTTGATCCAAGAGGGGTGTGGATATCAGAAAAACAAAGATAGGAACGATGCCATATACTGCCGATGCCTGCGATCAGATTGTCGTGCCATTATGCAGACTAGTGTTCAAATTCGAGGACGACAATCCAAACATTGTTATTTTGAGTGTAAGCAATATTTTTCGTTTACTGTATAAATCTTTCAAATGAAATATAAGCTATTTTTAAAATAATAAATATAATAAATGAGTGTTTTTTATAACTTTGATGCTGTTTAGTAGATTAAAATGGTTAATCATCTACATGTCAACATAGGTTGCGAGTTTGTGCAAGGTGCGCTAGACTCCAGCTTAATATATATGTACACAATCACATCATTCATGCATTCCGACGTCATAGTTTTTCTTAATGCATTGAGTACTTTCACCCAACTTAAAAATATTCTCTCCTCAAACGAACTAGCCTTAGCAACAGAAGTAAATACAAATGTATTGCCGCCATATTGATTTTTTTTTATTTGACATGGTATCGTCCCTCGACTCATGTTAGACCTCAACTGCGTCTTTGGAAGATACCAAAGGCTAAATAGAAAAATTAATCTCTATTATTTTCTTTGTAACATACAGTATGAAGTCAAAATTAAAAAGTTTGATGAATCTAAGTAAAATACGTGTCGTTACTTCACTTAATTGAAAATTATATGGTTTCGTTGCCTAAAGACGCAACATTTTGGACCTGCAGCGATCAAAATAGAAAATGGCCCATACTAAATTTTTAAATGGGTTAAGCAAATGTATCTGATGATTTTATCAGTTCTTTCCAAATAATGAAAACATATCATTATTGTAAATAAACAATAATATTCTGGTTTCCCCAACACATTATTGAATTTTTTACCGGTACTGGAATAAGAATTTTTAAACCAGTAATGTGTGTGTGGCATCAGTACACCAGTATTGTTTCTGGTCCTATACAAATTGTGTCCGGCACCGGTATACCAGCCTTGTTCCTGGTACTATACAAATTGTGTCTGGTACCAGTATACCAGCAGTGTTCCTGGTACTATACGAAATTGTGTCAGGCACCGGTATACCAGCTTGTTCCTGGTACTATACAAATTGTGTTTGGCACCGGCATACCAGCATTGTTCCTGGTACTATACAAAAATTGTTTCTAGCACCGGTATACAAGCCTTGTACCTGGTACTTTACAAATTGTGTTAGCACCGGTATACCAGCCTTGTTCCTGGTACTATGCGAAATTGTCTGGCACCGGTATACCGGCATTGTTCCCGGTACTATACAAATTGTGTTTGGCACAGGTATGCCAGCCTTGTTCCCGGTACTACACAAATTGTGTCTGGCACCGGTATACCAGCATTGTTCCTGGTACTATACAAATTGTGTTTGGCACCGGTATACCATCCTTGTTCCTGGTACTATACAAATTGTGTCTGGCACCGGTATACCAGCCTTGTTCCTGGTACTATACGAATTGTGTCTGGCACCGGTATACCAGCCTTGTTCCTGGTACTATACGAATATGTTTTGGGCACTGGTATACCCGAATGTTCCTGGTACTATACGAAATTGTGTCTGGCACCGGTATACCAACCTTGTTCCTGGTACTATACGAAATTGTGTCTGGCACTGGTATACCAGCATTGTTCCTGGTACTATACAAATTGTGTCTGGCATAGGTATATACCAGCATTGTTCCTGGTACTATAAGAAATTGAGTCTGCCTCTGGTATACCAGCCTTGTTCCTGGTACTATACAAATTGTTTTTGGCACAGGTATACCAGCCTTGTTCCTGGTACTATACGAATATGTTTTGGGCACTGGTATACCAGAATGTTCCTGGTACTTTACGAAATTGTGTCTGGCACCGGTATACCAACCTTGTTCCTGGTACTATACAAATTGTGTATGGCACCGGTATACCAGCCTTGTTCCTGGTAATAGCCAAATTGTGTCTGGCCCGGTATACAAGCCTAGTACTAGTAGACCATTTTGTGTCTGATAACTGTATTACAGTATTGTTGCTGGACAGTTACACAGGCCATTGAGACTAATAACTCAGTACCACTGTCATGTGTACCCGGATGTTGGTAGTTAATCACAATAAACGCAATATGTTTTTTTCAACAAAGTGGCCCGAATAAGCTTCCGTAGTTAAACAATATAAAGGCTAGTCTATTAATAAACAATATTCCTACTTCTTACATAGCGTGCATAACTTATCAAAATAATTTTCAACTGAATAACACTGGGTTTAATATCCAGTAACGAAAAGGGGAACTCTACTAGAGTCGTGGATTCTCACCGATAAAACCCGCTGAACTATTCATCTAATATTAGTGTTGTCACACATGAGCGAGTAATATTGTTGGTAACGAGTTCGAGATTGATCTCGAACAAGATGTGCTGCCAATGTGTCTAAAGGCCGGTGGTTCTTAAATGTACACCGGCTTCCTATTCCTGATTTGTTTGTTTGAATGGTTTTTAATGCCACCTTCAGCAATTTTACAGCATTACCATTGAGTCCAGCTATTATTGGATAGGAAGCCAGAATACCCGGAGAACCCTCCCCTCCGAACTACGTTTTGAAAAATGTTAATCCTCGTCAATTTAAATTGGAGTCAAGTTGTCAGAACTGTGATAGCCGGTAAGACTGGCGAATCGCTATATTTTCGACATACGGGAATTTGCTTAGATAGATATGTATTCAACTTCAATACATTTGTTTAAACTTGCTTGGGGATCCCGGCTTCCAATTTTTGCGTATCATATCTGAATATTTGACATAAACCTCAGTAAACTATAAACTTATAATGCTTTTTAATGATAAACAAACAGGAATTCCAATGTATGGTTATTATAAGTGCATAATTATACATTTAACGATAAACTACAAAAAATGTGCAAAACGGATATTTTCTTATCCATGGATAAACAAATGTTTGTAGTTGATACTTAAATAAATTAAATACTAGAAAAAACTGTGTTTGTGTAATTGGAAATGTTAGAAAAAGGTCACCGCAAAAACTGTATTTGTTTCGCTGAGTAATATATGACGTCAAAAGGTGCGTGTCTCCATGATGATGTTTTTTTCCATTTCCTGGCAGATAGAACGTATTTTCCAGCCTATTAAAAGTCGGTATTTATTTATTTGTTGATGTTCTTTAATCCCATGTGATATATGTACATTGTATTTATTTATTAAGATATTGAAATTCGGTCATTTTTGCAAACATATATATGAATCAATCTCAGAGGATCCTAATCAAACAATGTTTTTTAAATACCAAAGTTGGCTAACTAAACGTCTGTCGTATAGTCTATTACCTAACTTATATCCGGTCATCGGTCTCTATCAATTTCCATAATTAGAATTGCAATTAAAAATTGTCATTGCGAATAAACACAAACACACGAACTTCAACCTGCAAATTACTTTTTGTTACGTATTATGAACACGAAAACACGAAAACCGACTTTCCACAGTCGTTTGTCACAAAGAAATTGCGATAATTTCTACTAAATGCCAGACCATATGGTTGACTAATTTTATTGTCATGATCCAATATGACATCAATGACGTTCCCGTCTGCCGAAAGTCGATGTATGTTATTTGAGTTCCTACAAGCAACGTACAGGTTACCTCCCCTGTCAGTAGTCACAGCTTCAGCCCGGCTGTTGAAGTTTCCAGGTGTACATGTAAAACGTACTTCTCCACTGAGTTTGACACAGCCTACTGTGTTATTGTCAGTGTAGTAGACACTATCCTGAGGACCCGGATGTAGGTAGTTAATGTAGTCACCACCAGGTATAGTTATTGTAGTTATTGTCTTCCCTTGTTTACTGAGGATGTAAATCTTCCCATCACCACCAACACAGATCTTATCACCGACAACAGCTATACCACCGGCATACCCACCACGTACAGAATGTGTACCACCGGACTTCATTGATTTTATGTCAACAAACTGTATTGACGACTGATAACCGAGGGATACTACAGCTTTATCTTCACCTGGTATAATAGCAATACCCCATGGTTCACCAGATAACGTACAATCTTGTAGGTACTCACCACGGTCACTATATACCAGTAACTTGGTACTACGGAAGTTACATAGTAGTAGACGGTTGTCGTCTATCACAGCCATACTGGTTATCTGGACATAACCGGTAGATTTAATATCAAATTTCATGTCAAAGTCGAACTTTGTTGGCATCTGAATTGATGTCGGTAAAACCTGAGCTTGATTTGATTTGGATGATTTATACTTGATCGGACATGGTGTAGACTCAATGTGTACTGACCCCAACGATTCGATCTGGAGTTGTTGCTGTGATGATTCTTTAAACGAAATTTTAGAGGTCAACATTGATGTTATCATTTTCTGTATTGCAATATTGTATTCTGAAACTTTCCATTTGTACGAATTTAATAAAATAAATAGCTGATTCTCTGATCCATGTTTTGATACAAGATCCAATTTACTGGCGACCTCGTCCAAAGACTCCCTCATTTCGGATAATGTGTCCTTATCAGATTTAATTTGAGTCTCGCATTTTGTCTTTGTAGATTTGACCTCAGATATGACTTTCTTCTCGAAATCATCAAGACGTTCTACAATTTTAGATTTTATACGCGACACATTTCGCAGCACATCCGCTTCTTCATCATTCAGACTCTTCAAATTCTCATTGCGGTTACAAATAAGTTTTTCCAGAGTTTCACGTATGCTTGATACGGTACCAAATACATCATCCATCATGGGTGATCTTCGTACTGCTTTTGAAGCAACGTCCACAGGAACGATTTTTGGACAAATCCGGTGTGTTTCTGCCATGCAAGAGCGACAACAAAGACAATCATGTTCTACACAGAAAAAATCGAGAATCATTTCTTCGTGTTTTGTACAGGAATTTTTAACAGATAATTTTTCTATGGGTAACGATCCAAAATCGATTAAATGATGAGATGCAAAAGCTTTGAATAAACTATGGGCATTCAGACAGTCTTGACAGAGGTTTTCTTCACAATCAGTGCAATATTTTACGGCCACTGTAGGTGACAGTTCCTTGCGCAAGCATGGATCACAACTCTGATTGGACGAAGCCATTATTACCTGAAAAATATCAGGTCAATAAAATATATTATTAAACTTCTAAACGAAACAAATCAAGTAGAGTTGTGTCAACAGTGATCATTTTGATAATAATTAATAATTAATGTAGTTAATTGTAGAAATATTATATAAATGATGGCGATGCAAAATAAATCATAGAAGGAAATTTGTGTCTATAAGGTATATTACTTCAAAATATAATATATTTAAATATTCATCTAAATTTCGATATTTTTAATAGTTATCAACGTAGTAACATCATTTTTGTTAAAAATCACTGTTAAACTATTTCAGCGCTTTATGTGGTGTATTCCTTATTTAAGGTTGGAGTCGAACCCCCATAGACCGCTGTTACCCTCGAACCATCATTCTCAATATTGACACGCCAGTGATCAATAGTAGATGACTATCATAACCATTCGCTCATACAGGCCAACCCACATGATACTTAAATGTCATTGACCTTTCGTTGAGTTTTTATACTGAAACTGACTCAAATACTGTTGATGACGTAGCTGCTCATTCGAGGAATGCGTGGTCTATTCCTCGCCTTTCCCTGGATATAACTTTCATGGCAGGCGAGATATAGGGAATTCGATAAAATGCACTTTGTATTAACTTTGATGACAGGAATTCGAACCATATCATTTGTGACGAAATGTGGCCAGAAAACGAAACAAAAAATTTGTTGCAATTGAATTGAGCGAATGAGCAATTCTGACACCTTTTTATGAGACGTTCACACGTCTAATTTGTAACAATCACCATGTTTGTCGGTGTTGTACGTACATTTATTCTTCAACATTATGGCATCGATCAATATTTTTGCAACGCCTAATCTGTTTCTCTGACTGCAGCATCTTTTGTTCACTTTTCCATAAATAAACGGAACCAAAACACGAAGTCGGAACCTCATCATAAGTTATCCGGAAATAATTTTACCTAATGTTTTAACACGGTAAAAACTATCAATTTACTTTCTTTCTGAATAAAATAATATTTCCATAAAAGTTATTAATAAAGCTTTTTCTAGATCGTGTTTCTTTAAATAGTCAATGCAATGTCCGGACAAAAAACAATCATTTACTACTTCTAGCTATCAACGACCGGACAAAAAACAATCATATACTACTTCTAGCTATCAACGACCGGACAAAAAACAATCATATACTACTTCTAGCTATCAACGACCGGACAAAAAACAATCATATACTACTTCTAGATATCAACGACCGGACAAAAAACAATCATATACTACTTCTAGCTATCAACGACTGGACAAAAAACAATTATATACTACTTCTAGCTATCAACGACCGGACAAAAAACAATCATATACTACTTCTAGCTATCCATGACCGGACAAAAAACAATCATATACTACTTTTAGATATCAACGACCGGACATAAAACTATCATATAATACTTCTAGCTATCAACGACCGGACAAAAAACAATCATATACTACTTCTAGCTATCAACGACCGGACAAAAACGATCATATACTATTTCTAGCTATCAACGACCGGACAAAAAACAATCATATACTACTTCTAGCTATCCACGACCGGACAAAAAAAAACAATCATATACTACTTCTAGCTATCAAAGACCGGACAAAAAACAATCATAGACTACTTCTAGCTATTAACGACCGGACAAAAAACAATCATAGACTACTTCTAGCTATCAACGACCGGACAAAAAACAATCATATACTACTTCTAGCTATCAACGACCGGACAAAAAACAATCATATACTTCTTCTTGCAATCAACGACAGGACAAAAACAATCATAGACTACTTCTAGCTATCAACGACCGGACAAAAAACAATCATAGACTACTTCTAGCTATCAACGACCGGACAAAAAACAATCATATACTACTTCTAGCTATCAACGACCGGACAAAAAACAATCATATACTACTTCTAGCTATCAACGACCGGACAAAAAACAATCATATACTACTTCTAGCTATCAACGACCGAACAAAAAACAATCATATACTACTTCTAGCTATCCACGACCGGACAAAATACAATCATATACTACTTCTAGCTATCCACCACCGGACAAAAACAATCATATACTACTTCTAGCTATCAACGACCGGACAAAAAACAATCATATACTACTTCTAGCTATCAACGACCGGACAAAAAATAATCATATACTACTTCTAGCTATCCACGACCGGACAAAAAACAATCATATACTACTTCTAGCTATCAATGACCGGACAAAAAACAATCATATACTACTTCTAGCTATCAACGACCGGACAAAAACAATCATAGACTACTTCTAGCTATCAACTACCGGACAAAAAACAATCATAGACAACTTCTAGCTATAAACGACCGGACAAAAAACAATCATATACTACTTCTAGCTATCAACGACCGGACAAAAAACAATCATATACTACTTCTAGCTATCAACGACAGGATAAAAAAACAATCATAGACTACTTCTAGCTATCCACGACCGGACAAAAAACAATCATAGACTACTTCTAGCTATCAACGACCGGACAAAAAACAATCATATACTACTTCTAGCTATCAACGACCGGACAAAAAACAATCATATACTACTTCTAGCTATCCACGACTGGACAAAAAAACAATCATATACTACTTCTGGCTATCAACGACCGGACAAAAAACAATCATAGACTACTTCTAGCTATCAACGACCGGACAAAAAACAATCATAGACTACTTCTAGCTATCAACGACCGGACAAAAAACAATCATATACTACTTCTAGCTATCAACGACCGGACAAAAAACAATCATATACTTCTTCTTGCTATCAACGACAGGACAAAAACAATCATAGACTACTTCTAGCTATCAACGACCGGACAAAAAACAATCATAGACTACTTCTAGCTATCAACGACCGGACAAAAAACAATCATTTACTACTTCTAGCTATCAACGACCGGATAAAAAACAATCATATACTACTTCTAGCTATCAACGACCGGACAAAAAACAATCATATACTACTTCTAGCTATCAACGACCGGACAAAAAACAATCATATACTACTTCTAGCTATCCACGACCGGACAAAAACAATCATATACTACTTCTAGCTATCCACGACCGGACAAAAAACAATCATATACTACTTCTAGCTATCAACGACCGGACAAAAAACAATCATATACTACTTCTAGCTATCAACGACCGGACAAAAAACAATCATATACTACTTCTAGCTATCCACGACTGGACAAAAAAACAATCATATATTACTTCTAGCTATCAACGACTGGACAAAAAACAATCATATACTACTTCTAGCTATCAACGACCGGACAAAAAACAATCATATACTACTTCTAGCTATCAACGACAGGACAAAAAACAATCATAGACTACTTCTAGCTATCCACGACCGGACAAAAAACAATCTTAAACTACTTCTAGCTATCAACGACCGGACAAAAAACAATCATATACTACTTCTAGCTATCAACGACAGGACAAAAAACAATCATATACTACTTCTAGCTATCCACGACCGGACAAAAAACAATCATAAACTACTTCTAGCTATCAACGACCGGACAAAAAACAATCATATACTACTTCTAGCTATCAACGACCGGACAAAACACAATCATAGACTACTTCTAGCTATCAACGACCGGACAAAAAACAATCATATACTACTTCTAGCTATCAACGACCGGACAAAAAAACAATCATATACTACTTTTAGCTATCAACGACCGGACAAAAAACAATCATATACTACTTCTAGCTAGCCACGCACGGACAAAAAACAATCATATACTACTTTTAGATATCAACGACTGGACATAAAACAATCATATAATACTTCTAGCTATCAACGACCGGACAAAAAACAATCATATACTACTTCTAGCTATCAACGACCGGACAAAAACGATCATATACTATTTCTAGCTATCAACGACCGGACAAAAAACAATCATATACTACTTCTAGCTATCCACGACCGGACAAAAAAAACAATCATATACTACTTCTAGCTATCAAAGACCGGACAAAAAACAATCATAGACTACTTCTAGCTATTAACGACCGGACAAAAAACAATCATAGACTACTTCTAGCTATCAACGACCGGACAAAAAACAATCATATACTACTTCTAGCTATCAACGACCGGACAAAAAACAATCATATACTTCTTCTTGCAATCAACGACCGGACAAAAACAATCATAGACTACTTCTAGCTATCAACGACTGGACAAAAAACAATCATAGACTACTTCTAGCTATCAACGACCGGACATAAAACAATCATATACTACTTCTAGCTATCAACGACCGGACAAAAAACAATCATAGACTACTTCTAGCTATCAACGACCGGACAAAAAACAATCATATACTACTTTTAGCTATCAACGACCGGACAAAAAACAATCATATACTTCTTCTTGCTATCAACGACAGGACAAAAACAATCATAGACTACTTCTAGCTATCAACGACCGGACAAAAAACAATCATAGACTACTTCTAGCTATCAACGACCGGACAAAAAACAATCATATACTACTTCTAGCTATCAACGACCGGATAAAAAACAATCATATACTACTTCTAGCTATCAACGACCGGACAAAAAACAATCATATACTACTTCTAGCTATCAACGACCGGACACAAAACAATCATATACTACTTCTAGCTATCCACGACCGGACAAAAACAATCATATACTACTTCTAGCTATCCACGACCGGACAAAAAACAATCATATACTACTTCTAGCTATCAACGACCGGACAAAAAACAATCATATACTACTTCTAGCTATCAACGACCGGACAAAAAACAATCATATACTACTTCTAGCTATCCACGACTGGACAAAAAAACAATCATATATTACTTCTAGCTATCAACGACTGGACAAAAAACAATCATATACTACTTCCAACTATCAATGACCGGACAAAAAACAATTATAGACTACTTCTAGCTATCAACGACCGGAGAAAAAACAATCATAGACTACTTCTAGCTATCAACGACCGGACAAAAAACAATCATATACTACTTCTAGCTATCAACGACCGGACAAAAAACAATAATATACTACTTCTAGCTATCAACGACAGGACAAAAAACAATCATTGACTACTTCTAGCTATCCACGACCGGACAAAAAACAATCATAAACTACTTCTAGCTATCCATGACCGGACATAAAACAATCATATACTACTTCTAGCTATCAACGACCGGACAAAAAACAATCATATACTACTTCTAGCTATCAACGACCGGACAAAAACAATCATATACTACTTCTAGCTATCAACGACCGGACAAAAAACAATCATATACTACTTCTAGCTATCCACGACCGGACAAAAAACAATCATATACTACTTCTAGCTATCAACGACCGGACAAAAAACAAACATATACTACTTCTAGCTATCAACGACCGGAGAAAAACAATCATATACTACTTCTAGCTATCAACGACCGGACATACAACAATCATATACTACTTCTAGCTATCAACGACCGGATAAAAAACAATCATATACTACTTCTAGCTATCAACGACCGGAGAAAAACAATCATATACTACTTCTAGCTATCAACGACCGGACAAAAAACAATCATATACTACTTCTAGCTATCAACGACCGGACAAAAAACAATCATATACTACTTCTAGCTATCAACGATACTTTTGACTTCTGATTTTGACTTCTGATTATTCAGTTTCTACGAATAAACAACTAAAAGTAGTTCAGAGGAAATATCGATTCATAAAATATCTAAGATTACGTAATTTTAGTGCCTTTATCCAATTAAAGCAATTAATAAGTTAATCGCAGCATACATATAATTATTACCTGACATGTTTGATATCATTTTTATTATAAGCCCTTGGTTTGATATTGGTCCCAGAGCAGAAGGCTCGAGGGCCAATATCAACCGAGGGCGTATATGCATTAGATATCAAAAATGTTATGTATACTAAATGTTACACCCCGATGCGCTAGGTGTTTTGCTTGCATTTTTTTTATTATTCCATATTGTACCTTTGTAGTGTTAAAATCCAATTTAAAACATTTCTACACAATAACACGTCCATATTTTATCTATGCCTTTGTTGTTGACAAGTTCCAAATCGTCCTTGACATTTGCTACGGGAATTTTACATAGGAAGTTAGCCATTTGAATTTCTACAGGGACCTCGCGTTGTTTTCAAAAAGATCGTCTGCTTTCCTAACGTTCAGTGGTATTCGGACAAACCGCGAGATTGTCCCGCCTTAACTGCAGACGATATTTCCCGAAGGATCTCGAACAGACGACAATGGACTCTTCCAAACATACACTTCCATTATAATTAAGGTCAAACTTTACTACAGAAAATTGCTCTATCACATTGAAAAATATGCCTCATTTAAAAACGCTAAATAACTGTGCAAAATAAAGTGATGAATTCAATTTACACATTTTGTGATCTACAAAATGTGCGTAAGCTGGACCATACGCGGTAAGTAGTTTTCATTTGTCACGCAAAAACAATAGCAAAAATACGTCAACATTCAGTATAAATGGTCTTTTCATAACTCAAATCATTGCATTGTATCACACATGGGGTTATAACTAATTTCGGGTACGGTTTACTGAAGTATTGCGCGAAAAGATAGTTCGATGTTTAAATTTACCGAAGTAAGTAATTTCTATTGTTTTGATTATTTTTCAGGTGAAAAATAGTATGTTTTGTATTTCGAAATTAAATACTTTTGTTCTTTGCATTTGAATTAAAATATAATTCTGTTCATATATTCTTACGCGATCAAGCTGGCTAGGTGAACGATCATTTTGTTGTATTCATTACATTATGTGCACGTGATTATGTGTCATAACCATTTATTGTAAATGTGAACAAAAAAAAATTTCGTACTATTTCGTACTATTATCATAAATGCACATTAAATCTGCTCTCATCTGAACCCAGCGCCATAAACCTACTTGAGTAAAAATGTTTTGCTCAGCATGAGAATTTACTTAACTACTATGACAACATGGCAAAAGGAAAGATTTCATTGGATAAAATTGAGAACAAAAACATTCTCAGCAAAGAAAATGTTTATTGCGCTGGGCCCTGAATAATTAACGCATTGTAAATATGTCCAACAATAATAAATTTCTTGCTACTGTTTTTAATGGTGTAATAAACAATTGTCGTGATGGAAACCGTTAATATTCCATGGCTGCCTGTGCTGCTGCAGCTGATCATCATGATGAATAAAAGTAAACAAGATTTTCACATACATACATCTTTGCAAAATAAAAATAACACATAAATCAATGTATTAAGATTTCGAATATTTTTAAAACAAACGATAACCGTGTCCTTTATCTCAATTGGGATTGCAGATTTAACAAACGGTACAAATGTCATGAATGTTAATAATTTGGGACAAAGATTGCACACCGACTTGACATACAGTAAAAAAAAATTAATTTATTTTTAATAAGTATATTATAAATCATCCTGGGTCCATTGTCGGAAACCCATGTCCGGTCGCGTTCTCGCTTTGCTACCACTTGCCGACCGTGGACACACTTGTATATATTTTCTGCTTTCATGAATATTCATTCAAGTAAATGAGCCACCGAATTATAACATGTTTATTGGATGAAACTATTTTGACTAGTTGTAAACGCATCGCTGAAAGTACAGGAAACCAATCAAATAAGGACATTTAAATATATAACTATACAACGAGGAAACGTCTACAAGTGTGCTAACGGTCGGTAGTCGGCAGCAAAGCAAGAACGCGACCGGACATGGGTTTCCGATGATGTCCTAGTTCGTGTTTCTGGTTTACACCTGGGACCATACTGGGAGGGTTCCCAGTCCTCAACCCACATAGCAACCCAGCGCGTGCCCGGGTGGCGGATAGGGGAGACCCTCTCGTTGGGGGTTGTCAGGTAATAATACGGAAAGCATGACCGCGGACCGTAATGGGTAACGTGTTTGGAGAATGCCACGCTCCTTGCACGATAAAGATCTCTTTTGTAGGTTTCGAAAAAGAGTAGGCTCATTGTAGCCGCTACAAAAGGCTAAATTTTCCGCCCTTACCCAAAACTCCATACTTTTCCAGTGGCAGTCAAAATTGTATTACCTGTGACCCATCACACCCCTATTTTTTCGTTGATTTATTGTTTGTTAACTTGTTCCCGTCCTGAATATAGTTGAAATACTGCTCGCTGGACGTAAAGCAGACATCCAATCAATCTGGTTTACACTTCCAAGAACACAGGCATTTACGATCTGGAATTTTTTGTATGCATGACATGTCAATAAATAAATTTGTAGTGTGTAGGCACTTAAGGAAACCTGTCTGTCATGCATCAGTGAAAAATATTGCCCCCCTGAAATATGATCAAGGTGGAGTATCAAGGAACAATTGTGTCATATTTATTAGGGCAATATTTCGCAGCGATGCATTTCAGACACGATGGCTAATCAATGATTTTTCATTAGGGTGGCTATATTTGTCATAAAAAGAGGGTGGGGTGGACGGGCTTTTGACACACTTCTTTGAATTACAGGGCCTTATACACGCACGTATTTTGATGTTGTTTTGTAAGGGGAATTAGGGCCACGTGCACTCCTCTGCATCAGCTTTTGAGACTGGTTTCCTAATAAAAAGTGCATTTGTTCAGGGATATAACACCAACAGGCTTCATAACAACTAATTGGTATTTACTTGGTCGTTAATTTATAACAAGTGAATTATGCACAGTTTCACTTTTGGTATACCTAAAAATATTTTTTTTGTTGTGTTTGTTTAAAAATAGTTTAACGCCACTTTCAGCAATTTTTTCAGCTTTATCATGGCGTCCAGTTTTTATTGGGGGAGGAAAGAAAACCCCGACCTTCGGTAGGAAAACTGGCAATTCTTGTCAGTTAAGATTGGAGGCAAACGCACCCTGCCCGCAGTGAGGCTCGAACCTGCAATCTCAGTGTTGGCAGACCACGTGATCAATAGTAGACGAACTACCTTAACCACTCGGCGACCGAGGCCCCTACCTAACAAAAATAGGTTTCGTTTAAGACTGATTGATTTGATATAAATAGACAGCTGAGCCACAGGGGCTTGTAAAAATCGATTTTCTTGCGCTTTCGAATGATACTGGGTCGATTTTGTTATAGTGTGTGAGAAGGGAAGAAACAGAGTCTATACCCGCCAACTTTAAAAAAAAACAATAACCCTGGCCGGAAGTGGACTTTATCGTTACTGAGTAGGTGAGTACTGAAAGGCCTCAACGACGACAAGCGATAGTCACCACTTCCGTCCAGGGTTATTGTCCGTTTCGTTTCAAACTGGTGGAAATAATTAAAATTTGAGAGTTAAATGACATTAGAAGCATAAATGTAGGTTTTTTTTCATGACAATAATATAATACGGAACAGAAATATTTACAAACCCGTGTAGATAGGGGTAAAGTAATATTTTTAAATTTTTTTTGAAAGTTGGCAGTATATTGGGTAATACGGATGTGCGGCCCGAATAGGTTACTTTTTTACCTCTCCAAAATATATGAATAGGTAGCTTTTTTCTTTGAAAAATATATCATTGGGTAGTTGTAAATTATCTAAATACATCAATGCCTCAATTCTCATCTTAAGCATGCTAAGCCTATGTAAAGCACAGTGATTTTACAAACAAAGTGTTTCATTAACATCACTTGATCATTTTGGTAGTGAATGGACTATTTTGCCAATGGGGATGTGCTGTAATAAAATATATGAATAGGTCTGATTTAATCATTCAATATATGATTAGGTCCCGTTTTATAACGTCCGCAATATAAGTATAAGTATAAGTATAAGTATTTATTCCAATCAAGGGGCCCTCAATGGGACAAAATGACAATACAATTACAGATAATAATTATCCATACAATACACATATAACCAAACAAAAATATCACAATAAATAGACAAGACATTACAAGTTCCATGACTTGGGTTTTATCCAGAGCAGCCCTCACCAGACATCTATGCATAGGGATTTAAATTTAAAGGATTATTTTGTTAAAATATATTTCATAGTATGGTTATATACCAACAGACCTGCCCGTGACTGATGCACAAAGCTAATTAATCTGTTAACTATCAATTTTGTGCAGGAGTCACCAGGGGACGTTGCCTATCAAGGTTGAGGTATATCCACTATGACATAGGTTTATCATATGTTTGCTCTGTATCTAGTTATATAATAAGTGCATGTACAGATACAATATAAGAAAAGAAATCTACACTATATCTCATCTACTTTTGATCAGAAATAAACTGAACAACTGATCTAATTTTGTTTAATTCACCTCCGTGTATGGTTATCTACGAACAAAATTGCCTGTGTCAAATGCATAGAGCCAATATAAACATCAATTTTATGCAGAAGACACCAGGGGACGTTGCCTACAAGGATTGTGGTAAATCCATAATTATCAAACATTTATATAATTATATAACTATATATATCTATGAATGGTTTAAAAGAGAAAGAAAAGCAGTAAATATATAATTAAGGTTAGAAATTCTTTACAGTAGTATGAAGCAATTGCATGTATCTGGTGAGGGCTATATACCTTGGACAACTGGAATAGGTGCAAGTGTGGTTAATTATGGACAAAATGTTTACTTAAATGAAAACATAGACTCTTTAATATATCAATATATTCACAGTTCAATAACCACAGAAGTTTTTCTGAGGTCTTGAGTTGTTTATAATTGGGACAGATATTATATATACATTTATTGAGATGTAAGCGATCTTCACTGAAAAATGAACAGTGGAACAAAAAGTGTTTTTCATCCTCTATAACCCCCTCAGAACAATGTAAACAAAGTCTATCCTGTCTGAGGATACCCTGATATCTTCCCAGCTCTATTCTAAGTCTATGCGCAGATATTCTAAATTGAGTAAGTTTTCTCCTTTGCTCAAAATCTGATATAACTGTAAGATAATTTTCATATCCAAAATTGTGTTTAATATTTGTATAAACAGATAGTTTACCATCACCAAGAAGTGATTTTTGTTTATACCAAAGACCTATATAGTGATCCTTAATCATTTCCTTAAGTGACTTTTTAAAATTATAAGCTGATATGTCTTTTAATCCATCATGTTTTTCAAGAAATAAGTTTTTGAGAATGTTAATTGACCCATACCAGGAAGGTTTTTGCTTTTGATATAAATCCTTGGATAGATTAAATGCATCTTTAAGGATATAAAAATTATCTGATAGGTTTTCTAAGCAATGCCAATAAAGCATTTGGGCTTTCACAATATTGAGGTGTAAAGGTAGCCTTCCAAGTTCTGAAAGTACTGCAAAGTTTGTACTTTTTTTTCCACATCCAAGTACATATTTACAAAATTTTACATGGGCCTGTTCACAAATTAGATTTTTATATATATCATTTACAGTAATATTCTTATTTCTTTCAAAGATTCTGGAGAATGGGTTAAAATGACCCCATATTTCACAACAATATAAGCAAGATTGGCAATATTGTGTGATCAAATACATGTATAGAGATTTTAGGTGAAGGACCATGGGAAATAAAGTCTTTACAGAGTTTAAAATATGCCTTTAATCCCTTTTGATAAAGTTCATTTTGAGCATAGGAGAATGAACCTGATGAACAAAAAGTTAATCCCAAGTATTTATATTTTGATACACATTCTACACTTTCACCTTTATATGTAAAGTTGAATTTCAAGTGTCTACCTGCCTTATTAAATACAAGAATTTTCGTTTTGTCAAGGTTTACAGTTAAACACCACTCATCACAATACTTTTCTAAAATATCAAGTTTTTGTTGAAGGCCCTTTGCTGAGGATGATAGTAAAACAATGTCATCTGCATACATTAAACAGTGCACGGATTTAGATTTTAGTAGTAAAGGGTCTTCTGCTGACTTTAAGTATGAGGGTAGATCATTGATAAATATTTTGAATAAGTTAGGGCTAAGGTTGTCTCCTTGTTTAACACCCAATTTATTTTCAAATAATTCAGTACGAGTAGTAGCGCTTACTTTCACACAAGATTTACTAACGTGGTACATTGATTTAATGATTTTATAAAAATGTGTTCCAACACCCATTTGTAGTAATTTAAGTTTTAATCCATTGTGAATAACTGTATCAAAAGCTTTTCTCATATCCACAAAGCAGGCAAACACTCGACCATCTTTATGATTACAATAATTATCAATAATACATTTAAGAATGAACATATGATCAGATGTTCTTGCTTGTTTTGTAAAACCTATCTGAGATTCATCTATTATTTTATTTTTTTCCAAAAATTTATCAAGTCTTATGTTAAGAATACTATTAAACAGTTTGCCAACAGAGCTAGTGATTGTCAAGCCTCTATAATTATTAGGATTTTCAGAATCATTACTTTTATATAAAGGTTTAATGTAACCATCTGCCCAGGTTTCAGGGTAAAAACCATAAGTAAGACAGGAGTTAAACATTTTAGCTAAACAATTAATTAGATATGTTTGGCTGTGCTTTAACATTTCATTTGAAATAGAGTCCAATCCAGGGGATTTATTATTTTTCAATTTGCTTATAGCAGCCAAAATTTCTGATTGTGTTATTTGATAATCTAGTTCATTAAAACATATAGTTTTTTCCGCAGTGTTCAATAATGTATCTATCTGTTTCATTCTGTCACTAAATTCTAACTTAACAGAGTTTAGGTCTTGAAAATGACTAAGCCATTGTGTTGACGATATATTGTTTTCTTGGTCAGAAGTATTCTTGTTTTGAAAATCATTTATGAGTTTCCAATAAAGTTTCGGGTTATTTTCATGTAGCCCTTCTAGATCTTTAAGAATTGATTTTTTAAAATTCTTTTTTTTGGCTTTTCTAGCTTTTGTGTATTCATGGTTTAGTTTATAGAAATGTTTCTTACATATGTATCATTAGGAAATTTAGAATAAACAGAACCATATGTAACAAGATTATGTCTCATTTTTTTTAAGTCTGAATCAAACCATTTATTCTTCTGTTGACAGGTTGATTATCCTTTTTCTTTTTAGTTTTGGTTTTACGAATAGATTTCTCTGCTGCAGATATAAATATGTTAGATAATTTTATTGCTGCATTGTTTACAGATTCTATAGAGTTTTCTATATTATTTATTTCAAAATCTTATATCAAGTTTTGGATATCAACAGAAGACAATGCAGTTTGAAATTTACCAGGAGAGTCATCTGACCATATGTATTTACATGGTAATTGTATAATATTGTCATTTTTATCTTTATCAAGACATGTACATGTATTATAAAATGCTGACATTTTCCATTCAATTTTAGCATGACAATCTGATAATGTTGGTATAAAATCATTGACCTTAAAATATAACACTTGATTCAGGGCACCCTCCGACAGGATTGTATAGTCAACAACACTTGCACCTACTGATTTATAACATGTCTATCTACCAAATAGGTCTCCTATTATTCTACCATTTAAAAACCTAAGTTGTTGACTTGTACAAAGATCAATTAGCTCTTTGCCTCTGGCATCTACTGTAATGTCTTGACTTTTCCTCATTAAAATTTGTTTGTCAGCTCTATATGTGTCAAAAATAGGAATATATCTATCATCATCATTTACAATATAGTCACACTTTGTACCTATTCTTGAGTTAAAATCACCACACAAACAAATGTTTCCCATACTCTTAAAATCTATAATATCTTTTTCAATACACTCAATTAAATCATAATCCAATTTTTGGGTGTAAGATGAACCAACTGGTGGATAATACACTAGACATATGTACAAATCTTTTTCGAAGCCAAAGAAACACTTTTCAAGTTTGACCCATTGATAGTCTGGGTTGGTGTTTTTTAATAACTTTACATGTTTCTTTAGGTTTTCTCTACATAAGATTGCAAGACCCCCATAGTATCTTTTATTATACTTGGTGATTTTTCTGCATATTGAATAAAATTTGAAAGGTCCAATGTGGTCTTTGCTAAATTCTGGACCCAAATGAGTTTCAGCTAGAAATACTAAATCAAAATTTTCAATTTCTTTCAAGAACATGGGATCATTTGTCTTGTCTACATTTTTGGATATTAATCCTCCAACATTCCAGAAGCACATGTTCAATGATCTATGGTTGGTGACACCCATGTTAAAGGGTTATCAAAATGAACTTTTTTGTAGGTTTAAAATAAATAAACAATTAATCTTTCTTTAGATTATGTCTTACTTAGAACAAAAAAGGCAAAGCAAAAAAATAAAAAAAAAAAAATAATAAAATAAAATAAATAAATAAAAAAAAAAAATAAACAAAGCAAAATATACTGAAGAATATAGATTCAAGAAAATGACAATTTTTTGAAGTTCAATACCCTGAATCTACAAGAAATTTAGTTTTAGCTGAGCAATAATATTTTCCAAATATTTTCAGCTGTGTTGACTAGAATGTATATATTTAGTCTGAAATAAGGTATACTGCTTAACTACATGAAAAACAAATAAATACAGATCTTTAACAATATGATCTGTGTCAGTTATAGTTATACTTTACAACTGAAAACTTGCAATAATAAAAAAGGGAAAAATACAAAACGCATGCACAGTTTATCTGCGACCACGACCTTGACCCCGACCTCTTCTGCCTCTTGATCTGCTTCGGTTTCGATTTGGTAATGGAATTCCAAGTATACCATGTATTGTTTTCCTAATATTACTGGCTAATTGAGTTGATCCTTTGTCACTAAGGTGGAATCCATCCTCAACAAGAAAATCTGTGATTGGTAAGCCATCCTGGCACATGTTGCTATGGTCTACAAGATAAACCTTTGATTGAGAACTATATGTTTGGCGCAACATTGCATTCACTATCTGACCGTTTGTATGGTGTTTCACTTCATCGTTTCTATGAGTTGTCAAGGAGACTATCACGGCTGTGTCAATCCATCTCTGAAAAACATCATTTATGAGAGACTGTAATTCCTTTACACATGTTGTTGGATCTTTCACTTTTATATCATTTGTGAGTACATGCATGATCACAATCTTGGGTGTAATTGTAAGTTCACGGATTTTCTGTTCGGCTTGTTGAATAGTATAAGCAATGATTTTTCTAACTCTGATCGAATGTGTGAGTCTCTTCTCATCAATGTGGGCAATATTTGATGTACCAATAAGAATTGCTACTTCTTCCTGCTCTTCGGTTGAGTTGTGTGTATCTATTTGACCAACTTTAGTTATGTTTTGTGAGTGTTCATCATACATATTGGCCATCTGTGCTTTTAAAGATAGATTTTCGTCTTGCAGGGTTGACACTTGTGTTTGGAGATCTTTGATTTGTCTATTTAATGAGATGATTTCATTGTTCTTTTTCTCAATTTGATCACTATTAAAGTTTATTTCCTTTGATGAATTTCTAATAATGTCCTGCATTTCCTCTCGTAGTTCTGATATAACTTTTCTTTCATGTTTGAGAGCATCATCCATGTTTGCTTCATTCAATGCAGATTTGTTATGTTCAATTTTAAGCTGGAGTCGTAACGATTCTTTTTCTGCAGTTAAGTTTAATATTTTCTCTTGCAGACCTTTCATTTCTGAAGAGATTTCCGTATTCTTTTGTTTGTCATGTAAAGTTTTTGTTATTGTACACAGGTCCTGAATTTTTGAGTTTAGTTCTTTCTCCATAGATTGCTGAAACACGTTAATTTTCTGTATTGCATCAACTATTGTTGTTTCAATTCTTAATAGACCATCATTGATTTCAATGGCTGTTGGATTTTTATTTTCACCATGTTCAATAGAGTTGTTGTTAGGGTCAATCTCATGCACTTGTTGGTCTATTGTGATTGGCACTTTTTCGAAAGTGTGGTCTTCGTCATGTTCAGCCAGTGTGTCAGGATGTGATTCTTCTAATACGCATGGTATATTCTCTATTGGTCCTTTTAAACTGTGTACTATGTGCAATAGGATAGGGAAATCGTTTTGTGCAAACTAGGTGTCAAGTTTATTTCCCTGAACTTGAATGAATCCTGTACGGATATGAAATGTTATTTTATAAAATTTGATTTGATCAGAATTCACCTCAATTGTTACATTCTTAAGTGGCTCATCTCTTGATACCCTTTTCGGATTGTCTACCCAATCAACATGAAGCTCTGGGGTCTTTCCTATATATTCGTAATAATATGTCCCAAGGGCTTTTAACCAGGGCAAAATACGTTCAGATGTGGTCCTGAATCCTGCCATTCTTGCTTCTTTTTCATAAATGTTCAAATCAAGTTTCTCAAAAGGGCATAGCTTCGATTTTTTGGTTGTTGGTGTTTGCAGTTTTGTCGGTAAACATGAAGCGGGGTATTCACTTTCAATTTTACCACTTTGCAAGTAGCACTGGATCTCGGGATTGTTGATGTCAAACATCTTGATAAGTGTCAGCTATTTTATACAGTTCAGATGAAAATGTGGTCCTCTGGGGCGGTCATAGACGCAAAAGTTGGTTGACTAAATTTTCGCTCGATCCGCCATTAAAGGGAGACAACTTCAGATTATGAATAGGGTGGGTTTTCAAATCTCCGTCCGCAGATATGTACCTTAAAGTATCCTTAATTACCCCACCCACGTGCTTCCCTTCTCCCACACTATAACAAAATCGACCCAGTATCATTCGAACGCGCAAGAAAATCGATTTTTACAAGCCCCTGTGGCTGAACTTGTAGAACATCATACTGTCCATACTTCTCTGTTTGGTAAAAACGAAAGTTGATCAAAGTTGCCTTTGTTGATGTTTACTAAAAAAGTATGAAATTTTACAGAAGAACATGACAGGTAATCTGTACATTCAATAGAGGAACATTGAATATTTTAAACACAATATAAACGATATAATGCTTTGAAATAAACACGAGTATTTACCTGTGTGTGCTCGTCACCGTGCAAACAATGTATTACATATATATCACATGACCAAATATTTGTTTGGGAGTGCCTATTATAGGGAAGTTTAAAACCCCGAATTTCATATGATGATTTTGTCAAAGCAATTGGTGCATTAACAGATAAACAACCAAACTAGTTTTTTATGAATTTATAAATTAACTAAGGTCATGTTTTCACCTTGGTGTTATTGATCCCTCTACTGTTTCCTGTAGCATGCACAAGTTTACAAAAGCGCCATTATTTCCAATACATTTCAAATGTCACGCAGCAAAAATGATTGAACATCTTGTTTGAAATATTCAGATTTAAATGACACTGACTAAACGTGTAACCTGCGCGCAACTTAAACCGTTTAAAAGTTTTTTCAGGATCGTATCAATTTCCTCTGAAATATCGAACATTTTTTTTATCAATAATGCTTATAGTTTTAATATTTTCTATTTCCAGAACCATTACATGCAATCTAATGCCTCCGTGTATTTACTTCTAAATACCATCGTGAGATAAACAAATTTCCCGTTGTAATATAAACAAATACGTGTAATCAGGCTGTTGTAACCATATGGAGTAGGCATTTTACAAAAATGCGAGCACAGAAAATATAGTGCTTAAAAAGATTTTTGTTGCTAAAACGATTGAAACATTTTCAAACTGTCACATAATTGTTGTACTTACCTGGGATTATGGATACATTTATTCTAATGTTGTTTTTTTAAAATTTTTTTAATTTGTCTAATTTTTAAACGTGCTTTTCCTAACATCTCCCCCCCCCCCGCCAAACCCAAGTGGTTTCTAAATTGTGTCTCAGTCAAGTATGACTATTGAATATGCCTGTAGATCATACAAAACCTAAAACCTTTTTTGCTATTGTCCCGCCCCTATATTTTTCTGCTGTGATACAGTTCATTATTTCATTAATAAATGCACATTTATTTGTTAAGAGTTATCCCCCACTCGGTAACCGTTGCTATCCTAATCCCAATATCCCCTATTAGAACCCCCCCTTTAAAGCAACCAATGAAAATATCTTTATTAGTTAAATACGAATGTCCACGTCATATGCGGGATTTCATATTGATAGCACGTGTTACAAACATAATCTCAAGGAAGATAGAGTTGATGCTAAAAAGTAAAATACTGAAAATAGATAATTAACAAAAATTATTCTCGGACTATGTGGTCAGCGGTATATATATAATTATAAACAAGTACTATCTTTAAAAAAGATAACCGACGCACACTACTACTATTAATAATTTGAAACTCATTTCAGCATAATCAAAAATTTCTGGCCTATCGAAAAGTCGAATTTGTATGACAATTAAGTCGATTCAAAGATCAATGCATATCTCAAGTTATGTTTTCACTGCGAGATGTTTTAGTCAACACAAAAACCCAAGGCTTTCAGGCGTTCCCAAATATGGGCATGCCCCGCCCCCTTTCCGCATATAACCATAACGTCACCGGAAGTCGTCCATGACGCCAACCACGAGTTTCCGATAGCACGAATCATCGTGCGGAGCATAATGATTCAGCGCAATTCCATTTATATTTTTCAATCAATGAAAACGGATAATTTTAAGGAATTTATTCCCACTCGCTTAATTAAACGATTTCTAAAACATTAATTTATTGGTACAATAAACTATTTCAAACATAGCGCCGATTATCGATCCGGTCATACACGGCATAACACATTAGTGAACCTATTTAAAAGAGATAATTGGTACTATTTTTTCATGCTGCCATGTTTTGACTGCCTGCCTACCTAACATTAACTGCCATAATTGCCATGCACCGAAAATGTATTCCACAAAAATTATAATGATCCTTGCAGCAAGTAAGAGGAAGTCAAATTTTTATGTAGCTTGACTTCCGGTTCGTTAGTCCTTTCTCGTTAAATACACAGCTCGTTATTTAAAACGAATAAATTCTTACCCTCGCTTTTTTAGTGAGTTTGGATGTAGGTTGAGGTACGTTATCAGGTCTTCAGGTAGATTGATGGGATCGTGAGTGGAACGGTCACAGAAAGGTAAGGTAGGTTTGCAGTCAAGCAGGCATGTAGGAATATAGGTAAGTAAAGAAGTATACATGCAGACAGGCAGGCACGCGGGCAGGTGGGCGGGAGAGAAGACATGTAGAAAATAATCCCATGACGATCACAGGGTTGACATTTTTTATGTATAGCAATGATGCAGTCAAAATTTGCTCACGTTAATTCTCATTCCAACCAACACATAGACTGAGCGGAGAAGTTGCATACCAAACAGTCCTTTACCTTCACGTTTACTTATATAAAACATACTGTCTGAAACATTTACATTAGGAACGAGTTGAAACAAGAAATAAATATCCACAAATTTGACATACCTCTGTTTGTTACCGTTAAATACAGTGTATTATCATCATTTTTCAATTATAACATCTTAAATACCAGATTAATGCAGAATGCCGAGAAAATCGAGTGTACCGTGCATTTAAATGTTATTGAAGCGTTAACCAAAGTCAAAAACATACATACTGACATAGTCATTGAAAATATTAGGATTAAACATATTTTTTTATACTGTCTTACTTTTTTTCTTTTCTGAAGATTAAATTTGTAGTAAATTAGGGCAAAATACACAAAAAGTGGTTTTACATTAATGTAAGGCCCCGTTTACACTATGAAAAAAAATACATCGATCTTTTTTGAATCGATCTTAAAAAGACTGGTTTGCATTTACACACACTTGTGAAATAGCACGAAAGATCGATTGCAATCGATCTTTTTAAGTCCTATGCGTTTATACTGGCGTTAAATTTGACAACAAGAATCGGTTTAGCCGCCTATTTTTAATTAAATGTTCTATTAATAGAATTCACATGGGTACTTAATACATGCCACGAGTTTAATGTATGCAAACATTTTGCTAAAATGAAGGAGACAGATGTATCACCGGCCTTACTTGGTATCCAAATTATGAGTTTTTTGTTTGAGGGTGACCACGATTCTCATCTCTTTCGCTCCATTGTTTTGATGTTTTATATATTCACGTGTATTTTTGCCGCCAAACATGCGCAGTACATACGCATTTCTATAAATATGTTCTCAGACTATTAAAGTACGATTCGTGCGTTTACACTACAAGAAAGATCGATTCAAAAAAGATAGATCTTTTTAAGTCTAGGTCTAAAGCAGGACTTTTTAAGTCCGGTTCTTTTTGAATCGATTCAAATAAAGATCGATCTTTATCGTTTACACTGACAAAAAGATCGATCTTTTTTGCATCGATTCAAAAAGATCGATCTTTCCGTCTAGTGTAAACGGGGTCTTAGATTCCTTTCGTACAAATTCGGACTTCATTAAATGTCCTATATGTGATGTGAAACTGAACGGTTTTTGGTACAAGAATACAAGGATTACGACTCGATATTTCGTTGGTTTATTTTAATTCAAATCTGGAAAGACTTTAATTTTTATTTGCGATGAGTAAGCAGAGTTGAATCTAATAATTTTGTTATTCCAAAGATACGTCTGCAAAGTTTAGCATACAATCTAATTTCATCCATACATCTAATTCTGCACTTTAATTGCATCGAACTTTGTGTCAAGTGAACTGCTGTGGCTGCAGCTTTATATAATTTTTCGAAAGATATATTCTGAATTTTACCCCTTCAAATTTTCAGCGTAATCTAATACACATTAACGATAATGTTGTTTTATAAAATAATATTTAAACTATAATTTTTCATAACGAATCGCAAAATAGAGTTATGGACCATTTGTTTATCGGATTATTTCCCTATTGAAATAATTTGATTTGTACAGTTCAAGTATGAATCAAAAACATAAAAGTAAGGATGGGAAGAGTTAATGAATGCATGCATTTCTGAGTAGAGAGAGGTATGATGATTATATTCAAAGAAAAAAATATCTAATGAAGCGAATTTAATATAGTTTAACTGGTCGAAAATGTTTGTTCTCGGACCCGTGTCGCACAATCCGCTTATGGAGAGCTCTCTGACGTCCCGCGCAAAAAACAAGGTTAGACGGCAGAGGATTCTTGGACTATATCGCAGGTAATGCCAGCAAACCGGTTGGAGGGGCGGGGGGGGGCAGCAGGTTAAGATCTACTGAGCTTTAAGACGTACAGACCTGTGGTTTGTTCATTTGTTTATAGTTTTAAATTTACTGAATAGGCAAAGTAATCTTAACAATTAAAGCCATAACTCTCTATATATGTGTGTACTACGACGGACGCCAAAAAACAATAATAATACATTTGATTTAATATCAACATGTACATAAAATGATTGTTCATTTGTCTTTTTTACACCCCAGAAAAGCCCGCAAAAATCCTGCATGTTTTAATATGAGTTTTAATTTGCGCTGTACAGGGCGGATCCTGGAATTTGTGTTAGGGGAGGCGCAAAAGTTCGGCGAGGAGTCTGGGGGCTTTTGCGGCCCCAGCAGGTCCTGGTAGGGGGTTCGGATGCTCCGGGAATCTAAGCATTTGGTAGCCATCAGACAAAGTTTTCTACACTCGTTTTTTTTATTTGTGCCCCTTCTTTTAGCTGCCTTTTTTTCAACTATGACCATAAATAATGAATTTTTTTTAATGAAATATCATATTCCTTTTCCTTTTTTTCTCGTTTTACCCTTTCGTTCTCTCTGTCTCTTTTTTTTTGGGGGGGGGGGGGAGAGGGGCGTACGCCCGGTACGCATTTACTTGGATCCGCGCCTTCTGTACTTAAAAAAAAATATTTAACTTTTTTGTACAAGTTGTTTGATATATAATTTTACAAACTGCAGCTCATCTTTATCGTTCTTAATACTTAAATTGCACTATAAAATAATTTTATAAACAAACAGACGGCAAAATCTAATAATAATAGTTCAAAATTTGAAAGGTGAATTGCCAATTTACGTTCCTATTCCGAACCCCCGTCCAATTGGTTTTTGACTAATCAAGAAACAGAATTACGATCACGTGACTTGCTTTTTCAAGTGGTGAAGTGTCATGAGGTCAAAAGGTAAAAAGTGAATATAATACCGACTGAGTCGGAAAAAGTCATATACACACAAACTCAAATAACAAACGAACAGACAAACGACTAGCATGAATAACAAAGACAAGAGACAGGTAAACGACATTTTGTCAACACATTTATATTCACTTGATTCAGGGCACCCTCCGACAGGATTGTATAGTCAACAACACTTGCACCTACTGATTTATAACATGTCTATCTACCAAATAGGTCTCCTATTATTCTACCATTTAAAAACCTAAGTTGTTGACTTGTACAAAGATCAATTAGCTCTTTGCCTCTGGCATCTACTGTAATGTCTTGACTTTTCCTCATTAAAATTTGTTTGTCAGCTCTATATGTGTCAAAAATAGGAATATATCTATCATCATCATTTACAATATAGTCACACTTTGTACCTATTCTTGAGTTAAAATCACCACACAAACAAATGTTTCCCATACTCTTAAAATCTATAATATCTTTTTCAATACACTCAATTAAATCATAATCCAATTTTTGGGTGTAAGATGAACCAACTGGTGGATAATACACTAGACATATGTACAAATCTTTTTCGAAGCCAAAGAAACACTTTTCAAGTTTGACCCATTGATAGTCTGGGTTGGTGTTTTTTAATAACTTTACATGTTTCTTTAGGTTTTCTCTACATAAGATTGCAAGACCCCCATAGTATCTTTTATTATACTTGGTGATTTTTCTGCATATTGAATAAAATTTGAAAGGTCCAATGTGGTCTTTGCTAAATTCTGGACCCAAATGAGTTTCAGCTAGAAATACTAAATCAAAATTTTCAATTTCTTTCAAGAACATGGGATCATTTGTCTTGTCTACATTTTTGGATATTAATCCTCCAACATTCCAGAAGCACATGTTCAATGATCTATGGTTGGTGACACCCATGTTAAAGGGTTATCAAAATGAACTTTTTTGTAGGTTTAAAATAAATAAACAATTAATCTTTCTTTAGATTATGTCTTACTTAGAACAAAAAAGGCAAAAAAGGCAAAAAAGGCAAAGCAAAAATTAAGGTATACTGCTTACATGAAAAACAAATAAATACAGATCTTTAACAATATGATCTGTGTCAGTTATAGTTATACTTTACAACTGAAAACTTGCAATAATAAAAAAGGGAAAAATACAAAACGCATGCACAGTTTATCTGCGACCACGACCTTGACCCCGACCTCTTCTGCCTCTTGATCTGCTTCGGTTTCGATTTGGTAATGGAATTCCTATCGTTTCTAGGAGTTGTCAAGGAGACTATCACGGTTGTGTCAATCCATCTCTGAAAAACATCATTTATGAGAGACTGTAATTCCTTTATACATGTTGTTGGATCTTTCACTTTTATATCATTTGTGAGTATATGCATGATCACAATCTTGGGTGTAATTGTAAGTTCACGGATTTTCTGTTCGGCTTGTTGAATAGTATAAGCAATGATTTTTCTAACTCTGATCGAATGTGTGAGTCTCTTCTCATCAATGTGGGCAATATTTGATGTACCAATACGAATTGCTACTTCTTCCTGCTCTTCGGTTGAGTTGTGTGTATCTATTTGACCAACTTTAGTCATGTTTTGTGAGTGTTCATCATACATATTGGCCATCTGTGCTTTTAAAGATAGATTTTCGTCTTGCAGGGTTGACACTTGTGTTTGGAGATCTTTGATTTGTCTATTTAATGAGATGATTTCATTGTTCTTTTTCTCAATTTGATCACTATTAAAGTTTATTTCCTTTGATGAATTTCTAATAATGTCCTGCATTTCCTCTCGTAGTTCTGAACTTTTCTTTCATGTTTGAGAGCATCATCCATGTTTGCTTCATTCAATGCAGATTTGTTATGTTCAATTTTAAGCTGGAGTCGTAACGATTCTTTTTCTGCAGTTAAGTTTAATATTTTCTCTTGCAGACCTTTCATTTCTGAAGAGATTTCCGTATTCTTTTGTTTGTCATGTAAAGTTTTTGTTATTGTACACAGGTCCTGAATTTTTGAGTTTAGTTCTTTCTCCATAGATTGCTGAAACACGTTAATTTTCTGTATTGCATCAACTATTGTTGTTTCAATTCTTAATAGACCATCATTGATTTCAATGGCTGTTGGATTTTTATTTTCACCATGTTCAATAGAGTTGTTGTTAGGGTCAATCTCATGCACTTGTTGGTCTATTGTGATTGGCACTTTTTCGAAAGTGTGGTCTTCGTCATGTTCAGCCAGTGTGTCAGGATGTGATTCTTCTAATACGCATGGTATATTCTCTATTGGTCCTTTTAAACTGTGTACTATGTGCAATAGGATAGGGAAATCGTTTTGTGCAAACTGGGTGTCAAGTTTATTTCCCTGAACTTGAATGAATCCTGTACGTATATGAAATGTTATTTTATAAAATTTGATTTGATCAGAATTCACCTCAATTGTTACATTCTTAAGTGGCTCATCTCTTGATACCCTTTTCGGATTGTCTACCCAATCAACATGAAGCTATGGGGTCTTTCCTACATATTCGTAATAATATGTCCCAAGGGCTTTTAACCAGGGCAAAATACGTTCAGATGTGGTCCTGAATCCTGCCATTCTTGCTTCTTTTTCATAAATGTTCAAATCAAGTTTCTCAAAAGGGCATAGCTTCGATTTTTTGGTTGTTGGTGTTCGGTCCTACTTAAATACGCCTGCATACGCCTGCCGTATAGAAGTACGCCTGCAGTAAACAAGTGTACGCCTGCCACTATTTGTGACTTATATTTCACCAAGAAATAACTTTAAATAGTAAAACAAATCAGTTTGAACCTAAAAAAGTGTTTTATTTATTTATTAGCCTTTTTCAGCGAACACCTAATGTTAAGTCATGTCCGCATGGGCGCGCGTATATACCGCGTATACACACTGAACAAAATATCTTATATCAAATTTATAAGTTTTGACGATTTATTTATTGATTCATTTATTGTATAAAATAATTTACTTTTATTGAAATAAAAAAGTTATAAAGTCTTCCGACTGATGGTTTACAAGAGTTACGAATTCTTATATATGCATAAAATCAAGTGCATGAAATGCGATAGAAAATGTATTAAATGCGCAAGTACATCAATAATGAAATTTTACTTTTGTAACAATAAATCTACAGAATATATATAATCAAACTTACCCCAATGCTAAATCCAAGTTGACTGATTTACATTAATGTGTAAGAAACATAATCCAATCATCAAGTCATGCTTGATTTTTACCATAATTAACAATTGTTAAATTACCGCTAATCCAATTAATCCAATTAAAATGACAGGTTATGATTTGTGTTCACAAGTGAGATGATTTCAAAGGAACTTGATGTAATTAGAATAATTAGGACCTCTACAAAAAAGATACGATTTTATACAAAATTCAGTTCAATTCTTACATTCTTTCTCTAAAGATTGTCCACTTTATTTATGATATTTCTTTGAATATGTTATTAGTTTACATTGACTCAGTTAAACCTACAATAAAGTCATTCTAACTCTTATTATTGTCTTATTTATGGTTCAATTGATACATTTATAAAAAAGCAGAACCACGTCCTCGCTTTTGGGTATGAAAACATACATGTATTCATGAAAATTGTCGTCTTCTACTTTAAGGTCTATCATATATGTTGGTTTTTAACCAAACATATTTTCCGAATAGACCACGCCTGCGCAAGTTATACCCATGTTGTCAACAATTCACCGTTACAATGAATGGCCTGTTATTCCTCAAAACCTTTATTGAAAACTACAAAAAATACATATAATTCATTCTAAAACTATTTTTACATCATAATACACCATAAAAAATTAATATAATGCATAAATATGATGGCAGGCGTATACTTTATTTCTATTACGGCAGGCGTATGCAGGCGTATTTAAGTACTACCCGTTGGTGTTTGCAGTTTTGTCGGTAAACATGAAGCGGGGTATTCACTTTCAATTTTACCACTTTGCAAGTAGCACTGGATTTCGGGATTGTTGATGTCAAACATCTTGATAAGTGTCAGCTATTTTATACAGTTCAGATGAAAATGTGGTCCTCTGGGGCGGTCATAGACGCAAAAGTTGGTTGACTAAATTTTCGCTCGATCCGCCATTAAAGGGAGACAACTTCAGATTATGAATAGGGTGGGTTTTCAAATCTCCGTCCGCAGATATGTACCTAAAAGTATCCTTAATTACCCCACCCCCGTGCTTCCCTTCTCCCACACTATAACAAAATCGACCCAGTATCATTCGAACGCGCAAGAAAATCGATTTTTACAAGCCCCTGTGGCTGAACTTGTAGAACATCATACTGTCCATACTTCTCTGTTTGGTAAAAACGAAAGTTGATCAAAGTTGCTTTTGTTGATGTTTACTAAAAAAGTATGAAATTTTACAGAAGAGCATAATGACAGGTAATCTGTACATTCAATAGAGGAACATTGAATATTTTAAACACAATATAAACGATATAATGCTTTGAAATAAACACGAGTATTTACCTGTGTGTGCTCGTCACCGTGCAAACAATGTATTACATATATATCACATGACCAAATATTTGTTTGGGAGTGCCTATTATAGGGAAGTTTAAAACCCCGAATTTCATATGATGATTTTGTCAAAGCAATTGGTGCATTAACAGATAAACAACCAAACTAGTTTTTTATGAATTTATAAATTAACTTAGGTCATGTTTTCACCTTGGTGTTATTGATCCCTCTACTGTTTCCTGTAGCATGCACAAGTTTACAAAAGCGCCATTATTTCCAATACATTTCAAATGTCACGCAGCAAAAATGATTGAACATCTTGTTTGAAATATTCAGATTTAAATGACACTGACTAAACGTGTAACCTGTGCGCAGCTTAAACCGTTTAAAAGTTTTTTCAGGATCGTATCAATTTCCTCTGAAATATCGAACATTTTTTTTATCAATAATGCTTATAGTTTTAATATTTTCTATTTCCAGAACCATTACATGCAATCTAATGCCTCCGTGTATTTACGTGTAATCAGGCTGTTGTAACCATATGGAGTAGGCATTTTACAAAAATGCGAGCACAAAAAATATAGTGCTTAAAAAGATTTTTGTTGCTAAAACGATTGAAACATTTTCAAACTGTCACAGAATTGTTGTACTTACCTGGGATTATGGATACATTTATTCTAATGTTGTTTTTTTTTAATTTTTTTAATTTGTCTAATTTTTAAACGTGCTTTTCCTAACATCTCCCCCCCCGGCCAAACCCAAGTGGTTTCTAAATTATGTCTCAGTCAAGTATGACTATTGAATATGCCTGTAGATCATACAAAACCTAAAACCTTTTTTGCTATTGTCCCCGCCCCTATATTTTTCTGCTGTGATACAGTTCATTATTTCATTAATAAATGCACATTTATTTGTTAAGAGTTATCCCCCACTCGGTAACCGTTGCTATCCTAATCCCAATATCCCCTATTAGAACCCCCCCCCCTTTAAAGCAACCAATGAAAATATCTTTATTAGTTAAATACGAATGTCCACGTCATATGCGGGATTTCATATTGATAGCACGTGTTACAAACATAATCTCAAGGAAGATAGAGTTGATGCTAAAAAGTAAAATACTGAAAATAGATAATTGACAAAAATTATTCTCGGACTATGTGGTCAGCGGTATATATATAATTATAAACAAGTACTATCTTTAAAAAAGATAACCGACGCACCCTACTACTATTAATAATTTGAAACTCATTTCAGCATAATCAAAAATTTCTGGCCTATCGAAAAGTCGAATTTGTATGACAATTAAGTCGATTCAAAGATCAATGCATATCTCAAGTTATGTTTTCACTGCGAGATGTTTTAGTCAACACAAAAACCCAAGGCTTTCAGGCGTTCCCAAATATGGGCATGCCCCGCCCCCTTTCCGCATATAACCATAACGTCACCGGAAGTCGTCCATGACGCCAACCACGAGTTTCCGATAGCACGAATCATCGTGCGGAGTATAATGATTCAGCGCAATTCCATTTATATTTTTCAATCAATGAAAACGGATAATTTTAAGGAATTTATTCCCACTCGCTTAATTAAACGATTTCTAAAACATTAATTTATTGGTACAATAAACTATTTCAAACATAGCGCCGATTATCGATCCGGTCATACACGGCATAACACATTAGTGAACCTATTTAAAAGAGATAATTGGTACTATTTTTTCATGCTGCCATGTTTTGACTGCCTGCCTACCTAACATTAACTGCCATAATTGCCATGCACCGAAAATGTATTCCACAAAAATTATAATGATCCTTGCAGCAAGTAAGAGGAAGTCAAATTTTTATGTAGCTTGACTTCCGGTTCGTTAGTCCTTTCTCGTTAAATACACAGCTCGTTATTTAAAACGAATAAATTCTTACCCTCGCTTTTTTAGTGAGTTTGGATGTAGGTTGAGGTACGTTATCAGGTCTTCAGGTAGATTGATGGGATCGTGAGTGGAACGGTCACAGAAAGGTAAGGTAGGTTTGCAGTCAAGCAGGCATATAGGAATATAGGTAAGTAAAGAAGTATACATGCAGACAGGCAGGCACGCGGGCAGGTGGGCGGGAGAGAAGACATGTAGAAAATAATCCCATGACGATCACAGGGTTGACATTTTTTATGTATAGCAATGATGCAGTCAAAATTTGCTCACGTTAATTCTCATTCCAACCAACACATAGCCTGAGCGGAGAAGTTGCATACCAAACAGTCCTTTATCATTCACGTTTACATATATACAACATACTGTCTGAAACATTTACATTAGGAACGAGTTGAAACAAGAAATAAATATCCACAAATTTGACATACCTCTGTTTGTTACCGTTAAATACAGTGTATTATCATCACTTTTCAATTATAACATCTTAAATACCAGATTAATGCAGAATGCCGAGAAAATCGAGTGTACCGTGCATTTAAATGTTATTGAAGCGTTAACCAAAGTCAAAAACATACATACTGACATAGTCATTGAAAATATTAGGATTAAACATATTTTTTATACTGTCTTACTTTTTTTCTTTTCTGAAGATTAAATTTGTAGTAAATTAGGGCAAAATACACAAAAAGTGGTTTTACATTAATGTAAGGCCCCGTTTACACTATGAAAAAAAATACATCGATCTTTTTTGAATCGATCTTAAAAAGACTGGTTTGCATTTACACACACTTGTGAAATAGCACGAAAGATCGATTGCAATCGATCTTTTTAAGTCCTATGCGTTTATACTGGCGTTAAATTTGACAACAAGAATCGGTTTAGCCGCCTATTTTTAATTAAATGTTCTATTAATAGAATTCACATGGGTACTTAATACATGCCACGAGTTTAATGTATGCAAACATTTTGCTAAAATGAAGGAGACAGATGTATCACCGGCCTTACTTGGTATCCAAATTATGAGTTTTTTGTTTGAGGGTGACCACGATTCTCATCTCTTTCGCTCCATTGTTTTGATGTTTTATATATTCACGTGTATTTTTGCCGCCAAACATGCGCAGTACATACGCATTTCTATAAATATGTTCTCAGACTATTAAAGTACGATTCGTGCGTTTACACTACAAGAAAGATCGATTCAAAAAAGATAGATCTTTTTAAGTCTAGGTCTAAAGCAGGACTTTTTAAGTCCGGTTCTTTTTGAATCGATTCAAATAAAGATCGATCTTTATCGTTTACACTGACAAAAAGATCGATCTTTTTGAATCGATGCAAAAAAGATCGATCTTTCCGTCTAGTGTAAACGGGGTCTTAGATTCCTTTCGTACAAATTCGGACTTCATTAAATGTCCTATATGTGATGTGAAACTGAACGGTTTTTGGTACAAGAATACACGGATTACGACTCGATATTTCGTTGGTTTATTTTAATTCAAATCTGGAAAGACTTTAATTTTTATTTGCGATGAGTAAGCAGAGTTGAATCTAATAATTTTGTTATTCCAAAGATACGTCTGCAAAGTTTAGCATACAATCTAATTTCATCCATACATCTAATTCTGCACTTTAATTTCATCGAACTTTGTGTCAAGTGAACTGCTGTGGCTGCAGCTTTATATAATTTTTCGAAAGATATATTCTGAATTTTACCCCTTCAAATTTTCAGCGTAATCTAATACACATTAACGATAATGTTGTTTTATAAAATAATATTTAAACTATAATTTTTCATAACGAATCGCAAAATAGAGTTATGGACCATTTGTTTATCGGATTATTTCCCTATTGAAATAATTTGATTTGTACAGTTCAAGTATGAATCAAAAACATAAAAGTAAGGATGGGAAGAGTTAATGAATGCATGCATTTCTGAGTAGAGAGAGGTATGATGATTATATTCAAAGAAAAAAATATCTAATGAAGCGAATTTTATATAGTTTAACTGGTCGAAAATGTTTGTTCTCGGACCCGTGTCGCACAATCCGCTTATGGAGAGCTCTCTGACGTCCCGCGCAAAAAACAAGGTTAGACGGCAGAGGATTCTTGGACTATATCGCAGGTAATGCCAGCAAACCGGTTGGAGGGGCGGGGGGGGGGGGCAGCAGGTTAAGATCTACTGAGCTTTAAGACGTACAGACCTGTGGTTTGTTCATTTGTTTATAGTTTTAAATTTACTGAATAGGCAAAGTAATCTTAACAATTAAAGCCATAACTCTCTATATATGTGTGTACTACGACGGACGCCAAAAAACAATAATAATACATTTGATTTAATATCAACATGTACATAAAATGATTGTTCATTTGTCTTTTTTACACCCCAGAAAAGCCCGCAAAAATCCTGCATGTTTTAATATGAGTTTTAATTTGCGCTGTACAGGGCGGATCCTGGAATTTGTGTTAGGGGAGGCGCAAAAGTTCGGCGAGGAGTCTGGGGGCTTTTGCGGCCCCAGCAGGTCCTGGTAGGGGGTTCGGATGCTCCGGGAATCTAAGCATTTGGTAGCCATCAGACAAAGTTTTCTACACTCGTTTTTTTTATTTGTGCCCCTTCTTTTAGCTGCCTTTTTTCAACTATGACCATAAATAATGAATTTTTTTTAATGAAATATCATATTCCTTTTCCTTTTTTTCTCGTTTTACCCTTTCGTTCTCTCTGTCTCTTTTTTTTTTTGGGGGGGGGGGTGGGGGGGGGGGAGAGGGGCGTACGCCCGGTACGCATTTCCTTGGATCCGCGCCTTCTGTACTTAAAAAAAAATATTTAACTTTTTTGTACAAGTTGTTTGATATATAATTTTACAAACTGCAGCTCATCTTTATCGTTCTTAATACTTAAATTGCACTATAAAATAATTTTATAAACAAACAGACGGCAAAATCTAATAATAATAGTTTAAAATAATAAAAATTTGAAAGGTGAATTGCCAATTTACGTTCCTATTCCGAACCCCCGTCCAATTGGTTTTTGACTAATCAAGAAACAGAATTACGATCACGTGACTTGCTTTTTCAAGTGGTGAAGTGTCATGAGGTCAAAAGGTAAAAAGTGAATGTAATACCGACTGAGTCGGAAAAAGTCATATACACACAAACTCAAATAACAAACGAACAGACAAACGACTAGCATGAATAACAAAGACAAGAGACAGGTAAACGACATTTTGTCAACACATTTATATTTAACTATAAATATAAAAGCTTTGTTCAGATTTCTTATTAAATACACACATTTTTTTTCAATGTTTTTTTAGTTAGTGTCCCGGGTCCGGGGGTGTTTTGATGTGTGATGGAGTTTTGAGAATTGTGACTCGTTAGTTAAGGTACTCAAGTTTTGTTCGCTTTTTAGCTCACCTGTCCGTCTTTGTCGTCGTTAACTTTTCTTCAAAAATCTTCTCCTCCAAAACCACTGAAGGGATTGCTTTGAACCTTTGCACAAATCATCAGTAAAATGTCCTCTTCCAAGCTTGCATAAATCATGGCTTCAGACCCACCAACATGGCCGCAATGGCTAAAAATAGAACGGGGGGGGGGGTCAGAATACAGTTTTTTGCTTATAGTTCAAAAAGTATAACAGATACGGGAAAACCAAAGAGACTTTCCTTCTTCAGCATTTAAAGCTCTACAAAACTCTATTGGGTCAAAGTTGTATGATGACTCCTTGTAGGAGTTATTGCCCTTTAATTGTCAAAATTGATGATTTTTGCCATTTTTGCCTCAAAATCTTGAAAATTATTAGAAGTAGAGAAAAAGTTAGCATTGCTTAATTGTTCTGCTCTATGAGGGCTACAAAAAATGACTTAAAGGTCAAGATTGTTTGATTAACCGTTTAAGAGTTATTCCCCTTGAACTGTTTTTTTAAATCGGTTTTAATTGATTTTTTAAAATCTTCTCCTCTGAAACAACTGAAAGTACTGCTTTGAAACTTTGTACACATCATCCGTCAAATGTCCTCAACCAAGTTTGCACCAACCATGGCTGCAGATTAACCAACATGGCCACCATGGATAAAAATAGGACGGAAGGGGGGGGGGGTAAAATACAGTTTTTGGCTTATATTTAAAAACGTGTAACAGATACAGGAAAACCGAAGAGACATGCCTTCATCTGCATCAAAAGCTCTACGAAACACTCCATTGGGTTGAAGTTGTATGATGACTCCTTATAGGAGTTATTGCCCTGTAATTGTCGAAATTGATTATTTTTGACATTTTTGCCTCAAAATCTTGAAAAATTATTAGAACTAGAGAAAAAGTTAGCATTGCTTAATTGTTCTGCTCTATGAGGGCTACAAAAATGACTTTAGGGTCAAGATTGTCTGATGAACAGTATAGGAATTATTCTCCTTGAACATTTTTTTAATCATTTTTTCTTGATTTTAAAAAATCTTCTCCTTTTTAACCAATGAAAGAACTGCTTTGAAAAATTGCACACATCATCTTTATGACGTCCTCTACCAAAATTGTGCAAATCATGACACCTGACTACCTACATAGCTACGTTGGCCTTAAAATAGAAAAAATGAAAAAAGGGGGGGGGGGTGGGAGTCGAGAGAGTTTTCGACTGATAGTTAAAAAAGTATAACAGGTACAGCAAATTTGAATTGAACCTCCCTTCTTTCTCTAAGCATCAAAAGCTCCTCCTTATAGGAATTATTTCCCTTAAAAGGTCAAAATTAATGATTTTTGCAGAAGTGTTAGACAATTCCTTATAGCAAAGAAAAGCTGGATAAAAAAGGGTTGTTTGGTTTCAGGTTCAGGTGAGCGATACAGGCTCCTGGGAGCCTCTAGTTTCTTTTCCGGCGACATTTTTCTTCTTGTATTCAGAGGGGCCTCGGTTGCCGAGTTGTTATTAAGGTTGTTCGTCTACTATTAATCATGTGGTCTGGCAACACTGAGATTGTGGGTTCGAGTCCCACTGCAGGCAAGGTGTACTCGACTTCAATCTTAATTGACAAGGATTGCCAGTTTTCCTACCGATGGTCGGGGGTTTTCTACGGCTTCCTCCCCAATAAAAACTTGACGCCATGATATAGCTGAAAAAGCTTAAAGTGGCGTTAAACCGCATTCAAACAAAACATCTTGTGTTCAGCAAATCCCATCTCAATCGTGCTGGCCCAGGCGGAAGATCTGGTACTGAACTGTAACCAGAGTTTAAGTTTCAGCGCTACAGCCTCAAAATGATATTCTGTTACTCAGTGATGAACATAATATCATGATATTTAGAAGTGTTCATAGTTATATAAATAAAACCAGACGTTTCTGTGAATAATATTTTTTAGTTTTGTTACTGAAAACAAATAATCTTCGAATATATGTACTCGCATCCTTTATACCTTTACACCTTGTATATTCTATTTACTATCACATCAACTTGCATGTATGTTCTTTATTATTGTTATTATATTATGTATTATTGTTCCTTGTACTTATTTATAGTATTTTGAACTTGCTGTCATCATGTGTAGCTACATAATATTATTGCTATGGAGAGGCATTGTAAGTTGTTATAACTTGTGTCCAATCCATTTGTTACTTAGACAATAAAATATGTTTAAACTAAACTGATATTCTGTTTATTAGGGTTACGGGACTTTGTACAGCGGTAAATAGTATTATATTAACATTCTGCATGCCGAGATATTTCTCAGGAAACTCTCTGACGAATATAATTGTCGCTTTTGAGAACTCTCTAACATCAGAGTGGCATTTTATTCGGCGAATAATTAAATCCTACTTATGTCCCCATAACTTAAGCTTGATCCTTTCGTTACGTTCTTCTTCTAGTTGTGCTTCCAAGTTGAGCATCAGCTTGTTGTGAAGGTCCTCGAATTCTGCCTTGAAGAATTCAACCTGCTCTCTGACTACATCTTTTGGCTAACTCATTTTGCTCAAACTTTATTCAACAATTTTAGTTTCTATGTATTTGTGGAGGCGTTCAAAACATGTAACAATATCTTTAAAGTCTTTACACCCGTATTTTGATCATTCTGTTGAGATTTCAGTTGATTGTTTATGTTTACAAATCTAGTGATGCGGGGGAAAAGACTACTCCTGGTCTGTATTTATTTTAACAAAAAGAAATTGTGCAGTCTACTGTTCAGATAGTATCAGGTCACGATTTCAAAACTCATTCCTTTTTTAATTAGTAGAAAATTAGGATTGGTTTACCATCAGCGATAGCATCATGGTTTTCATCAACCATACTTACTTACAGTGTGATCCGGTCCTCAATCACACTTACCTACAGTATGATCCGGTCCTCAATCACACTTACCTACAGTATGAGCAGGCCTCAATCAAACTTACCTGAAATTCCTTCCACAAGCGAACAGGTGTGTCTTTATAACTGTACACAGCCGTGCCTAACTACAAGTACAAAAATGAGATGCTCCCTCTAAAGGTACACAGAAGTGTGTTTACAACTGTGCACAACCGTGTCTTCACACTGAACACAGCCAACTACACGAAGCGACATATGTTTGACAACCGAAGCCGCCAAGTAATGTTTTTACGTTAACTTTATTAACTGAATATTGTTTTGTACTTATGGTTATAAAATTAATATTTTCACTATCGTGTACTTATTTTGAAAAAGAGAATCGAATATACCAAGGAGCAATAAGATAACGATAAGTCAAAGAGAGACGAAACCATGGTTAAACACATCAGGGGAAATACACAAAACAAACAGGCACACAAAAAACCCAAAAGATTGATCAAAACCAACCCCATTAAAACCCGGACTGAGTTCAGATGCTCCGGAAGGGAAAGTAAAACTCCTGCTTAATGCATGGAGCCTGTCATAGCAACCAGGTTAAAATCCAGTTATAATTCATATCAGGGGTAATCATATTCCAGTAATTAGTCATATCAGAGGGTATTTATATTCAAGTAATTAGTCATTTGAGGAGGTAGTCATATTCCAGTAATTAGTCATATCAAGGGGTAGTCATATTCCAGTTATTAGTCATATAATGGGGTAGTCATATTCCAGTAATTAGTCATGTCGGGAGGAAGTCATATTCCAGCAATAATTCATATCAAAGGTAGTCATATTCCAGTAATTAGTCATATCATGGGGTGGTCATATTCCAGTAATTAGTCATATCAGGGGATAGTCATATTCCAGTAATTAGTCATATCAGGAGGTAGTCATATTCCAGTAATAAGTCATATCAGGGGTAGTCATATTCCAGTAATTAGACATATCAGGGGTAGTCATATTCCAGTAATTAGTCATATCAGGGGGTAGTCATATTCCAGTAATAAGTCATATCAGAAGGAAGTCATATTCCAGTAATTAGTCATATCAGTGGTAGTCATATTCCAGTAATTAGTCATATCAGGGGTAGTCATATTCCAGTAATTAGTCATATCAGGGGTAGTCATATTCCAGTAATTAGTCATATCAGGAGGTAGTCATATTCCAGTAATTAGTCATATCAGGGGTAGTCATATTCCAGTAATTAGTCATATCAGAGGTAGTCATATTCCAGTAATTAGTCATATCAGGAGGTAGTCATATTCCAGTAATTAGTCATATCAGGGGTAGTCATATTCCAGTAATTAGTCATATCAGGGGGTAGTCATATTCCAGTAATTAGTCATATCAGGGGGTAGTCATATTCCAGTAATTAGTCATATCAGGGGGTAGTCATATTCCAGTAATTAGTCATATCAGGAGGTAGTCATATTCCAGTAATAAGTCATATCAGGGGTAGTAATATTCCATTAGTCATATCAGGGGGTAGACATATTCCAGTAATTAGTCATATCAGGGATAGTCATATTCCAGTAATTAGTTATATCAAGGGGTAGTCATATTCCAGTAATTAGTTATGTCAAGGGGTAGTCATATTCCAGTAATTAATCATATCAGGAGGTACTCATATTCCAGTAATAAGTCATATCAGGGGTAGTCATATTCCAGTAATTAATCATATCAGGAGGTAGTCATATTCCAGTAATTAGTCATATCAGGGGGTAGTCATATTCCAGTAATAAGTCATATCAGGAGGTAGTCATATTCCAGTAATTAGTCATATCAGGAGGTAGTCATATTCCAGTAATTAGTCATATCAGGGGGTAGTCATATTCCAGTAATAAGTCATATCAGGGGTAGTCATATTCCAGTAATTAGTCATATCAGGAGGTAGTCATATTCCAGTAATTAGTCATATCAGGGGGTAGTCATATTCCAGTAATTAGTCATATCAGGGGTAGTCATATTCCAGTAATTAGTTATATCAGGAGGTAGTCATATTCCAGTAATTAGTCATATCAGGGGTAGTCATATTCCAGTAATTAGTCATATCAGAGGTAGTCATATTCCAGTAATAAGTCATATCAGGGGGTAGTCATATTCCAGTAATTAGTCATATCAGAGGTAGTCATATTCCAGTAATTAGTCATATCAGGAGGTAGTCATATTCCAGTAATAAGTCATATCAGGAGGTAGTCATATTCCAGTAATTAGTCATATCAGTGGGTAGTCATATTCCAGTAATAAGTCATATCAGGTGGTAGTCATATTCCAGTAATTAGTCATATCAGGAGGTAGTCATATTCCAGTAATAAGTCATATCAGGGGTAGTCATATTCCAGTAATTAGTCATATCAGAGGTAGTCATATTCCAGTAATAAGTCATATCAGGGGGTAGTCATATTCCAGTAATTAGTCATATCAGAGGTAGTCATATTCCAGTAATTAGTCATATCAGAGGTAGTCATATTCCAGTAATTAGTCATATCAGAGGTAGTCATATTCCAGTAATAAGTCATATCAGGGGGTAGTCATATTCCAGTAATTAGTCATATCAGGGGGTAGTCATATTCCAATAATTGGTCATATCAGAGGTAGTCATATTCCAGTAATAAGTCATATCAGAGGTAGTCATATTCCAGTAATTAGTCATATCAGAGGTAGTCATATTCCAGAAATTAGTCATATCAGAGGTAGTCATATTCCAGTAATAAGTCATATCAGAGGTAGTCATATTCCAGTAATTAGTCATATCAGAGGTAGTCATATTCCAGTAATTAGTCATATCAGAGGTAGTCATATTCCAGTAATTAGTCATATCAGAGGTAGTCATATTCCAGTAATTGGTCATATCAGAGGTAGTCATATTCCAGTAATAAGTCATATCAGGGGGTAGTCATATTCCAGTAATTAGTCATATCAGGGGGTAGTCATATTCCAATAATTAGTCATATCAAGGGTAGTCATATTCCATTAGTCATATCAGGGGGTAGACATATTCTAGTAATTAGTCATATCAGGGGTAGTCATATTCCAGTAATAAGTCATATCAGGAGGTAGTCATATTCCAGTAATTAGTCATATCAGGGGTAGTCATATTCCAGTAATTAGTCATATCAGGGGTAGTCATATTCCAGTAATAAGTCATATCAGGGTTAGTCATATTCCAGTAATTAGTCATATCAGGGGTAGTCATATTCCAGTAATAAGTCATATCAGGGGTAGTCATATTCCATTAGTCATATCAGGGGGTAGTCATATTCCAGTAATAAGTCATATCAGGGGTAGTCATATTCCAGTAATTAGTCATATCAGGGGTAGTCATATTCCAGTAATAAGTCATATCAGGAGGTAGTCATATTCCAGTAATTAGTCATATCAGGGGTAGTCATATTCCAGTAATTAGTCATATCAGGGGTAGTCATATTCCAGTAATTAGTCATATCAGGGGTAGTCATATTCCAGTAATTAGTCATATCAGGAGGTAGTCATATTCCAGTAATTAGTCATATCAGGGGTAGTCATATTCCAGTAATAAGTCATATCAGGAGGTAGTCATATTCCAGTAATTAGTCATATCAGGGGGTAGTCATATTCCAATAATTAGTCATATCAGGAGGTAGTCATATTCCAGTAATAAGTCATATCAGGGGTAGTCATATTCCAGTAATTAGTCATATCCTGGGGTAGTCATATTCCAGTAATTAGTCATATCAGGGGGTAGTCATATTCCAGTAATTAGTCATATCAGGAGGTAGTCATATTCCAGTAATTAGTCATATCAGGAGGTAGTCATATTCCAGTAATTAGTCATATCAGGGGGTAGTCATATTCCAGTAATTAGTCATATCAGGAGGTAGTCATATTCCAGTAATTAGCCATATCAGGGGGTAGTCATATTCAGAAATTAGTCATATCAGGAGGTAGTCATATTCTAGTAATTAGTCATATCAGGGGGTAGTCATATTCCAGTAATTAGTCATATCAGGAGGTAGTCATATTCCAGTAATAAGTCATATCAGGGGTAGTCATATTCCAGTAATTAGTCATATCAGGGGTAGTCATATTCCAGTTATTAGTCATATCATGGGGTGGTCATATTCCAGTTATTAGTCATATCAGGGGGTAGTCATATTCCAGTAATTAGTCATATCAGGGGTAGTCATATTCCAGTAATTAGTCATATCATGGGGTGGTCATATTCCAGTTATTAGTCATATCAGGGGGTAGTCATATTCCAGTAATTAGTCATATCAGGGGTAGTCATATTCCAGTAATTAGTCATATCCTGGGGTAGTCATATTCCAGTAATGAGTCATATCAGGGGGTAGTCATATTCCAGTAATTAGTCATATCAGGAGGTAGTCATATTCCAGTAATTAGTCATATCAGGAGGTAGTCATATTCCAGTAATTAGTCATATCAGGGGGTAGTCATATTCCAGTAATTAGTCATATCAGGAGGTAGTCATATTCCAGTAATTAGTCATATCAGGGGGTAGTCATATTCAGTAATTAGTCATATCAGGAGGTAGTCATATTCCAGTAATTAGTCATATCAGGGGGTAGTCATATTCCAGTAATTAGTCATATCAGGAGGTAGTCATATTCCAGTAATAAGTCATATCAGGGGTAGTCATATTCCAGTAATTAGTCATATCAGGGGTAGTCATATTCCAGTTATTAGTCATATCATGGGGTGGTCATATTCCAGTTATTAGTCATATCAGGGGGTAGTCATATTCCAGTAATTAGTCATATCAGGGGTAGTCATATTCCAGTAATTAGTCATATCATGGGGTGGTCATATTCCAGTAATTAGTCATATCAGGGGTAGTCATATTCCAGTAATTAGTCATATCCTGGGGTAGTCATATTCCAGTAATAAGTCATATCAGGGGTAGTCATATTCCAGTTATTAGTCATATCAGGGGTAGTCATATTCCAGTAATTAGTCATATCAGGGGGTAGTCATATTCCAGTAATTAGTCATATCAGGGGTAGTCATATTCCAGTAATTAGTCATATCAGGGGGTAGTCATATTCCAGTAATAAGTCATATCAGGGGTAGTCATATTCCAGTAATTAGTCATATCAGGAGGTAGTCATATTCCAGTAATTAGTCATATCAGGGGTAGTCATATTCCAGTAATTAGTCATATCAGGGGTAGTCATATTCCAGTAATTAGTCATATCAGGGGTAGTCATATTCCAGTAATTAGTCATATCCTGGGGTAGTCATATTCCAGTAATTAGTCATATCCTGGGGTAGTCATATTCCAGTAATTAGTCATATCAGGGGTAGTCATATTCCAGTAATTAGTCATATCAGGGGTAGTCATATTCCAGTAATTAGTCATATCCTGGGGTAGTCATATTCCAGTAATTAGTCATATCAGAGGTAGTCATATTCCAGTAATAAGTCATATCAGGGGGTAGTCATATTCCAGTAATTAGTCATATCAGAGGTAGTCATATTCCAGTAATTAGTCATATCAGGAGGTAGTCATATTCCAGTAATTAGTCATATCAGGGGGTAGTCATATTCCAGTAATTAGTCATATCAGGAGGTAGTCATATTCCAGTAATTAGTCATATCAGGGGTAGTCATATTCCAGTAATTAGTCATATCAGGGGTAGTCATATTCCAGTAATTAGTCATATCCTGGGGTAGTCATATTCCAGTAATTAGTCATATCAGGGGTAGTCATATTCCAGTAATTAGTCATATCAGGGGGTAGTCATATTCCAGTAATTAGTCATATCAGGAGGTAGTCATATTACAGTAATTAGTCATATCAGGAGGTAGTCATATTCCAGTAATTAGTTATATCAGGGGTAGTCATATTCCAGTAATTAGTGATATCAGGGGGTAGTCATATTCCAGTAATAAGTCATATCAGGGGTAGTCATATTCCAGTAATAAGTCATATCAGAGGTAGTCATATTCCAGTAATTAGTCATATCAGAGGTAGTCATATTACAGTAATTAGTCATATTCATTACAAACATTTACAAATCGTACTTTATTATGTTGTGGATTATCTATCCACAAGTACAAATGTAACGATATACTATTATAAGTATATATTATGTTTCGTCATATTTTTTTCAACATCAGAAGTTTATTGCCAAACGGATTGGAGTAGTCAGCCCGTTTTGCAATAAGAACGCATTTTGCAATAAAATTGTCAAACATGTTTAAATCGTTCTTTATGATGTTGTGGATAAATTGTGGATTATCTATACACAAGTACAAATATAACGATGTACTATTATAATATTATTTGTTGGGTGTTACTTTCTTTGTTAACAACCAGAATACGAAATAAAAAAGAAAAAAGAAAAAATATAATACTTATTATTGAAAAATAAAAACAAACAAAAAACCCTAACCACGGTTACATTCAAAAAATATTTTTTAAATATTTAATTCATTTATTATATTTATTTTTTAAGTATATTTTTGCATTTGTCTGTACTTTTATGAAGTTTATCTTTAAAGTTGTTTGCGTAAAACGTGTGTACTTTATAAAATACGAATCGGGCTTGATGGTATTTTGAACAAATTATCAAATTAGTGCTTTGTTGACAAGTTTTAATTATACTCTACTTACTAAAAATAACGTCAACCAGCGATCGTGGTAGGTTGGTTAATGTATGAACAGTGCTTTTGCCAAATTTAATGAGGGTGTTCGTCCAATGATTCAATTGATCGACAAATAATGTCACTCACTTTGGTCATATATTCTAGTGTTAATGATATAAATTTGTCACATTTAGTAATGTAAACAATTAGACAAAGCAGTCCCGGGTGGCGGATAGGGGAGACCCTGTCGTTGGAGGTTGTCTGGTCATAATACGGAAAGCCTGGTCGCGTACCGTGGTAGGTGATGTATTTGGAGAGTGCCACGCTCCTTGAACGATAAAGACCCCTTTTATAGATTTGAAAAAGAGTATGTTCATTGTAGACGCTGCAAAAGGTTAAATTCTCCGTCCCAACCCATACTCAATTTTTTTTACAGTCAAACATTTTCCATCCCTTTTTCACATTGATTTATTTTTTAACTCGTTCTCGTCCTGGATATAGCTAAAATATTGCTAGCTGGACTTAGAGCAAACATTCAACCAATCGATATAATTATGTTAACCCTGAAAATTGTAACATGCTTTTGTTTATCTGAGACTGCAGGTGCAGAGCCAGACATCGTGGCTCGGTGACCGTAACATCGCACGACCTCGCTGCAAGTGATGGAAATTGAGTCGTATTTTTGTTAAGAAGTGCAGCTTTCAACTCTTTTCAGCCTACTCTTAAACCCTGTTACGAATGCTTCTGCAATTATACTTAGGTTTGGCCACCTTTTATAGTTAATTTACTTTATTGTATTGACGCTTTGCTGCTAATACATTTTTTGAAACGAACTGAGTTAGTCATTATGGCCAGTATAGTATGTTACTATAAAACAGTTACATTTTGCCTATATCTATAAGAAACACACACAATGGCGAAGTCATTGAAAGGCCAGTCCTGTTCTGTATCGTAGCTCTACAAAAGTTGAAAGTAAGTAGTATACGAGCATAATGAAGCGATTTTTTTCCTTTTACTTATTTGTCTTTTTAAATGATCAAATTCGATCCTATATATCCGTATTTAGTGTAATCCCTCAGATTTTAATACTTAAACCTTATTCTGGAAATAGAGACAGAACTACAAAATGGACTGTAGACAAACGTGATGACTTCAACTTTCCAAATGCTAACTACCCGTATCGCGATTGAAATATTCCAGCAGTCCGGTATGGTAATTAGATTTCACAACTTATACCTTATAATAGATTTTGCTATGTGCTTAACCGGAGTGCTAAGTTGACTATTGAACCTCTCAAACAGGTGCTTGTAAATAGGTTGATGGTATTCCTTCAGTTTTATGTCCGTTGCCTTGAATTAATTGATAGTTGCATGTGGTAAATCCATCTCTACTTGGACAAGACCATGCTTAACTTTACAGGCGTGTAATTATTCCCTTTCCGTTAATGTGTTCTTGGTTTTGGTTTCCTTTATTGCAAAACTGGTTATTGCCAAATGCGATTTTATTTCAAAACGGGTTGACTGCGCCAACCCATTTTGCAATTAACTTCTATCTCGGGATGTATCAGTAATCCGATGGTATCTGTTTGTGCTGATATATATTAATATTCACAATAGTTCATAGATATACCAAAACATTATTAGGAACATTCTGTAGTTTCATCAGTTAAATTTCCATCCCAAAAAACGCGTTATTGCAAAACGGGTTGACTACTAAAGCCCGTTTTGCAATAAACTGTTCATGTCGCCATGAATCAGTAATTCGAAGGAATAGGCAACTCAAGTTTCCCGTGTTGCAAAGCACGCAACTCTAAAGGAGATACACACCTGAAAGTCAAATAATTGAATCTTCGTGAAAATTTGTATATTTATATTTGGATCACTAAAATACGGAAGCCGATAAAGGTCATTTGAAAAAAATTTATGTCGTAATAACGACATAACATGTCGCAATAACGACATAGAAATGTCGTATAACTACATAGCATGTAAATACGTAAGGGACAAATCAAGCTACAACTAGTAAAAGGCTTTATTCTGTAGTTTATGCACATGGTGAAAACCCTAACTAGATATAAGGCTACACAGGTGACAAAAGCCGAACTAGATATAAATTGCATTTCACAGAATGAGCAATAAAAATTTGCATTGGAATTTTTTGCAATTACTTATAATCAAGGTATCACTGTCCCGTAGTTATTGTTTCGACAGCGACAGGAAAGTCCAGATTTAGTTATTTCGTTCTGTTGATATTAGTATTAATCGTTATTTCAAATTGCTATGTCGTTATTTCGACATAGCTATGTTGTTGTTACGACATGCTATGTCGTTATTTCGACATAGCTATGTTGTTGTTACGACATGCTATGTCGTTATTTCGACATAGCTATGTTGTTGTTACGACATGCTATGTCGTTATTTCGACATAGCTATGTTGTTGTTACGACATGCTATGTCGTTATTTCGACATAGCTATGTTGTTGTTACGACATGCTATGTCGTTATTTCGACATAGCTATTTCGTTATTACGACATGTTATGTCGTTATTGCGACATGTTATGTCGTTATTACGACATAGCTATGTCGTTATTACGACATGTTATTAACCTGGTCCCCTGGTGCAATATTTTTCATTTACGCAAGCTTCACTTTCAAATATAACCCCAGGTCACCACCAGTTTACTACCCAGTTTGATTGGTTATTCCATGTTTAAGCTAATTTTTCCCGCGTTTCGTCAGAGTACAATTAAAATAAAGTAGCTAGCTGCTTCTTGTTTTCCGGCTTTCGAGTTTAACTGACAAATCTCTGTAAGTTGTTTCCACATTCGAGATATAAATCTATAAAAGCATTCTTTTGATAAACTATTTTTATTTGATTTGTTTACCCGGACGCCGGACGTTACGTCATAATGCTTTGTATCGGAGTTACGTCAGTTACTGTTAATAATGACGTAAATTTTGAGGCATTGCGAATTCATTGCTGGTGACCTGACTGTATATTCGAACCGGAAGTCCGCTTACGGTATTGAGAATATCTAGTCAGGATCCCAGACTAGACATGTTATGTCGTTTTGACGACATGCTATGTCGTTATGACATGCTATGTCGTTATTACGACATGTTATGTCGTTATTACGACATACTATGTCGTTATTCGTTATTACGACATACTATGTCGTTATTACGACATGTTATGTTGTTATTACGACATATTTTGTTTTCAAATGACCCTTATCGGCTTCCGTACTAAAATAAGTACATAAAGCGAAAAAAATATCCATAGGTACATGAGTATATATAAGCAGTTGAAGTTTTGGCAGGAAATGAAGTTTCTCTGCCTTTTTTCATAGGTTTATCATTACTTTGATTTTCCTTTCCAAAAACACAGCAATAATAATTAAACTTCGACTAAAATTTGTATATGGTCTTCTTTTGACATGCTTTACGAAATTTTGAAAAGAAAATAGGGGGTACATGATATTAGAGTATCATGAGTTTGAATGGATAAAGGAAGAGAAACCCGAAAGTTTTGTTTAAATCTCAAACCTCTTAAGTGAATTTGCGATCAACTTAGTGATACAAATGGTTTAAAAAAAATTAATGACGAAAACTTAACGACTGTATGCTATTTTTTATCTAATTTGTCATCGGAATTTTTTTTATTTATGGCATAATTATGCGACAAGAAATTTGCGTAGACCCATTTTGAAAGAAATAAAACGTAATCTGTGGTCAATACATGAAATGCCTGGAATCTAATAATTACGTATAATCTCTGGGTTTTCTTTTTTAAAATTAAGTTTTTACTGATATTTAATAAGATATTTCAGAATTCGGCATTTCATTCACTTTGTAAGGTCCGAGATATCCGTTCGTACATCCATGAACGATCAAATTTTGTGATTAATTCCAAAATGAATACTCAAACTTGAATTAATAAGTCAAAATTAAAAAAAAACGCCTAATATTCACATATCTGGGGCTGATTTAGCAGTGGCAACACGCTTGTTGAATAACGACCAATTTTGCATATTTAGATGGTGTAATTTGTGGATTATATGCAGACATGTTAAAACGGGCTTCAATGGAACCATTTTGGTTTAATGTTAAAATACATAATCTTCAACTCAGTCTTATTTTTAAAAAATCGAAATACTTTTAGGCTAAAATATGCCCATACCGGAACTACTCATTTGAATTAGGAATTTACACGTATTTTGTTGTTTTGTTTCAGAGCGCATTTAAGGTGGTTCTGGGATATAAGCAAATTCCATCAGATTTAAAAAAAAATGTTCAGAATTAAAATTCATAAATGAATATTGAAAAAATGCCTAAAAAATTGGGGGTCACACATATACACAATTTCGACAGACTTGGCCCATTCCTGTGGACCACAGGCCCCGTGATGCTAGGTCTTTTTTCTTTCTTTCACATAATAATATATTCGGTGTAAGAAAATCTGACGAATGATAGTACTTGTATCGGACAAAAAGCAACGAAGTCGGACAAAAAGCTAATCGGATACAAAATTTCGGACAAAAGGCAAAAATTCGGACAAAAAGCAAAAATATCGGACAAAAAGCTAATCGGATAAAAGGTTGACGGACAAAAAGCAAAAGTTCGGACGAAAAGCAAAATTATCGGACAAAAAGCGACGTCGGACAAAAAGAAAATGTCGGACATAAAGCATCGTATCACACGACTAAGCTACTCAAACAATGTTTTGTCGTACACATGTTGTTATCACTTCAGATTAAATTAATCTCAAGTACGATGTGAATTTGTTGCTGAGTAATGGGTAGTCTTTCCTATTTCTTGATTTTCCTGGACATTTACTCGAAGGCTTTCTTATTAAAGGCAGTTACCACCTACTCGTTCGGACACAGTGGCTACTCTAAAGGTTTTTATGGACTTTTTACTCACTTTCGGTTGTTTTGTTGTTGTTTTGTTGTTTTTTTTTTTTTTTGGGGGGGGGGGGGGAATTTTGTTTTTTATATGTTTGCATCCTTATCTGTATTAGTCTTATACTTTAATCGCTTTGCTGGTTTTATGTATTCATGTATATTCTAAAAAAAAACTTCAGAAATCGTTGTAAAGAAATGGCGATGTAATAGAAATCTAATACAAACTGTTTTTATTGTATTGAAAATAACAAATAGCAAGTATAACATTTTTCATGTAAAATGTGCAGCTTTTTCATAAACTAAGGCAGAAATAAGATAAAGAAAGTTGTCTAAAGATATATTACATTTGTTTAAGGAGGATACAAGAAAATGTATGATAAATACAATACGCACTTTACACCACAATAACTGCATTAGGTTGGTTTGTTAATTTGTAAAAGAGTATGATCCTTTTAGATGTTACAAACCTAAAATTATCCGTCATAATTAATGGTCTGTTGGTCTATGCCTCTTTCTAGCTTATTTTTTTTTAGCTCTTCCTAAAATTACATCTGACATATCGTTCACAGGACGTTCAGCAAACGTCAATCAATGCTCGTGGCGGCCATACATGTTAATTACTTTTGTGCAGTACATTTATCGAAAATGGTATAATTAGTGCACCTACTTATATTCCTAAACTGTTTTAATTCATTGGCTGTAATTTTTTTGCTTAAGTTATTGGAAGACTGTGCAATAAATTATGTTAGATTTACATCAATGTCTGTCATATTATTTTTAGGTGTGACGTTTCTTTTACGGAACAGTATATTATAGTAAAACACAGACTGTCTAACGAGTTCCCCAGGATCACATTACCATAGCAAATGAACGAGAAAGGGAGGCGGATTGAACAGTAAATGTTCTTTTTTGTTTTTTGTTTTTTGTTTGTTTGTTTGTTTGTTTGTTTTTTTTCTTTTTTTTTCTTTTTTTTTGTTTTAGATGTTGAGTTTGTACAATAAAATGTGGGGGTGATATATTTGAAACGACGGGCTCATTATATGATAAATATTACTGTTCTATAGACCAGTAGTTTCGTTATGTTTTTGGTGATTAAATGAATTAGTTATCAAAAAATACTATATTTTGAACATTAAATAAAATGAATATTGTCAAAAGTATCGAACGTCATACAATAATACTCCGTCGACAGTACGACAACTTAATTTCGTATTTTATAGTTGTTTTCACTTTTTTGTAGTCTGCTTTGCAGAGCAAATTGTTGGTTATCAAGAACAGCCAATAACCGATCGACATCTAATTTCCAACCAATACTAGTGAGATCATTAACATTAACATCATTTTCATGTTCTGACGTACCTATTTTTTCTCAGAAACCTCTGCACTTATTTTAAAATTAGCTTTATCACGCTTTTACACGCCAAAAAGACTACAATAACTCAGTTCGATATTGAAATATGTCCAATTTATTTTGACATTCCGTAAAAGAATCGAAACATACAGGTTAAATGTCATTTCTAAATTTGTTAATTTATATTAAAAAAAATCCCCGATCCTTATTTCTGTTGTCTTATCTAACAAGTCAATTATTAGTATGTAACATGACTTGTGTATTACCTGCGGTCGCGTTTTTGTAACAAGGTTGTTTGACGTCCTTCAAACACGAAAGAAAATTAGTTGATAGTTCTATTTAAGCATAGTTCGTTTCATTCTATTTTTTGCTGTCATAGCGACTTGGTTATGTTGCCCGATAATTACAGTGTGTTTGAAGATTTGGATCTAGAAATCACGTCTGATGAGATTGTGAATGCCATCCGTCGACTTAAACGCGAAAAAAGCCACGGATCTGACTGTTTTTTAAATAAGTTCTTTATTGAGTTTAAAGGCTTTATATTGCCTTTTCTATGTACTATGTTCAATGCTGTCTTGGATTCAGGCTATTTCCCGTCATCATGGACTGATGCTACTCTCGTACCAGTGTTTAAGTCGGGTGATGTCAACGACCCAGGGAACTATCGTGGAATTAGTCTCGTCAGTAACCTAGGTAAATTGTTTACATCAATATTGAATCTTAGATTATTAACATGGGCATCTAGTAACAATGTATTAACTGATGCACAATTTGGTTTTGGTAATGGTTACAGTACGGTTGATGCAATTTTTTGTGTTTATTCTGTTATACAAAATATTTTATGTAAAGGTAAAAGATTGTATTGTTGTTTCGTAGATTACAAGAAGGCGTTCGATTCTATAGATCGTATGTGTTTGTGGTATAAGTTAGCAAAAATAGGAATTAGAGGGAAATTATTATCAGTTTTGAAGTCTATGTATGAAAATGTTAGAACTTCTATACGTTTCAATGGTGTCAACTCTGAATATTTCAGTAATAACTTAGGTGTCATGCAAGGCGAAGTCCTTTCACCTATTTTATTCTCATTTAATGTTAATGATTTTGAATTAGAATTCATTTCAAAAGGTAATTGTCCTCTTGAATTTCAAGACATAGCATTATTTTTATTAATGTATGCTGATGATATTATTTTGTTGGCTGAAACTGTTGAAGAATTACAAAATATGCTAAATACATTGTCTAATTATACAAAAGAATGGGGTTTGTCTGTTAATGTAAAGAAAACAAAAATTGTTGTATTTAGAAAAGGTGGAACAATTAAGGCACACGAAGAATGGTTTTTCAATGGTAGAAAACTAGATATTGTTGATCAGTTTTGTTATTTAGGTGTTTTATTACATTATAATTGTAAATTTTTGTTAACACAGAAACATTGTGCAGAACAAGGTAGAAAAGCAATGTTTGGCTTGAGAAGAAATACATTCTCTATTTTTAAATATATTTACAATGTTAAGTTTATTTGACACTTATGTAGTAAGTGTGTTAATGTATGGATGCGAAATATGGGGTGCTCATAAAGCACCTATGGTTGAAAAGGTACAAACAGATTATTGTAAGATGTTACTTGGTGTTAAAAGGTCAACTAGTAATGTAATGTTATACTATGAGCTTGGTAGATTACCACTTCATTATGAAAGATATTTCAGAATGATTAAATTTTTGATTAAAATTTTGAATTGTAATAATTGTATTTTACAGTCATGTTACAAAGAATTGGTAGATAACTGTTTGCGTTGTAATAACTGGGCTTCATGTATTAGAAAAATATTGTATGATTTAGGTATGAATTATTTGTGGGACAGTCAGTTTATGTTAAATTTAGATAACTCTTGTCTTAAGACTATCAGACAACGATTGAATGATGAAGCAAAACAAGAACTCAATTTTGTATTGGATGCATCTCAAAAATGTCGGTTATATAAATATGTAGTTTCTAATATTGAACTTCAATTTTATTTACAAAAATGTATTCCTGTTGTTTATCGTAAATTTATAACTAAGATTAGATTATCTGCTCACAATCTATGTATTGAAACTGGACGTTATCATGGCGTTGATAGAAATGATAGATATTGTTATATGTGCAGTATGAATGTTTTAGAGGACGAGTTTCATTTCATTCTACAATGTAATTGTTATGCTTTACTACGTAAAAAATATATAAAGAAGTATTATTGGTTTAGGCCTTCCGTCTTTAAACTGGTTCAATTGCTTTGTGTTGAAAACGTCAAAGAGTGGTGTAATTTAGGAAAGTTTTTATTTAATGCCTTTAAGATAAGAAATAATGTTTAGCTCTTATGTAACAATAATTTCTGACGTATTACTACATATTTTGAATGTTATGTTATACTGCTATACCACTGTCATATGTACTCTACTATTATACTGATAAACTGTATAGTTTAAAGTTAATAAAGAAAGTTATGTAAAGTTATGTTATATTTTTAAGAAGAAATAATTAGCCGTTTTGTTTATAAGTTTTGCTAGTTTTATCAGTTTTCTGTTATTTATTTATTTATTTATTTATTTATTTATTTATTTATTTATTTATTTATTTATTTATTTATTTATTTATTTATTTATTTATTTATTTATTTATTTATTTATTTATTTATTTATTTATTTATTTATTTATTTATTTATTTATTTATTTATTTATTCATTCATTCATTCCTTTATTCGTTCATTCTTTCTTTCTTTTATTCATTTATTTATTTAAATCTAACACAAATTAATAGTTAAACACATGCTAATGTTTAAGATCGTTCTAATATAACATAATAATAAATGTAATATTTTATCGGTGACGCTATTTGATCTATTAATAAATTGCGAATAAATATGCGTAGTAAATATACAATATACATTCTGGTGACTTATTAGGACAACGCTAAATATAGTTTGTATAACAGTCATGAAAGGTATACAGAACACTGTTTCGACCTTACATTGGTACGAGTGGATTATCGGATTTCTCCAATCGAGATAGTTAAATTATAGAATTTTAAGTCCGAGCCTTGGCGAGGATTTAAAATTCCATAATTTAACTATCGAGATTGAAGAAATCCGATAATCCAACAGTAATAATGTAAGATTCTGTTTCTCTAATTTTAAAAAGTAGTAAATTTGCGAAACGAAGCTCAAATTCTCCCAACCCCAATTTTACGTTCATGACTTGAATACGCGGTAAATGGAAGGTGTTTTGTTTATGACTCGTGAGTTCTTATTGTAACGTTATTATTTTTAACCAATCAACTGCTGAGAACAACAAATTCACTAGTGACGAGAAATATTTTTTCCACACCGGTCAAGCGGTTGAAATATAACTTCACTGTTGGTGACTCTACATCACCCAAATTTGTACAGCTGCTTTAAAAAAGGCGATTGTAGGAGAATTTTCATATTATGTGACATGTAAAAAAAAATAGAACTAGCCACACCGTCCCACTGATAATCTAAACGTTCGCAGTATGGACGTTGTTTGTTTTATGTGCATTAAATGTAATTGACATTTTACAACCGCTTCATAAGCTTATTACACATGACGTAGTGTGGACCATGTTTGTTTCCAATCAGAATTATCAATTTTTCGATATAAAAATAAAAGTTGCAAACCTCTAAAGCTTTACCATGTTATAATATATTTTTAAACTAAAGGTCGCGGGTTTTCATCAGCTACTCCGACTTCCTCCCTTAATAAAAAATTGCAGAATGTGGCGTTTAACACAAAAGGCAAACAATTGATAGTCTCCAGATATATAGAGAATTGTACGTAACTCAAGTTGTTTTCCTTTTCGTTTTTTCCTTTTCGATATTCGAAATGTTTTTTTTTCTTTTAGTCATCAACTTTCCTTTTTGTTATTTGAATGGGAAAATGAACCGTTTTCCTTTTCGACATTCATTTTCCTTTTCGTTATTCATTTTCCTTTTCGTTATTCAGTTTCCTATTCGTTATCCGAATAGGAAAATGAACCATTTTCCTTTCCGACATTCATTTTCCTTTTCGATATTCATTTTCCTTTTCGTTATTCAGTTTCCTTTTCGCTCATCGAATAGGAAAATGAACCATTTTCCTTTTCGACATTCATTTTCCTTTTCGTTATTCAGTTTCCTTTTCGCTCATCGAATAGGAAAATGAACCATTTTCCTTTTCGACATTCATTTTCCTTTTCGTTATTCAGTTTCCTATTCGTTATCCGAATAGGAAAATGAGTCATTTTCCTTTTCGACATTCATTTTCCTTTTCGTTATTTAGTTTTCTATTCGTTGTCCGAATAGGAAAATGAACCATTTTCCTTTTCGACATTCATTTTCCTTTTCGTTATTCAGTTTCGTATTCGTTATCCGAATAGGAAAATGAACCATTTTCCTTTTCGACATTCATTTTCCTTTTCGTTATTCAGTTTCCTTTTCGCTCTTTGAATAGGAAAATGAACCATTTTCCTTTTCGACATTCATTTTCCTTTTCGTTATTCAGTTTCCTTTTCGTTATCCGAATAAGAAAATCAACCATTTTCCTTTTCGACATTCTTTTTCCTTTTCGTTATTTAGTTTCCTATTCGATATCCGAATAGGAAAATGAACCATTTTCTTTTTCGACATTCATTTTCCTTTTCGTTATTCAGTTTTGTATTCGTTATCCGAATAGGAAAATGAACCATTTTCCTTTTCGACATTCTTTTTCCTTTTCGTTATTCAGTTTCCTTTTCGCTCTTCGAATAAGAAAATTAACCATTTTCCTTTTCGACATTCATTTTCCTTTTCGTTATTCAGTTTCCTTTTCGTTATCCGAATAAGAAAATCAACCATTTTCCTTTTCGTTATTCATTTTCCTTTTCGTTATTCAGTTTCCTTTTCGCTCTTCGAATAGGAAAATGAACCATTTTCCTTTTCGATATTCATTTTCCTTTTCGTTATTCAGTTTCCTATTCGTTATCCGAATAGGAAAATGAACCATTTTCCTTTTCGATATTCATTTTCCTTTTCGTTATTCAGTTTCCTATTCGTTATCCGAATAGGAAAATGAACCATTTTCCTTTTCGACATTCATTTTCCTTTTCGTTATTCAGTTTCATATTCGTTATCCGAATAGGAAAATGAACCATTTTCCTTTTCGACATTCATTTTCCCTTTCGTTATTCAGTTTCCTATTCGTAATCCGAATAGGAAAATGAACCATTTTCCTTTTCGACATTCATTTTCCTTTTCGTTATTCAGTTTCCTATTCGTTATCCGAATAGGAAAATGAACCATTTTCCTTTTCGACATTCATTTTCCTTTTCGTTATTCAGATTCCTATTCGTTATCCGAATAGGAAAATGAACTATTTTCCTTTTGGACATTCATTTTCCTTTTCGTTATTCAGTTTCCTTTTCGCTTTTCGAATAGGAAAATGAACCATTTTCCTTTTTGACATTCATTTTCCTTTTCGTTATTCAGTTTCCTTTTCGCTTTTCGAATAGGAAAATGAACCATTTTCCTTTTCGACATTCATTTTCCTTTTCGTTATTCAGTTTCCTATTCGTTATCCGAATAGGAAAATGAACCATTTTCCTTTTCGACATTCATTTTCTTTTTCGTTATTCAGATTCCTATTGGTTATCCGAATAGGAAAATGAACCATTTTCCTTTTCGACATTCATTTTCCTTTTCGTTATTCAGTTTCCTTTTCGCTTTTCAAATAGGAAAATGAACAATCTTCCTTTTTGACATTCATTTTCCTTTTCGTTATTCAGTTTCCTTTTCGCTTTTCGAATAGGAAAATGAACCATTTTCCTTTTCGACATTCATTTTCCTTTTCGTTATTCAGTTTCCTTTTCGCTTTTCGAATAGGAAAATGAACCATTTTCCTTTTCGACATTCATTTTCTTTTTCGTTATTCAGTTTCCTTTTCGTTATCCGAATAAGAAAATCAACCATTTTCCTTTTCGTTATTCATTTTCCTTTTCGTTATTCAGTTTCCTTTTCGCTCTTCGAATAGGAAAATGAACCATTTTCCTTTTCGATATTCATTTTCCTTTTCGTTATTCAGTTTCCTATTCGTTATCCGAATAGGAAAATGAACCATTTTCCTTTTCGATATTCATTTTCCTTTTCGTTATTCAGTTACCTATTCGTTATCCGAATAGGAAAATGAACCATTTTCCTTTTCGACATTCATTTTCCTTTTCGTTATTCAGTTTCATATTCGTTATCCGAATAGGAAAATGAACCATTTTCCTTTTCGACATTCATTTTCCCTTTCGTTATTCAGTTTCCTATTCGTTATCCGAATAGGAAAATGAACCATTTTCCTTTTCGACATTCATTTTCCTTTTCGTTATTCAGTTTCCTTTTCGCTTTTCGAATAGGAAAATGAACCATTTTCCTTTTTGACATTCATTTTCCTTTTCGTTATTCAGTTTCCTTTTCGCTTTTCGAATAGGAAAATGAACCATTTTCCTTTTCGACATTCATTTTCCTTTTCGTTATTCAGTTTCCTATTCGTTATCCGAATAGGAAAATGAACCATTTTCCTTTTCGACATTCATTTTCTTTTTCGTTATTCAGATTCCTATTGGTTATCCGAATAGGAAAATGAACCATTTTCCTTTTCGACATTCATTTTCCTTTTCGTTATTCAGTTTCCTTTTCGCTTTTCAAATAGGAAAATGAACAATCTTCCTTTTTGACATTCATTTTCCTTTTCGTTATTCAGTTTCCTTTTCGCTTTTCGAATAGGAAAATGAACCATTTTCCTTTTCGACATTCATTTTCCTTTTCGTTATTCAGTTTCCTTTTCGCTTTTCGAATAGGAAAATGAACCATTTTCCTTTTCGACATTCATTTTCTTTTTCGTTATTCAGATTCCTATTCGTTATCCGAATAGGAAAATGAACCATTTTCCTTTTCGACATTTATTTTCCTTTTCGTTATTCAGTTTCCTTTTCGCTTTTCAAATAGGAAAATGAACCATTTTCCTTTTCGACATTCATTTTCTTTTTCGTTATTCAGATTCCTATTCGTTATCCGAATAGGACAATGAACCATTTTCCTTTTCGACATTCATTTTCCTTTTCGTTATTCAGTTCCCTTTTCGCTTTTCGAATAGGAAAATGAACCATTTTCCTTTTCGACATTCATTTTCCTTTTCGTTATTCAGTTTCCTATTCGTTATCCGAATAGGAAAATGAACCATTTTCCTTTTCGACATTCATTTTCCTTTTCGTTATTCAGTTTCCTTTTCGTTATCCGAATAAGAAAATCAACCATTTTCCTTTTCGACATTCATTTTCCTTTTCGTTATTTATTTTCCTTTTCGTTATTCAGTTTCCTTTTCGCTCATCGAATAGGAAAATGAACCATTTTCCTTTTGGACATTCATTTTCCTTTTCGTTATTCAGTTTCCTTTTCGCTCATCAAATAGGAAAATGAACCATTTTCCTTTTCGACATTCATTTTCCTTTTCGTTATTCAGCTTCCTATTCGTTATCCGAATAGGAAAATGAACCATTTTCCTTTTCGACATTCATTTTCCTTTTCGCTATTCAGTTTTCTATTCGTTGTCCGAATAGGAAAATGAACCATTTTCCTTTTCGACATTCATTTTCCTTTTCGTTATTCAGTTTCGTATTCGTTATCCGAATAGGAAAATGAACCATTTTCCTTTTCGACATTCATTTTACTTTTCGTTATTCAGTTTCCTTTTCGCTCTTTGAATAGGAAAATGAACCATTTTCCTTTTCGACATTCATTTTCCTTTTCGTTATTCAGTTTCCTATTCGTGATTCGAATAGGAAAATGAACCATTTTCCTTTCCGACATTCATTTTACTTTTCGTTATTCAGTTTCATATTCGTTATCCGAATAGGAAAATGAACCATTTTCCTTTTCGACATTCATTTCCCTTTCGTTATTCAGTTTCCTATTCGTTATCCGAATAGGAAAATGAACCATTTTCCTTTTCGACATTCATTTTCCTTTTCATTATTCAGTTTCCTTTTCGCTTTTCGAATAGGAAAATGAACCATTTTCCTTTTCGACATTCATTTTCCTTTTCGTTATTCAGTTTCCTATTCGTTATCCGAATAGGAAAATGAACCATTTTCCTTTTCGACATTCATTTTCTTTTTCGTTATTCAGATTCCTTTTCGCTTTTCAAATAGGAAAATGAACCATTTTCCTTGTCGACATTCATTTTCTTTTTCGTTATTCAGATTCCTATTCGTTATCCGAATAGGAAAATGAACCATTTTCCTTTTCGACATTCATTTTCCTTTTCGTTATTCAGTTTCCTTTTCGCATTTCGAATAGGAAAATGAACCATTTTCCTTTTTGACATTCATTTTCCTTTTCGTTATTCAGTTTCCTTTTCGCTTTTCGAATAGGAAAATGAACCATTTTCCTTTTCGACATTCATTTTCCTTTTCGTTATCCAGTTTCCTATTCGTTATTCGAATAGGAAAATGAACCATTTTCCTTTTCGACATTCATTTTCCTTTTCGTTATTCAGTTTCCTTTTCGTTATCCGAATAAGAAAATGAACCATTTTCCTTTTCGACATTCATTTTCCTTTTAGGTATTCAGCTTCCTTTTCGCTATCTGAATAGGAAAATGAACTATTTTCCTTTTCGACATTCATTTTCCTTTTCGTTATTCAGTTTCCTATTCGTTATTCGAATAAGAAAATGAACCAATTTTCTTTTCGACATTCATTTTCCTTTTCGTTATTCAGTTTCCTCTTCGGCATTTGAATGTTAATACGAGCACGGAAATATACAGTATGTTAACCAGAAGTGGGATTTAATAGCCTGAAGTTTTATATCTTTTGACAGTTATTGTTGTCATTTTCCTTTTCGTTATTCAGTTTCCTTTTCGCTCATCAAATAGGAAAATGAACCATTTTCCTTTTCGACATTCATTTTCCTTTTCGTTATTCAGCTTCCTATTCGTTATCCGAATAGGAAAATGAACCATTTTCCTTTTCGATATTCATTTTCCTTTTCGTTATTCAGTTTCCTATTCGTTATCCGAATAGGAAAATGAACCATTTTCCTTTTCGATATTCATTTTCCTTTTCGTTATTCAGTTACCTATTCGTTATCCGAATAGGAAAATGAACCATTTTCCTTTTCGACATTCATTTTCCTTTTCGTTATTCAGTTTCATATTCGTTATCCGAATAGGAAAATGAACCATTTTCCTTTTCGACATTCATTTTCCCTTTCGTTATTCAGTTTCCTATTCGTTATCCGAATAGGAAAATGAACCATTTTCCTTTTCGACATTCATTTTCCTTTTCGTTATTCAGTTTCCTTTTCGCTTTTCGAATAGGAAAATGAACCATTTTCCTTTTTGACATTCATTTTCCTTTTCGTTATTCAGTTTCCTTTTCGCTTTTCGAATAGGAAAATGAACCATTTTCCTTTTCGTTATTCAGTTTCCTATTCGTTATCCGAATAGGAAAATGAACCATTTTCCTTTTCGACATTCATTTTCTTTTTCGTTATTCAGATTCCTATTGGTTATCCGAATAGGAAAATGAACCATTTTCCTTTTCGACATTCATTTTCCTTTTCGTTATTCAGTTTCCTTTTCGCTTTTCAAATAGGAAAATGAACAATCTTCCTTTTTGACATTCATTTTCCTTTTCGTTATTCAGTTTCCTTTTCGCTTTTCGAATAGGAAAATGAACCATTTTCCTTTTCGACATTCATTTTCCTTTTCGTTATTCAGTTTCCTTTTCGCTTTTCGAATAGGAAAATGAACCATTTTCCTTTTCGACATTCATTTTCTTTTTCGTTATTCAGATTCCTATTCGTTATCCGAATAGGAAAATGAACCATTTTCCTTTTCGACATTTATTTTCCTTTTCGTTATTCAGTTTCCTTTTCGCTTTTCAAATAGGAAAATGAACCATTTTCCTTTTCGACATTCATTTTCTTTTTCGTTATTCAGATTCCTATTCGTTATCCGAATAGGACAATGAACCATTTTCCTTTTCGACATTCATTTTCCTTTTCGTTATTCAGTTCCCTTTTCGCTTTTCGAATAGGAAAATGAACCATTTTCCTTTTCGACATTCATTTTCCTTTTCGTTATTCAGTTTCCTATTCGTTATCCGAATAGGAAAATGAACCATTTTCCTTTTCGACATTCATTTTCCTTTTCGTTATTCAGTTTCCTTTTCGTTATCCGAATAAGAAAATCAACCATTTTCCTTTTCGACATTCATTTTCCTTTTCGTTATTTATTTTCCTTTTCGTTATTCAGTTTCCTTTTCGCTCATCGAATAGGAAAATGAACCATTTTCCTTTTGGACATTCATTTTCCTTTTCGTTATTCAGTTTCCTTTTCGCTCATCAAATAGGAAAATGAACCATTTTCCTTTTCGACATTCATTTTCCTTTTCGTTATTCAGCTTCCTATTCGTTATCCGAATAGGAAAATGAACCATTTTCCTTTTCGACATTCATTTTCCTTTTCGCTATTCAGTTTTCTATTCGTTGTCCGAATAGGAAAATGAACCATTTTCCTTTTCGACATTCATTTTCCTTTTCGTTATTCAGTTTCGTATTCGTTATCCGAATAGGAAAATGAACCATTTTCCTTTTCGACATTCATTTTACTTTTCGTTATTCAGTTTCCTTTTCGCTCTTTGAATAGGAAAATGAACCATTTTCCTTTTCGACATTCATTTTCCTTTTCGTTATTCAGTTTCCTATTCGTGATTCGAATAGGAAAATGAACCATTTTCCTTTCCGACATTCATTTTACTTTTCGTTATTCAGTTTCATATTCGTTATCCGAATAGGAAAATGAACCATTTTCCTTTTCGACATTCATTTCCCTTTCGTTATTCAGTTTCCTATTCGTTATCCGAATAGGAAAATGAACCATTTTCCTTTTCGACATTCATTTTCCTTTTCATTATTCAGTTTCCTTTTCGCTTTTCGAATAGGAAAATGAACCATTTTCCTTTTCGACATTCATTTTCCTTTTCGTTATTCAGTTTCCTATTCGTTATCCGAATAGGAAAATGAACCATTTTCCTTTTCGACATTCATTTTCTTTTTCGTTATTCAGATTCCTTTTCGCTTTTCAAATAGGAAAATGAACCATTTTCCTTGTCGACATTCATTTTCTTTTTCGTTATTCAGATTCCTATTCGTTATCCGAATAGGAAAATGAACCATTTTCCTTTTCGACATTCATTTTCCTTTTCGTTATTCAGTTTCCTTTTCGCATTTCGAATAGGAAAATGAACCATTTTCCTTTTTGACATTCATTTTCCTTTTCGTTATTCAGTTTCCTTTTCGCTTTTCGAATAGGAAAATGAACCATTTTCCTTTTCGACATTCATTTTCCTTTTCGTTATCCAGTTTCCTATTCGTTATTCGAATAGGAAAATGAACCATTTTCCTTTTCGACATTCATTTTCCTTTTCGTTATTCAGTTTCCTTTTCGTTATCCGAATAAGAAAATGAACCATTTTCCTTTTCGACATTCATTTTCCTTTTAGGTATTCAGCTTCCTTTTCGCTATCTGAATAGGAAAATGAACTATTTTCCTTTTCGACATTCATTTTCCTTTTCGTTATTCAGTTTCCTATTCGTTATTCGAATAAGAAAATGAACCAATTTTCTTTTCGACATTCATTTTCCTTTTCGTTATTCAGTTTCCTCTTCGGCATTTGAATGTTAATACGAGCACGGAAATATACAGTATGTTAACCAGAAGTGGGATTTAATAGCCTGAAGTTTTATATCTTTTGACAGTTATTGTTGTCATGAACTCGAAAACATTTGTTTTCTCAACCTATGGGATTTTTCAATCCGGATTAGATTTTGGAGAACCAAAAGTTACTTTTTGAATACCGGTGTTTTACACAAGATTAGTCTAAGACTGTGTTCGAAAAAAATCTGTGGGGACCATATACACAGTAAAATGAGTTTTGAAGGCAGTTGAAAAATTAATATAATCTTAAAATTTGAAAAATAACGTCTCTAGATAAACTTTATTAAGAAACAGCGTGAGAAACAGTTTCTGCAAGGAGGGAGAACACAGACTTAAACTGTTATATAAGATAATTAACAAAAAGGCTCCTTACTTTCTATGCCTTATTCCAAGTTTAGTTGGCGATAAAAAGCAACCATTTTACTCGTCATATATGTATTGTGAACGTTCGCACGCGAACAATGATATATTCTGAATATTGTCTTCGCTCTACTATTAGTATTTGGAACAACTTACCACTAGATGCCAGCAACTCTCGCTCGCTTGGTGCTTTTAAAAATAAGCGTGAGTCACGTAGTATTGTCAGTCGAAAATATAATTATTCCGGATCTAGACTGGGGCAAATACTACATACACGTCTTAGTTGTCGGTCGATATGTTTTCAAGTCGATATTTTTCAAATCGACGTAATTTAAAGGGTACATTGTTATATTATTATTAACAGACAGTTTATGCATATACTAGTATTTAAATGAATTAAGTTCAATGTTTCTTTTCATAAGTTTACTGTTTTGTTGGTTTGTTGTCTCATGTACGAAAATTTCACATTTCATTTCAATATTAGCTGCAATTATGAAAACTTTTAATTCAAAAGAAATATATAGGTTAAATAAAAAAAATTAAAAGGCAGATAACCAACCATTAAAAAAATATTATTTTACGTGTAGACTACATAGAAGACATTTTGCATTTCCCTTAAGAATGGTTTATACCTGCATATCAGTGTACTAGAGTGTACTAGTGTGTCATCGGTGACATCCCGGTAGTCCGATAACCAATAGTCCGACAGCCTAATAGTCCGACACACAGCCCATTGGTCCGACAGCCCAATAGTCCGACAATGCGTGTATATGCAATACTATAAACCTTCAGACACAATCCAAAGAACAATAAACGTTCTATAAATGCACACCTAACTAAGTTGGTTGCTTGGTGGGAATTGCTTAATATTAGGAATACTAGCTATGTTTTGGTTATATTACATGTATATGTTACAGGGAATGTGTGTAATTCGGGCTGTTTATAAATGTGCAAATGATGTTAGTTCATAGGTTGGTGCATATATGTATACAGTTTCGTTAAGATTTCATTAACTCTGTTCTTCCTGTGTGTTCCTAGTGGTCCGCAGCAGAGTCCAGCTTATTGTAAGAGGTCGACTATGGAGCATTAGCATCTGATGGCGGTGAAACAGACCACGAAACAATTAAGGAGTGTACCCTAGTTGGCCTAACAGGTTGATCTTCGTTCTCTTTAAAATTACTGTTCCTTTGTTTTCTATTCCATCCTCATATTTCTCATCATTCCATGTTCATTGTCCGAATTTCTGGATTGTCAATGTCGGGCGGGCGATCGCGGAAAATATTTTCGAAGCAGTATCCTCAGCAACAACTATCAAGGCCTCTTGATATTTGGAATGCAGCATCAGCGTGGATTCCTATACCGTGGGATTAAATTTCAGGCCTACTTCCTGTTTAACGAAATCCAGCTGTTCTTGACTTGGACAGATTTTTATGCCCACGCGACGACATTTAGTCCGTACAAATTTCCGTCAAGCTTTTCTCAGCGCGTAATAATCGTACATGAGAATGACTTAAAACTTGGGATGGTTCAGTATGACGAACTGTACGTCCTAAGCGACTTTCAGACCTGACGGACTTCTACTTCCTGTTTGGGGCCAACGGGGGCATCCGTGTCCAATAAACACATTCCTTCTTTATTAATTTTTTTAACGTTATTCAGGGCGTACAATACCAACTTACACACCCGCTAAACCTGAACGTAAATTAAATATGAAATAAACGTACGGACGGATAAACAGACCCAAACGCTATACTTGTATTCCGGTAAGTAGGTGGAGCATAAAAATTATATATATATATTTTTATTATCGATTTCGGTCCGACCTAATATGTGATAATTTGTTAGACTCTTGTGGGTTGTCGGACTGTTGGGCTGTCGGACTATTGGGTTGTCGGACTGTTGGGCTGTCGGACTATTGGGTTGTCGGACTAATGGGTTGTCGGACTATCGGGTTGTCGGACCATTGGGCTGTCGGGCTATTGGGCTGTCGGACAACAGACGTGTATACCAGCCAGTCGTAAACTGAATGAAGATACTGAGTTGCTACATTATGTCATCATCCGGTGCTTAACATTGTTATCGCAAGATAAACCGAACACCAAGGAAACTGTCAAAAAAGAAAATCCACAAATCAAAGTCCAAGAAAACGCAACCAAATACACAGTGCAACTATAGCATGAAAATCCACAAATCTAAGTCCAAGAAACCGCAATAAAATAAAAAGTGCAACTACAGCAATGGTCCTGACTAGGTAATGGCATTTAAAAGAAATGATAGATTAACCCAAGTTTTATTGCATGCCAACCTCCTGTTTCCATGCATGGATTGTGTGAGTTTGTGCGCTAAGTAAAATACTAAGTTAAGCTTACCTTCAGCTTGGACTAGTCCTGTGTCGCTTAATTCATGATTGTTAACAAAGTTTTGACTTTCCTGTGAGAAATTTGTTTCTGTATATTACTTTTTATTATTTGTAAATTTTAAAATTTCATGTTAGTTATATTTTATCTTCCTTCTTTTCAAAGAACATTATGTCAATTTGAATTTGTATACAATACTTTGGTTCTTCCTTTTTTCAGTAATAATTTCCTCATTCGACGTTCGTTTCTTATTCTTTTCCGGTTCTGTCCTGTTTCATTCATCAAAAGTAGCTCATTATTGAGCATTTCTCTTTGAGTTTGGGAGAGCGAGCTGATGTCCTTGAGTTGGGGAGAGCGAGCTAATGTCCTTGAGTTGGGGAGAGCGAGCTGATGTCCTTGAGGTAGGAAGAGCGAGCTGTTGTACTTAAGTTGGGGAGAGCGAGCTGATGACCTTGAGTTAGTGAGAGCGAGCTGATGTCCATGAGTTGGGAGAGCGAGCTGATGTCCTTGAGTTGGGGAGAGCGAGCTGATGTCCTTGAGATGAGGAGAGCGAGCTGATGTCCTTGAGTTAGGAAGAGAGAGCTGATGTCTTTGAGTTGGGGAGAGCGAGCTGATGTCCTTGAGTTAGGAAGAGAGAGCTGATGTCTTTGAGTACGGGAGAGCGAGCTGATGTTAATCGCGCTGAGCTTGTGTCTGGTCTAAAGTTTGTAATTCTTTTTTAAGTTAAAGTAAAGTTTTAGATGTAACACATTTGTTTGCCAAAGAATTCGAATCATTTGAGTTTTTGAAAATATCTGTTTTACAATGTATATAATTTGAGTTTAACTTTCGTGAGTTTATTTACAAATCAAGTGGGTCACTTCATTCTAATATATTGGAAATTTACCTTCAGACCTTCATCATATTAATTTTCATATCAACAATGCTATATTTTATGCACAAGTCGTATTTTATGATCGTTTTCATTTTAAAATATTCTGAATTGTTTTCTTTACTTGTTTATATTGGGATATAGTTTCAGCTTGAATATATCGAAGATAAGCATCATAATGTTCATTAGTTTGACCTTTCCTATTTTAATTTGTATATTGAAAATATGTTAATTTTTAATGTCCAAGTACAAATGTCGTTTAAGGTCGAATTTCAAACAAATTTGATGCAGGTAGTGTTAACTTCAATTTAATTAAGTGGAAAGCCTATTAGTCGTAGAACGATAGAACTTATATTTACAGAATAGTTCATGATGCTGATGGCAATATCACAAAAGTTTGACTGCTCAGGGGTCGTGATATCAACCAAGAAACTGATATTGCACGATCCAATGGCCAGGGTCATATCAGTTTCTTGTCCATATCATGACCCAAGGGCTGTCCAAATTTTGTGATATTTCCATTAGTAACATCAACTTTTCTGTTTATTGCATTGAAGAATCGTTAATCCATTGATAAATTTGCGCATGTAATTTTTTTCAATTAATCCTTTTTTATGGATAAAAGGACTGTTTTTCTTCATATAGTATTTTTTGTGTAGTGTGTTTTTTGAATTTTTACTAACCATTTTATTGAAAAAAAAATAGAAAAAGGAATGGAAAGAACTCTAAAATTTATAACATAGCTATAGTGGTGATTTTCTGATTTGAAATGTCTATATATGAAAATTGATTGATTGAGGAGTTTTTTACCTCATACACCGACAACTTAATGCCCTTGGTCGGACGGATACCAGCAAATCTGACCGCTAGCTTTTACATCTTGGATTTCTTTATGCTTGCTGATCGGTTGTTAAACAATTAAATGTACTAATGAAGTCGCCCAAAACGAAGTTTGGGCGAATTATTGTTTTGCACATATTCCGGTTTCCACTTTTTCTAGACCGTGAAATTTTCCGACACAATTCTCAGGGACGCCTTAATAGAATCAAATGAAACTTGGTATAGTTGTGGATCGACATATGGAGGGGTGCAGTCAACAGTCAATTTTAAAATGGCCGCCACTTGACGACACATACCCAAAATTGGCAAAAAAACTTCCAGTGCTCCGATTTCAACGAAACTTGGTATGGAGGTATATTTTCGTATTTCGAGTGAAACGCTACCTTTGAAATTTTTTTGCGACATAGTGTTTCAAAATGGTGGCAAAAAACGTGTATAATTTTCAGCGTTATCCAATCTCGTTGAAATTTAACGTGATCGGATTGCAAAAAGATTTGGTATGAAGGTAGATTTAAGTTCCCCAAATAGAACTCCATGTTCGCAATTTTTTCGACCGTGGGTTTAAAAATTGCCGCCAAAAACGTGTCAAGTTTTCAACGTTGTCCGATCTTAATGAAATTTTATGTGTAGGTACATTTTAAAGTCCTGACTGGAATGCAATACTATCCATTGGGATTTTGGGCGACTTAATTCTGTGTTGGCATTCTAACACATTATTTTTAATTTATTACTGATATGCAATAATTATATGTATTGTATGCTATAATACATACGTGAACGTGTTACGATGTTTCCAACCCTTTGTGAAAGCAAATATATTTTCTGTTATTAAAAGAAGTTTACCTACATGTTATTTTTATTAATGTATGGTGAACATTTATACTTACATATTTATTTATTAGCAATTATTACACCTATATATGTCCACGCCATTAAAAAAATCGGGAAGTAACAAAATTTCTTTAAAAAAAAACAAAAATAACCATACTAATGATTTAAGAATCTGTTTTAAAGACTATGATATTATCTCCACAATTTTCTTTAAACAGTAATAGGTTATGGGAAAAACTTATTTTTAAGATTACCTATTAATCTACTTAAAATATAATTTCTTTGAAACATTTACTCCAATTTAACATGTAAGAAATACATGACATTCATCTTTTATTTCTTTAAAAGTTTCTATCCCTTTGACTTTAAAAGTTTCTATCCCTTTGATCCTTTAAATATCTGACAAAAGGGATTGACATTGTAAAATATACTGTTCCGTCCTTTGATGTCAGTTTCTCACGATCTGTGAGAATCTATACTATTTTGGATGCTTTTTGTGCAATTGAAACACAGTATTTGTATTGTGACAGTATCCATTCTACGTCGCACATCGGATATTTGATATTCCCAGTAGTAGAAAAGTCCATTCGATTTTAATTCAGTTTCTTTCTGGTATTGTATTACGATATCTCGCTCATTTTGGTGAATTAAAATACAAGTTTTTTTTGGGGTGTTTTCTATTGGAAAAGTCGGTATCTGTTGATACATCAGTTTCACGCAAGTCACAGTGGAAGGTCCCAGGGGGTAAAAGGTCTGGTTTTGTTGAACTTTCTCTACTTCTGTCTCTTGTTTGAAGATTTCAAATTAAATTGTCTTTGTTCCCTCCCTCTTCCTAGGTAAAAAAACAAAGTAGTTGTTCTTTCTCCCGATCATCATTTAAGTATCCACCTACCCTTGTACATAACTTGAAAAATGAAAAAGCTGTATATATTACTGGATACTACTGTAGATGCCTACTGACCAATCTCATAATCACATTTAACAATAAAGTGTTTCTTCTCGTAGGTATAAGTTTACCATAATCATGTTAATATGACGTGAATAGATATAAATATAATTTCACGTCCCGATAAAAATTGTTGTTCGCTTGGATAGAAGAAAACACAAAATTTTAATGAAATACGATGTAACATAGTGAAGTTAAGTGGTACTTATCGAGAGAATATTAAACGGACACAGCTTATTCCTGCCTGGACACTTGGAACAGTATGTTTTTTAAATAAAACGTGGGGATTCCAGTAAATAAAAGCTATTTTTAGAACTTGGATAAGATTCATGCCTTGTTCTTATATAATAAAGAACAATTTATTATATTTTCTGAGGTCAATATTTCACAATGAGACATGTCAGACTAGTTACCAAATGAGTGAATACACATTGTAAACTCATTTATTGGCTTTTTATTCCATAAAAAAATTCAGTGCAAACAGTGAATTGTTTCACTCAGTAACCATGAAACTAAGTTATTTAGTATTTGTGCAAGTACAGATGTATCAAAGAGAAGATTTTACTAGCTAAATACCAAAACTAAGGGTTAAAATAATCATAGAAAACAAGTTCAGTCTTAGCCGCATCAAAACTAAAAATATTTAATCAGCTACATCCATATGAATGTGAAAAACAAATTCTTTGTCACCCCTGTGTACAGGAGCGAGTAACTGTTAGTTTGTGCTGCCAAGTGTAGTTAATGCTCCCGTTTTTGTTTTAACCTGAGCTCCCTTTTCAGCCGATAGTGTGGGATTTGTTCTCGCGGACACACGAAATGTTTTTGTTTTTAACAAGCTGTCCTCACGGTTAGACACTTGTTCGTGTTCTGTGCAAGTAGATGTACATTTTTCGAGATATTTTGTTATGTTAGTTTCCATAGAATGAACATGCATCTTCATCATGTAATCTACCTCGTTTGCGCGACACTGTCTCGGAATTTGCGCCGGGGCGTCGTCTAAGAAATATTCGGAACACACAAATACTCTTTTGAAGTGTTTTTTCTGTTTAATGCCTTTGTCTACTGAACCCTCATTTCATCGTTTAAGGGCATTCATGTATGCAGTTTGTATAAAATCAAAAAAGCACAGTCTTAATGTTTTTAGTCCGAGAATCCTCTGCCGTCCAACGCTTTTTTAGACTTTGATGTTCCCACGTCCCGATGAAAGTCTAAAAAAGCGTTAAACGGCTAAGGATTCTCGGACTACATGTTTTTGTGCAAGTAAATCACAAACAGATAGCTTTCATTCGTTTAATTTACGGCGATTATTAAGGTCTTTACCACTTCCAGTGGGAAGACCTTATTGTTTTTGTTCGGATTATTTTTCTTTGTTCTCTGTTCCCCGCCAACTTTCAAACCAAACAGTTTTAAGAGTACGCGACATATCATTTTGGTATTTCGCGACAAGTTTTGGTCACTGAAAGTCTATTCGGAATTTACCCTGTTAGACCGAAATATTTTTCTTTACAGAGTTATCTGCCCAAACACCGAAAACCTTGGTATCGCGTAATCTCTGGAACTATAACAGATACAAGAAAACTGAAAAGTGACAAATGTTAAGGAACTTTTTAGACAACTTTATGACATAATTTGGAAAAAAAATTCTGGCTAGCGGAGGCGAGCTGTATCCCTTAAATGTTTCAGGGTCTCCGCTTATCACAAAACTCACAAACCACTAGTCGAAATCATGAAAGGTCTTCACTATTTGTCGTCCTGTGACATGTTCTTACATAAAATCTCAAAAGTCAAAGTTCAGAAGTGACCTCGACCTTAGGCGTGGAATCGTGTTATCATTACAACTCAAAAACTATAAAACATAGAAGAAGACAATAAAAGGCAACAATACTCTTCTCATCAAGACCCTCATTTGATACATTTGGTCCGAAACTGTGTGATGAACCGTTTTTCGAGTTTGAGCCCTTGACTCATTTCGGTTAATCAGTTTTTTGCATACAACTTAAAAACGGTTAGAGATAATATAGTAAACATATAGGTTTAATATGATCCCCAAGTCAAGACATTTCTAAAAGTTACGGGTCAAGGTCATACCATAGCAACAACGTAACGATTACAAAAAGGCTTAGCAACTACATATTTTTTAATCAGGATGATGCAATTTACTGAAATATGTTATATGGCATTTCTTACAGGAATTGTTCTTGAACAATTAGACCTATCACTATTTTTTTCCGCCAACTTTCAAAACCAAACAGTTTAAAAAGTAGGCGACATATCATTTCAGTCTTTCGCGACAAGTTTTGGCACTGAAAGTCTTTTCAGAATTCACCCTGAGAAATCGAAACATTTTTCTTTAGAGTTATCTGCCCAAACACCGAAAACATTGTTGTGGCGTAATCTCTGGAACTATAACAGATACAACAAAACTGAAAAGTGACAAATGTTAAGGAACTTTTGAGACAACTTTATGACATATTTGGCAAAAAATTTCTGACTAGCGAAGGTGAGCAGTATCCATTGAATGTTTCAAGGACTACGCGTATCACAAAAACCGTAAGTCGAAAACACCTTTGTAATCATGTAACATGCCCATAAAGAAAATATCAAAGTCAAAGTTCAGAAATGACCTCGACCTTAGGCCTCCAATCTTGTTATCATTACTATAAAAGTATAAAAGATATAAGACAATAAATGGCAAAAATACTCCTCCCATCAAGACCCTCATTTGATACATTGGTCCGAAACTGTTCCATGAACCGTTTTCGAGTTCGAGCCCTTGACTCATTTCGGTTAATCAGTTTTTTGCATACAACTTGAAAACGGTTGGAGATATTATATTAAACATATAGGTTTAACATGATCAAGGCCTTCAATTTGAGGCCATTTTCAAAAGTTACGGGTCAAGGTCATAACATAGCAACAAAGTTACCATTACAAAAAGTCCTTAGCAGCCATCTATTTTTTAAATAAGGGTGATGTACTTTACTGAAATATGTCATTTTATAACCAGAAGTGGCATTTTGTTCTTAGCAACGGCCACAAAAGTTCATGACAACCATGTATTGTTTTACTTAGGACCACAGAAATAATCTATTTCACTTAAAAAATGGCCCAGCAAACTATGTAGTCAAGTTTAAAACAACATCTGACGAAAAAATTACAGAAATTCTTACAGGAATCTGGGAAAGACCTTTCTGATTGTTCTTGAACAATTAGTCCTATCTTTTGTAAAACTATTTGCTGCACAAGAATCACTACCACTATCCTTGTACTTCCCTCAGCTAGCCATATAAAAAGCAAAAAATATATAAATATAATATATACTTTTACCTGCGTTTATTATTGATAATCAGAATAGCACGAGCAATTTATTCGTGAATACTATTGGCTGACGCACCACGTGACTAATGGCAGCGCACATGCAGCGAGAGATACGCAACTGATAAACCCCTCTATACGTAGGAAAAACTAAAACGAAGTGATATTAATCTTCTAATACATTAGTACCAAACTCGATCTTCGGCTTGTGTATTAAATTGTGTGTATCTACCTGAACATTTAACTTAAGAATGCCACTTAGTGAATCAGTGGGGTGTCCGTTCAATGGTCCGGAAGGACTATAATTCTAAAGTGCATTAGCCCGAGTGGAATTGGTCTCTGGTCCGATTAATTGCAGTAGTCGAGACTATGTTTTCCATTTTTGTTATATATAAAACATGTGGCAGATTAAACTGGTAATAGTGAACCTGGAGTAAAGTGGTTTGTTTTGTTATATGTGTATTGTACGTACGACATTTGGTGAAAACGAGGCGGAGGTGGTGTATAGCTCATTGGTGTATCGCCGGTATTGCATTGACTATAAATTATTACACGATTATTCAGCTGAATCCAGGTACATGTAATTACCAGGCAAACTGTATAAAGTGCAAAAATCTATTATTTTCGTATAAAAGTGAAACATTTATTATAGAGTATGGGAATATATTTATTATTTTTTGCCATCTCGAAATACGTATCAAGCATAACGACTGACATTAAGTCAATATCTGGTAATTCAAAGTCGTTATTTACACTGGGACTAATATATGAAAGGGCGTTCATGTCAAAAACGCTATAAACTAACGCGTTAAATGTTCTTTTAACGCGTAAAAACTACTATTAACGCGTTAAAATTATTTTAACGCGTTAAATATAACACCAAACCGAATCAAAGAAAATAATATAACATTCGACATAAACGAAATTTAAGTCGTCGAATTTAACCCGTAAGTTGTAGATTTAGTTGGCAAGAAGTGTCATATATTTGAAATTTAACGCGATAAAATAGCATTTAACGCGTTAAACATTATGTACTATTGATGGTCAGCAAACACTATTTTATCCATTAAAAGTAACTTTTAACGCGTTAAAAGTTATTTTAACGCGTTAATTTGTTAAACACGCTTTTAACGCGTTAAAAACTTTAATTGTCTCTTACCTATTCAAAATGTTCATGTACAGAATAATGACACTTAATTCAACCTATAGGAATCTGTACATCGGGTTGGTGGGTTCCGAGCAACTGTACGGCGGCTAGAGAGCACAGGTAAAAATAAAACGTCATCATGAGTACAAAAACCTATTTAGTAATGTCGTATGCAACATTAAAATGAATTTACGATTAGGATAGTAATTAAAGATACCATGTTGTTTTTTTTACGAAAAAAAAATCAAAAATTGACTATATAAGGGACAAAAGTAATATCTGTACGCTAAAACGGCGGGTAGCGAGTCGAGTAAAAAAAATTGCGAGCAATCGGTACGGCGGGTAGTTTATTTTTAATGTACTGAATATGATGCGTTCCTTCTATTATTTGATCTATTATTACGGTTTTTTACGATTTATAATACACAATCATACGTTCAGCATCCATTTGGGATTTCGATGTCGTTTTTTAATTTATATAAGATTTATATTAGATTTAAGCTATAATATAGCCGTAAGCTCTAATAGGTCATATTAATCCAATACAAATGTAGCTGGTTCTTCTGTAATTTTGAGATAATCTTTCATTTTCGTGTAATTTTTTCAAATCAGATTCAAAACGGCATTTTTAAAGAAAAAAACCAAGCCCTCGCTTCAGGTTCAATGATCGGTCCTAAGCTTATCCGTATTAATAATATATCGTTCTATCACTGGTAACAGAAATTTTTTTTCAATAAATATGACATGCATTTATTATGATCATACAAAGGCAAAATTAAGACATGTATCCAACGTACATCTGACGTATGTCAGCTATATGTTTTAAACATATATCTACATTATTTTCTGTTTTGTTTCTGTAACAGCTATAGTAAAACTGTTAATAGCAAAAATAATCGGTACTAAAAGCCCTAAAATTCACTTAATTTGTCTGAAATTGTCAGATGACTCCTTATAAGAGTTATTGCCCTTAAATGTTAATATTTTATAAAATTAGCATTTTTGTCCTGTAACTTAAAAACTGTAGCAGCTAGAGTGAAACCTTTAAGAAACCTATGTACAATTTCCAGTGGATTTACTTGAGAGTTTCTTTATAAAACGACGTTTATATGGTAGAAGGTCATGATCACGTATGGGAGACTTTTAAAAATTTTTTTAGCAAAACCAATTCGAATGTAAACTGTAGTTGTAATGTGTATATTATAAATAAATATTGGTTTATGTTTGAAAAAAAACAACAGTCATTTTATTTTAAATATTATTTTCTATACTTTATATCGTACATTTATTAAAGTTTTCGTTCTATTTGACTATATGAATTGCTGTGATTTAATTATTTGTTGTTTGTTTGAAAATTAATATGATTATTGTGTAATTTCCTACAGTTTTGGCATTTTGATAATTACGATATTAGGTAATGTTCGAACGTATTGCACTAGTACAATAATATAACTATTACTATCTTATTGTATAGAGTTTACACACAAAAGTTAATACAGGAATTGTTTTTCAAATGCAGAGACCTGGGAGGTTTTTTATAGTATATTTAGAAGCAACTATTATTGTCTATCCTGTAACCTAAAGGTCAAAACATATCACACGAACGTTGTATGTAGAAATGTTATGTTTCCATGTATGTAATGTACTTAATGAGTTTCATAAGACTTGTACATATGACGAGTTATGCCTCTGGTTTATTGACTGTATATCAATAAATATACTGTGCTATATGTTATAGTTTGGCAAACAATAAAATATTATTGTTACGCAAATGTGTTTACAATATTACTAAGTTAATACTATAACAAAACTATTACTTGTTCGTTTGAGAGTGGTGTTTAAGGCCATTTCCAGCAATTTTACAGACCTATCGTGGCGTGAAGAGTTTATTGGGAGATCAAGCGATAGTGCCCGGAGAAAACCCCTTACCTCCGCTACAAAACCTACCAACAGTTGTAAATTTAAATTTGAGTCTAGCGAAACCTGCCGCATTGATATTTAAACCCGCAAAAAAATTGTTTACAGGTTCAAGATTAAATACATTTGTTTATGTTGCTTCTACATCTCCTAAGTAACGGGTGTGGATCTACCTACGAGGAGAAAACAGTACATATTTACAATGGGGAATTGGTCTATTTATTTGTTTTGAACCTAAGCATTTTCGCCCAATGCAAAAAATAAAATGCAAATAGAATGTTTAGAACGAAAATCAATATCGAAAAGGAAAATAGTTCATTCCATTCGAAAAGCGAAAAGGAAACTGAATAACGATGAGGTAAATGAATGTCGAAAAGTTCATTTTCCTATTCGAAAAGCGAAAAGGAAACTGAATAACGAAAAGGAAAATGAATAACGAAAAGGAAAATGAATGTCGAAAAGGAAAATGGTTCATTTTCCTATTCGGATAACGAATAGGAAACTGAATAACGAAAAGGAAAATGAATGTCGAAAAGGAAAATGGTTCATTTTCCTATTCGAAAAGCGAAAAGGAAACTGAATAACGAAAAGGAAAATGAATGTCAAAAAGGAAAATGGTTCATTTTCCTATTCGAAAAGCGAAAAGGAAACTGAATAACGAAAAGGAAAATGAATGTCAAAAAGGAAAATGGTTCATTTTCCTATTCGAAAAGCGAAAAGGAAACTGAATAACGAAAAGGAAAATGAATGTCGAAAAGGAAAATGGTTCATTTTCCTATTCGGATAACGAATAGGAATCTGAATAACGAAAAAGAAAATGAATGTCGAAAAGGAAAATGGTTCATTTTCCTATTTGAAAAGCGAAAAGGAAACTGAATAACGAAAAGGAAAATGAATGTCGAAAAGGAAAATGGTTCATTTTCCTATTCGGATAACGAATAGGAAACTGTATAACGAAAAGGAAAATGAATGTCGAAAAGGAAAATGGTTCATTTTCCTATTCGGATAACGAATAGGAATCTGAATAACGAAAAAGAAAATGAATGTCGAAAAGGAAAATGGTTCATTTTCCTATTTGAAAAGCGAAAAGGAAACTGAATAACGAAAAGGAAAATGAATGTCGAAAAGGAAAATGGTTCATTTTCCTATTCGGATAACGAATAGGAAACTGAATAACGAAAAGGAAAATGAATGTCGAAAAGGAAAATGGTTCATTTTCCTATTCGAAAAGCGAAAAGGAAACTGAATAACGAAAAGGAAAATGAATGTCGAAAAGGAAAATGGTTCATTTTCCTATTCGGATAACGAATAGGAAACTGAATAACGAAAAGGAAAATGAATGTCGAAAAGGAAAATGGTTCATTTTCCTATTCGAAAAGCGAAAAGGAAACTGAATAACGAAAAGGAAAATGAATGTCAAAAAGGAAAATGGTTCATTTTCCTATTCGAAAAGCGAAAAGCAAACTGAATAACGAAAAGGAAAATGAATGTCGAAAAGGAAAATGGTTCATTTTCCTATTCGGATAACGAATAGGAATCTGAATAACGAAAAAGAAAATGAATGTCGAAAAGGAAAATGGTTCATTTTCCTGTTTGAAAAGCGAAAAGGAAACTGAATAACGAAAAGGAAAATGAATGTCGAAAAGGAAAATGGTTCATTTTCCTATTCGGATAACGAATAGGAAACTGAATAACGAAAAGGAAAATGAATGTCGAAAAGGAAAATGGTTCATTTTCCTATTCGAAAAGCGAAAAGGAAACTGAATAACGAAAAGGAAAATGAATGTCGAAAAGGAAAATGGTTCATTTTCCTATTCGAAAAGCGAAAAGGAAACTGAATAACAAAAAGGAAAATGAATGTCGAAAAGGAAAATGGTTCATTTTCCTATTCGGATAACGAATAGGAATCTGAATAACGAAAAAGAAAATGAATGTCGAAAAGGAAAATGGTTCATTTTCCTATTTGAAAAGCGAAAAGAAAACTGAATAACGAAAAGGAAAATGAATGTCGAAAAGGAAAATGGTTCATTTTCCTATTCGAAAATCGAAAAGGAAACTGAATAACGAAAAGGAAAATGAATGTCAAAAAGGAAAATGGTTCATTTTCCTATTCGAAAAGCGAAAAGGAAACTGAATAACGAAAAGGAAAATGAATGTCGAAAAGGAAAATGGTTCATTTTCCTATTCGGATAACGAATAGGAATCTGAATAACGAAAAGGAAAATGAATGTCGAAAAGGAAAATGGTTCATTTTCCTATTCGAAAAGCGAAAAGGAAACTGAATAACGAAAAGGAAAATGAATGTCGAAAAGGAAAATGGTTAATTTTCCTATTCGGATAACGAATAGGAAACTGAATAACGAAAAGGAAAATGAATGTCGAAAAGGAAAATGGTTCATTTTCCTATTCGAAAAGCGAAAAGGAAACTGAATAACGAAAAGGAAAATGAATGTCAAAAAGGAAAATGGTTCATTTTCCTATTCGAAAAGCGAAAAGGAAACTGAATAACGAAAAGGAAAATGAATGTCGAAAAGGAAAATGGTTCATTTTCCTATTCGGATAACGAATAGGAATCTGAATAACGAAAAGGAAAATGAATGTCGAAAAGGAAAATGGTTCATTTTCCTATTCGAAAAGCGAAAAGGAAACTGAATAACGAAAAGGAAAATGAATGTCGAAAAGGAAAATGGTTCATTTTCCTATTCGGATAACGAATAGGAAACTGAATAACGAAAAGGAAAATGAATGTCGAAAAGGAAAATGGTTCATTTTCCTATTCGAAAAGCGAAAAGGAAACTGAATAACGAAAAGGAAAATGAATGTCAAAAAGGAAAATGGTTCATTTTCCTATTCGAAAAGCGAAAAGGAAACTGAATAACGAAAAGGAAAATGAATGTCGAAAAGGAAAATGGTTCATTTTCCTATTCGGATAACGAATAGGAATCTGAATAACGAAAAGGAAAATGAATGTCGAAAAGGAAAATGGTTCATTTTCCTATTTGAAAAGCGAAAAGGAAACTGAATAACGAAAAGGAAAATGAATGTCGAAAAGGAAAATGGTTCATTTTCCTATTCGGATAACGAATAGGAAACTGAATAACGAAAAGGAAAATGAATGTCGAAAAGGAAAATGGTTCATTTTCCTATTCGAAAAGCGAAAAGGAAACTGAATAACGAAAAGGAAAATGAATGTCGAAAAGGAAAATGGTTCATTTTTCTATTCGGATAACGAATAGGAATCTGAATAACGAAAAAGAAAATGAATGTCGAAAAGGAAAATGGTTCATTTTCCTATTCGAAAAGCGAAAAGGAAACTGAATAACGAAAAGGAAAATGAATGTCGAAAAGGAAAATGGTTCATTTTCCTATTCGGATAACGAATAGGAAACTGAATAACGAAAAGGAAAATGAATGTCGAAAAGGAAAATGGTTCATTTTCCTATTTGAAAAGCGAAAAGGAAACTGAATAACGAAAAGGAAAATGAATGTCGAAAAGGAAAATGGTTCATTTTCCTATTCGGATAACGAATAGGAAACTGTATAACGAAAAGGAAAATGAATGTCGAAAAGGAAAATGGTTCATTTTCCTATTCGGATAACGAATAGGAATCTGAATAACGAAAAAGAAAATGAATGTCGAAAAGGAAAATGGTTCATTTTCCTATTTGAAAAGCGAAAAGGAAACTGAATAACGAAAAGGAAAATGAATGTCGAAAAGGAAAATGGTTCATTTTCCTATTCGGATAACGAATAGGAAACTGAATAACGAAAAGGAAAATGAATGTCGAAAAGGAAAATGGTTCATTTTCCTATTCGAAAAGCGAAAAGGAAACTGAATAACGAAAAGGAAAATGAATGTCGAAAAGGAAAATGGTTCATTTTCCTATTCGGATAACGAATAGGAAACTGAATAACGAAAAGGAAAATGAATGTCGAAAAGGAAAATGGTTCATTTTCCTATTCGAAAAGCGAAAAGGAAACTGAATAACGAAAAGGAAAATGAATGTCAAAAAGGAAAATGGTTCATTTTCCTATTCGAAAAGCGAAAAGCAAACTGAATAACGAAAAGGAAAATGAATGTCGAAAAGGAAAATGGTTCATTTTCCTATTCGGATAACGAATAGGAATCTGAATAACGAAAAAGAAAATGAATGTCGAAAAGGAAAATGGTTCATTTTCCTGTTTGAAAAGCGAAAAGGAAACTGAATAACGAAAAGGAAAATGAATGTCGAAAAGGAAAATGGTTCATTTTCCTATTCGGATAACGAATAGGAAACTGAATAACGAAAAGGAAAATGAATGTCGAAAAGGAAAATGGTTCATTTTCCTATTCGAAAAGCGAAAAGGAAACTGAATAACGAAAAGGAAAATGAATGTCGAAAAGGAAAATGGTTCATTTTCCTATTCGAAAAGCGAAAAGGAAACTGAATAACAAAAAGGAAAATGAATGTCGAAAAGGAAAATGGTTCATTTTCCTATTCGGATAACGAATAGGAATCTGAATAACGAAAAAGAAAATGAATGTCGAAAAGGAAAATGGTTCATTTTCCTATTTGAAAAGCGAAAAGAAAACTGAATAACGAAAAGGAAAATGAATGTCGAAAAGGAAAATGGTTCATTTTCCTATTCGAAAATCGAAAAGGAAACTGAATAACGAAAAGGAAAATGAATGTCAAAAAGGAAAATGGTTCATTTTCCTATTCGAAAAGCGAAAAGGAAACTGAATAACGAAAAGGAAAATGAATGTCGAAAAGGAAAATGGTTCATTTTCCTATTCGGATAACGAATAGGAATCTGAATAACGAAAAGGAAAATGAATGTCGAAAAGGAAAATGGTTCATTTTCCTATTCGAAAAGCGAAAAGGAAACTGAATAACGAAAAGGAAAATGAATGTCGAAAAGGAAAATGGTTCATTTTCCTATTCGGATAACGAATAGGAAACTGAATAACGAAAAGGAAAATGAATGTCGAAAAGGAAAATGGTTCATTTTCCTATTCGAAAAGCGAAAAGGAAACTGAATAACGAAAAGGAAAATGAATGTCAAAAAGGAAAATGGTTCATTTTCCTATTCGAAAAGCGAAAAGGAAACTGAATAACGAAAAGGAAAATGAATGTCGAAAAGGAAAATGGTTCATTTTCCTATTCGGATAACGAATAGGAATCTGAATAACGAAAAGGAAAATGAATGTCGAAAAGGAAAATGGTTCATTTTCCTATTCGAAAAGCGAAAAGGAAACTGAATAACGAAAAGGAAAATGAATGTCGAAAAGGAAAATGGTTCATTTTCCTATTCGGATAACGAATAGGAAACTGAATAACGAAAAGGAAAATGAATGTCGAAAAGGAAAATGGTTCATTTTCCTATTCGAAAAGCGAAAAGGAAACTGAATAACGAAAAGGAAAATGAATGTCAAAAAGGAAAATGGTTCATTTTCCTATTCGAAAAGCGAAAAGGAAACTGAATAACGAAAAGGAAAATGAATGTCGAAAAGGAAAATGGTTCATTTTCCTATTCGGATAACGAATAGGAATCTGAATAACGAAAAGGAAAATGAATGTCGAAAAGGAAAATGGTTCATTTTCCTGTTTGAAAAGCGAAAAGGAAACTGAATAACGAAAAGGAAAATGAATGTCGAAAAGGAAAATGGTTCATTTTCCTATTCGGATAACGAATAGGAAACTGAATAACGAAAAGGAAAATGAATGTCGAAAAGGAAAATGGTTCATTTTCCTATTCGAAAAGCGAAAAGGAAACTGAATAACGAAAAGGAAAATGAATGTCGAAAAGGAAAATGGTTCATTTTTCTATTCGGATAACGAATAGGAATCTGAATAACGAAAAAGAAAATGAATGTCGAAAAGGAAAATGGTTCATTTTCCTATTCGAAAAGCGAAAAGGAAACTGAATAACGAAAAGGAAAATGAATGTCGAAAAGGAAAATGGTTCATTTTCCTATTCGGATAACGAATAGGAAACTGAATAACGAAAAGGAAAATGAATGTCGAAAAGGAAAATGGTTCATTTTCCTATTCGAAAAGCGAAAAGGAAACTGAATAACGAAAAGGAAAATGAATGTCGAAAAGGAAAACGGTTCATTTTCCTATTCGGATAACGAATAGGAAACTGAATAATGAAAAGGAAAATGAATGTCGAAAAGGAAAATGGTTCATTTTCCTATTCGAAAAGCGAAAAGGAAACTGAATAACGAAAAGGAAAATGAATGTCAAAAAGGAAAATGGTTCATTTTCCTATTCGAAAAGCGAAAAGGAAACTGAATAACGAAAAGGAAAATGAATGTCGAAAAGGAAAATGGTTCATTTTCCTATTCGGATAACGAATAGGAATCTGAATAACGAAAAAGAAAATGAATGTCGAAAAGGAAAATGGTTCATTTTCCTATTTGAAAAGCGAAAAGAAAACTGAATAACGAAAAGGAAAATGAATGTCGAAAAGGAAAATGGTTCATTTTCCTATTCGAAAAGCGAAAAGGAAACTGAATAACGAAAAGGAAAATGACTGTCGAAAAGGAAAATGGTTCATTTTCCTATTCGGATAACGAATAGGAATCTGAATAACGAAAAAGAAAATGAATGTCGAAAAGGAAAATGGTTCATTTTCCTATTTGAAAAGCGAAAATGAAACTGAATAACGAAAAGGAAAATGAATGTCGAAAAGGAAAATGGTTCATTTTTCTATTCGGATAACGAATAGGAATCTGAATAACGAGAAAGAAAATGAATGTCGAAAAGGAAAATGGTTCATTTTCCTATTCGAAAATCGAAAAGGAAACTGAATAACGAAAAGGAAAATGAATGTCGAAAAGGAAAACGGTTCATTTTCCTATTCGGATAACGAATAGGAAACTGAATAATGAAAAGGAAAATGAATGTCGAAAAGGAAAATGGTTCATTTTCCTATTCGAAAAGCGAAAAGGAAACTGAATAACGAAAAGGAAAATGAATGTCAAAAAGGAAAATGGTTCATTTTCCTATTCGAAAAGCGAAAAGGAAACTGAATAACGAAAAGGAAAATGAATGTCGAAAAGGAAAATGGTTCATTTTCCTATTCGGATAACGAATAGGAATCTGAATAACGAAAAAGAAAATGAATGTCGAAAAGGAAAATGGTTCATTTTCCTATTTGAAAAGCGAAAAGAAAACTGAATAACGAAAAGGAAAATGAATGTCGAAAAGGAAAATGGTTCATTTTCCTATTCGAAAAGCGAAAAGGAAACTGAATAACGAAAAGGAAAATGAATGTCAAAAAGGAAAATGGTTCATTTTCCTATTCGAACAGCGAAAAGGAAACTGAATAACGAAAAGGAAAATGAATGTCAAAAAGGAAAATGGTTCATTTTCCTATTCGAAAAGCGAAAAGGAAACTGAATAACGAAAAGGAAAATGACTGTCGAAAAGGAAAATGGTTCATTTTCCTATTCGGATAACGAATAGGAATCTGAATAACGAAAAAGAAAATGAATGTCGAAAAGGAAAATGGTTCATTTTCCTATTTGAAAAGCGAAAATGAAACTGAATAACGAAAAGGAAAATGAATGTCGAAAAGGAAAATGGTTCATTTTTCTATTCGGATAACGAATAGGAATCTGAATAACGAGAAAGAAAATGAATGTCGAAAAGGAAAATGGTTCATTTTCCTATTCGAAAATCGAAAAGGAAACTGAATAACGAAAAGGAAAATGAATGTCGATAAGGAAAATGGTTCATTTTTCTATTCGGATAACGAATAGGAATCTGAATAACGAAAAAGAAAATGAATGTCGAAAAGGAAAATGGTTCATTTTCCTTTTCGAAAAGCGAAAAGGAAACTGAATAACGAAAAGGAAAATGAATGTCGAAAAGGAAAATGGTTCATTTTCCTATTCGGATAACGAATAGGAAACTGAATAACGAAAAGGAAAATGAATGTCGAAAAGGAAAATGGTTCATTTTCCTATTCGAAAAGCGAAAAGGAAACTGAATAACGAAAAGGAAAATGAATGTCGAAAAGGAAAACGGTTCATTTTCCTATTCGGATAACTAATAGGAAACTGAATAACGAAAAGGAAAATGAATGTCGAAAAGGAAAATGGTTCATTTTCCTATTCGAAAAGCGAAAAGGAAACTGAATAACGAAAAGGAAAATGAATGTCAAAAAGGAAAATGGTTCATTTTCCTATTCGAAAAGCGAAAAGCAAACTGAATAACGAAAAGGAAAATGAATGTCGAAAAGGAAAATGGTTCATTTTCCTATTCGGATAACGAATAGGAATCTGAATAACGAAAAAGAAAATGAATGTCGAAAAGGAAAATGGTTCATTTTCCTGTTTGAAAAGCGAAAAGGAAACTGAATAACGAAAAGGAAAATGAATGTCGAAAAGGAAAATGGTTCATTTTCCTATTCGGATAACGAATAGGAAACTGAATAACGAAAAGGAAAATGAATGTCGAAAAGGAAAATGGTTCATTTTCCTATTCGAAAAGCGAAAAGTAAACTGAATAACGAAAAGGAAAATGAATGTCGAAAAGGAAAATGGTTCATTTTCCTATTCGAAAAGCGAAAAGGAAACTGAATAACAAAAAGGAAAATGAATGTCGAAAAGGAAAATGGTTCATTTTCCTATTCGGATAACGAATAGGAATCTGAATAACGAAAAAGAAAATGAATGTCGAAAAGGAAAATGGTTCATTTTCCTATTTGAAAAGCGAAAAGAAAACTGAATAACGAAAAGGAAAATGAATGTCGAAAAGGAAAATGGTTCATTTTCCTATTCGAAAATCGAAAAGGAAACTGAATAACGAAAAGGAAAATGAATGTCAAAAAGGAAAATGGTTCATTTTCCTATTCGAAAAGCGAAAAGGAAACTGAATAACGAAAAGGAAAATGAATGTCGAAAAGGAAAATGGTTCATTTTCCTATTCGGATAACGAATAGGAATCTGAATAACGAAAAGGAAAATGAATGTCGAAAAGGAAAATGGTTCATTTTCCTATTCGAAAAGCGAAAAGGAAACTGAATAACGAAAAGGAAAATGAATGTCGAAAAGGAAAATGGTTCATTTTCCTATTCGGATAACGAATAGGAAACTGAATAACGAAAAGGAAAATGAATGTCGAAAAGGAAAATGGTTCATTTTCCTATTCGAAAAGCGAAAAGGAAACTGAATAACGAAAAGGAAAATGAATGTCAAAAAGGAAAATGGTTCATTTTCCTATTCGAAAAGCGAAAAGGAAACTGAATAACGAAAAGGAAAATGAATGTCGAAAAGGAAAATGGTTCATTTTCCTATTCGGATAACGAATAGGAATCTGAATAACGAAAAGGAAAATGAATGTCGAAAAGGAAAATGGTTCATTTTCCTATTCGAAAAGCGAAAAGGAAACTGAATAACGAAAAGGAAAATGAATGTCGAAAAGGAAAATGGTTCATTTTCCTATTCGGATAACGAATAGGAAACTGAATAACGAAAAGGAAAATGAATGTCGAAAAGGAAAATGGTTCATTTTCCTATTCGAAAAGCGAAAAGGAAACTGAATAACGAAAAGGAAAATGAATGTCAAAAAGGAAAATGGTTCATTTTCCTATTCGAAAAGCGAAAAGGAAACTGAATAACGAAAAGGAAAATGAATGTCGAAAAGGAAAATGGTTCATTTTCCTATTCGGATAACGAATAGGAATCTGAATAACGAAAAGGAAAATGAATGTCGAAAAGGAAAATGGTTCATTTTCCTATTTGAAAAGCGAAAAGGAAACTGAATAACGAAAAGGAAAATGAATGTCGAAAAGGAAAATGGTTCATTTTCCTATTCGGATAACGAATAGGAAACTGAATAACGAAAAGGAAAATGAATGTCGAAAAGGAAAATGGTTCATTTTCCTATTCGAAAAGCGAAAAGGAAACTGAATAACGAAAAGGAAAATGAATGTCGAAAAGGAAAATGGCTCATTTTTCTATTCGGATAACGAATAGGAATCTGAATAACGAAAAAGAAAATGAATGTCGAAAAGGAAAATGGTTCATTTTCCTATTCGAAAAGCGAAAAGGAAACTGAATAACGAAAAGGAAAATGAATGTCGAAAAGGAAAATGGTTCATTTTCCTATTCGGATAACGAATAGGAAACTGAATAACGAAAAGGAAAATGAATGTCGAAAAGGAAAATGGTTCATTTTCCTATTCGAAAAGCGAAAAGGAAACTGAATAACGAAAAGGAAAATGAATGTCGAAAAGGAAAACGGTTCATTTTCCTATTCGGATAACGAATAGGAAACTGAATAATGAAAAGGAAAATGAATGTCGAAAAGGAAAATGGTTCATTTTCCTATTCGAAAAGCGAAAAGGAAACTGAATAACGAAAAGGAAAATGAATGTCAAAAAGGAAAATGGTTCATTTTCCTATTCGAAAAGCGAAAAGGAAACTGAATAACGAAAAGGAAAATGAATGTCGAAAAGGAAAATGGTTCATTTTCCTATTCGGATAACGAATAGGAATCTGAATAACGAAAAAGAAAATGAATGTCGAAAAGGAAAATGGTTCATTTTCCTATTTGAAAAGCGAAAAGAAAACTGAATAACGAAAAGGAAAATGAATGTCGAAAAGGAAAATGGTTCATTTTCCTATTCAAAAAGCGAAAAGGAAACTGAATAACGAAAAGGAAAATGACTGTCGAAAAGGAAAATGGTTCATTTTCCTATTCGGATAACGAATAGGAATCTGAATAACGAAAAAGAAAATGAATGTCGAAAAGGAAAATGGTTCATTTTCCTATTTGAAAAGCGAAAATGAAACTGAATAACGAAAAGGAAAATGAATGTCGAAAAGGAAAATGGTTCATTTTTCTATTCGGATAACGAATAGGAATCTGAATAACGAGAAAGAAAATGAATGTCGAAAAGGAAAATGGTTCATTTTCCTATTCGAAAATCGAAAAGGAAACTGAATAACGAAAAGGAAAATGAATGTCGAAAAGGAAAACGGTTCATTTTCCTATTCGGATAACGAATAGGAAACTGAATAATGAAAAGGAAAATGAATGTCGAAAAGGAAAATGGTTCATTTTCCTATTCGAAAAGCGAAAAGGAAACTGAATAACGAAAAGGAAAATGAATGTCAAAAAGGAAAATGGTTCATTTTCCTATTCGAAAAGCGAAAAGGAAACTGAATAACGAAAAGGAAAATGAATGTCGAAAAGGAAAATGGTTCATTTTCCTATTCGGATAACGAATAGGAATCTGAATAACGAAAAAGAAAATGAATGTCGAAAAGGAAAATGGTTCATTTTCCTATTTGAAAAGCGAAAAGAAAACTGAATAACGAAAAGGAAAATGAATGTCGAAAAGGAAAATGGTTCATTTTCCTATTCGAAAAGCGAAAAGGAAACTGAATAACGAAAAGGAAAATGAATGTCAAAAAGGAAAATGGTTCATTTTCCTATTCGAACAGCGAAAAGGAAACTGAATAACGAAAAGGAAAATGAATGTCAAAAAGGAAAATGGTTCATTTTCCTATTCGAAAAGCGAAAAGGAAACTGAATAACGAAAAGGAAAATGACTGTCGAAAAGGAAAATGGTTCATTTTCCTATTCGGATAACGAATAGGAATCTGAATAACGAAAAAGAAAATGAATGTCGAAAAGGAAAATGGTTCATTTTCCTATTTGAAAAGCGAAAATGAAACTGAATAACGAAAAGGAAAATGAATGTCGAAAAGGAAAATGGTTCATTTTTCTATTCGGATAACGAATAGGAATCTGAATAACGAGAAAGAAAATGAATGTCGAAAAGGAAAATGGTTCATTTTCCTATTCGAAAATCGAAAAGGAAACTGAATAACGAAAAGGAAAATGAATGTCGATAAGGAAAATGGTTCATTTTTCTATTCGGATAACGAATAGGAATCTGAATAACGAAAAAGAAAATGAATGTCGAAAAGGAAAATGGTTCATTTTCCTTTTCGAAAAGCGAAAAGGAAACTGAATAACGAAAAGGAAAATGAATGTCGAAAAGGAAAATGGTTCATTTTCCTATTCGGATAACGAATAGGAAACTGAATAACGAAAAGGAAAATGAATGTCGAAAAGGAAAATGGTTCATTTTCCTATTCGAAAAGCGAAAAGGAAACTGAATAACGAAAAGGAAAATGAATGTCGAAAAGGAAAACGGTTCATTTTCCTATTCGGATAACTAATAGGAAACTGAATAACGAAAAGGAAAATGAATGTCGAAAAGGAAAATGGTTCATTTTCCTATTCGAAAAGCGAAAAGGAAACTGAATAACGAAAAGGAAAATGAATGTCAAAAAGGAAAATGGTTCATTTTCCTATTCGAAAAGCGAAAAGGAAACTGAATAACGAAAAGGAAAATGAATGTCGAAAAGGAAAATGGTTCATTTTCCTATTCGGGTAACGAATAGGAATCTGAATAACGAAAAGGAAAATGAATGTCGAAAAGGAAAATGGTTCATTTTCCTATTTGAAAAGCGAAAAGGAAACTGAATAACGAAAAGGAAAATGAATGTCGAAAAGGAAAATGGTTCATTTTCCTATTCGGATAACGAATAGGAAACTGAATAACGAAAAGGAAAATGAATGTCGAAAAGGAAAATGGTTCATTTTCCTATTCGAAAAGCGGAAAGGAAACTGAATAACGAAAAGGAAAATGGTTCATTTTCCCATTCAAATAGCAAAAAGGAAAGCTAATGACTAAAAGAAAAAACACACGATTTTCATTTTCGAATATCGAAAAGGAAAAAACGAAAAGGAAAACAACTTGAGTTACGTGAGAATTGTTCATTTAATATAAATTTTGAAGAAGGCATTAATACAAAAACCAAGGTACAATACATACCACAACAGGGTCAATATAGCCTGAAACAATGCTAATATAGCCTGAAACAGGGCCAATATAGACTGAAACAGGGCCAATATAGACTAAACTATGGACAATACGGATTGAAGGGATTAAGATAATCAAGGCATTGAAATTACGTAATGGTGTTAATAAAATATTTAATTTTACATTTTGGTCGGATTGATGACACATAATATTTAAGTGTTGTTATCTGGTTAATAAACACATTAAGAAATATGAAATATGCATTTTTATAACGACCTTTCTATGCTCGTTCAAAAATAATGACCATCGGTTGGCTGTAATGTATCTAGGCAGTGTCTCGGTCCAGTACAGCATCACTGGGGTATTGTTACAGATTATGGATATAGAGAGTCTGCGCAAATATACGTTCTTTTATACTATATTGTTATATATTTATTATGTCTTCTCCTTCCATGTTCAACCCATTTAAGAGCATCGTTCAGTAAATTCTTATATTTCACTCCTTACCTCGGTCTTTTTGATAAATTTTGTGAAAAATACAGGTACATGACGAACGCTTGTGAATATTTAACTCTGTCATCTGGTAAATAGAAAAAGATGAAAGGGGTAAGGTGAACGATTTTATCAATCACTTTAAAAAAAGTGTACGTTGAATTCAGTAAAACAGCATACTGACCTAATGCAAATATGGAAATATTGGACCTAGTATAGCATATGCACATTCTCATGAATAATCTAATCTGCATTATCAGGAACTCAACGAAAATCATATTACCATACTATTGGATTAATATTAGTAAATATTGCTCTCGTAAGAAATCACACTGTATTTGGAAGCCTGAAAGAAGACATCCACTTAGGAAAATAGTTCACAATATTCATGCAATAATCCTCTAATATTGCACCAGAATATATTGAAGCGAATACAGACGTCATCAAATAGTGACGTCATCAACAGCGAAACTCTTACACTTGTAGCGATTTGTTGTACATAAGAGGATAGTTTCATGAATAATATATTGCCCTTCCCATGTTTTTTTCTTGGAACTTTTGTAGACACCAATAATTATCACACTCTATTAATATTAGAATGATCATCGCATGTATCCCCATTTAATGTCATGTTTAGTAGGGTTATGACTCTCGTGATTAAGATACAAAATAGTTTTAATACAAATTAAAAACTATATACCGGTGTCTGTAAGTATACCTTGTCATCAAAGTCTTATGTTCTTCTATAAATGGACAAGACTTTTGACCTTGGACATAATGATGACACATGTATAAAGGCCACCAGTCTCTGACTGTTATATTTCAAAGGGTAAAGTAATCTTCACGATGTCAAAGTAATAAAGGCTATAAAGTCGCCAACATAAACACTTCTTTATTAAGAAACGAAGTATCTGCCATAAATTTGTTCAACTCCATAATTTCGGAAGTAACATTCACTATTTATCTAATTAAAAAATAAAAATAAGGATTAGACTCACTTCCACTTTCAGTTGTCGCCATGATTGATTCCATGTTTTATGTAAATGTGATAACATGTTTAAAAATCAGTTGTGTTATTTATAACCATTATTTAATTATTGGTTTTTTTGTTATTGAAGTTGTTATTTTGTAAGTTTTGCATGATTTTACATTCTGCCACGAAATATTTTTTCACAACTCTACAATTGGACACGCGGGAGGTACGTGGTAATATGTTACCACTCGCTATGGCTCGTGGCAAAATATTCACGAGTATAATGCCCACCCATGTTAAAACGACTAAAGTATGATATGCATATGAATTATTTCTCCAAAAGATCAGATTCTTGTAGTCATAGCACACTGGGGTAATGGCAGGCAGTAAAAACCGAAACCCAGTCACTAGAGTACCAGCACACTGGGGTAATGGTAGGCAGCAAAAAACGAACCCAGTCACTAGAGTACCAGCACACTGGGGTAATGGTAGGCAGTAAAAAACGAACCCAGTCACTAGAGTACCAGCACACGGGGGTAATGGTAGGCAGTAAAAAACGAACCCAGTCACTAGAGTACCAGCACACTGGGGTAATGGTAGGCAGTAAAAACCGAACCCAGTCACTAGAGTACCAGTACACTGGGGTAATGGTAGGCAGTAACGGTAAATATAATAACGAGGTGTACTCGTCTATTACATGGATGTCTAGTTTCCGTAACAAAGGTCGGGCACTCCAAAATTTATTCAAACAACCATTTGTATATCTGAACATGTCTGTATCATATCAGAAAAGGAACTGCAGACCATAAGCCATCAACTGTACATGTATAATATCAGACAGGCAGCCACAGGCTAACACCAAAACAAGCTCAGTATGTACCAACATCTGGTCACGTGGTCACATTGATTTCATGGTTGCCTATGGTGCAATATATTCACCTATAAATCTGGAAATTTCGTAAAAGGAGTGGTAACATTCATTTAATATTCAGAGCAAGACCAAAGAAAGCAGGAAATGTCGTGAAAGGAGCATGACACTCTCCAATCAAGAGATACCGCGGTCAGGCTTTCCGTATTATGACCCATTGACTGCCCATTTACACTAACGAGAGTAAAGGCTTACCAAACCCGCCATCATGGAATACTCTCGTCAGCTGAATAGATTGAGCACTTGGAACTCTCCAAATATGATATCAGATCAGTAACCTACGTTATAACCCGAGTGTATGGACATTGTACCATCTAATATTACTTCTGTTCTGTTCTCTTCTCTCCAGAAGTACTTTCAGGTATACTTCACTGAAGTGTCGGGGTAATGGTACTTAGTATACGTGAACGGACATAACATACGGCGTGCCATGCAGGTATAGTTCACTGAAATGTCGGCAGAATTCTACCTAGTATACGTGAACGGACACAACATATGGCATGCCATACAGGTAGAGTTCACTGAAGTGTCGGGATGATTCAACCTAGTATACGTGAACGGACATAACATACGGCGTGCCATGCAGGTATAGTTCACTGAAATGTCGGCAGAATTCTACCTAGTATACGTGAACGGACACAACATATGGCGTGCCATACAGGTATAGTTCACTGAAGTGTCGGGATGATTCAACCTAGTATACGTGAACGGACATAACATATGGCGTACCATGCAGGTATAGTTCACTGAAGTGTCGGTATAATTCTACCTAGTATACGTGAACGGACATAACATATGGCGTACCATGCAGGTATAGTTCACTGAAGTGTCGGTAGAATTCTACCTATTATACGTGAACGGACATAACATACGGCGTGCCATAAAGGTATAGTTCACTGTAGTGTCGGGCAGGATTCTACCTAGTATACGTGAACGGACATGACATACGGCGTGCCTAAAAGCTGTAGTTCACTGAAGTGTCGGGATGATTCTACCTAGTATACGTGAACGGACATAACATATGGCGTACCATGCAGGTATAGTTCACTGAAGTGTCGGGATGATTCAACCTAGTATACGTGAACGGACATAACATATGGCGTACCATGTAGGTATAGTTCACTGAAGTGTCGGCAGAATTCTACCTAGTATACGTGAACGGACATAACATACGGCGTGCCATACAGGTATAGTTCACTGTAGTGTCAGGCAGGATTCTACCTAGTATACGTGAACGGACATAACATATGGCGTGCCATACAGGTATAGTTCACTGAAGTGTCGGGATGATTCTACCTAGTATACGTGAACGGACATAACATACGGCGTGTCATACAGGTATAGTTCACTGTAGTGTCGGACAGGATTCTACCTAGTATACGTGAACGGACATAACATATGGCGTGCCATACAGGTATAGTTCACTGAAGTGTCGGGATGATTCTACCTAGTATACGTGAACGGACATAACATACGGCGTGCCATACAGGTGTAGTTCACTGAAGTGTCGGGATAATTCTACCTATTATACGTGAACGGACATAACATACGGCGTGCCATACAGGTATAGTTCATTGAAGTGTTGGCAGGATTCTACCTAGTAAACGTGAACGGACATAACATATGGCGTGCCATACAGGTATAGTTCACTGAAGTGTCGGGATGATTCTACCCAGTATACGTGAACGGACATAACATACGGCGTGCCATACAGGTATAGGTCACTGAAGTGTCGAGCAGGATTATACCTAGTATACGTGAACGAACACAACATAGGGCGTGCCATACAGGTATAGTTCACTAAAGTGTCGGGCAGGATTCTCCCTAGTATACGTGACGGACATAACATATGGCGTGCCATACAGGTATAGTTCACTGAAGTGTCGGGATGATTCAACCTAGTATACGTGAACGGACATAACATACGGCGTGCCATGCAGGTATAGTTCACTGAAATGTCGGCAGAATTCTACCTAGTATACGTGAACGGACACAACATATGGCGTGCCATACAGGTATAGTTCACTGAAGTGTCGGGATGATTCAACCTAGTATACGTGAACGGACATAACATATGACGTACCATGCAGGTATAGTTCACTGAAGTGTCGGTATAATTCTACCTAGTATACGTGAACGGACATAACATATGGCGTACCATGCAGGTATAGTTCACTGAAGTGTCGGTAGAATTCTACCTATTAGGCGTGAACGGACATAACATACGGCGTGCCATAAAGGTATAGTTCACTGTAGTGTCGGGCAGGATTCTACCTAGTATACGTGAACGGACATAACATACGGCGTGCCTAAAAGCTGTAGTTCACTGAAGTGTCGGGATGATTCTACCTAGTATACGTGAACGGACATAACATATGGCGTACCATGCATATATAGTTCACTGAAGTGTCGGCAGAATTCTACCTAGTATACGTGAACGGACATAACATACGGCGTGCCATACAGGTATAGTTCACTGTAGTGTCAGGCAGGATTCTACCTAGTATACGTGAACGGACATAACGTATGGCGTGCCATACAGGTATAGTTCACTGAAGTGTCGGGATGATTCTACCTAGTATACGTGAACGGACATAACATACGGCGTGTCATACAGGTGTAGTTCACTGAAGTGTCGGGATAATTCTACCTATTATGCGTGAACGGACATAACATACGGCGTGCCATAAAGGTATAGTTCACTGTAGTGTCGGGCAGGATTCTACCTAGTATACGTGAACGGACATAACATACGGCGTGCCTAAAAGCTGTAGTTCACTGAAGTGTCGGGATGATTCTACCTAGTATACGTGAACGGACATAACATATGGCGTACCATACAGGTATAGTTCACTGAAGTGTCGGGATGATTCTACCTAGTATACGTGAACGGACATAACATACGGCGTGCCATACAGGTATAGTTCACTGTAGTGTCAGGCAGGATTCTACCTAGTATACGTGAACGGACATAACATATGGCATGCCATACAGGTATAGTTCACTGAAGTGTCGGGATGATTCTACCTAGTATACGTGAACGGACATAACATAGGGCGTGCCATACAGGTATAGGTCACTGAAGTGTCGAGCAGGATTATACCTAGTATACGTGAACGAACACAACATATGGCGTGCCATAAAGGTATAGTTCATTGAAGTGTTGGCAGTATTCTACCTAGTAAACGTGAACGGACATAACATATGGCGTGCCATACAGGTATAGTTCACTGAAGTGTCGGGATGATTCTACCTAGTATACGTGAACGGACATAACATACGGCGTGCCATGCAGGTATAGTTCACTGAAATGTCGGCAGAATTCTACCTAGTATACGTGAACGGACACAACATATGGCGTGCCATACAGGTATAGTTCACTGAAGTGTCGGGATGATTCAACCTAGTATACGTGAACGGACATAACATATGACGTACCATGCAGGTTTAGTTCACTGAAGTGTCGGTATAATTCTACCTAGTATACGTGAACGGACATAACATATGGCGTACCATGCAGGTATAGTTCACTGAAGTGTCGGGATAATTCTACCTAGTATACGTGAACGGACATAACATACGGCGTGCCTAAAAGCTGTAGTTCACTGAAGTGTCGGGATGATTCTACCTAGTATACGTGAACGGACATAACATATGGCGTACCATGCAGGTATAGTTCACTGAAGTGTCGGCAGAATTCTACCTAGTATACGTGAACGGACATAACATACGGCGTGCCATACAGGTATAGTTCACTGAAGTGTCGGGATGATTCTACCTAGTATACGTGAACGGACATAACATATGGCGTGCCATACAGGTATAGTTCACTGTAGTGTCAGGCAGGATTCTACCTAGTATACGTGAACGGACATAACATATGGCGTGCCATACAGGTATAGTTCACTGAAGTGTCGGGATGATTCTACCTAGTATACGTGAACGGACATAACATATGGCCTGCCATACAGGTATAGTTCACTGTAGTGTCAGGCAGGATTCTACCTAGTATACGTGAACGGACATAACATATGGCGTGCCATACAGGTATAGTTCACTGAAGTGTCGGGATGATTCAACCTAGTATACGTGAACGGACATAACATACGGCGTGCCATGCAGGTATAGTTCACTGAAATGTCGGCAGAATTCTACCTAGTATACGTGAACGGAAACAACATATGGCGTGCCATACAGGTATAGTTCACTGAAGTGTCGGGATGATTCAACCTAGTATACGTGAACGGACATAACATATGACGTACAATGCAGGTTTAGTTCACTGAAGTGTCGGTATAATTCTACCTAGTATACGTGAACGGACATAACATATGACGTACCATGCAGGTTTAGTTCACTGAAGTGTCGGTATAATTCTACCTAGTATACGTGAACGGACATAACATATGGCGTACCATGCAGGTTTAGTTCACTGAAGTGTCGGTATAATTCTACCTAGTATACGTGAACGGACATAACATATGGCGTACCATGCAGGTATAGTTCACTGAAGTGTCGGGATAATTCTACCTATTATACGTGAACGGACATAACATACGGCGTGTCATACAGGTGTAGTTCACTGTAGTGTTGGGCAGGATTCTACCTAGTATACGTGAACGGACATAACATACGGCGTGCCTAAAAGCTGTAGTTCACTGAAGTGTCGGGATGATTCTACCTAGTATACGTGAACGGACATAACATATGGCGTACCATGCAGGTATAGTTCACTGAAGTGTCGGCAGAATTCTACCTAGTATACGTGAACGGACATAACATACGGCGTGCCATACAGGTATAGTTCACTGAAGTGTCGGGATGATTCTACCTAGTATACGTGAACGGACATAACATATGGCGTACCATGCAGGTATAGTTCACTGAAGTGTCGGCAGAATTCTACCTAGTATACGTGAACGGACATAACATACGGCGTGCCATACAGGTATAGTTCACTGAAGTGTCGGGATGATTCTACCTAGTATACGTGAACGGACATAACATACGGCGTGTCATACAGGTGTAGTTCACTGTAGTGTCGGACAGGATTCTACCTAGTATACGTGAACGGACATAACATACGGCGTGCCATACAGGTGTAGTTCACTGAAGTGTCGGGATAATTCTACTTATTATACGTGAACGGACATAACATACGGCGTGCCATACAGGTGTAGTTCACTGAAGTGTCGGGATAATTCTACCTATTATACGTGAACGGACATAACATACGGCGTGCCATACAGGTATAGTTCACTGAAGTGTCGGGATGATTCTACCTAGTATACGTGAACGGACATAACATACGGCGTGTCATACAGGTGTAGTTCACTGAAGTGTCGGCAGAATTCTACCCAGTATACGTGAACGGACATAACATACGGCGTGTCATACAGGTGTAGTTCACTGTAGTGTCGGACAGGATTCTACCTAGTATACGTGAACGGACATAACATACGGCGTGCCATACAGGTGTAGTTCACTGAAGTGTCGGGATAATTCTACCTATTATACGTGAACGGACATAACATACGGCGTGCCATAAAGGTATAGTTCATTGAAGTGTTGGCAGTATTCTACCTAGTAAACGTGAACGGACATAACATATGGCGTGCCATACAGGTATAGTTCACTGAAGTGTCGGCAGAATTCTACTTAGTATACGTGAACGGACATAACATACGGCGTGCCATACAGGTATAGGTCACTGAAGTGTCGAGCAGGATTATACCTAGTATACGTGAACGAACACAACATAGGGCGTGCCATACAGGTATAGTTCACTAAAGTGTCGGGCAGGATTCTCCCTAGTATACGTGACGGACATAACATATGGCGTGCCATACAGGTATAGTTCACTGAAGTGTCGGGATGATTCAACCTAGTATACGTGAACGGACATAACATATGGCGTACCATGCAGGTATAGTTCACTGAAGTGTCGGTAGAATTCTACCTATTATACGTGAACGGACATAACATACGGCGTGCCATAAAGGTATAGTTCACTGTAGTGTCGGGCAGGATTCTACCTAGTATACGTGAACGGACATAACATACGGCGTGCCTAAAAGCTGTAGTTCACTGAAGTGTCGGGATGATTCTACCTAGTATACGTGAACGGACATAACATATGGCGTACCATGCAGGTATAGTTCACTGAAGTGTCGGCAGAATTCTACCTAGTATACGTGAACGGACATAACATACGGCGTGCCATACAGGTATAGTTCACTGTAGTGTCAGGCAGGATTCTACCTAGTATACGTGAACGGACATAACATATGGCGTGCCATACAGGTATAGTTCACTGAAGTGTCGGGATGATTCTACCTAGTATACGTGAACGGACATAACATACGGCGTGTCATACAGGTATAGTTCACTGTAGTGTCGGACAGGATTCTACCTAGTATACGTGAACGGACATAACATACGGCGTGCCATACAGGTATAGTTCACTGAAGTGTCGGGATAATTCTACCTAGGATACGTGAACAGACACAACATATGGCGTGCCATACAGGTATAGTTCACTGAAGTGTAGGGATGATTCTACCTAGTATACGTGAACGGACATAACATACGGCGTGCCATACAGGTATAGGTCACTGAAGTGTCGAGCAGGATTATACCTAGTATACGTGAACGAACACAACATAGGGCGTGCCATACAGGTATAGTTCACTAAAGTGTCGGGCAGGATTCTCCCTAGTATACGTGACGGACATAACATATGGCGTGCCATACAGGTATAGTTCACTGAAGTGTCGGCAGAATTCTACCTAGTATACGTGAACGGACACAACATATGGCGTGCCATACAGGTATAGTTCACTGAAGTGTCGGGATGATTCAACCTAGTATACGTGAACGGACATAACATATGACGTACCATGCAGGTATAGTTCACTGTAGTGTCGGGATGATTCAACCTAGTATACGTGAACGGACATAACATACGGCGTGCCATGCAGGTATAGTTCACTGAAATGTCGGCAGAATTCTACCTAGTATACGTGAACGGACACAACATATGGCGTGCCATACAGGTATAGTTCACTGAAGTGTCGGGATGATTCAACCTAGTATACGTGAACGGACATAACATATGACGTACCATGCAGGTATAGTTCACTGAAGTGTCGGTATAATTCTTTATAGTATACGTGAACAGACATAACATATGGCGTACCATGCAGGTATAGTTCACTGAAGTGTCGGTAGAATTCTACCTATTATACGTGAACGGACATAACATACGGCGTGCCATAAAGGTATAGTTCACTGTAGTGTCGGGCAGGATTCTACCTAGTATACGTGAACGGACATAACATATGGCGTGCCATACAGGTATAGTTCACTGAAGTGTCGGGATGATTCAACCTAGTATACGTGAACGGACATAACATATGACGTACCATGCAGGTATAGTTCACTGAAGTGTCGGTATAATTCTACCTAGTATACGTGAACAGACATAACATATGGCGTACCATGCAGGTATAGTTCACTGAAGTGTCGGTAGAATTCTACCTATTATACGTGAACGGACATAACATACGGCGTGCCATAAAGGTATAGTTCACTGTAGTGTCGGGCAGGATTCTACCTAGTATACGTGAACGGACATAACATATGGCGTACCATGCAGGTATAGTTCACTGAAGTGTCGGGATGATTCAACCTAGTATACGTGAACGGACATAACATATGGCGTACCATACAGGTATAGTTCACTGAAGTGTTGGCAGGATTCTACCTAGTAAACGTGAACGGACATAACATATGGCGTGCCATACAGGTATAGTTCACTGAAGTGTCGGGATGATTCTACCTAGTATACGTGAACGGACATAACATACGGCGTGCCATACAGGTATAGGTCACTGAAGTGTCGAGCAGGATTATACCTAGTATACGTGAACGAACACAACATAGGGCGTGCCTTACAGGTATAGTTCACTAAAGTGTCGGGCAGGATTCTCCCTAGTATACGTGACGGACATAACATATGGCGTGCCATACAGGTATAGTTCACTGAAGTGTCGGGATGATTCTACCTAGTATACGTGAACAGACATAACATATGGCGTACCATGCAGGTATAGTTCACTGAAGTGTCGGTATAATTCTACCTAGTATACGTGAACAGACATAACATATGGCGTACCATGCAGGTATAGTTCACTGAAGTGTCGGTAGAATTCTACCTATTATACGTGAACGGACATAACATACAGCGTGCCATAAAGGTATAGTTCACTGTAGTGTCGGGCAGGATTCTACCTAGTATACGTGAACGGACATAACATATGGCGTACCATGCAGGTATAGTTCACTGAAGTGTCGGGATGATTCAACCTAGTATACGTGAACGGACATAACATATGGCGTACCATACAGGTATAGTTCACTGAAGTGTTGGCAGGATTCTACCTAGTAAACGTGAACGGACATAACATATGGCGTGCCATACAGGTATAGTTCACTGAAGTGTCGGGATGATTCTACCTAGTATACGTGAACGGACATAACATACGGCGTGCCATACAGGTATAGGTCACTGAAGTGTCGAGCAGGATTATACCTAGTATACGTGAACGAACACAACATAGGGCGTGCCTTACAGGTATAGTTCACTAAAGTGTCGGGCAGGATTCTCCCTAGTATACGTGACGGACATAACATATGGCGTGCCATACAGGTATAGTTCACTGAAGTGTCGGGATGATTCTACCTAGTATGCGTGAACGGACATAACGTACGGCGTGCCATACAGGTATAGCTCACTGTAGTGTCGGGCAGGATTCTACCTAGTATACGTGAACGGACATAACATACGGCGTGCCATACAGGTCTAGTTCACTGAAGTGTCGGGATGATTCTACCTAGTATACGTGAACGGACATAACATATGGCGTGCCATACAGGTATAGTTCACTGAAGTGTCCGCAGGATTCTACCTACATGTAGTATACGTGAACGGACATAACATATGGCGTACCATGCAGGTATAGTTCACTGAAGTGTCGGCATAATTCTACCTATTATACGTGAACGGACATAACATGCGGCGTGCCATACAGGTATAGTTCACTGAAGTGTCGGGATGATACTACCTACATGTAGTATACGTGAACGGACATAACATATGGCGTGCCATACAGGTAAAGTTCACTGAAGTGTCGGCAGAATTCTACCTATTATACGTATTTCATTCGTTGTAGTAGATTGCACTAAATCCAATGATCAGAACTTTTACTATGCTAGTATGCAGTAAGGTTTTTTTCTAAAGCGTATGTCTGTCCCTTTACATATTGTCATCACTATTGACTGGGTGTCTGTTATCTTTTGTCTGTCATTTTTTAAACCTTTTCTCCTCTGGAACCACATAAGGTACCTAGTTTTAGCTTTGTATCCAGGAGTTTGATCCATGCAATGTAAAACAAATACATTGTTTTAATCAAAACGCAGTTTGCACAACTGGTAATGTTTTCTTGTATGTAGTACGTAATACCGGTAGATTATAAAGCAATTGAAGTTTTGTCAATTCTTTTACGTTGAAAATTGTAACAATTTCAATAAGACCTAGCGCACGTTATTGTGGCCTCTAAACGTAACGTCATTTGAGCTTTTTGAAGGTACGTTGAATTACGTCGTGCACCTTGAAGTAGGGTTTTATCTCTAGATTTGTATGTCTATGTCCACAATAAATAACTTTTTTTGTTCAAATTGTATTTAAATTCGCACACATACGTTTTGCGCATTGATATTTTCCTTATCGAAAACATTTATAGTATTTTGATGCAACTTTATTTATAATAACATCGGTTTTAAAAAGTGGCGCTAACGAAAACGGCTATAGACATAGACAATATATATATATATCTATATGAATAGGTCTGGTTTAAAGATTCAATATATTATTAGGTACCATTTTATAACGTCCAAAATATATGAATATGGTGAGTTTTCAAATATCTCCCGACGGACCGCACACCTGTACTTAAAATACTCCTTAGTACACCGCCCCCACCACCACCCCGTGATAAAGACTGACGCATTATTTTTTTAAACAATAACCTTTAGTAGTTTTATTGTTTGCATTATCATTATAAAAGTACTACTAATGGCATCATTAGGTTTACATCTGATAGTATGTAATCTTCCAGTAAAACTAAAGTATCGTTATAAGAAGAGCATCACACAATAAAAAAAATGTGTTTTTCAAAAAGTAGACAATGTCGTAGATATCGGGTCAAAAAAAACCTACGAGATGTAAACAATTAAATTTTATTTGAACACTATACACATAACCGAGTATTAAGTTGATCTTCATTCCAAATTCAATCTAATTAAAATTAAATCTTTCATTTGCTCCCCCTTTTTGTTATTGTTGCTGTCTTCACAGTGAGAATAACAAGAAAAAGTTGGAGCAAGCAAAAGATTTAATTTTAATAGAATTGTTTGTTCCAAATAGTTCTCTTAACATAAAGGATCTAAAACCGAGTGATAGATTGGGTTTTTTTTTGTTTTAATTATATAGTAACTGTATTGTATTTGAAGATTTGCCGGCATCAATTGATGATTTGATGACTGGAAACAAAGTTTACTGGCTACGCCAGTAAACGGATATTTCCAACCATCAATTCACAAATTGGTGCCAGAAAATCTTCCAGTAAATTACAGTTATGTCCATTTCACTACTACGACAATAAAAAACTAATTTAAATGACAAAAATTGGCATTTAACGTCTGCGCTTGCGTTAACTTCTTACGTTGTCAATCGTGGAATTGATGTCATGAAATTATTCACGTTGTCAAATCAAAAAAGACGTTACATTAGAAATTGCATTAGAATGGATTTTTTACTCCACAGCATTTTCCTCTATGCCAATGCGCCCAGTTTTCACATATTGAGATGTTTTCTAGAGGTAAGTGTGAATTTGTCAACTACTGCACTTCTCTATACCTTAATACATTCATCCAATATTGGGAACAGTTTTACTTCATTGCAATGCCTTATCGATATAAATTAAGATGCTGGTTACTCACATAAATAATAAAATGAATAAATAATATTAACATTGTAATTGGTCTGTGCAGACATGAATTAAAAACAACAGAAATATGAGTCTCTAAGTGAATCGGCTGGTAATATAGAGATTTTAGAAGATTTGAGAAATTTTTACTAGTGATCTTACCACCGGCTGACATGGAGAATTGCTTGTATAACAAATACGCAGGAATAGGAACTAACTTCAGTTAATCTTTTTCTGCATGTCTTGCCTGAAAGTAGTTTTACAAATTATTATCCGAGAAAAAAAAGGATCAGACAGGTACAATATTGTACGTTGGAACCGCAATTAATTAACGCATGCAGTCATGTTTAAAAATACTCAATTTACATGACGAGTCCGTTTTGAGAGAGTGCCATATCAGCTAAGAATTTTTCAACTTGCACACCTTCTTTCCTAGACTTTTTTCGACGTAATCGACGTGGATGTACATGCTGCCGATCCTCCGGGTGGCTAAATCTTGATAGTAACCCTTGTCGGCAGAGGTTGAATTTTACAGAGACTAGAATCAGGAACCTCAGTTTAAAATGATGCTAGTGTCTACATGTACGCATGAAAGATAATATTATTCTTGTTAGTGGATCCTTCATATTGGATGTTTTGGTATATCAGATCGGTAAACCCAAGCCATTTTGTAAAAATTATAGCTGTATTGGAATATGTGAACATGTCATTTTAACCAAACTGATTAATAACTGTCATTATATAGGTGTTTTATAAGGGACCTGTATTATATCCTCGAAGCCGTGTTGTGCATCGGACAGCTGTATTGGCCCGAGAAAACCAGCCTCCTCGACCCAATACGGCTTCCCTTGAACATAATACAGGTTCAATATGAAAACAACCATTTAATGACACTATAATAATTTTCTGACAGTTTACCGATATGGTAAGTATTAATTATTTAGTAATATATTTATAGATTATTTGCGTTTTTGAAACGAGATGCATTTTCTCGTCCGTATCAAATGTATCTAGTCTTTAAAAAACGTAAGTAATCTGTTTATCTCTGTTTTGTAACACGGTGTTTACTTAACAACGTCTTGACAACGAGGTGAGAGAAAAGGAATCTAACACTGGTGGGATCGCAAGACAGGAAAATCTCCAACACCCAAGTGATAACATTTCTGGTCTCCAACGAGTCTAAGCTAGACCAAACAAAAGAAATATTTCGCAATGACGTTTGAGATTTTCCCGTATGCCCTACCAACGGTGTTTAATTCTTTTTCTCACTAATTCGTTTAAAACAAATCCTGTGCTGTTGTTGAAAGATGAAAAAACAAATAGAGTTATCTACCCTGAACGTAATCTACAGTGTACATTCGTTGCGCTGAGTTGATTTTAATGTGTACTACTATCATAGTGTGGCACTAATGGGGTCATGGAAGCTCAAATATGTTGTTTTTATGTTAATGTTTGCACAGGGCCTAGTAAACCAACACAACTAAAGCAAATATATTGTATGATTTTTATTGCTGAACCGACAGTTGACGTCACAATATATTTTTACGAGAAAGGGAGCGTGAAAATCTTATCCCACCCACGGGTTGAGACAAGGATATCTCAACCCGCTAAAAATTGACTGGGAATCCATGGGAACACATGTACAGTCGTTGAGCAGGAAGCCAGGACAACATTAAATGATGAAATTATTGTGTGTTCAGTTCCTTTTAATGATTTTAAACCATATATTTTAACTACATTTCTTCTTTGTGGCAGAGTGGCTGGGATCTTCAAGTTCATAATAAACTTCATGAGATCCAGCCGCTACTGCGCAAGTGTAACTTAACTAATTTGAGAGGTCGCAGAGACTAAGTTGTTTTAACAAGCTGACGCCTTGGTCATACTAAGACGACACATAGTTATATTTCGACCCGAGTGTGTGCTTTGTGACAGTCCGTACACCATCAATCATGTCTTGAAGGACTGTGCTGATGTGGCACACATTCGGAAACGTTTTTATACTGTAAATTCATATTTTGAGTTGTTTACAACTGTGGCTGGCAACACAATTTTACAGTTTTTAAAAGGCGTTTAATTTTTATAGTAAGTTATAATTTTAACATTCTTCCAATTGAGAAGTTGTATGTTGTATTGTTTAAGTTTCATTTTGAACTGTATATATACTCATATTATTTTATGAGGCTATAATTTTATCTGAGGAAGAATCACTATTAACATTTGCGTTGAATATATTATGTTAAAGGACAAGATAGGGTAAGGACCATTTTTGGCCCCCTCTTGAAAATAACTCATCTTTGCAGTAATTTGAGCATACAGACATAGCATTAAAAATATGGTCTTATTTTGGTGCTATCATGCGCATGCGCGATACACTTCACGTGCTTCCATGCTTGCCAATCTATAGCCTATTTTCAATTCAGCTTTAATTTGAAAGTAGTGGAAAAAACCAGAGTTCTCCCTCAATATTCCACCTGTTAATCCTACGGAACAAAATACTTCGTGGATACCCTATTGTGGATACCCTTTAATGATTTTTTTTTAATTAATTAGGTCAATTAAGAAACTGAATTAAGTCTTGTAATAGTTCATTATGGATCTATTTGTTAAATCATATAATTTAATTAACCCTAATTAGATGTATTTTAAATCTAGATTAATTAACATTTTAGATGTTCTATAAATAGACAATTGAGTCTGTTTAATTGTAAAAATAAATAAATAATACAATAACTGTTCAAATTACTTTAATATCCCCGTCTTGAGACGAATATGGGTCGGAGAGCCATCCACATACCGTCTTTACAATATACATAATAAAATATAGCACTTTATACAGCAATATAAACAAAGATTTATAGTTCATGATTTACGCGTTATTCACATCTCCAGCGAATATCCATGAGTTGAATCCGCATCCCACTGATCATCGATGCCAGTCAGGATGACTCTATTTCGTTTGAATGATCGTCGTACAGGTCTCTGTAGGCTATATGGTTCTTGTCGCTGCAACCACTTTCGTATCTTATATTTACTGAGTACGAATTTTCCTTCTTGTCGTACAAATCTGTACAACTTGTCAGGTCCTGCGAAACTAGCTGGACTTGACGGATCGTGATATATCGAACTCAAATAATGCTCCCACCTGGCCATATCTACACACTTTTAGTGAATGTTAAAAATAGGTATGATTCTGAGCTTTATATATTCGTGTCTTCCTCGTCCTCCTCCTCGTCTTCTTCGCTGTTATTTTCTTCATCCTGTTCTTCGTCGTCATCGTATTCCTCGTTGTCAATGACTTCATCGAGGTAGCTTTCCAACAACGACCTATATTTCCTAACAGATATTTTTATGGTTGTTTCATAGTCCACGCCATCGGTAACTAATCCATCGATAATTTTCATGACCTTGTTATGTAATTTGCCGTTCTGTAACTGTAGAAGATATTGAATAAGACTAGAATATTTGGAAATAAACTCGTCCATATCCTCGTCTCTAAGTTTGCGATCAGCCTTGCTCCTAGCCTCTTCTTCATCTAAGCCGTCAGACATATATTGATCGACTTTAGTTTCCCACTTGTCTTTGTTGGACTTTCTAGCTAAGGTGGCTATTTGTTCAAAAGCGGCATCTTCGTCGTCTTCGATGTCAAGTTTCAGTTTTTTCCTATTATTGTCATCGTTATCATCCTCGATTAATTTTCTTTTCAAATCATTTTCTGGGCACCATCTATTCATATGGCGGCTAAGTCGGGCACGCTTTCAAACACTAACCCACAATCGTCACAGGAAGGCATGTTTTCGTGATTATCTTTTAACGAAATATCTGGTTGGTTCACTTCTTTATTCTTCTGGTGTTCTGAAGCATCTGTCTGTTCACTTCGATGTCTGTCTGGCAAATGAGGTATATCTGACCATTCCTCTTTTATATACTGTCCGCTGGCGATTTGATTAAGTTTCGAATGTTCAAAGATGTCTGTTTTTAATCTTTCATCTTCTGGTGTTGTTTGCTTCAAATCTATAAATAGATAACCATGAGGTTGCTTTGTTCCTTCATTGTATTTCGTCATAAACTTCTTGGGATTATTTGGATACATCTGTCTGGCAAAAATTGTGGGTCCGACCTGATCGCGTGGGTTTTTAAATAATACCATATACTGGCTATTGATGCTCATGGTCCTGCTTTCTTTTGATTTGTAAAATGCGTTCTGAACAAGACATGCCACACTAAGATTCCTATGATGACTTCCCTCCACAAAGAGTTCACAAACATCCCGACTATTAGTAACATCCTTCATTAGATCGTCTAAGATTATTAAAGTAGGGAATTTTGTGTCAATGAATGAATCTTCATTTAAGTCCTCCGGGATACCCTGAACAAAAACCAGGTGTTTTACTGTCTGCTTCATTTCGTTGAACAGGGGTTGCCATCTTTTATAGCACCAAATGATGCGTTCTGGATTCGGTTTTATCATAGACTTAGCATTTTCTAGAAGTCTTTTCATCCAAAACGTCTTCCCAGATCCAGTCGGTCCTGCTAACATCATGGTGAAAGGATGTTTTAAAATCACTCCTCCTCCTCCTCCTCCTCCTCCTCCTCCTCCTCCTCCTCCTCCTCCTCCTCCTCCTCCTCCTCCTCCTCCTCCTCCTCCGCCTCCTCCTCCGCCTCGTCCTCCTCCTCGTCCTCCTCCTCCGCCTCCTCCTCCTCCTCCTCCGCCGCCGCCTCCTCCTCCGCCGCCTCCTCCTCCTCCTCCTCCTCCTCCTCCTTCATGTTCTGTATATTCATGTTTATTTTTCAAGTGCCGCATTAAATTGTCTTTTCTAGAAAATTTCAAGCCACAATCACCACAAGTCGTAGACATCGTTGCGAGCTTTAATAAACACGTCTTCCTCCTTCTACTGCTTGGCTAAAAATGAAAATGACCCGTTCATGTAATGTGGTTTATATTCTCCAGTGGCCGTATGCCAGGCTTGTGATACCGTCTTCGAGAATATACCTTTTATCGTCGAATGGGGACAGTCCTAGTTTGTTGATAGTTATGTTGAATAACGGGTGGTCATATGATCTGATCTGGGTCATTGCAGACATGTGAATGGTTCTGTCAAATAAGCAATCTTTGTAATGTTGGTGTCTGGTATGCTGTTTAATGACACTCTTCTTAATTCCTTTGGCTGTCTTCTTTTCGATCAACTTTTCATCTTCTTGATAGACAAGAGAATACATTTTGGATTTTAGACCTATAAATTCTTGAACAGGTATACCATGGGTTTCATCCTTCATTTTGCCTAGAACTTTTCTGTTTACTGTACTGTAAAGGGGATGAAATTGGTCGTACTCTGATGTATCGAACAGTGAACAGTTCTTTGTCTTGAAGCATGTCACTGTATATATCATCTGTATAGATGCTATAACATAGACTGTCCGTGTCCGTAAATAAAAGCTGCGCGTTTGAGCCATACCTCTTCTTCATGTAGTTATAATGAAAATCATACATAAGGGTCTTCGACACGTCTAATATGGTGAATCCTACGTAAATTGGTCTGTTTAGATACAATTTTTGCTTGAGTAAATGAACGGCTACCAAATCCTCGTTAAATATTTTAAATGCATGAAATGATGGCTTGTTGGTTAATTTCCTTGCTCTTGCTTGGTTGTTGACTAGTTGAACGTCGATTCGTTTTCTAAGGTTTTCCATTGTCTTGCCAAACACAGCGTTATTCATTAGCTTAAAAAAGTCTTTATCGAATTCATTTTTGGCAAGCTTTCTCTTCTCTGTGTTAAAGTCAATATATCTTTTCAACCATGGTTCCTGTCTGAAAGTCATTACTCGATAAACTTTTGTCAACTTTAGGCCTAAACTCAAATATAGCTTCAAGTTTCTGTAATGGACCACATACTTTTCTTTAGGGGATAGATTAGGGATAAGTTTTTCTGTTGAAGTTCCTTTCAGACCAAGATCTTCTAAAAGAGTTTTGGCATAGGGTGACAACATGTTTTCCGTGACTTTTATTCTTTCTGGTGCTAAAGGATATTCGTTATGAAGATCGTGAATTTCATGTGGGTATTCCAGGTCTACTTCTAATATGTATCCATCGCTATTATCATCTGACATCGAGTTTACATCGATGTTATCTATTTCTTCTTTTTCAAGCCATCTAAACCCATCTACAGGAAGGCTTTGTGACATCGCCCATCCGTATAAATTGTTAGCGTCTAAATACATTACATGACTACTTGGTTGACCTGGATCAAAATCTGGGACGTGTTTGTTGTTAGCTTTAGCATGGCGATGTGATATCATAGATATTCCACCTCTTAATCCTTTTTCAATAAAAAGGTGCATGTCTATGTCGGTCAGCAATTCCAGTCGCACACCTGTCATTTTCAACGCAGCCTGCCATGCCAACCCGGGAGAGGTGTAAAAGTGAGCTGCATCTAATCCATAGTAGTTTAGACAAATATCTCTGAAGTTCTCATAAACGTCAGCGAGAGAGAGAACGTCTGTAAGGACGTAGAGGTCGTGGTACTGTCCGAGGTCATTTAGATTAAATTCTTTCCATACTTCCTGCGCATGTGTATAATCCTCTTCTGTAATGTCTTCTCCCGACAATGAACTGTGAAAAGCTTCAATGGGTGGTAGCTTATTTTCTGAAAATTTTGATTCGGTGTCAAAATACTCGTATGGGTAGACTTGTTTTCTCAAAAGAAGCTGAATGTCATGCTCTGTAAAGTAATCTTTAATATGGTGAAATTTTTCGGAACCATCCTTCTCCAAATTTTGTACTAATTTTTCTAAAGATGATGGCATAAACTGAAACGAGTCTATGAAATCCATACATCCTAATGAAAATGAAATGTATTTCTCCATGTTGTTCGGTATACATTTTAGTTGCTTGTTGACTTTTCCTATAGCTTGCATGATCAGATGACTGTCATAACCCCTCAGATTGTGGAATATAACAGGAATGCGTCCCGTAAACTTGAAATTGATATTGCAGTCTCTATGTGCTGCACCTCTAAATTTGCCCGTCACGTGACAGTGGTCTCTTACTCGATCATCATCTAATGGGTTTCTGCAGATATGACAATGAGTAGCCTTTATGAATGATTGCCAATCACTACCTGTCATAACCATAGGCTCGCAATGTTTAAACCTTTTCTCTATATCCTCCTGTTCGCTGACCATACATTCCACAAATTTGTCAGCAGCATCCGAACCTCGATAGACAACAGGTTTCTTGGAAGTTGCCGGTGTCAGACCTACGACTTTGTAGGCAAATCCACATGGTATGTGCTTTGTAGTTTTTGTCGTTGAGGACTTATCTGGATCATTATCACAACCTTGAATGGGCACCTGAAGACTTTCAAAATCAGCATAGGGTACTTTCAACTGTTTTCTAACGTCTTTGTAGAATAACCATTTATCCTCTTCCTTTGGCATTTCAATTTTTTGTGTTCCATTTGTTTGACAATATGGTTTATGGTCTTCGAGAAGTCGTTCCTTGGTAAATCCATGAAGACAATATGGGCAGTAATAATATCTGTTGTGGTCTTTATGTTGATCACTAAGCAATCTGTTCAAGTCCTTGATCCAACAATAGTGTGACTTATTATTGTCCGATATCAACAGGAGATTGACATGCTTTTCGCAGCAATTCTTTGTTATGTGTACTGGGAAGACTTCGTTCTTTTCATATCCGAATACGTTGACGGAAATATCGTTTTGCTTTTCAAATTTCGGTATGTCCTCCATTTTCACGGGAAACGAAATGTTTGTGAATTTTATATCAGTTTGAAAGCTTTGATACTCGCTTACTCTATCTGAATTATGTTTACTAGGACGCAAAGCAGCAAGAACAGACCACATGAAGCATTTATTATCCTTGTTTTTCACGTTGATTATCGCATGTTTTGACCTTAATTTGATTGGCAGAGGGATATAGCTAGATCCACGCAGCGGTCTATAGCGTGCCATGTGTATGGTTAAATCGATAACTTTGTCCACCGTCCAATTGCTACCTTGCCGTTGATACTCGAAAAAGGACTTGTAAGTCTTCTTAATGGATTCTTTCATGCCTTCGTCGATATCTTCAGCTTTTAAACTTGTCTGGCATTTACCGCGAAAATGCGGCTCTGCTGATTCTATTTTATCGCCGTTTCTTTTAGTCATTTCCACTTTCATAGACAGATACCACTTGATTCCACCTCGTTCTTTAATGGCTTGTTTGATGACATCTTTAACGTTGTCATATTTGCTTCTCAAAAAAGTCATTGGGTCGAATTTTGCAATACCTTCAGCCGTAATAGTATGCGTGGTCGCTGTTCCTCCAAGAGCTCGATCGTTGCACGTTTCATCATAATTGTAGCCGACTTCTTTGCCACCACCGGTTTGAATCATTGGTTCCATGTGCTTCTTCATATGGCGTAAATAACTGTCTTTTCTGTTACATTTAAAACTGCATTTGGAACACGAATATCTCTCTTTTGAATGCACCGCTTTCTTGTGCCGGTATAGGTTTGATTTCTGTTTGAATACTTTGCCACAGACATAACAATCATAGGTTTTCGGCTTATCCATCTTTCAAGGTCTAAAAGACAAATATTTCAAATTGCTGTAATTATTAGTAAAATAAAGCGTTATTTCATTACAGTAATAGCAATTAAAAAAAATACCTAAAGAACGTTTGATTAAGACTTTCGTCAAGGTAGCCACCGCCCATCGACGCCTTGTATCACTACAAAGCGGAGCTGCCCTCACCAGGAGGCTGCATGTACACAGTCGGAAAGGAAATTCCCAGTCATCGCGGGGACATATCATATTACTTTCCTTTCCGTTGTAAGCTATGATATCGCCCTAGACTGGTACACAAAGTACATGCAGGAGGCTATCTCAAACATTCTATAAGTTTTTAAATTATTGAAAGATCATATTATTTTATTTATACATAATGGAAATTAGTTCAGTTTATATTTCTAAATAGCTGTTGATTTAGTTTGTTCTATTATGCATGTTTATTCTGAATACAATCAATAATTTCATCATATTTATTTTTATCTAATTATACCCCCCCCCCTTTTTTTTCATTACAATGACACCCTTATCATCATCATTGAAGCGCCCATTTTACAAGCTTTGGTAGCGTACTTGTAAACTATTGTGGTGACTTGCGAGCATAACTACCGCTCTCGTCTTCCACAACGGAGCCACTCTTCAAAACAATGATAAAAATGCTACGGAGAAGCTACCAGGTGACGTCCATATGAGACATTATTCTCCCTTAATCTCATATAGTCGAGAGAGTCACACAGTCGGTCCCAGTAGCCGATGCTAATGTATATTTTGTTAATTTAGTCTTAAATATTTTACATTCATTACAAATAGATGTTAACATAATTTTTATAAATACTTCACTATAATTCCAACTGTCTTGCTTTATTCAGGCTAAATGTCTAATACGTCCTCTCAGTTTGACTGTCGATTCATAATTAAAATTCCTCTCGATTTTCTCGCTTATATAGTTGCCGCGAGCTATACCATACAACAGGAAATGTCAGGACAATCCCGTGATTAAAATATATAGAAATTTGGAATAACAATACTCCAAAGATCTATTTGTTAATTAATTTTATATTAAACTAGACATATCTGATGAATAAATTTAAGATATATGATTTTTTAAAAATAATCTGTAAGTCGTTTTATGCTTCTCACCCTTTTCGCTTAGATTCGTCTATTTAAAGCGTCAGTTGTGTAATGTCGCCATTTTGAACAGACGTGTTTTTTATCGCTCCGATTAAAGTCTATATATTTGACTATGCATCGGGTAAAACACTAATATTATCTACTTATTGTGTTGATTTTTTTTTATATTTTCTTGTAGATATATCATTTTAAGTTACGACTTTATTGTGAATCTATTGGATTTATTACATAAACAACGGTAGGAAAGGGGGGATTGGTACAACGAATCGTCATACTATATTATTCCATTATTTTATTTTAAAGTCACTTTTTGAGACAATGTCTACAATTTAAAATGTTGCTTTATTATAAACGATTTATTTTTTTTAATCAAAGTTGCCAATTACATTAATTCTTAATAACGCCTTCGATATTTATAATTTTCAAACATTTTTGATGATCTGGATTGAACCGGTTATACACACATGTCATAACACGTTAAGGTCAGTGAACTAGAGATTTAATGTTCATAGCAGACGATACATGATTGTTTTTACAAGGGAGATTAGGACAGCCGTCATTCTGTCAATACATACATTATTTTATCTTAAAGCCAATTCTTGCAAACATGTCTACAATTTTATAATTAATTTTCATTTATCTTTTACACTATTTTTTTTTAAATCCTAATTTTCAAACATGACGCCGATAATCTATATTGAAATGAGGCATACACATGTTAAGGTTAATGAACTATAGATTTAAATGTTTATAAATAGCAGACGATACATGATTGTTTTTACATACAGGGGGATTAGGACAGCCGTCATTCTGTCAATACCTACATTATTTTATCTTAAAAGCCAATTATTGAAAAAATGTCTACAATTTTATAATTAATTTTCGTTTATCTTTGAAATTATTTATTTAAATCCTAATTTTCAAACATGACGCCGATAATCTATATTTTAATGAGTCATACACACAAGTCACAACACGTTAAGGTCAGTGAACTATAGATTTAAATGTTTATTAATAGTAGACGAATTTTTACGTTGACAAAATAGCATTTGTTATGACTTGTGAAATATGGAGGTCTGTTATGAAAAAAGGGTGGGTGACGCATTTTAATTACTACACTCACAATGAAAGGCTACAATGGAATCTGCAATATATTTAATTAATTATAATACACCTATTAATAAAATTAAAAACGAATCGATACCATTTTCTCAAGTTACTTCACGTTAAGGTCGTTGAACTACAGATTTAAATGTTAATTAATAGCAAACGATTTTTTTTTACATTGAAAAATATAACAATTGTTAAGACTTGTGAAATATGGAGATCCGCTATGAAAAAAGGGGGAGGGGGGTTCTCTTGTGAGTATATATATCTAGAATCATATTACTTCTAAATAACGTCTTTGAGGTACAATTTATATACATTATTGTCCTATTTAAATTTAAATCATAAAAGAAACTGGAATAGTTGTACACGATAAGAAGAGGTTGACATTCTTTAGATGTTCTATAAATAGACAATTGAGTCTAAATCTATAAATAGAAATCTAAAATGTTAATTAATCTAGATTTAAAATACATCTAATTAGGGTTAATTAAATTATATGATTTAACAAATAGATCCATAATGAACTATTACAAGACTTAATTCAGTTTCTTAATTGACCTAATTAATTAAATAAAAATCATTAAAGGGTATCCACAATAGGGTATCCACGAAGTATTTTGTTCCGTAGGATTAACAGGTGGAATATTGAGGGAGAACTCTGGTTTTTTCCACTACTTTTGAAGATGGTTTCAGTAAATGAACTTCTGTTCTGCTCATCAAATCACCAAATGTTAACACAATTAACATGTATAGATACCTGTTACAGGCAGGTTCTGGTTTAAATAAATATAGAAAAACTTTATCTCGCAAAAAAAGAATGATTTTCTCATGCAAAAATCTTTGCTTTTGAGAATTACAAGCTTTTCAACAAAAACTTGGTAATCACTATTTCTTCGTCAAATTTTATCACAATATACAAATTGATAGAAGATACAGACAGAAGGTAATTTTACATAAGGGCTGTCTGGGTTAAACGTTTTTTTTCTGTTGATAAAAAAACTGTAAAACAAGTAATAAAAATAAAGATTTGTCAGAATTACCTCCCTTGTTAAAGATTGAATTTTCATTATGTATGCCTATAACGAACTCGTTATATCGAAAACTTTGTGCTTAAACAATTAATGAATAGATTTGATATTAAGGTTGTAAGTCTGTCGTAGTATTTAATAATTTTATTGAAATTATGAGTTAATAATGAAAGATATTAATGTTAATTTTACCATCAGTGCAATATCTATTCTGAGATTTCCAGAAAAAAACGGAGGATGGTGTTCTGCATCCCATCAAGGCAAACAAATTATTTTTGTGTTACCTTATTGGTAAGACAAACTGTTAAACAATTATATAATAGCGAACAAAATATCTATATTGACCAATATTTAAATCTAATTTGTATTAAGTTTATCCCAAACATAATTACTTGTAGGAAGATATATAGATCCATTTAAAAGGTGCACTTAAATTCTGTTTAGATGTCCTACCATGCATATTTACAGCGGAACTGACATAATCCAAAATTTTTAACGTAGTCACTGGACCGTGGTCAATGTCAGAAGACACCCGTCATATATTATTCAACAGGAACCTAAATTCCAAGTATTGTCATTACACTATGCATAGTTTCACTGACCTAATCTAAAAAATTTTAACGTATTCACTGGACCATGAAATGAAAGGTCATGGTCAGGCGAAACTTGTACTATTCAACAGGAACCTATATTCTATGCCACTCATTCATCCTACCATGCATAGTACAGAAGTAACCTTAGTGATATGAATTCTAGTCAAGGTCAGGTGACAACTACTAAACTTAAATGTACTATTTGTCAGCAAACTCTATAACAAATATTGTAATGTTACAATGCGTGGTTACTGAGAAACTGACAGAAGTCTAATAATTTTAACGTAGTCCCCTAACTGTGAAATTGATATTTAAACTTTACATTTGTATATTACTATTCCTGAGCGGGAGATTGGGCATGCCATAAAACCTGGTTTAACCCATCATTTCTTTTGAAATGCCTGTATCAAGTCAGGGCCATTGCTGTAATTACTACATTTTGGTTGTTGGTTCTGTAGTTTGCCGGTTTCTTGGACTTCGATTTGTGACAGTTTCTATGATAACGTACCACTGGCCTGCTGAAGCTCGAAAATCTAAATCGGATTGCAATACGTTCAAGGTAACATTGTGTCCAAATCCGGGAAAGATCGGTCAACATTCAAAACGTAATTAACTTGAAATACGACCGCCACAGTAGCAGTAAAAAGTACTGAAATTATTGTATCGTTTTTTCATGGTTAGGAGAAAATTATATAGATCCAAAGTTTACTGTTTGATTAAAAAGTAATAAATATTCACATATGTATTACGATAGTTTATGCCATCCATAAATGATAATCTCACTGCCAAAAAAAAACAAGCACGAGTAAAAAAATGCTAACGTTTAACTTAACGAGCAAATAATTTTACAATATAAAGTAGAAAATAAAAAATAAATTTGTTTGCATTGCGTTCTCGCTGTGCTACCACTCCCGCTACCACCACCAAGTGGTAGCAAAGCGAGAACACGACCGGACGTGGGATTCCGACGATGACTAGTCCGAAAATCCTCTGCTGCCTACGGCACTGTCATTTTGCAGACGTTATATATTTGTTAATAGATTAGTAGTTTTTATAACCTCTTTTATTATTGCGTATAAAATATAATTGTGTAAATTAGCATTTATTGAGACACATCAAGATGTGATCGCTGAAGATGTTTTACTCAATAAAAATGAGAACAGTCTTATCAGTTTGTTGTTCTAGTGAATACAAACGAAACAAAATTAAATTCTTTTAAATTCTTTACGTTTGCTTCGTCGGAACGTGTGTTCCGCGCATGTCATTAGTTTCGTCTACTTTAGACACATATTTTTTTTCAACTTTTACGTACCAATTGTGTTCTTTAAAATATTCTATTTTTGGACACTTCATTATCATGTATCATACACACGTTCTTAAATATGTGACAAATTAAAGTAGACTTAAAAAAACAACAAAAAAAAGAAAGAAAAATGTCGGGACTCGAACCAGTGTTTCGTTATCTAAAATGCTTCTAGTCTGCGACCTAATCAATTACGCCATATACGCACAAACGTTTTCTTATGAAAATAAGACCTATTTATCCGTCAAATTGCTGACGTGATATATAGATTACACCAGTTTTTATACCATTTATAATTATTACGTAAAAAAATTAAAAAGGTGTAACTTTAACATCTATTTAGACATATTAAGGTGTTATCTCTGAAGTCATTTCATTTTTAGCGAAAATAGGGGGCCAGTGACAGTAGGTTATCCTACCTTGTCCTTTGATCACGTCCTGAATATAACTGAAATATTGCTTGCTGGACTTTAAACATCAATCAATCAATCAATCAATCAATCAATCAATCAATCAATCAATCAATCAATCAATCAATCAATCAATCAATCAATCAATCAATCAATCAATCAATCAATCAGTCTGCTACAATATTCCAACTATAAAAAAAAAGTGACACTAATTTAAACACCCCATAGAAGGTCCCATACATTAGATGTTTTTTTTAATCCAGTAGGCGTTCGGGGAATAAACCATTTCTACTACTACTTGTAATATTTATTAGTTAAGAGAAACATATTTACACTTGTACGGAACATTGATTCGGAAAATGTTCTGGACATGTAGTCTCAACCGGACAAGAGTACCCAAGGATACCCACTCAATGCCTAAGAATGCCTCAACTAAAACTACAAAATGGACATGAAACGATTTGTTTTAAATACCAGAATGTGTTATATACATTTAAAACCTTATATCTGTTGTAAAAAAAGTGCCATATGTATTTATTTACTGTGTCGGTCATAATGTGATTGTGATTCAATATTTATGCGTGCTGGATGATCCTTTGATGTAGCGGTTCACCTGGTATCCGGGAATGTGTGGCGCTTGTTTCGGCATTGATTTTTTTGAATTGACACTTTATTATTGTTGTATTTTAAACAATTATACATGTTATTAAGACGATTTATGGAATAGTGTTTTTTTAACAATCTATGCTTTAATGTCAAATAAACACGACCATGGGCGATACAGGATTTTCAAAAGGGGAGGCGTAAAAAGGGGTTATCGGAAAAGGAGGTCCACGAAGTGGTCCTCCCGCGCCTCGCAGAGGCGTATTTACGGCAGGGGTATGGGGGCCGCTTAAGGCCCCATTAAGCTCGCGAAAAAATTGTGCAAAATCCTGCATTCTAGCAATTTCTAAGCATTAAAAAAATGAATTTATTTAACACAATGTTTTTATGTTCAGTGTTCAGTAACCTTTCTATAATTATTATACTTAAAATGTCTTTTCAGTTTGCATTTGGCGCTGGTTGTTACCCTCCCTGTTCTCTTCTTTTTCCTATCTTTTTTAAAGGGGGTGCGTACGCCCCTTACGCGTCTCCCCCGGATCCGCCACTGCATATCATTCAAACAATATAAAAGTATCTAAAATATAAATAATAGCTTGATTACCCGTTAATTAGTATTAAGTTATACAATAGTATAAAATCAGGTGTTGTAGAAATTGGTAGAATATATTTAATGAAAAACCCATTATTATTATAAATACCGAAAGTGAATTAAATGGTCAAAAACGGAAAATAGTTCAATTTAAATTTAGCTTAAAAGTTACATTACAAACTAGAAATGCATCAATGAATACAAAACCTCTTCTGAGTCTGCCAGTCCTCGTTAGTAGTCAAGTGTTAAAGGTGCAAAAGTTGTAGCAGGCATGTATTTGTCATGTGTAATAATAAAAATTAATTGTTATGTATTGATGATACCACCGCCTGTGAATCCATACCAGATTGCCGAATCGCAAATTGCCGACTCCCAACTTGCCGAGTCCTTTTTGCCGATTCCAAAATTGTCGAACAAAACAAATTTAAAATATTTTGTTTAGGAATTACTTACTTACAACTTATTACAAAAAAAAGCTTTGGTGTAAAATTTTATAAATCTAGAGCTTGATGTTAAATTAATTAAATAAATTATAGATCTATCTAAATATTTATTTTATAGTTTGGAGATATGAACAAAGACAAATAATAACGTATATATACGAAACAAAACAAGATCTAGAGTATATCGTGCTGCATACATGAGTCAAAGAGATAACAACACCAATAAGCCGATTCTCGTTTCAATTTCCTCTGCATTGAGTTGATATGTAGTCTTAAACACAAAGAAAAAATCGTCAAAAACAAAACAAATACAGTAAAACTTCAAACTTTTACTTGAATTCTAAACACACATTCGCACTTGGTATCTGTAATATTACGATTATCTTATGAACTTCACGAAATCGATATATTAACAAAGAACTTCTCCAACAAAACATTTTTGCCTAAAATTATTAATAACATACAATTTAACTTTTGGTTGTCGGTAATTTGAGAATAGGCTAACTGGACTCAATATGTGATGATAACCTGTAATGTTAACCATTATAACACTATTCCAAAGTAGAATTCTTTTTCAATTTTGCAAAATTTCGTTTTTTATATTAGATATTGAATTATATATATTATACTCACTCAAATAACAATCACAACATACAAAAGTGGGAATTTTACTTTATATATTATTTTAACAATTTATCATTTAAATAATTGATACAGAAATGTAAAAATTGGCACACTTCATGTGTACGCGTTCTTTTACTACGGAATATAACATTTTGTCGCACATTGTCAATAAATCACGCGAAAAATGTCAGCATCTGTTGTGCGAACCATTTGCTTGTAACACAACTGTTACTCTTCTTTACATGGATTCAATTAAACGTTGAGTACGAACACGCGGTATTTTTTGCCACTCAGTACTGAAGTGTCTGCTCTAATTGCTGCAGATTTTGCGGCGGTGGTTGTCATTGGCGCACGCGCTGATCCAGTTCATCCCACAGATGTTCAATTGGGTTAAGATCCGGATATCGTGATGGCCAACGGATCACATTGACATTCTATTGCTCTTAAAAAATCTACTGTAACACGTGCTGTATGTGGTTGGGCATTGTCGTGTTGAAAAATTTCTCTTTGAATGTAAATTACGGGCAATAAATGCGGCCGTATAATTTCATCTCTATACCTCACAGCGTTAAGATTGCCTTGAATATGTATCAGCTGTGTGTTCCTGGCGTAAGAGATAGCGCACACATCATAACACTGCCTCCGCCAAAATTGTCTCTTTCTACAACACAGTTTTGCGCAAAAAGTTCATTTCATAGTGTGTTCCAGATTTCGACCACAATCGTTCACGGGTGAATGAATTTTAATGCTTTCACCTGGAAACCTTTAATTAAGGTGTAATTATGATGTTGTGTATATATATATTTGAATATGTATAGGTTATTTGTCCGCAAAAAATGATGTAAAAAAATTATCCAATGTTGCGTTTCTTTATTGAGTGAGTATATATCAATAACTTTCATTTTATGATAGTACACTAGAATTTCGGCGATTAAACGGACAGTAATTTTGTTGAAACGCTCAATATTTTATTATTGAGGAGTCATTTGTTTACAGCAATAAATTCAAGATATCTTAACATGACTTTCGCCTTGGGTTCAATAAAGGAAAATAGCCGAAATTCGTGTGTGGACGAAATTCGATTGGGTGGCCATAAGTAATACCCCAACGACCCACCGTTCCGGTCAACTTTTGACAATTTTCCCTTTAATGAATAGAATTAAGTTATATATCAATAAATTTGCTATAACTAGAGGAATATTTTAACAAATTTGGACCGGAGTTTAGCTGGTTGTTTTTTACAAATTAAGTCCAGACTTGACATTTCACTGTACTTAATACTCCAACGGACCACCCTTTCGGTCAACTTTTGACAACTTTTTCGATCCTTTATAAATAAACTGGAGTTATATATCACTGAATTGGTAATAAACATAACTAGATGAATATATTAACCACTTTTGACCGGGTTTAATAAATTGAACACAATTTAGTTTGTTTGTTTGTTTGATGGTGTTTAACGCCACTTTCAGCAATTTTTCAGCTATATCATGGCGTCCAGTTTTTATTGGGGGAGGAAGCCGGAGAACCCGGAGAAAACCCCCGACCTGCGGTAGGAAAACTGGCAATCCTTGTCAATTAAGATTGCAGTCGAGTACACCCTGCCTGCAGTGAGAATCGAACCCGCAATCTCAGTGTTGACAGACCACGTGATCAATAGTAGACGAACTACCTTGACTCGTCCACCGAGGCCCCACACAATTTAGTACCACAGTTGAAAAATCGAGTTCAATTTTAGTGGAGAAAAAACCTTCCGGTCAAGTTTTTAATAATTTAAAATATTTTTATTTTTTAAAATATATTTTCAAAAAACCTTCCGGTTTTTCACCCTTCCGCAGTTTTTAGCTTCTGTTTATAAAGTTTAAAGCAAGTTGCTAAAATAGAACTAGGAACTGGGGTTGTGAGTACTTTCAAAGTGTGTTCGAATTCACAACCCACCCACCCCTCCATAAAACTGAACACTATGCATGAAATAGCTAAATATTGTGTAAAAATACATGTATTAAGAACAATATAACTAGAAATTATTACACTTGTCTATTGGCTGAACAAGAAATCATTTACCGTGAAGCTTGCCTAAAGTACGGTTGATTGATTGACTGGTTGTTTTCTTTACATCCAATCGAACAATATTTCAGCTATATATTCAGGACGAACAAAAGATAATACAAATTAAATCTACGGCGAAATAGGATAAAATGTCAGATAGTTTTGAGTACCACTGAAAAAACGATGATGTAGTTGCGTAAGGGAAGGGCGGAAAATTCAGCTTTTTGTAGCGTGCCTACTTACCTTGGGGGTTAGAATAACATGTCTATTTAAATGTACCTATATGGTTAAATATTCAGCCCTTCCCCCTCTACTTAACCTAACTTTATTTCTTAATATTGTCGTAAATAATTAATAAAGGCCAAACAAAAATAAAATTATTTATGTATAGGGTTTCGTCAAAAAATAAAAATGTCCTCATTGGTGATTTTAACTCTCGGACTGCCTCAAACCATGATTTTATCTTAAATGATTCTGCAGAACTTCAAGATCAAGATTTGCATAATATACTTCCAGATGATTATATAGAAGATACTTTTTTAAGTAGAACAAATGAAGACACAATTTTGAATGCTCAAGGTAGAAACCTACTAGATCTTTGTATGTCTGCAAAGCTCCGGATATTAAATGGAAGATTTAAAGGATATTCTCTTGGTTATTTCACATGTTTTTCACCAAACGGTTATAGTTCAGTTGATTATGGCATTATAAGTGAGAGTCTCCTGTCCTCAGTAATATACTTTAAAACAGGCAATTTTTCATATATTTCTGATCATGTCCAAATAGAATTTGCTCTGAAATGTGATATCAAGATAAAAAATACTGTCATTCAGAAACAAGATGTTTTTTCTGAAGTATTTTCTTACTAGTGGAATGAAAAATCATTTGAACTGTTAGAAGAAAGCCTTACCTCTAAAAATTTGAAAAATGAATAAATAATTATCAACTAAATACTTTCACTGAAAGCAAAAGAGGTATTGATCAGTCTTGTTTGGAGCTCACATCTATTCTCTACAAAATAACAGAAAAGTGTTGTAAAATAAATAAGTACAACAAAAAACATAAACACAGAAAAATAAACCCCAACGGTCTGACAATACAGTTAGAGATTACAAACAAACGATTAACTCTTTAAGAAATAAACTAAGAAATAATCCATTTAATTCCGAACTTAAGAAAAAATTCTATGATCATTTTAAAACATTCATTGACAAGAAATTAGTTAAGAAAAAGAAACAAGAATTTAAGAAACGGTTTTTTAATAAAATAGAAGAAGCTTGTAAAAATAACCCCCAAGATATATGGAAGATCCTTAAATCTCTTAACCTTAAAAACTCCACAGAAGATAATGAGCAAGAGGAACTTCTTGCTAATTACAACAATACTACTCAACATTTCCAACAACAAGGTTCTTGTCAGCATAAGGATACAACTTTTATTAATCAAGTTGAAAATGAATTGAAAAAAATTGAAACAGATCTCTCCCTTAAATCTGTTACTGATCGACCCATAAACTGTTATAGATAAAAGGGTAAATCATAAGGTCCTGATCAAATTCTGTATGAAGTTATAAAAAGTAGCAGCTCCATCACACTGAAGTTATATGCTAAACTTTTTAATTTAATACTTAAATCTGGTTACTATCCATGTTCTTAGAACAAATCTTTTACTTTTTTAATTCATAAAGCAGGAGATAGGAACATCCCTTCCAACTACAGAAGTATTTCTTTAATTAACTGTCTTTCCAAGGTATTTAGCAGTGTTTTAAATAATAGACTCTCAAACTTTATGAAAGATAAACTATCAAATTCTCAATCTGGATTCAGAGCAAACCACAAAACTAGGGACAGTTTGTTTATTTTAAAAACCCTCATAAGTAAATATATCCATAAACATAACCAAAAGTTATATACTTGCTTTGTAGATCTAAAAGGGGATTTTGATTCTGTATGGAGAGATGGACTCCTATATAAAATGGCTAAATTAGGAGTAGGTAGATAGTTCTATAAAGTAATTAAAAATCAATTTTCAAACACAGAATCTTCATTAAAATTTGAGACCTGGCTACTCATTTCTTTGAAATACAAAGAGGGGTTCGACAAGGTGACACTATAAGTCCTCTGTTGTTCAAAATTTACATAATTGATCTAAGTTAAATTTTATCGGACGATATCCGTAACCCTCTAAAAATAGTAGAGACAAAAATAAGTAGTTTATTTTTTGCGGACGACATTATTTTGTTGTCAGAATCCCAAGAAGAACTCCAAAATAATTTAAATATACTATCAAACTATTGTGATCAATGGCAGTTAAGAGTTAACACCAACACAACGAAATCTATTATATTCCAAAAAAGAAAACTCAAACCAGAACAGCCTTTCCTCAAATTCAAAAACAAATTGATTGACAATATTGCAGAGTACAAGTTTCTTGGCTCCAGCATCAGCTGCAATGGAAATTTAACTTCCAGTATCGTTGAATTAGCAAAAAAAGCAAACAAGGCACTATTTTCATTGCTTTCAAAAGTTTCTTCAATTGAAAATGTCCCGGTTCAAGTTGCCCTGAACATGTTTGATGCACTAATAAGGCCAATTTTATCATACAATGTTGAGATTTGCATGATGGATCAATATATTTCATTCTTTAATGCAAAGAAACGTAGTATAAATAACAATGTTGTCATTGATCCATTTAACTTCATAGATAAAACTCCTTTTGAAAGTATATACTTGAGGTAAAGAAGACTGCTTCAAACCTAGCTTCCCGTTTAGAGCTGGCAGGGTCCCTATAGAAAAATACATAAAAACTCAATCTATATTGTATTGTGCTAGGCTGAGTACATGGGAAATTAACCCTTTGATAAAAGAAAGTTTTGAACTAAATAAATTTTTAGATTCTGAGAAAATATACTCTTCGGTAACTTATATAAAAGATGTATTAGATCTTAACTCAGATAGACTTAACTTGGACACAACTTATAAAAATGTTAAAGTAATAAAACCATATATTAAAGATGAGTTGTTAAAGTTTTATATGAACATGTATGCTGACAAAGTTTCAAATTTAAAAGATCAAAATAAAATCTTTCTATATAAATTTTTGAAAAACAACTTAGGAAAAGAATTTTATTTGTCCGATTCGAACTATGAAAATCGCAAATTTATCTCAAAATTTCGAATAGCCGACAACAGTCTTGAAATAGAATGTGGAAGATATAAAAAAGTGCCCCGTGAACAACGTCTTTCCTCTTTCTGTAATCTAAATGAAGTGGACGATGCGGTTCACTTCTTTTTAAAATGTGATCATTATAAACTGTTTCGGTCTAATCTCTTATATGACTTCAATATCTCTACTGTTAATCCATATCTCGGTTCGCTTAAAACAATTTTAAACCCGGAAAATTTTCGACAAATTCAGAGTCTTGGCTCTTTCATTAAACAGTCTCTTGAACTGAGGACAGGGGTCTCGTAGACTTGAATATTTTGTCGATTTTTTTTCGAATGCACATTAGTTGTTTGTTACTTCTGTTATATGTCACTGATCAATATATTATTGATTAATATGACAATAAAGAATATATATATATGTCCAATTTTTAATGTTAATTGTTCAATTGAATAACATTTGCAGATCAATGAGCTATCTCCCTCTCTGTAGCAGATCAATGAGTGTTTTTCCTATCTGTAGCATGTCCATGAGTTATATCCTTCTGCGTAGCAGATCAATGAGTTATTTCCCTCTCTGTAGCAGATCAATGAGTTATCTCCTTTTCTGCAGCAGATCAATGAGTGATCTCCCTCTCTGTAGGTTTCTAGTGCATTTTATGGACAAAATAGCTATCTTGGCCGTTGTTATTAACAGAACTTTTTTTAATTTTCTGCATAACTTGTAATTTTAAACACAAGATATTGTAAAAAAACATTCCGTTAATAACAACGACCAATTTAAAGAGTTGGAAAACAAAATTGTTTCTTTTCTATAAGATCTTTTTTCTAATATTTTTTATTATACAAAGCTATTTGGTACATGGATTTGTCTAAAATTTGCTGAAATGATAACAAAAAAGATCTTATAGAAAAGAAACAATGTTGTTTTCCAACTCTATGAATCCCAAATTGTCTAGCTCTAAGAGTATTTAAACAGCAAATGACAAGCATAGGATAACTTTTACCGTTAGTGGAAGATGAAATGATCGTAATATTTAGTATAACAAGTGTTTTTGCTTTCTAAGAAAACATAAATTAAATAGACGAAACATAAAAATTTTACATGATGTTTTATAAGACCCGTTAGGTAGGCATGTGATGCTTGCAGACAATTTTTTTTATTCAAGGTTATCCTGCTGTGTTAACTAGTACTAGTAGATATGCATATGTCTTAGTACAAGAGTTGTTTACTCCGTGTCCAAATTAATGTATTCGGATGCTCTATTAAACATAAATATAATCGTTCTTTGTGATTAAAATGTCTGTTCCCACAACAAAATAAAATAGTAAATTATCTGTTTCAATATATGTATAAATACTTCGTACGACATTTTGATTTCCCTTAAACCCTTAAAACCATTAAAAATTTCCTTATTTCTAAGTGTCTTTGTTCATCCTACAGTTTCACATCAAACAAATGTTTTACATTGCCCAAGAAACACGGTAAAGGATTTCTTGAACATCAACTAAGTTAGAAGTTCACTTTGAGGGTAAGTACAGTAAATCATATATGTGAACATATAACAGTCAGGGACTTAGATGATCATCTTATTAACTATGAGTGTTAGATTCATTCTGAACATAAATCAGTCATGTCCTTAGATGATTATATTGTTAACTATGAGTGTTACATTCTTTCTGTTTGGTAAATTAGATGAACACTTTGATTATTACTCTGTTCAGATCAAGTTAAATTCTCATACAGTTATAACGATGTTACATACCGATGAAAACTATTGTGCTGGGACCTTACATTGATCAGATGTTTATAATTAGTACTCAGTAAAAGCAAAGCTGTCAAAATTGTTATTAGAAGACAATTGTGGTTATTTTCTAAAAGGAGGGTGAAATCCATTAATCCATTCCAACACTTATTCAAATCAGTTGTGTTTAACACAGTAATTATTACAAACAACTGACAATCTGACAAAAGGAAACCTTAACTAAGATTTTTTCTCAGTTTATTTGTAATTCTGGTTGTTCTGGGTATATTTTAGGTCTTTCCCACAACAGTGGAAAGACCTTCTTGTATTTCTTCTTATTATTAATAATAATAATAATAATAATATTATTATTATTATTAAGGTCATTCCCTTTCCAAGAGAAAGGCCTACTTGTATTTCTTATGATTATTGTTTTTACTGCCGCAGATGTAAAAAAAGTGTATTGACGTACTATCGCTTCGAAACTTGGCACACTTAACCGACACTTACTGGGCTCGACCTAAGTCACCCTGCGAAACCGATCTATTTTTAGAAACGGATTTATCTCCCCAAACACTGTTTACCCTTGTGTTCAATTAAATTCATAAACCGTAACCGATATCAAAATTCTAAGGTGCGGAAATTGTCACCTGACTCCTGACTCCTGACAATGATTAATCATGCAAAAAAAGTTTTCAATCAACTTCCTGGTTAGGGTTTTTTTTCGCGAAGTTTGTCGAAAACGTGGAAGTTGTTTGATTTCCACAAAACTTGGTTTCCAAGTAGATATGAGGGTCCTAATTACATATCCTGGATCAACATTTTTTTTTGGTCCAATATTTTCAAAATGGCTGCCATTGAAATTTTGTTTTCATTATAACTCAAAAACCATACAAAATTGAAGCAGACAATATATCAGAAATATGTTTCTCTCATTGAGATCTACATTTGATACAAGGGTCGAAAATTGTGCGAGAAATCGTTTTTGAGTTAGGCACTTGACACGTTTCGGCTAATCTGTTTTTCGCTTATAACTTTTAAACCGTCAGAGATAATATAGTAAACATATGGTTTCGTTACCGTCATAACATGCCCTTCGATTTAAGACCAAAGTCGAAAGGTTACGTGCAGCCATTTTTAAAATGGACGACACCGTTAACAGTTTTCATAGAATAACACGTCAACCGTACAAAACTGAAGCAGACAATGCAAGGGATAAATGTTCGTCACAACAAAATGTACAAAAAAATGTTCAGGTACGAAAGCGTATAACTTGTCGTTTTTGAGTTATTGTTGCCCTTGATTCGTATTTTGAAAATGGTTTTTGGTTTATAACTTTTTAAACGTTACAGATGATGAATGAAACATATGGTTCATTTGAAAAAAAATTAAAAGACCTACAATTTGATGACAAGAAGTACATAATTCAGTTGAGTGGTTTCAAAATGGTGAGCAAAAACATATCGTTAACTGCGTCATTTGTCAATAACTTTTTAACCGTTACATATTATGTAGTAAACATGCGTTTTTGTGACCGATATGTCAAGTCCTTCGATTTAAGACCAAAGTCGAATGGTTATGGTCAGCCATTTTCAAAATGGCCGAAACCGTAAACAGTTTTTATAAAATAACACTTTAACCGTACAAAATGGAAGCGGACAATACGCGGGAAAAATGTCCGTAATGTCGACGTCTACAAAAAATATTTCAGATGCGAAAGCGCAAAACTTGTCGTTTTTGAGCTATTGCTCTTGATTTGTACTTTGAAAATGGTTTTTTTTGGTTATAACTTTTTAACCGTTACAGATGATGAAACAAACATATGGTTAATTTGAAAGACAAGGACACCAGAATTTGATGTCAGTTTTCCAGCAGATTTAGTTTTCCTTACCGTAAAATGTTTACATCTAAGATGACCGTAAAGTAATTAGCAACCATATACTTAGACATTACACTAACAAAATGCAGGGGAAAACCTCACATTGTTCTATGAACAAATGACTATTTAATTTTATTTTTTTCTTCTTCCGCGGAGGTTTGCCAAAAACAGTCTTGACATATCATTTCAATACTTGGCACCATTAATTTGTCATATCCAAAGATGACATGGTTCATGCTTTTAGTCCGATCTATTTTTAGTAACAGAGTTATCTGCCCGAACACGAAAACCCTTGCTAGTATGTAAACTCAGAAACCAAAACCGATTCTCAAAATCTCAATTGTGCAAAATGTAGGCTGCACTATGGCGATTATTAAACATGCAACTTTGTTCTTCCAATCAACTTCCTGTTTACGCGTTTTTGACTCAAAAATTGTCGCAACTCGTAAACCGTAGGTACTAAAGACTTGTGATCACCACCATTGATCCAAAGTGACATATTTTACATTTAGAAATGTCAAGGTCAAAGGTCAAAGGTCACCATAGGTCTTGTTAGCACTATATCTCATAAACCATAAAAGATAGAAGCGGACAATAAATGGAAAAAATACTCCTCCTATCGAGCCCTTCATTTGGTACATTAACCCGAATCTGTGCGATGAACCGTTTTCGAATTACAGCCCTTGACGTGTTTCAGGTAATCGTTTTTTTGGTTAAAGCGTGAAAACGGTTAGTATATTTGTAGTTCAGCTTGTCCTAAGTATATTGGTAATTCTGGTTGTCTTAGCATATTTGTATTTCTGGTTATCCTGAGTATATGTGTAATTCTGGTTGTCCTTAGCATATTATTTTGTAATTCTGGTTGTTCGGAGTATATTTGTAAATCTTGTTGTCCTGAGTATATTTGTTATTCTGGTTGTCCTGAGTGTATTTGTAATTCTGGTATCCTTAGTATATTTTTGATTCTCCTTGTTCTGAGTATATTTGTAATTCTGGTTGTCCTGAATACATTTGTAATTCTGGTTGTCCTGAGTATATTATTTGGTAATTCAGGTTTTTCTGGGTATATTTGTAATTCTTATGTTCCCGAGTATTTTATTTTGTAATTTTGGTTTTAATGATTTATTTGTAGTTCTAGTTGACCTCATTTCGGTTTGAATAAAGACAATGAACCAAATATAACTACAGTCTATTTAAAATTGATGCATTAATTAGTCTGCGATAAAACGAATCGACAGGGAGTACGAATGTTCCTTTTCTGGAGATCACTAGTTTTAATGTAGTCATGTTACAGACTACAGCGTTTTTTATGCGTGTGATGTAGTTCATCAAAAACTTTAAATCGTATACAATACTTTATGAGGAAACCATATTCTTATATATGATGTTGGTACACCTTACCGCATAACAGATGTCTATTGTAGAACAATATTTTCAATCAGTTCATCTACGTCCGTATGCATAAATTAGGCTAAACAATCACATATAAAACATTTCATATTTTTGTGTTTTGATTAACGTCACTTTTAGCTATTTTTCAGCTATATTATGGCGTCCAGTTTTGATTGAGGAAGTTTGCCGGAGTACCAAGTGAAAGACCCCGGCAGTAAAACTGACAATCCTTGTCTATTAGGTCGGATTCGAAAACATCCGGCCCACGCCTCAGTAAGGTCGAACCCGCAACGTCAGTGTCGACAGGCATGTGCTCAATAGTATATGACTAACGACTTTAACGACTCTGTCACCGAGACCCGTAAATCATTGGAAGTAGTGTCTTTAACAATCAACGTCATGTTCTAGCATATCTCTCCAGATCTAAATACCAATACCGACGTTAAAATGTAATAAAGAGGGGGGGGGGGCGTAAACAAACAAACACAAAAAGGTAAACATACTATTTCTTCCAATACTTACTACGTTGCAAATGTAACCATTCTTCATCATTCATTTTCCGCCGACCTTTTCGCATATAAAAACTTTCGCAATTGTAACCTCCTAGCAAAAACCACGAAAGCTTATATTACGCGAATTTAATTTGTTTACAGTATTAGAGAACTAAAGGAACAATTTAATAAGCAAAAATATTAACACGTTTGAACAATTTTAATAAGGATTTTAATGAATGGCGTAATGCACGCGGCTAGTTCTAGTCAAAGTGGGCTTAAAGCGGAATTCCTAATTGTTTAAAGAAATTTAAAAATAGCTGTGCAATACCCGGTATATGTTTTCTAAATACAACCGTGCAACGTCATTCTTCTTTCAGCCGTTTTCGAAGAGCTTTTCCAAATATAGCATGTCATGTGACAGGCTTTACACAAATCAAATTGTTCAAAAAATATCAATGAATAACATAAAGCGATATACAAAACATACTCATTGTAAAACCTATAGAGAGTCAGACTGAATTTAGGCTAATTCTGACAAATTTCAGTAGACAAGAAAAGTAAAGACAATTCAATATAAAAACTAATATGTTCAGACTTTTAATGTTTTTAGAGAAATTGTGTATAAACTATGATACACGGTGCCCCGTAATAGGAAGATATAACACCAAAAGCACTAATCGTGTCAGCAGTTCTTAAGTAGTCTCTACAGATTATAATAGGCTGTTGTTTTCATAAGTGTCTCTGGAGGTTCTTTTAATATAAACACCACTTTAATGGTGTCACGATTTTCAACAAAAAAGCTATGTTCGCCTTAAGAAACTAAATGGAGAGATTTAATGCAAACACAAAACACAATGCACCACTTACAGTTGAACAAGGAAGTCTGAATTTGTAAACAAGGAAATCTGAATTTGTAAACAAGGAAATCTGAATTTGTAAACAAGGAAGAACTTGAACACAATCACATTTAAAAACATATTTCAAAAGCTGCATTGTAATGTATAGTTTACTCATTGAATTAGTCATTAACGACCATAACTGAATTGCAGTCAAATTTCATACACGTGTAGGTTCCGATGCAGGGACTGGGACTAAACTGGAAAGGGTTCTAGCACCAAACCCAGTGATATGCTCAGCTTGTCGTCAGGACGGTGGATAGGCTAGGCATTACTTTTGTTAGAACTGTCAGGTAATAATACGGAACAAATGCAGCAGTAACGTAAACGACTGGACATGGAAAAACGCAAATCTAAAACTTTTTAGGAGTTGTAATAAATCGTGAAAAAAGTGTTAAAATGTGTTCGTAACAAACCAGAGTAGACATGGTTGAATGTATAGCTATTACACAATACATAAAAAAATTATTACAAAACTGCAAAATGGCAAAAACTAAAATTAAGAAAAAACGCATTCTTGAACAAGTTTTTGTTTTTTCAATTTAAAAGTTTTAGTGGAAGAAAAAATACAGCTTCCTTTGTTGATTTGTACAGAAATTCAGATTTATTATAACGTCATCATACCTATAAAGATGTAATATCAAACTGATGACGTACACAATTTTTGCAGCCAACACTAACGCCAAATTACAAGAAAATAAGTTTTGAAGGTCCATCAGACCTCATATCGCTTTCTTCTTACAATTTGCAACGTGACTTCTGGAAAAATCTTAGTTTAAATTTAATTTCCAACTATGTGAGTATCATGGTTGCTTAATGGACGGGTAGAGGTTTTTTATCTAAAATTTAAAAAAAAATACTAGTTTAATTCACACTTTCTTTATTCGTTATAGGTCTCAAACCCAAAAAGATAATTATCGGACACTAAAAATCCCCCAAACCGAGCGCTACGTAAATAATTTATGTTCAATATAACAAATTATCAATTAATCGTAAAAGGGCCTTGATGGACAAATGAGTGAGGAAGTTACAATTGATTATGTACATGTACTTGTAAAACACTGAGGTTACACGTTAGAGCCTTACTGCGGGCAGTGTGTGCTCGACTCCAGACTTAATTGAGTGCCATTTTTCCTTTCGCAGGTGTGTGGTTTCACAGAGTATTTCGGCATGCCCCTGAATAAAAACTGGATGCCATAAAATAGCAGAAAAATTGCTGAAGTAGCGTTAAACCAATGCAAATCGTTCTTCTCAAGCTTTTTTGCTTCTTGATTTTCGTCGGAAACTAGTTGTATATTATGGACATCTGGTTCTGAACTATTCACATCTATTTGCGTGTATAAAAATAGCTTTTTCACTTTTATTGCAAGAGCAGCATTCTATGCTCCTAAAAGGCAGGTACCGTCATCAATGTTTATATGGTTAATCACACGGCTTTAATGCCTTACTGATTTAATAATAACTATTTTATTCATAGATAATGGACTGGTACTGTTAAGACGACAGAACAGTAGAAATAAACTGAATTTGACTAGATGGCTGTTAAGACATGTTATTTATATAATATACAAAAAGATAAGAAAAAGGAGCACATCTATCATACTTTGTTTGGCTTCAATTTAAAATGTAGTCTATCTGTACGTCTTCGATTGTTGTTTTTTTAACATACAGACATGTCGTTTTTAGCATTATACAAGTAAACATTCGTTGGTATTTTGTCAAATCATGTCATGTTATCGTTTTAGCATCTCATCAGCTAGACATCATTTATATACTTTTGCTGAACGTCAAACTGTCACAGTATCTGCTGTAGTAAAACATCACATTGTATAGCCTTTACAAGCCAATCCTCATTACTAAAATCTAATTCCAATGTAATAACTTCATCACGTGTTATATTACTCACCAAACTATGATCATAATATTTTCTCTTATTTTAGCCTCTGGATAAGATAGTAAGGATCTAACACCGGTGAGAGAGCAAGACGGGAAATCTCAGACACCCAAGTGCCGTTATGTTGGAAGATGTCAACAAGTAGAGTTATCTACCCTGAACGTAATCTCCGGTGTACATTTGCGTCAACGTGTTTGTTCTGATGTGCACCGCTATCATATTGTGGCATAAATTGGGTCATGGAAGCTCATATACATGTATGTTGTTTTCATGTCAATATTTAAAGAGGCCAAGTAAACTAAATCAAATGTTCTATAAGTTTTATTGCTGAACCGACAGTTGACGTCACAATACATTATTACAGGAAAAAAGACCGTAATGCTCTTATCTCGCCCACGGTTTGAGACAAGGATACCGGCTAAAAATAGGTACTACAGTGTCTCATTAGTGAGAAAAGCTTCAAATATTAATGCTGTAAACTTGCATGAAAATCACAAGGTTCATTTCTGTAAACAGAAGCTGAGATACATATTACATGTTATACTACCGAAAGTCGGTAGTTTTATCCGTGCAATACATCAATAAAAACTGGACGCCATGCTTTAGCTGAAAAATTGCTGAAAGTGACGTTAAACATCACTCAAACGAACAAACAATGTAATACATGTTTATTATAGCTTATTATCTTGTCAAAACAAGTCCTGAAAGTGTGTCTCGGCGATATTGATGTCTCGCTTGGTACATTGTGTTCGACAAGCGTGAAATATTGTCTGCAGATCTGATAAAAAGATTTCAAAGCTTGAAAGCGACTCTAAACCTGATGTGCATGAGTTGGACGAACGGACGAACGAACGACCAAACAAATTATGTGTCGCCCAATTTTCTTTGGCCGGACAAAACAAATATTTAGCGCATTCAGCGCTTTCAAATATTAGATATACATGCTTAAATATCAAAATAATAGCAGTCAATAAAAAGGCGCAGATATCTAGATACCAGTTGCTTTACTTTTCATACAGATATTGAGGCGGACAAGTGGTGAAGGTACTTAGTAAACTACTATCACCTGGTCTGTCAACACTGAGGTTGCTAGTTTGAATCTCACTGCTGGCAGGATGTACTCGATTCCAATCTTAATTAACAAGGATTGTCAGTTTCCCTACAGCAGATTTTTTCTCCAGAAAATCCGGCTTTCTCCCCAAATAAATGATATAGCTGAAAACTTGCCGGAAGTGGTGCTAAACACATTAAAACAAACAAAAATACAGATATTAATGTCAAAACGTCACATGTCGTTCTAACTGTAGCCATTGACGACCTCGGTTTTTAAAAATTTCTGTGGCTTTTTTATTCGCAGTTTGACGTTTCATTGCGTGCGATGTCTTTACAATTGTACCACTTTCTGAGTCGGCATATTGTGGGACCAGAAGAAGCGGTGAAAATGAGACGATTGATGTGCACGATATCAGATAGTTTAAAATATAATGACACGTTCACCATAATAACAAGTGGAAGTACTGGAGAAGGACTACAAATGATAGGGAGTGATTGGGATACAATGTTTGTTTTAAAAAAATTTATCGTACACGACAACACATATAATATCAAACTTGATCAAAATAAATTTGATTTAATCATGGAAATGCATGACACAAAACCAGGTTATACTCAAATACGAGCCTTAGATTTTCTAGTTGGTATGGAAGAAATATTTGAACAAAGAGGCAATTTATGGTTCATGTCCAGTGAGCTTTTCAAACTACATTTATTGCAAACATGGAACAATTTATTTACATTCCCTACTAAAATTCATGGACCATGCATATCAGACTTCAACGAAGATATGGATAATGCGTTTTGTTTTCACAATCCACATTGGATACAAACCGCTGAAAATTGGATAAGCAGGGGACTTACATCTTGGCCTAGTAGTGACGTCAAATCAGAGATTATTGACCTTGGAGTTCTTCTTGTACCGATTGGTTGTAAAGGATCTGTTAATGAAAGACTGGAATGGCGCATTTCATTTTCCGTTGCCGAGAAGCTGTTGATATACTCATTTAGTCATACACAATTAATTTGTTATGCTCTGATGAAAATATTACTTAAGGATGTTATAAACAGTATTATCAATTGTAAAAATCTACTTTGCTCATATTTTATCAAAACCATTATATTCTGGGTGTCAGAGGAAACACCAGTGACAGAATGGAGACCAGAAAATCTCATACAATGTTTCATGAGCTGTTTTAGAAGGTTGCTGTATTGTGTTGAATACTCAATGTGTCCTCATTACTTTATTCCAATCAATAATATGTTTGAAAATAAAATAGAAAAGCAGTCGCGGAAAATGTTACTAGAACATTTAAACACATTATTTAGTTACGGTTGGCGCTGTGTGCTTTTCTCTGAACAATTAAAAAATTTCACAATCTATTCAAATGCATTGCGAAGCATATCAGAAATAAAACGCACACAATATCGACATTTTATTCTGTGTTATGAGTTTTATCATTTAATTAGGTTGGAGGACATTAGACCTGAATCTTACAGAAGATGTATTCGAATATTTAATGTCTACAAGTCTTCCGTTATCAAATTGACGCACCTAAACTTCATGAGCGAAAGCTGTACAAGAATTAAGAGAATTACTGCTACTCCTTCCGATAAAAACAAAACGATGTACCTTCAACGCCGGGAACAATTGGCGTACCTTTTACAAAGTATACACTATGATGCTGTATCTGGTTGGATACATTTAGCGGCATTTTTCTACAAAACAAAACAGTACAACAATGCTCTGTATATACTGTCTTATGCAATGAAAAAGTGCACACCAGAGAAAGTGTACAGACAGACAGACAGTCTATCACAAATTCAAATAAACTTCATCACATCCACAACTTTGCAAAAACTTGGAGAATTGCGTGTTTTGAAACTTGTAGCCTTGTTCATGCTAATATTTAATAAAGATTCTGCATTCCTTCTACCAGAGGAATTGGCATTGGACTTTGTGGGATGGATGAGTTTTCCCCCAGTTGCATTTTCTCATTTCCTTTGTTTTTTGTGCCATTATCATCTTAATGATATACAACAATGTTACACGTCTATCAGATATTTACAGCTAATAATAGACGAACAATATTTCCTCACAGATTCACTCGATACCGAAGAAAGCTACTACCTACTTGGAGTGGCTCTACAGTTAGTTGGATGGACAGATTTGGCTAAACGTGCTTTTACGAATGTCATTCAATGCCACCAACATCATACGACAATTAACAGTGCAGCAGTAAAGCGACTTTCGATGATGCATACATTTGAAAAAGGAATGAATGAGGATCCTTAATTATACCGTTTGACTCATTAATTCTGTTGTTTGTTCCCTTTTCTTTCCATAAAATTTTGCTGTAAATAAAGAAAAACTGTTTGTTCCAACGACAGGTTTATTATTGATAAATATACTTTGCTTTGTGTAAAAAATCGAGCGATGCGCATGGTTATCGGTCATTTTTATCAAAATAATGAATATTATTGTTGTTCACAAAATCGTGTATAGTTTTATGCTACTCTGGATTAGCAAATTGTAATAATTAATCGGAACTCTCCAAATTAGTTACTGTACCAATGTCCCACGTCAGACTTTTCATGAAAAATAAAATGAGACTGTATTACCTATCCTCCTTAATAAAGCCCTGAACAATTCTATGGGTCAAACCCTCCGCATTTGTCAATGCAAAGGGATAAGGATGAGGCTATAGCTGAAAATGAAATTGACAGAAAAAAAAATGCATCAATTTATATTGTTATATTTTAACATGTTATTAAAAGTTTTTGATGTTGTTAATAGTACCCAGTGGTTAATAATAATAACTTTATTGTCATATACACACAAAAACATTGTTTGTCACCCATATGATCAAGTACATATATACAAATGATTAAAACACAACAAACGACAGATTAAAGATTCTCCTGTGCACAGTTATATGAAGTTTCTTAACACTTATCTCATACCTTGGAGCTGACGATAATTTCTCAGATTAAAATTCAGTTAAATTCATAATTTTATATGTTCTTCTATTGTACATTCTCTGAAACATGTTCCCTTCAAAACTTGATTTTTGAACACTATAGTAGGAAGTGGATTTCATCATGTATTTGATTTTCAAAACAAAATTTAATATCTTCTACTAAGTAATTAATTAGGCAGTCATGCCAGGCGTAAGTAAATGATTAAGGCAACCATGCCTGGCGTAAATAATTAATTAGACAGCCGCCACTGGCGTGGGCAATTAATTAGGCTGTCATGCCTAGCATAAGTTATTAATTAAACAGCAATACCTGGCTTAAGCAATGAATTAAGCGGTCATGCCTGGCGGAAATAATTAATTAGGCGGTCATGACTGGCGTTAGTAATTTATTTGGCAGCCATGCCTGTCGTAAGTAATTAAATTAGGCGGTCATGCTTGGCGTAAGATATTAATTAGGCAGCCATGCCCGCTGTAATTAATTAATTATTCGGTCATGCCTGGCGTAAGTAATTAATTAGGCAGCCATACCTGGCGTTAGTAATTAATTATTCGGTCATGCCCGGCGTAAGTAATTAATTAGGCGGTCATGCCTTGCGTATGTAAATAAATAGGCAGCCACGATTGGTGTAAATAATTAATTAGACAGCCGTTCATGGCGTAGGTAACTTATTAGTCGGTCATGCATGGAGTAAGTTATTACTTAGGCAGCCATACCTGGCGTAAGTAAGTAATTAAGCGATCATGCCTGGCGTTAGTAATTAATTAAGCGGTAATACCTGGCGTTAGTAATTTATTTGGCAGCCATGGCTAGTGTAAGTAATTAAATTATACCATCATGCTTGGCGTTAGTTATTAGATTAATAATACTTTATTCCAAAAGCAATACAGCTTATAGGATACAATACACAATATATAATGCATATACAACACATAGTATAATATAATATAATGCGGAGCATGGAATAAGATTAATGTCTATGAATTACGAATTTTCTCGGCAAGCGACAAATATTTTCCTAAGTTGTTAAGTTCTTTTATGTTATGCACAGACAATAATTGTATAAGTTTAAAGACAGAAGGATTTCTATAATAGTATGGTTTTATATATTTGACCCGTATATGTCTATATTTAGTACATTCAAGAATGAAATGATACTCATCCTCAATAGAGTTACAGTTACACATAGTACATAGTCTATCGTTTCTATCTATATTATAATATCTTCCGATTTCGATACATAAATTATGAGCATGTAAACGATACTTAGTTATCACATATTTATATCTATAATTAACAGGTCTGTCTAAATAAAACTGTAAACCAAGTCTATCATATATAAATCTATACAACAAACATTTAGGTGAAGAATAAAATAAAGATTTGGCTTAAGTAATTAATTCTTCGGTAACACGTGTCTTGAATTCGTACATGAAAACGTCAATATTCTGAACACTTTGTGACAACCAAACATTATTAAACCCATATTTATTTAAAATATCCTTAATATGGCAATACCAATTCCATTTACTGTGGCGGTTTACATAACTTGCCTCTAGCATTTCTTGATAACAACCCTGTAGATATACAATGGGACTCTTCCGAGTTCATAATACACCATATAGTTAGTCGTATTTTTCTTAACCTTTAAAATTCTTTTCAAAAAGTTTAAATGTACACTTTCTAAATCTTGCCCTTTATGGTGTCCCCATACTTCACAACTATAATTTAATACAGGTTTAATATATATATATCAAATAATGACAACATGGTTTCAGTAATAAAGTAATCGTTTTGTATTTTGTTAAACAGACAAATAAGTGCTTTTCTATCGTGATTTGACAACATTTTCTGGTTTTCATTGAAGTTGCCATTGTATCTAAGAAGTACTCCCAGGTAAACAAATTCATCACAGAGTTCTGTAGCATTACCATTTATGTACCACTTTTCATCACGTTTTACAATACCTCTTTGTCTAAACACTACTATTTTAGTTTTAGAAAGATTAATAAACAAATTGCGTTTATTTGAACAAACATTTATTACATCAATCATCTATTGTAATTGATTAATACTCTCAATAAAAATCACAGTATCGTCTGCATACATTAAAATATATAAATTAAGTACCTGTAGCTCATAAGGGATGCAACATTGAGTTATAAGTTCTATTTCTAAGTCATTGACATATAATGCATATAAGAAAGATGATAAAGATTCTCCTTGTAGTAAACCAACATTACAACTGAAAACATTTGAAAAAACACCATCAAGTTTTATACGAGCTTTCAGTTTAGAATACATAGACCTTAATATAGATAAAAGTTTTCCATTTATACCTGATTTGATTAACCTTGACCAAAGTTTCATATGATTAACACTGTTGAAAGCCTTCTTATAATCTATGAAACAACAATATAAACGTTTATTATTTCTAAGTGATTTTGATACAATTGAATGAAGTGCATAAATAGCGTCATGTGTCACATATCCAGGTCTGAAACCGAACTGAGCATCTGATAATATACTATTTTCCTTATTCCACTTTGTCAATCTACGATTAATAAGAGCAGTAAACAACTTCCCAATATGAGACAGCAACGAAATCCCACGGTCATTTCCGGGTTCATTCACATCTCCCTTTTTAAATATCGGAACAATTATACTTTCGACTCATAACTCCGGGTAATAACCAGTGTCTAGAATGACATTATAAGTCAAAAGAACTTCTTTGCTTTCAATTAAGTATTATTTACTATTATTGTCTATTCCGGGGGATATATTCTTATTAAGGTGTTTGACACAGCGCTCTACCTCCGGAACAGTAAATAATTGTTCAAGTTCTTCAAATACCAAAGTGTCACTATCCATTTCCCTTCGTTCTGTATCTTTCACGTTCATGAGATTTTTGAAATGTTCGGCAAAATCATTAACAATCAATTTACTTTGTACAATATTTCCTTTCTTCTTAAATTTCCGGTAGAAACGTTTCGGGTTATTTCGTTGCATTGTTGTAAACATATTTCCTTGTTTATTTTTATAGTCACGTTTAAGTTTATTCTCCATAAATTTATACTTCTGTTTTTCTAAGTTTAATTTGAGTCTATTTTCATTCGAATATAATCTGCTAAAGTCATTTAGCGCATGTTTATAACTGTTATACTGTGCTTTGCATTCGCTCGTTATCCATGGTTTGTCAATTTCACATCTGGGTCTCCGTAGAATTGTACAGTTTGCACACCTTATAATACGTTCTCGATTGTCTTTAGTATATTTATCGAAGTAATCTGATAATAGTTCATTTAATAATATAACAGCGCCGTCTAGTAATTAGGCACCCATGCCTGGCGTAATCAATTAAAAAGGCGGTCATATCTGGCCGTGCCTGGCATTAGTAATTAATTTGGCGTCCAAGCCTGGTGTAAGTAATTAATTAGGAGGTCAAACCTGGCGTAAGTAATTAATTAGGTGGTCATGCCTGGTGTAAATAATTAATAAGGAGGTCATGCCTGTTGTAATTAATTGATTAGGCGGTCGTGCTTGGCGTAAGTATTTATTGATGCGGTCATGCCTGTCGAAAGTAATTAACTAGCCAGCCAAATCTGGCGTAAGTAATTAATTATGTGGCCCTGTCTGATGAAAATAATTAGTTAGTCGTCATTGCCTGGTGTAATTAATTAATTAGGCGGTCATGTATGGCGTAAGTAATTCATTAAGCTATCATGCCTGGTGAAAGTATTTATTTAGGTGGTCATGCTTGGTGTAAGTAGTTGATTAGACGGTCATACCTGGCGTAAGTAATTAATTATGCAGCCGTGTCTGGCGTAATTAAATATTTAGGCGGCCGAGTCAGAAGGAAAATAATTAGTTATTGGGTCATGCCTGGCGTTAGAAGTTAATTAGGAGGCTGAGCCTGGCGTAAATAATTAATTAGATATCCATATTTGGTGTAAGTCACTAATTAGGCAGTCGAACCTCGTGTAAGTAATTTGTTAGGAGGCCGTGTCTGTCGTAAGTAATTTATTAGGCGGTCATACCTGACGTTAGTAATTAATTAGGCGGCCATGCCTGACGTAAGTAATAAATAAGGTGGTCATGGCTGTCGTATGTAAGTAATTAGGCGGTCATGCCTGGTGTGATAAATTAATTAGGCGGTCATGCTAGATGTAATTAATTAGGCGGTCATGCCTGACGTTAGAAATTAATTAGGAAGCCATGCCTAACGTAAGTAATGAATTAGGCGGTCGTGTCTGATGAAACAAATTAGTTAGTCGGCCATTCCTGGAGTAAGTAATTAATTAGGCGGTCAATCTTGGCGTAAGTAATTAATTAGGCGGTCATGTCTGGTGTAAGTAATCAATTGGGCAACGGTGCTTTGCGTAAGTAATTAATTTGGCGGCCGTGTGTGATGAAAATAATTAGTTTGTCGGCCATGCCTGGCGTAAGTAATTAATAAGGTGGTCATGCTTGACATAAGTAATTAATTAGGAAGGCTGAACCTGGCGTAAGTAATTAATTAGACAGCCATGTCTGGTGTAAGTCATTAATTAGGCAGTAAGTAATTAATTAAGCGGTCAAGCCTGGCGTAAGTTATTAAATAGGCGGTCATCCCTGGCATAAGTAATTATTTAGGCGGCCGAACCTGGCGTATGTAATAAATTAGACAGCCATGTCTGGTGAAAGTCATTAATTAGGCAGTAAGTAATTAATTAAGCGGTCAAGCCTGGCGTAAGTAATTAAGTAGGTCATGCTTGGCGTAAGTAATTAGGCGGTCATGCCTGGTGTAAGTAATTAGGCAGCCATGCCTGCCGTAAGTCATTAATTAGGCGGTCATGTCTGTCGTAATTAATAAATTAGGCAGCAATGCCTGGCGTAAGTAATGAATAAGGCGACCGTGTATGATGAAAATAATTAATTAGTCAGCCATACCTGCCGTAAGTAATTAATTAGGCGGTCATGCCTCGCGTAGATAACTAATTAGGCGGGCGAGTCTGGCGTAAGTAATTAATTAGACAGCCATGTGTGGTTAAGGTAATTAATAAGGCTGTCAAGACTGGTGTAAGTAATTAATTATGCGGTCATGCCTGGTGTAAGTAATTAATTGTGCGGTCATGCCTGGTGTAAGTAATAATTAGGCAGCCGTGCCTGGCGTAAGTCATTAATTAAGCGGTCGTGTCTGATCAAAATAATTAGTTAGTCTGCCATGCGAACGTTGGGTAAGTAATTAATTAGACTGCCATTCCTGGTGCAAGTAATTATTTAGGCGGTTATGCCTGGCGTAAATCATTCATCAGGCAGCCATGACGGGCGTAAGTTATTATAAGGCGGTCATGCCTGGCGTAAGTAATTAATTAGGCGGTCATGCCTGGCGTAAGTAAATAATGTATCGGATGTGCCTGGCGTTAGCAATTAATTAAGCGGCCACGCCTAGTGTAAGTACTCAATAAGGCTATCATGCCTGGCTTAAGTAATTATTTAGGCGTCATTCCTGGCGTAAGTAAATAATTAGGCAGCCATACCTGGCGTAAATTTAATAAGGCGGCCGATCCTGGCTTAAGTAATTAATAAGATAGCCATGTCTTTTGCAATTAATTTATTAGGCGGTGATGCCTGGCGTAAGTCATTAATTAGGCAGCCATGCTTGGCATTAGTAATTAATTAGGCGGTCATTCCTGGCGTAAGTTATTAATTAGGCAGCCATGCCTGGCGTAAGTAATTAATTAGGCGGTCATGCCTGGCATAAGGAATTAATTAGGCGGTAATGCCTGGAATAAGTTATTAATCAGACAGCCGTGTCTGGCATAAGTAATTAGTTAGGCGGCCAAACCTGGTGTAACTAATTAATTAGGCGGTCTTGCCTGGCGTAAGTAATTAATAAGGTGGTCATGCATGGCGTTAGTAATTAATTAGGCGGCCGTGCCGGGCATTAGTAATTAATTAGGCTGCCGAGCCTGGGGTTAGTAATTAATTAGGAGGTCATTCCTGGCGTAAGTAATTAATTAGGTGGTCTATTCTATTCTTTTTTTTAATTCTATTCTTTATTAACACTAAAGTATACAGTTTATCAGTATAATAGTAAAGAGTACATAAGACAGTTATATATATATATGGAATATAGGACATTTTGTTTGTGATACAGACTTTATCATGGCCAGTATCAGGTGAGCCCGTAGGGCGAACCTGATACGTTAAGCCGGGATAAAGTCTGTATCACAAACAAAATGTCCTATATTCCTTTTATCGGTAATTTTCAAAAAGAGTATTTTTTGTCAATTTAGGCCATATTTTTTAAGGAACTACTTTTTTGGTCGAAGTGATCTGTGAAAAACGGTTTGCTACGTCATTTAGCGTCAACGTCATTCAATCGGAATGTGGCGTGATGAATGGACGTGTTTTTTCATTGATCCTCCTGTAAGGCAAGTCTTTTTTTCATCGTTTATATAATAGTTTGTGAATGAGAATCTTTTAAATGGGGTGTCAGATTTTGTGTTTTTAATGTTTTGCTCTTTGACCAACCGTATTTCTAATTTATGTTGCCAATACCCAACGTTTCTGACCGATTTTCCAATTGAGTGCCAGTTTCACCTTTTAATGTTTTCTATATTTTGTATTTTATATCGTTATCATTTCTGGTAACTGTTTGGTGCTGTGTTATTTTTAATTTTCAGTACTTTGCAGTGGCCAGGGGAGATACGATTTACACATCGTCATCATTTATTTATAAATTCCAATTGTAATTCCAATGCATAAATGCGATGAGTTGTAGGTTCTTGTGTATGCCGAATTTTCCTGCCGTAATAATCCTATTACAGTTTTGTGATTTGTCGGATTAACCCCCAAAAATGGCGAGGTCATTCGCAAGTTCTTGTGAAGAATGAACAGGAATTCGGGATTGTCACTTGCTGTTAATGTTTGTGCAATTTGAAGGGTTTTGTTCAGATTATTTAAACTGTATTATTGTTAACGGAAGGTAGCTGCGAAAACGGAGCTCTGGTGGTCGCGTTGTGTTCGTTTTCTTTTTATCTTTTTTTTTGTTTTGGGCGGGGGGTAGATTGTTTGTTTATTTTATCTTGCTTTCACGTTTATTTATTTTTGAACATTCTGTTAGTTATTGTGACGTAATCATAGTTAGATTCCTCCGCAGCCTACTGACCCGATAAATTCGGTGATAAATGCCAGTACGTTGTTACTGACTTTATCACCGGTACACATCAAAGGGAAAATGTATAAATTACCGATAAAGCAGTATAACATTCAAAATATGTAGTAATATGTCAGAAATTATTGTTACATCACAGCTAAACATTATTTCTAATCTTAAAGGCATTTAATAAACACTTTCCTAAATTGCACAACTCTTTAACGTTTTCAACACAAAGCAATGGAGCCAGTTTAAAGGCGGAAGGCCAATAATACTTCTTTATATATTTTTTTACGAAGTAAAGCATAACAATTACATAGTAGAATGAAATGAAACTCGTCATGTAAAAAACATTCATACTGGAACATTCATTTTGAAGTGGTAATCTACCAAGCTCATAGTATAACATTACATTACTAGTTGACCTTTTAACACCAAGTAACATCTTACAATAATCTGTTTGTACCTTTTCAACCATAGTTGCTTTATGAGCACCCCATATTTCACAACCATACATTAAAAGTGTCAAATAAATTTAACATTGTAATTATATTTAAAAATAAAGGAGATGTATTTCTTCTCAAGCAACACATTGCTTTGCGTCTTGTTCTGCACAATGTCTGTGTTACCAAAAATTTACAATTATAATGTAATAAAACACCTAAATAACAAAACTGATCAACAATATGTAGTTTTATATCATTAAAAAACCGTTCTTCGTGTGCCTTAATTGTTCCGCCTTTTCTAAATACAACAATTTGTGTTTTCTTTGCATTAACAGACAAACCCCATTCTTCTGTATAATTAGACAATGTATATAGCATATTTTGTCATTCTTCAACAGTTTCAGCAAACAAAATCATATCGTCAGCATACATTAATAAAAATAATACAATGTCTTGAAATTCAAGGGGACAATTACCTTTTGAAATGAATTTTAATTCAAAATCATTAACATAAAATGAGAATAAAATAGGTGAAAGGACTTCGCCTTGCATGACACATAAGTTATTACTGAAATATTCAGAGTTAATACTATTGAAAGGTATACAAGTAATAACATTTTCATACATAAACCTCAAAACTGATAATAATTTCCCTCTAACTCCTATTTTTGCTAACTTATACCACAAACACATACGATCTATAGAATCGAACGCCTTCTTGTAATGTACGAAACAACCATACAATCTTTTACCTTTACATAAAGTATTTTGTATAACAGAATAAACACAAAAAATTGCATCAACTGTACTGTAACCATTACCAAAACCAAATTGTGCATCAGTCCATGATGACGGAAAATAGCCTGAATCCAAAACGGCATAGAAAATAGTACATATAAAAGGCAATATAAAGCCTTTAAACTCAATAAAGAACTCATTTAAAAAACAGTCAGGTCTGTGGTTTTTTTCGCGTTTAATTCGGCGAATGGCATTCACAATCTCATCAGGCATAATTTCTAAATCCAAATCTTCAAACACACTGTCATTATCGGGCAATACTGGATTTACATTTCGTACCGGCACATCTGAGACTAGAGTTTTAAAATAATCGAAAAGATGCGTTCAAAGCCTCTCATACTTTTTTTCCTGAAATTTGCGTAAAACAGTTTTGGATTGTCAGTGCGTAATTTGCACATCATATCACGTTTATAAATACGATTACATCTGCGCTCATAGACTTTGTATTCACTTTTAGAACAGTTTAACTCGCTGTGGTTTACTCGAGTTTTGTCCCTGTTAAATTTCGTCAATGCATTACGATAGTTAGAATACAGGTCTTTACATTTACGGTCGAACCACGCTTTATTATATGTTTTGTGATTTACAATGCGGCTTTTATTATGACGCTTGTCCTGCTTAAAAAATGGAGCCATTATATTATTGAACGCTACGGAAAAATCATTTACCATGCCTGGTGTAGTAAGTAATTAATTAAGCGGCCGTGTCTGATGAAAATAATTAGTTAGTCGGCCAAAGTAATTAATTAGGCGGTCATGACTGGCGTAAGTAATTTATTTGGCAGCCACGCCTGGTGTAAGTACTTAATTAGGCTATCATGCCTGACGTAACTAATTATTTAGGCGGTTATGCGTGGCGTAAGAAAATAATAAGGCAGCAATACCTGGCGTTAATTAAATTAGGCGGCCGTGCCTCGCGTACGTAATTAATTAGGCGGCAATGCCTGGTGTAAGTAGTTAATTAGGCACCGTGCCTGGCGTAAGTATAAATTAGACAGCCATGCCTGTCGTAAATTTTATTAAGCGGCCGTGCCTGGCGTTAGTAATTATTAGGCGGTCATGCCTGGCGTTAATAACGTTTTTGGCAGCCATGCCTGGGGTAGGTAATTAAAATAGGCGGTCATGCCTGGCGTAAGTTATTAATAATGCAGCCATACCTGGAGTAAGTAATTAATTAGGCAGCCATGCCTGGCGTAAGTAATTAATTAGGCGGTCATACCTGTCGTTAGGTTTGCTCCAAAGTTTTTAGCAATTACTGGCCACAAGTTATTTTATAGTGTGTCAATATATTTTTCAGAGTTCATATTACCATTTACCATGGATAAAGTACCAACACCATCATAGGTTATACATCCCCAGACCATCAGTTTAATAGTTGACTGAGCTCCTATGCTAACGTATTCAAGGCATTCAGGTTTCCAACGTTCTGCAGTTTTCTCCACACTTTAATTTCTCCACCGGGTTTGATAATCATCATTTCGTCACTGAAAATCACTCTTTTCCAATAGTTGTTAACAGTTTTAAATTTCATAGCCATACACCATGCAAGACGCTTTTTACGGTTAGTTTCCCTTATCCCCATACGTTTTCGAACAGTGCATCGTTTATATCCCAATTTGTGCAAATTTCTCTGCAAGTCCGCCTAGACACTTTAACAGGAGTAACTTGGTTGAACTGGCTTGAAATTTCACTTCTACTGATTTATGTAACTCGATGTCCGGTTTGTTTAAGTTTTATGATGTTTTTCCTAGTTCCTGGTGACAATTCTTTACCATGCTTAGCCATTTTATTTTCGCTTTTGTGTTTGTTTACATCAGCAGCAGACGACCTTGAAACTTCCGGTTCACAGAAGTTACTTCACTTTCACTCACCGTATAATTGAAAAATTATTTTTTATTTGACGTTCACTAGAAAAAACGTTGCCGACTTTACAGGTAAGAAAAACAATTTTAGCGGTCATATTGTTTTGGGACTCACTTGTGGCACGGTGCTGTATATCTTAACGTGCACATGCGTCAGAAATCTCTTCTACACATCACACTAATGTTAAAATATACAGCTTGGATCGCAATCTAAATTAGCACATTTTTTTTAATTTTCAATTTATTTAAGTTCTGAAGCTTTTTTGAAACTTTACCACTTTCATTGACGAAAATCGACAAAACTGTCCAATGTTGATTCCTCTAAGATAACAAAAATCGAAGATATCAAGGAGATTCAGAAAAAGATAAGTGAAGAAAGGCAAAACGATGATTAAATATGAGAGGAAAACAATAAAATAAGCAGACACACAATACAAAAAAAGGCAACCCTACTTAAAACAAGATGAATTCAGGTACTCCGGACGAGTCAGCAACTTCTGCTCCATTTAGGCATCCGTCGTGTTGCTCACTCTAAAATCCGGTATTTAGTCATATCCGTGTATAGTCATAATCCAGTAAGAAGGAAGGATCCAACAAATGAAACAAATAAATAGTCATTTATGAAACAGATATTACGGCCAAGTAAGTAATGATGGCGACCGTACAATTTTCTAAGTGATGACTTCAATCTAGCTTTTCTGTCAGCAGACACATTTGTCAAGGAAATCTTATAGGAAATTCAGGCTCATGAGTACAGGATCAATTGGGAGATGTTTACTCCATATGCTCTCCCTTGAATGATTGCTGATAGCAATAAAAACCAACTTCATGCACATCGTTATGACCAAGATCCTCTGACAACTTCTAATCAATTGAGACTTTTGTAGGGCTTAATGAGCTTAATGTTTAATCAAGCAACAGTTATTCTTTTCTACAATAGTTTTCATTCCATAAGGCAAAAACATGACAAAATGCTATTTTTTTACTTTTAAGGGGCCAAAAATCTTATAAGTTAATTCGACTCGATAGAAATTTTAAATTGCTTAAGCAATTTAAAATTCTGAAACAAAAATTCGTGCTCTTTCTGTAAGCAAAAGCAACACAATTTACCTTTTAAGGGGAATAACCCTTAAATAGGGTCATCTCACGGCTACAATCCAGCAGACTTTTGAAAGAGTTTAATGTGCTTAACATGTAAGCAAGCAACAACTTTTCTCTATCTGCAACAGTTTTCATACAGTAAGCAAAAAAACCCCCATCATTTTTAAACTTATATAAAGGGGCAAAGATAACAGATGACTACGTTCCAAATAGACACTTTTAAGCAAGCAACACCTTTTTTTCTTTCTGAATATTGTTTTCATCCAATAAGAAAAAACACGACTTTTGACCTTTCAATGGCAAAAACACTTAAAATGGGTCATCTGACTTCTACACTCCAACGGAGACCTTTGTAGAGCTTGAGCTGGAAATATCAGCAAGCAACAGCTTTTTCTCTATCTGCAATAGTTTTCATTCTAAAAGGCAAACACATTAAAAACGTGATTTTTAACTTTGATGGGCATAGACCTTAAAAGGCGTCATCTGACAACTCTGACCTAATGGCGACGTTTGTAGAACTTTTGATTTTGAACAGCGTAAGATCCATCGCATTTGTACTATCCGTTATAGTTTTTGAATTATTTTGACTGCTTTTACCATATGTTCTATTTTCAGTAACAGCGGCCATGTTTTTATTGGATTCATTCAAAGTGAGGATCTTTTGTTGCCAACCTGACATATATAATTCTTGCAAAGTTTATGTCAAACTGGTTTAGTGGTTTCAGAAGAGATTTTTTAAATTGTTTACGGACGACAGACGACAGACGACGACAGAGGGCGTAGTGATGACATCAGTTCACATGGCCAGGCGAGTTACAAAATTGAATTTACGCTATTAAGAAAAACTTACTGCATATAACATTTTGGATGCAATTTATCTCTTTATTGGAGTTTTTGGTAAATCAACGAATTGCACTTATGAAATGATTTTCAGGTACACATTAAAGGATATATTTGTACTATATATGTCCCCTTATATTTCTCCTTTCTCCCTTTCTGTTGCTACTTTCTCCCTCCCCTTTGCTCTTTTATCCCTCTCCTACCTCCATCCCCCTTTTTTCTTGTCCCCAACTACCCTGTCCTCCCCATCCTTTAAAGATGCATAGTGAAGAAATACTTATTTGTTTGAGTCATTTGCAAGACAAAAACTATTCCATTATATCGGAAAACACAAATTTTAAAACATGGACTTTAATCTTACAACTTTAGCATTGGACTGTGTATTTATTATTATTTAATGAATAATTTACTATGGTAAGTGCACGAAAACAAAATGTTCATGTTAATAGTGAAATTTCTAAGCAAGACATCGTAAAATCGTTATAGCCTCAGGGGATACCTCAAGGTTCGTTCTGTTCTTGAACCGTGCTATTTTATATTTATATATATATATTTGATATATCTCAATAACATAATAGACAACTTGATTTTTTGTGTTTGAATGTTGTTTTAACCCCTCTTTCAGCAATCATGGCGTCCAGATTTTATTGGTGGATGAAGCCGGAATACCAGGAGAAAGCTGCCGAACTTCGGGGGCAATCCTTGTCAATTAATATTCGAGTCTAGCGCATCCTGCCCGCAGTGAGACTCGAACCCGCAATCTCGGTATTGACAGACAACGTGATCAATAGTAGACGCACTACCTTAACCTCTCGGCCACAGAGGCCTTTAAACAACTAGAAAAATACAGCAAGACTGTTTGTTCTCATACTTTGGGGATGACTTTTAATTATTGAACAAGAGATTAATATGACCTTATGTGAAATTTAACGCAGCTGGGTGGTATTTAATTCAATAGTTCGCATTTAATTTGCTTATAACAACACAACTGGTACTATCTGATTAGCTTTCTAAAACGATACCATTGCTGCCTATTTCAAAGAGTATTATTAACAATATAAGGAATACAATGATACACAAAATTGCTTAACTATAGTAAAATCTGTTCTCTTATTTAATGATATAAAAAATACATAAACAATGCAGAAAAAAACTAGAACTATAATTATTGTTGGAACCAATATTTCATGTCTAATGGATGATACAAAAATAGAATCCAAAAGTGTGTTTCTGGATACATTATTTGCCTGCTTCCATTTTCACACTATGTCGTTGCTACATGACAGTAGTATATTTGTCCACAGGATGTGCCTGTTTTTTTATCCACATTGTGTCCCTTAATTATTTGTCCATAGACTGCCTGGTAACTAATCATCACTTTGTGTTTGGTCAATGTCAACACAATGTACCTGGTTAGTAATCCATATTATAAGCCATGTACAATTTCCTTACTGTGTCTGGTTACTTGTCCACACTATGTATCTATGCATCTGGTTACTTGTTAACATTCTGTGTCAGGTAAATTGTCCAAACTATATGTATGGTTAGTTGTTAACATACTGCATGGTAACCTAGTCCACACTATGCATCTGGTTACTTTTTAACAGACTATGACTGGTAACTTGTCAATACTATGCATATGTTTAGTTGTTCACAGACTGTGTCTGGGTACTTGTCCACAATATGCATCTGGATAGTTGTTAACCGACTGTGCCTGGTTACTTGTCACCATTATGCATCTGGCTTCTTCTTAACAGAGTGTTTGGTTACTTGTCCACACTATGCATCTGATTACTTCTTAAGAGACTGTGCCTGGTCACTTGTTCACACTATACATCTGGTTACTTGTTAACAGACTGTGAATGGTTACTTGTCCATACTATGCATCTGGTTAGCTGTCAACCGACTGTACCTGGTTACTTGTCCATACTATGCATCTGGTTAGCTGTCAACCGACTGTACCTGGTTACTTGTCCATACTATGCATCTGGTTAGCTGTCAACCGACTGTACCAGGTTACTTGTCCATACTATGCATCTGGTTAGCTGTCAACCGACTGTACCTGGTTACTTGTCCATACTATGCATCTGGTTAGCTGTCAACCGACTGTACCTGGTTACTTGTTCATACTATGCATCTGGTTACTTGTTAACAAATTGCTCTTGTAACTTGTCTACACTATGGAACCTTATTTTTTGTTCGTAGATTGTATCCTGACAAGACGAATATACCATGAAAGCATGAACACAGTGCAAACCACTACAAATAATATATCTATGATTTACAGGGCATCCTTAAAGAATCTACATGTAAAGCCTATTGACTATGTCCAATTATTATTCATTGTATTATTTATCCATGTCATATTTGTATGAGCGCCATTTGCTCAAGTATTTTAAAATTTTGTTTTTTTACTTAGAATAACGTCGTTCTTTACCGCATTTCTACTATTACTTGTGACGTCAAGTCACTAAGTTTAAATTACTAACGACGTTCCTAGATTACATGATATGTTTGCGGTGGCAAAGAAAGACGGTTTCACATCAGAAGTTTTGTAGAGATAATAGTTGGAATATAATATGTCAAAATTTATTATCTATGTTACCTAATTTATGTACATGTAATATACATTAATAAGAAACAATTTTAATAATATTTGTCAAGTTAACCTTTATTTTTTACAAATTAACATATGTATTTTCGGTAAATTGAAGTTGCCGTATTAATATTTATACAAACATTCAAATGTTGAAATATGCGTAAATAACAATGTTTACTTAATAACTTGTGAAATATTTAGTTTTATCTGTTTTCTATATGTAAGTTTATTTATTTCAGAGCATCGAATTCTTTATGATGTTCACCTTGTGATTGCCGATTATATCGATGTAATACAAGTTTGCTTATTGAATTCGCATTGTCTCACTTCTTCTTATGATACTTTGGTGTTATAAACCTTACAATTCTCAACTACTCGTTACGATGTCTGGAAGTGATACGCAACAGGATATGGCAGATCCCCAGACATTGGAAAGTTTAAAGAAGATCCGTTCAACTAATTTAGCATAGTTAACTAAATTATACAATGAACTTGAAAGGAAAATAGCCAAGAAGATGTCGATGTTATACAGAGTCTATACCGCAAGTTGTGCGATCGGTTTGAGCAGTATAAAACCTCACAACTGGAAGACTCACAAGTCATTGAGACACTGGAAATGAATTATGCCAGCTGTATGAAGAACTTCACCGAGTTTCGTGAAAGATATTCAGAATGGAATAAACAGGATATTAATCCGATAGAAGACGATACTGACAGTCGTGTGTCTTCAGTATCGCATGTTTCATCGCAACACAAACTTAGACTTGCAAAGGCAAATAGACTTAAAGCGGAATTTCAGTTAAAGAAGACGGAAGAAAAGCATGCAATCGAGCGCTCCCGTAGAGAGCTCGAAATGAAGGAACAAATGCTGGAAAGTAGAAGTAGACTCGAAGAGGCTAAGATTGAAGAACTAATGTGGGAGGAAGCTTCGAAGGATGAGAACGTCTATCAATTGACAAACAACACAAAACAAAGTGCTAGTGTAAGACAAGTTAACAATGTAGAACATTTAGACCGAACACAGAGTAGCACTGTAGTGATTGACAAACAACCGGAGAGAAGAAACGAGTTCAGCCCTGAAGATTCAACAAACGCCAGTGTGATTGATACAGCATTCCAGAAATTAGCTTCCGCGCTTCAAGAAGGATTTAACTTACCCCAGCCTGAACTTTTAACATTTGATGGAAAGCCCACAGATTATTGCAAGTTTATTAAGAACTTTGAGACTAATGTAGGAAAAAGAGTAACTGATTATCAGTTAAGGTTAAGTTATTTGATTCAATACTGCAAAGGTGAGGCTAAATCTTCCATTGAAGATTGTGTATTATTAGAACCTAAAGAGGGGTTTGAGCGTGCTAAACAAATTTTATATAACCGTTATAGAAAATCGCATTGTAACATCTTACATAGATAACCTAGTTAGTGGTTCACAAATAAAGTCATCAGATTATGAGTCCTTGTCAAACCTATCACTTGAAATGCAAAAGTGTGAAATTACTCTTTCACAGTTATAGGGTTTGTGTCAGATATTGACAATTCAGATAATATAAGGAAGATTGTTAAACGGTTACCCATGCATTTAAGGGTACAGTGGATAGATGTTGCTCATGCAATAACTGAGACAGATAGATAACCACGTTTCTCAGATTTAGCCAAGTTCATTGATAAGAAATCACGCATGGCTTCATCAATGTATGGTATAGATTTAATAAAAGAGAACTCGGCTAAAAATGGTACTGACAAACACTCTAAGTTTAATACAAAAGAGAGAGTATCTACCTTTGCTATAAATAATGCACATGTAAATCATAATACAAAGGGGCGTAAATGTATATGTTATAAGGGTACATGTAGTTATTTAGAGTTGTGTACTAAGTTCAAGTCTGTGCATTTATCTGATAGAATTTCTCTTGTTAGAAAATTATAGTTATGTTATAATTGCCTAAAGGGCATACATTTTTCTAAAGATTGCAGAAAATTGAAAGGTTGTAATGTCACAGATTGTAATGCAAAGCACCATTTTTTATTACACGATTGGGTTAAGTTCAGTGAAAACCACACTGCTGCTAGTAACCACAGTGATAGTTTACATGAGCCCAGTATGAAAACTGACACTACCACTAATGTAGGTGTCCACTGCTCTGCGTCTTGTAATATCACAAAAAACTGTCGTGGCATTATACCCGTGGTAGTAAAGGGTGACAATGGAAATACGCTAACTACTAACGCGCTAGTAGATGATGGAGCCGACAAATCGCTTTGCGATGAACGACTTATATGGAAGCTGAAAATAAATAGCATACCAGTTACATTTTAGATGACTGCAGCGACATCTTCTAAAATTCAACAAGAGGATAGAGAGGTTAATTTAAAGCTTCAAGGCGTTTACAATGACAAAGATATTGATTTAAAACATGTATGGTCAGTTAAGACATTACCAATTTCGACCCGTTCAGCTGTTAAAAATGATGAACATTCAAAGTTTTCGCCCTTATCCGACTTGCGCATTCCAGAAATTGGAGAATCCGAAGTTATGCTTGTAATTGCCACAGATGTACCTGCTGCTCATATACCTATTGAGGTTAAAACTGGAAGCGATGATGAGTATAAGTACGCTATAAGAACACGGTTAGGTTGGGTTGTAAGAGGACCGATTAAAACCCAGAACTCAAGTGGAGAGGTGAATGTCAACTTCAGACAAATTACTAATGAAGAACTTGATCGACAGATAGAACGTCTTTGGAGTACTGATTTTAAGGGCACAATTATGACCGAGAAGATTTGTATGTCGCAAGAGGATAGACGAGCTTTGAATATTATGGATTCTACTATTAGACATAAGGACGGACACTACAAACTAGGGTTACCATGGTGCAACAGTGAAGTTATCATACCTAACAACGTAGCCTTAGCTAAAGCCCGACTTCAGTATTTGCATCGTCGACTTCGTGAAAATCCCAAATTACACAACATGTACATCATGGCCGTAAACGACTACATGGAAAAGGCGTATGCAGAAGAAGTTATAGATAAAAACTTAGATCGTATATGGTATTTACCGCACCACCCTGTCACTAACGTGAACAAGTCGGGAAAAGTTCGGGTTGTTTTTTACTATGCGGCAAAGTTTAAAGGCATATCATTGAATGACAAATTACTACAAGGACCCGATCTAATGAACAATTTAGTTGGAGTACTTTTGAGATTCTGTCAAGAACGCATAGCGTTGACTGCAGATATCGAGGCGATGTTTCATCAGGTACGTGTGTCTGACGCAGACTTTGATGCATTGCGTTTTTTATGGTGGCCAAATGGAGATTTGGACCGAGAGCCGAAATGCTTTAAAAAGAAGGTACACATATTTGGTGCGACGTCTTCGCTAGTTGCACTTATGCGCTACAAAACACTGCTACTGATTACACCAAAAAATTCAACACGGAAGTTGTACAAGCAGTTTTATAGAACTTTTATGTAGATTATATGCTAAAGTCCGTATCGAAAATAGGAGGATTCAGGTTGACTAAATGGCTCAGCAACAGTAAACACTTTTACAAAGTATTCCGCAACCAGAAAGAGCTCCTACTGTTGTCAGCTTAGATAAAGATGCTGAACTACCAACAGAACGTGCGTTAGGAGTGAAATGGGATGTTGAACAAGACTCAATAATCTTCAAAGTCAAACTGGACGATAAACCGTTTACTAGATGTGAGATTGTATCAATAGTGAGTTCGATATTCGACCCTCTAGGATTTTTGTCGCCTGTGATGAAAAGTAATACTTCATTTTCAGGACTAATAATTAACAAAGGTGACAACTATGCAAAACGTTGGTGGCGTCAAGTCCAATACATGGCAAATATATTTTTGCGATGTTGGATAAAGGAGTATTTACCTACACTACAACAACGTGGAAAATGGACGAGGAAAGCACAAAACATGCAAACTGGTATTATTGTACTAATTGCTGACGGTAAAGTACCACGAGGACAATGGTCATGGGACGCATCCTTGATGTTGTCGATGGAAGAGATGGACTAGTCCGTAGCTGTGTAGGTAGAACTGGGGACTCCTTAGTAAAAAGACCAATCTCTAAGTTATGTTTGCTCGAATATTCAAAGCAGCAGGTGCTTGTTATTACCAATTACCTGATTTTTTTATGAAATTGTTATATATAATTTCATGGTGGGGAGAGTAAAGCCTATTGACTATGTTCAATTATTATTAATTGTATTACTTATTCATATCATATTTGTATGAGCATCATTTTTGCTCAAGTATTTTAAAATTTGTTTTTACTTAGAACAACGTCGTTCTTTCTCGTCTTTCTGCTATTACATATGACGTCAAGTTACTACGTTTAAGTTACTATAGTTGGTATGTAATATGTCACATTTTTAATATATATGTTACTTAATTTGTATGTACATGTAATATACATTGATAAGAAACAATTAAATAATAATTTGTCAAGTTAACTTTTATTTTTTCAACTAACATAATTATTTTCGGTAAACTGAAGTTGCCGTATTATTATTTTATACAAATATTAAAATGCTAAAATATGCGTAAATAACAATGTTTACTTAATAACCTGTGAAATATTTAGTTTTATTTGTTATCTGTATGCAAGTTTATTTATTTATTTCAGAGAATCGAATTCTGTATGATGTACATCTTGTGATTGCCGATAATATCGATGTAATACAAGTTTGCTATGGAATTCGCATTGTCTTACTTCCTCTTATGATACCTTGATGTGATAAACAATATCTATACTGTCTTATAAAATGACGGCACAGTAGGGTTCTCTCGTGACTGTGCATAACAATAATACGACTGTGTTAATTTTGGGAACGCCTTTACACGGTCAATACGTGTTACAAAAAAGGTGTTCATTAGGTGTTCTCAGTTTTAACACTTGAATTTACAATGTACCTGTCTGTCTAAGGATATCGTAACGGTTACCAATCTTACTGTCCGAAGATACTGTTACGGCTACCTCTCTTACTGTCTTAAGATACCGTTACGGCTCCCTGTCTTACTATTTAAAGATACAATTGCGACTACCTGTTTACTATATAAAGATAACTAACTAAAGATACCGTTACGGCTACCTGTTATTCTGTCTGAAGATACCGTTACGGCTGCCTGTCTTACCGTCTAAAGATACCGTTACGGCTACCTATTTTACCGTTACGCCTATCTGTCTTGCGGTCTGAAGATACTGTTACCTGCTACCTGTCTCTAAGGATATTGTTATTGCTACCTTTATTGCTGTCTGAAAATACTGTTACGGCTACCAGTTTTTCTGTCTAAAGATACCGTTGAAGATATCGTTACGACTACCTGTCTTATTGTCTTAAGATACCGTTACGTCTACCTGTCTTACCATTTAAAGATACCGTTGCGGCTACCTGCCTTACTGTCTGAAGATACCGTTACGGCTACCTATTTTACTGTCTAAAGATACCGTTACGCCTATCTGTCTTGCGGTCTGAAGATACTGTTACCTGCTACCTGTCTCTACGGATATCGTTATGGATACCTATATTACTGTCTGAAAATACGGTTGCGGCTACCAGTTTTACTGTCTAAAGGTACCGTTGCGGCTCCCTGTCTTATTGTCTGAAGATAATGGTATGGCTAACTGTTTTACTGTCTGAAGATACCGTTACGCCTGTCTGTCTTATGGTCTAAAGATAATGTTACCTGCTACCAGTCTATCTAAGGATATCATTACGGCTACCTGTCTTACCGTCTGAAGATGCCGTTACGGCTACCTGTTTTACTGTTTAAAGATACCGTTACAGCTATCTGTCTTACGGTCTGAAGATACTGTTTAAGATTAATATTATTGTATTGCATAAAGGCAATAGGATTGGACACAAGTTATACCAACTTAGGTTAAGTCCTTATAATATAATATAGAAGATACTGTTACCTGTTATGAATCTGTCTAAGGGTTCCGTTACGGGTACCTATCGTACGTACTGTCTAAATATACCGTTAGGGTACCTGTCTTACCATCTGAAGATACTGTTACGGCTACCTGTCTTACCGTATGAAGATACCGTTGCGGTTTGCTGTTTTACCGTTTGAAGATACAGTTGCGGATACCTGTTTTACTGTCTAAAGATAAGAAACTAAGGATACCTTTACGGCTACCTATCTTACTGTCTGAAGATACTGTTACGGCTATCTGTCTTACGGTTTTACTGTCGACAGGTACCGTTACGGCTACCTGTTTTACCGTCTGAAGATACTGTTACGGCTGTCTCTCTGTCTAAAGATACCTTTACGGCTACCTATCTTACTGTCTGAAGATACTGTTACGGATATCTGTTTTTCTCTCTGAAGATACCGTTACGTCTACCTGTCTTACCGTCTGAAGATACATTTACGGCCACCTGTTTTACCGTCTGAAGATGCCGATGCGGCTACCTGTCTTACCGTCTGAAGATACCGTTAGGTACATGTCTTGCCGTCTGACGATACCGTTACGGCTACCTGTCTTACCGTCTGAAAATTCCGTTACGGCTACCTGTTTTACTGTCTAAAGATACTGTTGCAGCTATCTGTCTTACGGTCTGAAGATACTGTTACCTGTTACCGATCTGTCTAAGGATACCGTTAAGGTTAGCTATCTTACTGTCTGAAGATAATGTTAAGGCCACCTATTTTACTGTTTGAAGATTTTGTTACGGCTACCTGTCCTACCGTCTGAAGATACTGTTACGGCTACCTATTTTACTGTCTGAAGATACCGTTACGCCTGTCTGTCTTATGGTCTGAAGATACTGTTACCTGCTACCAGTCTATCTAATGATGCCGTTGCGGCTACCTGTTTTACCATTTGAAGATACCGTTATGGCTACCTGTTTTACTGTCTGAAGATACCGTTACGGTATCTGTCTTACCGTCTGAACACACCCTTACGACTACCTAACATACCACATGAGGATACCGTTTCGGTTTTACCGTCTGAGGATACCGTTGCGGCTACCTGTTTTACTGTTTAAAGATACCGTTACAGCTATCTGTCTTACGGTCTGAAGATACTGTTTAAGTTTAATATTATTGTATTGCATAAAGGCAATAGGATTGAACACAAGTTATACCAACTTAGGTTAAGTCCTTATAATATAATATAGAAGATACTGTTACCTGTTATGAATCTGTCTAAGGATACCGTTACGGGTACCTATCGTACTGTCTAAAGATACCGTTAGGGTACCTGTCTTACCATCTGAAGATACTGTTACGGCTACCTGTCTTACCGTATGAAGATACCGTTGCGGTTTGCTGTTTTACCGTTTGTCGATACAGTTGCGGATACCTGTTTTACTGTCTAAAGATAAGAAACTAAGGATACCTTTACGGCTACCTATCTTACTGTCTGAAAGTTCCGTTACGGCTACCTGTTTTAATGTCTAAAGATACTGTTACAGCTATCTGTCTTACGGTCTGAAGATACTGTTACCTGTTACCGCTCTGTCTAAGGATACCGTTAAGGTTACCTATCTTACTGTCTGAAGATAATGTTACGGCTACCTATTTTACTGTCTGAAGATTTCGTTACGGCTACCTGTCCTACCGTCTGAAGATACTGTTACGGTATCTGTCTTACCGTCTGAACACACCCTTACGACTACCTAACATACCACATGAAGATACCGTTTCGGCTACCTGTTTTACCGTCTGAAGATACCGTTGCGGCTACCTGTTTTACCGTTTAAAGATACCATTGCGGCTACCTGTTTTACCGTCTGAAGATACGTTGCGGCTACCTGTCTTACTGTCTGAAGATACCGTTACGGCTACCTGTTTTATTGTCTGAAAATACCGTTAGGGTACATGTTTTACCGTCTGAAGATACAATTACGGCTTCCTATCCTACCGTCTGAAGATGCCGTTACGGCTATCTGTTTTACTGTTTAAAGATACCGTTACACCTATCTGTCTTACGGTTTGAAGATACTGTTTAAGTTTAATATTATTTTATTGCATAAAGGCAATAGGATTATACCAACTTAAGTTAAGTCCGCTCCTTATAATATAATGTAGAAAATACTGTTACCTGTTATGTGTCTGTCTAAAGATACCGTAACTAGGTTACCTGTCTTACCGTCTGAAGATACCGTTACGGCTACCTGTCTTACCGTATGAAGATACCGTTGCGGCTACCTGTTTTACCGTTTGAAGATACCGTTGCGGATACCTGTTTTACCGTCTAAAGATAACTAACTAAGGACACCTTTACGGCTACCTATCTTACTGTCTGAAGATACTGTTACGGATACCTGTCTAACGGTTTTACTGTCTACAGGTACCGTTACGGCTACCTGTTTTACCGTCTGAAGATACTGTTACGGCTGTCTCTGTGTCTAAAGATACCTTTACGGCTACCTGTTTTACCGTCTAAAGATACCGTTACGGCCACCTGTCTTCTGGTCTGACGATATTGTTACCTGCTACAGGTCTGTCTAAGAATACCGCTACGGCTGCCTATCTTACTGTCTGAAGATAATGTTACGGCTACCTGTTTTACTGTGTGAAGATTCCGTTACGGCTACCTGTTTTACTGTCTAAAGATATCGTTACGGCTTCCTGTCTTACTGTCTGAACTTGCCGTTAAGGCTACTTGTCTTACTGGATATTAAATATATTTAATTCATTTTTCAACTTTACGATGTCAAGAGGAGTTCGCGGAGGTACTAGCAGAGGAAGTGGGTCGAGATGTGTTGCAGCAAACACAAATGCAGGTGTAGTTTCCATGCATTCCTTTCTGTTAGATACAAAACGCCGTAGATTGTGGACATTTTTAGTTTCGTTAGAGTAAAAATCGAAGATTGGGACGGTCCACACGGTTTCGGCTCTATGTTCGTTTCATTGAACACTTGAAGGCTTCCCTTTCAGGCACCGGCTTAACAAATATTTAAAATTTGTATAATTAGTGCGATAGTTTTACCAATGACACCCTTTTTTTTCCATGAACAAAGACAATCCACGTTTTTTAAATCTTTTTTCATATTAAAAAAGTTAAAGTGTCCAGTAAGAAATTTTAAATAAATAAAATGGCAATGTCCCGTTTGTTTTCGCAGAAACATAAATAAAATACTGTCCAAACATATTCTTTTCTTTCTCTTAAAATATCGCCTAATGTCTAAAACAGCGTATACTGTTTATATTCGAAAAAAAAATAAATAACACAAATTATTCAGTAATCTGTCCAATGTTTCGATATTTTTTCGTCTTCATCAAAATCGTCAGAGTTGTAATCGTATGGTTCAAACGTTACGGAGTTAAACGAGTGATTGCCGTTGATCCAAATGCACCATCGTCAGTGGTTGCCGAATAATCTGTGAGCTTTCCTCCTGCCCGTCTTCAAAAGGTGGGTATCCCCACAACAGTGACAGTTCACTTTCTTCCAATGATGTTTGATTTTCTTCGTAAAGTTCCATCGTTTGTACAGTGTCAATGATGTCATTCAGATTGTTCAAAATGTGACGTCACGTATTGTTTGAGATAAAATACCGGACGTGACTAGCTCGTGCATTCGGGAATATTCGTCAACTGGTGCAAATCGTATATTTGACAGTTAAATACTCTTTTAATATAGAATATATTTTTATCGGACTTTTTGTATTCTTTTTTAAACAGTATATTCCACGTTCTTCTTTTAAAAATACAAAAATATAAATTATTAGACTGAGTATGGAACTTTAAATACTGCTCGCTTGATGCTTAGAAACCATTCGCGCAATTAATCAAGCAGGAAATAATAACGATTTATAAATAAACTTCAGTAATACCATTGTACACACATTAAACACGTTAAGATATCAGAGCGTAACTGCATCTACTTAGGAACCCAATGAATACAAAGAACCATTGGCCTATTTATTGTTATGTTCCATATGGGGGTACACCTTTCCGATTATTATTTCATTGAAAGACAAAGTTAATTTAATGTTAAATTAAGAGAGATTATTTATGTTAATCTTAAAGAATAGGGGGTTCATTTGGTGTTATTAAAAATAAAGGTTCGCATTTCTTTTCTGATTGAAAATGAGGGTCAAAAAGGGGGAGTGTCATTTTTTCAAATTTCCTCGAGGTGCCCTTACGTATTCGAAATTTGATTTCTTCCCCCAAATTGTGTTTAAAACTCCCTTTTGTGTATTTTCATACCAAAGGTTGCATTTCTTTCCAAAATATATTTACTTTAACAATCATTATTGACCAATCGCGTTTAACGTGACAGTTTTTTCACGCTTTACTTTCTGCTCAAACTGTTATGCATTAGTACATTGATACCTAATCAGAGCACCTCTCGGCCATTTCGTCAACATGCAGTCGCGAAAATTACTTTCCGAAAATAGGCGAACATAACCGAGGTGATCCAATTGTTTAGAACCAAATCCTTTTATGACGTCATCTTCGTTGTATGCAATAAACCTGAAATATATTGGTAGGTCTGAGTTTCTATAGCTTCTTTGAAAGAATATCATAAGTTACTTGAATATCACATAAATAAAATATTCAGAGTATCCTCAACATAAATGAATATCAATGTGATAAATGCGGGTCAAAAAGAAAATAAATGTAATATTTGTTTGAAAATCTTTATTTCGATCTTTTTCTGGTCTTCGGATATGGGATATAATGAGTGTGTAAAAATATACAAAAAGACAAACACACTGGGAACCACTTTTGAAGAATTAATTTCAGCTGTTAGCATTGATGTAGTTTGTTTTGTTTGAAATGGTTTTCATAAATTTTTCAGCTATATCATGGGGTCCAGTTTTTATTGGGGGGAAGGTCGGAGTACCCGGATGAAGCCCCGACACAGTAAGAAAACAAGCAATCCGTATCAATTAAGATTGGAGTCGAACACACCTTGGCCGCAGTAAGACTCAAACACATGCAACCTCAGTTTTAACAGGCACGTGAATAACTTACATCATCAACTCGGCTAACATATTGTCTACTAAATTGCGTAGACTTGTTCAAGGCGTTCGATATTGCAAATACTCTACATCCGTCAACGTTTCGCTAATACAACCTAATTTGTAACAACAAAATCCACAGTATACGTCTTTAAATTTTTGAGAAAAAAAATGTAAGAACATTCGATATATTGGGCCGGATTTCGTTACAAAACTTGATGGTTATGACCACAAATTAACAGATAACGTTCAATCGTTCACACAACGGATGTTTGAAAGAAAGCAGTGACACCACCTATAGCTTGTACTGTTTAGGAAGAAAGCAGTGACAACACGTATAACTTGTAATGTTTAGGAAGAAAGCAGTGACAACACATATAGCTTGTACTGTTTAGGAAGAAAGCAGTGACAACACGTATAGCTTGTACTGTTTAGGAAGAAAGCAGTGACAACACGTATAGCTTGTATTGTTTAGGAATAAAGCAGTGACAACACGTATAGCTTGTACTACGTAGGAAGAAAGCAGTGACAACACGTGTAACTTGTACTGTTTAGGAAGAAAGCAGTGACAACACGTATAGCTTGTACTGTTTAGGAAGAAAGCAGTGACAACAAGTATAGCTTGTACTGTTTAGGAAGAAAGCATTGACAACAGGTATAACTTGTACTGTTTAGGAAGAAAGCAGTGACAACACGTATAGCTTGAACTGTTTAGGAAGAAAGCAGTGACAAAACCTATAGCTTGTACTTTTTAAGAAGAAAGCCATGACAACACGTATAGCTTGTACTGTTTAGGAAGAAAGCAGTGACAACACGTATAGCTTGTACTTTTTAGGAAGAAAGCAGTGACAACACGTATAGCATGCACTGTTTAGGAAGAAAGCAGTGACAACACGTATAGCTTGTACTTTTTAGGAAGAAAGCAGTGACAACACGTATAACTTGTAATGTTTAGGAACAAAGCAGGCAGTGACAATACTAATAACTTGTAATGTACTTAGGAAGAAAGCAGTGACAACACGTATAACTTTTAATGTTTAGGAAGAAAGCAGTGACAACACATATAGCTTGTACTTTTTAGGAAGAAAGCAGTGACAACACGTATAGCTTGCACTGTTTAGGAAGAAAGCAGTGGCAACACGTATAGCTTGTACAATTTAGGAAGAAAGCAGTGACAACACGTATAACTTGTAATGTTTAGGAAGAAAGCAGTGACAATACTAATAACTTGTAATGTGTAGGAAGAAAGCAGTGACAACACGTATAACTTTTAATGTTTAAGAAGAAAGCAGTGACAACACATATAGCTTGTACTTTTTAGGAAGAAAGCAGTGACAACACGTATAGCTTGCACTGTTTAGGAAGAAAGCAGTGGCAACACGTATAGCCTGTACTATTTAGGAAGAAAGCAGTGACAACACGTATAGCTTGTACTGTTTAGGTAGAAAGCAGTGACAACACGTATAGCTAGCACTGTTTAGGAAGAAAGTAGTGACAACACGTATAGCTTGAACTGTTTAGGAAGAAAGCAGTGACAACACGTATAGCTTGTACTTTTTAGGAAGAAAGCAGTGACAACACGTATAGTTTGTACTTTTTAGGAAGAAAGCAGTGACAACACGTATAGCTTGCACTGTTTAGGAAGAAAGCAGTGACAACACGTATAGTTTGTACTATTTAGGAAGAAAGCAGTGACAATACTAATAACTTGTAATGTACGTAGGAAGAAAGCAGTGACAACACGTATAACTTTTAATGTTTAGGAAGAAAGCAGTGACAACACATATAGCTTGTACTTTTTAGGAAGAAAGCAGTGACAACACGTATAGCTTGCACTGTTTAGGAAGAAAGCAGTGGCAACACGTATAGCTTGTACTATTTAGGAAGAAAGCAGTGACAACACGTATAACTTGTAATGTGTAGGAAGAAAGTAGTGACAACACGTATAACTTTTAATGTTTAGGAATAAAGCAGTGACAACACGTATAGCTTGTACTTTTTAGGAAGAAAGCAGTGACAACATGTATAGCTTGTACTATTTAGGAAGAAAGCAGTGACAACACGTATAGCTTGTACTGTTTAGGAAGAAAGCAATGACAACACGTAGATCTTGTATTGTTTAGTAACAAAGCACTGACAACTCTACTTAGTTTAAAGCGTAAACAAAATCGCCATTTTACCGCATTTACGCAAGTACATGTAACTCCAACTTTGAACATTAAAAAATAAAAATGCTGAAATAATATCTTTTTAAACCTGTAAAATATTTAAATGTTCTGCTTAGTTTCATATCGAATAATTTTGGGACCGAAATCTACTCATTGTATCTCATCCTTATTAAAAATGTACGATTCTGTCTATTTGACCACAGTCTAAGACCATACTGTGAGAGTTCCCAGTGCTCGACGCACGGGGCTAAGCGAACCACAGTCACGCATTACATTTATGAATCTTATTTGTCAATTTACGCGTAAATTATCGATAATAGCATTTGAAATTAAAAAAAAAAAATAGCGCGTTATTCATATATTATATTACGTAAATATTTCTTAAATATTCATATATAGATGAACACCAAATAAATGGTTATTTTGTGTCTTCAAGTCATGAAGAAAAATCGAAAACCAGATAAAATGCTATTTTGTGTATGTAATTTCGGAATACGAGCCTTGTCAATAATTTAATTAGTTGAATCACATGAACATTAGTTTTTATTCAAGTATATTTATGATTTAATATAAAACAAAAGATTACATTTACACACCATCACTGAAGAAGACATTTTAGCCGTTGATGAACAGTGTTAGTCATTTGTTTGAGCATATTATAATCTATATATTCGATTCATTCAATTTAAAAGCAATAATTCAAATGAAGAGCTCATACATGCATTAAAAAATTTCAGGTATAATTAAGAAATCGGTATTCAAACATTTTCCGGGCGGGATGGCCGGGTGGGAGAGATTTCAAACGCCTTCTTTTTTTACATTGCAAAGCTGATTCTATGCGAATGTTTATTAGATAATCACTTTACAAATATTAAGTTTTTATTTCGATCGAAAATCGTTTTAAAAACATCCTAAAGGCAAACATGAAAAGTACAGCAAGCGTATGGTGACTATGGTGACTAAAACAATAAATCTGGCAGCTTATGCTCACTAGTAATACCCCGCTTTCACCAAAACTATTCTATAAACAGGAAGTAGATGACCAAGGATCATAAAATCACTATACATCATATGGTACTATAGGATAAAGCAACATACAAAATAGCAGGCTTCTGCATCCTATATTTGCTTAGAAAACAGCGACAGAAAATTTTTGTTACGGACGTACGATCGGATGGACGGATAAGGTTTAAAAAAGTATACTTCCCTCTTCTTCGAACCGGGGATATAATAACTTACATACATTTTGTAGTGAACGTTTATGACTTGAAAAAGAAATACTAAAGTTTTTTAAAAGCATATACCAGAGTTACACAGCACGTAAAATAACATCTGTAGCATAGATATAAATATGCTTTAAAATGCGTAATAATATTATCATAACATGCATAATGCAGAATAAATTTACGGCGAATTGATGTCAGTTAATTTTTGAGGCGTACTGCCCCCCATCCTTTTTTAAAATTAGCCGCCATAATTATTATTTCGAACGCCTATTAGTTTTTATGTCTTATTATTACTATAAATAAAAACAACAAACAAAACAAAACAAAATTAGTACAGTGTAACATACACATAATGTTCATTTTTTTTAGTTATAGTTTTATTATTATTCTAGTAGGACATTACTTAACGTATATTGTTTTAATGTTGCTCAACATGGCAGGCGGGTCACGGTAAATTTGAAAAATAATGCACATCCACAGACATAATTTCACTCAATAAAATTTTATTATAATTCTTCACAACATAAACTTATAATAGATGTGATTCAGTTGTTTGGAAGAAGTAACTGTGATTGTACTATTGCAAATATTCAATTATGTCGCTATTAAAACTTAAATTCGTTAAAGGGGATAATTATGAACGCGTCAAGCAACATTGAAAATATACAAATATACAACAAACAAGTTAGAAAAATGAATCTCTATTGACAAATCATCTTCGTGTAAATTGTGTGATAGCTATATTGTAAGTTATGATTTAGCGGCGTCAATTGGTGATTTGATGGTCGGAAATTAAGTTTACTGGCGACGTGTAAACAGAACCAGTAAATGGATATTTGAGAATATCAAATCAAAACATGAATATCGGCGAATCATCAAACGTATTACTTTTATTTATGCACTATTTCAACTGAAATAAAAATCTGAGTTAATTGAGTAATTTAACCATATTTAGTTTACTAGGAATACAATGTACTTTTACCTCCGACGGCATCAATTGTGGAATAAAGTCATGAATTTTTTTCACATTCTCCAATCAAAATCAAACATTCAGAACTGCATTAGAATGTCCAATAGCTTATTCTTCGTAAGAAATACAAAGATCAAACACAAAATAATCTGAAAACTTTGTTTAAACCATAGACGAACTAACTTCGAGACAAGTGATTTCAGCGCCAACAACTGTGAGGAAGGCGGTGATCAACGGTTTATATTGTAATGACCTCCCCCTTTCTTATTATTATGTCGAATTGCATTATGGAGCCACTATTATTTGTGTCATTGAATGGATTAATTGTAGTAAGACAGTCCCTTAGCTCGTTTTAAAACTATTGTTGGTAGTTGTGATTTACTAGTATAATGTCATATTTCGGTCACCCCGATTGTGTAAATATGTTTTATGCAGTTGTGCATATTTGTTATAATCGAAAATAGGCTGGAAAACATTTTATTTCAGTCTAACTGTTATTGTTTACAACTGGGAAGTCAAATGTTCGCCGACGTATTGATAAGCCGTCAAATCTGATTGGCTAATAATAAGAAAGTGTTAGCTATTTTGTGATGTAGTAAGGCACAACAACTTAATACGTAAACTATATCATATTGGAATCTCAAGTCAAGACCTACTATTAATTGACAATCTCTACAAGAATGCAACAACAAGAATCAAGTGGAACGAAAAATTATCTGAACCTTTCCCAATCAATCAAGGGGTCAGGCAAGGAGGAACATTGAGTGCAGATCTATACAAAATATATATAAACCAACTACTGGATTTCATGTCAAACTCAGGAATTGGAGGAAAAATCGGTAATATTAACGTATGTGCTCCTACATGTGCTGACGATATTGCACTAGCCGCAAACAATCCATTAGAAATCCAAGTATTAATAGACATGGCATATGACTACAGCAAACGAGAAGCCTACTTATTACAACCAACAAAAAGCGTTATATTACCTGTCAAAACCAGTAATAAAATTAATTTTGCCAGTGAAGTTTGGACAATGAATAACAAAGACCTGCTGACTGTACAAAGAACCTCTCACATTGGTATACAGAGAGACTGCATCAACTCTGCAGCAAGCACAATCGAAGAAAACTTGAAAAAGGCCAGACGAGCCCTATATAGTCTAATGCATACTGGTTTACATGGGGAAAATGGTTTAGATCCAACAACATCTGTCTGTCTCCTGAAAACATTTGTCTTACCGATTATGTTCTACGGCCTAGACGTCCTTCTTCCAAATGGAAAAAAAATTAGATACTATGGATAAGCATTATAAAAAAGTCATAAAGCAAGTCTTATCACTCCCGAGCTCAGTAGCTGATCCAGCAATCTACATACTATCTGGTCTACTACCTGCACAAGCTGAAATACACAAGAAGGCCTTGAACCTCTTTGAAAGTATATGCAGAGCAGGATCATCTGCCACAGAGTGGGAAGTGGCAGAAAGACAACTGTCTATAAAGAATCGGAAAAGTAATAGTTGGTTTATTGAAATCAAAACGTTATTCATGAAATATGAACTTGGGGATCCATATTTACTTCTCTTTGACACCAAGAACTCGCAGAAAGAAATATGGAAAAAAACTGTAAAAACAAATGTAGAAAAATACTGGAAATCCTCAATACTGGAAGAATCCAAATTATACAGCTCATTGGGAAAGATTGGTTGTTTATACACTATAGGAAAATGTCACCCTATAACTAGAACAAATACAGTGAAGAACTCAGACATTGCCAAAATTCCAATACGTTTAAAGATCATCACAGGTTCATATATACTTCAGTCTAAGAGAGCATATTTCAACAATATAAGCTACGATAAAACTTGTAATCTATGCAATCTGCAAGACGAAACAGTAGAACACTTTGTCCTTGTATGTCACAAACTTGAAGAAATAAGAAAACCATTAGTGTCATTAATAATTGCCACATGTGCACATATATTTTCAAAGAACAAAGTAAATGCTACCCCTGACCTATTGACTCTGGTTGTGAATCCATTTTTTACTGTAATGGCTTGAGTGCCAGGAATCTCATTGATGATATTTCTCATCAACTAGAACCATTATGTAGGACACTGTTATATAGGCTGCATCACAGAAGATATACATTAATAGGAATATGAACTAATTAGACAATGGTCTTACTGTGGGATGAGCTGGAGATTGAGAGTACTATTCTAAGATGGTATTTTAGATTTTAAAGATATTGTGTATTATTATTAGTTTTTTTTTTTATTCTTTATTATCCTGGTTATTTTTATCCTGTATATTTTGCCTGCACTGTAAATTTAATGACACTCGTTAAATTAATAAAACCATTCGTGTGCAACTAATCCAGTGGTGGATGATATTGTTTTTTCTGTCCTGACTCCAGAGGACCTTAGTACTGGAGGTGTGCCAAAATTTGGCAGAAGATAGAAACCTGAACTGAACTGATTGGTCAATCGCTGAATATAAGTAACAGTTCGTCCAGGAAATACCAATTGCGTCGTTGACATTCCATAAGTTTCCAGAGCGGCAAAAATTCAAAACTTGAAATATACTTTAATCAATTTTCACCATATCAGATCAATTGTCTGAAGTGGCAAAAGTTAGTAATAATTAATTCTATTGAATTATTTACACCGTATTACTTAAACATTAGATAATTACAGAATTGATCGAAAGTTTCTCGAGGTGCAATTTGTTTGGTACAAATCCGTGTGCAATTTGTCTGGTGCAATTCTTAGGTGTAATTTGTTTGGTGCAAATCCGGGTGCAATTTGTCTGGTGCAATTCTTAGGTGTTATGTGTTTGGTGCAAATTCCATGGTGCAGATGTTTAGGTGCAATTCGCTGATGCAAATGTTTAAGAAACCTAAAGATGAACGTTTTTATCTAATTCAAGTGTACAAGTACCTATTAAATCAGTAATGTCGATGTTGAGACATAGGCTTGGTAAAGCTTATACATATTAAATTATCTATTTTTTTTTTGAGTACGTTATGGATTGTTGTTTTCCCTTTCAAACAAATAAACACGTTAGACCCGACAGGGCAGATCTAGTAGATGTCCAGACCAGCGCGGTCCCAGCCATGGTCTCCGGATTTACCTATTTATAATTTGATAAAATATTGAACTTTGATTGAATTTCTTCTATTTCAAACCCCGTATCCTATAGCGTGTTTAGTTTGAGAAGTATACAACTCGCCACACCCAACAACATATAGAAAACAGAACTTCTCGTAAATTTGTAATCCCGACTTTGATGTATCGCAGTGTTCTCCGGTGATTGACCCTAGCACCCGAGACGCGGCGTTACAATATTACAAACCACCTAAATTACTTGGCTACTGAGCACTTAATCACCACGTTTTTAGACTTAAATTTAAAGAATACCACAGACCTCTGTTTATGAAGAATAGCACACGTCGAACAAAAAGTGTGCACTTTGTGTTACATCAATTACAAACTTAAAAAATAAGTATTTAATGTGTGCTGACATTCGTAAGGTCTCATCGGGGATTAGGAAATCATAATTTATAATTTCTACTTAAATGTTAACCAGCTGTAGATGATTATTTGTGTAGATACGCTTTCTTTATATACATTGGTTAAGTCCTTGTGTATACCATCAAGTTTTCCTACTGGCGGAAAAATTACATATGTTCTTATCTGTCTATAGATTATTTTACGAGTTCTTTTTGTCTATTCGGGAAAATTGTTAAATTTGATTTCAACTTAAAAATAAATGATTTGTTTACGTTTCGCCAGTTAAACGCAATTTGTGCCAGCAAAACTCCCGACTGACTTTGGCAACATTTCCAATATACCTACCAGCCAACCTACCTACCCAGTATCTGCCTTACTAATACTGAGCGGCCAACTTCCCTTACCACTAACTGACCTATATATACCTTGCGGCCAACCTACCTACCCACCAACTGACCTTCAAATACCTAGCGGCCAACCTACCTACCAACTAATTGCTCTTCTTACGTATAGCGTCCAACCTACCTACCCACTAATAAACATACTTGTACCTTGCGGCCAACCTACTTACCCTTTAAATTACCTACTTATACCTAGCGGCAAACCTATTTAACTATTAAATGACCTCCTTGTAATTAGTGGCCAACCAACATGTACCTACCCACTAACTGAAATACATATACATAGCGGCCAACCATCCCACCTAACTGACCTACATATACCTACCTACACACTAATTGTTCTACATATACCTAGCGGCCAACCAACCTACCAAATAACTGCCCTACTGCCTACTTACATACCCACTTACTGACCTACATATACCCAGCGGCAAACATACCCACCTTCCTACCCACTGACCTACTTATACATAGCGGCCAAACTACCTACCCACTTACTGTAATACATAAACCTAGCGGCCAACCTATCTACCTACCAACACCCCTACTTATACCTAGCGGCTAACCTACCTACCGAATAACTGCCCTACTTTAATCTAGCAGCCAACCTACCTATCTACCAACTGCCCTACTTGTACCTAGCGGCTAACCTACCTTCCTACAAACTGCCCTACTTCTATCTAGCGACCAATCGACCTACCCACCTACTTGTACCTAACGGTCAACCTACTTACCTATAAAATGACCAACTTGTAGCGCGGGCAAACTATCTGCCCACTAACTACCCTTCTTCTGTCTAGCGGCCAACCTACCTACATACTAACTGCCCTACTTCTACCTGGCACCCAACCTACCTGCCAACTAACTGACCTAATTGGACTTACCTACCCACTAACTGCCTTACCTATGCCTACCTACATACTGCCCTACTTCTATCTAGAGGCCACCTTACCTCCCACTTACTGACCTACATATACCTAGCGGCCCAACTACCTACCCACCAACTTCTCTACTTTTAACTAGCAGTCAACCTACCAACTAACTGCCCTACTTCTACCTAGCAGCCAACCTACCTGCCACTTACATATACATATATCTACATACTTACATATACCTAGCAGCCTACCCACCAACTCGCTTACTTTGACCTAGCGGCCAACCTGCTTACCCACCAACTGTCATACGCAAACCTAGCGGCAAACCTACCTACCCACCAACTGCCCTACATATACCCAGCGGCAAATCTACCTTCCCACCATCCTACCGCAGGCGGGGGTTCTCTCCGGGTACTCCGGCTTCCTCCCCCAATAAAAAACTGGACGCCATGATATAGCTGAAAAATTGCTGAAAGTGGCGTTAAAACACCATTCAAACAAACAAACAAACCTTCCCACCAACTGCCCTACTTCTACGTAGCGGCTAATCTACCTACCCATAAACTGCCCTAAATATACCCAGCGGCAAACCTACATACCCACCAACTGCCCTACATCTACCTAGCGGCCAACCTACCTACCTACTAACTAACTGATCTACTTATACCTTGTGGTCTACCTACCCACTTACTGACCTAAGTATACCCAACGGCCAACCTACCTACCAACTAACTTCCTTACTTTTGCCTATCTGCCAACCTAAATACCCAATAACTACATTGTATCTAGGTCTGCGTACCTATCTACCAACTACCCTACTTCTATCTATAGTGACCAACCTACCTACTAACTAACTGCCCAACATATACCCAGCGTCCCACCTACCTAGAAACATACCTACTTATACCTTGCAGACTACCTACCTATCCGCTTACTGACCTACATATATCCAGCGGCCAACCAACATACCCACGGACCTACTTAGATATAGAAGACAACCTACCTTCCCACTAACTGACCTTCTTGTATATAGCGGCCAACCTACTTAACGACTAACTGCCCTTCTTCTTCCTACCAGCCTACATACCTACCTACTATCTGCCCTACTTCTCAATAGCGACCAATCTACCTACCCACTAACTGACTTACACATACGTAGCGGCCAACCTACTTACTATCTTCCCTACTTTTTCCTAGCAACCTACTAACTGCCCTACTTATACGTATCAGCCTACCTACACGTACGTAGCGGCCAACCTACTTACTAACTTCCCTACTTCTTCCTAGCAACCTACCTACCTACCAACTAACTGCCCTACTTATACATATCAGCCTACCTACCTACCCACTATCTGCCCTAGTTTTACCTATCAGCCAATCTACCTACAAACTTACTGTAATACTTGTACCTACCAATTGCCCTACTTCTATCTAGCGGCCAATCAACCTATTTACTAATTGACCGACTTGTGCCTACGTACCTATTGTCATACTTACGTTATACCTGTCGACTTATTTACTGACCTTCTTATACCTAATGAGACATTCCGAAAATTGATATTTATTTGGTACTACAAGAGATACTCGAATAGTCTACTTGTACAAGTGTTCGTTCGTAGTCTGCTATGGAGTTGTGCCGGTGGGCAAGTTTGTCCGATTATTTGAAGTTTATTAAAGAAACAATTGTTGTTAAAAATATCTGCAATTTGGTCAAGAATTCTTCGCCCTCTTTTTCTCTCTTAATCGATATTTGTTTCTGATGCGGATTGTTTAAGGTAGTTAATAATCAACTATTAATCACGTGGCCTGTCAACACTGAGGTTATGGGTTCGAGTTTTACTGCGGGCATGGTGCACACAATTCTTGTCTTAATTGACAAAAATTGATAGCTACCAAATGTCTGGGGGTTTTCTCCTACTCCGGCTTCCTCAAAATTAAAACTCGACGCCACGATACAACTGAAAAAAAATGCAGAAAGTGGGATTAAACACGATGCAAAAAGGTAAGAAGTGATTAACTATTGATTACGCGACTGTTAACATTGAGATTGTAGGCTGGAGTATCATGCAATATTAATAAACAAAGATAAGGCTAATTGTTCAAGAACAATTAGAAAGGTCTTTCCCAGATTCCTGTAAGAAATTAATTTTTCGACATCCGTTGTTTTAAACTTGATTACATAGCTTGCTGGGCTATTTTATAGGCGGAATATACTATTTCTGTGGTACTGAGTAAAACAATACATGGTTGTCAAGGAGTTTTGTGACTGTTGCTAGTGACAAAATGCCACTTCCGGTTGTAAAATGACATATTTCAGTAAAGCACATCATCCCGATTTAAAAAATATATGGTTGCTAAGGACTTTTTGTAATGATTATATTGTTGCTACGGTATGACCATTACCCAAAACCTTTGAAAGTGGTCTCAAATTGAAGGCCTGGACTTGGTGATCATATTAAACCTATATATTTACTATATTATCTCTAACCGTTTTCAAGTTGTATGCAAAAAAAAATGATTAACCGAAATGAGTCAAGGACGTTACTCGAACACGGTTCATCGCACAGTTTCAGACCAAATATATCAAATATAGGTCTTGATAAGGGGAGTATTTTTTCCAATGATTGTCTTCTTCTATCTTTTATAGTTTTTGAGTTGCAATGATAACAAAATTAGAGGCCTAAGGTCGAGGTCAATTCTGAACATTGACTTTGAGATTTTCTTTAAGGACATGTCAGAGGATGACAAATGGTGAAGACCTTTCATGATTTCGACTTACGGTTTGTGAGTTTTTGTGACAAGCGGTGTCATTGAAACATTCAAGGGATACCGCTCGCCTCCGCTAGTCAGAAATTTTTAGCCAAATAATGTCATCAAGTTGTCTCAAAAGTTCCTCAACATTTTAGTTTTCTTGTATCTGTTATACTTCCAGAGATTACGCGATAAAAAGGTTTTCAGTGTTTGGGCAAATAACTCCGTAAAGAAAAATGTTTCGATTTCACAGGGTGAATTCCGAATTGGCTTTCAGTGCCCAAAACTTGTCGCGAAAGACCAAAAAGATATATCTCGTAGTTTTTAAACTGTTTGGTTTTGAAAGTTGGCGTGAAAAAAAAGAAAAATAATCGAAGCAAAAACAATAAGGTCTTCCCACTGGAAGCCAGTTTTCATATAGAAGGTCGGTGATTTCCACAGACTCACGATATTACTGAAAAAGTGGCGTAAAAACCCATTCAAATAAACAATAGGCATACTTTTCCGAGGCATTAAGAACGACCTATACAAACTGTTCGCTCAACTTCAAAATTGATTTCCTAAGTTAAAGTTAACCAGTTACTTCCCGTGGGTATGGCTCTTAAGATTATTCTCCGCTTATGACCGCTGAATTCTTACCAAAAAAACCATTTAATCCAATTTAAACCTTTTACGCCATATTTATATAACATGCAGTATCAGCATCGATGAAATGAAGAAAATTAAGTAAATACAAACTCTCAATCTCTCAAATATATGTTAAATACATAAAATAATACTACTATATTGGTATTCAAATTATCACTATTCATTTAAAAACGACATCTTATATAAAATGTGACTAAAGTCGGCTGAAGTAATCACATATCATATAAACACTGATAACAGTGGTGTGCAGGGAAAAAGACAATTCTATACAAAATATTCACATATAAATACTTGTTAGTAAATGACGTCATATAATGCAGCATGTCCGTTTTCCTGATTGCAGACAAGAAGTCGTTTACTGTCTTTGTCGTAGTACACAGCCTGTTGTTTCTTGAGTCCATCAGAATGGGTCAGAAGAACCTTCTGTTGTTTACTATCTGGAGAAATGGCCAGAAGTAGATTGTTGTTATAACCAGCTGCAAACGTTATACCATAATTATCAACAGCTATGGCTGGAGATAACGACGATGATTTTAATCGATCATCCCGACACGTCCAGATTTCTGTACCTTCCATATCTACACAGTGTACACTCCCGTTGTTGACTGAGTAGTAAATCTTGTCTTTGTGTGCTGTAACCTTCCACGTATTCTGTCCATCGTCGTATATACGTATTGTTTTGACAATGTCCCCATGTAGATCTATTACCATGATTCCCTCTTCATACGCCACGGCATATAATTTACCATCGTTGTATGTAATGCCACTGATCCAATTTTTACATAAATTCTTCAGAGTTTTATTTTTACGTCGATTGTTAATATTTACTATGGTTAAACATTTGTTCAATCCAAACGAGACTGCAACCCTCTGGTGATCAATCATTGTGACGTCATAAGGATTATACGGAACACTAATGTCACGGTCATGTGATCCATCTTCCTTTAGAATAGTAAGAGATGGTTTTTTTTTTCACTCAAAATCATAATAGACTTGTTTGGTAATATTAAGCAGCTTGAAACACATGAATTAATTTCACCCATTTTAATGTTTGTTCGCAGCTTCAACTGTAGATTGTCTAATTTATGGACTGTTGGTTCAGCTGGACGCTGGTGCTGTGCCTCTATTAGCCGTCGCTCAACATAGGGAACTACTGCTTCTTTAGTTGTAACCTGTATTTCTCCTAAGGAGTCGAAAGCTTCAGTGAATGTGTCAAATTTAGGGTTAAACTGAACTGCTATACTTAACTGTGGGATACTGTTAACCAGGAGTTTGATTCCATTTATTTCGTTAACAACTGTGTTCAGAATACTTCGAATTCCAACAAACATTTGCAGATTTGACAAAAATTGTTTCATGTGTTGTGCAGTGTCTTTTAACTTTGAAATATTTTGGCGTTTTGTTTCAAGTTTGATCGTCATCAAAGAAATTTCTTTTACGTTCTTTTCTGACTTTGATTTTAGTTCATTTAATAATTTCTCCTCTAGGCGATCTAGGAGTTTATTTATTTCCGCTCGCTTTGTTGCTATTGATTTTTTTGTGACATCTTCCTGTTCCTTCAGCTTTGTTTTATTTTGTTGTAGGTGTCGCTCTCCGTTTTCTATGTTTTCAAGTACTCCATTGATAGTTTGCTCCAGATCGGAAAATGCAGTAGATGTTTTAGCTCCCTTTGCTGCTTCGACTAACGACCTGAGATCTTTACACCTGGTATGAGTTAATTGGACGCATTCAACACAAACAATGCTGTCATGTGTTGGACAGTAAAAATCAAATTGTTTCCTATGATCTGGACAATCTAAGTTTACATTTAAATCTTCGGACTTTCTGTATTCATCTAATGGTATGATGTGGTGGTTTTTTAACATTTTATGGGCGTTGTGCCTCCTGCAGCATTCATTACACAACCTTTCTTTACAGTCCGTACACCACTTGCTCGCGGATTTAGTAACATTTTCATCCATGCAGGGCTCGCACTGTAATTCATTAGATTCAGCCATTGTCGTCGTTCTGTAAAATAACTGAATGATAAATATAAATACCATTATGAAGTGTTTTGTTATTTAATTTTTAGTGGAGAAAGCCATAAAAGACAACAACACATTGATTGATTGATTAATTGATGTTATATAGCATGATAATAACGTATTTCCCTTTTTAGAACGATCATATCTTGCTATAGACTACCACTATATGTCAAATTTGTATTTATAATTATTGTTTCTTTATTTATATTTTTCTCATGGTACTCCGGCAGCCCCCCCCCCCCAAAAAAAAAAACAAATGGGCGCAATTTATTTATTGGCCAATCAGATACGCTACTATCGCTGGGTAACGAACTTTGATTTATGAACAAATAAATTTGCGATTACACTATTTCACCACCATGTGTACATGCAGTTATAGTCTACAATAATTAATCTCTCTCTCTCTCTCTCTCTCTCTCTCTCTATCTATCTCTCTCTCTCTCAATCTCTCTTACTCTCTCTCTCTCTCTCTCTCTCTCTCTCTCTCTCTCTCTCTCTCTCTATATATATATATATATATATATATGTATGTATAAAACAAAAATCTACCAAATAGCTTCATCAGGCGTTGACTATATATAAAGATATATCTTTTAAGTTATACAAGAATTTTGGTGGTCAGATGCATATGCCAGTATTGGTCATACGTAACCTAAAACATTTTTTGACAGACTGTCCCCGCCCCTCCCTTTTCTGTTGAAAAATGAACCTCGTTTTGTTAAGATTTATCCCTCTTTGGTTGATGTTGCAATCCTAATCCCTATTACCCCTATTTGGAACCCTCTTTTCAAACGACCAATGAAAATTAAGGGCCATGACCGAAAGTAGTGACGTTGACATACAGTTTACATTGGCGGAAAATATTCAAAATGTGTTATATTCGGATGTTTTATGTGTCCGATTAGAATGTGTTCTATGGAGAAATAACATATTAGTATGGATTCGTTTGTCTTTATGGATCAGTTCCTCACATTTTGATGGTTTATGTCGGCGGGCATATTGTGCCGTTCGGGTATATTTGTAAGTGTTACAGTTTTAGTTTACTTGCTTCTTTTAATTTTAAAAATAAATCAGAACGCAAACTTGTTGTAAGTATAGTTTTTATTTCATCAGGCCTTTAAGTTATTTATGTATAATGTTCACACCACATTTAATACTTGGCGTTACCTCTGAACACCCTATAACAGTGCCTCTAGATTTCAGTGGCAACGTGACATCTTTCCAATGTAATGGTGACGTCACATGACTGTCAGTTTTTAAATAGTGCGATTTAGAGATTGCCAAAAAATTGTATGAAATTTTTCTTGTTATTTTTAAATTGAGCATTTATTTATTGTCGATGTCAAATTTATTTTTAAGTCTACCTTTAAAAATAATTTTAGTGCTCTTCTTCATTCACTTTGTGACAGTTTTCTGATATCAACTTCCGGACGAACAAAAATCAATATCAGCATAAAGCAGATTTTGATCACGTGATTTGATTTTGATCACGTGACACATATTTGCCGTATAATTGTGTCCAGCTAATATTGGGTGTGAAACCTTCCTAGTAAAGAAGTCGCTATCTAGTCACTAGAAGCATTTAAAACCTTGACATACAAATATGCACAATTATATACTTTAGAGTTACTGCGTATGAGCAAAAAAGAAAACACGAAAATAAAAATAATAAAACAATATGTCAGTTGGTGACAAATAAAAGAAACTTCAAAATCATTTAAATTAAATTTACAGACGAGAAAACTGAAAATTAAGTTTTAATTTCAATAAAAGAGAATTGGTTGAAACTACTGTTGTCTTAAACAATTACCTACGTTTTTTTTGTTTTTGTGTTTGAATGGTGTTTAACGCCACGTTCTGCATTTGTTCAGCTATACAGTGACGTCCAGTTTTTATTTGGAGGAGGAAGCCGGAGTAACAGTTGAAAATCACCGACGGGAAACTCGCTATACTTATGTATTTCAATTAAATATCATGCATATTAATGAGAAAACTTATTATAATTATGAATTTGTATTAACTACAGACAACATCAAGTATTTATTTGTTTTAAAAAGCTAAAATAAGCGCACTGTAAATGTTATTAACGCAGAAGTAGGAAAAAATGATGCCAAGTCATCACATTTCCATATAAAACTAGCAAAACAAAAGGCTCTCCAGAGCCTGTATCGCTCACCTGATTTATAGGCAATAAAGATGGCATTTCCGTGATGGTAAACTGTAATTTTCAAGTTTATACTGGCATAATTAACATTATCTTTGTTGAGACCATAAAATGAATATTGCTGTTTGGTTTTAAATTATTCAATAGCTTCAGACACGAAGCTATTTTAGACATTTTATTGTAGGTTTCTATGTTAAATTAATTCATACAATGGCAGCCATCTTGGATTTCCGATCAAATAAACAAGCATACATTTTAAGAAAACCATCAAATAAACATTCACATGTAATGTGGCTTCAAACAGCTGATTCCTAATAAGGTTTGTTTCCTTTAGTTAACTGATTTCAGAGAAGAGAGAAACCTTCAAAAAATTGTTTTCTTAGGGACCTTTGTTAAACTAAGTCCTGCGGTGGTGTTCATTTTAAATTTCTGTTTGGCATAAAATCACAAACTTTATAGAGAACTATCCAATAAATACAGGTGATAAGTTTTGTTTCAATAGTTTTCTGATTTTAGGGAAGAAAACTTTTCAACTTTTTCCAAAGGGTTCTATGTTAAACTAAGTTTTGCGGATCGGCCTTTTTGGTTTTTCCGTTCAGAATAAAACACACAAACTTTGTAAAGGTCTATCCAAAAAATATTGTGACCAAGTTTGTTTTGTTATTGAAGCAGACGAAAAAGATTGAAATGTAATTTACAGCCACCGACAAAAATTAGGACGGACGCAAAGTGATGACAATAGCTCAAACTACCGTTCGAGTTCAGGTGAGCTATAAAGCCGTAAAAAATCTGTTGATATACAACTGCAATCACCTTCGATTACCTCGATTTAAATATATAAATTCTATCAGAATTGGGTTATTCATATAATAAAATGCTAAAGGGAATACAACAAATTTTCTGGTTTTTTTGACACTTTACAGGTTTCACTTAGAAAACAAATGTGTGTTAATAATAATAATAAGAAGACAAAACGGTGTACAAGCAATACGTCTCCCAAAACTTTGCTTGTTTTGGGCAACTTAATAATAATAATAATAATAATAACATAATAATAAACAGTGTAAAAATAATAAGTCTCCCAAACTTTGTTGTGGGCGACTAATAATTATTAAAAATGCCAGAGTAATAACCAGTGTTACACACACAAAGCCAGTAGGAGACCGTGGGCACCTTTGTAGATATTTTCTCTTTTTGGGGAATATTCATTAAATTGGATTAGCCAATGGGAACGACGTTTATTGGATAAATATATTTTGATTAGTTGTAAACCCATCGCCGAAAATACAAGCAACCAATCAAAAAAGGACATTAAGTATTCATGGAAACGAGTTGGTAGCAAAGCTAGAACGCGACCGGACGTGGGGTTCCGACGATGATGTTTTTGTGTGTTTATGATCCTCTGCGCAGTATGCTTCACGCACAAACAATACCTAACTATTGGTAATCGAACGATCCATAGAACTACATTCAAACAAGCCGGAAAAATATGTTGACATAAAATTGAAAACTCTTTCATGTACTTTAATTCAAAGATTAAATTCTATCAAAATTGGGTTATACATTTATTAAAATTCCAAATTAGTTTTTTTAAATGTGGCTCTTTCCTTCCCTTTATATCTCGAAAATCGTAAATAGATAGATCACGATACTAACGTATACGCTCTTCAATGGGAAACTTATTTTATATTGTATAAAACAAAGCCTATATTTATTTAAATCGACCCCTGATTTCTAAAAATCGTAATAGAACCGAATTATAATATAACGAGAAATTTAATGAAAAACTGTAATCATTATGGATAAAGATAAAATGTTTACCTAAATGGTGTCAATTCAAATTAGTTAAAAAGACAGAAAAATAGCCACAAAACAAACTTACCGACAAGAGCCGAAAGTGAAAGGCAATCAAAAATCAAAGTTCAGATAAACATTCACAACACAAAATGAAAAACGAAAAAGCAGCCCACCCCATCACCGCATAATCCTGCCCACGCCCCGATAAATAAATAAATAAATAATGAATAAATGAATTAATTAATTAACAAATAAATAATAAATTAATTAATTAATAATAAATAAATAAATAAATAAATAAATAAATAAATAAATAAATAAATAAATCGGGTAGAAATATATTAAAAAAAAACTCCCATCACAATTGAATTAGAAGTCAACATGTATTTAAATGCAAAAGTATTATCGAGTAGTTAATGTAGTTAGTAATCTACTATTGGTCACGTGGTCTGTCAACACTCGAATCACGTGGTCTGTCAACACTCGAGTCACGTGGTCTGTCAACACACGAGTCTCACTGCAGGCAGGGTGTACTAGACTCCAATCTTAATTGAAAAGGATTGCCAGTAAAATCCGGGTTCAGACAAACACACGCAACACAAATAGCAGACCTTAAACCACCCCATTATCCCCGACCCACCCCCAAGAAAGAAATATTTACTAAAACTGGGTCCATGTCGACCAGTTATCCCTTGTACATTACAATAAAACTCCCATAAAATCGATTGAAATAAACCTATAAACAAACGTTTAAATAATTTACCACTTTGACCCAATTTATTAAAAAATGTTGAGGAGTCACATAATATAGTTATTGAATGTGTAACCAGGCAATAGAACAGAATATTTTCCCCAAGGTATCCAGATCAGCTTAATGTTTTATTGCCCAAAGTCGACGGCTGAGGGCAATAGAACATTCAGCTGATATGGATATCGAGGGAAAAATATTTCTGATCTATTGCCTGGTTACACATTCAATAACTGTTTTATTACGTAATACCAGTTACCACAGCAACAATATATACTAAATAGAAACAATTAGATTCCAATTTATTTATAAATGCAACAAATTGTAAATATTACCACAATAATTAACAGTTTGTTTTTAATCAGCAGTGAACATGGTGAAGAAATTAAATGTTAATTGTCACGTGAAAACATTTCAGATTTTTCAAAACAAAAACGAAAGTCAATATAAATATAATTTCAATCGTTTGAAGGGACTGAATTAGAGTGAAATTAATTTCTTTTGGATTGTCTCCAATAGAGGATAGATATTCCCGCGGTTGCACGAACTGTTTCATTCAGCACGACAAGGCCTTAGTGTTAGCACCTCTTATATTTTTTCTTCGCGATATGGCTTCGGACGATACAGGAGATATATCTTTACAAAGATGCCGTTCAGCGTCAGTCCGGTGATATTGAAAGACTTTTTGATTCTAAAATTGATGATTTAAGGGATGAAATTAATGGTACTAGTTTGCATATGAAATCTCAGGTTAAAGTTGAAAACAGATTCGCAATACAAGTGGCGTTCAGAAGGTAATAAAATTCGGTTTAATGGAAAATCATAGAATTTAGAGGATTTAACGCAATCACTTTGGGCTATGGACAACGGTAAAATTGACTACGCACGTGATTTAGTCATTGCTTGTATTGATCGTCTGAGACATCGTAATAAGCTCATCAAATTAGCCGATTCTTCAGACGGTGGATGGGATACTGCTCGCCAATATGATGCAAACCCTATTGCAAGCGACTCTGATGGCGAATCGAAAATTATTCGGGCTGACAAAAGGGCACTCCGCAAGAAGAAAGCCAAGAAGCTCAACAAGAGACAGCAAGGAACTTCTGGACCTTCTTATGTTCCTCTTCCGCCTCCGCCGCTCTTTTAGTACAGCCAGCTGCCTTACTACTGCGCTTCCCCGCTTACACACGGACAGGCAGCTGGCAGGCCACAAAAAGGACACTGTTACAACTGTGGATCCTACAAACATTGGAGGGCACAAAGTCCATTTGCCAATAACAAGACAACAACCTCCGTTACAGCAAAAGGAAATAAACTTTGTAAAAGATAAGTATGTTATTGGTAGTGAGTCTATTTTTACTGATAACCAGAAATTTACACATGATTATTATGAGTGAAGCAGAGATTATAGTAAAAGGTAGTTTAAAACAAAATTTACAGTTGGGGTTTGGATTGATATTGGGGCACACGATTTTATAATTGATACAATTAAAAACGGATACAAAATTCCGTTTTATTCTGAGCCGCCGTCAGAGTGTTTAGCTAACAACTTATCTGCGCTTAAGAACATTGATTTTGTTAACACTGCTATTAAAGATTTATAAGATAGCGGTTTGATAGTTCAATGTCAACACAAACTCAACACAACACAACATTCTGACCTACGGGCAGTTAATAGACACTTGTGGAAACAAAGTGTTAAATTTGAGGATTTTAGGACTGCTCAGCCGCATATTACTACAGGAAGACACTTATTTAAATACGATGTTCACTCTGCATACCACCACCTCGACATATTTGAACCTCATACTGATTATTTAGGGTTTTCATGGATGATTGACGGATGTTGCAAATATTTCAAATTTTTAGTATTACCATTTGGCCTTAGCTCAGCTTGTTATATTTTTACGAAATTGACGAGACCTTTGGTCAAAAAGTGGAGATCAGAAGACAAAACAGGTATTAATGTACCTGGACGATGGCTTGGGTATCCTTCTAGACAGTTAATTTGGTTAGGTACTTATATTAACACCGAGTTGGGTTTTTATCCGATTCCAGGGCATAGGATTGACAAGATAACATGTACTATTAGTAAAATCATAGAATCGCTAAAAACCGAGAAGTCTATTTTTGTTAAGACGGTTGCCTCTTTAGTTGGACAAATAATTTCTACTTTCCCAGTTGTGGGTCACATTGCATATTTAATGACTAAACATCTAACTATTGATGTGAATCGAGATTCGTCGTGGTATTCATATATACAATTAAGGGACGAGAGCATTGATCAGTTGGTATTTTGGAAAGATAACTTAAGTAGTGTCAATATTAAATACTTTAGAATTAGTGCAGATGAATAATGCCAGAGTATTGTTTATAGTGACGCTAGTGATACAGGTTTTGGTGGATATACTATGGAAACTCCCTATAATGTCGCGCATGGTATGTGGTTTGATTTTGAGAAAGGTAACAGTTCTACGTGGAAGGAGTTATCTGCGGTTCAAAAAGTTTTCAAGTCCTTAGGGAAATTTTATCCGGAAAACGGATCAAAGGTTTACCGAAAATCAAAATGTAGTCAGCATTGTCAGCAAAGGTAGCACAAAGTCAATCCTACAAGCTATAGCTTTAGACATTTTTAAACTATGTTTACAGTACAATGTTAATCTTGACATGGTTTGGACTCCTAGGGCTTTCAATGATCGAGCAGATTATTTGAGTCGCATTATTGATTATGATGATTGGGGGATTTCTGATCCTATTTTTAGATTAGTAGAATCTAAATGGGGTCCCCATGAAAATGATTGGTTTGCATCTGATCATAATTACAAGCTAATAGTATTTTATTCTAGGTTTTGGAATGAGCTCTGTGCAGGAGTTGATGCATTCACAGTTGACTGGTTTGGGATCAACGGTTTGTTTGTTCCGCCGATATTTTTGATACCACGAGTTCTGAATTACATGAGACAATGTAACGCTGTAGGAACTTTGATTGTGCCTTCTTGGCCTTCAGCCAGTTTTTGGCCTATGCTATCTCTTACAGGTGTCGGGTTCATTAGTCAAGTGACTGATTATGTTGATTTACCCACGGGTAAATCTGATTATATAACAGGCAAAAGTAAACATTCCATTGTTGGCAATGTTGATTTGACTTTTACAATGTTAGCTATGCGATTAGACTTTAGATGTTAGCAGTCCTGTAGTGACGTTATATGCGTCTATGCATACGTCCTTGGTGGACGTATATGGGTTGTATGCCCGGGTTTTTATGCCTAGTAAAATATGCATTTGATTCGATAACATTAGTGCTTGATTATTGTTATTATAGGTTTCTGTTACATAGAGTATTATTTGTTTTATACATGTTTTATTGCAGGCGTACCAAACCGATGTTGAAAGTCTGCCACCTACTTTATTAATGACAGTGAATTTATGTCCCGTGAAGAATTTAGAATTGTATTTAGAATGGGCGAAAATTCCGGCTTCCTCAAACGAATACATTTTTAGAAATTTTACTAGTTTCAAAGGTTCTTATGAGTTTCGTAGAGACGATAAACCGTTATCGTATACTCGATTTAGAGGCATTTCAAGAGTTCGTCCCAGATATTAAGAAATTTGGCATTCATAGTTTGCGATCTGGTGGTGCGACTACTGCTGCTAATTTGGGTATTTCAGATAGGTTGTTCAAGAGACATGGGCGTTGGAAATCTGAGACCGCTAAGGATGGCTATGTGAAAGATAATTTACAAAAGCGCATGTCCGTTTCAGCTCATTTAGGTTTATGAATAGGGCAAGACAAAAATTATAAGCATTTCCCGTTCTTTGTTTCAGCACATGGATTTGTCGTGTGGCTATCCAAATTGATATTGGTGTTTGTTTTATTTCTATGGTTCTAAGCATTGAGTATTTGCATAGAGGATATTCTAATGTTAGTTGTTTTCTTGCTCTATGGGAGTATTGTTGCCAAAAAAAACATTTTGAATTGGAGATCATCTAATAAATATTCATGTTTTTATTTGTCCAATCAAAAGTGAGGTAAACAAATATCGCAATCGGGCAATAGAATCGCCGTTCTAATGACCGAGGGAAATTTTTATGAATAAAATGGTTGAAAATAAATAATACTTCATAGAAAACTAATATTTATTTTATTAGGTAATAAAGAAAAAAAAATGTAAACAAATAAAATAACAATATTACTTGTACAACGCGGACAAATGTGTTAAACTTAATAAAAATCGTATTTGCCCTATTTCACTCTTTTTACTAAAAAAGCGATGTAAGAAAGTGAGGTCCTCATACAATACTTATGAAGGCATAAATGTCGGTAAGAACATCCAGAAATATTGCATCAAAATCGGATTAACATGATTGTAAAACACACTGTACTGTAACACTAACGGACCGGTCAATATTTATTGGGGTTTTAAGACGGTGCAAAATGTAATAGGATACATACTGTTTTATGCTGGCATAAATATGGACTCCAAGTTTTGTTATTTTCAGCACTGAAAGAACAGTAAGTTTTTTTTCATAACAATATTATCAATGAAAAAAAAACAAAAAAATGTTTTGATTAAAAACTCGTACAATTGTTTAAAAAACATAAATACTAAATTGTAACCATAAAATTATTCACTAGATAGGACAACAACTTTTTTATAACACATCTGATGTAGGACAGTAACTTTTATTGTATTTTAAGGAGATAGGACATATTTTAAACCTGATAATTTGAAATGCACCGGTCCCAACCCCCCAATTAATATTGACCAGACATGGGGTCGAGAAAACCATTATCGATCCTAACATTTTATGTGTCCCAAAGACCGAAATTTAGCATTCCAAAAGCAAGATCAAATTGACTAGTCTAGAAACTCTCCAACAGACGCCGTGGACAGATATACTATAGTGGAGCACTTTCAGGGAGTTTAACTGCAATAAATCTATGCAATCCCTAGTTCTATAACATAAAACCTCCCATTTCACGTTAATATTTATCATTTTCATCTTACTTTTACATTTTTTATTATTATTTGAAATGTGAGGTTTTATATGTCAGTTGATTTTTCTCGGAGCAAAACTTTTTCAGAAGTTCAGCATATTTTAACATGTGAAATATAATGAAACTAACATAAACACAAAGACTATACCTGTTTTCAATGAATTAAACTATGTTCAATTAAGTAATCCATGTTTGAAATATCGAGACGAAATTTTTCTGCGGGCTGACATTATGAATTTTACGGTTAATCAGAAGTATGGAATCAAATTATAATTAATGGCGGAACGAATACAATTTGGCGCAATTGTAACACATGGAAAATTCGTTTCGTCAAAAATAAAGCCATAATATAGATTTAATTGGGGTCGGCCATTGAATGTAATGGGAGTGAAGGTATACCTCAAATAAAGCTTCAAACAGGACTTGAAACATTCATGATATACTAAGGTAAGACAATTTTTAGAAAATTTAGATATTTTTCTTTAAGTTTAGCGTAGTTTGCATGGGTGTACAAACTTGTTTCATATCAAACTTAACTTAAACATTCCGTACGATTTTCTTGCGGAATTTGCGCACGGGAAATTGCGTTTAAAGATGAAACCTAGAATTTCACTAAAAACATAAAATATCAATATCCGATAAAAATGTTGAGAGGTTTTATTAATGGAACTATCCAATCCCCTAGTAAGACTACATATACATAAAGTACACACACACACTTAACAAATTGGTTGTTGTGTGGCTGTGTACATGTTTGACCTACTTTCAATTATTTCCAGGTAACGACATTTTTTTCATCCAACTCGGAAATTCAGTGTTCTACTTTCATTTTTTAAATTTGACAGAAAGCTGTGAGAAATGCTGCTTGCGTAAGAAGTTTGATATGAATATTTTCAAAAACTTATGAAGAAAATAAATGCTTTTGACTAAAGGTTTTTACATCTGAACAGTGTAAATAATACCAAAGTTTCACATAAAATGCACTTAATTATAAATTTTATTTTTAAAATATGTTTAAAATCATCATCGATAAAAAGAGGAAAAACGGCTAATGAGTGTACAATTTGAACATCATGATATTCAGTGACGTATCCAGTGGGGGTAGGGGGGGGTGGAGTAACTAGGGATACCTTTAGGTACAGGTCTGCGGACGGAGATTTGAAAACCCACCCTATTCATATATTTTCGGACGTTATGAAACGGGACCTAATCATATATTGAATTATTAAATCAGACCTATTCATATATTTTATTATTGCACATCGCCATTGAAAAGCATAGTCCATTCAGTACCAAAATGATCAAGTGATGTTAATGGAACAATTTATTTGTAAAATCACCGTGGTTAACATAGACTTCAGATGAGAATTGAGGCATGGATATAGTTAGATAATTTATAACTACCCAATGGTATATTTTTCAATATCATATATTTTTGATTATTTTACTTTGTTGTCAATGGGAAGTAATTCATTGAGCAAAATTTGTTTTTTGTTTTGTATTCTTTGAAATAAGCTCTTATACAAATGAGTGCTAACACATATTTCTTAAGATCACTAACACTAAATAAAGTACGTTTTGTGCAAAACTGACTTAATCTCTCTAATATTTCAGTTGCAATGGAGGACTCGGTGACGAGTAGTCGACGTATTTGGTCAATCAACAGATTCTTTACCGGCGGGACCACACAGCGTTGTGAGTTCTTAATTCAGCTTAACTGTAACATTTATTAGGAAGGTTTGCCAGTTTTTGTGCCACCAGATTATATGCAATATGTAAAAATATATGTTGTGCCTCCTCTATCACTAAAGGGACGCGCTTGGTCAGCTCTTTTTGTCGGGCGTTGGGAACCATCACAGTATGGTCTCCGTTATCTCTGCAAAGCATGATGGACGGAAAGACAGACGAAAGCAACTGAACAAGATAACATAAAAATTGACATAATTAGACCAATGGTTCTTGTGAAATGCACTTCTAAACATCACCAATTACCTATATACAAAGTTTAACGCGAATCCATGCATTTGATTTTTGTTATTTTCAACAAGAAAAATAAACTAATGGAGATAACTAAACAAATTACAAATGTTGGATACTGCGTAACAAGATACTTAACCTCCAAGTTTAATTAGGAGATCACTGCATTGTATTTGAAGATTTGGCGGCATCAATTGGTGATTTCGGAAACTGAGTTTACTGGCGACGCGTAAGCGGAGCTAGTAAACGGATATTTCCGACCATCAAATCACCAATTGATGTCGGCAAATCTTCAAATACATTACGGTTATCTCCATTCTAATGCTACGCCATAAAAACTAAATTAACTGATTAAAATGGGAATTTTTTATTTACCGGAAATAACGTCTGCGCTTGCGTTAACTTTTGACGGCATCAATCGTGGAATTGATGCCATAAAATGTTTAACGTTGTCCAATCAGAATTGACGTTATATCAAGAATTGCATTAGAATGTCAATATTTCATACGGTTTTCAACATATGCTATGGACAGAATTATAAATGACGAAAAGATGGAAAACAGACAGACTGATGGACAAAGCGACATCCATATAGCAATTTCTATAAATTTGCCGTCATCTCAGTGACCGAGCTCTGACCTCATTTTACACGCTAGGCGTGTATCTTTCTCAAGGGCGGTAATGTAAAATGTACAGGTACAAAATGCTCGTAATATTAACCCGGACTAAATCGTCATTTAACAGCTCAGTAAAATAAGTTACTGTAGCACTCCTGGAAAATATACCTTTAAGACTAAACTGCATATCATTCCACATTTAGTTTCGCAAGTGTAGATATATACATGTAATACCACTTCTTGTTTCAAGACATAACAAGCGTGCACCGTATACACAAACATTGGATCTTTTCTTGTTGACATTTACCTATTATGACAAACAAAAAGCAATGCTCGCCAGGTATTCAGGGAGATCACAAAAATATAATGAAACATACAAGTGTTGCCTCAATACAAGGTGAACATTCAAATTTTTTATCGAGGTAAATGAATATTTACCTTGTATGTAGGCAACAATTGTTTTATAATACCGGAACTACAAATGCATATTAAAAAAAATACTGATCACTAGTATCTGACGACCTATTAAATCTGTTTTGTTTTCTCTTGTTTTATTTTCCAAGACAACCTTCGATTCGTTATATATATATATATATATATATGTAAGGTACAGTGACCGAGCTCTGACCTCATTTTACACGCTAGGCGTGTATCTTTCTCAAGGGCGGTAATGTAAAATGTACAGGTACAAAATGCTCGTAATATTAACCCGGACTAAATCGTCATTTAACAGCTCAGTAAAATAAGTTACTGTAGCACTCCTGGAAAATATACCTTTAAGACTAAACTGCATATCATTCCACATTTAGTTTCGCAAGTGTAGATATATACATGTAATACCACTTCTTGTTTCAAGACATAACAAGCGTGCACCGTATACACAAACATTGGATCTTTTCTTGTTGACATTTACCTATTATGACAAACAAAAAGCAATGCTCGCCAGGTATTCAGGGAGATCACAAAAATATAATGAAACATACAAGTGTTGCCTCAATACAAGGTGAACATTCAAATTTTTTATCGAGGTAAATGAATATTTACCTTGTATGTAGGCAACAATTGTTTTATAATACCGGAACTACAAATGCATATTAAAAAAAATACTGATCACTAGTATCTGACGACCTATTAAATCTGTTCTGTTTTCTCTTGTTTTATTTTCCAAGACAACCTTCGATTCGTTATATATATATATATATATATATGTAAGGTACAATAATTTATTTTATGACTACAAATTGATCACAAGATGTGCACGTACAATTTATTTAGGTAAAATTTGCAATCACAAGGTAAACAGGAGTTCAATATTTAATCTAAACGTGAGAAAATCAGTCGTTTGACAAAGTAAAGAAGTTCCAAACAATTTCAACGGTTCTGCTCAGGAGGCTGGCGCTTAGACATTCTCGGATGCGAAATTTGTAATCTTCGGAATTTTAGACTCTATTGACGATTTCGAAATGTCAAAATCTCGCGGACGAGAGTTCTCAAAAACGAGGGGTTTGGGGGTGGGGGTTTGTGGTATTTCTGTATTGTAATTGTTTATTAAATATACCTTGTTTATTCGTTAATTATTTGTTTTATACTTATGTTGAACTTTGATGAAAGGTGAAAATAAACCGCCGATACAATAAAAGACCGACACAATAAGCCGAGAAAAAGTGCATTTAGATTATGTTTTTTCAAAGAAAATTATATTTTAAACGAGGTATATGTTATAAATAAAAATGTTCTAAATCAGTTTAAAATGCATTAGAAAAGAAGGAGAAAACCTAATCTCTTTAAAATAAAAGAAAGTCGCCAAAATATATCCTTTGTTTAAATTAAAGATTTTAACAGTTTAATGTAAAAATTAGAAAAATATATAAATGCAAGTTTTATTTCGATCTTTAGAGAGTGAGCTCAAATTTAACGAGGACCGTATATGAAGTCCTTTATTTAACATTGAAAAGTAAAAGAAGTTTTGAAAAATGTATTTAATAATATAGTCAATAACAAAAATTATTCAGTTACATTAGAATAAATCTCATTTAGATTTATAAAGTTCAGAATAAAAATGACAAATTTATTATACATAAAATGTTTTGCAAACATACGGCTCTTCTTACTACATATTCGTTTTGTTTATTTTAAATGAAAATTATATTTTGTTAACAATAACATCGAATTTCATACGCGAAAACAACATGAATGATGGTTTGACGTATACATTTAATTGTAGACAGACGTATAAATCTTTAAAAACAATATAAATTAGTAGGAACACAATGCAACAAAAAATTGGACGGAAAGACACGATAGCTGCCGATTTTACCCCCCACCCCCACCACTCCCCCTCCCCACCCACACACACAGAACCACGTGACTATGGGATTTCGAAAAGGTTAATACTCTCATCAGTTTTACTCATCTTTACAGCTTCGGGTTTCAAAACATTTGACACACATTTAGTAGCTATCGGAAACGACTATTAATACTTCTAAATTTGTGGGGTTTTTTAACAAATTTTAATTGATATGTCCTCTTTGAAATAAATTTGAAATAAAATGATATAAAAACGCATAATATTTGAAAATATTTTTTTTCATTTGATCAAGTATATGAAGTGCTCATCTCAAAATAACTTTACACGATCATGTTTGCTAGTTTGCGAAATTTTAAAGTAAATGAAATAGCAGAATCTGTTTTTAGATGCAACTTAGCAAAATCAGAGTTTATACAATTTCGCGGTTGAAGACGGTCATGACGGTGTAAAAGTCAAATCAAAATACGTGTCGAATAAGAAAACATTATGTCACATAAAAAGAGTTTTGGAATCAAATGAGAAAATAAATCGATCCTACTTTAATCATTTTAAAATGTGGAAAATCATAAAAATTGACATTAATAATGGCAATAATCTTTTTTACACGACAGAAAAGCTCTGCTTTCAAAATTATGGATAATTCATATGACAATTTACAATCGCAACAGGAAATTTATAACGCATCCGGTTACTAATTGGAACATCTCTCGGCCATTTATGTTAACAGATAGCTGAAAATAATCCGATTGACTAAATTTTGTGAAATTTGTTAACATTTTTTTCTGGAAAATCATTCGATGAATGTTCAGAGAGCAGTTGTAAGTATAGTATATAGTATATAGAAATATAACTATGTTTTGCAATTTCGGTGCCTCCGTAAAAAGAAAACGGAAATTTTAGGCAACACGCTGTTAAACTTTATGGTTTTTTTTTAAACAAATACACAAATCGCATCATTTGCAAAAGCTTTTCACAAATGTTGTACGATTTTATTTGCAAATTTGCGTGCTAACATAAGTTAACGATTTTATCGTTCATACATCAAGAATTTATCGTTCGTACGCAATCGTGCATCGTTCGTACATCGTTAGTACATGGTTAAGCGTAAATCGTTTTTCTATCGTAGAATGTATATAATTTAATTATTACGTAAAATCGGCCCTAATTTGCTAACATCGGGAATATTACAAAAATAGCATTTTTTTCGTTCGGACCGCAGTGCAATACAGAAAGTCGTATTACCCGATACGATCTCCCCTCCGGTCTTCTGGATCAGTAAGCTATTTCACGACTCCTTGCTGCATTTCTTAGACTGGCTAGTCATATGGACTGTTCATACAGACTAGTCATACGAATTCTGATTTATTTAATAAAATTGGCGTCCTTATTGGACTTGTATCGATCCTCGGTCAATGTATTGGGCCCTGGACCCTACGGAACCTATATAGACAACCTCGAATCAATACCAGGGCCAATACATATTCAGCCAGTTGGTAACACTTAAGTATGGTTTCTACTGCGTGCATGGTAGTGGTTTATCTATCAGACTTTTTTTAGTTTTTACTGGTTCGAGTACACCACGAACATTGTCCCTGCGCATATGTACATGGACACGAGTAATAAATACACTTCAAAGAAATACGACCTGTATTGCCTTGGCCGGCCCGGGCTATTGTAATTAACAAAATAAACAATAATTTCCTAGTTCAGATTTTAAAAAGCGATACTAAGAACTGAAATAAAAAAGTATTTCATATTTTTACTAAAGTATATTATTGTGCACACGATCTTTTCATTATTTTTAATAAATATTTAGCGTGTATTAAAATAGTTTATGAAAACTAAGCCTATCGAATATATTAAAGGTTTGTATTTATTTGATCAATAGTCAAAGTGTGGTAATGAAATCGCATACATAATGTGTTAGAATTCAAACTAAACGTTATGATATCTAATTATTACCGAAATAGATAGATGTGCTATTAAGTACACAAGGCAGGCGAATTCGAGACCGACATCTCGCTGTGTTCGATTTGACCTTAATGACAACACCCCAACGAGAGGGTCTCCCCTATACGCCACCTGGGGACGCACTGGGCTGTTCATTGGGTCGAGCACTGGGAACCCTCCCAGTTTAGTCCCAGCAAAAACTAGAAGATATGATATAAACAAAAATTAATTTGAAGTGAAAAAATTATTTCATCAAGGAACAGAATAATTTTTTCAACAAATCAATAACAGCTACTCGTGAAAGACTGCAATGAAAAAACTAACTAGTAATAAATGTATCAGCAACGTGTACAACTTTTTTTAAAGTACATTTTTTTATTAGTTTGAAGTAATTATTTAATTTTCTAATTAAACTATGCCGATTGGCCAGTAATTCTAGAAGTCCGAGTGTAGTTTTACTTAGTTAGTTTCGTGCTTGACATAATATTGTACGATTAAAAGCAAACGGCGCACTCGATTCAGTTGCATGAGATATAGAAAACAAACATTACTTTATTTGATTTTTTAAAATATGTTACTTGAAATACCAGAAAAAATATAACGACTAAAATGTCAAAATTGAATGTATGTAGACGTACTAAATAAAAGATGAACAGTTTTCGAGTTTCCGACATGATTAAAGAATTGGCGATTTTATTATAAATATATTTTTTTAACTTTGTCCGTGTTTGAAGAAAACATTATTTTAAAAATGTACAAAAGGAGATCGTTATTATAGCTTAAATGTGGTTTTTATTTTCCCCGGAGTTTTAAGTAAGCCATTGATAAATTCAGTTTAATAATTATAAAATAAGGACAATGCTAACATTTTCAGCAGTCTTCATTCAGTTTTTTTTTCAGAAACAGATATATTTAAACATACATGTATCTTTATCATTACTATTTGATTAACATTGGTAATCGTAAAGTGTGCGAGTGCACAATTTTTTGTTTAATTCCGAACATTTTAATCAAACACAATGAAATTAAAAATATTAATCGACCGCTGTTAATAAATTAACAATAATAATTACACCGTTGTAACAGACAAATTTTGACAGCGACCTCGGAAATATGTCTGTCACTGCATACATGAAAGTGATTATGATACATGTAGTGATTGATTGATTGATTGATTTATTTATTTATTTATTTATTTATTGACCATATATAGCAAACATAGCCTATATTTCTTATCTAGAGCAATCATTTCGCATTTTTGTCAGGCCACCATAGTGAAAATTCTTATTTCATTCCCCTTAATTTTGGGGTGAAGTTACAAGAACGTGGGATTACTTCTGTATCATGTTTCTAAATTTGTGGCGGAGGCCTTAAGATAATTAATGTTGGCATCAAAACGTTTTTATATGAACATTAGACGAACGACAAAATAGATGTACGGACATAAAAGAGCGAAGGTTGATGCGAATGATATGAACACCTATTATAACACTATTTTGTTCAAACGAACCATTTAACCACTCAGAAACAGTTATAAACTACTGTTTCTTCCAAAACTGACCCTCTTGTGGCATCACTGCATAACGAAAGTTGATTGTTAAAAAATGAAGAAAAAATACGTAACTTATGTTAGAGTTTAAATATTAAAACATTAAATAAATCTCCAAAACATGAAATTGAGTAAAGGAACAAATATAAATAAATAAATAATCAATAAAGGAATAAATATGTAATTTATTCTGTTTTTAAATGGGGTTTATTGCAACTTCCCAACAATATATTTACTTCTGTTATTAATTTAATAAGAAAGCAGAATCACAGACAGTGCGCTCGGACTCGAAACATCTAGACAAAAGCACGCACGTGTACACGCAACGTGCACATACACGCAGACTGACTAACTGGCTCGCTGCAACTCTTACAAGACAGACAAGATATAAAATCAATTTATTTCAATGAAAATGAATATAAGGTATTTGTATATTATTTTTAGGTCACAAATCTAAGTTAACACAGTACTTTCTGTGTGACAAGCGGGAAACGAAAAAAAAAGGAAATGACAAAGAAATTATTAAGAAATACATGTCCATTGTGACTATCGTTTCGAAGATCCATCAAAACTCCAAAAATCGGCTAAACAATTTAAATACTCTATAATGGTATGGGCTATGTATACATGTATACGATATCAGTACAACTGTAAACAAAAACTGAATTAGTAACATTATTTAACTGTTGACTGACACAAATACACCAGACTATTAATATTTGTCCTTGGTTTACCTGATAATAGAATCCCGTGATGCAGATTTAAGTTTAAATGATAATTAAACTGATAAGTGTTTACAGATGGGTGAATTCGGTTTAAACGGGGTCGCAGGCTTTGCTTTTTCAAAATATCGTGATTTTTCATTCGTGCATTTTGAAAATATGTGATTGATTGTTTGTTTGTATTATATGATTTTAAATAACATTCATTCATTCATGCATACATTCATGCGAGCAATATTTAAGCTATATTCATGCGGAAAATGTATTTACTAAAAATGGTTGTAGACAATTTATAGATTTTAGTATTTAATAATATTGTGTCCTTTGGTTAGCTTAGGGGAGGTGGCGGCTACAATTTAACAAGGGGTATTTGTGCAATAAAGGAGCGTGCAACGTGTCTTTAAGAAAATTGCGCACTCTGTCAGGACTTCGTTATTCTAACCTACTAACAGTCATTCGTCCCACCTCATCACTTTTAGGAACATGCCAGATTGGATCAATTATTGGAGATATTTTTATGTTAAGTACCATGTGGCTTTATGCCACTGATCAGCTTTGAAGCTGGAGTTAAACCTACCTTGCCCCAAGTATGACTTGAAAACATAAACACTAGAAGTTATACAGTTATTTAAGGATTAACTACAACAATAGTTTCTCCACCGAGTGGAAACACACATTTCCGTTATGCACATTGTACAATACGCCTCGATCGCGAAAATAATTTGCATGTCGTTAATACTCATAAAAAATTCAAACATTAGAATAAAAACAACAATTTAATTTGTCTAATTTTACATTTTTCGATACACACTGTAACTGTTTCGAGTAGTAATATATTTCGTGAAAGCTGGCGTATCTACATGACGATGATTTTTTCTTAGCTCCTCTAATAAAGAAAATTTTCTAGTAAAAAGTCAGTACTGTTCTACAATTTACTTATTTACATATATTATTTTGGACATGTATGATCGTATATTAATTTATTAATTGGGTTAAAGACTCTGCTCGTAAGTTAATCATATTAATATTATTGTAAGTAACCATTTGTGGTATTATTCGGTATTAATTTTAGAAAAAATTGGAATGCAGGCCAATATTCGAATGTTTATTACGAATTTGCATTGTTTCGAAGATCTAAGCGTTGAAGTATAATTGCTCTGAAAGTTCAATATTCCGATTTCAATCAGAAGTTAATATCAGGCTTGATTGAAGACAAATATTTCAGTCTTGTGAAGTAAAGTTGCAACTTTGCGGTATCAAAAATATTTTAAATAGCAACGTATCTACCTAGCCATAAAATGAATATTTGCGATTGTATACACTAAGATTTACCTTTATAAGTTAAATGATTCTCATTTGCCTAAATCGTTGGGATTATTTTCTCACAGTACGATATGACAGCAAAATATATTTATTTTAAAATGGAAATGTACTATGAACATTCACAACAATGTACAATAATCAAGCGTACTTATATTTATAAGAAATTTATTTATTTATGTGTTTGTTTATATTTTTTGTGTCTATAGAGTTAATCGCCACTTTCAACAATTTTTAGCTATTCTCGGCTTCCAGTTTGTATTGGGGTGGGGAGAAAGTTAAAAAAAAAACGGTGGGACAACTGTCAATACTTGTTAATTAAGATTGAGGTCGCCATATTGGAATTAAAACTACTACGTGAAAGTACGACCTTAAAAAGAATCATAGATCTATATATTTTTGTGACTTGCATATTATGTAAATGGATTGTCTGACACAAATACAATCGTATATGTCATCGTAATATACTTGATAAAACCGTGTAATGTTCAACTGATTAGTGTTAAGAGTATTGATAAGGAGTCAATAGATATGTATTGAAAGCATAAGGTGGGATTTCTATATAAAAAAGTCACAGGCTATGTTTTGTCAAATTATCATGGTTTGCATCTATGCATTTTAAAAATTTATTGATTGATTGAATAATTAATTAATCAATCAGTATTCAAATTATTCGATCAATCAATCAATCATTATTCAAATTATTCAATCAATTAATCAATCAATGTTTAAAGTGCATAGATACAAAACATGACAATTTGACAAAACATAGCCTGGGACTTTTGTATGTAGAAATCCCCCCTAAATTTTTGATTGATTGATCTAATGTACTAGTTTTAACACTTTATTCTAAATCATGCCATCTTTAAAAAATGAAATGGTCTATGTTTGTAATTTCTGTGTCCATTCCGATAAATGACATTGCAGGTTATCTTAGTGATATCCATTGCACGATCAGGAATGCCATTTTTACCGGAATCGATACAGAAATTACATCCGCCTTATGATTTTGTCCGATCAATTGCATGAGTATGAAATCAATTAATTAAAATCATTGTAGATCATTGAAGAAATGTCAAATGAATAACGGAATAATGAAAAATCACAAAAGCAGATTAATACCGGAAACTACGTATAAAAACCAAAGGTTCGTTTGCTTCAAACGAGTAATGGGACGTCTTTTTATAGATCCACCGGGATCAAAACATAGGAGCTACATGCACATTATTGTAGCTACATGTACGAAACTTCTATGAAAAGCCTTTTTGAAATAAAATAAATATACATCGGAGATAATTTATTCTTAGATACAATAGTGTAGCTCCTGGGACAATTGTTGATACTTGCGGAGCAACAAATATATACTTTTACTCGTAAGAGAGCAGCCCGGGAGATCATTATCATATTATTTTAAGCAATAAACCATCGCCTAAAATTATATCTCTAATCCAAAATATAAATATGTATTCATTATTTTCTTCCAGGTTTATAATTTGTGTTATGTATTCTCACTTTCGGCACGATACAACTTTCTGATACAAACGATAACAAACTAGAAAGTCTGATAACAAAAAGGAAAAAACCATAAAAATATAATTGTGTATAAAAAATGATAACATAATAAAATTCGTCTTGATAGTAATACTTATACTAATCTCGTCCTTATAAGACTTTATGACGGTTAGATCATTTAATTATATATTACTGACACATTATAAGACACAGAGACTATTAATAAAGCAGATGCACAGAATGCAACATTTCGTTCCAATATTCATTTTGTAGAGAATATATTTTGTAATTGAGGTGTAAAAACCTGATCATAGTTAAGTTTAAATGCTCTTTAATTGAATTTTATCTAGCAGGAGTATCTTCAAAATGCCCAGTCTATTGCTAGACGAATATTTTCATTGGTTATCTCCATTCCGATGAATTTATGTTATTATGTTCGTCACTCTTTTACCGCAAGCTCTGCAAGAACTGACCGAGCATTCTATTGTACACGAATGACAGATAAAAGTGACGTCATCTGACTATAATGGACTTTAATGTGATAATTTTTTACTTTAATGAACTTTATAAAACCGGAGCAACCTTGCCCTAAACAGACATTAGTTATAAATATTAATAACTAATTAGAATACTGCTCGTCATGTAATAGTGTACATGCACAATCAATGTTGTATCTTCAGTTTTGGTGTAACCCAATGTGGGTTTTGGTCCAACATACCAGTAGCACTATTGTTCCGAAGATCTAAGTATTGTAGCTTAGGATGCCTAAACTGTTCAGAATTCTGATTTCTATCATGAATGAATGGTAAATTGGCGCGGTAATTTTGCTATCTCACTCATGAACGAAGCCATTAACAAAAAATATTTTCGACAGTAAACTGCTGTATTTATCTCTGCAAATTGTAAGTAACGCACAATGATTTTTCATTCGCTGAAAATATACTTAACCAATAAACTTGTGTATTTTCATTCTTTAAATTATTTCTGTTGATGTGCATATTTTACAGGTAAAACTGGAAACCTTGCAAATTTTAGCGCATTGAAGACGCAAAATAGACGCTGAAAAATTGTGTATGAAAATTAAATGTGCTTTTGTTTCTGTAGTGTTCCAAAAATTCGAAATAATGTGCACAAATCATAGTTTTAAAGAATAATATTAATATTAATAATAATTTCACTTGAATTTTAACTACAACATAAGTTAAAATAATGATAATAAATATTTTTATTTACCAGACTGTACTGTTCTGTGAACAACTTGTAAACACGTCTGTGAATATTTCTCTTTAAAAATAAAATCTCGTGATAGAGTTTAAAGTTTAAATGATAACTTAATTGATTAGTGTGCACAGTATGAACATATTGTAAATATTTATGAATTTAAAATAAAGTGGAGTTTGATTCAATGGTGAGTTCGCTATCTAAGGTGGCCCAAAAGGGATAAATTTGTACAACAATTCGGTAACAAAACAAAGAAAGTGTGCATTGTGAAATTGTATCCTTCAGCCTTATTATTCCTTATGAACGTTGAGGTGACAAGATAAATTATTTTAAAATAAATAGTAATTTTAGAATATTGCGGCAGCAGAATGGGCTCAGTATGTAAGCGAGTTCATTTGAGATAAATGTGGATAACATGTTAAGAAATCACTTACCTGTACGCACATCTTTGATGAACTTACAAGTAAAGTAACAGCGGACATGGACACATTTGAATATCGAACTGGTAAAATTATCGGTAACTTCTAGATATTGAACTTAATTGTTTGGTTGTCGCGTACTAAGTGCAACAATATGTGGATTATTCTTTATCCGATCTCAGCCAAAGGGGCGAAGCTTAACAAACTTCTACGAAGCAATAATATGTTGTTTTAAGCAATGGATTTTGGATTTCCATAATATATGTGCTAGGCAGCTTTCACTGTAAATATGACGGACTTCCGTTAAATGCAGCTGAGGTAAAGTGTCGATTAAAGACTAAAGTCGAACACGCCGCTTTCGGGGTTATATATTTACTAAGCCTGATGGGAAAATGCTTAAATGCAAGAATACCAATATAGAGTACTGAAAATAATAAGAGTTAAAAAAGCAATTCAATGCTATTTTTATGTTATGCGGGGTTTTCCACATGTCTTTCTATCTCAATAGAACTGGAAGCAATGGTATAGCAGTAAATTGCTGAAAATGGTCTCAAACCTCAAACAAAAAAGAAACAAACCAATCGTCAGTAAAAATAGTGTACATCGATTATTTAAAAATGGGGTTTCCACAGTATGGCTTATTGAGATGTGCGTATACTTTTAAATAAGTAATAAAGTGTCGGTAAACGACCGTCGAAGCTCTTGACTGCCACCATATGGTCTTAGTTTTCAGAATGTGACATGAACGGGATTACACGGCGACAATAGGAAAAGGGAGCGCAAGTCGAATTTTTAACATAATTTGATGAACTCCTCGCTAGAATTTTTTTTCATTTTTTCATTGGGTACTGTGGATGTTTCTATTAATATCACAAGATACCTACGCATAACTAAAAACGAACACAATCCATTTACAGAAATACCTCATAACTATGAGTAACTCGACGCGTGAAGTAGATCAGCATTTCATTTCTTATTCGTTAACGGCACCAGACCACACCAATGTTTATTTTCGGATTCGGTCACTTTGTTTTGTGATGTTCTTTCTAGTTTCTTCTTGACGTTGTGAGTCTTGTGTGTGTATTGTATCAATTCGGATTCTGACACTGTACTTTGGATTTCGACTCTTGATGACCGTTCGGTTTTCTTACATTTTACTAATGACAATGTATGCAATACAGAGAACTATAGAATTACATGCAACAAGCATTATATCATACAACACACAAAAAGGCAGATCAAACACCCTGAACAAAGAGGTGATATCAGGTGTCCCCTAAGGATTAGCATAACCTGCTTCTCTACTGACACCCTCGTGTTACTTATGGTCAAAATTGGACTGAGGTCACAACTGTTTTTATACATTATTCTTCAGTCTCAGTAGCCTTTTTGTCTATACATTACGACATCTTATATTTATCACTGGCATATAAACACTGTGTTTGCGAGTTCGAGAGCTACTTCTGACAAGGTAAGAGTTATTGATACGAGAACACAAAACACATTTTAATTGAGCGAAATTTTTCTCCTTTAGGCTTTTTGTGATTTGGAACAGTATTTTTAACTTTGGACAATTTAATTTCAACGTATAATAAAAAGTTGCTATTCACTCGACATTGAAATAAACATACCGAAATTTAAATCAAGTATTAATACTTATATAGAATGCTTTAAAAATCAGCTTATAACTAGAATTTGTTTGTTTGTTTGAATAATGTTTAACGCTACTTTCAGCAATTTTTCAGCTATATCATGGCGTCCAGTTTTTATTAGGGGAGGAAGCCGGATTACCCGAAGAGAACCCCCGACCTTCGGTAGGAAGCTTATAACTAGATATCAGTGAGTTGGTCTCCATCACTGACGCTGACCTTGATGTCAAAGGTCACCAAGCATGGTAGGCGACACATCGTCATGACATTCAATCTACAAACCAAATGTCAAAAGCCTACCTCAAGCGATAAAAAAGTTATAGCCCGGACGGACGGATGCACAGACTGCATCACTATAGTGTGTAATATGTTTCTGTGGAGATTGCCGGTCAGAACATATCTATGAGATTAAATAGGGTAATTACTTTTACTAATTCGCAACCGCCAAAATGACGTCACGAGCCAATGATTGATACACCACATTAAATATTCGATTGCTTAATTATAGCGAGCACAGCTCGCAGCGGGCAAAGAAGCTGCCTGCGAACAGCGATAAGCTCTACGGCAATTAAGTGTCACGTGATCAAAATCAAATCACGTAATCAAAATCAAATCACGTAATCAAAATCAAATCATGTAACCAAAATCTGCTTAATTGATTTCTTTCGTCCGGAAATTGACATCGTCAAAACAACTGTCACAAAGTGAATGAAGAAGAGCACTAAAATTAATGTGGTGAAATTAGGCGCCTCCTTATTCTGGGGATTAGTCAGACCCAGTTACGCCCGGGGTTACTTGGGGATGTGCATTACCGCTGATGCTGGACGGATGAAGAGCCTAGAGGAATCCGGATGCAGTGCAGTGAGTGCAGTGTGCCGTGTGTGACGTAGACGCATGGTGGATGTGTAGGACCTTCTCTGCTACAGAGACTAGACGCCATCTTACTGACGGGTATTATCAGGTAATTGCACATACACATAGGGCTCCTATCTTTACCCCACCTCAGGGAGCTGGGATTAGCAACCCCACTAGGTCTCCCTCGTATTTTACTACAGTGGCGACGAGGATATTTGGTTAACTTTAATGTTAGCGGGAAGCTGGGTAGCCCTGATAGGAACCTGTTGGGAAAAACAGGGGTTTTCATTTTTGTGCATGAAATTTCAATTTTTGTGTATGTGGAAGACTGTCGTGACAACTGTTTTGTACTTTTTAGTAGTTTTCGAAGGTTGTTTTGGGGTTTGAAAACTTTTCATTTTTGAAGCGGAGGTTGCACACGATACTTTCTCGTGGCTTTTTCCCGCCATTAGTTCAGTCTGGCACACGTCTATTGTGTAATCCTAGGTCGACGTACCGGAAATTGGATTGTGGGGAATACACCAGTGTGTATTGCAAACCGGAAACAGGTGTTGTGTTTGTTTACATTTTGTTTCTGTACGATTTTATGGTAGATCACAGTAAAATCGTGATCGATTTAGTTATAGTAAGGCTGTGTTGTATTAATTTAGTAACCGGAAGTTTGTTTCGTGTGATTCCAGAAGTTTTCAGATTATTTAGCCCCAGTTTTAGTTGTCAGTCAGAAATGTCTAGTGTAGTCAGGAAAGGTGTTTTGTTTCCAAAAGTTGATATAAATAGTTGTGAGTATAAACAACTATTGTTGTTACCGGGAGTAGGAACTGCTACAGCGCAGAATATTTTAGTACTGAGAGACAGTAGTATTACAATTACAAAGGAAAAAGCAAGTCGTATACCGTACTTCAGACCGACTGAAGCATCTTTTGAGTCAGTGCGTTGGCCTGAACCGTTCGATACATCGAATCTCACACAGGAAGGTGCTGAGTTGTATAAAACTATTTTGCAAACTGAACAAGAATGTGCAGAATATATTTGGAAAAAGGTACATTGCAAGTATGTCAGGAGTTTAATATAGGAAACATTGATCATGGATTTCTTGATAGGATTATTAAACAAGAAATTGAAACCGATAGTGGAAATTCGTACGACACACCGTATCGTGAGTTTAAACAGGATCTAGTGGATCAACCGTACACGTCAACACCGTTTGTTGGTGCGCTTAGCAAACAAGATGATACGCTTGAGGATCAACCAAGTATACCATCCGAACAACCATCAACCGTTGACCGACCATGTCAACAACTTCAACAACATTCACTTGTTGACCGAATAAGTCAACAACCGCAACAGGATACAGTTGTTGATCGACTACATCAACAACCTTTTCAACAACATACAACCGTTGATAGACCATGTCAACAACCACAACCGTACATGTTTGGTGACCAGCCAATGCATCAACAAGTTCAACAACAACAAATGATGGTGGACCGACCAAGTCAACAACATCAACATATGTTTCAACCGACATTTGGTGACCGACCAAGTCGTGAACTTGAGATTCAACAACCGATTATGGTTAACAGACCAAGTCAACAGCCGTTTCAACAACATTTATTTGTTGATAGACCAAGTCAACAAGTACAACAAGACATGTTAGTAGATAGACCATATCAACAACAGTCGAATATAGACAGACCAAGTCAACAACAACCTCACACATTTGTCGAACGACCATTTCAACAAATGCAACACATCACTAGTGATCAACTAGGACAACACCGTCAACAACCGTTTCAACAAACACCTGGAGTTCAGCCAAGACAACAACAGGTTGGATTTCAGCAACAACAACAGATAGTCGTTGATCAACAACAGAGACAACAAGATTTTTATGTTGATAGAACACGTCAACATGATGTTGAAGACCTTCAACAGAGGTTTTTCGAACTACCGAGTTATCAACAGTCAGTGATACATGTTCAACAAGATAGGTTGTGTGACCGAAAAAGTCAACAACCAGGAAATCAACAAAGGGTACCAGAGCAACAATTGTTGCTGGATCAAGAGGCTCAACGTGAACATTTATATGCCGAAAGGAAGCAATTACAGGATCAGTACAGGGACTTGGAGCATGAATATCTCCAACTACAACAAAAGGTTGCTGAATTACAAAAGGAACATGAACACATCTATCAGCAAGGAGGAAGATTAAGCCAATGCTTACAGGGAATTGTACAACAGGGTAATGGTGTGAACCCCATGCCCAGATCACATAGTACGTCAGCAGTAGAGTACTATACTCCACCGACATCGATACCGTTTGAAGAAATGTCCGTGCAAGGAGCACCACCGAGTATGGTCAGAATGGAAACGGATAGTAAGCAAGAAAGGCCCAGTCGACGGGATGTACCCCGCCGTATGTTTCAACAGTATAGGGAGGCGAGAGGTTCTTCATCAGAAGATTCACTGCGTAGGTACCGCAGGGGTAGGAACCCTCAGTCTCAGACGAGAACGTTACAAACACCGAAAAATTTGAAGTTTACAGGAAAGAATAAAGCAGCATGGCGATCATTCTTCCGGAAGTTCCAGGAATATTCAACAGTCAACAGACTGACAGACCAGGAAAAACGGAGTCAGCTCTGTTGGTGCCTTGAGAATGAAGCAAGCGATTATTACACTTTATTGCTTGATCAGGATCCAGACATTACCTATGAGAAGGTAATCCGTAAAATTGAAAAACGTTTTGGGTACCAGGAGTTACCGCAAACACTGAGAGCTGAATTTAACAATAGTGCTCAGAGGAAAGACGAAAGTTTGGATGAATGGGCCGACCGACTACAGCTTTTAGCCGTAAGAGCTTTCTCAGGAGTGCCTGAAGAATTCGTTAATCAGACCGTTATTGACCGTTTTTGTCAAGGATGTATGGATAAACAAGCTGCGAAACATGCTTGTCATGCTCGTCCCAAGACATTGGATGAAGCATTGGATATTATAAAATATTTTCAAGAGACTAGTAAAGCAATCGATGCTACTCAAGTTGATACAACAGTAAACTATGGTAGTCCTATGGTAACGGACGATGAAACAGTTAAAATACAGGTCTATGGCAAGAAGCCAGATGGTAATATGGAACAAATTAACTCACTGAAGGACGAAGTGAAATCAATGGCATCGAACTTGATGAAAATAACGGACACGTTAGCTCAGAATATGGCAGCTATGTCTAGTCATATGACAGCTATGACAAACAACATGACAGCAATGTCGAAGGAGCTGAACCAGCTGAAACAACAAAGGGCTGAACCCTTTAAACAACAGTTTAAGCAAACTGGTTCACAGTCAGGATACCCTCCTAGAGCAGGAAGAAAACAGGATAGTAGGCAATATGAACCGAACACGTATAGACCTACCGAGCCGAGTAGGCGAGAACAGCAAAGTAGGGATTACAGATGTTTTTATTGTAATAAACCAGGGCATTACCAGAGAAATTGCCCGGATCTCCGAGGTACGCCATTTACCCCGAGGGAAAGACCGAAATATCCTAGCAGACAAGGGAATAAAACATACAGTCTAGTGATGGAACACTAGGAGTAGGGAAGTTAGGGACGTCAGCTATGCTGAGAGTTCCCGTTACCGTACATGGGTATCCGCTCATTGCTGTAGTAGACACCGCAGCTGAGGTTACAGTTATTTCAGATGAAGTATATAATAAGTTTAGAGAGAAACCTAAACTGGTTAAGGACGTAATCATGTTCAACGCAGGGCGTGGATTTGAGATGCGTGCGAAAAGGACAGCTCCAGTAAGTGTAGCTATTGGATTGCGGAATTGGCAAGAAACATTACACGTAGCACCAATCGATGATGATATGCTACTGGGACTAGATTTTCTTAAGAAGCACAATGCTATTGTGGATATAAGGAAGGACATCTTGTTTATGCATGGAGATACAATCCAGTTGCATTATGGGCATTATTGTCAAAACCTAAGATATGTAGGGTGACAGTGGACAGACGAACTGTCATACCCCCACACTCAGCTGTGAGACTCAGTGGTAAATCTGAACATATTGGTAGGGAATATGTCGTTGAAACCGTGGAACAGGATCATCTGTTAGGAGCTAGAACAGTTTGTAATCCAGGTTGTCAACCGGAATTATGCCTTATTAATGTCACTGAGGACAATATTATCCTTAGGAAAGGACAGCATATAGCAAATGCTGAAGAGATCTCGGTTATCACTGGACCCCCAGTGGTGGGCCAGGTGAATAGTATACGAAACAAGGAGAAATCTAATGTTGTTTTACCAGAGTACTTACAACAATTGTTTGAAAAATCAACTGAAGAGTTGACCGAGGGACAAAAGTACAAACTTAAACACCTGTTATACGAGTACAGGGATGTCTTTGCGAAAGACGATTACGACTTAGGGAATTTTACACCGATAGAACATGAGATCGATACAGGTACAGCAAAACCTGTGAAACAACGGATGAGACGAACTCCGTCATGTTTTGTAGATGAAGAAGAACAACATCTTAGAAAAATGTTAGATGCAGGAGTTATACAACCCTCTACGTCGGAGTGGGCGTCTCCTCCAGTGCTTATCCGGAAACGGGATGGAGGTGTCAGGTGGTGCCTTGACTATAGGGCCCTGAACTCAGTCACTGTCAAAGACGTGTACCCATTACCGCTCATAGAGGAGTGCTTAGATACACTTGCAGGAAACAAGTGGTATTCTAAACTTGATGCGAACAGTGCGTACTGGCAGATCAGTTTAAAACCTGACGATCGTAAGAAGACAGCATTTATAACGAAGTATGGACTCTTTGAATGTGTTAAGATGAGTTTCGGACTCTGTAACGCTCCAAGCACTTTTGCCCGAGTGATGAACTTGGTGCTGAGAGGATTGACATAGAAAACTGTCTTAGCATTTTTAGACGATATTTTAGTTTTGGGATCTGATTTTGAGAATCATTTGGAAAACCTGAAACGAGTTTTTGAACGTTTGAGGGAGTACAAACTCAAATTGAAACCTAGAAAGTGCGAATTATTTAGAACTTCCGTTCAGTTCTTAGGAAGGAAAATTACCAGCAATGGTATACAGATAGGTCAACAGCATCTTGAACCTGTTATGGGTTGGCCTGTACCGACTTGTACCAAGGAAGTAGAACAGTTCCTTGGATTTGCGAATTATCACCGCAGTTTTATTAAGGACAATTCTAAGATTGCAGGACCACTGCATGAAGTAATAGGAAATCAGCAGTTCAAATGGACTGAGAGTCAACAGAATTCATTTGATCAGATCAAGTTGAAATTGACTTCAGCGCCAGTGTTAGCATTACCGACCAAACACGATCATTTCATCCTAGACACGGATGCGTCCGACAAAGCCATCGGAGCGGAACTAATTCAGGTGCAGAACGGCCGAGAAAGGGTCATAGCCTATGGTAGTTTTGCATTGACCCCAGAGCAACGTCGTTACTGTACGACAAGGAAGGAATTACTAGCGGTAATCAGGTTTACCAGGCAGTTTAGACACTATCTGCTTGGCAGGAACTTTACGGTCAGAACAGACCACAGTAGCTTAACCTGGTTACTAGGTTTCAAGGAACCACAAGGTCAACTTGCAAGGTGGATGGAAGAACTTAGTCAGTATGATATGAACATTAAACACCGTTCAGGTAGACTCCACGGAAACGCTGGTGGACTATCACGGATAGGAGAAAGTGAGGTGCCATGCCCAGGTTTCCAGGCTGAACTGGAGTTAGCGAACTTACCTTGCAAAGGTTGTACTAAGTGTGAAAGAGCACACCGTACATGGAATAAGTTTATGTACGAAGTTGACGAAGCAGTATCTCTGACTAGATACAGGAAGTGCAGAGATAAGCCTGTTCAGGATTTTGCTACAGCACTGATAACACTATTCAGTGAGGATGAACAATCGAACACACCGTTGGAGAGTGTAGATAATATCTTGTTTACCACAAGTATGGACATATGCTCTGGTAACCGACCAGTGATATTAACTGAAAGTGAAAACCATTACACTGTGACAGCCGTGTCACAGGAGGGAGGATTACTGATTAGTGGATTCAGTAATGATGAAAATAAAATAGCACAATCTGAGGATCCAGATTTAAAGATTATCTTGACTTGGCTTAAGGACAAGTTAGAACCACCGGACAATGTATTATTTTTAGCATCACCAGCAGCTAAGAATGATTATATAAACAAGTCTATGTTTTACTTAGATGAACAAGGAATCTTGAATAACCATCCAAAGAAAGAGGGAGCGGGAACCAGGTTGGTTGTCCCTGCTAGCCTCAAGGGAGAAGTACTTGAACTTTGTCATGAGTTACCGTCAGCCGGTCACCAAGGGACCGAACGCACAATGGTTAGGATTAAACAGAAATACCATTGGTATAACATGTCTAAGGAAATTAGAAACTTTGTAGTGACATGTGATATTTGTAGTAAGAACAAGAAGCCGAATAGATATGCTAAGTGTAAGATGACGCAATACCATGCGGGTGCGCCGATGGAGCGTGTACATCTTGATTTTATGGGACCGTTGCCTAAGACCAAGAATGGCAATGAATATATACTCATGATGGTAGATCAGTTTACAAAGTGGACAGAGTGCGTCCCAGACTGCGGAAGTAACGGCTAGAGCAGCAATCAACGAATTTTTTACCCGGTTTGGGTACCCGTTTTAAATATTTACCGATCAAGGGAGAAACTTTGAAAGCTCACTTTTCAAATCAGTTTGTGAATTGTTGAGGCTACATAAGGCTAGGACTACGCCGTACAGACCATCGGCGAATGGTCAAGTTGAGAGGAAAAACAGAGTCCTCATGGACGCCGTTCGTTGTTTTGTGGATGGCTCCCAGGACAAGTGGGATGAGCACATAGCTCAGTTAGCCGGAGCTTTACGTTCATCAGTGAATAGAAATACAGGATTTACCCCTAACAAGCTTATGTTAGGAAGGGAGACAAATCAACCGGCAGAACTTATGTTTTCACATGGTAAGGAAAAATCGTATACTGGAAGTGATGAATATTTAGCAGGTTTGGAAACTGCTATTCGCAAATCTCACGAGATTGCTAGAAATACTCTGAATACAACTCAGAACAGGATGAAACGTGACTATGACATTAAAATTTTAGAACATCAATACAAAATTGGAGATCTAGTATATGTGCTAGACACAGCACAAGTTGTTGGGAAGAATAAAAAGCTCAGTAGTCCGTGGAAAGGACCCGGAATTATTGTTCAAGTTATTACACCGTACGTGTATAAGATTAAGTTACAAAAAGTTGTGTTCAACACAAATCATGATAGACTTAAAACATGTAGTGACAGGAAAATCCCTGCATGGCTGGAGAAAGCCCAGCAGAGACTCTTACGAGGAGAAAATATTTTAACGGAGGAAACTAGTCAGACTAAGAAAGATAGGAAATACTGTATTTGTAGAGGACCAGATACCGGTGACACCATGGTACAGTGCGACACTTGTAAAGAGTGGTATCATTTGACATGTATAAACTTGTCGGCATTGGAGGCCGAGGAATTAGATACGTATAAGTGTCCGAACTGTCAAGTAGTAGGCAGGAAGACCTTCCCTCGACCGAGGAAGGGGGAGGCAGGAAAATAGACTTACAAATGATATACCCAGTGGCAGGGTTGTGACACCACCACTGAGAGAAAAGTGTTGTGGATATCATTGGAATGTGACAGTTAGTACAGCTGTTTAGCTGGTATACCCCGGACGTTTAGTCGGAAGATCGTTACACTGTGGCCGATGGGAGAAAAGCTTAGCGGCTGCGGCTTTTCCACGCCAGGGTGGCGTTAGTGGATTTGATATTTGTCATAGGTAGTTGAGTGGTTGTATATTCTGTATATACGTTTCGTCATGTTGGTCTCATTTTACCCCAGGAAGGAGGACTCTTCTATCTATCCCGTCTTCGTACGGGGGGGTACTTAGTTGCTAATTTTGTTAGTAGGTAGTTATTCAGTAGTGTTAGGTAGAGTTAATTTCTAATGAATTCAGAAATTTACTGTTTTTTAAGATGGCGTCTTTACTTAGGTATTTTTTCTAGTCCTTGTGATAGGAGCTAGGGGTTCAGTTATTTATAGGATCCGGGAAGGGCTAGTTTTTAAGTCAGGGTAGAAGTCACAGTCCCTGTTGAGTACCTCGTTAGGGAATTGTTTTATTCGGGACAGGGGTCCCGCGCTGAAGAAAATGGGGGGTGTGGTGAAATTAGGCGCCTCCTTATTCTGGGGATTAGTCAGACCCAGTTACGCCCGGGGTTACTTGGGGATGTGCATTACCGCTGATGCTGGACGGATGAAGAGCCTAGAGGAATCCGGATGCAGAGCAGTGAGTGCAGTGTGCCGTGTGTGACGTAGACGCATGGTGGATGTGTAGGACCTTCTCTGCTACAGAGACTAGACGCCATCTTACTGACGGGTATTATCAGGTAATTGCACATACACATAGGGCTCCTATCTTTACCCCACCTCAGGGAGCTGGGATTAGCAACCCCACTAGGTCTCCCTCGTATTTTACTACATTAATTTCAGAGGGAGACTTAAAAATAAATTTGACATCGATAATAAATAAATGTTCTATTTAAATATAACAACGAAAATTTCATACACTTTTTTTGCAATTTCCAAAATCGCTCTTTTTAACAACTGACAATCATATGACATTTATGTGACGTCACCATTACATAGAAAGATGTCACGTGACCACTGCAATTTAGAGGCACTTTTATAGTGTGATTAGAAGTAACGCAAAGTATTAGATTTGATGTGAACGTTATAAATAAATAATATAAAATCCTATTGCAATGAAAATAATATTGTGTTAACAAGAAATTACTTGCAAGCCGTTTGCATTCTGATTTATTTGTAAAATTAAAGAAGCGTGATACTACGGTTCCGCAGCTACCTACTTAACACTCCACAGCGACAGGTCATTTGTTCAATAAAATGCAATATAGACCAATATATGCGTTATTTAAAAACACAATAGAAACAAACCGGAACAAATAAACTATATAATAAAGCTGTAACACTTACAAATATTCCCAATTGGCAAAATATGCCCGCCAACATAAAACATCCAAATGTGACGAACTGATCCATAAAAACATGCGAATCTTACTAATATGTTATTTTTTCCATAGAACACATTCGAATTAGCTGCGGAACCGTAGCTCTTTAGGCCTTTGACATCTTTTTTATTTGGCGGACCATCTAAAGAGCTACGGTTTCGCAGCTACATTCTAATCAGACACATAAAACATAAAACATATAACACATTTTGAGTGTTTTTTCGCCAGTGCAAACTGTATGTCAACGTCACTATTTTCGGTATAGGCCGTTAATTTTCAATGGTAGTTTGAAATGAGGAGTTCCATTAGGGATAATGGGATTATGATAGCAAAATTCACCACGGGGATATCTCTTAACAAAACGACGTTCATTTTTCAACAGAAAGGGGGCAGTTAAAAAATGTTTTAGGTTCTGTATGACCTACATGGATATGCATCCTGTCAAAATTCTTGCATAAAGATAGAAGATATATTAATTATTTGACTTGGAGTTACTTCATGTTGAGTATTACTACATGTACATGATAATGAAATTTAGTGTAATCACAAAATAAATCAAAGAATTGTGAGCAAAATTAAAAAACATTAATAAAGGACTATTTTGTCTGTGCTCGCATTTTGGCAATGCCTACTCCAAATAAACCAAAATATAATGTATTGTAAACTTTTTTTACAGGCGATCTTTTTAAAGGAAAAAATCAATTCCCTCCTTCTTACGGTTGAAACTTTTTTAAAACAAACAAATGTGTTTAATCTCTTTTTAAAATGTAGTTAAATTTTGGTTGAAAGAAAACATAATCGTAACTACTTATTCTTAAAATCATCCTTTGTTGTTAATTTCTACAGTTTACTTCGAACAGATTTGAATAACTGCTGGGACCTTACTGGGACGGTTCCCAGTGCTCGACCCACAGCTAGAGCAGCACAGCGCGTCCCCGGGTGGCGGATAGCATGATAAAGATCCCGTTTGTAGATTTCGAAAAAGAGTAGGTTCATTGTAGCCGCTACAAAAGGCTAAATTCTCCGACCCTATCAAATACTCCGCACTTTTCCAGTGGCATGCAGTCCAAATTTTGTTCCAGCTGTGTCCCATACCACCCATTTTTCAATTGATGTATTGTTTGTAAACTTGTTATCGTCCTGAATATAGCTGAAATATTGCTCGCTGCACGTAAAGCAAACATCCAATCAATCAATCGAAATAACTGAGCAGCATAAAAATATGACAAGGATTAATACACAGTTTGTGTATATGCTATTATAGAGGTAAAAATTTTAGTAATACAAATATTTGATTAATATAATTCGGCGCAGCATCCGATGTCCAGCCGTCCGCGCATTTACACGGTTACAATAAGAAAACGGGAGCAGTAGACAACATATGAAATAAATAAATACATACATACATTTTGTTAATATAAGGAGCTCCCAATCATTTTTCATGGACTTTATGTGGCGTGAGTTTTCTTTTATTATTACGAACTAATAGTTATCTTCTTAAATAAACTGTAAACAATTCGTAACAACCAACACGTTCACACTATTATTTAAACATAAAAACACATGTTTTGAGTATTTTATTTATATGGCATGATACATGTTTAATTGAACAGTGCGGGGGATTGTGGGATTCCATCACTGGTCCGGTCAATCCAAGACATTCAAAATGGTATGCCTGTTGCTTGTCACTTTGAATTAAAAACAGCTAAACAAGTCGGCTTGGATTTTGAATAAATTTATTCTGAGTGGGATAACATTTCAAATTAGTGTTATTTACTGCATTTTTTAACACTAAATATCTTTAACCGCTTGTTGATTTAGTATAAAACAATCAAGGAAATTTATGGACCCCTTGGTCTAATGGTCTATGTAGTAAGCTATATTATATCGATTACTGGGGTGTCAATACACTGGTTTAAAGTTCAAGCCCAAATTCAACCAGTATTGACAAGGCTGAACAATTGCTAAAGGTGGCGTAAAATCGTATGAAACCAATTGTAGAAATAACGCACAACACACGATTCAGTTGAAAATGTGTCTTATCCAGTGGCTGATCCAAAGAGGGCGGAGGGGACGTTCGCTCCCTTAAAAAGGGAAAAGAAAAAGAAAGTGAGCGAAAAAGGAGGAAAGGCAAAGGCAGAAAAGAAAGAGCGAGCGAGAGCGTGTTAAAAATTATAAAATCTGTAGTTCTCAAACCCCTCTCAATTGCTTAAATCTTACCCCCCCCGTACTCCCCCACCAGGACGCTGCGATCCCCAGACCCAATGCCCGAATTTCGTCCCTTCCCCCCCTAGCCCGATTTTCCTGGATTAACCGGATTCGCATAATGGAGTTGTAGTGTTTATCTCCCTTTGAATTGAGTGATTTTTGAGAATCCAATTGTATATGTATCGAAACTAAGCACTGGTAACTGACATCCGGAGGTCGTTCGACCATTAATGTATATGTATCGAAACTAAGCACTGGTAACTGACATCGGGAGGTCGTTCGACCATTAATGTATATGTATCGAAACTAAGCACTGGTAACTGACATCCGGAGGCCATTCGACCATTAATGTATATGTATCGAAACTAAGCACTGGTAACTGACATCGGGAGGTCGTTCGACCATTAATGTATATGTATCGAAACTAAGCACTGGTAACTGACATCCGGAGGTCGTTCGACCATTATTGTATATGTATCGAAACTAAGCACTGGTAACTGACATCGGGAGGCCGTTCGAACATTATTTATTTTTCAATCACATTATTTATTTAACACATAAAAACATTCATCAAGGATTAAAAACTGAGTGAAAATTACAGAAAAAGTCTTGGCATTTTGCATTTTATGAGTAATTTCAGAGATTTAATTTTATACAAAAGTCCATTGAATATAGACTAAAAGCATACAGAAGAATAAAGAACACTGAAATAAAAAAAAAGGTATTTTAGGAGTGTTATAGGCCTATTGGATTAATTGTGCACCTGGAAATTTTATTCTAGTTTTGTTGGTAAAACACAATAACTCCTATAATTTGTCACTAGACATCTGACGGAAAATTAAATAATTTGTAATCTCACAACAATCAATAATGATTGGATTCAGGATATCTTTTGTTTTCCGAAAAATTTGTTTATGTGTGTTTACCTCTACGCGTCTGCAACATTTTGAAATCAAGATATTTTACTTCAAAAACCACGAATAAAGAGACATAAACGAGTTCGGTGCTTATGCGAATAATAGAATCCAACCTTAATGTACACAGATTGCCGGTGTACAACAAAAACATGAACGTATAGAAGATATAAGAAGAACAAGAGACCAACGAAAGAATGGGTAAACTGAAAATAAAAATTAGCAGGTATCCAGGAACACAGAACATGGGCGACAACTATAAAAATGAAAACTCTTCCCCGCATGAAAGAACACGAATGCACCTTAATGTGCGACGCCAATTGCCTTTAAAGGTATCTTATATGCGCATAACATATTTTTTAAATTTTTGTACGTAGAATTACTAATTAACAATTAAAGCGCCGTTAGTCTTCTTTTTACATCATTTCTTCGTTACTTTCATTTTAGGATTGTTTCATTTAAAAATTTTAGACGTATCGTCTTTATTTCCATCAGACGAATAAGAGAAATTTTTTTATTGCTGTTTTTCGTGAACAGATATTACAGATATTTATCGACAGATATTTAGTGATTGTTTTTTTAATGTGGTTTAACGCTATTTTCAAAAATATTAAAACCTATATCGTGGCGTCCGATTTTTGTTGAGAGAGGGTATCGGATAACCGGGTAAAAAACAAAAACTTCGACGGGAAACGGGCAATCATTATCAATTACTGTTGGAGACAAGCACACCATGATCACGGTAAAGCACGACCACGGACTGTTAACTAGCATGTGATACAGAGTAGATGACTCTCTACCTCAACCACTTAGCCAACAAGGCTCGGACTGTTAACTAGCATGTTATACAGAGTAGACGACTCCCTACCTCAACCACTTAGCCAACAAGGCCCGGACTGTTAACAAGCATGTGATACAGAGTAGATGACTCCCTACCTCAACCACTTAGCCAACAAGGCTCGGACTGTTAACAAGCATGTGATACAGAGTAGACGACTCCCTACCTCAACCACTTAGCCAACAAGGCTCGGACTGTTAACAAGCATGTGATACAGAGTAGATGACTCCCTACCTCAACCACTTAGCCAACAAGGCTCGGACTGTTAACAAGCATGTGATACAGAGTAGATGACTCCCTACCTCAACCACTTAGCCAACAAGGCTCGGACTGTTAACAAGCATGTGATACAGAGTAGACGACTCCCTACCTCAACCACTTAGCCAACAAGGCCCGGACTGTTAACAAGCATGTGATACAGAGTAGATGACTCCCTACCTCAACCACTTAGCCAACAAGGCTCGGACTGTGAACAAGCATGTGATACAGAGTAGATGACTCCCTACCTCAACCACGTAGCCAACAAGGCTCGGACTGTTAACAAGCATGTGATACAGAGTAGATGACTCCCTACCTCAACCACTTAGCCAACAAGGCTCGGACTGTTAACAAGCATGTGATACAGAGTAGATGACTCCCTACCTCAACCACTTAGCCAACAAGGCTCGGACTGTTAACAAGCATGTGATACAGAGTAGACGACTCCCTACCTCAACCACTTAGCCAACAAGGCCCGGACTGTTAACAAGCATGTGATACAGAGTAGATGACTCCCTACCTCAACCACTTAGCCAACAAGGCTCGGACTGTTAACAAGCATGTGATACAGAGTAGATGACTCCCTGCCTCAACCACTTAGCCAACAAGGCTCGGACTGTTAACAAGCATGTGATACAGAGTAGATGACTCCCTACCTCAACCACTTAGCCAACAAGGCTCGGACTGTTAACAAGCATGTGATACAGAGTAGACGACTCCCTACCTCAACCACTTAGCCAACAAGGCCCGGACTGTTAACAAGCATGTGATACAGAGTAGATGACTCCCTACCTCAACCACTTAGCCAACAAGGCTCGGACTGTTAACAAGCATGTGATACAGAGTAGATGACTCCCTACCTCAACCACTTAGCCAACAAGGCTCGGACTGTTAACAAGCATGTGATACAGAGTAGACGACTCCCTACCTCAACCACTTTGCCAACAAGGCCCGGACTGTTAACAAGCATGTGATACAGAGTAGATGACTCCCTACCTCAACCACTTAGCCAACAAGGCTCGGACTGTTAACAAGCATGTGATACAGAGTAGATGACTCCCTACCTCAACCACTTAGCCAACAAGGCTCGGACTGTTAACAAGCATGTGATACAGAGTAGATGACTCCCTACCTCAACCACTTAGCCAACAAGGCTCGGACTGTTAACAAGCATGTGATACAGAGTAGATGACTCCCTACCTCAACCACTTAGCCAACAAGGCTCGGACTGTTAACAAGCATGTGATACAGAGTAGACGACTCCCTACCTCAACCACTTAGCCAACAAGGCCCGGACTGTTAACAAGCATGTGATACAGAGTAGATGACTCCCTACCTCAACCACTTAGCCAACAAGGCTCGGACTGTTAACAAGCATGTGATACAGAGTAGACGACTCCCTACCTCAACCACTTAGCCAACAAGGCTCGGACTGTTAACAAGCATGTGATACAGAGTAGATGACTCCCTACCTCAACCACTTAGCCAACAAGGCTCGGACTGTTAACAAGCATGTGATACAGAGTAGATGACTCCCTACCTCAACCACTTAGCCAACAAGGCTCGGACTGTTAACAAGCATGTGATACAGAGTAGATGACTCCCTACCTCAACCACTTAGCCAACAAGGCTCGGACTGTTAACAAGCATGTGATACAGAGTAGATGACTCCCTACCTCAACCACTTAGCCAACAAGGCTCGGACTGTTAACAAGCATGTGATACAGAGTAGATGACTCCCTACCTCAACCACTTAGCCAACAAGGCTCGGACTGTTAACAAGCATGTGATACAGAGTAGATGACTCCCTACCTCAACCACTTAGCCAACAAGGCTCGGACTGTTAACAAGCATGTGATACAGAGTAGATGACTCCCTACCTCAACCACTTAGCCAACAAGGCTCGGACTGTTAACAAGCATGTGATACAGAGTAGATGACTCCCTACCTCAACCACTTAGCCAACAAGGCCCCTTGTCGTGTAAATGGTAATAGTCAACCTGTCAAAATCGTGCGAAAAAGACAATAAATAGTATAACGAATTGTTAATATGGTTCCTGGGGTAAAATAATGAACATATGTTACAACTTACTTTCACATATATAGTACTGCCTTGTCGAAGCTTGAACTACTAGCTATAGAAATAATGTAAAATATCGGCTGACGACTGTTTAAGAAGGCGAATGGGCAAAAAATGGCATTTCTTGACATCCTTGCTGTCAAAACGCTGACTCCTCGTAAGTGGAGCTCGATACATTGTCAGTTTCATTTTTTAAAATTTCCTTTGTTTTATCGTCACAACATAAAAAAGTAGCATATTTATTAAATTCATAGAAATTTCTACTAGTTACAATTGTTATTCTTATAATTTTATTTTTCGAAAGCATGAAAAGAGCATCTTATTGATAATTATTATTAATAATTTTTGTGAGAGCATATTCAATTCGAAAAAACCAAAATTATTATGGGCTGGTATATTTTGACCAACTTGTGCATGTTTAACTCTCGACGAGTCAGTACTGTAAATTTCATAATGTTGACCAATTATTATCATGTATCCTTACAGAAGCCTAAATATATTTTAAAAATGTTTATTGGTATGTGAGCAACAGTCACTGCCTATTTACTGAATCGATGAGCTTTAGATAAAAGTACAACTTTTGGTTTAATGAAAAACTATGGTTTTTTTGTTATTTCTTTTAATAGTATATTTTTAAATAATGTGCACATTGTGTACAATATGTGGAGGTGGAATACGGGTATAATTTTGAAGTGAACGTTAAAAGAATACAAAATAAAGAAAAACATGTACTATGGTACTATATAGTGTACGGGTTAACACAGTATATGTGTATTGGCCTGACGTTAACACTATATAGCTCGCTGAGCCCTTTTCCCGTTTCCAAGCATCGTACTTATATTGTGTTTATGTCAAATCATATGTTTAAGTTCTATTTAGTATTTTAAATTTAATAAGTATTAAACCATTCAAACTGAACATTTCGTTTATTGGGTTTGTTTTTATTTATGGAGTTGAACGCAACTTTCAGAAATTGTTCAGATGTATGATACATTTGCTGAAACGGATGGGATTGATACATAATTAGTCCTTCTGCCAATCATCTACAGACAAATCCTCATGAGCTTGTTTCCAATGATCTTTTTTACACGATACAGTACCTCAGATTTAATCATTCTATCAGCTGAATGCAGCAACAAGGTGTATGGTGCATACATGTCTTTATTTTTTAAATTTTTTGTAAAAAAAGGAGCTTCATCCTTACCCAGACAGAGGACTAAAATTCAGTATTCATATTATCGTGTCCCTAGATCATAAATACTTAGCTGAAACTTTCAAAGGTAAGAATTAAGAATGAAATAAACAATTTTTGCTATAAAATACACCAGAGACCATTTTGATATTAAAGCATTGACAAGTTTCAGATAAAGAAGATAAAATGGTACTGTAAAATTGATTGACTGTGTGTTTATGTATTATACCTAATTTGTAAAGGGGGGGGGGGGTCAAGGGTGGGGTAGGAGGCCAGAGTACGCGGTAAAAGCACTAAATCATCAGTGTGAAACTGGCATTTTTAGCGACTGTGCCCTATTTATCTGATGGCGGGCCAGTTAAAAGCACATACAAATGTTGAAAAAGAAACTCCTTTGCTTAGCTTATATTACTTATATTACTTGTCTTTGGCTCGCACTAACGTATTACGAAAAACATTTATCCCCCGTCCAGATTTTTACAAAAAATATAATTTAAAAAAGAATAAAGTCTAATAACTCTGAATGCACAACAAACATGTATCATGAACATGTCTATTCAAAATGATTTTAATCTACATTAATAGGAGGGCCTCTGTTGACAATTTTCCAGGATAGTTAAGTATTGATAACCGGCCGGTTAAAATTGAGGTCTGACTTCGGTCAGGGTGTGCTCGAGTCTATGAGTTAAGGTAATAACAAAATATCGAACACCAAGAAAACTGTCAAAAAAGAAAATCCACAAATCACCAACCGGCAAACTTGAGAACCAACAACCAAAAATGCAGCAACTACAACAATGGTCCTGACTTGACACTTGCATTTCCAAAGAAATTGTGCGTTAAACAAGGTTTGATGGCTTGCCAAACCTCTTACTTCCATTTCAGAAGTGCTTGAGTTGTTAATGAAAATGGATGAGTATCATACACTACTGGTTCGTAATAGATGTATTCAATAATCATCGCAGCACAATCACTATGCATTGAAGAAAAATTGGGAAAATTATCCGGAATCATATGTTTAATTAAACTAAATATGTCTTCAACACGGAAATAATATCTGTAGTCAAACTTATTAAAGGTAAGGACGATTTTTCTTGTTATCTTGGCTTATGTTTGTCCAAAGAAGTTGCTGAGTTTGCAAAATCAGTATACTGACTTCCTGATAAATTTGAGAAATATACAAACCGTATGCGGGAGAACCTGGAATATTGTTGCATATTAGGTGAGTAAATTTATTTTTTTAACATTAAACATTGTTTCGTTTGTCGTAAATTCTTGTGCTGAGATGACCTTTGGCATGAAGCTGCTCCTGTGGTTATTTTTAAAATTCCCAGTTCTGGAGAATAATGTCTAAGACATCTGGATTAAGGTAAATGTATTATGTATCGTCAATAGCATATCCCATATGGATGGAAGATGGGGTTACGTGTCAATGCCCTACCACATATGAATGGAGGGTCGGGTACTGTGTATCGTTAATGTCAGGGAATATGTGGACTATGGATTAGACAATTGCATAACGTATATAGATGGATCGCCTGGTACTATATATCGTAAATTTCATATTTATAGGTATCTCCGATCAAGTTCTGCTTATGGTCAGTGTTAGCCTGCAAGAGTTCAATAATAAATGACCCACTTGTCTACCTATGTATAGCAAAATTCATACTACAAATATATAATGATCAAGTGCATGTATCGTCAATGGCATACATCATACGTATGGAGCGTAATGTACTATGTATCGTTAATGTCAAAAATAAGTATATATGTGTGTACTGTTAATGTTGGCCTGTCAGAGTTCAATAGTAAAAATATATACGGTTCAGGAAATGAATGTGTAAATTATATCAATCAATACCAATAATTGCCATGGTGGGCATGTTTTTAATCGATCAAGATAAAATTACAAATGCACTTGACATATATTTGTTTAAATTTGGGAAAGTAGTTAAAGAGCAGACATTGAAAATCGGAAAAGTAAATTGATTGATTAGGTGTCTGTTTATGTTACGCAAGCAGTATTGATGCGACATTCAGGACAAGAACAAGTTTGCAAACAATAAACCAACGTTGAAGGAGCAGATAATTTTGAATGCCACAATTAAAATGTATCATGGTCACGCTTTCCGTATTATGACCTGATAGTCCGCTACGGGAATGTCGAACGATGCTGGGTCGCTTTGTGGACAATGCTCTTGGGGATAATCTCACAATAGTTCCAGTGAAAAGTTGATGCGCAAATGCATGTGCTATTGATAATTTTTAATTCGTTTGATGTATCCACTACCAGTTTTTACATGGTTTCATTCGGATTTTCAAGTCATAGAATACAAAATTGTATCAATTTTTTATTGTCAGTAAATATTCAACTAATATCTGAATGTTTTCATCTTTACCAAAATCTAAATATGCTAAATTTTTAAACTTCACATTATCAATTTTTGTGGTGCATTGGTGCATTCCCAAACTTATTGATTTGTTTATCTTTGTGTATATATTTTTTCAGAATATTGGCGGATTTCTTGGATTTAATTTTTTAATTTCAAGCATTGTTTTAATTGATTATTTTTGAAATCTTGAAAACTTGAGATTGAGTACAATTTTTTTTTCAATTCTTTCAAATAAAAATGACAATATTGCGCATATGCGGAAGCCCTAACTTTAAGTCTACTAATATAGATTTTTACTTAGGTCTTAAGTAGATCTTAAACTTTTTTTACTGTTTTGTCTTAATGTTCATGTGACATGTTTTTTTGAGTCCGGAGAACATGTGCTAATGGACAAACAAAATTAAAGTCGCATATTATGTAGACGAAAACTGCACGAGATCGTAAGGACAAAACTCATAACCACTGGTATACAGGTAGCTGTTATATGAACTGAAGAATCAACATTTCTATAAATCTATGTAAGTACAAGTTCTGAATTATTTACATAACACTTTAAAGAAACTACTCATACATTTATATAGCCATATTACTGGGTTTATAAAGGTATATTTGTGAATTTTGTAATATTTTCTTGAATAACTTCCATGGATTTATAGTTTATCTTGGTTTCTAAGCCATGTTAAATGTCTGTCGGATTCCTACATCTTTATCTGTACACGCGGCATCATCGTAAACCAACGACAGGCCGAGTTCTTCAAAGCGCTTAGACTTACTACGCTTTGTAAATAGTGGTATAGCAAGAATGTGACAGGCTAAGAGTTTTATATTTTTTACACGCCGTTTGTGTTTGCAGAAGTTTGTAATTAATTAATGCAGCGTGCAACATATAACAAATGACACGATTGTGTAATGGTTACATTTATAAAGAAGTAATTTATAATGTACATAGTATTTAGCACAGAGCTGAAAATAAAAAAAAATCTGAACAGACAAAAGTCCACTTGTACATTAAAAAAATATATAATTGATAGGTAGCTTTGTGACATAGGATTTATGAATCCGCTTTAAAAAATAATGTTAATAATCTGGAAGAGTAATAACTTCACAATATATTAACAGACTTAATTGTAAATACTGTCCGATTTAGAAAATTGTTGGTTGGAATATCAAGCATCTATAACTTGTCTTGATTTGCAAGGTTTAAACTAGTGTACAAGTGCGTCACTTTTGAAGTATTAAATAAAACATGGGCAAGGATAACAGAATGTCACAAGAAAAGTTGACACACATATTGGTGAATATAGTTCCGAGAAAAAAATATTGCGCGAGCTTTTGAGTGCAATATACATCTTGCAAGGAAATAAATTTAAAAAATATTCATACAATAGCTCTTTTATTATATAACGATACTTTAAATAAGCCAAAACTTATTCGAACGTGTTTAAAACGTCATTGTTTATAAGTTAGATTACACTGCACGCATATTTTTTGTAACTTTTTCCAGGAAATGTTTAACTGATATACGATAAAAAATGTCAGATATGAGGATTCTAAATATCAAGAATCCCATTGTGATTTTATCTAATTCTTAACAGCACCATTTATTACTATAATAACTTTCTAGCACATTCGAAGTTAGGTGACATTCCATATTAGGTTAATTTACTCAATGCCATATTATGGATAGTTGAAAGCTTTATGAAAATCTAATGAATAGCAGCTACATAATAATTTACTCCTAATCAGATTCAATCTACAAAAAGTCTTTATAATGTAGATTGACAACCAAAAAATTATGAAAAATTTCGAAACATTTAGCCGAAAAGGGTATTTTCAAAAACGGTAGAGTCAATATTCTCACTAGGTGATCCATTTTCAAGTTTTATATGCCACGGCATAGTCTGGTCAGTTTCTGGTTCCCAGGAAATGCACCACTACAAAGTAAGAAATTGGCGGGGATTAACTCATTTGGTCGACTACTGTTGCCTCGGTGTTAATAATTTTACCAACACACTCGGTCATGAATCTTTTAAATCGATGAGAAATTATGTGTTACAAGCTTTATACACATCCAACGAACTTTAAAACTAATTCTATCATTTACAACACATTCATCTGTTGACGATTTTTTGTACTTCGAAAATAAAAAAGTATCACAGTAGGCCGAAACACATATTATATTCACCTACAAAAAAATACATAATTATTAATTATTAAATTTCTTTGTTTGCGACAGAGTTTCTCCAGATTCTAAAGTTTACCAGTTCTTTGGCTTTACTTTGAACAAATTTGGAGGTATTTGGAAACATCTTATTGAATATCCTGTTTGTATGTTTGATGGTGTTTAACGCCACTTTCAGCAATTTTTCAGCTATATCGTGGCGTCCAGTTTTTATTGGGGGAGGAAGCCGGAGTACCCGGAGAAAACCCCCGACCTGCGGTAGGAAAACTGGCAATCCTTGTCAATTAAGATTGGAGTCGAGTACACCCTGCCTGCAGTGAGAATCGAACCCGCAATCTCAGTGTTGACAGACCACGTGATCAATAGTAGACGAACTACCTTGACCACTCGGCCACCGAGGCCCCTATTGAATATCCTGTCTGCGTGTTTGTCGTTTATATGTGATATGGTTTCATATTTGTTTACTGGTGTCTATAAGATTAAAAGCACGAAATTTTTTCTATCAGAGAGGCTTTGACATTCGAAATGTTGAAGAATGTCACCGACACGCGATGCGTTTTTGTATGTTTTAGTGACAATGAGAGCTGCATTTTTCTGCTTTAAATGTATCTCTGTTTAGTTATAAATATGGTACCCTAACACAGAAAAGGCATAATATAAGATAATCTTATCTGAGTTATAGGTGTCGGCTTTTCGATGACCTTGAAACTGATGATAAGCCATAATAATTAGACATACCTGTTATTATAATGCACATATAATTGAGGTTTGATTCCCATTTTAGTGCGTAACTTCATCGAAAACTTTAAAGGAATCAATTATGAGTCAGTCTGTCAACTAGATTTTTAATTTACATTTAAATCGTAAAAAAATTAAAGTAATTGTGTTTTGCATAACCATTGCGAATCAGTGAGGGAGAGGATATGGGATAATTTCATTTTCTCGATAATAGTTGTCGACTTAGTTACTGATTCTCTTTGTATGTAGGAGAGACTGGTATGTTTTAGTCATGTTTGACCCTGTGTTCAGTGATATCTGGTACCACTACATAGGCGAAACATTTCTTTGCGATACAAGGTAGACATTTGAAGGTGAAACATGTGTGACATATCTATTGTGATTTTATATCGGTTCCAGTGTTTTGTATTCATTTGTTTGTTTGTTTGTTTGAATGATGTTTAACGCCACTTTCAGCAATTTTTCAGCTATTTCATGGCGTCCAGTTTTTATGGGGGGAGGAAGCAGGAGTATCCGGAGAGAACCCGCGACCGTCGGTAGGAAAACTGGCAATCCTTGTCAATTAAGATTGGAGTCGAGTACACCCTACCCGCTGTGAGACTCGAACCCGCAATCTCAGTGTTGACAGACCACGTGATCAATAGTAGACGAACTACCTTAACCACTCGGCCACCGAGGCCCCTGTATTCATTTGTATTTTGTGGTGAAAATTTTCACACAATAAATAAATAAATATCCCAACAATAACAAGGACCTATTTCATTTTCTAAATTTTTAAAAATTCCGATGTTGACTTCCTTACAAGTTGTTTTGTGTCAATCGATGGAAGAAAATGTAATAAAGACCACTTCAAACAAGGATACTTTTCATTTTCACAAGTGATCTTAGCAAAATCCGGATGCTGACATCCGTCATTGTGGTATAAGTTATGATTGACAGTGATATAGAAAAACGAATCTGCAATAAATATGGTTAAATGTAATGTGAAAGTTTGAAAACGTTTATTCACAGGCCTTAAACAAAATAATTTCAAACACAGATCAAATTAAATCAAATAAAACAATCATTTTCTGTTCTGTCTAAAACTATTATTCTGATCCATATTTCTCTCCCTATGTCCTTTGTTCATTCTGGGAGAAAAGTGTACTCGTTTTCTTTGCTCTTCTTGTCAGAAAAAAAATATTTAAAGAAAGATACTAAACATGCTAAAATCATAAATACATTTCACAATGGCAAACGATTACCAATCTATGTTTAAGTAATCAATGGATTGAATTCAGTTTATCGATGTGTTTTTGAAAAGTCTGAAGTAAAGAAGGTACTTAATTAATACACATGAATGTCGCTGTCATAATGTTCTCGTATACACCGAATTCATGTACCAAGACTTTTGCATTCTACCCAATTAATCATTTAGTACATAAATCAGGTGACAGGAGTAAAATAAAAAGGACGCTCAAATACATGAAAATTTAATTGGACAATATTGTAAGTATTTAAGCATCGTGGAATACATAACCACAACATTCTAAAAAGAGACGGTTGGTAAAATAAAATATGTGGGTTCTAGGAAATGGTAAGTTTATATATTGTATTGTCTAATTGGCAATGCATTAATTTGGACGGGATGATGCAAATGTGGCCTATTTGCTAGACTTTCGTTTGTCCAAATATTCAACAGACATAGAATGACATGTTAAATTTAACATTTGAAATAAAAAATTCAATAAATTTTGCTACGCCTGACACTCGTTTCGTCTATTCAAGACTCATCAAATGTGCTCTACCCAAATAAATTGAAAATGCCAAACACTATATCAATATGAAGAGCCTAGAACAATAAAACCAAAATATGACGAACTGGAAACGAAATTATTACTAAGATTAACCTATACCTGGGGTAGAAAGAACCTTAGGTTTTCGACAATTTAGAAATTTACACGGACAATTTCATAGACATAGTATATTTTTGTTTATTTGTAATATAATAAATACATACATACTGCATGTTCACTAATTTGTTACTCACAACTTCTGTTCCTTGATACCATATTTGTATTCGTTGTATAATTTTGTAAACTGTAAAAAATGATGTTCAGCCAACAAGTGATGTTTATTCTGCAACGGAAAAACATTTATTGTTATCATTTTTTTCAACTGGAAAAAACTGCGCTAAAAGCCTCAGGTTTTGAACATCAGCAATGATTTGAATAATTTAGAGATAGTAAACTTTTTTTAAAGTCTTTATTTAGTTTTTTCATGAATGGTTCTTACTGTAATTTTGCCATGGAAACACATTAACTTTTAAATATTCCGTACATCGGACAGTAAAATCTTAGATCTGTTGTTCGATCGGTTAGTGTTTGTCTTCTTGACAAACACTATTTGATGGACAAAACGCTGTGTTGTGAAATGATCGCGTCATATTGGAAGGAAATATTTTGTGATGTTTACTAAAATATTCTCCAATATTAATTTAAATCAGTTTAAAAAGGGGCCGTTGTTGTCTTAGTATAACTTCAACCTAAATGTCTAATACTTGCACCCTGAGATTAATATTGCCGTCAGAAGAAATAAAAGCTTTTAAATATGTGCGAGTAAACCCCGCTTGTCTAAACGGTCACATCTAAAAAGGGATTTGCTAACTTTCTAAGAAAAATAATATATGCTAGAAGATTTGGTTGAAACATGTTTCAGTACAACACGGTATATCTTGGATAAACAATCATTAATGCATGAAAGCTAATTTTGCTTCGGCTAGACTTTGTACATTTAAGGGCATAAACGGAATAAAATTAGATTGATATCCACGAACAGTAGGATACAAAACGGTCTTAACTGCGATTTTCACACAGAATGAACTAGAATGAATGTCAATATTAGTACATACATGTAAGTTAATTCCTAAAAACCTATGAAATTTCTATAATGCAGAGGTGAACTTCTCAGACAAAATTTTTAAAAACTAATACTAGTAAAGCACACGAGATCGAAGTCTACGTCGACAATTATATTGAAGCGAGAATTGCAAAATAACACTCCCCATTCATATACATGTACGAAAATTTTCTTCATAAATATTACAAATCTAATTCGTCTACTTGTGGAAATATTATAGTAAACAAAAATTTGTCAACGTTATTAATAATACGTTTCGGCAGATCAGCAACGATGCGCGTTGATTCTAGAAAGAAACATTTCGGAAATTAAACTATAAATTTAAAAGTTACTTTCAAGATGTGAACTAAGTTAGCAATATTACGTGTGTAATTATTTTCTGAATTTTTTCACCAATATTGGTATATGCCTTTTTTATGTAGAAAAAATTGTACAATCCACGACGTATTTTAACTTAAGTGTATTCATATTTTGCTTCAATTATTTACTATGGTTGCCAGCAAGTAAAATTTCATCAATGTGGTTGTTTCAAATTCAGGGTCGGTAAGTAAACTTCAAATGTTTCCCAATTTGTAAATGAGTAATGGGTAAACTATGTAAAATATGTAAAGTTTGAAAAGTGTCACATCGTTGGTACAAAGGGTGTACTATGTCACAACAATTGAAATATTGTTTGCATTTTGCATATCAGCTTTTCAAAAATGCATACGTATTTAAATGAAAACCAAAAGAAACTTGGAATAGGCTATATTGATAACATGTTAATCAAGCCAACTCATCAAGCTTAATTTAGAGTACCGCCAGTATACTTTTTATATATATAGTTTTTGTGTTGTCTTGTCACATTTGAGACAGAAAATAACAGCAGTGAGTTTTTTTATCGAACATCCTCTAAACATAAAATGATGCATTACTGTCATCTTTTTAAAGGACTATTAAAAATACAGATTAAAAAAAAAGCTAAATGAATTTTAAATAAAAAAAACAACGACAAAGCACAATGCAGAGATGCATGATAAAACGTTAATCAACTATCATAAGTGAAACATTTTTCAAAATAAATAAAAACGGCTCACTTTCTATTACTTAACAAACACGTTCCTTATATTCTTGTTATACCGTAACGATGAAAAGCGATGTAGATTTTGAATAAAAATGAGGACTGTTAAAAGCCAAACATATGATGAAGAAATATCTTATCAATTTATTTTGATTTGGTTTATTTATAGACTGCAGCACTATCCACTCGTTGAACAATGAAGATTTTATGGTGGCTGTTCATCTATCTCGCATTACATATAGGTAATTAGAAACATAATATAATTTGATTGGTTTTGAGTGCGATAAACTCACAAATATGTAAGCTACCCCCTCTTATAATTCATTGATGGGTTTAGCTCAAGTTTTGATAAGATACCTTCAAGATAATCTTGAGGTTATATAATATGCTTAAATTTGTCCTTTTTATATATCTTTTTAACTGTTGGTCCCCTCAGTCATTTATATTAATAAAGTTATGCTAAGTGTATAGTGTGTAATGATAATAAATTAATGCCAAGTACATAACCAAATTACCACTTTTTATTCGGATTGGACACGTTACTCGTTTGTATAATTTATTTTCAGTTGTTCAGGATGTACATGCCGACAGCATAGAAATATACGTTAGTATCTTAGATACTGTAGTCATGAACTGCAGATCAGAATTAAATTCACAAAAAGCAGCTTTCAGTTGGAAACAAGGAAATAAAGTTATATCTATGGATAGTGAACTTGCGCCGGCGTTTCAGAATGACAGATTTCAGATAATGGTAGATGAAAATAGTGGAGTATGTAGTTTGACAATATTAAATATAACAACGGATGATTTGGGACAATATATATGTAAAACACAGGTTGAAAGCAAGATTTCTAGTACATACTATACATTGAAGATTACTGGTTTGTATCTTAAGATTATTAACACGTATCTACATATTATATTTTCATACTGAGTAACAGTAGCATCTTGTGTTGGTAAATACATCTACGTAGTCATTCTATGAATTCATATTCTTAATCTACCACTTACGCTTAATTTTGCGATCACTATATCATGCTACAAATGAATAATGACGTCTAGATTTTGATACAATTATAACAGTAGAACGGAGTTATACCTACACAATATCCAGGCCTATACCTATTTGATATTAGTTATTCTAGTTGTTTGAACTGGATGTGCCTCATAACAAACTGTTTGAAATTTCAAAAATATGTGTAATACTTTACAGAGTTTACAAGTACAACAATGAACAGAATTATTTCAACACAAGATAACATTTCAACAGGTACATGTAATACAGATGTTATTGCGTTTTAATCTATATTGATTGTATTATATAAAAGGCCATCCCAAGATAAAAAGGTAAAAAAAAACCAAGAAAAACCTTAGTCACACTAATGACAAAAAAGTACTTCACATAAAGGAATATTTTAACTTTAAAGCAATAGAAAACAAATAAACTCGGTAATACTTGTAGTTGGGGTTCTACATATTCATTCGATTTGATCAATTATTTTTTGTATTTTATGATAATTATAGTGTTATGTCCGAGTTAACTGCAGGCTTCTATAAGCACATGATACCAGATTGTTAAGACCATACTTTGTTTGTAATCATAATGCCTAGCATCGATTCGTAAACTAATATTAATTACTATCAAACAGGACGTTGGGTGCTTCTTAATTAAATGACAAATGACATTAAAAATTATGAGGCCAAAGAAGTAATATTGAGCAACTATACATTAAAAATAAGTACAAATGTTCAGTTTTTACCAATGAAAAATAACAGCGCGATATCGAGACCAATGTTTAAACAAAAGTGCTTGACCACTATCGTGTCTTAACTGCGTGATTAAATATATTATATGTTAAACTCATATTTTAAACAACTTGGTAACATTCAACAACATGTTTCTCATAATGGTTTGAGTTCGTCCTTTTCTCTCTTTGACTTTCCACGTGTTCTTTGAAACATAAATGGCATGTTACATTCTGGTCGAACTAATTACACATTTTGATGAACGCTGGCTGCAACAGAAATCAATAATAAATTTGTTATATTTAATATCAAAGGTGCTATCAGGGATTATGTATCAGCCACAGCTGACAAAACGGAAACGGCAAAAGGTAAGCTATTTTATGGTAAATTACATAAAATTATGCACATACCTCTAGGTATGTTCTATGATTGCAGTGCAACATGTGTTCTGATTGGTTTTCAGTATAGTCAAAAACCAGTTAATGTTTCATAGGTTTCATATAGCTCGACTGTTGAGTCTTGATTAGACGAAACGCGCGCATGGCGTCGTAAATGTTAATAACCTTGGTATCTTTGATATAGTTTTATTAGATCTGCATTTGTTAAAAACAAACTATGCAAGTTTTAGTTAACTACAAGCTGAAACCTCTGACGACATATACTACTAAAACATAAAATATTATATTATTTTGTATTTATAGTTTAAAACTTTTTAAAGAATTTTGTGTAAAACTCGCAAAAGAACATTTAAAAAAAATTCTGTATGGTCTATTCTGTAGAAAATCCACACTTAGTCATGAGTACAGATTCTTCCGACAACAGAGATATTAAAAATGAAACACCTAGTGAAACAGGTAACATTACCAATTGAAAAAAAACCTTTGTGTAAATATATTGTTTTACTCTCTAATGGATTTTCACACGTTTTCTTCTCATGTTATCACCCTGTAGCTCTTGATCATTAAACACCTGTAAAGTTTTTTAACGGGGTTTGATACATATCATTTAAGAATATCATATGGGTTGTATAGTTGACAGATAAACGTTGCATTAAAATGTTCCTTCTAAAAGGTCAAACTTTAATTACCAACCAAAGAGGTATGTCCAGTGCACTACTTAACATTCTTATCACTTCAAAATATTGCATACAAATAATACAACTTTTTTAAAAATATAGCGTTCAGTCAGCATCATCTGTTTGAATATTTAAGGATTTTGCGTGGTCATCAATTTTTATTTCTCAAAGTGACATCAACCGATTACTGTCCAAGTTGTCTAAGGTGCAGGTTAAATTTAAGCTATTCATAGATCATTATATTACTGCTGATATAATTTTTATATAAAAACATATAAATTAGTCATAAAGACGACATGTTTATATTACAGGGATAACTTTTCGTGACAAACTTTACTACAGCTTATCGGGAGTTGGGTTGGTTTTAGTTTTGTGTCTGTCAATTTTATGTAATTTGTGCATAAATAAGAAATGTAAAACTGTTGTCACAAAGACAACAGAAAATTGCCAATTGAACACACACGTTAACCATATTGAAGACTTTCCTGACCTAGAAATACTCGAAGATGGCATGGAAGTTTATAGCTCTCAATATGAAACAATAAACGAATGTGAAATGTTGCCTAAACATGTACTTGCAATGATGACAGATACTACCAATAAACCAAAACAGAGCTCTTCTGCATCTGATGTGTTGTACCTTGAAATCATCGAGGATGACGTTCAACAAAAAATAAATCAGACAGGAGCACCGGGTAACCCAACGAATACTTTGCCATTGAAAACTCAGTTTGATTCTAAGCCAGAAAAAGTACTACATGCTCAAGTAGGCAACACATTGGACAGTGATCTATCGACCAATATTGGTTTACACATAGATGACTATCTTCATCCATATGCAACATTGAACGCAAACAAAATGGAATATTTAAGCAGCTACAGCGCATTAACAAATGTAGACCAACCCTCAGTATTGAAGACATATACTACAAATAAACCAAAACAGAGCTCTTCTGCTAAAAAGTTAAATGAGACAGGAACACCAGGTAATCCAAAGAATACTTTGTCATTGGAATTTCAATTTGATTCGAAGCCAGAAAAAGTACCACATACTCAAGTAGGAAACATAACGGAGAGTGGTGGATCGTCCGATAGTGGTTCAAATACAGATGGATATCTTCATCCATATACAACGTTGAACACAAACGACATGGGATATTTAAGCAGCTACAGCGCATTAATAAGTGTAGACAAGCCATCCGTTTTCGGTATTTGCAATTAGATGACAGCGACAGTTTGTTCTTTTTGAAGACAGAGATCGTACTTTATGAAAGCATAGAACATAGAGAAATGTTTGTCAGACAAGCGTTTGAAAATTAAAATGACTTCTTGTGATAATGACGGTTATACAAATGGAATCAGTGCAACTACAAATTTAACGTCATTTGTCTCCAAAATAGATTCTTGCTTAATTATTACATTTTACGGCGCACCATATATATATATATATATTTATAATTGTCTATTTATATATGCCCAACATCTGATTGTATTTCAACATTGGATCTTTAGAAATGCACTAAAGATACATAGTTAAGATAAATGATATTTATAAGTGTCTAATGAATTAACCAAACAATGTCGTTGTAATTTCCACTCTGAAAATCATCTGTACACACAGATTTGATTTTTGAGCCGTCCCACCTCGGGAATCGAACTCGTGTCAGTTTATAACATCTATGGCTACTGCGCCTAGCATGTAAAGACAGAGGTGTAACCTCTAGACCAGATCCGTCCGCTAAAAAACGGAGTTTCACTGGCCTAGTGTTACTTTTGGTTGAACATGTCATTTACATACACAATGTTTTTGTGCGACCTGAGCTTTAATTACAACGATTTTCATACAATCAGAATGGATCTGTAAGCAATTATACAGATGCAATTATATATATATATATATGTATATAATGCGTTTCATACAATATTCATGCGTGTTACTTTTAACTATGAATGAAGAAAAAAATTAAAAGCCCATTATTCTCTTAAATTTACGACGATAATATTCTCTTTTTATAAATAGTGCGAATTTGTGTTGGCTCTTAATCTTCTTGTAAGCTAACACAATGCCATAAAAGGAAGAGCACGACGATGCGGTAAAAAATATCTTCTTTAAAAATATGTATCGATTTGTATATTGAGTCTTTTGTGAAGACCCCATGACTCTACTATCAATATTTAATGAGTTATGTTTGTCAAACTAACAATTACTTGATTTAATGGGAGATAGCTCGTATAACATTAAGTCAAATCCTTTTCTTCTAAATGTAACAAATTTAAATTTTCACAAGGCCAACATTTCCCTTCATATTAGTTCCTATTTATCTCTTACGGTTTTCAAAGAACTAACAATAACAAGAAAATGTCAAGGCATAGCAAAATTTATTGCCTCGAACTTTGTTGCATTTTTTTATTTCTAACATCCGTGATGGTTTGCGCTACTGGTGGATTTTTAATTCCCCTAAGTTAGCTAGCTCCGGCATCAACAATTATGTGTTGATTAAGAACGCATCAAAGCTATTAAATAATCCGTGTGAATTTCAAAATTGTCAAAACCCTACGGTTCTTCTTATTTCAGGTATAGGTTGATCTTAGTCAAAATTTGATCTTTAGTTCGGCATATTTTGGTTTTATATTTATATGCTCTTCATTTTCATATAGTGTTTGGCATATTCAATTTTATTGTAGAGCGCCTCTGATGAGTCTTGAATAGACGAAACGCGCGTTAGGCGCAGCAAAATGTATTGCCTTGAACTTTGTTGTATTTGTTTTTCTAACATCCGTGATGGTTAGCGCTGCTGGTGGAGTTTTAATTCTCCCAAGTTAGCTCACTCCGTCATCAACAATTTTGTGTTGATGAAGAACGCATCAAAGCTATTAAAGTATCCGTGTCAATTTCTAAATTGTCAAAACCCTACGGTTTTTCCTACACCAGGTATAGGTTGATCTTAGTCAAAATTTGATTTCCAGTTCGGCATATTTTGGTTTTATCGTTATATGCTCTTCATATTCATATAGTGTTTGGCCTTTTTAATGTTCTTGTAGAGCGCCACTGATGAGTCTTGAATAGACAAAACGCGCGTCAGGCGTAACAAAATGTATTGCCATGAACTTTGTTGCATGTTTTTTTACATCCGTAATGGTTAGCGCTGCTGGTGGAGTTTTATTTCCCCCAGTTTAGGCATCTCCGGCATCAACACTTTTGTGTTTAAGAACACATCAAAGCTATTTAATTATCCGTGTAAATTTCAAAATTGTCAAAACCCTACTGTTCTTCCTACTCAGGCATAGGTTGATCTTAGTCTTAATTTGGTTTCCAGTTCGGCATATTTTGGTTTTGTTGTTATGCTCTTCATATTCATACAGTGTTTCGAATGTCCAATTTTTTGGGTAGAGCGCCTCTGATGAGTCTTCAATAGATCAGGCGTAGCAAAATGTATTGCCTGGAACTTTGTTGTATTTTATTTCCCACATCCGTGATGGTTAGCGCTGCTATTCCCCTAGGTTAGCCATCTCCTACATCAACACTTTCGTGTTGAAGAACACATCAAAGCAATGAAATTATCCGTCTAAATTTCAACATTGTCAAAACCCTACGGTTCTTCCTACTCCAGCTATAGGTTGAACTTAGTCATAATTTGGTTTCCAGTTCAGCATATTTGGTTTTATTGTTATATTATCTTCATATTCATATAGTGTTTTGCATTTTCAAGTGTTTGTGTAGAGCACCTCCGATGAGTCTTGAATAGACGAAACGCGCGACAGGCGTGGCAAAATTCATTGGCTGGAACTTTGTTGTATTCTTTTATTTCGAACATCCGTGATGGTTTGCCCTACTGGTGGATTTTTAATTCCACGAGGTTAGCCCTATCCGGCATCACTACTTTAGTGTTGAAGAACACATCAAAGCTATGAAATTATCCATGCAAATTTCAAAATTGTAAAACAGCTACGGTTCTTCCTACTCTAGGCATAGGTTGATCTTAGTCATAATTTGGTTTCCAGTTCAGCATATATTTTGGTTTTATTGTTATATGGTATTCATATTCATATAGTCTTTGTCATTTTCCAATTTTTGGGTAGAGCACCTCTGATGAGTCTTGAATAGACGAAACGCGCTACAGTCGTAGCAAAATTCATTGCCTGGAACTTTGTTGTATTTTTTTTATCTCTCACATCCGTGATGGTTAGAGCTGAAGGCGGAGTTTTAATTCCCCGAGTTTAGCCCGCTCCGGCATCAACACTTTTGTGTTGAAGAACACATCAAAGCTATTAATTTATCCGTGTAATTTTCAAAATTGTCAAAACCCTACGGTTCTTCCTACTCTAGGTATAGGTTGATCTTAGTCATAATTTGGTTTCCAGTTAGGCATATTTTGGTTTATTAATATGGTCTTCATATTCATAAAGTGTTTCGCATGTTCAATTTTTTGGGTAGAGCGCCTGTGATGAGTCTTGAATAGGTCAGGCGTAGCAAAATTTATTGCGTGGAACTTTGTTGTATTTTTTGTACTTCTAACGTCCGTGATGGTTAGCACTGCTTGCGGAGTTTTAATTCCCCCCAGGTTAGCCCGCTCCGGCATCAACACCTTCGTGCAGAAGAACACATCAAAGTTATGAAATTATTTGTGTAAATTTCAAAATTGTCAAAACTCTCCGGTGTTTTCCTACTCCAGGTATAGGTTGATCGTAGTCATAATTTGGTTTCCAGTTCAGCATATTTTGGTTTTATTGCTATATTTTCTTCATATTAAAATAGTGTTTGGCATTTTCAATTTTTTGGGTAGAGTACTTCTGATGAGTCTTGAATAGACGAAACGCGCGTCAGGCGTGTAAAAAATTCATTGCCTGGACCTGTGTTGCATTTTTTATTTCTAACATCACTAATGGTTAGCGATGCTGGTGGAGTTTTAATTCCCCCAGGTTAGCTCGCTCGGATCAAGAATTTTGTGTTGATGAAGAACTCATCAAAGGTATGCAAGTATCCGTGTCAATTTCAAAATTGTCAAAACCCTACGGTTCTTTCTACTCCATGTATATGTTGATCTTAGTCAAAATTTGATTTCCAGTTCGGCATATTTTGGTTTTATCGTTATATGCTCTTCATATTCATATAGTGTTTGGCATTTTCAATGTTCTAGAAGAACGCCTTTGATGAGTCTTAAATAGACGAAACGCGCGTCAGGCGTAGCAAAATGTACTGCTTGGAACTCTGTTGTATTTTTTTTTTCTAACATCCGTGATGGTTAGCGCTGCTGGTGGAGTTTTATATCCCCCAGCTTAGGCATGTCCGGCATCAACACTTTTGTGTTTAAGAACACAACAAAGCTATTAAATTATCCGTGTAAATTTCAAAATTTTCAAAACCCTACGGTTTTTACTACTCCAGGTATAGGTTGATCTTAGTTATAATTTGGTTTCCAGATCGGCATATTTTGGTTTTATCTTTATATCCTCTTCATGTTCATGTAGTGCTTGTCATTTTCAATTTTGTTTGGTAGAGCGCCTCTGATGAGTCTTGAATAGACGAAATGCGCGTCAGGCGTAGCAAAATGTATTGCCTTTAACTTTGTTGTATATTTTTACTTCTAACAGCCGTGATGGTTAGCACTGATGGTGGAGTTTTAATTCCCCCAAGTTAGCCCCCTCCGGCATCAACATTTTTGTGTTGAAGAAAATATCAAACCTATGAAATTATCCGTGTAAATTTCAAAATTGTCAAAACCCTACGGTTTTTCCTACTCCAGGTAAGGTTGATCTTAGCCATTATTTGGTTTCCAGTTCAGCATATTTTGGTTTTATTGTTATATGGTATTCATATTCATATGGTGTTTGTCATTTTCCAATTGTTGGGTAGAGCACCTCTGATGAGTCTTGAATAGACGAAACGCGCGACAGGCGCAGCAAAATTCATTTCCTGGAACTTTTTGTATTTTTTTATTTCTAACATCCGTGTTGGTTAGCGCTGAAGGCGGAGTTTTAATTCCCCCAGGTTAGCCCGCTCCGGCATCAACACTTTTGTGTTGAAGAACACATCAAAGCTATTAATTTATCCCTGTAAATTTCAAATTTGTCAAAAACCATACGATTTTCCTACTCCAGGTATGGGTTGATCTTAGTCATAATTTGGTTTCCAGTTCAGCATATTTTGGTTTATTAATATGGTCTGCATATTCATAAAGTGTTTCGCATGTTAATGTTTTTGGTAGAGCGCCTGTTATGAGTCTTGAATGGGTTAGGCGTAGAAAAATTTATTGGCTGGAACTTTTTTTGTATTTTTTCTTTCTAACATACATAATGGTTAGCGATGCTGGTGGAGTTTTACTTCCCACAGGTTAGTCCGCTCCGGAATCAACACGTTTGAGTTGTTGAAAAACACATCAAAGCTATGAAATTATCCCTGTAAATTTCAAATTTGTCAAAAACCATACGATTTTCCTACTCCAGGTATGGGTTGATCTTAGTCATAATTTGGTTTCCAGTTCAGCATATTTTGGTTTTATTAATATGGTCTTCATATTCATAAAGTGTTTCGCATGTTCATTTTTTTGGTAGAGCGCCTGTGATGAGTCTTGAATGGGTTAGGCGTAGAAAAATTTATTGGCTGGAACTTTGTTGTATTTTTTCTTTCTAACAAACATAATGGTTATCGATGCTGGTGGAGTTTTACTTCCCACAGGTTAGTCCGCTCCGGCATCAACACGTTTGAGTTGTTGAAAAATACATCAAAGCTATGAAATTATCCCTGTAAATTTCAAATTTGTCAAAAACCCTGCGATTTTCCTACTCCAGGTATGGGTTGATCTTAGCCACAATTTGGTTTCCAGTTCAGCATATTTTGGTTTTATTGCTATATTTTCTTCATATTCATATAGTGTTTAGCATTTTCAAGTGTTTGTGTAGAGCACCTCTGATGAGTCTTGAATAGACGAAACGCGCGACAGGCGTGGCAAAATTCATTGCCTGGAATTTTGTTGTATTTTTTTATTTTTAATATCCGTGACGGATATTAAAAATAAAAAAATACAACAAAATTCCAGGAGGAGTTTTAATTCCCCGAGGTTATCAGGCTCCGGCATCAACACTTTTGTGTTGAAGAACACATCAAAGATATTAATTTATCCGTGTAAATTTCAAAATTGTGAAAACCCTACGGTACTTCCTACTCCAGGTATAGGTTGATCTTAGTCTTAATTTGGTTTCCAGTTCGGCATATTTTGGTTTTATTATTTTGCTCATCATATTCATATAGTGTTTCGCATGTTCAATTTTTTGGGTAGAGCGCCTCTGAAGAGTCTTGAATAGGTCAGGCGTAGCAAAATTCATTGCGTGGAACTTTGTTGTACTTTTTTATTTATAACGTCCGTGATGGCTAGTGCTGCTTGCGGAGTTGTAATTCCCCCAGGTTAGCCCGCTGCGGTATCAACACTTTTGTGCAGAAGAACACATCAAAGCTATGAAGTTATTCGCGTAAATTTCAAAATTGTCAAAACCCTCCAGTTCTTCCTACACCAGGTATAGGTTAATCTTAGTCATAATTTGGTTTCCAGTTCGGCATATTTTGATTTTATTGTTATATGCTTTTCATATTCATATAGTGTTTGGCATTTTCATGTTTCTTTTTGTAGAGCGCATCTGATGAGTTTTGAATAGGTAAGGCGTAGGAAAATGTATTGCCTGGAACTTTTTTTTTTAATTTCTAACATCCATGATGGTTAGCGATGCTGGTGGAGTTTTAATTCCCCCCTTTAGCCATCTCCGGCATTAAGAATATTGCGTTGGTGAAGAACTCATCAAAGCAATGAAATTATCCGTGTCAATTTCAAAATTGTCAAAACCCTACGGTTTTTGCTACTTCAGGTATAGGTTGAACTTAGTTATAATTTGGTTTCCAGTTCGGCATATTTTGGTTTTATCTTTATATCCTCTTCATGTTCATGTAGTGCTTGTCATTTGCAATTTTGTTTGGTAGAGCGCCTCATGATGAGTCTTGAATAGAGGAAACGCGGGACAGGCGTAGCAAAATTTATTGCCTGGAACTTTGTTGAATTTTTTTATTTCTAACGTCCGTGTTGGTTTGCGCCGCTTTCGGAGTTTCAATTCCCCCTGGTTAGCCCGCTCCGGCATCAACATTTTTTTTGTTGAAGAAAAAAAAATGTTGGTGGAGATTTACTTCCCACAGGTTAGTCCGCTCCGGCATCAACACGTTTGAGTTGTTTAAAAACACATCAAAGCTATGAAATTATCCCTGTAAATTTCAAATTTGTCAAAAACCATACGATTTTCCTACTCCAGGTATGGGTTGATCTTAGTCATAATTTGGTTTCCAGTTCAGCATATTTTGGTTTTATTAATATGGTCTTCATATTCATAAAGTGTTTCGCATGTTAATGTTTTTGGTAGAGCGCCTGTGATGAGTCTTGAATGGGTCAGGCGTAGAAAAATTTATTGGCTGGAACTTTTTTTGTATTTTTTCTTTCTAACATACATAATGGTTAGCGATGCTGGTGGAGTTTTACTTCCCATAGGTTAGTCCGCTCCGGAATCAACACGTTTGAGTTGTTGAAAAACACATCAAAGCTATGAAATTATCCCTGTAAATTTCAAATTTGTCAAAAACCATACGATTTTCCTACTCCAGGTATGGGTTGATCTTAGTCATAATTTGGTTTCCAGTTCAGCATATTTTGGTTTTATTAATATGGTCTTCATATTCATGAAGTGTTTCGCATGTTAATGTTTTTGGTAGAGCGCCTGTGATGAGTCTTGAATGGGTTAGGCGTAGAAAAATTTATTGGCTGGAACTTTTTTTGTATTTTTTCTTTCTAACATACATAATGGTTAGCGATGCTGGTGGAGTTTTACTTCCCACAGGTTAGTCCGCTCCGGAATCAACACGTTTGAGTTGTTGAAAAACACATCAAAGCTATGAAATTATCCCTGTAAATTTCAAATTTGTCAAAAACCATACGATTTTCCTACTCCAGGTATGGGTTGATCTTAGTCATAATTTGGTTTCCAGTTCAGCATATTTTGGTTTTATTAATATGGTCTTCATATTCATAAAGTGTTTCGCATGTTCATTTTTTTTGGTAGAGCGCCTGTGATGAGTCTTGAATGGGTTAGGCGTAGAAAAATTTATTGGCTGGAACTTTGTTGTATTTTTTCTTTCTAACAAACATAATGGTTATCGATGCTGGTGGAGTTTTACTTCCCACAGGTTAGTCCGCTCCGGCATCAACACGTTTGAGTTGTTGAAAAATACATCAAAGCTATGAAATTATCCCTGTAAATTTCAAATTTGTCAAAAACCCTGCGATTTTCCTACTCCAGGTATGGGTTGATCTTAGCCACAATTTGGTTTCCAGTTCAGCATATTTTGGTTTTATTGCTATATTTTCTTCATATTCATATAGTGTTTGGCATTTTCAAGTGTTTGTGTAGAGCACCTCTGATGAGTATTGCATAGACGAAACGCGCGACAGGCGTGGCAAAATTCATTGCCTGGAATTTTGTTGTATTTTTTTATTTTTAATGTCCGTGACGGATATTAAAAATTAAAAAATACAACAAAATTCCAGGAGGAGTTTTAATTCCCCGAGGTTATCAGGCTCCGGCATCAACACTTTTGTGTTGAAGAACACATCAAAGATATTAATTTATCCGTGTAAATTTCAAAATTGTGAAAACCCTACGGTTCTTCCTACTCCAGGTATAGGTTGATCTTAGTCTTAATTTGGTTTCCAATTCGGCATATTTTGGTTTTATTGTTTTGCTCATCATATTCATATAGTGTTTCGCATGTTCAATTTTTTGGGTAGAGCGCCTCTGAAGAGTCTTGAATAGGTCAGGCGTAGCAAAATTCATTGCGTGGAACTTTGTTGTACTTTTTTATTTATAACGTCCGTGATGGCTAGTGCTGCTTGCGGAGTTGTAATTCCCCCAGGTTAGCCCGCTGCGGTATCAACACTTTTGTGCAGAAGAACACATCAAAGCTATGAAGTTATTCGCGTAAATTTCAAAATTGTCAAAACCCACCAATTCTTCCTACACCAGGTATAGGTTAATCTTAGTCATAATTTGGTTTCCAGTTCGGCATATTTTGATTTTATTGTTATATGCTTTTCATATTCATATAGTGTTTGGCATTTTCATGTTTCTTTTTGTAGAGCGCATCTGATGAGTTTTGAATAGGTAAGGCGTAGGAAAATGTATTGCCTGGAACTTTTTTTTTAATTTCTAACATCCATGATGGTTAGCGATGCTGGTGGAGTTTTTATTCCCCCCTTTAGCCATCTCCGGCATTAAGAATATTGCGTTGGTGAAGAACTCATCAAAGCAATGAAATTATCCGTGTCAATTTCAAAATTGTCAAAACCCTACGGTTTTTGCTACTTCAGGTATAGGTTGAACTTAGTTATAATTTGGTTTCCAGTTCGGAATATTTTGGTTTTATCTTTATATCCTCTTCATGTTCATGTAGTGCTTGTCATTTGCAATTTTGTTTGGTAGAGCGCCTCATGATGAGTCTTGAATAGAGGAAACGCGGGACAGGCGTAGCAAAATTTATTGCCTGGAACTTTGTTGATTTTTTTTATTTCTAACGTCCGTGTTGGTTTGCGCCGCTTTCGGAGTTTAAATTCCCCATGGTTAGCCCGCTCCGGCATCAACATTTTTTTGTTGAAGAAAAAAAAATGTTGGTGGAGATTTACTTCCCACAGGTTAGTCCGCTCCGCCATCAACACGTTTGAGTTGTTTAAAAACACATCAAAGCTATGAAATTATCCCTGTAAATTTCAAATTTGTCAAAAACCATACGTTTTTCCTACTCCAGGTATGGGTTGATCTTAGTCATAATTTGGTTTCCAGTTCAGCATATTTTGGTTTTATTAATATGGTCTTCATATTCATAAAGTGTTTCGCATGTTAATGTTTTGGTAGAGCGCCTGTGATGAGTCTTGAATGGGTCAGGCGTAGAAAAATTTATTGGCTGGAACATTTTTTGTATTTTTTCTTTCTAACATACATAATGGTTAGCGATGCTGGTGGAGTTTTACTTCCCACAGGTTAGTCCGCTCCGGAATCAACACGTTTGAGTTGTTGAAAAACACATCAAAGCTATGAAATTATCCCTGTAAATTTCAAATTTGTCAAAAACCATACGATTTTCCTACTCCAGGTATGGGTTGATCTTAGTCATAATTTGGTTTCCAGTTCAGCATATTTTGGTTTTATTAATATGGTCTTCATATTCATAAAGTGTTTCGCATGTTCATTTTTTTGGTAGAGCGCCTGTGATGAGTCTTGAATGGGTTAGGCGTAGAAAAATTTATTGGCTGGAACTTTGTTGTATTTTTTCTTTCTAACAAACATAATGGTTATCGATGCTGGTGGAGTTTTACTTCCCACAGGTTAGTCCGCTCCGGCATCAACACGTTTGAGTTGTTGAAAAATACATCAAAGCTATGAAATTATCCCTGTAAATTTCAAATTTGTCAAAAACCCTACGATTTTCCTACTCCAGGTATGGGTTGATCTTAGCCACAATTTGGTTTCCAGTTCAGCATATTTTGGTTTTATTGCTATATTTTCTTCATATTCATATAGTGTTTGGCATTTTCAAGTGTTTGTGTAGAGCACCTCTGATGAGTCTTGAATAGACGAAAGGCGCGACATGCGTGGCAAAATTCATTGCCTGGAATTTTGTTGTATTTTTTTATTTTTAATATCCGTGACGGATATTAAAAATTAAAAAATACAACAAAATTCCAGGAGGAGTTTTAATTCCCCGAGGTTATCAGGCTCCGGCATCAACACTTTTGTGTTGAAGAACACATCAAAGATATTAATTTATCCGTGTAAATTTCAAAATTGTGAAAACCCTACGGTTCTTCCTACTCCAGGTATAGGTTGATCTTAGTCTTAATTTGGTTTCCAGTTCGGCATATTTTGGTTTTATTATTTTGCTCATCATATTCATATAGTGTTTCGCATGTTCAATTTTTTGGGTAGAGCGCCTCTGAAGAGTCTTGAATAGGTCAGGCGTAGCAAAATTCATTGCGTGGAACTTTGTTGTACTTTTTTATTTATAACGTCCGTGATGGCTAGTGCTGCTTGCGGAGTTGTAATTCCCCCAGGTTAGCCCGCTGCGGTATCAACAGCTTTGTGCAGAAGAACACATCAAAGCTATGAAGTTATTCGCGTAAATTTCAAAATTGTCAAAACCCTCCAGTTCTTCCTACACCAGGTATAGGTTAATCTTAGTCATAATTTGGTTTCCAGTTCGGCATATTTTGATTTTATTGTTATATGCTTTTCATATTCATATAGTGTTTGGCATTTTCATGTTTCTTTTTGTAGAGCGCATCTGATGAGTTTTGAATAGGTAAGGCGTAGGAAAATGTATTGCCTGGAACTTTTTTTTTAATTTCTAACATCCATGATGGTTAGCGATGCTGGTGGAGTTTTAATTCCCCCCTTTAGCCATCTCCGGCATTAAGAATATTGCGTTGGTGAAAAACTCATCAAAGCAATGAAATTATCCGTGTCAATTTCAAAATTGTCAAAACCCTACGGTTTTTGCTACTTCAGGTATAGGTTGAACTTAGTTATAATTTGGTTTCCAGTTCGGCATATTTTGGTTTTATCTTTATATCCTCTTCATGTTCATGTAGTGCTTGTCATTTGAAATTTTGTTTGGTAGAGCGCCTCATGATGAGTCTTGAATAGAGGAAACGCGGGACAGGCGTAGCAAAATTTATTGCCTGGAACTTTGTTGAATTTTTTTATTTCTAACGTCCGTGTTGGTTTGCGCCGCTTTCGGAGTTTAAATTCCCCATGGTTAGCCCGCTCCGGCATCAACATTTTTTTGTTGAAGAAAAAAAAATGTTGGTGGAGATTTACTTCCCACAGGTTAGTCCGCTCCGCCATCAACACGTTTGAGTTGTTTAAAAACACATCAAAGCTATGAAATTATCCCTGTAAATTTCAAATTTGTCAAAAACCATACGATTTTCCTACTCCAGGTATGGGTTGATCTTAGTCATAATTTGGTTTCCAGTTCAGCATATTTTGGTTTTATTAATATGGTCTTCATTTTCATAAAGTGTTTCGCATGTTAATGTTTTGGTAGAGCGCCTGTGATGAGTCTTGAATGGGTCAGGCGTAGAAAAATTTATTTATTGGCTGGAACTTTTTTTGTATTTTTTCTTTCTAACATACATAATGGTTAGCGATGCTGGTGGAGTTTTACTTCTCATAGGTTAGTCCGCTCCGGAATCAACACGTTTGAGTTGTTGAAAAACACATCAAAGCTATGAAATTATCCCTGTAAATTTCAAATTTGTCAAAAACCATACGATTTTCCTACTCCAGGTATGGGTTGATCTTAGTCATAATTTGGTTTCCAGTTCAGCATATTTTGGTTTTATTAATATGGTCTTCATATTCATAAAGTGTTTCGCATGTTAATGTTTTTGGTAGAGCGCCTGTGATGAGTCTTGAATGGGTTAGACGTAGAAAAATTTATTGGCTGGAACTTTTTTTGTATTTTTTCTTTCTAACATACATAATGGTTAGCGATGCTGGTGGAGCTTTACTTCCCACAGGTTAGTCCGCTCCGGAATCAACACGTTTGAGTTGTTGAAAAACACATCAAAGCTATGAAATTATCCCTGTAAATTTCAAATTTGTCAAAAACCATACGATTTTCCTACTCCAGGTATGGGTTGATCTTAGTCATAATTTGGTTTCCAGTTCAGCATATTTTGGTTTTATTAATATGGTCTTCATATTCATAAAGTGTTTCGCATGTTCATTTTTTTGGTAGAGCGCCTGTGATGAGTCTTGAATGGGTTAGGCGTAGAAAAATTTATTGGCTGGAACTTTGTTGTATTTTTTCTTTCTAACAAACATAATGGTTATCGATTCTGGTGGAGTTTTACTTCCCACAAGTTAGTCCGCTCCGGCATCAACACGTTTGAGTTGTTGAAAAATACATCAAAGCTATGAAATTATCCCTGTAAATTTCAAATTTGTCAAAAACCCTACGATTTTCCTACTCCAGGTATGGGTTGATCTTAGCCATAATTTGGTTTCCAGTTCAGCATATTTTGGTTTTATTGCTATATTTTCTTCATATTCATATAGTGTTTGGCATTTTCAAGTGTTTGTGTAGAGCACCTCTGATGAGTCTTGAATAGACGAAACGCGCGACAGGCGTGGCAAAATTCATTGCCTGGAATTTTGATGTATTTTTTTATTTTTAATATCCGTGACGGATATTAAAAATAAAAAAATACAACAAAATTCCAGGAGGAGTTTTAATTCCCCGAGGTTATCAGGCTCCGGCATCAACACTTTTGTGTTGAAGAACACATCAAAGATATTGATTTATCCGTGTAAATTTCAAAATTGTGAAAACCCTACGGTTCTTCCTACTCCAGGTATAGGTTGATCTTAGTCTTAATTTGGTTTCCAGTTCGGCATATTTTGGTTTTATTATTTTGCTCATCATATTCATATAGTGTTTCGCATGTTCAATTTTTTGGGTAGAGCGCCTCTGAAGAGTCTTGAATAGGTCAGGCGTAGCAAAATTCATTGCGTGGAACTTTGTTGTACTGTGATGGCTAGTGCTGCTTGCGGAGTTGTAATTCCCCCATGTTAGCCCGCTGCGGTATCAACACCTTTGTGCAGAAGAACACATCAAAGCTATGAAGTTATTCGCGTAAATTTCAAAATTGTCAAAACCCTCCAGTTCTTCCTACACCAGGTATAGGTTAATCTTAGTCATAATTTGGTTTCCAGTTCGGCATATTTTGATTTTATTGTTATATGCTTTTCATATTCATATAGTGTTTGGCATTTTCATGTTTCTTTTTGTAGAGCGCATCTGATGAGTTTTGAATAGGTAAGGCGTAGGAAAATGTATTGCCTGGAACCTTTTTTTTAATTTCTAACATCCATGATGGTTAGCGATGCTGGTGGAGTTTTAATTCCCCCCTTTAGCCATCTCCGGCATTAAGAATATTGCGTTGGTGAAGAACTCATCAAAGCAATGAAATTATCCGTGTCAATTTCAAAATTGTCAAAACCCTACGGTTTTTGCTACTTCAGGTATAGGTTGAACTTAGTTATAATTTGGTTTCCAGTTCGGCATATTTTGGTTTTATCTTTATATCCTCTTCATGTTCATGTAGTGCTTGTCATTTGCAATTTTGTTTGGTAGAGCGCCTCATGATGAGTCTTGAATAGAGGAAACGCGGGACAGGCGTAGCAAAATTTATTGCCTGGAACTTTGTTGAATTTTTTTATTTCTAACGTCCGTGTTGGTTTGGGCCGCTTTCGGAGTTTCAATTCCCCCTGGTTAGCCCGCTCCGGCATCAACATTTTTTTGTTGAAGAAAAAAAAATGTTGGTGGAGATTTACTTCCCACAGGTTAGTCCGCTCCGGCATCAACACGTTTGAGTTGTTTAAAAACACATCAAAGCTATGAAATTATCCCTGTAAATTTCAAATTTGTCAAAAACCATACGATTTTTATACTCCAGGTATGGGTTGATCTTAGTCATAATTTGGTTTCCAGTTCAGCATATTTTGGTTTTATTAATATGGTCTTCATATTCATAAAGTGTTTCGCATGTTAATGTTTTTGGTAGAGCGCCTGTGATGAGACTTGAATAGGTCAGGCGTAGAAAAATTTATTGGCTGGAACTTTTTTTGTATTTTTTCTTTCTAACATACATAATGGTTAGCGATGCTGGTGGAGTTTTACTTGCTATATTTTCTTCATATTCATATAGTGTTTGGCATTTTCAAGTGTTTGTGTAGAGCACCTCTGATGAGTCTTGAATAGACGAAACGCGCAACAGCCGTGGCAAAATTCCAGGAGGAGTTTTAATTACCCGAGGTTATCAGGCTCCGGCATCAACACTTTTGTGTTGAAGAACACATCAAAGATATTAATTTATCCGTGTAAATTTCAAAATTGTGAAAACCCTACGGTTCTTCCTACTCCAGGTATAGGTTGATCTTAGTCTTAATTTGGTTTCCAGTTCGGCATATTTTGGTTTTATTATTTTGCTCATCATATTCATATAGTGTTTCGCATGTTCAATTTTTTGGGTAGAGCGCCTCTGAAGAGTCTTGAATAGGTCAGGCGTAGCAAAATTCATTGCGTGGAACTTTGTTGTACTTTTTTATTTATAACGTCCGTGATGGCTAGTGCTGCTTGCGGAGTTGTAATTCCCCCAGGTTAGCCCGCTGCGGTATCAACACTTTTGTGCAGAAGAACACATCAAAGCTATGAAGTTATTCGCGTAAATTTCAAAATTGTCAAAACCCTCCAGTTCTTCCTACACCAGGTATAGGTTAATCTTAGTCATAATTTGGTTTCCAGTTCGGCATATTTTGATTTTATTGTTATATGCTTTTCATATTCATATAGTGTTTGGCATTTTCATGTTTCTTTTTGTAGAGCGCATCTGATGAGTTTTGAATAGGTAAGGCGTAGGAAAATGTATTGCCTGGAACTTTTTTTTTAATTTCTAACATCCATGATGGTTAGCGATGCTGGTGGAGTTTTAATTCCCCCCTTTAGCCATCTCCGGCATTAAGAATATTGCGTTGGTGAAGAACTCATCAAAGCAATGAAATTATCCGTGTCAATTTCAAAATTGTCAAAACCCTACGGTTTTTGCTACTTCAGGTATAGGTTGAACTTAGTTATAATTTGGTTTCCAGTTCGGCATATTTTGGTTTTATCTTTATATCCTCTTCATGTTCATGTAGTGCTTGTCATTTGCAATTTTGTTTGGTAGAGCGCCTCATGATGAGTCTTGAATAGAGGAAACGCGGGACAGGCGTAGCAAAATTTATTGCCTGGAACTTTGTTGAATTTTTTTATTTCTAACGTCCGTGTTGGTTTGCGCTTTCGGAGTTTCAATTCCCCCTGGTTAGCCCGCTCCGGCATCAACATTTTTTTGTTGAAGAAAAAAAAATGTTGGTGGAGATTTACTTCCCACAGGTTAGTCCGCTCCGGCATCAACACGTTTGAGTTGTTTAAAAACACATCAAAGCTATGAAATTATCCCTGTAAATTTCAAATTTGTCAAAAACCATACGATTTTCCTACTCCAGGTATGGGTTGATCTTAGTCATAATTTGGTTTCCAGTTCAGCATATTTTGGTTTTATTAATATGGTCTTCATATTCATAAAGTGTTTCGCATGTTAATGTTTTTGGTAGAGCGCCTGTGATGAGTCTTGAATGGGTTAGGCGTAGAAAAATTTATTGGCTGGAACTTTTTTTGTATTTTTTCTTTCTAACATACATAATGGTTAGCGATGCTGGTGGAGTTTTGCTTCCCACAGGTTAGTCCGCTCCGGAATCAACACGTTTGAGTTGTTGAAAAACACATCAAAGCTATGAAATTATCCCTGTTAATTTCAAATTTGTCAAAAACCATACGATTTTCCTACTCCAGGTATGGGTTGATCTTAGTCATAATTTGGTTTCCAGTTCAGCATATTTTGGTTTTATTAATATGGTCTTCATATTCATAAAGTGTTTCGCATGTTCATTTTGTTGGTAGAGCGCCTGTGATGAGTCTTGAATGGGTTAGGCGTAGAAAAATTTATTGGCTGGAACTTTGTTGTATTTTTTCTTTCTAACAAACATAATGGTTATCGATGCTGGTGGAGTTTTACTTCCCACAAGTTAGTCCGCTCCGGCATCAACACGTTTGAGTTGTTGAAAAATACATCAAAGCTATGAAATTATCCCTGTAAATTTCAAATTTGTCAAAAACCCTACGATTTTCCTACTCCAGGTATGGGTTGATCTTAGCCATAATTTGGTTTCCAGTTCAGCATATTTTGGTTTTATTGCTATATTTTCTTCATATTCATATAGTGTTTGGCATTTTCAAGTGTTTGTGTAGAGCACCTCTGATGAGTCTTGAATAGACGAAACGCGCGACAGGCGTGGCAAAATTCATTGCCTGGAATTTTGATGTATTTTTTTATTTTTAATATCCGTGACGGATATTAAAAATAAAAAAATACAACAAAATTCCAGGAGGAGTTTTAATTCCCCGAGGTTATCAGGCTCCGGCATCAACACTTTTGTGTTGAAGAACACATCAAAGATATTAATTTATCCGTGTAAATTTCAAAATTGTGAAAACCCTACGGTTCTTCCTACTCCAGGTATAGGTTGATCTTAGTCTTAATTTGGTTTCCAGTTCGGCATATTTTGGTTTTATTATTTTGCTCATCATATTCATATAGTGTTTCGCATGTTCAATTTTTTGGGTAGAGCGCCTCTGAAGAGTCTTGAATAGGTCAGGCGTAGCAAAATTCATTGCGTGGAACTTTGTTGTACTGTGATGGCTAGTGCTGCTTGCGGAGTTGTAATTCCCCCATGTTAGCCCGCTGCGGTATCAACACCTTTGTGCAGAAGAACACATCAAAGCTATGAAGTTATTCGCGTAAATTTCAAAATTGTCAAAACCCTCCAGTTCTTCCTACACCAGGTATAGGTTAATCTTAGTCATAATTTGGTTTCCAGTTCGGCATATTTTGATTTTATTGTTATATGCTTTTCATATTCATATAGTGTTTGGCATTTTCATGTTTCTTTTTGTAGAGCGCATCTGATGAGTTTTGAATAGGTAAGGCGTAGGAAAATGTATTGCCTGGAACTTTTTTTTTAATTTCTAACATCCATGATGGTTAGCGATGCTGGTGGAGTTTTAATTCCCCCCTTTGGCCATCTCCGGCATTAAGAATATTGCGTTGGTGAAGAACTCATCAAAGCAATGAAATTATCCGTGTCAATTTCAAAATTGTCAAAACCCTACGGTTTTTGCTACTTCAGGTATAGGTTGAACTTAGTTATAATTTGGTTTCCAGTTCGGCATATTTTGGTTTTATCTTTATATCCTCTTCATGTTCATGTAGTGCTTGTCATTTGCAATTTTGTTTGGTAGAGCGCCTCATGATGAGTCTTGAATAGAGGAAACGCGGGACAGGCGTAGCAAAATTTATTGCCTGGAACTTTGTTGAATTTTTTTATTTCTAACGTCCGTGTTGGTTTGCGCCGCTTTCGGAGTTTCAATTCCCCCTGGTTAGCCCGCTCCGGCATCAACATTTTTTTGTTGAAGAAAAAAAAATGTTGGTGGAGATTTACTTCCCACAGGTTAGTCCGCTCCGGCATCAACACGTTTGAGTTGTTTAAAAACACATCAAAGCTATGAAATTATCCCTGTAAATTTCAAATTTGTCAAAAACCATACGATTTTTATACTCCAGGTATGGGTTGATCTTAGTCATAATTTGGTTTCCAGTTCAGCATATTTTGGTTTTATTAATATGGTCTTCATATTCATAAAGTGTTTCGCATGTTAATGTTTTTGGTAGAGCGCCTGTGATGAGTCTTGAATGGGTCAGGCGTAGAAAAATTTATTGGCTGGAACTTTTTTTGTATTTTTTCTTTCTAACATACATAATGGTTAGCGATGCTGGTGGAGTTTTACTTGCTATATTTTCTTCATATTCATATAGTGTTTGGCATTTTCAAGTGTTTGTGTAGAGCACCTCTGATGAGTCTTGAATAGACGAAACGCGCGACAGGCGTGGCAAAATTCCAGGAGGAGTTTTAATTCCCCGAGGTTATCAGGCTCCGGCATCAACACTTTTGTGTTGAAGAACACATCAAAGATATTAATTTATCCGTGTAAATTTCAAAATTGTGAAAACCCTACGGTTCTTCCTACTCCAGGTATAGGTTGATCTTAGTCTTAATTTGGTTTCCAGTTCGGCATATTTTGGTTTTATTATTTTGCTCATCATATTCATATAGTGTTTCGCATGTTCAATTCTTTGGGTAGAGCGCCTCTGAAGAGTCTTGAATAGGTCAGGCGTAGCAAAATTCATTGCGTGGAACTTTGTTGTACTTTTTTATTTATAACGTCCGTGATGGCTAGTGCTGCTTGCGGAGTTGTAATTCCCCCAGGTTAGACCGCTGCGGTATCAACACTTTTGTGCAGAAGAACACATCAAAGCTATGAAGTTATTCGCGTAAATTTCAAAATTGTCAAAACCCTCCAGTTCTTCCTACACCAGGTATAGGTTAATCTTAGTCATAATTTGGTTTCCAGTTCGGCATATTTTGATTTTATTGTTATATGCTTTTCATATTCATATAGTGTTTGGCATTTTCATGTTTCTTTTTGTAGAGCGCATCTGATGAGTTTTGAATAGGTAAGGCGTAGGAAAATGTATTGCCTGGAACTTTTTTTTTAAATTTCTAACATCCATGATGGTTAGCGATGCTGGTGGAGTTTTAATTCCCCCCTTTAGCCATCTCCGGCATTAAGAATATTGCGTTGGTGAAGAACTCATCAAAGCAATGAAATTATCCGTGTCAATTTCAAAATTGTCAAAACCCTACGGTTTTTGCTACTTCAGGTATAGGTTGAACTTAGTTATAATTTGGTTTCCAGTTCGGCATATTTTGGTTTTATCTTTATATCCTCTTCATGTTCATGTAGTGCTTGTCATTTGCAATTTTGTTTGGTAGAGCGCCTCATGATGAGTCTTGAATAGAGGAAACGCGGGACAGGCGTAGCAAAATTTATTGCCTGGAACTTTGTTGAATTTTTTTATTTCTAACGTCCGTGTTGGTTTGCGCTTTCGGAGTTTCAATTCCCCCTGGTTAGCCCGCTCCGGCATCAACATTTTTTTGTTGAAGAAAAAAAATGTTGGTGGAGATTTACTTCCCACAGGTTAGTCCGCTCCGGCATCAACACGTTTGAGTTGTTTAAAAACACATCAAAGCTATGAAATTATCCCTGTAAATTTCAAATTTGTCAAAAACCATACGATTTTCCTGCTCCAGGTATGGGTTGATCTTAGTCATAATTTGGTTTCCAGTTCAGCATATTTTGGTTTTATTAATATGGTCTTCATATTCATAAAGTGTTTCGCATGTTAATGTTTTTGGTAGAGCGCATGTGATGAGTCTTGAATGGGTTAGGCGTAGAAAAATTTATTGGCTGGAACTTTTTTTGTATTTTTTCTTTCTAACATACATAATGGCTAGCGATGCTGGTGGAGTTTTACTTCCCACAGGTTAGTCCGCTCCGGAATTAACACGTTTGAGTTGTTGAAAAACACATCAAAGCTATGAAATTATCCCTGTAAATTTCAAATTTGTCAAAAACCATACGATTTTCCTACTCCAGGTATGGGTTGATCTTAGTCATAATTTGGTTTCCAGTTCAGCATATTTTGGTTTTATTAATATGGTCTTCATATTGATAAAGTGTTTCGCATGTTCATTTTTTTGGTAGAGCGCCTGTGATGAGTCTTGAATGGGTTAGGCGTAGAAAAATTTATTGGCTGGAACTTTTTTTGTATTTTTTCTTTCTAACATACATAATGGTTAGCGATGCTGGTGGAGTTTTACTTCCCACAGGTTAGTCCGCTCCGGAATCAACACGTTTGAGTTGTTGAAAAACACATCAAAGCTATGAAATTATCCCTGTAAATTTCAAATTTGTCAAAAACCATACGATTTTCCTACTCCAGGTATGGGTTGATCTTAGTCATAATTTGGTTTCCAGTTCAGCATATTTTGGTTTTATTAATATGGTCTTCTTATTCATAAAGTGTTTCGCATGTTCATTTTTTTGGTAGAGCGCCTGTGATGAGTCTTGAATGGGTTAGGCGTAGAAAAATTTATTGGCTGGAACTTTGTTGTATTTTTTCTTTCTAACAAACATAATGGTTATCGATGCTGGTGGAGTTTTACTTCCCATAGGTTAGTCCGCTCCGGCATCAACACGTTTGAGTTGTTGAAAAATACATCAAAGCTATGAAATTATCCCTGTAAATTTCAAATTTGTCAAAAACCCTACGATTTTCCTACTCCAGGTATGGGTTGATCTTAGCCATAATTTGGTTTCCAGTTCAGCATATTTTGGTTTTATTGCTATATTCTCTATATATTCATATAGTGTTTAACATTTTCATTTTTTAGGTAGAGCACCTCTGATGAGTCTTGAATAGACGAAACGCGCGACAGGCGTAGCGAAATTCATTGCGCAGAACCTTGTTGTATTTTTTAATTTCTAACGTCCGTGTTGGTTTGCGCTGCTTTCGGAGTTTCAATTCCCCCTTGTTAGCCTGCTCCGGCATCAACATTTTTTTGTTGAAAAACACATCAAAGCTATGCAATTATCCGTGTAAATTTCAAAATTGTCAAAACCATACGGTTTTTCCTACTCCAGGTGTAGGTTGATCTTAGTCATAATTTGGTTTCCAGTTCTGCATATTTTGGTACTATTGTTATATGCTCTTCATATTCATATAGGGTTTGGCATTTTAATGTTTTTTGTAGGTCGCATCTGATGAGTTTTGAATAAGTAAGGCGTAGCAAATTTATTGCCTGGAACTTTGTTGTATTTTATTATTTCTAACATCCGTAATGGTTAGCGATGCTGGTGGAGTTTTAATTCCCCCAGGTGAGCTCGCTTGGATCAAGAATTTTGTGCTGATGAAGAACGCATCAAAGATATGCAAGTATCCGTGTCAATTTCAAAATTGTCAAAACCCTACGGTTCTTTCTACTACAGGTATATGTTGATCTTAGTCAAAATTTGATTTCCAGTTCGGCATATTTTTGTTTTATCGTTATATGCTCTCCATATTTATATAGTGTTTGGCATTTTCAATGTTCTTGTAGAACGCCTTTGATGAGTCTTAAATAGACGAAACGCGCGTCAGGCGTAGCAAAATGTACTGCCTGGAACTTTGTTGTATTTTTTTTTCTAACATCCGTGATGGTTAGCGCTGCTGGTGGATTTTTATTTCCCCCAGCTTAGGCATCTCCGGCATCAACACTTTTGTGTTTAAGAACACATCAAAGCTATTAAATTATCCGTGTAAATTTCAAAATTTTCAAAACCCTACGGTTTTTACTACTCCAGGTATAGGTTGATCTTAGTTATAATTTGGTTTCCAGTTCGGCATATTTTGGTTCTATCTTTATATCCTCTTCATGTTCATGTAGTGCTTGTCATTTTCAATTTTGTTTGGTAGAGCGCCTCTGATGAGTCTTGAATAGACGGAATGCGCGTCAAGCGTAGCAAAATGTATTGCCTTTAACTTTGTTGTATATTTTTATTTCTAACATCCGTGATGGTTAGCACTGATGGTGGAGTTTTAATTCCCCCAAGTTAGCCCCCTCCGGCATTAACATTTTTGTGTTGAAGAAAATATCAAACCTATGAAATTATCCGTGTAAATTTCAAAATTGTCAAAACCCTACGGTTTTTCCTACTCCAGGTAAGGTTGATCTTAGCCATAATTTGGTTTCCAGTTCATCATATTTTGGTTTTATTGTTATATGGTATTCATATTCATATAGTGTTTGGCATTTTCAAATTTTTAGGTATAGCACCTCTGATGAGTCTTGAATAGACGAAACGCGCGAAAGGCGTAGCAAAATTCATTGCCTAGAACTTTGTTTTATTTTTTGATTTCTAATATCCGTGATGGTTATCGCTGAAGGCGGAGTTTTAATTCCCCGAGGTTAGCCCGCTCCGGCATCAACACTTTTGTGTTGAAGAACACATCAAAGCTATTAATTTATCCATGTAAATTTCAAAATTGTCAAAACCCTACAGTTCTTCCTACTCCAGGCATAGGTTGATCTTAGTCATAATTTGGTTTCCAGTCAGGCATATTTTGGTTTTATTAATATGGTCTTCATATTCATAAAGTGTTTCGCATGTTCATTTTTTTGGTAGAGCGCCAGTGATGAGTCTTGAATGGGTCAGGCGTAGAAAAATTTATTGGCTGGAACTTTTTTGTATTTTTTCTTTCTAACATAAATAATGGTTAGCGATGCTGGTGGAGTTTTACTTCCCATAAGTTAGTCCGCTCCGGCATCAACACGTTTGAGTTGTTGAAAAACACATCAAAGCTATGAAATTATCCCTGTAAATTTCAAATTTGTCAAAAACCCTACGATTTTTCTACTCCAGGTATGGGTTGATCTTAGTCATAATTTGGTTTCCAGTTCAGCATGTTTTGGTTTTATTGCTATATTCTCTATATATTCATACAGTGTTTAACATTTTCAATTTTTTAGGTAGAGCACCTCTGATGAGTCTTGAATAGACGAAACGCGCGTCAGGCGTAGAAAAAATTCATTGCATGGCACATTGTTGTATTTTTGTATTTCTAACACCCGTGCTGGCGAGCGCTGCTGTGGAGTTTTCATTCCCATAGGTTAGCCATCTCCTGCATCAACACTTTCGTGTTGAAGAACACATCAAAGCTATGCAATTATCCGTGTAAATTTCAAAATTATCAAAACTATACGGTTTTTCCTACTCCAGGTGTAGGTTGATCTTAGTCATAATTTGGTTTCCAGTTCTGCATATTTTGGTTCTATTGTTATATGCCCTTCATATTCATATAGGGTTTGGCATTTTCATTTTTTTTTGTAGAGCGCATCTGATGAGTTTTGAATAAGTAAGGCGTAGCAAATTTATTGCCTGGAACTTTGTTGTATTCTATTATTTCTAACATCCGTAATGGTTAGCGATGCTGGTGGAGTTTTAATTCACCCAGGTTAGCTCGCTCGGATCAAGAATTTTGTGTTGACGAAGAACGCATCAAAGATATGCAAGTATCTGTGTCAATTTCAAAATTGTCAAAACCCTACGGTTCTTTCTACTACAGGTATATGTTGATCTTAGTCAAAATTTGATTTCCAGTTCGGCATATTTTTGTTTTATCGTTATATGCTCTTCATATTCATATAGTGTTTGGCATTTTCAATGTTCTTGTAGAACGCCTTTGATGAGTCTAAAATAGACGAAACGCGCGTCAGGCGTAGCAAATGTACCGCCTGGAACTTTGTTGTATTTTTTTTCTAACATTCGTGATGGTTAGCGCTGCTAGTGGATTTTTAATTCCCCCAGCTTAGGCATCTCCGGCATCAACACTTTTGAGTTTAAGAACACATCAAAGCTATTAAATTATCCGTGTAAATTTCAAAATTTTCAAAACCCTACGGTTTTTACTACTCCAGGTATAGATTGATCTTAGTTATAATTTGGTTTCCAGTTCGGCATATTTTGGTTCTATCTTTATATCCTCTTCATGTTCATGTAGTGCTTGTCATTTTCAATTTTGTTTGGTAGAGCGCCTCTGATGAGTCTTGAATAGACGAAATGCGCGTCAAGCGTAGCAAAATGTATTGCCTTTAACTTTGTTGTATATTTTTATTTCTAACATCCGTGATGGTTAGCACTGATGGTGGAGTTTTAATTCCCCGAGGTTAGCCCGCTCCGGCATCAACACTTTTGTGTTGATGAACACATCAAGGCTATTAATTTATCCGTGTAAATTTCAAAATTGTCAAAACCCTACGGTTCTTACTACTCCATGCATAGGTTGATCTTAGTCATAATTTGGTTTCCAGTTAGGCTTATTTTGGTTTTATTAATATGGTCTTCATATTCATAAAGTGTTTTGCATGTTCATTTTTTTGGTAGAGCGCCTGTGATGAGTCTTGAATGGAACGTTTTTGTATTTTTTCTTTCTAACATACATAATGGTTAGCGATGCTGGTGGAGTTTTACTTCCCATAGGTTAGTCCGCTCCGGCATCAACACGTTTGAGTTGTTGAAAAACACATCAAAGCTATGAAATTATCCCTGTAAATTTCAAATTTGTCAAAAACCCTACGATTTTTCTACTCCAGGTATGGGTTGATCTTAGTCATAATTTGGTTTCCAGTTCAGCATATTTTGGTTTTATTGCTATATTCTCTATATATTCATATAGTGTTTAACATTTTCAATTTTTTAGGTAGAGCACCTCTGCTCAGTCTTGAATAGACGAAACGCGCGTCAGTCGTAGAAAAAATTCATTGCATGGCACATTGTTGTATTTTTTTTATTTCTAACACCCGTGATGGCTAGCGCTGCTGTGGAGTTTTCATTCCCATAGGTTAGCCATCTCCTGCATCAACACTTTCGTGTTGAAGAACACATCAAAGATATGCAATTATCCGTGTAAATTTCAAAATTGTCAAAACCATACTGTTTTTCCTACTCCAGGTGTAGGTTGATCTTAGTCATAATTTGGTTTCCAGTGCTGCATATTTTGGTTCTATTGTTATATGCTCTTCATATTCATATAGGATTTATCATTTTCATTTTTTTTGTAGAGCGCATCTGATGAGTTTTGAATAAGTAAGGCGTAGCAAATTTATTGCCTGGAACTTTGTTGTATTTTATTATTTCTAACATCCGTGATGGTTAGCGATGCTGGTGGAGTTTTAATTCCCCCAGGTTAGCTCGCTCGGATCAAGAATTTTCTGTTGATGAAGAACGCATCAAAGATATGCAAGTATCTGTGTCAATTTCAAAATTGTCAAAACCCTACGGTTCTCTCTTCTACAGGTATATGTTGATCTTAGTCAAAATTTGATTTCCAGTTCGGCATATTTTTGTTTTATCGTTATATGCTCTTCATATTCATATAGTGTTTGGTATTTTCAATATTCTTGTAGAACGCCTTTGATGAGTCTTAAATAGACGAAACGCGCGTCAGGCTTAGCAAAATGTACTGCCTGGAACTTTGTTGTATTTTTTTCTAACATCCGTGATGGTTAGCGCTGCTGGTGGATTTTTAATTCCCCCAGCTTAGGCATCTCCGGCATTAACACTTTTGTGTTTAAGAACACATCAAAGCTATTAAATTATCCGTGTAAATTTCAAAATTTTCAAAACCCTACGGTTTTTACTACTCCAGGTATAGGTTGATCTTAGTTATAATTTGGTTTCCAGTTCGGCATATTTTGGTTCTATCTTTATATCCTCTTCATGTTCATGTAGTGCTTGTCATTTTCAATTTTGTTTGGTAGAGCGCCTCTGATGAGTCTTGAATAGACGAAATGCGCGTCAAGCGTAGCAAAATGTATTGCCTTTAACTTTGTTGTATATTTTTATTTCTAACATCCGTGATGGTTAGCACTGATGGTGGAGTTTTAATTCCCCCAAGTTAGCCCCCTCCGGCATCAACATTTTTGTGTTGAAGAAAATATCAAACCTATGAAATTATCCGTGTAAATTTCAAAATTGTCAAAACCCTACGGTTTTTCCTACTCCAGGTAAGGTTGATCTTAGCCATAATTTGGTTTCCAGTTCAGCATATTTTGGTTTTATTGTTATATGGTATTCATATTCATATAGTGTTTGGCATTTTCAAATTTTTAGGTATAGCCCCTCTGATGAGTCTTGAATAGACGAAACGCGCGACAGGCGTAGCAAAATTCATTGTCTGGAACTTTGTTGTATTTTTTTTATTTCTAATATCCGTGATGGTTATCGCTGAAGGCGGAGTTTTAATTCCCCGAGGTTAGCCCGCTGCGGCATCAACACTTTTGTGTTGATGAACACATCAAGGCTATTAATTTATCCGTGTAAATTTCAAAATTGTCAAAACCCTACGGTTCTTACTACTCCATGCATAGGTTGATCTTAGTCATAATTTGGTTTCCAGTTAGGCATATTTTGGTTTTATTAATATGGTCTTCATATTCATAAAGTGTTTTGCATGTTCATTTTTTTGGTAGAGCGCCTGTGATGAGTCTTGAATGGAACGTTTTTGTATTTTTTCTTTCTAACATACATAATGGTTAGCGATGCTGGTGGAGTTTTACTTCCCATAGGTTAGTCCGCTCCGGCATCAACACGTTTGAGTTGTTGAAAAACACATCAAAGCTATGAAATTATCCCTGTAAATTTCAAATTTGTCAAAAACCCTACGATTTTTCTACTCCAGGTATGGGTTGATCTTAGTCATAATTTGGTTTCCAGTTCAGCATATTTTGGTTTTATTGCTATATTCTCTATATATTCATATAGTGTTTAACATTTTCAATTTTTTAGGTGAAGCACCTCTGCTCAGTCTTGAATAGACGAAACGCGCGTCAGTCGTAGAAAAAATTCATTGCATGGCACATTGTTGTATTTTTTTATTTCTAACACCCGTGATGGCTAGCGCTGCTGTGGAGTTTTCATTCCCATAGGTTAGCCATCTCCTGCATCAACACTTTCGTGTTGAAGAACACATCAAAGATATGCAATTATCCGTGTAAATTTCAAAATTGTCAAAACCATACTGTTTTTCCTACTCCAGGTGTAGGTTGATCTTAGTCATAATTTGGTTTCCAGTTCTGCATATTTTGGTTCTATTGTTATATGCTCTTCATATTCATATAGGATTTGGCATTTTCATTTTTTTTGTAGAGCGCATCTGATGAGTTTTGAATAAGTAAGGCGTAGCAAATTTATTGCCTGGAACTTTGTTGTATTTTATTATTTCTAACATCCGTGATGGTTAGCGATGCTGGTGGAGTTTTAATTCCCCCAGGTTAGCTCGCTCGGATCAAGAATTTTCTGTTGATGAAGAACGCATCAAAGATATGCAAGTATCCGTGTCAATTTCAAAATTGTCAAAACCCTACGGTTCTCTCTACTACAGGTATATGTTGATCTTAGTCAAAATTTGATTTCCAGTTCGGCATATTTTTGTTTTATCGTTATATGCTCTTCATATTCATATAGTGTTTGGCATTTTCAATGTTCTTGTAGAACGCCTTTGATGAGTCTTAAATAGACGAAACGCGCGTCAGGCTTAGCAAAATGTACTGCCTGGAACTTTGTTGTATTTTTTTTCTAACATCCGTGATGGTTAGCGCTGCTGGTGGATTTTTAATTCCCCCAGCTTAGGCATCTCCGGCATTAACACTTTTGTGTTTAAGAACACATCAAAGCTATTAAATTATCCGTGTAAATTTCAAAATTTTCAAAACCCTACGGTTTTTACTACTCCAGGTATAGGTTGATCTTAGTTATAATTTGGTTTCCAGTTCGGCATATTTTGGTTCTATCTTTATATCCTCTTCATGTTTATGTAGTGCTTGTCATTTTCAATTTTGTTTGGTAGAGGGCCTCTGATGAGTCTTGAATAGACGAAATGCGCGTCAAGCGTAGCAAAATGTATTGCCTTTAACTTTGTTGTATATTTTTATTTCTAACATCCGTGATGGTTAGCACTGATGGTGGAGTTTTAATTCCCCCAAGTTAGCCCCCTCCGGCATCAACATTTTTGTGTTGAAGAAAATATCAAACCTATGAAATTATCCGTGTAAATTTCAAAATTGTCAAAACCCTACGGTTTTTCCTACTCCAGGTAAGGTTGATCTTAGCCATAATTTGGTTTCCAGTTCAGCATATTTTGGTTTTATTGTTATATGGTATTCATATTCATATAGTGTTTGGCATTTTCAAATTTTTAGGTATAGCACCTCTGATGAGTCTTGAATAGACGAAACGCGCGACAGGCGTAGCAAAATTCATTGCCTGGAACTTTGTTGTATTTTTTTATTTCTAATATCCGTGATGGTTATCGCTGAAGGCGGAGTTTTAATTCCCCGATGTTAGCCCGCTGCGGCATCAACACTTTTGTGTTGATGAACACGTCAAAGCTATTAATTTATCCGTGTAAATTTCAAAATTGTCAAACCCTACGGTTCTTACTACTCCAGGCATAGATTGATCTTAGTCATAATTTGGTTTCCAGTTAGGCATATTTTGGTTTTATTAATATGGTCTTCATATTCATAAAGTGTTTTGCATGTTCATTTTTTTGGTAGAGCGCCTGTGATGAGTCTTGAATGGAACGTTTTTGTATTTTTTCTTTCTAACATACATAATGTTTAGCGATGCTGGTGGAGTTTTACTTCCCATAAGTTAGTCCGCTCCGGCATCAACACGTTTGAGTTGTTGAAAAACACATCAAAGCTATGAAATTATCCCTGTAAATTTAAAATTTGTCAAATACCCTACGATTTTTCTACTCCAGGTATGGGTTGATCTTAGTCATAATTTGGTTTCCAGTTCAGCATATTTTGGTTTTATTGCTATATTCTCTATATATTCATATAGTGTTTAAAATTTTCAATTTTTTAGGTAGAGCACCTCTGATGAGTCTTGAATAGACGAAACGCGCGTCAGGCGTAGAAAAAATTCATTGCATGGCACATTGTTGTATTTTTTTATTTCTAACACCCGTGATGGCTAGCGCTGCTGTGGAGTTTTCATTCCCATTGGTTAGCCATCTCCTGCATCAACACTTTCGTGTTGAAGAACACATCAAAGCTATGCAATTATCCGTGTAAATTTCAAAATTATCAAAACCATACGGTTATTCTTACTCCAGGTGTAGGTTGATCTTAGTCATAATTTGGTTTCCAGTTCTGCATATTTTAGTTCTATTGTTATATGCTCTTCATATTCATATAGGGTTTGGCATTTTCATTTTTTTTTTGTAGAGCGCATCTGATGAGTTTTGAATAAGTAAGGCGTAGCAATTTGTTGCCTGGAACTTTGTTGTATTTTATTATTTCTAACATCCGTGATGGTTAGCGATGCTGGTGGAGTTTTAATTCCCCAAGGTTAGCTCGCTCGGATCAAGAATTTTGTGTTGATGAAGAACGCATCAAAGATATGCAAGTATCCGTGTCAATTTCAAAATTGTCAAAACCCTACGGTTCTTTCTACTACAGGTAAGGTTGATCTTAGCCATAATTTGGTTTCCAGTTCAGCATATTTTGGTTTTATTGTTATATGGTATTCATATTCATAGTGTTTGGCATTTTCAAATTTTTAGGTATAGCACCTCTGATGAGTCTTGAATAGACGAAACGCGCGACAGGCGTAGCAAAATTCATTGCCTGGAACTTTGTTGTATTTTTTGATTTCTAACATCCGTGATGGTTATCGCTGAAGGCGGAGTTTCAATTCCCCGAGGTTAGCTCGCTCCGGCATCAACACTTTTGTGTTGAAGAACACATCAAAGCTGTTAATTTATCCGTGTAAATTTCAAAATTGTCAAAACCCTACGGTTCTTCCTACTCCAGGCATAGGTTGATCTTAGTCATAATTTGGTTTCCAGTTAGGCATATTTTGGTTTTATTAATATGGTCTTCATATTCATAAAGTGTTTCGCATGTTCATTTTTTTTGGTACAGCGCCTGTGATGAGTCTTGAATGGGTCAGGCGTAGAAAAATTTATTGGCTGGAACTTTTTTGTATTTTTTCTTTCTAACATACATAACGGTTAGCGATGCTGGTGGAGTTTTACTTCCCATAAGTTAGTCCGCTCCGGCATCAACACGTTTGAGTTGTTGAAAAACACATCAAAGCTATGAAATTATCCCTGTAAATTTCAAATTTGTCAAATACCCTACGATTTTTCTACTCCAGGTATGGGTTGATCTTAGTCATAATTTGGTTTCCAGTTCAGCATATTTTGGTTTTATTGCTATATTCTCTATATATTCATATAGTGTTTAACATTTTCAATTTTTTAGGTAGTGCACCTCTGATGAGTCTTGAATAGACGAAACGCGCGTCAGGCGTAGAAAAAATTCATTGCATGGCACATTGTTGTATTTTTTTATTTCTAACACCCGTGATGGCTAGCGCTGCTGTGGAGTTTTCATTCCCATAGGTTAGCCATCTCCTGCATCAACACTTTAGTGTTGAAGAACACATCAAAGCTATGCAATTATCCGTGTAAATTTCAAAATTATCAAAACCATACGGTTTTTCTTACTCCAGGTGTAGGTTGATCTTAGTCATAATTTGGTTTCCAGTTCTGCATATTTTGGTTCTATTGTTATATGCTCTTCATATTCATATAGGGTTTAGCATTTTCATTTTTTTTTGCAGAGCGCATCTGATGAGTTTTGAATAAGTAAGGCGTAGCAATTTGTTGCCTGGAACTTTGTTGTATTTTATTATTTCTAACATCCGCGATGGTTAGCGATGCTGGTGGAGTTTTAATTCCCCCAGGTTAGCTCGCTCGGATCAAGAATTTTGTGTTGATGAAGAACGCATCAAAGATATGCAAGTATCTGTGTCAATTTCAAAATTGTCAAAACCCTACGGTTCTCTCTACTACAGGTATATGTTGATCTTAGTCAAAATTTGATTTCCAGTTCGGCATATTTTTGTTTTATCGTTATATGCTCTTCATATTCATATAGTGTTTGGCATTTTCAATGTTCTTGTAGAACACCTTTGATGAGTCTTAAATAGACGAAACGCGCGTCAGGCGTAGCAAAATGTACTGCCTAGAACTTTGTTGTATTTTTTTTCTAACATCCGTGATGGTTAGCGCTGCTGGTGGATTTTTAATTCCCCCAGCTTAGGCATCTCCGGCATTAACACTTTTGTGTTTAAGAACACATCAAAGCTATTAAATTATCCGTGTAAATTTCAAAATTTTCAAAACCCTACGGTTTTTACTACTCCAGGTATAGGTTGATCTTAGTTATAATTTGGTTTCCAGTTCGGCATATTTTGGTTCTATCTTTATATCCTCTTCATGTTCATGTAGTGCTTGTCATTTTCAATTTTGTTTGGTAGAGCGCCTCTGATGAGTCTTGAATAGACGAAATGCGCGTCAAGCGTTGCAAAATGTATTGCCTTTAACTTTGTTGTATATTTTTATTTCTAACATCCGTGATGGTTAGCACTGATGGTGGAGTTTTAATTCCCCCAAGTTAGCCCCCTCCGGCATCAACATTTTTGTGTTGAAGAAAATATCAAACCTATGAAATTATCCGTGTAAATTTCAAAATTGTCAAAACCCTACGGTTTTTCCTACTCCAGGTAAGGTTGATCTTAGCCATAATTTGGTTTCCAGTTCAGCATATTTTGGTTTTATTGTTATATGGTATTCATATTCATATAGTGTTTGGCATTTTCAAATTTTTAGGTATAGCACCTCTGCTGAGTCTTGAATAGACGAAACGCGCGACAGGCGTAGCAAAATTCATTGCCTGGAACTTTGTTGTATTTTTTTATTTCTAATATCCGTGATGGTTATCGCTGAAGGCGGAGTTTTAATTCACCGAGGTTAGCCCGCTCCGGCATCAACACTTTTGTGTTGATGAACACATCAAGGCTATTAATTTATCCGTGTAAATTTCAAAATTGTCAAAACCCTACGGTTCTTACTACTCCATGCATAGGTTGATCTTAGTCATAATTTGGTTTCCAGTTAGGCATATTTTGGTTTTATTAATATGGTCTTCATATTCATAAAGTGTTTTGCATGTTCATTTTTTTGGTAGAGCGCCTGTGATGAGTCTTGAATGGAACGTTTTTGTATTTTTTCTTTCTAACATACATAATGGTTAGCGATGCTGGTGGAGTTTTACTTCCCATAGGTTAGTCCGCTCCGGCATCAACACGTTTGAGTTGTTGAAAAACACATCAAAGCTATGAAATTATCCCTGTAAATTTCAAATTTGGCAAAAACCCTACGATTTTTCTACTCCAGGTATGGGTTGATCTTAGTCATAATTTGGTTTCCAGTTCAGCATATTTTGGTTTTATTGCTATATTCTCTATATATTCATATAGTGATTAACATTTTCAATTATTTAGGTAGAGCACCTCTGCTCAGTCTTGAATAGACGAAACGCGCGTCAGTCGTAGAAAAAATTCATTGCATGGCACATTGTTGTATTTTTTTATTTCTAACACCCGTGATGGCTAGCGCTGCTGTGGAGTTTTCATTCCCATAGGTTAGCCATCTCCTGCATCAACACTTTCGTGTTGAAGAACACATCAAAGCTATGCAATTATCCGTGTAAATTTCAAAATTGTCAAAACCATACTGTTTTTCCTACTCCAGGTGTAGGTTGATCTTAGTCATAATTTGGTTTCCAGTTCTGCATATTTTGGTTCTATTGTTATATGCTCTTCATATTCATATAGGATTTGGCATTTTCATTTTTTTTGTAGAGCGCATCTGATGAGTTTTGAATAAGTAAGGCGTAGTAAATTTATTGCCTGGAACTTTGTTGTATTTTATTATTTCTAACATCCGTGATGGTTAGCGATGCTGGTGGAGTTTTGATTCCCCCAGGTTAGCTCGCTCGGATCAAGAATTTTCTGTTGATGAAGAACGCATCAAAGATATGCAAGTATCCGTGTCAATTTCAAAATTGTCAAAACCCTACGGTTCTCTCTACTACAGGTATATGTTGATCTTAGTCAAAATTTGATTTCCAGTTCGGCATATTTTTGTTTTATCGTTATATGCTCTTCATATTCATATAGTGTTTGGCATTTTCAATGTTCTTGTAGAACGCCTTTGATGAGTCTTAAATAGACGAAACGCGCGTCAGGCTTAGCAAAATGTACTGCCTGGAACTTTGTTGTATTTTTTTCTAACATCCGTGATGGTTAGCGCTGCTGGTGGATTTTTAATTCCCCCAGCTTAGGCATCTCCGGCATTAACACTTTTGTGTTTAAAAACACATCAAAGCTATTAAATTATCCGTAAGGCTGTCTATTTTAAAAAGGGAAAATCCATTTTATTCCCTTTTCCCTTGTAAACCTCAACTGTAAGCATTTATTTTATAATACTGCAAAAACTGTAGCCATTATTAACTTTTATTCAACAAACAAATATATATACAACGAAATTTCACATCATAAACACTAAATACAAGCTCACTTTATAAAATGTGTACATTTGCACAATTTCGGGAAAGTTCCCGAAACAAATAAAAATCTAACAGTTTGCTTACTCTTGAGAATCATACAATTTAAAATGTTTCGGGAAATATCCCGAAAAATCTTATCGCATATATCACTACATTTCTTTAAAATTTTAAGAATAAAATATTTCGGGAAAAATCCCGAAACAAGTCAAAATCCTACAGTTTGCTTACTCTTGACAATTATACTATTTAAAATGTTTCGGGAAAAATCCCGAACAATCTTTTCAAATATATCACTACATTTCTACAAAATTTTAAGAATAAAACATTTCGGGAAAAATCCCGAAACATGTAAAAATCAAACAGTTTGCTTACTCTTGACAATCATACCATTTCAAATGTTTTGGGAAAATTCCCGAAAAAATCATAACAAATATATCACTACATGTACATTTCTACAAAATGTTAAAGAAAAAAAATGTTTTCGGAAAGATCCCGAAACAAGTCAAAATCTAACACTTTTCTAACTCTTGACAATCATACCATTTAAAATCTTTCGGGAAATATCCCGAAAAATCTTATCAAATATATCACTATTTTTCTACAGCATTTTTAAGGAAAAAATCGTTATTAAGAAAGTTCCCGAAGCAAGTCAAAATCCAAGGCTTTGCTGACTCTTGACAATCATAACATTTAAAACACTTTCGGAAAGTACATGAAATTAATCTTGTCAAATGTATCACTACATTTCTACAAATTTTGAGTAAAGATAATAGTTTCAGGCAAGTCAAAATCAAACATTTAACCTACCCTTGACACACGTACCATTTAACACTTCTGGAAATTTTCCAAATAAATCTTATCTAATATATCATATTTCTTGAAAATTAGAAAAGAAGTGGTTTCAGAATGGTTCCCGACTCGTATGTTTCTAGCATATAGAATTTCAGAAAAATTAGAAAAAAAAGGCTACTTTATTTCATTATGTTTCTTACAGACTTACAATAGGTAGGGAAATGCAAAATAATAACTTTCATACATTTTCTTTTGAAGATGCAATTTTTGTCATACAATACATATGATTGTTGAAAATAACACAACTGTCACAATGTTAGGTAAAAATTGTCTGAAGCATTGAAACAAATTCACAAATCACTCAACAAGTATTTTACTCAGTTTTAAAATAGTTTAGTACATGTATGAAAGCCCAAAGGAGCATTTCTTTTATATTTTAAAAATCTATGTACAGAATTTGTGATGAAGAATAAAATAAAATACCTAAAACTTACACCCTTGGTTTAAAATACATTTAAAAAAGTGACAGTGGTGGTGACTACATTGTAATTAAAAGAAAATATACACAACATATAGACACAATACAACTTTTTTGACTGGAACTAAGACTTAGAAGACCTTATAAGATTTAGTGTGGAATCAGACTTTTTTAACCTCCATAGTAATTAAAAATCTGATCAAAATAAACAGGTGTGGACACAGAAAATTTATGGCCTGCATTCTGCATCAGTAATGAAAAAAAAATTCATGCCAATATGTATAAACCTCTAAATGGTCATCATTTAAAATATGAAATGCAAGGTTACAGAGAAACTGACCTAAATCAAAAACAAAAATATCAAATACAGACTTTATTAAGTCAAAGGGTTTTCAAATGTTCTAATGAATTTGCAGAAAAAAGGTAATTGATAGGAATCATGGTCAGGAAAATGCAAAAAATCAATAAATGCACCTTTTCAATACATGTAGTCTGATAAAAAAAATGTAATATGCAGTAAGTTTTTTGTCACCTGCATGATCAAGCTAGTTAACATTGCAGTAATGTAGTGAATGCACATCAACATGTGTAATGTGTACATACATGAGGCATTTGATATATATATACAGTAGTCAGTAATAACATATAAATAAAAAATCTACAAACTAGACACAAAACTTCCTGGCTATACAACAGAGTATTTGTGTTTCCATGTAAATGGTTTTCATTCTGTTGGTCTACACTACAGCATGCTTCAGTCATTTAACATACTTCTTTCTACCTCTCATAGTACAGTTTATATTTTATATCTGAAATCATAAATATTATAATATATAACTGCTTCCGAATTCCTAAGGCCTGGAATTCAAGTCTCGGACTTGAGTTCGAGTTTTTTCTCAATTACCACATAGCAACTTTAAAATTCTCAAGTTTGTATTGACTAAAACAAATATTTAATCTCAACTCAGCCAAGAGTTTTGCAGAAATTGGGGTTTGCATATTACCTTAGCAGTGTATGTTAATGTTGTACCATTAGACAATTCAAATGTAACTTCCTTCATTTGCTTTGTAAATTAACTAGAATCTAACCACTTATACTTTTAACTGACACTAGCTACAATAATGTAGCTCCTTTTTGTTTCTTTTTATATGGATGGATAAAATAATGTAGCTCCTTTTTTTCTAATAGACGGAGGTACAAAGAGATATCAGAATGTCAAGTGTTAATGCTGCCGTTTCTTGAAACCATATACATGTCTTGGCATTTAGTGACATTTGTTGCAAGCAAGTCAAAAACTGTTTTATCAAATTATTCTGATTCAAGCTTAAAATGACTTAATTTTGCATAAATAATACTAGTTTTACATTGAGCACTCAAAACTATTTTAAATAAACTAATAAGACATCTGAAGTCTGATATAATTGAGCAAGTATTGAGTGTCTTCTTTCACTTGCACAGGTACTTTGCCATGGCAATTAAATCAAATGATGCAGAACAAAACAATGTATCATTTGCACTGTAAAAAAGCCACATTTTCCTGTTGGAATCCAAATAAAATATGTGAACAGACAGTGTGTTCTACATGTACAGTATGTTGTTTAAAGATAGGTATTATAAATTAATTATTGCATGACATGTTGAAGTAATGAAAGAAATACATTTATTAAACCACACAATAACCTACCTGAGAAACTCTGTGTTGGTTTATCAGCTGTGTTCAACATGTTATTAGAAGTCTCTTGTAATTCCATAATTGTCCTGTAAACAACAATAACAACAATGTATTAATTTTTTTGCTTTGTTCCCTCATCTCTTAATTTAAAACATACAACAACTGGTTACAATTACCAATAACTAACCATGAACATTTATTTATACACAGACCATTTGTGAACCCAACTGTAAAATCAAAATACATAAATGTTATCATGGCAAATTCATTTCCTGTTTATTAGCTTATTTATTAGCTGTTGTTTTTACTAGTGTTTCGTACTAGCGTAACATAAAGGCTAGAAAAAAATAACTATCTTTCACTATATGAATAAAAAAAAAGAACATTATACATATATGTTCTGCTATCAGTTTTGCAATTAACAGTTTCACTCTATAGCTATAGTTTTTAGGTTAGACAACAATAACGGAAAATTTCCTTAAAAAATATCATTTAAGGGCAATGCCTCTTATAAGTAGTGGTCTGACGACTATTTGTTTTGTAAGCAACCATTATAGTTTTCAAGTTATATTGTAAAAACTTAAAATTTTGTCAACAATAATAATTTAAGGGCAATAACTCCTACAATAACTTCTGACAAATAGGAAATTTGTTAGAGCTTAATGCACTGATCAATTTATGTTAACATGGTTAATGCCAATGGTTTTCTCTGTAGCAATTACTTTTTCTGATGTATTGACCAAAAACTTGTGTTAACACATTTGGAATCTTTGAAAATATGGTATCAATATTGTGGGAGGAGTCTACGATTAGAAAAAGAGAAAAGAAATTGTTACAGAGAGAGAGAGTGATTTTAACACATCATTGTACATGTACTTTGCTATAACATTTGGAATAATAAAAATTGGAATTATACTTCTCGCATCTTAATTAATATAAAATTAAGAACATTACATAATGTAAATGAGACAACCAATAACCCTTTTGTCTTATTTTTATGTAATAAAACAATTACAGTCTTTGTATCAGTTGATATAAGTTTTAATTGGCTGAAAAATTAACATTCATCTCTGCCTTAGGTGTTGGACAATATTAATATTTGAGTCTATTAAAACTTATAACAACCTCTAAAAAGACAATAATTGAATAATATGTTAAACTGTATCTTTCCATACAAAATCAGTTTGGATAAGAATAAACAGATTTTCTTTTTCCTAATTTATAACAGAAGTTAAATTAATGTACAAAATGTTCAACATAAACATGTGTTGTTCAAGATTTGACCTTATATTAGAAAGAACTAGTTATAACTAAACTAGTTAACATAAATCATTGACACTTTAGTGTCCCAGGAGACTGATCTTTATAGCAACAGACAGGAACAATGGTTACAACATTGAAGAAACTAGAGTAAAAAAACCTGTCCATTGATACCCCATCCCCCCCCCCCCCACCGCTCACAATTACTTTGAAAATTCAGGTGTTCTTAATTATGAACTTAAAACTTTATCTAGTTAAACGTGAAGGCGGAGTTGCAGATAAAACATGTAACCATCCCCCATCCCCCAAAGAATGGTATCCCCTAATGTCAATGACAAAGTCCATGTTTTTCTATGGGAAACCTCCAATAATATTCTGATCAAAATGTTTAATATCCGGTGCACATGGCAATATATGACCAAGATTCTGTGTAAGTTTCAATAAATTCCATTCAGTGGTGTAGGAGTTGCAAATAAAAGATGGGCATCCCCTTATGTCATGTATGTCCATGACAAAGTCCATGTTTTTCTATGGGAAACCCCAAATATTATTCCAATCAAAATGTTAAATATCTCCTGCACAATGGCACTATGTGACATGGATTCTGTGTAAGTTTCATCAAATTCCATTCAGTGGTGTAGGAGGAGTTGCACATAAGAGATGGGTATCCCCTTATGTCAATGACAGTCCATGTTTTTCTATGGGAAACCCCAAATATCATTCTGAATAAAATGATAAAAATCTCCTGCACAATGACACTATGTGACAAGGATTCTGTGTAAGTTTCAACAAATTCCATTCAGTGGAGTAGGAGGAGTTGCACATAAGAGATGAGGACCCCCTTAGGTCAATGACAAAGTCCATGTTTTTCTATGGGAAACCCCAAATATCATTCCAATCAAAATGTTTAATATCTCATGCACAATGGCACTACGTGACAAGGATTCTGTGTAAGTTTCATTAAATTCCATTCAGTGGTGTAGGAGGAGTTGCAAAAAAGAGAAAGTGAAACGGACAGACCGATGGGTGGATGGACGGACGGACACCATGATCACTATATACCCCCCCCCCCGCTTTTCAAGCGGGGGTATAATAATTTGTGTATATTAAATCGTAATACTTCTTTCATCTGGGAAAATGGTAATGCATACAAGAAAAGGAAATTCTAATATGACGTACTTCAAACACTTAAGAAACAAACATCTATTGAAATATTCAATAAAATATGGCTGTTCCAGCCATTTCAAAAATCATACGCCTCTGCTGATGTTTTTGCTGGCCTTTTTTTATTATTCCTATATTACCTTTGTATTCGAAAATCCAATAGAAAAAATGTTCCAACATGAACATGTCCATATTCTTTACAGTGCCTTTATTGTTTACATGTCACAAAATCTGCCTTGAGTTTTGCTACATGTTGTAGGTTGTGTTTTCAGTTTTCTGTTTAACTAACCTTAAAAAATATATATGTAAAACTACTTTTGTGGTAATAAAGAAATAAATATACAACATGGGGAGGTAACTAAGGATACTTTTAGGTACAGGTCTATGGACGGAGATTTGAAAACCAACCCTTTTCATATATTTTCGGATGTTTTAAATGGGACCCAATCAAATAGTAATACTGAATTATTAAATCAGACCTATTCATATATATTTTATTACTGCACATCCCCATTGACAAAATAGTACACTCACTACCAAAATGATCAAGTGTTGTCAATGGAACACTTTGTTTTGTAAAATAATTGTGGTCTACATTGACAATTTCGAAATCTCAAACTCTCGCAAATTCGACGAGAACAGGGCGTGGGGAGGGTAAGAGATATTGCTGTGATGTAATTGTATATTAAAATTGCCTAATGTTTATTCGTTAATTGCTTACTATTACCCGACACTTTACATTGATGAAAGGTAAAAATGAAAGACCAATAAAAGACCGACATAATACGACAAAAAAAAGTAAATTTAAATAATGATTTTTATATGAAAATTAGATTTTAAAAACAGTTTTTTTAATCAAAATAAGACGTCTAAATCAGTAAAAATCAGTGGTAAAAATGCAAGAGCAAACAGAAGGAAAATAAATATCTTTATTATAAGAGAAAGTCACAGATATTGATTTTTATTTATTTTAAGAGTTAAACATTTTATTTTAAATAATTTTTAAAATGCAATTTATATTTGGATACTTATAGAATGAAATAAAACATACGTAGATCGTATATGAAGTCCTTTAAACTAACATAAATTAAAAAAGCTAATAAGTAAACGAAATTTTGAAAAATGTAATTAAATACAATGAAAAATAATTCAATTTTAATTAAGCAGCAGTTTATATAATTTAAAGAAACACAAAATTTTTATATTTCATAAATTGTTTTGCAAATATACGGGTCTTCCTCTATAAAAAATTTATTTTTTTGTTTTATTTTAAAAAATTCGGAGCTCCACAGAAACAACATGATAACTGTCGATCTTACACCCCACAGAACCATGTGACTATGAGATTTCGAAAAGGTCAATAGGCTTAACATGCTCAATATAAGAATTGAGGCATGGATATATTTACTAGATAATTTACAACTATACCCATTGATATATTTTTCAATGAAAAAGGCTACCCTTTCATATATTTTCAAAAGGTAAAAAAGTGACACACTCGACCCCCCCTCCCCTCCCCCTTGTGATATGGTGTCTAGTCGTTTCATACCATGTTCATTTTGTACCATGACCATTTCGTACCCAAATTTACCATTTCGTACCAAGATTTTGCCAGTTCGTACCATATGCTATTTCGACATTGACAGTTTCGTACCATATATGATTTAATTGTGTTACTTGTTTATTTTAATATTTCAAATACCAGTATTTATAAGCATGTTAATTTATGAGTTTTATTAAAAATAATAATTTAACAAAATACAGAACTAGCTTGCTATAATATCTTTGATGTTCATTGGAATGTGAATGATAAAAGGAAAATGCGGTTTGGTTGTTAAAACAATGATTTTCAATTGTCCTTGTATAGATGGGATATGTCCAAGCCAACATAGAAAATCCTCTTTGACATTTGGGCCCAGTATATACAGAATTAAATCTCCATCGGCCGTTTGCTCCGACTCAGCGCCCGCAATGTTTATGAGCCGAACAATCATACTTGTTATGTTATAAGATAACACTTTGTGACAATTCAAGTTTAAAATTCATATATTTAATTTTGTGTATCATTCATTATCTATCTTGTTATTGCAAATAATATGTACTATATATTGTTGTTGTGCATCATTTTAATTGTAGCTATGATAACAAATAAAAAATAAAAATAACCTTTATGTCTATCATTCTATTAAAAATAAATATTGGATCCAAACCTAAAAATAGTACATAACATCAACCATTAACAATTAAGATGTGGTATGAAATGGACATGGTACGAAATGGTTTTTTATGGTACGAAATGGCAGGTACGAAACGACTATAAACCTGTGATATTATACAATTAATGACTTTGATATAGGTCGCTATCAGGATTTATCAGCCAGAGAAAATGTAATATTCACCGAGCCGCTAGGCGAGGTGAATATACATTTTTGAGGGCTGATCAATCCTGATAGCGACCGTATATCAAAGTGATTAATTGTTTTATTACATGAATAAAACCACCATCTCACTTGATCCGAAAAACAGAGGATGTTTTTTCTACTGGAGCCCCTGTTTACATTTTGTAATTGTTGTTACCCTTAATACTTTTATTTAATACTGCATTCTGATATCAATTTGCTGGTAATCCTGAAATTACAGTTGCAAATATTTAGAAGAGTATAAATAAATCAACATATCGCAGAGCCGACGTTTCTCCCATTTGTTGTTGTCACGCACGATGTACAATTAATACAATCGATTTTATTGGACAAATGAATTTGTTAAGACGGCTATTCTGATTGGCTAAAACATAAAAACCAGGTCGATATCGTATTCCGCTTGACTACTATGCAGCGGAATCGTGCAGCGTACAAACATTTAATGTAATTTTAGTACTGTTGCGATTTATCGTGACCCAAAAGTTGTTTTTAAACCAATCAAAAACACGCAAAATTATATTCATGTAATAAATATTAATGATAACCAAAAAATTAAAAAAGGTAAACATAATAACAATATTGTATATTTGTTTAACTTAAGCACTGTCTACATGCATTGACATAAGGAAATGCAATAAAACGCAAAAGTAACTATTACTTCGTCTTCATTTACTTCAATCTTAAAAAGTTTTCAATCTTAACTGTTGTGTCCCCTTAATGGCCTAATTGGCATATTTATGAGAATATATAACGACTCGCCCCACTCTTGAGTCGCCCCATATTAATAACGAGTCGCCCCACCTTTAATAACTAGTCGCCCCACTCAATAACGACTCGCCCCACATATATAAAAATATATTTTATAATATAAATTTATATATAATATAAATAAATACATTGATAGTATAATTTTTTTAATTTGCGTATATTGTACTGCTCGGTGTTTTAATTAATCGCGTCTTCCTCTAAATGTAAAACTATTCAATGCTGCCTGTAAATTAAAGTGTAGAATACTGTTAATCTTACATACTATTGAAAACAGTTTAAAAATACAAGGTTGTCTTATTGTTAACAAATATCTAACGTGCTTGCTTATTCAAACTACACCGAGACAGTTAACAAGAGACCATAAAAACAACGATTGTACTTAATATGTAAAGGGGACAGGCATACGCTTTAGGAAAAAAACCATACTGCATACTAGCAGTAAAAAATTCTGATCATTTGGATGCAATTTATCTCTTTACCGGAGTTTTATGTAAATAATTTTTAGTCTTTTTTTTTAACTAAACCAATGAATTATCACTTATTAAATGATTTTCAGGTACGAATTAAAGAATATACTAGTACTGCCTCCCTCTTTTTCATTTTTTTCCTTTCTTCCTCACCCGTTGCTCCTTTCTCTCTCCCCTTTGTTCCTTTCTCCCTTCCCATCACAGTTAATCACGATTGTAAACAAACAAACATTCAGTTATAATTACCACAATTAATTAAAGAAGAGAAGATGAGTTCACTTTAATCTCAAGAGATCCACCGCCAATTAAACACCTAGCAATAAAATATATATGCAAATTAAATAATTTATGGTATACATTCAATTAAATATATTTAAATATGTTTTAAGATATTAAATTTATAAACTTATATTATATATTTTACCTATGTGGGGCGAGTCGTTATTTAGTGGGGCGACTCGTTATTAACATGGGGCGACTCGTGATGGGGCGACTCGAGAGTGGGGCGAGTCGTTACGATACCATTTATGACACATGAGGTCACACATATTCATCGTAATTTAGATTTTAATGTACAGTTGTTTCAATCTTGATTTGTATTTGACTTACTTCTATTAATTTCTGAACTAAAATAGACCAAACAATAAATCGCTGACACTTGTCGCACACAGAATTATTTGAAATACTGTTACACTACCGCCTGTGGCCTGGGCTAAGCAAGTATCTTCGCCTTACCGGTGTATCCAGTTGCCATACTGGGTTCCAAAATTTACATATTATAATTCTGCATATGGACAGGTACCAGTTAAAATGCGGCGATTTACAGCATGAGACTTGGCGAAAAGCAGACGAAAGTGATTTTGACCAAGTGTAATGAAATTCGTGAGTAGAATTTTTATTATCAATATTTGTGTTATTTTCCCATATTCTCGTTATTTGACAGTGACAGGATTCTTTTGTAGCTATCTAAAAATGAGTAATCACATCGTAGCCCTAGCTGACACTACGACATCTGTAAGTGTAGCTGCTGAAAAGTAGGGCCATTGACCTTTTCGAATAGTCAGAACACTGTAAATTCATTTTATTTATTTGCTGTTTCTACTGTTATCTGCTTTGGGAAAAATAAAAAAATGTTAACCTGTGAATGGACTCACCTCTAGCTCCCCCCCCCCCCATGACCATGTACAGAACCATGCGTCCCTAAAACATAAGGACATATTCACACTAAGTTAAACACTTACAAATACTAATTTTTTCAGCAGACTGTTGTATTATGAAATAAACTACCAACCACTGTTGTTCTGCAGCCTGATCCTGATCATTTCAGACAGGCTTTGAACAATCTAAACATAGCTTAGATATATATAGCAAAACACTCATGACTGTTTTTAACTCCTTATCAATTCCATCTCTAATTTTAATTAAATTTCCCAATTTTTATTCAATTACAATAGTTCCTGTAGATGTCTTCCTGTCATCTTTAACTTTTATCTTTTTTTTTTGCACTGCCACACACCTTCTAGTTACACACAAAAGGGGAGTCTAGCAGTATTTATTATAGGATTAAACACCGTTTTCAATGGATTTATCGGTATATCAACAAGACCAACTCACTCACAAACAATGATATGTTTGTGAGTGAGTTGGTCTTTTTGATATGCAGATAAATCCATTGAAAACTGTTTAATCTTTAAAAGTCTTTAAAATTGCATTAAGGAATTAATTTATCTAACGTGTTTCTCAACTTCATATTTCTTGTGTATTTGGTAGCGGGATTGACTGAACGTATGAATATTTTGTTTATTTTTACGTGCGATTATTCCATAAACCATTTTCTGATTTTAATAAACACAATTAAGTTTTATATCAATCAATAACCTTATTTTCTGTATCGAACACAAGGAAAGTTTTAAATTTAGCAAATCATTTAGGATAATTCATCAAACAAATAATTTATAAGCTGATTGCTACTTTCGATATTGAAAGCCGCCATCTTTGTTTACATATCATTGGTTACGGTAAAAATAGTTCGGTCAACGTCATTTATCCAAATATAAATTAAGTCAACTTCATTTATCAAGAAATAAATTTTGTTGAAAACCTCTACCGGAAGTAATCTCAACCAATGAAATAAATGTATTTCTAAATATGCAAAATCATATTAGAATTATAGATATATGAAATAGAATGCTTTCAACCAATTAGCAGATCATTAGATATATTGATTTATATATTAATTTATAGTCCATTCTTATATTATGGAATTTCTTAATTCTAATTTAAGTATTTAAGGATTGTTTTCAATTGCTGGTTAGATTATTGGATATAAACGACTTTGGGTCGATTTACACTGAATAAACCGCGAAGCGGTAAACTTATGTTGCAGCGTAAATCGATCCAAAGTCTTTTATATCCAAAAATCTAACCAACAATTGAAAACAAACCTTATATTTAAAATTCTATAGTAAAAATGAAGTAACATGAACAATATTTTACAAGTAATCAAATAATATTTGCAATTCACAATTTTAGTGTCGTCACTTGTTGTTTGCCAAAGAATTCATGTATAGTCAACATCATCAATACATCTTATTATGACGTCACAATCAGTTACGTGCTGAAAAACCAAGTTAGGTTATACGAAATAACCAACTTTGCTCATGTATAGAGTATTTAAACGAAATTAAAATATTAAAAATATAATTTCTATTGAATCAAAACCATGACAAAATTACAAACTTCAAAGCCCCAGAAAATGTACTTATCTCACATGGGAGAGGGGTGGGTAACTAATGGTACAATTTTAGGTACAGATTTGGGGGTAAATGCGCCCTATGTATATACTTTCAGGAGTTATAAAACGCGACCTTATCATATATTTTAATTTCTAAACCAGACCTATTCATAAATTTAATTACCTACCCACCCTCCATTAGGAGGCGGGTCATTAAGTAATGTATTCACTTTGGCAAAATTTTGTCCGTCACAGATTTTGTGTGAAACCGTTTTTATCCAAAAACCACAATATTAAGAGCTCAAACTTGCAGGGATTAGTACAATTAACAAACAGCGTTCTTTTTTTTGATTAATTTAATTATTAATGAGATATTCACTAATTAAGGTTTCTTTTCTTTGTTCAATGCTGTCTGCACTGTTCTATAAATAACCAATGTTGTCGATCGGTAACAGGTATTTGAATATATCACATGGTTGTGCATTTGTGCTTGTAAAAATGTCACGTGACATAATTTTAAAAGATAGTGAAAAGGTGTAGATTATAAATTATCTATTGTATTACACTTTTATAAAATATATTAACTTTTTTATTAATTAAATTATTACAGAGATATTCCCTAATTAATGTTTCTTTGTTCATTGATGTGCACACTGTTCTATAAATAGCTTACACAGCTACAGCTGCAGTTTAGATAGATAACACAGTGGATTTAAATATACCCACATGTTTTTGAATGCCAATTCATTATATTGAGGAGGGGGGAATAATTTAATAAAAAAAAATCTCAGATTTTATCTATCCTTCACGTTTGTTTATTTTTTAATTAAATAATTTTTCTTATTGTTGATAGTTTCCTTGTCGAATCAGGATTAAAACAATGTCGGGTGTACTTTTCAGCATATTGTTGTCATTGGGAACAAATGGCTGAATGAAGAAAATTTTCTGTCAGAAATAATATAACAAGATGTTGAAGTTTTTTGCTGCAAGTGGCAAAATATTGACAGATTGAAAAAAAAAAGCGCTTGAATCCTGCGTGTACACCCATGATCTTGACTTTGCATTTGGTAATATATTGTTCAACATTTGTGCTAGAAAACAAATTTGGCAGGTGGGCGAGTCGTATTCGTGTGAATACATTCCTCTAGTTTATTGTACAGTGAAGCGGCATATAAATGTGCGCTAGTGAATGGCTGTCATAATTTAGAAAGGTGGAAACATAATTTAATGGCTGAATAATGAATCATGCAAATCGCAGAATTCAGACTTAAAATAACAACTCTATTAACAGTAACGATGATTATGGTTTAAAAAATTGAGTTGTTTTCAATTAAATTTAAACGACTTCAACCAATAACTTGCGCATGTGCGAACTAAATTCATTGGAATTTTAACACGGCTTTGTTTACATAGCGAATGCAGGATGTCATATTATTAGAATTTCTCACAACTGAAAAATTTCAAACATTTTTGTGCATTCCTTTCAACTAATTAACATTCATTTATTATCACTGCATAATGCATGTTTCATCCATGTAGCCATACATACTATAGGGATTTGGTTTCAGCAAGTGATTTTATTGGAGCACTTAATTTGTTACTAGTCACTCTGCTTTCGATGAGAATTTATGAATTCTCCTTCCCCATGGGTTTGGTACAGATAGTACTATATAATTGTTTTAAACTTAAAAATACAAAAATAAACACAAAGTAGTATATGTTTCATGTTATCATAAAAATGCTTTAAATTGCAAATAGCTGTAACCAAATAATAAAATTTAATTTATTAAAACAGTCACCAGTGATCTACTGAAGAAGCCTTGAAGGCTCCCAGAAAGCTAATAAGGTGGCTACACCCATCACCATGAAATGATCCAATACTATACCACATACAGATACAGACAAAGCATTCAAACAAAACTACTCCTTGACATTATGACAGAATTTCCATATCCAGCATAATTTTCTGATAAGTTGCAGAATAGATTTTAAAAGTTTATTAATAGACTTAGACTATTACCTACATGTATAGTTTAGCATATTTAGAGGTCTGGGTTTCCTCCATGTACTCAGACTTCCTCGCCCAATATAAATTCGATGTGGCGATATAGCAGCAGAAAAACTGTTGAAAGTGGTGTTAAACACCATTCACACAAACAAGTCATTTTGATTAGGTTAATTTGCAAACATAATCAATTTACACATAGCTAGATTAAATAATCGAGTAATAATTTAATCAGTGCTAAAAACTTAATGATTGCATCCACTTGACAGTAATGTTGCTGTAAGACAATGATAATCTGTTTTTATCATGAATAACAGATCATGAATAGGTTTTGATCTTCATTAAGGAAGGACTTATCCTGATCCTGATTAATTTAACACTGGAAGTCATCAGAACACTTAAAGATTAAAGATGTTTCTGTTTAACAAATTAAACAAAATTTTTTGTCATAGCTTATTCAAAGCAAATTCTAAAATTTTATTGAATTCTATTGAGGGGTTTTCAAACATGAAAATATTACAAGACCCCATATACTCTAGTGACCAAGAAATGCATTAATTAATTTTTAAGATTAAGATACTTAAAAGTGCAGACAACAATATTTGTACCATTTTGCAACAAGTAAATATATTTACCCAACTCTAGTGCTTAGTGTACATGCATCTTCTATAATCTGTATAACATGAGTAATAAACTGCATGAACTTTACTTGAACTTTAATGGGAACTTGAAATAAGATAACAGATCTGTTGCTGTCAATCAAATTGTTGAAAAGTTACAACTTTCAGAAATGTGAACATTATATTCAGTAATCCAACATACCACTTGATTACAAGTGAAGGAATTAAGATTTAAGATTCCATGTAACAAGATTTTAATAGAAGGTGAGTTAATAATAATTGAACTGTCCATTGGAAATTTTACACTAGTGTAATTTAATTACATGAAATAATACACTAGTGTACGGAAGTAATACACTGGTGGAAAGACGACACTGTTACATACACATGTATAAATAATTTTAATAAGGAAACATGCAAATTTATTTTTTGTGTGGGATTTATGCACATTTTTGAGTTGAAGTTATATTGTATAAAATATTACTTCTAATGATTTTTTTTTCAGATACTAGTATCAACCCAACATGTATGGTAAACATGGTAAAGGAGTATGCAAGTATAGGCACATCCATGCCATGGAAGCATAGTCATGACTAAGGTAATAACTGTTATTTATTATACTAGTATGTCTCCCATCTACATGTATGCTGTTTTTCTGTCTGCCAGATGCACAACTCATATTCTTGCTTATGCACAGTACCTATTTTTTCACAGACTGATTTAAATACATGCATTTCTGAAGGAGTTTTGAAATTTGCTTTCTTATCTTGAAGTTGCAGACATTTTTTGTTTTGTTTTACTGTTTGTCTTTTCTGATATCCAAAGTGTGAAATATTAAAACATCCCTGCCATGAATATATGAACCATTCATGAACTGTTAATGAATATAAGGCTAAATCAGTTCACACAATTATGAACTGTATTCATGTATTTACATTTTTTTAATCCCTTAAAATTCATTGCAAGAGGCAGTCTGTGCCATAAACATTTTTGACTACTTCTTCAGACTTAGACCTGCTAGGTATCACTAGTCCAAACTTTATTTGACTAGTTTTAAAAAAAAAACAACTACAAGTTAAAAAGTCAAGATTTTGTGTAATTTTTTCATTTTACTGAATTTACGTGATTTTATGACAATATAAAACCAATGAAAAGATTCTATTTTAAGTCCCAATTTTTTCGCTTTTGCTATCACTTGGCATCTGTCGTTTGTCGTAAACTTTTTCAAAAATCTTCTCCTCTGAAACCACTGGGCCAATTTTTTTCAAACTTAGCCACAATCATCCTTAGGGTTCCTAGTTTCAAATTTGTACCCAGGGTGTTGATCAACAAACAAAGATGGCCGCTGTTACTAAAAATAGAACATGGGTGTCAACACATGTTTTTGATCATAACTCAAAATTATAATAGCTATCTGAGAAAACCGTTACTTCAAATTGATCATCAGCACATTAAGTCTACAATAGTTGCTATTAGTGTGAAGTTTTGTATTGGCTTCTTGTAGGAGTTATTGCCCTTGAATGACTATTTTTAGGTACTTTTGAGCTAATTTCAATTTCTGAGAATTTCAACAAAAGCCATGATAAAAAGAATTCAAATTTGTTCAAATTAATGGCTGTTCCTTCTTCATAATGAGGAGATAATAGGAAATAGGAATAGTTTTCTTATTTGACTTCTAGGTTTACATGTTTATATAAATTTAAAACTTCTCAAATTTAATGAGAATCTGTGAAAACTTTCAACTCAGTTGCAAAATATATATTAAAATAAATGGTACAGAAACCATGGCAACAGTTTTTAATTTTTAAGTGATTTTGTTGATTTTATAAGCATACATAAATTTGGTCCTATTTCTATTCTTCAAAGTACAACCATAGATATATAAACAGTGTACAGTCTGTGTTTGATTCGGGTAGGTTATTAATGGTTAAAAAATCTCAATACCTGTAATCATTTTGTATTAACTTGAAAATGTTGTTATTTTTTTGTCAGATTGAATGTAAAAAGGCAAAGAAATAATAATGGAAAGATGTATGCCAAAGGCAGCTACTTGTGGGAAAAAAAATAAAGACTTGATTTGACTCAGGCAAAGGAACATTGGTACATGTTTTTGATTGTATTATTCAAAACAGATCGTTGAAACAAGGTACATGCATTGGTATATGTTTATAGAATAAATATAGCAGACCAACTGAAACCTCTATAATATAGCAGACCAACTGAAACCTTTCCTGTATAAGAGGCTATACCCACAGTTGAACATTTTGTCCCCACCAGATAATATTTTGTGAGCACAATAATTATTTCATGCAAACAACTTTTAAAGTTGTTTGCATGAAATAATTATATTTTGTGTGCAACGTAATATTTATATTTTTTACATGTACACAAATGGTCTTAGAAATAGAATAAAATTTATATAAGAAATTTATAGCTAAATATGCATGTGATATGTTTAAATATCAGGTATTTTGGCATATTTTCAATAAATAAAAACAAAATATATTTATACAGGTGATTGTAACAGTGAGGAAGAGAAAATGTGTGGCAAAAGGTATTTTTAATAATATGTTTTATTTTTCGATCACTGGGATAAATTATCCACTTTAGTGATTTATATTTTTAAGAATCCTTTCTTAACATCTACCGTACGCTTTGTACATTTTAGTCCTATCTCAGTTAACAGAGAGAATTTTAATAACACTAATTATTCGAAGAAGAAGGGGTATACTTGGTTCGTAACATAACTTTCGTTACATTTTTCTTCTTACCACAACCACTGAAAATTTTGAAAATATGTGACATTACCATGTGGTCCTATATTGCGATTACCGATTTCAGGTCCGTTGCATATTTACTTCCTGTTTACCGACTCAGTCAATTAAATGATGTGTATAGCTGGGGTATACTGAGAGAGCAGTAGCTCACAGCTTACTAGTTTTGGAATGGATAATCCTTTGCTTTATTTTCAAGCAAAGCTAGCTCACATTTTAAGCATAGGGCCCTAGAAAAAAATGGGTGTTTAAATATTCCTGCTGAAAAAAATATGTTCGATTGTTGGAATTTTTTTTTAGTTTTTGTATGTCCTGACTACAAAATTTCAGTAGACATATTTTCTGTTCGTTTGTCCGTCAATTCAACTGTGCATCCCACATTAGGTTTTCCATTGCTGGAACCTTTAACTGCCCATAATCATGAAACTTGATATATATACACAGTTACAACATGATGAGACTTCTTCACTGGCAAATTTCGTTAAGGCTGTGACAAATATTTCATACTTGACTGAAGAGAGATTGGGTGTGGCCAAGGCACATTTTCTTGTTGTTTTGTTTTGTTTTTGTTTTTTGTAATAATAGATTAAATTATAACTCTTTACAACAGTTTTATAGCTATTTTATCAAGTATTGTACTTATGCTTTATGCACATTGTTACAGATAAGAAAGGAACAAAAACAAAGAAAACAAGGAAGGATACCAACAACAAAAAGAAAAAGTAAAGTTATATTCTTGTTATGAATTAGAGGACTATTTTTCAAACTTTTGTGGCGGTACCATTTGATTTTTCTAAACATTTTCAAAGACATTAGTGAAATATTTGTTAAACTATTTGTTTGTAATTTTTGGTGTGCAGACCATTATTGAATCTTAATTTAGATATATATCTTACATATTTATGGAATATATTAATCACTTTCCATTTGCTGTACATAGCTGAAGCATCGAAAAATATTACTTGCAGTAACTTTCAGTCATGTAGCATTAAATTTTGTGGTTTGAAATATAGCAGTAAGGCAGACAAGGTTGTATTCACTTTGATATAGCTTTTTTCTGAACATCTTAAGACCAGAAGTTTTTTGCATTTAATTTTGTGAATTAAGACTTTATTAAATACTACATTTAAGGGTAAATTTCCTCAAACAAAAAAATTGTTGATTAGTTATTTTGTTTTAGAGATCTGTGGTGAACAGTATTTGTCTCACCTGTGATGATAGTTACTGGAGACGAAACATATATATATGGGAATCAAGTGGGGGGTGGTATTAAAACTTGACATTTTGCTTGATATCTTTGTAAGCTAAAGCCCTAGGTCCATCACATTTGGTCCAAAGATGCGTTTTTACCAATCAGTCTCCTGTCACCTGATCTTGACCTCTTTTTCACGGTCCAGAACCTATGTATATAGATTGCTGATGAATTAGTACATGAATATCTGGTAGGTGTTACCTGACCTTGACCTCTTCAGGGTCCAGTGGCTATGTTAAAGTTTTTTGGCTAAGTGCAGTTTCTATGTAACTTTGAATGGAAGGATGACAATATTTGGTATATAGGTTGCAGTTGCCACCTGACCTTGACCTCAATTTTACAATGACTACATTTAAGTTTTTGATTTAGGTCAGTTTCTCTGTAACCTTGCATTTCATATTTTAAATGATGACCATTTAGAGGTTTATACATATTGGCATGAGTTTTTTTTTCATTACTGATGCAGAATGCAGGCCAGAAATTTTCTGTGTCCACACCTGTTTATTTTGATCAGATTTTTAATTACTATGGAGGTTAAAAAAGTCTGATTCCACACTAAAACTTATAAGGTCTTCTAAGTCTTAGTTCCGGTCAAAAAAGTTGTATTATGTCTATATGTTGTGTATATTTTCTTTTAATTACAATGTAGTCACCACCACTGTCACATTTTTTAATGTATTTTTAATCAAGGGCTTAAGTTTTAGGTATTTTATTTTATTCTTCATCACAAATTCTGTACATAGATTTTTATAATATAAAAGAAATGCTCCTTTGGGCTTCCATACTAAACTATTTTAAAACTGAGTAAAATACTTGTTGAGTGATTTGTGAATTTGTTTCAATGTTTCAGACAATTTTTACCTAACATTGTGACAGTTGTGTTATTTTCAACAATCATATGTATTGTATGACAAAAATTGCATCTTCAAAAGAAAATGTATGAAAGTTATTATTTTGCATTTCCCTACCTATTGTAAGTCTGTAAGAAACATAATGAAATAAAGTAGCCTTTTTTTTTCTAATTTTTCTGAAATTCTATATGCTAAGTTTTTAAGGTAATGCAAGAAACATATGAGTCAGAACCATTCTGAAACCACTTTTTTTCTAATTTTCAAGAAATATGATATATTAGATCAGATTTATTTGGAAAATTTCCAGAACTGTTAAATGGTACGTGTGTCAAGGGTAGGTTAAATGTTTGATTTTGACTTGCCTGAAACTATCTTTACTCAAAATTTGTAGAAATGTATTGATACATTTGAAAAGATTAATTTCATGTACTTTCCGAAAGTGTTTTAAATGTTTTGATTGTCAAGAGTCAGCAAAGCCTTGGATTTTGACTTGCTTCGGGAACTTTCTTAAAAACGATTTTTTCCTTAAAAATGTTGTAGAAAAATAGTGATATATTTGATAAGATTTTTCGGGATATTTCCTGAAACCTTTTAAATTGTATGATTGTCAAGAGTTAGAAAAGTGTTAGATTTTGACTTGTTTCGGGAACTTTCTGAAAACATTTTGTTCTCCTTAACATTTTGTAGAAATGTACATGTAGTGATATATTTGTTAGGATGTTTTCGGGAATTTTCCCGAAACATTTTAAATGGTATGATTGTGAAGAGTAAGCAAACTGTTTGATTTTTACATGTTTCGGGATTTTTCCCGAAATGTTTTATTCTTAAAATTTTGTAGAAATGTAGCGGTATATTTGAAAAGATTGTTCGGGATTTTTCCCGAAACATTTTAAATAGTATTATTGTCAAGAGTAAGCAAACTGTAGGATTTGGACTTGTTTCGGGATTTTTCCCGAAATATTTTATTCTTAAAATTTTGTAGAAATGTAGCGATATATTTGAAAAGATTGTTCGGGATTTTTCCCGAAACATTTTAAATTGTATGATTCTCAAGAGTAAGCAAACTGTTAGATTTTTATTTGTTTCGGGAACTTTCCCGAAATTGTGCAAATGTACACATTTTATAAAGTGAGCTTGTATTTAGTGTTTATGATGTGAAATTTTGTTGTATATATATTTGTTTGTTGAATAAAAGTTAAAAATGGCTACAGTTTTTGCAGTATTATAAAATAAATGCTTACAGTTGAGGTTTACAAGGGAAAAGGGAATAAAATGCATTTTCCCTTTTTAAAATAGACAGCCTTCCGTGTAAATTTCAAAATTGTCAAAACCCTACGGTTTTTCCTACTCCAGGTAAGGTTGATCTTAGCCATAATTTGGTTTCCAGTTCAGCATATTTTGGTTTTATTGTTATATGGTATTCATATTCATATAGTGTTTGGCATTTTCAAATTTTTAGGTATAGCACCTCTGATGAGTCTTGAATAGACGAAACGCGCGACAGGCGTAGCAAAATTCATTGCCTGGAACTTTGTTGTATTTTTTTATTTCTAATATCCGTGATGGTTATCGATGAAGGCGGAGTTTTAATTCACCGAGGTTAGCCCGCTCCGGCATCAACACTTTTGTGTTGATGAACACATCAAGGCTATTAATTTATCCGTGTAAATTTCAAAATTGTCAAAACCCTACGGTTCTTACTACTCCATGCATAGGTTGATCTTAGTCTTAATTTGGTTTCCAGTTAGGCATATTTTGGTTTTATTAATATGGTCTTCATATTCATAAAGTGTTTTGCATGTTCATTTGTTTTGGTAGAGCGCCTGTGATGAGTCTTGAATGGAACGTTTTTGTATTTTTTCTTTCTAACATACATAATGGTTAGCGATGCTGGTGGAGTTTTACTTCCCATAGGTTAGTCCGCTCCGGCATCAACACGTTTGAGTTGTTGAAAAACACATCAAAGCTATGAAATTATCCCTGTAAATTTCAAATTTGTCAAAAACCCTACGATTTTTCTACTCCAGGTATGGGTTGATCTTAGTCATAATTTTGTTTCCAGTTCAGCATATTTTGGTTTTATTGCTATATTCTCTATATATTCATATAGTGTTTAACATTTTCAATTTTTTAGGTAGAGCACCTCTGCTCAGTCTTGAATAGACGAAACGCGCGTCAGTCGTAGAAAAAATTCATTGCATGGCACATTGTTGTATTTTTTTATTTCTAACACCCGTGATGGCTAGCGCTGCTGTGGAGTTTTCATTCCCATAGGTTAGCGATCTCCTGCATCAACACTTTCGTGTTGAAGAACACATCAAAGCTATGCAATTATCCGTGTAAATTTCAAAATTGTCAAAACCATACGGTTTTTCCTACTCCAGGTGTAGGTTGATCTTAGTCATAATTTGGTTTCCAGTTCTGCATATTTTGGTTCTATTGTTATATGCTCTTCATATTCATATAGGATTTGGCATTTTCATTTTTTTTGTAGAGCGCATCTGATGAGTTTTGAATAAGTAAGGCGTAGCAAATTTATTGCCTGGAACTTTGTTGTATTTTATTATTTCTAACATCAGTGATGGTTAGCGATGCTGGTGGAGTTTTGATTCCCCCAGGTTAGCTCGCTCGGATCAAGAATTTTCTGTTAATGAAGAACGCATCAAAGATATGCAAGTATCCGTGTCAATTTCAAAATTGTCAAAACCCTACGGTTCTCTCTACTACAGGTATATGTTGATCTTAGTCAAAATTTGATTTCCAGTTCGGCATATTTTTGTTTTATCGTTATATGCTCTTCATATTCATATAGTGTTTGGCATTTTCAATGTTCTTGTAGAACGCCTTTGATGAGTCTTAAATAGACGAAACGCGCGTCAGGCTTAGCAAAATGTACTGCCTGGAACTTTGTTGTATTTTTTTTCTAACATCCGTGATGGTTAGCGCTGCTGGTGGATTTTTAATTCCCCCAGCTTAGGCATCTCCGGCATTAACACTTTTGTGTATAAGAACACATCAAAGCTATTAAATTATCCGTGTAAATTTCAAAATTTTCAAAACCCTACGGTTTTTACTACTCCAGGTATAGGTTGATCTTAGTTATAATTTGGTTTCCAGTTCGGCATATTTTGGTTCTATCTTTATATCCTCTTCATGTTCATGTAGTGCTTGTCATTTTCAATTTTGTTTGGTAGAGGGCCTCTGATGAGTCTTGAATAGACGAAATGCGCGTCAAGCGTAGCAAAATGTATTGCCTTTAACTTTGTTGTATATTTTTATTTCTAACATCCGTGATGGTTAGCACTGATGGTGGAGTTTTAATTCCCCCAAGTTAGCCCCCTCCGGCATCAACATTTTTGTGTTGAAGAAAATATCAAACCTATGAAATTATCCGTGTAAATTTCAAAATTGTCAAAACCCTACGGTTTTTCCTACTCCAGGTAAGGTTGATCTTAGCCATAATTTGGTTTCCAGTTCAGCATATTTTGGTTTTATTGTTATATGGTATTCATATTCATATAGTGTTTGGCATTTTCAAATTTTTAGGTATAGCACCTCTGATGAGTCTTGAATAGACGAAACGCGCGACAGGCGTAGCAAAATTCATTGCCTGGAACTCTGTTGTATTTTTTGATTTCTAACATCCGTGATGGTTATCGCTGAAGGCGGAGTTTTAATTCCCCGAGGTTAGACCGCTCCGGCATCAACACTTTTGTGTTGAAGAACACATCAAAGCTATTAATTTATCCGTGTAAATTTCAAAATTGTCAAAACCCTACGGTTCTTCCTACTCCAGGTATAGGTTGATCTTAGTCATAATTTGGTTTCCAGTTAGGCATATTTTGGTTTATTAATATGGTCTTCATATTCATAAAGTGTTTCGCATGTTCAATTTTTTGGGTAGAGCGCCTGTGATGAGTTTTGAATGGGTCAGGCGTAGCAAAATTTATTGCGAGGAACTTTGTTGTATCTTTTTAATTCTAACGTCCGTGATGGTTAGCACTGCTAGGGGAGTTTTAATTCCCCCAGGTTAGCCCGCTCCGGCATCAACACCTTCGTGCAGAAGAACACATCAAAGCTATGAAATTATTTGTGTAAATTTCAAAATTGTCAAAACCCTCCGGTTTTTTCCTACTCTAGGTATAGGTTGATCGTAGTCATAATTTGGTTTCCAGTTCAGCATATTTTGGTGTTATTGTTATATTTTCTTCATATTCATATAGTGTTTGGCATTTTCAATTTTTTGTGTAGAGCACTTCTGATGAGTCTTGAATAGACGAAATGCGCGTCAGGCGTGCAAAAAATTCATTGCCTGGACCTGTGTTGTATTTTTTATTTCTAACATCCGTGATGGTTAGCGCTGCTGGCTGAGTTTTCATTCCACTAGGTTAGCCATCTCCTGCTTCAACACTTTCGTGTTGAAAAACACATCAAAGCTATGAAATTATCCCTGAAAATTTCAAAATCGTCAAAACCCTACGGTTTCTCCTACTCCAGGTATAGGTTGATCTTAGTTATAATTTGGTGACCAGTTCAGCATATTTTGGTTTTATCGTTATATGCTCTTCATGTTCATGTAGTTTTTGCCATTTTCAATTTTTTTTTTGTATATCGCCTGTGTTGAGTCTTGAATAGACGAAACGCGCGTCAGGCGTACAAACAATTCATTGCCAGGCACATTGTATTTTTTTATTTCTAACACCCGTGATTTTTAGCGCTGCTGGCGAAGTTTTAATTCCCAGAGGTTAGCCATCTCCTGCATCAACACTTTCATGTTGAAGAACACATCAAAGCTATGAAAATATCCGTGTAAATTTCAAAATTGTCAAAAACCGTACGGTTCTTCTTACTCCAGGTGTAGGTTGATCTTAGTCATAATTTGGTTTCCAGTTCTGCATATTTTTGCTTTATTTTAATGTGCTTTTAATATTCATATAGGGTTTGGCATTTTCATTTTTTTTGTAGAGCGCATCTGATGAGTTTTGAATAATTAAGGGGTAGCAATTTTGTGTTGATGAAGAACGCATCAAAGCTATGCAAGTATCCGTGTCAATTTCAAAAGTTGATTTCTAACATCCGTGATGGTTTGCGCTGATGGCAGAGTTTTAATTCCCCGAGGTTAGCCCGCTCCGGCATCAACACTTTTGTGTTGAAAAACACATCAATGCTATTAATGTATCCATGTAAATTTCAAAATGTCAAAACCCTCCAGTTCTTCCTCCTCCAGGTATAGGTCGATCATAGTCATAATTTGGTTTCCAGTTCGGCATATTTTGGTCTTATTATTATGCTCTTCATATTCATATAGTGTTTGGCAGTTTTATGTTTTTTTTGGAGAGCGCATCTGATGAGTTTTGAATAGGTAATGCGTAGGAAAATGTATTGCCTGGAACTTTTTTTTTTTTTAATTTCTAACATCCATGATGGTTAGCGATGCTGGTGGAGTTTTAATTCCCGTAGGTTAGCCTTCCCCGGCATTAAGAATTTTGCGTTGATGAAGAACACATCAAAGATATTGTATTTTATTTCCCACATCCTTGATGGTTAGCGCTGCTATTCCCCTGGGTTAGCTATCTCCTACATCAACACTTTCGTGTTGAAGAACACATCAAAGCAATGAAATTATCCGTGTAAATTTCAAAATTGTCAAAACCCTTCGGTTCTTCCTACTCCAGGCATAGGTTGATCTTAGTCATAATTTGGTTTCCAGTTCAGCATATTTTGGTTTTATTGTTATATGCTTTTCATATTCATATAGTGTTTGTCATTTTCTTGTTTTTTTACGTAGAGCGCATCTGATGAGTTTTGAATAGGTAAGGCGTAGGAAAATGTATTGCCTGCAACTTTGTTTGTTTTTTTTTATTTCTAACATCCATGATTGTTAGCGATGCTGGTGGAGTTTTGATTCGCCCAGGTTAGCCATCTCCAGCATTAAGAATTTTGCGTTGATGAAGAACACATCAAAGATATTAAATTATCCGTGTCAATTTCAAAATTGTCAAAACCCTACGGTTCTTCCTACTCCAGGTATAGGTTGATCTTAGTCAAAATTTGATTTCCAGTTCGGCATATTTTGGTTTTATCGTCATATGCTTTTCATATTCATATAGAGTTTGTCATTTTCAATTTTCTTGTATAGCGCCTCTGATGAGTCTTGAATAGACGAAACACGTGTCAGGCGTAGCAAAATGTATTGGCTGGAACTTTGTTGTATTTTTTTTCCCCACATCCGTGATGGCTAGCGCTGCTATTCCCCTAGGTTAGCTATCTCCTACATCAACACTTTCGTGCTGAAGAACACATCAAAGCTATGAAATTATCCGTGTAAATTTCAAAATTGTCAGAACCCTACGGTTCTTCCTACTCCAGGTATAGGTTGATCTTAGTCATAATTTGGTTTCCAGTTCAGCATATTTTGGTTTTATTTTATTGTTATATGCTCTTCATATTCATATAGTGTTTGGCATTTTCAAGTTTTTGTGTAGAGCACCTCTGATGAGTCCTGAATAGACGAAACGCGCGACAGGAGTAGCAAAATTCATTGCCTGGAACTTTGTTGTATTTTTGTTTTTGTATTTCTAACGTCCGTGTTGGTTTGCGCTGCTTGCGGACTTTCAATTCCCCCTGGTTAGCCCGCTCCGGCATCAACACCTTTGTGCAGAAGAACCTATCAAAGCTATGAAATTATCCGTGTAAATTTCAAAATTATCAAAACCGTACGGTTCTTCTTACTCCAGGTGTAGGTTGATCTTAGTCATAATTTGGTTTCCAGTTCTGCATATGTTGGTTTTATTTTTATATGCTCTTCATATTCATATAGGGTTTGGCATTTTCGTTTTTTTTTTGAAGAGCGCATCTGATGAGTTTTGAATAGGTAAGGCGTTGCAAATTTATTGCCTGGAACTTTGTTGTATTTTATTATTTTAACATCCGTGATGGTTCGCGATGCTGGTGGAGTTTTAATTCCGCCAGGTTAGCTCGCTCGGATCAAGAATTTTGTGTTGATGCAGAACGCATCAAAGCTATGCAAGTATCCGTGTCAATTTAAAATTGTCAAAACCGTACGGTTCTTTCTATGTCAGGTATATGTTGATCTTAGTCAAAATTTGATTTCCAGTTCGGCATATTTTGGTTTTATCGTTATATGCTCTTCATATTCATATAGTGTTTGGCATTTTCAATTGTTTGGGTAGAGCACCTCTGATGAGTCTTGAATAGACGAAACGCGCGACAGGCGTAGCAAATTCGTCGCCTGGAACATTGTTGTATTTATTGATTTCTAACATGCGTGATGGTTTGAGATGCTGGTGTAGTTTTAATTCCACGATGATAGCCCGCTCCGGCATCAACACTTTTGTGTTTAAGAACACATCAAAGCTATGAAATTATCCGCGTAAATTTCAAAACTGTCAAAACCCTACAGTTCTTCCAACTCCAGGTATAGGTTGATCTTAGTCGTAATTTGGTTTCCAGTTCGGCATATTTTGGTGTTATCGTTATAATGCTCTTCATATTCATATAGTGTTTGGCATTTCCATTTTTGTTTTTAGAGCGCATCTGGTGAGTCTTGAATAGACGAAACGCGCATCAGGCGTAGCAAAATGTATTGCTTGGAACTTTGTTTTATTTTTTTTTTCTAATTTCCGTGATGGCTAGAGCTGCTGGTGGTGTTTTAATTCCTTAAGGTTAGCCATCTTCGGCATCAACACTTTCGTGTTTAAGAAAACATCAAACCTACTAAATTATCCGTGTAAATTTCAAAATTATCAAGACCATACGGTTTTTCCTACTCCAGGTAAAGGTTGATCATAGTCATAATTTGGTTTAGAGTTCGGCATATTTTGATTGTATTGTTATATGCTTTTAATATTCATATAGAATTTGGCATTTTCATTTTTTTGTTGTAGAGCGCATCTGATGAGTTTTGAATAGGCAAGGCATAGGAAAATTTATTGCCTGGAACTTTGTTTTTTTTTTAAATATTTCTAACATCCGTGATGGTTAGCGATGCTGGTGGAGTTTTAATTCCCCCAGGTTAGCCATCTCCGGCATCAATAATTTTGCGTTGATGAAGAACGCAATAAAGCTATGAAATTATCCGTGTCAATTTCAAAATTGTCAAAACCCTACGGTTCTTCCTACTCCAGGTATAGGTTGATCATAGTAAAAATTTAATTTCCATTTCGGCATATTTTGGTTTTATCGTTATATGCTCTTCATATTGATATAGAGTTTGTCATTTTATATTTTCTTGTAGTGCGCCTCTGATGAGTCTTGAATAGATGAAACGCGCGTCAGGCGTAGCAAAATGTATTGCCTGGAACTTTGTTGTATTAATTTGTTATCTAAAATTGTGATGGTTTGCGCTGCTGGTAGAGTTTTAATTCGACGAGATTAGCCGCTCCGGCATCAACATTTTGTGTTGAAGAACACATCAAAGCTATGAAATTATATGTGTAAATTTCAAAATGTCAAAACCCTCCAGTTCTTCCTCCTCCAGGTATAGGTTGATCATGGTCATAATTTTGTTTCCAGTTCGGCATATTTTGGTTGTATTGTTATATGGTCTTCATATCCATATAGTGTTTGGCATTTTCAATTTTGTGGGTAGAGCACCTCTGATGAGTCTTGAATAGACTAAACGCGCGAAAGGCGTAGCAAAATTCATTGCCTGGAAATATGTTGTATTTTTTTATTTTTAACATCCGTGACTGTTAGAGCTGCTGGCGGAGTTTTAATTCCCTGAGGTTAGCCCGCTCCGGCATCAACACTTTTGTTTTGATGAAGAACGCATCAAAGCTATGAAATTATCCGTGTCAATTTCAAAATTCTCAAAACCCTACGGTTCTTCCTACTCCAGGTATAGGTTGATCTTAGTCATAATTTTGTTTACATTACGGCATATTTTGGTTTTATTGTTATATGCTCTTCATATTCATATAGTGTTTAACATTTTCAATTTTTTGGGTAGAGCACCTCTGATGAGTCTTAAATGGACGAAACGCGCGTCAGGCGTAGCAAAAAATTCATTGCCTGGAACATTGTTGTATTTATTGATTTCTAACATACGTGATGGTTTGAGATGCTGGTGTAGTTTTAATTCCACAATGATAGCCCGCTCCGGCATCAACACTTTTGTGTTTAAGAACACATCAAAGCAATGAAATTATCCGTGTAAATTTCAAAATTGTCAAAACCCTACAGTTCTTCCAACTCCAGGTATAGGTTGATCTTAGTCGTAATTTTTTTTCCAGTTCGGCATATTTTGGTTTTATTGTTATATGGTCTTCATATTCATATAGTGTTTGGCATTTCCATTTTTGTTTTTAGAGCGCATCTGGTGAGTCTTGAATAGACGAAACGCGCGATAGGCGTAGCAATTCATTGCCTGGAACTTTGTTGTATTTTTTTATTTCTAACATCCGTGATGGTCTGCGATGCTTCTGGAGTTTAATTTCCACGAGGTTAGCCCTCTCCGGCATCAACACTTTTGTGTTGAAGAACACATCAAAGCTATAAAATTATCCGTGTGAATTTCAAAATTGTCAAAACCCTACGGTTCTTCCTACTCCAGGTATAGGTTGATCTTAGTCATAATTTGGTTCCAGTTCGGCATATTTTGGTTTTATTGTTATGTGGTCTTCATATTCATATAGTGTTTGGCATTTTCAATATTTTGGGTAGAGCACCTCTGATGGGCCTTGAATTGATGAAACCCGCAACTGGCGTTGCAAAATTCATTGCCTAGAACTGTGTTGTACATTTCATTTTCTAACATCCGTGCTGGTTAGCCCTGCTTGCGGAGTTTTAATTCCCCCAGGTTAGCCCACACCGGCATCAACACCTTTGTGCAGAAGAACACATCAAAGCTATGAAATTATCCTTGTAAATTTCAAAATTGTCAAAACTCTACGTTTCTTCCTACCCAAGGCATAGGTTGATCTTAGTCATAATTTGGTTCCTAGTTCGGCATATTTTGGTTTTATTGTTATATGCTCTTCATATTCCAATAGTGTTTGGCATTTTTAATTTTTAGGGTAGAGAACCTCTGATGAGTCTTGAATAGACGAAACGCGCGTCAGTCGTAGCAACATTTATTGCCTGGAACACAAAATTCGTCGCCTGGAACATTGTTGTATTTATTGATTTCTAACATGCGTGATGGTTTGCGCTGCTGGTGTTGTTTTGATTCCACGAGGATAGCCCGTTCCGACATCAACACTTTTGTCTTTAAGAACACATCAAAGCCATGACATTATCCATGTAAATTTCAAAATTGTTAAAACCCTACAGTTCTTCCTACTCCAGGTATAGGTTGATTTTAGTCATAATTTGGTTTCCAGTTTGGCTTATTTTTGTTTTATTGTTATGCTCTTCATATTCCTATAGTGTTTGGCATTTTCAATTTTTTGGGTAGAGCACCTCTGGTGGGTCTTGAATAGATGAAACGCGCGATAGGCGTAGCAATTCATTGCCTGGAACTTTGTTGTATTGTTTTATTTCTAACGTCCATGATGGTTAGCCCTGCTTGCGGAGTTTTTATTCCCCCAGGTTAGCCCACAGCGGCATCAACACTATTTTGTTGAAGAACACATCAGAGCTATGAAATTATTCGTGTAAACTTCAAATGTGCCATAACCCTACGGTTCTTGCTACTCCAGGTATAGGCTGATCTTAGTCATAATTTGGTTTCCAGTTCGGCATATTTTGGTTTTATTGTTATATGCTCTTCATATGCATAGAGTGTTTGGTATTTTCAAGTTTTTGGGTACAGCGCTTCTGATGAGTCTTGAATAGACGAAACACGTGTCAGGGGTAGCAAAAGTCATTGCCTTAAAATTTGTTGTGTTTTTTTTTTGTTTCTAACATCCGTGATGGTTAGCACTGCTGGTGTAGTTTTAATTCCCCGAGGTTAGCCCGCTCCGGCATCAACCATTCTGTGTTGAAGAACACACCAAAGCTATGAAATTATCCGTGTAATTTTCAAAATTGTCAAAACCCTACGGTTCTGTCTACTCCAGGTATAGGTTGATCTTGGTCAAAATTTGATTTCCAGTTCGGCATAATTTGGTTTTATCGTTACAATTAGGTGCAGTCCTAACATAACATAAAGTTAACTTAAACCAGTCCAAATCTCTGGTCAAAATCGCTGCTTTTTGACAAAAGAAACCGTCAATTTGACCGCTTTGAATGGACAAAATTTTTAAATATCGTCAGTTTCTCTACTTTTGTCAAGTGGACAAAAACGGTCCAAATCTCTTCTTTTGTCAAATTGACAAAACGGTCCAAATCTCTGCTTGTCAATTGTCACGTGAAAAAATGACAAGTGGACAAAATTTCTTGTTTTCAATTTTTAAGTAACAAAATGTCCTGTTTTTTAGAAATATTCAAACTATATCCTTTATTTAATCATTTCGTTACAAATTGTAAACTAGACATTCACCGAAAAAGTTAATTAACGAAATCTAGGACAGTCTATTTTAAAGAACGCGATTTCCTTTCCGTCCGCGTTTCGGTAAATGTAAAGCATGCCGTTGTGGTTACAAATTTAGACTGTACCTCTTCCTATATTACGATTATTATTATGTTATTATTATTATGATTGAGCCATCAGATATATTTTTTTCGCGTAGTTGAATAAAAATATAAAAGTATAAATCCTAACCTGTAGTATTTTTATTTAATAATACTGTTAAAACTTACATGTATGTCGGCATCACTATATCTATTATTAATACTTACATTTCACTTGTTATTTCAAACTAAATAATATTAATTATTTTTCAAATCTTGGCAGCCTTCATCCCAAGATTTGCTTTTTAACTTCAAATCCACCGTTTAAAACAAATCACCCATAAAATCCCAAATTAAAACCTCTTATTCATATCAAATCACTCCATAGAACATAGAAATATAAATTACAACCATATTAAATACATAATATCACTCCAGAGACCTTTGCAATGCTATTAAAAACATATTTATCATATAAATTACATCCAAATACTTAAGCGAAGCAATTGAAAACCCTATTTCACATATAAAATCAATCCTGATCCTATAGCAATACAATTACATATGAAGTTAATCCTGAGACAATAACAATGCAACTAAAATCTATATTTAACTTATAGAATCAATCATAAGACTTTAGCAACGCAATTAAAAACCATATTCCACATTTAAAGTTACACTGGAGACCTTAGCGATGCAATTAAAAACTATATTTCACATATAAATTCAATCCTGAAACCCAGGCAATACCATTAAAATTCATATTCGACATATAAAATCAACCCTGACACCATAGTGATCGAATTATAAACCATATTTCACATATGAAATCAAAACCGAAACTTTTGCAACGCTATTAAAATCTATTTTTAACATATCAAATCTTTAATAAGACTAAATCAAAAAACCATATTTCACATATAAAATCACTTTGGAGACCTAAGTGATGCAATTAAAAACCATACTTCACATATAAAATCACTAATGAGACTGTTGCAATGGAATTAAAAACTATATTTCACATATAAAGTCACTCTGGAGACCTTAGCCATGCAATTACAAACAATATTTTACATATAAAATCAATCCTGTGACCCTAATGATGGAATTAAAGCCATATTTTGCATATAAAATCAATCCTGAAACCTTATCAATAAAACTAAAAAAATATATTTAACATTTAAAATCACTACTAATACTATAGCAATGTAATCAAAAACCATATGTCAGATATAAAATAACTGTAGAGAACTAAGCGATGCAATTAAAATCCATATTCATCATGTAAAATGAATTAAAAAGCACTTTACATGTATAAAATCAATCCTGAGACCGTAGCGATGCAATTAAAAACCATATTTTACATAAAAATTTAATTGTGAAACCTAAGGGATGCAATTAAACAAATATTACATATATAAACTCACTCTCATGACCATAGAGATGAAATTAAAAACCATGTTACACACACTAGTATAGAAAAAATGTGGGTGTTACAATTGTAAATATAAGATATTTTACATTATTGTTAAGTAGTTTTGTACTATAATGAGATTTAGTGGTTAAAATACAGAACTGTCATACATCTTTAACGTGTTTTTTTTTAATATCACACACTTTGGTTATTGCAATGTACTTTCAAATTGGATACATGTAGACTTAATTTATATTTTGAATGACTGCTAAGTTCAAGAGTTGTATTAATTAATATTATGATATCGACGTGATTGATAGATATTTATATAACAAAGATGTGTCTCACTTTATTGGACTGTACATTAATATTTAATTAAAGGAAACAACAGCACAATAAGTAATATGTTTCCGAGACGTAAGATTTAAAACATTTTTTTTTCTCCTCAATGATATCCAGAAACACGTAAATAGCAAACCAATCTTCAATATAAAATAATTTCATTACTCATTTGTATTATATCGATTGTTTTTGGTAATAGGATTTTAATAAACGACAAAATACTTGATTTTCATCTTTCGAATACTTTTTATTCCGACAACGCGCAGATAAAATAAATCGACGTACGGTACAGCCAGCAGGTCTTTCCTAAACAAATTGTCAAAAAAACCATTAAAAAAGTAAAAGTTAAAAGTGGTTTAGTGTCAGTCGAAAGGTTAGCAAGTTGACAAAGTGGACATACATTTCCAAAATAAAAAATGTCCAGTGGACAAACTTGTCACGTGACAAAATTGTCAGAACAAAAAATGTCCTGTTTACAAACCCGTCACGTGACAAAATTGTCACAAGAAAAAAAAATTGTCCAGAGGACAGAGAATTGTCAAAAGAAACAAAAATGTCCAGTGGACAGAAATTGTCGAAAGTACAAAAATGTCCAGTGGACAGAAATTGTCAAACAATTGTCAAGTGGACAGACATATATTGTATAAAAAATTGTCAAAAGAACAGCCCAAGTAAACTAGGGTTGTCAAATTCTCTGCTCGAAGTTAACTTAAAGCAGTCAGAATATCTGCTTTACAAGTTAACTAGCATGTTATGTTAGGACTGCACCCAACTGTATATGCTTCTCATATTCATATTGTGTTTGCCATTTTAAATTTTCTTGTAGAGCGCCTCTGATGAGTCTTGAATAGACGAAACCCGCGTGAGGCAAAATGTATTGCCTGGAACTTTGTTGTATTTTCTTTCTAACATCCGTGATGGTTAGCGCTGCTGGTGGAGTTTTAATTCTCCCAGGTTAGCCATCTCGGCATCAACACTTTTGTATTTTTGAACACATCAAAGCTATTAAATTATCTGTGTAAATTTCAAAATTGTCAAAACCCTAAGGTTCTTCCTACTCCAGGTATAGGTTGATCTTAGTCATAATTTGGTTTATAGTTCGGCATATTTTGGGTTAATTGTTATGCTCTCAATATTCATATAGTGTTCGGCATTTTCAATTTTTCGGGTAGAGCACCTCTGATGAGTCTTAAATAGCCGAAATGCGCGACACGCGTAGCAAAATTCATTGCCTGGAACTTTGTTGTATTTATTAATTTCTGAAGTCCGTGATGGTTAGCGATGCTGGTGGAGTTTTAATTCCCCGAGGTTAGCCCGCTCCGGCATCAACACTTTTGAGTTGTTGAAGAACATATCAAAGCTATGAAATTGTCTGTCTAAATTTCAAAATTGTCCAAACCCTACGGTTTTTCCTACTCCAGGTATAGGCTGATCTTAGTCATAATTTGGTTTCCAGTTCGGCTTATTTTGGTTTTATTGTTATGCTCTTCACATTCATGTAGTGTTTGGTATGTTCATTTTTTGGTAGAGCGTCTCTGATGAGTCTTGAATAGGTAATAGCTAAATTTATTGCCTGGAACTTTGTTGTATTTTTTATTTCCAACATCCGTGATGGCTAGCTCTGCTGGTGGAGTTTTAATTCCCCATGGTTAGCCATCTCCGGAATCAACACTTTTGTGTTGAAGAACACAAAAAACTATGAAATTATTTATGTAAATTTCAAAATTGTCAAAACCCTACGGTTATTCTTACTCCAGGTATAGGTTGATCTTAGTTATAAAATGGTTTCCAGTTCTGCATATTTTGGTTTTGTCGTTATATGCTCTTCATATTCATATAGTGTTTGGCATTTTCATTTTTGTTTGGAGTGTGCCTCTGTTGAATAGACTAAACGCGCGTCAGGCGTAGCAAAATTTATTGTCTGGAACTTTGTTGTATTTTTTGGTTTCTAAGATCCGTGATGGTTATCGCTGCTGGTGTAGTTTTAATTCCCCCAGGTTAGCCTCCTCGGGCATCAACACTTTTCTGTTGAAGAACACATCAAAGCAATAAAATTATCCGTGTAAATTTCATAAATGCCAAAACCCGACGGTTCTTCCTACTCCAGGTATAGGTTGATCTTAGTCATAATTTGGTTTCCAGTTCGGCATATTTTGGTTTTACCGATATATATATGCTCTTCATATTCATATTGTGTTTGACACTTTCATTTTTTTTTGTAGAGCGTCTCTGATGAGTCTTGAATAGACGACACGCGCGTCAGGAGTAGCAAAATTTATTGCCTGGAACTTTGTTGTATTTTTTTTATTTCAAACATCCGTGATGGTTAGTGCTGATGTTGGAGTTTTAATTCCCCGAGGTTAGCCCGCTTCGGCATCAACACTTTTGTGTTGAAGAACACATCAAAGCTATGAAATCATCCGTGTAAATTTCAACATTGTCAAAACCCTACGGTTCTTCCTACTCCAAGTATAGGTTGATCTTAGTCATCATTTTATTTCCAGTTCGGCATATGTTGGTTTTATTGTTATACGCTCTTCATATTCATATAGCGTTTGGCATTTTCAATTTTTTGGGTAGAGCACCTCTGATGAGTCTTCAAACGCGCAACAGGCGTAGCAAAATTCATTGTCTGGATCTTTGTTGTATTTTTTGATTTCTAAGTATTGTAAAAAACGTTGAGATATTAAAACCTTAATTTTGTGTAAATTGTGTAACTACTGAAATTTATGTTCAATTTCTGGGTCTTGGAGATCATCTTCTATTGATGTTGTGTGTCAGCACCGAAATTGTGAGTTCGAGTCCTACTCTGGGCAGTGTGTTCGCGACTCCAATAGCAATTTTCAGGGTGATAAGATTTACTGCGATTTTCAGGGTTTTTCACCTGATGTTTTGGCTTCTTCTCAAAATTATGATGTTGCTGTAAATTGCCGATGATAATTCAGATTATTGCAACGCCACATCCATTCAGTTCTGATAAAATTGCAACCAAAGGTCATGGGTTTTCTCTGATTAATCTGTCTTCCACCACCAATAAAAACTGGATGCCATGATATAGCGTAAAAATTGATGGAAGTGGCGTTAAACCCAAAATAAACCAAAAAAAATGATAAAATTGTACCAAACATTTATGTTTTTTACCATGACCTCACATGTCATAATTGTAAACCATTTACACTGAATTTGTTGGGTTCATCAAAACTACATGCATATGTGCTAATGTGAAAATTCGGTTTAATCTGAGAACAATTGCTATTTTATAGGAGAGATTGTTTAATTTCAGCAGCAATATATATAATAACATACATGTACAAATATAATTATACATAATAAAACATTTTATAAAATATTAACAATTCTTCTCTCTATCTCTCTTGGCAAATCATGCTGATGTGCAGTTGAATGGTATTAAACAGTGACATTGACCATTTTGATTTGTTTTCGCGTAGCAGCGATAAACAGAATGTTCGTTTTATTTTCAGGAACGGAATTATTCATGAAAGGATTGCAGTTTATCCCTGATTTATAACATTGTGATATCACCTTGTTTCCTTAACAACATCCTTAGTAACTGTCAATGATTATCCATATCGCGTTCCTACAGAATAGCAACTGATGATTATTTCTATCGTGGTAACATCATACTAGTAGAGTGAGATGTGATTTTTGCAGATTGCGTGAGGTTAAAATTCAGTAATTTGTTTCTGTCAATTTAAACAGCTCTACAACAAGCGAAATGCAAACATGCCCAGTACAAGTCATCAATATGTATTCCTATGTACACTACTGTTATAAACAGTGTTAAAATTGAAATTGAGTTGAGATTTTTCTGAAAGACTGTGTTCTGAATAAAATTCATTGCTCCTCTTCCTGTATGTCCACTTTCAGCATTCTGACCCTAAAGTCTACCACTGCATATCTGTAGTAATCTCTTAATTTAGAAATTTGTTTGTGTTCTAAAAGGTTGAATTCTGCCAGCTAACATTAGATACTACCACTTTTATATCATTGTTTTCTCTATAATGAATCTGTTATAAACTTTTTCATAAAAAAGAAACATAATTTGGTCCGGATTTCACCACATAGTTATCTAATTTGTGGATGCTAACTGTCATGGTTCGAAGGCCATTCGATGTTCAAGACTTCATATTTTAAAAATTTTGTTCTTCTTGAGATCTGTTAATACCCCAAAGCAATTATGATTTTCAGGTCAAAAGTACAATTTTTAAAGTGCTCAACCCTTACCTTAACTGACAAGCATTGCCATTTTTTCTGCCAACGGTTGGGTTTTTTCTGGTATCCTGGCTTCCTATTCTAAAAAAATGTATTCAACATGCTGTAAGCCAATTCAAATAACATTAAGAAACTATTGTTTTTTTTATTCCACAACCTGCAATGTTTGATGCTTACTAAATCATAGTGATGCTTCAAATCTTAAATAAAAATCTAAGCTTCAGATTAACTAAGCTTTAATGGAGACTTTAAAAAAAATATAAAACCTTACTGCTTTTAACATAGAGGCATAACATTAATATTGGAGAGTAAGTATCAATGAAAAGAGCAGCTTACAGACAGACACCCACCCACCATATTATAATAACACAGAAATTAAATACAAGTGCAAGCAACTTTGGTGTATATTATAAAGGGACAATTTTAATTACTCGCCATATAACTGGGTACAAGTTGGATATATCCTCTGGTATAATATTTGCATGTCTCAACAATGTGTTGCCCAAGGCCTGGACAAAATATAGAGAAACATGCTTTTTAATATAAACAACACTCCTTGATATCTACACTTACATGTATAATTCTCTGCAGCACCCACCAACTTACTGAGCACCACCTCTTTATAGTTATAGTCTACATTGAAATATATGACTTTGTTCGATAAAAATCGATAGGCTTACGTACACTACATCTTGCACTATTTGTATTTGTTTATATATAGTAAACTGCCAACATAAAATATAATTGCATAGTAAGACTTTGTAATTACAAAAACTATTGAAAAGACAGAAAAATATATACTGTAAAGATTAAATGCATTACTTTTTGAATTTTCAGGCACATTTTCAAGTACTATTATAATATCATCATTTTCTGCTATTAGGCAAATATTAGTAATCTTGCTAAGAGGCTGCCAGTTCGAGTCTGACTTTAGGCAGTGTGTCTGTAACTTTAATCTAATTGACAAGGATTGTCAGTTTTCCTTAAGTTCATAGGTTTCAATAGTCGCCCTGACTTCCTCCCACAATACAAACTGTATATGTCATGAATAAGCAACAAAAAAATACTGAAACTGGGGTAAAACTAATATTCAAAAATGAAAAAAACCTCCATCAAATACTTGCATTTTGCATTGAACATAGATTAGTAGCTGTCTATAATCTTGCATTATAATCTTCATTACTAACTTTATGCATTCAACGAAAATAAAAATGGATAAAACTTGCTATGTAATCATCACTGCTAAAATTGTACATGAACAGTTATTCATTCCTTTTTTCATTTTTAACTGTTGAAACATACATGTATAAACCATCAGAATTAAACCTGCATTTATCGGTAAATCCGTTCAAGTAGTTGAATATCAAAGCAGAATACACAATACCAACTACATTTAAATATGGCAGCCATTTCGTAAATATTAATCCCAGTGAATTCAATGTATATGGAGCAGAAAACAAAGATATCCTTCATATACAAGTAAAAAAAATATTTAGTCAAAATGGAAAAAGAGAAATTTGTTATGTAGAACTACACTGTAGATAAATATCTAACATTTAATGATGTTCGCTGCTATTACTCATAATAAAGATATATTTTGTTAATTTTGTCTAAAATACTCCGCTTTCATTACAAATATTATTTTAAGATTGATGAATACGTCACAAAAGTTCTATATTACACCTGAATGAAAAACAAATCCTCATAGTTTGACTGACAATGCCTTAAATTAACTTCTTATCGAATTTATTGCTTATATAGATGCGGCGAGCCCTACTTTACTACTGGAGAGGATAGGACAAAGTCACGGTTAAATTTGTAGATATTTGTTATAACAATGCTCTAAAAATATATTTGTTTATCAGTATTACACTGAATTCGACATATCTAATGCGCAATTTTTTTATTTCTGATTTTTAAAACTTATTTGTATGTGCTTTATGTATTTATTATGAAGCAGATGAAATCATAAGGGTTTTACTTTATAGTTCGTGTTAATTTTTAAGCGGTGGTATTTTTGTTAATAGTATTTAAATAGGAATTAATTACCATTTGGTTTATAAAAAATATCTAAACAATTAATTATCGGTAATGCATTTATTTCTAATTTTAAAACATGGCCCCGAATTAAAACGGTTATACACACAAGTCATAACAAGTTAAGGTCAGTGAACTAGCAGACGATACGCGATTGTTTACATGGATAAAATAGAGGTTTTAATATATTATCCTAAATAGCAATTTTATTTATTATGATAAATTACGAAATATGGAGATGAAGTTACATTATGCCGTATCGTCTGGCCAAATCAATTAAAAAGGGGTGCAACGCATTTAATTAGTGCACTCACTAGTTAACTAAATTGGAAAGACGAATTGAAATGGAATCTGCTAGATACAATCCTTATGCACAAACGAATTTACTACAATACACATGATAAGCCATAAGTAACTAAAACCTTAATACCATTTTAATAGCTAAATTCATGACAACACCCCTCAATACTGTATGCAATAATGTATTACGTCGTTATAGTACATCGCACTGGGTTAACTGCTTGGAGATTAATTGTTCCTATTACATTAGCCTTACCCGGAAGGCGCCAGAACCCTTACGTTTTCTACTATTACCATCCATGTTTCATATCATCAATTTGTTAAGGATTTTAATACAAAAATGCACTAAAATATAAATACTTTTGATAAATAATTCATTCAATACCAATTCAATTATTCAATTAATTTTCTATTTTATAATGTCGGTAATCCGTTTTAGTTATGGTCCGTTTTTTGTAATGGTTTATTGGGTTATAGTCCGCTTTGGTTATAGGATGAAACGTCTATCAACAATAAATGAATAGGCATTAGCATGTTATCAACATATATGTATAGTCTTATCTACATGCAGTAATATTACAATATTGAGAAAATGCTTCTCAAGTGAAAACGTTGCGTGTAACACTGAAAATTAGAAGAAAGTGCCTTTACTGAGGTAAACGTGATTAATAGAAAAAAATTAATAGAAGTTCTTTCCGTTAATTATTTGCATTAATAATTAATACATAACAGTTTCGGCAGTAATTAATATTGCTAACTACTTGCTGTGTCAACATCTGCAATGTTTATTTCTAAAGAAATTGATTAGCTGATATAATGTAAATTTGTTAAAGTACGATGGTAATAAACATCGTTTAAACTGCGTAAGTGATAGAAAGTGTTCTATTTATAAATAACCAGAAAGTGTATATCAGCGGCTCTATTAAAGGGTAATAAACTATAAAATCTGTGTAGAATTTCTTATATGTAGAAGATTTTTTTACATCATTTAGATGTCAGTATTATTTAGATTTTGCCTTAATCACGAACACGATTATAATTAATTCTGGCGGAAGTAATTTAGACTTTAAATAATATACTTCGGTACTTTTCGGCTTTTAACGATATCTTTGTAACCTGTGCAGCTGGAGGGTTCATTGTAGGGATATCAAAGTAATACTTATTGTTGTTGTTGTTTTGTAGTGTTTTAATCGTTTTGTGCTTATTAAATTCAGCAGTTAGGGATAATGGATTATAAATAACGGAATTCATTCATTTCTTGTGTAAGCAATACAGTCAACTTGAAGTCTTCAATATAATTTTAAACTTAAACTTTCTGGAACCTTTTTTTCTTTCGGAGTTCTTCAGTTCAAACGACTGAGTCACCAGGGTGGGTCAACTCTGGCAGACGGAGAAGAATGGTCGTAAAAAGTCTAAGGTGAGTATTACCGCATTTCTATTAGAATAAAGATTAGAAAAACCGCATTGGGTAATTAACAACAAGTATGGGGATTAAGGGGCAATTGTCGGGGGGCAATTGTCCAGGGGGCAGTTGTCCGGGGGGCAGTTGTCCTGCTCCCAAATAATGCTATGACAGTGCACTGACTAACCATCCTCCATATCTGTAAACAAATTCTTATAACAAAGGAACACAATTTCCCCGATTGTTTCAGGTTGTTCCTTCATTCAACACTATATTGATTTTCCGAAAACACTTCATAATATGACACACTTCCTGATGTGAAGCGTGTTGCTATTTTTATACTTCATGTAAAAAGTTTCACATCACCCAAATATTTTTGAATCGCAAATGAAACACTGCAAATAAGTGTCTAACATAACAATTACGTTTAAAATACATTTAGGGTATGTACAGTAAATCATATGATCATACTAAATGTCAGGGGCTTCATTTTCTGATGATGTTGGTCAACTATAAGTTTTGCATTCATTCTTTTTGATAAATTGTTGTTATTGGATTATTGCTAAGTTTAGTTGAAGTTTAATTCTCATTGACGTATTACAATTTGTGATCAAAAAAATCTATTGTAAGAGGTCTTAAAAGTGCATGACCACTTTTACTGAGTAATACCTAGTTAAAACATGATAAGAAAAATATTATTATAATAGGATGGTAAAATCTATTTCAACACTTACTATGTCATTCGTGGTTCACATAATTGTTATCTAACGTCTGAGATAGGGAATAATAAATAAGATAGGTGATTGCACGTAACCTCCTTATTTAATTTTACTAAAATTTGTATTACATTCAAATTCATATATTTATATAATTTTGATCACCACTTAAAAAGCGATAGAAAGTAAGTATCCAACTTGTTTCGCAAAGCACTTGAGTTTTAAGTGTAATCATGTTACACGCCTGATCGTTCATTTTATACTTCGTGTGATTGCATAATTCCCCAAACACCTAAATTCTGAAATAATATCGATATATTTGTTTCATTCATAGCCATATAAATAATTATATGTATATTTGCCATATCCAACAATACGTACCATGTTCAATATTTTAAACACTCGAGGTGAACTTGATGATTTAAATAATGTTGAGCATAGTTAACAGTTGTCAGTCGTTCCTTGTTGAGATCATAATATGATTTAAAGAGAATAGAGCTTATGTTTATATAGTTGCTTGTCATTTTATGAAAAAATTAATTAATAGTACTTGTGTTATTGAATAAAGTGCAAACTCGTATGCATGCAATCTCCATAAAACTACAGTTGTAGTCGGAATCAATTGAAAACCTTTCAATTTTTAAAAGTATCTCTACACAACAGACCTAATTATATTTCATAACCTAAGACATATACATATTTCACTCAAACAAAATGTTGATTTCGAGGACTTTTTTTAGAAGGTTGATTTGCTTTCCTTTCTTTAAAGCCTAAACTGTCGTAAAAAGGTACAGTAGGGCTACTTTAAATATAAATGTTGCTTGGTCGCCAGGTTTACGATTTTTGCCCCATATTACTTTAATTTACAATGAATTACTGAATTAAAAAGTAGTGTTAGTATTGTATGGTAATTTATTCAATCTCTTTTCTTTTATAGTCTTTTCGTGATTTTTTTTATAATTTACCAAAGAAATACAGTTGTTAAAACTATAAGAATGTTTTTCTTTGATAGATAGGTTTTCACGTGTATTTAAATGCGTCACGTAAAAAAGCGTTCTCATAGACTGTTGCTTAGTATGGGCATAATTATATGTATGGAAATAAAGCAAATTACTATTTAGTTCGAAACAAGATTTACAAACAGTTTCAGTATAATAAACTGATGGCCATTACGTCGCTCTGTAATGTTTAATCAACAATAAGTCACAAAGGCAACCATTCAGAGCATAAGCTGATCGTCACAAAAACGCACACGTCTACGCTTACATCATGACAAGAAGATAGTCACATACGTCATGTATTTTTGTAGCCGAAGAATTTAGTGGTACGAAAAATTTAGTCGAGTCCGAACTGACGAAGTTCATTCTGTTGCCAGCAAAAACACCTCAACGTCGACGGCATTAGATGTATCTATGTAAAATTACACTAAATCGAATTAATTTCTGTTCAGTTGCTAGGAAGCAGGATATTCGCCAACGGGTCTCAGATCACACGAATTGTTTAGACAGATAACATCGTGTCTACTAACGTCGAGGTTAAAATGTGCAGATACCTGCATTATGGAAACAGGTATCTGGTTTATATAGGGCTTGTTATAATTTGGATTTCAAATTCTGGGCAATTTACTCGAGTGATCATCCGCGCTATACTGAATTTTAAATAATAACAATATGATACAAAGGAATTTCAATTCTCCAACAGCCGAGCATTTCTAGGACTAGCAAGACAGGATAGTTGAATGATTGCTTAACGTCAGACTTTCAGCTAAATTTAGGAAAATAACATGTTAGCAAAGAAATATCAATCCGGGCGAGACATGGACAAATGAGAAACTCACATTAATAGAACAGAATTTTTGCCGCGATCAGTTTATAATTTGTATCGGCTACACGACTCTTCCCTTTAAAGAAATCTACAAACATGGTTTTTATCGTTAAAGAAGCAGGCAACTGATCAGAAACGTGAACCTATATCGTACATAGTCAGGTTCTCGCCATATGGGAGACACTGAACCCTGTGAACCCATTCCAGTACCTACCAGGATACTTATAAGCGACACCATGTCATGAACAATTTGTTACCCGGCACTTTTGTCCTTTTTTCAAGACTAACATTACCTGCCTCAAAGAACAATCAAATTTTCTTTGAAATTATAGCTGGGGCTAGTACCCTAAAACGCTGACGAATATGCCAGTCGTCGGCATTGTTTATGGAACCTCATTGTATCTGGTTAGTAATCATGATTATCTAAATTTGAATAATAAAATAAATATTATGTAATATAATCCTTCAACCAATTAAATAACTGCTTCTTAAATGTCAAACATATTAAACCTAAATATCTCTCTTCTGCTAGTGTATCTAAACAAAAATCATATATGAAGTGCCGCTCTCATCTATAATTTTTACATAAGACACCCCTTTCTCGATAGTCATACCGGCAAAATATTTAAATTAGTTGCGTGTCTATATTTAAACCCGTGGTTCTATACACACACTTAGTTATCTACCTCTAAAAAGATAAATTATACGTGCAGATTGATAATTTAAATATCGATTGTTATGTCGTCAGTGCTTCTGGTGCAAACGAAATAGTTTAAATACTATGTTAAAAAGTAGTTGATACTCTGATTAAATATATGAACGATCCGACAGTTTAGTTTTCCCAATTTAATTAGAAATGAGGACAACGTATATTGATATTGTTGAAATCAGCATGCTTATTCATGACGATTTTGTTTAAACCAATATTTTTTTAAAGTTATTTTTATACAGTGGTCTATGAAGGACGTACTATCGTAGCCTCTATGTCTTTATACTTTTTGGTAAATTTTGTATTTATCATTATAGAGTTATGTTAATGGAAAATGAGGCATTTTGTGTTTTCAAACCATAAATCAAAACGCTTTTATCAGTTTGTGTAACGTTTTGGGAACTGTTATTTTAAGATGTGCGAGCTTCCTATTCATTTCTGTAAAAAAGGGGTGTTTAGTTTTCACACTGTAACTCAAGAAATTTCAGCATTTTTTCATTATAATTCGAAGCATTGTTGAAATTCATACATGTGATTATGTCTCATCAGTGCAGATATAATTATGCACCCACGAGTGTAAAACTTCCGACGGGGCGTATCATGGGCTCATACACTAAGAAGACGAATTTGCACGCATATACAGAAAGAAATCCGACTAATCCAGAGAAATTAAGTAAAGTCAAAGCTGTTAAACATTAAATATTTTAAGAAAAATTTAGACTGCTTGAGTGCAAGTCGGATATTAGTTGATTTCTGGAGAATACAAACGATAAACTTCGCCTTATACAGGTCAACATTGTAATGTTATCGCTTGAGAGTTTATTCAAGAAATCATGCATATAAATTTTCCGTAAACCATTTTGTAATCTTCATGTGATACTAACTTTTTGTTTACTTATGGTGTTCATATCAATTCATGATGAGCCATAAAAAAGTGCCCATTTTAAAACCAGTTAAAGCTTAATGTAATTTGTTTTTTTTCTGTATCGTTGGATGTCTTACTTAGAGACTTTTTTCATTTTAAGGTATTATTATCGAAAGCAATTCACTTCAGGGAATATTGCTTTCTTCCTTTAAACGAAACTTCAAAGTAAAACTTTTTGGAATGCAAAATTGGTTTTGAGTACTTAATTTTTTTTTTGCCTTTACCAGGAACTGTGAATGGATCAATTATTGGCCATTTTAAAGTATTGCATTCGACATGATCATACATGCTTTTTCGGAATGCATATACAAATTTTGATAATTCAAATAACTAATTAACTGGGAAGACAAATTTTTCAAAAGTGTTTTTATATGTTTAATTGCAGACCCTTGCATAACTATGCCCACTAAACGGTTTGAGCACAAATGTTTAACTGCAACTATTTTGTTGGAGTTTACTCCTTGGACCAAACGTGCTGGTACAGTTATGAGAAAAAAGGAATGAGACATTTTTAATTTAGGTGTGACACAGCGTCTTTTTTGTTTTTGCGAGCTGTCTGAGGATGATATGTTCTAGGCGTGCAACAAAGTAACAAACAGAACAATAGTTTTTAGATTTATATTTCTGCCCCCTCTTTATTCATGTAGGTTTAGTCAAGTGTCAAAGTTCTTGTGTTAAGTGATTTCTGGAATATGAGTCAGGGAAAGCGATATTTTACTTGATAGTTCATGGGTTGATTTCATCTAGTTCCATTACCCTCTTGATAGAAATGTTTGTCGCACAGTGGAGACATATGACTGTGACATGTAAATTTAGATCTATTCCTGTTTTTATGTTTTTGTACATTTTGTGCTGAAACTATTTAAACACTAAACAAATAAGTTAATCCAACAGGAAATATTTAATTGTGAAAAGTTATTTTAGGAAAACTGGAATGTGAATTCCGTTCATATTGTTTCTGTGTCGATTAAGGGAAGACGATGTAAGCACTACTGCAACAAACAATAATATTTCTAGGTTACAAAAGTTTGCTAATAAATTCCATAAAACTATTACTTGGTGGCTCCTTACAGTCACACGCCTCAAGTTGAGGAACAGTCGACATTAACGGGTTACTTTAGCTCTTCCTCGAAGGAACGCCACAAACAGATGGGTGGGGCAATTAGAAACTTAAATTAGTTTAAGATTGTGTTTGTTTGTTACGTGACGAATCAATATGCTACAGTAAAATGCTAACCAACTTCGAGATACCCATATATGCTGCCTTACATTTTGTTTTGAGGAGTTGATTAAACGTTGTTAGTGTAAAACTCGTATTTCATAACTTTAAGAATATACAGTAATTTTGTGGGATATCATGATATTATATTTTTGTTCTCTATCACTCAAAGCCTTGCACTTTAATCGTGAACATAATTTACCTTCCATCAATCGTCTTTATCTTTTGACAAGAGGGCGATATGGTTGGCATAAATACTTTCTATTCATTTAAAAAACTATGTTATGTTTGTTACCCAAGTGAAAATCACTAATTATTTTACTCTACAACAGTATACTAATACATTGGGATTGAACTACACTGTGTCACGTAAATGATAAAAAACTTCTACAATCATGAATTTAATACTAAATCAAAATGTTGTTCTTAACTATTGCTGTACTAAGCGTTTTGTGTTCATATATTGATCACAATTAAATTTAAAAAAATTAAAAGATAAATAGCTAATACTGCGAAAATAATTATGATAATGGATTATACATGTTCCATTGAATAATTTAAATTTTTTTCTTCTTAATTGCAGATTAGGAGAATCTTAACTATCTATGGCCAGATTTATTGTATAGTTTTTTTCTGAATACACCGCAATAGCAAATGATACCTTGCTAACCTATTTATTAGAAGAAATATGACAATTGGTCTGTTAGTCCATTGTATGTTGCTGATGCTATTTTGTATTTCTATTAATGAAGGTAAGCTATTATTTAAAATGTACAATATCGATTAGTAAACATTCTTCTAAACAAATTCAACCCTTCCTACTTTAATTCATTTTATAGCAATGTTCTTATTTGCTTGCTTTTATCTTGTACATGCACAAAGAAATATTTTAAGTGGTAGCATTTCATGTCATAACAGTATTGTTAATGTCTTAGGTAAGATTCAATGGAAAATTGGAAGAAAAGTCCATGGTTACGGACAAGATTTGGTCCTGTTTTGTGAAGTTGAAAAATGCTGCAGTAAACAACCAGGGTGGTCTGTCGATTACAATACCATATTCCTAGACGTTAAACGTATAAATGTTACAAAGGATGCGAAATATGACGCTTCTCTCAATGCAACTGGATTTTCACTGATCATCAGGAATTTAACCAAAGACGATTTAAACAAGACATACATTTGCACACACGGTTTTGAAGAATCCACGCCAAAAATTTTAGAAGAGATTGATGCCTTTCTAGGTCCTAGTAAATATGATTAAAATATGAGTTAATATATCTTGTGATTCATGAAGATAAGAATTAATGTAATCTCTTATTCGGAATAATATAATAAATATGTTTAAAATGTGCAGATAAAAATAAAGAAACGAAATTTAGATATTCTCAAAAATACTAGATAGTGAGTATAGCTTTGCATTTAAGTTATTGTGAGAAGTAGTTTTATTGTTTATTGAGAATGAACTAAGTATGCAGTTAAATTCAACATTAATTAACATGTTTACAGTTGAAGAAAGTGGAAAAAAAGATAATGGACACATTAATTTGATGTAAGTACTTTTTATTCATCTACATATTTATTAAGATCAAACTTATGTCTTATGTCCTAATGAACCACTTAATATTATAATTTTGAGCTACTTCAAAAAATTATAAAACAATCGAAGTTCAAATGCGTCTGTGAACAAGAAACATAGCAAGAAAACAAACGAACAACAAGAGCCGAAAGTCAACTGGCGATTACAAATTCGGATTTTGGAAAAAAACATATTCAACACAAAACACAATATCTATAAAAAAACACAAAATGGAAGCACGAAACCAGAGCCCAATAACAACCATGTGTGGATTCTGGTGACTCTTCTTAAACACCTGCCGAGTTACTTGTTGTCATGTCTAAGAAAAAGGAGAATCCAGAAAGGGTAAAAACTACCTATCCCAGCGAAAATTTCTGTCTGTACTTGAGGGATGCATTTTTATAACGATAAGTTAAGTGATGTTGAAATTTCAACCAAGTTCAAACCTCATTGTAGTTTAGTAGTCCAATCTAGAAAATATACTTATCGATCTCAAGATTTTGACTGCCATTTGAACAAGTGATAATGTATAAATAAGAAGAATAAAGTCAATAATTGCAATTTAGGAACTACAGGTTTCGTTACCTTACCGTGGTAATGCTGGCTCGACAGAGATGTCTAGCCTATAAGGCGAATAGCGAGGACATCGTGTTGGTGTTGTCAAATTAAATAAATAAACACAAAAATGGTTTGACATCGGGAACAAACTGTTAACTCCCATTAGAAAAGTATGAATGTGTAGGTAGGGGCAAAAAATAAAGCATTTAATAGAGGTTTACATTGTGCATACTCTTTATAAATAAACAAATTGTGTGGTTCTAATTGCCAAGAGTGTGGTGCTCTCCAAACGCGCTACCCACTACAGACTGTTGTCAGACTCTGTTGTCTAACCTAAAAACATTGCTTAAGAAGTGCATTCCTTATCCATCCCCTAAGGTCTTGCTTAGGAGACTTGACGGTCAAACAGAATTAACCATTCTCAGTAAACTTGATTTCAGATTTGTTTCAGAAACAATTGCAAAGGTGGAAAACAGACTAAACGTTGTGTGAGATAGTTAATTTAGAATTTCATTCGTCTGTTTATAGCACTTTTTCCACAAACAGTGAGAAGTGAAACAATAAGTTGTTTTTCATTTTGAGATTTGAGAGTACAGTAATACGATGATACATAACAGGCGTTTACTTTCATCGTATGGTACACAATGATTTGTAAGTCTAACTTCCTTTTACTACGCAGATTTGGTTTAAGTGTGGTATTTGCAGTCATTGTGATAGTCATGTTTAAAATTGTTTGGCGTTTCTTCAAAGGTAGAAGACAAGGTAAGTTTCCTTTAAATCAAACAATGTAATAGCTTACTTTTTTAGGTAAAAATGAATTATTATTCAAAGAATTATGTATTGTTTAAGATTGTTTTCCGTAATGTCAACTGTATATCAATGAATATAATGAGATAATATAAACAACTGGAAAACATAGCAATTTTATCTCTATTCATAATACATTCATATACATAAATTTGTAGAAATTTATGTTAAGAAAATTGTCATTGTTACAATGTATGGCTCTAGAGATAAGTCTAAAGAATGTACCAAACAGTAAACTTATTAACTATCGGATCAACAAACATGACGATACAGCAAAAACAAAAAATAATAATATACAAGTCTAGAAGATTATGCAACGATACAAATGAAGGTGTTTCTTGTCAAAAATATAGACCAAGACTAACCAACGAATGGCCTTAGTCATTGAATGTCAATATAAATAAATGACGTAAACAAGTCATAACATATTGATCTTAAACTTTCTCACTCCAACTGAACACAAAACTTGTATATATTTGCTTCCCAGTCCGCCATCCGCGAACGTGCCGTGCTGTCACTTGGCTTTGTTCAAATATTCCAACAAGATGTAATCAAAATTACCAAGGTGACAAATTCATTACGCCAGACGCGCGTTTCGTCTACTTACGACTCAGCAGTGGCGTTTAACTTTAAATGCTTAAAATATGTTTTCATTTGGCGATGGAATAATATAAGTCCACTGGGATCGTGTAAATACACAATACAGGTAGTTCAAAAACATATTTCTCATATAAAATCACTCCAAATACTTAAGCGATGCAATTGAAAACCCTATTTCACATATACAATCAATCCTGATCCTATAGCAATACAATTACATATATAATTAATCCTGACACATTAACAATGCAACTAAAAACTATATTTAACATTTAAAATCAATCGTGAGACTAAAGCAATGTAATCAAACCATATTTCACATATAAAATTAACCAGGCGACGTAAGTGATGCAATAAAAACCATATTTAATATACAAAATCACTAATAAAACTGTAGCAATGAAATTAGAAACTATATTTCACATATATAGTCACTCTGGAGACATTAGCTATGCAATTACAAACCATATTGTACATATAAAATCAATTATTAGACCGGATTGATGGAATTAACCATATTATGCATATAAAATCGATCCTGAAACCTTGGCTATAAAATTAAAAAATATATTTAACATATGAAATCACTAATAAGACTATAGCAATGTAATCAAAAACCATATATCAGATTTAAAATCACTCTAGAGACCTAAGCGATGCAATTAAAATTCATATTTAACATATAAAATCAATCTCGAGACTTTAGCAATGCAACTAGAAACCATATTTCACATATAGAATCATTCCTGAAACCTTGGTAATGCCATAAAAACAATATCTCACATATCAAATCAGTCTGGAGACCATATGAATGCAATTAAAATCCATATTTAACATATAAAATCCATCTTGAGACTTTAGCAATGCAATTAAAAACCATATTTCACATATAAAATCATTGCTGTGACCTTAGTGATTGAAATAAAAACTATATTTTACATATAAAATCAATCATGAGACCTGAGCTATAGAAATAAAAAAACATATTTTATGCATACAATCACTCTGGGGATATTAGTAATGGAATTAAAACCATATTTGAAATAAAAGCATTCCTGATACCCATGAGATGCAATCAAAAGCCATAGTACAAGTACAAAATTACTTTGGAGAATTAAATAAAGCAATTGAAAACCAACGTACAAATATAAAATCACTCCGAAGGCCTGAAGGATGCTATTAAAACCATATTTCACATATAAAATTAAGCCAGTGATCTTAGCGTTGCAATAAAAAAACATATTCAACTTATAAAATCAATCCTGAGACCTTGAAAATGCAATTAAAAACAATATTTAACACATAAAACATGCTTTAGTTTTTAAGACCACTTTAATATATAAAATCAATCCTGAGACCGTAGCGATGCAATTAAAAACCATATTTTACATAAAAATGTGATTGTGAGACCTGAGGGATGCAATTAAACAAATATTACATATATGATCTCACTCACAGGACCACAGGGCTGAAATTAAAAGCCATGTTACGCACACTGGTATAGAAAAAATGTGGGTGTTACCATTGTAAATATAAGATATTTTACATTATTTTTAAGTAGTTGTGTACTATAATGAGATTTAGTGGTTAAAATACAGAACTGTCATAGATCTTTAACCTTTTTTATTATTATCACACAATTTGGTTATTGCAATGTACTTTCAATTTGATACATGTAGACTTAATTTATATTTTGAATGATTACTAAGTTCAAGAGTTGTATTAATTCATATTATGATATCGAAGTGATTGATAGATATTATATAACAAAAAAGATGTGTCTCACTTTATTGGACTGTACATTAATATTTAATTAAAGAAAACAACTGCGCAATAAGTAATATGTTTCCGAGAGGTAAGATTTACAACATTTTCTTTCTCCGCAATGATATCCAGAAAAACGTAAATAGCAAACAAATCTTCAATATATAATTCTTTCATTACTAATTTGTATTATATCGATTGTTTTTGGCGATAGGATTTTAATAAACGACAAACAATTTGATTTTCATCTTTCGTATACTTTTGTCCAGTGGACAGAAATTGTCAAAAGAACAAGAATGTCCAGTGGACAGAAATTGTCAAAAATTGTCAAGTGGACAGAAATATATTGTATAAAAAATTGTCAAAAGAAAAGAAAAGAAAAGTTAACTTGGGTTGTCAAAATCTCTGCTCGAAGTTAACTTAGAGCTGTCAGAATCTCTGCTTTACAAGTTAACTAGCATGTTATGTTAGGACTGCACCCAACTCTATGTAGTTGATTTGTCCAATCCTCTAAATTATTTATGGAATGGTCTGTTTACATTCGTAGAATTAAATGAAGTAATGCGACCGTGAGAAGATGGATTATTTGCAATGCTACCAAACCGCTTAAGTGAAAAGCAAAGAAATAAAAAATGTAACCCGCAGATTTGGAACCGCTAAGACAATCCACTACTCTGTAAACTGGTAGTCCACCACGTAAAATGTGTTGGGAGATTTTAAATATTTCACCAGACCATTTTTCATCGTATTCCCTTGTAAAAGGATTTCTGATGTAGGTGATGCGGACTTTGTCTCCGAGTTTAAAACGAAATGGTTTTCTTGTTGTCTTTGATTTGACTATTGACACTGTTTTCTTAGGCCAATACATTTTCCACCACAAGTTGGTTTCTTTACTCTGTGTAACTTTTTCAGGTCGAAGAAATTAAGGGAACATTTTAACAATCAGAGTTACAAAAAGTCGATGTGCGAGATGACGATCTGTGGAAAATTGAAAAAGTTATAAATTCAAGAGGCAAGGGACGTAACAAACAATATTTCGTGAAATGGTTAAATTGGCCAAAGAAATTCAACTCATGGATATCCACTGGAGATGTGAATAACCTGTAAATCATGAACTATAAATTTTTGTTTATATTGATGTATAAAGTGTTATATTTTATTATGTATATTGTAAAGACAGTTTGGGATGGCTCTCCGACCCTGCTGTTCTCATGACGTAGAAAATAAATACTGTATATAAAATATCGCTTTTATTATTTTTAGCTGAACAACAAGTTATTAACACCTATACAAAGATAATGAATTAACCCCCCCAAAAAAAATGGATAACGCATTTTAATTACTACACTCACAGTGAAAGGCTAATGAATCTGTATGCTTATATTTAATTAATTACAATACACCTATTAATTACAATTATTTTAATTGCTATATCCGTTACGTCACAATACTTTATGCAACACTAGTATGACGTCATAATGTTAACCTCACTCTGGGAGGTTAACTGCTGGGAGGTTAATTTTTCCCATAGGGATAACATGGAGAATATTAAGGGAGAAACCCCAGTTTTGCCACTACTAATCGCAATTATAAGTAAAAAGATTTAGAGGCCTGCAGTTTTTAAATAATGGGCCAATTTTGCAATTCACATTATTTCTTGCATTCTTAAATTTGTTTATTTTAATGGTGCTTAATGCCACTTTTAATCATTTAAAGATATATCGAGGCGTCCAGTTTTTTATTGGTAAAGAATTCTCAGTGCCCAGTGAAAAAACACCAACCTTCGTTAGGAAATCTGCCAATCCTTTTGAGGAGTCGAGTACAGCCTGCCCGCAATGATATTAAACTTCAAACAAATATTACTATTTTATCGACAAACTCCAGTTAAATTCTATAAAGTAGTCAAAATGATTAAAACCAACACGAAACAAAAATTATTTTCCAGTGATTTCTTTTTTTTATTTATAAAGTACACGAACAAGGAACAATTTCCGTTTTGTCATCCCTATGTTGTATATACGGTGAAGTTTGCTTTAATTGATTGATTGATTGGATGTTTGCTTTACGTCCAGCGAGCAGTATTTCAGCTATATTCAGTGAAGTTTGCAAAAATAAATAAAAAGTTTTATCTCAGCAAAGTTGAATTTGAAATTTTAACAAAAATTTTCAAATTAAAATAAGTTTTTAAATAATATGATTATCGGGTTCGAGTAAGATTCGCGCGAGTCGGGTTACATAGGATTGATAGTCCCCGAGTCAGGATAGTGGAGTAACAGAGAAATGATCGGCTTCATATCAGGTTAATGTTTGAAAAAGACATATTACTAGTCGAATCCGAGTCCGGATAATGTGTGAGATGGCCGACCCCGAGTCATAACAGTTTGCAGTGTTATTTCTGTAAGTGTCTAAAAATTGACCAACCATGGTCCACTTCTGTGCTCATTTTTAATTACTGGTTTCTTACATTAAATACTGTGCTGTTAAAAAATGTGTTGTTGAAAAACATGGGAGTGGCATCAGTGGGCTGAAGAACATAGGAGAGTCGGTTCACTGGGTTATTGAATCACTGGGCTGTAGAACACGGGAGAATCGGATCATTGTGTTGTTGGAACACAGGAGAGTCGGATCACTGAGCATTGGAACACGGAAGAATCGGATCACTGGGTTGTAGGAACAAAAGGGATCACTGGATTGTTGGATCACAGTGTATATCACTTGATTGATAGAACAACAGCAAGAACAAGCACTATTGTCTGTGTATTTAGGTCTCTTTGGAGGCCATACCTCATATCTACCTTACATATCCATTTAGCTACCCCTTAAATATATTGTGGCTTGCTTTGGTAAAATCATTTGAACAAGTTACATATATAGTTTTGTGGAATAATATAAAATGTATTAACATAAATACTTAAAATCCCTCCTTTTAGTTATTCTCAGTTACTTACCTGTAAGTGATGGTCACAAAGCTGATACGACATGTATCATGTGAGATCATATGACGACATATGTGTTTGAGATGGATACGCGTAAAATAGGTGCTTACGGCACGAAGCTAAAAGCTTATGTGAGCGGTGCCTGCCAGTCACCCACATTATAAAAAAATAGTTCCATATAGTCATCCGCATTTAACTAGAGCTATCGCCATTTTTGGAATTCTCTTATTGAAATTTGATAAAGTAAAAATAACCATAAGGGTAGGACCACCATTGTTTATCGCCTCTTCGGCTATATATCTATTATGGTTCAAACGTTATAATTATAACAGTGAGCAGCTATTTTTTAAAAGCACTACTTTTACGTACAACTTCAGGACTGGTTCCCGGTATTTGGTGGTCCTACACCTAAAGAAGATGTTTTTGTTCAACAAATGAAATAGAAATTTTCCTGGTCGTAGATTTATGTTATTCGAAACAAATTCTAAAATTATGTTGAATTCCATTAAGCGGTTTTCAAGAAATGCATGAAAACATACAAAGACCTCACATGCACATTATCAAGAAAAATGAGCTTGGAGATCAAGAAATCCATTATTCCTTAATTTTCAATTTCTTTGTTGCAGATGTAAATGGCAAGCTTGGCAATATACATCCATCACAAATGAACTTATTTTACACATAGAAATGCACTAATTACATAATTTTATCATGCATTTTGCATTTTGTTAGTTTATTTCACACCCTCCCCCTTTTTCCAAAGTGAGATTCTTCGTCCCTTCAAACTGTTGGAATAAGACTTATCTCTTGAAATACATTTCAATTAAGAAAAATAGTATAAAACTGTCCTAATTATGCATATAGTCCATCCTGGGAAAGTTTTTGAGTTCAAATTAAAATTTATTGATATTCAGTTGTACTATATTTTGGCCTCGGTGGCCGAGTGGTCAAGGTAGTTCGTCTACTATTGATCACGTGGTCTGTCAACACTGAGATTGCGGGTTCGATTCTCAGTGCGGGCAGGGTGTATTGACTCCAATCTTAATTGACAAGGATTACCAGTTTTCCTACCGAAGGTCAGGGGTTTTCTCCGGGAACTCCCGGCTTCCTCTCCCAATAAAAACTGGACGCCATGATAAAGCTGAAAAATTGCTGAAAATGGCGTTAAACATCAAATAAACAAACAAAAAACAAACATATATCTTGGAGGTGTACATTAATAGTTTCTAAACTGAGAATACGATTTTATTAATTTCATTAAATGCGATCATTATTACATTAAGTTTAATAGTCAAATGAACATTCCTTACTAAAAAAACCCACTAAAGTACAAACTGGCATACAAAGAAACAAAATTATATCTTGCCTTGGTATGAAATTGCAAAAATTGGCAAATTTCCCATTTCTGCTCATTTTTAAGGAATTTTTTACAGAAGTACTATCATCTCAAGGCCCAATTATCTTAAAAAAGTACAAGTATTGCACATGGTTACTAGTTTACTAACAAATTTACCACCAGCAAGCATCAGATTAGAAAATAAATACTTTTAGTATTAAACCATGCCAGCAATATAACCGACTTAAGCCGCAGGTGTAAAATTGACAAATTCATCTTAAATACACTATTTTTCTGCATACTAGAATGTCTACAAGTTCTAGTTTTATACATTTTGACCCCTTCATTACATCTAAAACTCAAAACATAAATTTATTTAAATTAAAGCACATTCGACCAAGTTCGGATCACTACAGACCCCAAAATTTGTTAAAATGTTACTTAATACCATGTTTATGCTGAAATTTGACACCCCAATAGGTTTTGGCTCTGATAAGCAATTAAAATTATTGTATTGGTGCTTTACCTACTTTCTGCACCATTTTTATCAAAAGTAATAGAAGTTGATATACCTGGCTACTACCTCTACTAAGGGTAGGACCACCATTGTTTATCGCCCCTTCGGCTATATAAAATTAGTTGATTTTGAATTTTTCTGAACATTTTACCTGTGTTTCAAATCAAGAAATATTCCTGTCACATGACAACATGTAACCCCTAAGTATTCTCTCAAAATTGCAGCACCACTTTCATGGTAAACGTACGACCAACCGGAAGTCAACACACTGAAAAAATCTACTGTCACTTTCACTTTCAAGTTCCGTCCCAAAATAGTGCATGTCATCTCATCCAATGACTCACATAATTTTTATCTTTAGTACACATCAGTTCAACTTGATCGTCTTGTTTCCTGAATTATTCAGCTTTCCAAAAATACCAAATTTGTTCCAATATCTATTATGGTTCAAAAGTTATAATTATAACAGTGAGCAGCTATTTATAAAAAGCACTACTTTTACGTACAACCTCAGGACTGGTTCCCGGTATTTGGTGGTCCTACACCAAAACAGATATCAAAGCTTACTTATTCGGGTAATCAATAGTTTTTCTTTCAATTTGTTGATAATATGGTCATACAAAAATTACCTAACAGAAATATAAGTCTCTATAAATCAGCAGTCAACAAAATCAGTTATAGAGAGGTGAAGACAATTCAAAGTAAATTAAAATTATTTGTATAGTCTATAAATCATTCGGTCGTACACACCAATTGACTACTTTCCAATTTTCAAAAAGCCACCTAGTGTCCACCTCCGATACTAAAAACTGCGGATACAGCGGCAGTTTGCCCTGTTGAAAACTTTGAAATTGACAATTGTCTTTGATATTTTCACGATTCAGGTGACAGACAGGTGTTAATATTTGAGTGAGGATGTTTTCAAAAGCCCTGCTGTGTAAACATGATCGTTAATTAAATTAACTGATGTTTATTAACACAGTTACCCGATGCTAAACTGAGGTAGAACACCAGGTGTTTTATAGCTTGATTAAACAAGCTTACAAGTGACATATCTAGTGTTTGTTCTAATATTCAAATTCACCTGTTGCCTATGGCTATAGTAGCATCTACTAATGAGGTTAATTAGATGACAATTTAATTGGCATAGACAAATATTACAAAAACAATGCAGAATCTTTATTTCAATATCAGTCTTTTAGTGATAACCGCCGTAGCTTTTTTAACCGGAAGTAAAAAGGGAGATGAATCATATAAAACTGGAAATAGGTCAATTTCGGATGTGAATGTTTGTCGCTTTAACTGACAGTAGTTTCATTGAAACACACCATATTTTATTATTTCGAATCATTTATTTAGAGCAATAATGGCAAGATATTTTAAACAGTAATTTAGCATTGGATTCATTGTTTACATAGCTGAATAAAGGAAAATCCGCAAAAAATTAGAATTCGGACGAAAATTCGAGGTGGACATGCATATGTAACATAATCTACCATGAGGCACCTTATTTCTGCAGATAATAATGGTATGACCGACAGGCACCTAATTTCTACAGATAATGATGGTACGTGTGACCTTCAGGCACTTATTTTCTACAGGCAATGGTGTGACCTGCGTGCACCCTATGCCTACAGAAAGTATCGGGCTAAACTTCAGGCACCTTATGTCTACAAATAATAGTGGTGTGATCTCAAGGCACCCTATGCTTACAGATAATGGTGTGACCCTCAGGCACTCTATGTCTACATATAATGGTGTGACCCTCAGGCACTCTATGTCTACAGATAATAATGATGTGATCCTCAGGCCCCCAATGCCTACAGATAATGGTGTGACCCTCAGGCACTCTATATCTACAGATAATAATGATACAAATTAGCTGCCTGCAGGTATGTCTAATGCGATCCTCAGACACCCTATGCCTACAGATAATGGTGTGACCCTCAGGCACCTTATGTCTACAGATAATAATGACCTGCAGACATCGTATTTCTACAGATAGTGTTGTGACCCTCAGGCACCCTTTATCTTCAGATAATATTGGCCTGACCCTCAGGCATCCTATGTCTACAGACAGTAATGGAAAGATCTGCAGGCACCTTATTTCTATATAAAGTAATGATGTGACCTGCGGCACCCTTTGTCTACAGATAATAGGAGTGTGACCTGCAGGCACCCTATGTCTACAGATAATAGGGGTCAGACCTGCAGGCATCCTTTGTCTACAGATAGTAATGGTATGACCCTCAGGCATCCTGTGTCTACAGATAATATGGATGAGAACTGCAGGCACTCTATGTCTACAGATAATATTGGTGTGACACTCAGACACCCTATGTCTACAGATAATAGGGGAGACCCTGCAGGCACTCTATGTCTACAGATAGTACTGGTGTGACCCTCAGGCACACTGCCTACAGATAATTGGGGTGTGACCTGCAGGCACCCTATGTCTATGGTGTGACCTTCAGGCACCATTTGTCTACATATAATAGGGCTGTGACCTGCAGGCACCCTATGTCTACAGATAGTAATGGCGTGACCCTTAGGCACCTTTGTCTACAGATAATAAGGGTGTGACCTGCAGGCACTCTATGTCTACAGATAGTAATGGTGTGACCTGCGGGCACTATATGTCTATAGTGATGCAGGCAGCTAATTTCTACAGACAATAATGTTGTGACCTGCGCGCCCCTAACTTCTGGGGCCTCGGTGGCCGAGTGGTTAAGGTTGTTCGTTTACTATTATTCACGTAGTCCGTCAACACTGAGGTTGCGGGTTCGAGTCTCACTGCGGGCAGGGTGTACTCGACTGCAATCTTAATTGACAAGGATTGCCAGTTTTCCTACCGAAGGTCGGTGGATTTCTCCGGATACAGCTGAAAACTTGCTGAAAGTGGCGTTAAACATCATTCAAACAAACAAACAAAAAACTAACTTCTACAGATCATAATGGTATGACCTGCATGCACTTAATTTCTGCAAGTAATAGTGTGACCTGGGTGCACCCTATGTCTACAGATAATAATGGTGTAATTCTCAGGCACCCTATGTCTACATATAATGATGGTGTGATCCTCAGGCACCCTTTGTCTACAGATAATGTGTTATCCTCAGGCACCCTATGTCTACAGATAATAATGGTCTGACCTGCAGGCACCTAATTTATACAGATAATAATTGTGTTACCTTCAGGCACCCTTGTCTTCAGATAGTAATGGTGTGACCTTTTTTCTACACGATATTTGTACGTATAAATAATTATGTGACCTTCAGGAACCCAACACCTTCTTTTTAGAGATATGTATAGATAATAATGTGACATGCGGTACACTACAATTATACAGATAATTGTACATTTCAGTAATGAACCAACGTGCAGAAATCTTATTTCTAAATATAATAATGGTTTGACGTGCATGCACCCTATGTCTATAGGGCCATAATTTCGTCATAAATCATTGGACCAGAGAGATATTCGAACTTAATGTGTAACTCATCATAGTTGACTCACGTGCCAAATATCAGCATAAATAATGGTGTGACGTGCAGGTAGTATATTTCTAAAGATAAATAACGGACAGCATATTTCTACATATAAATAATGGTGTGACGTGCAGACAGCATATTTCTTCAGATAAATAATGGTGTGGCGTGCGGGCAGCAAAGTTCTACATATAAATAATGGTGTGACGTGTAGACAGCATATTTCTACATATAAATAATGGTGTGACATGTAGACAGCATATTATACTGTTCGTCCTGTGACCTTTTCTTATGCCGTTAAAATTCAAATAGTGCCATGACCATGACGTTATTGCTATTTAGACCGTGAAAATTGTCATGATTTAAAAGTAAAATTAAATTATTTCAAATTTCTGATACTCTATAACACGGTTTGATTATGTTTACATAATTCATAAACTGTTCGCGGTTTTATTAGGCGTAAAAAGATCCAAACTATGTTATATCGTATAATCTGCTCAAAAATTTGAACTATTCCTTAAGTAAATTGCAGAACATCTTTATATAAATATAGGCACATTTTTGCAAACAATATCTTATATGGGCGCTTAGCATGTTGGGAACAATGCTTAGAGAGCAAGACAGGACAAACTGTAAAGCACGTGGTGATTCTATTCCAAACCATTTTAGGCGATGCATAATGTTTGTTGACACTAAGTCCAATTTCTTATGAAGTTGCAGACATTCTCTTGAATGACGACAGGTATTTTACACTAAAATAATAGGTATGTACACACTGGAGATTAGCATATGACTACAATCTGACACTACAAATGCTAAGCTATAAAATCAATATAAGTTTAAAAGTAATAATTATGTCATGGTTCAAGTGTTAACACACAAGATTAAGAACAGGCGCGGATGCGAAAATAAGTGATAGGGCACGCAGAGACTAGAATATTTTACGATATCTTAAATGTTTTTTTAACCAACTTTGAAAATAAAAAGTATCACACAACGTTTTTATTCTAATTTGTCATATTGTTTTATAATACTTGGTCAAAGTTCAGGAGAGGGGGGTTTGCCAGGTGTGCCCCTATGATCCGCCACTGCAGGGCCATTTATTTACCTTATAAATAGAATTTCGTTGAATTTGACTAAGTGGGAAATTTTTCTTTGATTTCAAAATACATGCTATCAAATTTTAATCCATTTGCCATAATGTAATTATTTTACCCTAAGCATTTTTTTTTATATTTAGAAACATATCTTATCAGCTTTTATCACTTTACAGGCGAACTTAACGACATATCAGCTTTTTGTAACAAATGGCAAGACATATTTAACGACGTATCTGCTTTTGTCACTATACAGGCGACACGAAGGAAAAAACGACATATCAACTTTAGTCACTACATAAGGACATATCAGCTTGTGTCACTATAAAGTCAACACGACATACATAGCGAAATATCAGCTTTTGTCATTATACAGGTCACACGACATACATACCTAAATACCAGCTTTTATTTCTTTATAGGCGCATTACATACCAAACAATGTTTTATACTTTTTCACTTTCAGCTTTTGTCACCAGGCCGCATACATATATAACGCGTCCTGCTTTTGTCAGTTACACAAATTAGTTTGTAGAGATATCGTCTGATTTTAAGACGGGTCACACACATGTATGTTTACATCAGTACAGTGTTGTGTGGTGTGTTTAATTTCAAAAGTTACGTCATCAGTGTGTTTTTCTCGTTTCCCCAATCCACCAAACTGGTTCCCGTGATTAACAGAAATATTGGAAACCAAACTCTTTGTAATACTCTTTGAAAAACAAGAAGTATTATGGAATACGTCCATATACTGCTTTTAAACAACATTTACTGTTCAATATATTCAATAACTATAAATAGTCTGTGTTTGACCTTTATTTAAACTGAATGAGGTGGTGTTTTAGTGGATTAATATTGCATGTGTGTTACATCACTTTAGCCAAGTAAGCAATTAATCAGGCATACCATGGCGAGTACAAAACAGGATCTACTTTGTACACCTCTAGACTGGACTTGAGTGAACACAATTTTCTAGTGAAACCATGTCGATAACATGATTGCAGGTTTTCTTTTTTCCCTTTTGAATTATATTAAGGTGGGTTCTATACTTTTTTTTTAAAACTGCAGACAATTGTTTTTATTAAAAGGAAAACAAATATGCTTTATGGGAAGTGTTTTGGAGTTCGGTAATTGTAGTCTGTATTATTTTCCGGAAACTGCGTTTGCCGGATCATGATTTGTGCATTATAAAAGTGTCGTTTTTATCTGCCTCGTGCACTGATTTAGAGGGAAATAAAAGTAGAGAAAGAATGTATTTGATTACATGTAAAACTGTCGTTGAAAAATCATAGGTGGTTAAACTTGTAGGTGTAAGACAGGGAAACAATTTGTCCTCTTTTATTCGTGCTCTTCTTAGATGATACTGAAAACTACTTTAACCACTTATTAGGATTCGCACTTATTAGGCTTGTATTGAACTTCATATCTTATATTATAATGTTTTTGTTATCCTTTATGTTTATCATACAGTTTATTATCGGAAACAAACGATGGCACGCAACAACTACTTAATTCAATACAATCAAGGTCGGGGATTTCTTCGGGTACTCCGGCTTCCTCCCATAAATATAAACTGAATGTCATGATATAGCTGAAAAAAGGTCCATTAAACGCCATTCAAATTGTGGACATGGACGCTTTGTGTATATGTAAACAAAACAATTTGCATAATATTCAGTAAATTGATTGATTGATTGATTGGATGTTTGCTTTACGTCCAGTGAGAAGTATTTTAGCTATATTCAGGAAAAGAACAAGTTAACAAACAATAAATCAATTTCGGAAAGATGGACCAAAGGGCAAACTGGAAAAGTATGTGGGAATTGGAAGGAGCGAACAATTAAGCCTCTTGTAGCGGCTGCAAAGAGCCTACTTTTATCGACAACAGTTTTATTTGGTAAGGAGCATGACACTCTCCAAGCATGTTACCCTCTGTGGTCTGTGGTCAGGCTTTCTGTGTTATGACCTAACAACCCCAAACGAAAGGGCATCCACTATCCGCTAACTGGGGACGCGCTGGGCAACTCTGTGGGTCGAGCACTGGGAACCCTCATAATATTCAGTAAAAGAAATGTAATCAATGACATTAATTTCTTGTGCAAGGTGAACAATCTGGAATTATTTAACAATATGCATACCTTGGAGTTATTTTAAAATACAACGGAGTATTTTCTTTTTTTAACCGAGGAAGAATTGGTAGACCACCCCACTTAAATGATGTTAAACTGTACATTCTAAAGAAATATTCTGTAAACTTATTGTTAGTGAGCCTTAGACCTTAGAAAGCGATCTACATTTATAACAGATAAATCGTTATATGTGACACATTTTCATGTTTCCATATGTTTATTTACATTAACTCCGACTGAATCTGTTTATCACGTGCTTTTGTGTGCCCATGAGAAATGGGAAACCAAGAAACAATACATTGTTATTGACTGTATGTAACACACGTGTGAACGGCACCTTAAATATCGTTAGACTGCACCCTGCCGATTCACAAAACATAGCCACGATTGCATGTGAGCAAATGCGACTACTGCATTAAAACAAAGGCATTTTTTGTAGTTATATCTTTCTTTCTGATTGACAATTTACCATGCATCTCTCTTAAATGATTTTCAGTTGTATAATCTACAATCAAAGCTACATTATATCTAATATAAATTTTTGGGCTGTTTTATATCAGCGCCGACGGTTGAAAATAAAATAACAAACCAGGTGAATTGTTCATGTAGACTAAGGTGCCTACGAACGTTTACACGCAAAATGTTAATTGATCGTTGTGTCTTGTACATTTGATCAAAATATCATTACTATTTTTTTATCCCAAACATTCCAGAGCCATTACACCCATCCCTAAAAATTTGAGAAAAAAAAAGAACCTCTCCCAAAAATGGACCGGAAATGGCATTAATTTATTCCAAGGAAATAGCTAAAATCCTGGATTGTCTACCATTTTTGCCAAAGCTTTTGAGAGCCCACATCCTTCGCCAATTTGTTTCGCTTCCCGTCGCTCAGCGATTTTTTACTGCCTCATACATGATCAGGTCTAGTTACAGTAAGGCAATAAATGATTGACGCAGGAACACTCTTTCTGAATCAGCGGTGAAAAGTAGTTAAATTGATGATTGTAGGTTACAAATTAAACTATCTTATACAAAAGGCTTTTTACATTTGTTAAGTACTGTATACTACTTAACCAAAGTTTACCGATACTTTTAATTATAGTGATACTCTCTAACGAAACAGTATGGAATTGATCTGTTATCAAAGCAAGCTTTTCAGCTAATTGTCTCCCAAATACTATTCTTACATTAATCCTGCCAGATACCAACGAGCCCTCGGTAACACCGTGATCTAAGTGTAGCGAGTTCAAGACTGACCTAAGCTCGATTTCAACCTGAATTGTCCGTTTTAAGGCCGAAGGTCGAGTTAACCAAAAGGTACTCCAGCATCCTCTCCGTTACAAAGCTGGACGCCATGACATAACTGCAAATTTGCTAAACATGATATAAAATCTGGGACCATATTGGGAGGGTTCCCAGTGCTAGACCCACAGAGCAGATTAGCGCGTCCCCGGGTGGTGGATAGTGGAGACCCTCTCGTTTGGGGTATGTCAGGTCATAATGCGGAAAGTCAGGTCGCGCACCTTAGTGGATGACGTGTTTGGAGAGTGCCACGCTCCTTGCACGCTAAAGATCCCTTTTGCAGAATTCGAATAAAAATAGTAGGATCATTGTAGCCACTGCAAAAGTCTGAATTACCCCCCCCCTAAGCAATACTCCATAATTTTCTAGTGGCAGTCAAAATTATGTTCCATATTCCCCATCCAATCCCCTTTTCCCTTGATTAATTTTTTGTTAAGGAGATACGCACCTGACAAAAAAAATAATTAAAGTAATATAAAAATGGTATCTACTCATAGGAACAATATTCCTTATAAGAAAAATTAAATAAAATTGGTATGTACATGACTTCGTTTCCATGGCAATGGCTTCCAAACATTGCATATTTTGGTATATTATAAGATACTGATATCAGTTAAAGACTCATAAAAAAATAATTGAAGCAATTGTTGGAATTTGATCTATTTGTATTATAAACATGTGCAAGGGATAAACATTTGGTAAGTCCAACAAAAATTAAAGATACTATAAACCTATGTAAAAAAATCCCAGGATTCAATATTCTGAATTTCATTTTCAAAGATTTTTCAGGCACTTTAGCTAAAAGAATATCAAAATATTAATATTTGCAATAATTAACTTTCTTTTTTATTATTATAATATTAAAGCATTTGTAATAAACTACTTTATAACAGAAAATAATATATGTGTACATGATTTAGATAAAAGGTTATAGCAGGTGAATGCTGAACCAATCATTTTAAAAAATGATGTACTTTTCCACCTAAAATATATAACATAACATAACATAATTTATTAGCACTAACACATTTACATTAAATGGTTATGGCAACAGACATAAAGTGGAGCAAACATAATACATGTAGATATAACTAAACACAAATAACATAAAACATGAAGGAAGATTATAAATGACAGTTTCTGACTAGATATATGATGCGAGTGACAGTGGGTATGCTAATGAAGGAAAAATTAATACTAATATGGTAAAAAAGGAAATCTGTGATTACGACAAGGTAGAGCTTCTTAATAAAAGACATTCATTAATATGATTGGCAAGTATTTTCAATATCACGGTTGACTCATTATTAAATATTGAGTATATTAAGTGGCATGATATATTAGTAGTCCTATTTATCTTTTGATTCAATAAACTATTGTTTATTTTGTGGATAAAATTGATTCTCGCTTGATCATAAGCTGGACAGCTTAAAAGAAAGTGTAATTCGTCTTCAATTTCACTACTGTTACAACAACGACACAGTCTATCTTCCAGTGGTATATTTAGGTATCGACCTTTTTCTACATATAGTGAGTGAGCACTAACTCGTATTTTGCACAGGACAGATCTGTCTTTTCTTAGTTTACAATGGTCAACATAGGGGGGTCTGGAATTTGGTTTATATAGTTTGGAAAAGAAAGTTAGTTTTGAATTTTGTTTTATTTCACTCTCTAGCTTTTGGAGGGCGGTATCGTTTATATACATGTACATGTATCAGGAAAGCTTAAATTGACCAGAAACTGTTTAGATGTATTTAATTTGCTCTATATCCAAATCCTACATTTGCTTAATCTCAAATCAAGTCCAAGGTTTTTGAAAAAAAATGGGATTGGTTATACGCAGCGATATTAAGGCACTTTCAGTGACATTTTTTTAGTTGAAGTTATCCCCCTTTTACGACGTCTGATTATGCACAATATGGCGGCTAACGACGTTCAGCGTCTATAGTTATATTTTGTAAAGTCAATTTTAGACGAATCCAAAACAGTGTAATTTCAATTGTGTATGATTATATGAGTTACTCTTAAGATAGTTGATACTAAAATTCTACGGTGTACACATAATTTTTAATGAGATGACAAGTTTTTATCACCAGCAATAGTCGCGATTTCGCTCCGCCCATTTATGGAAATTGGCCAATCGGCGACCAGTCGATTTCAATTAGAAGCTTGAAGTCATTTGGCAGAGCACTTGTTGCAGGTAAAAGAATGGCGAGTATTTTGCGACAAATAGAAGATGTTGACGATAAATGGTAAGTAATGCCATTTTTGTATTATAGTAATATTGTTTTAATGCTGATTGACATTCAAATATTGATTTTTTTAATGCTAGCAATAGTCAATAATCGATTCTTATATATCGATTATGTGTCTGACCGTATGGTTTTTAATTTTTAGCACGTGGCATCAAAAATTGCGAACTTACTAAGCAAGAAAACATGAGAAAGTGTGGCAAATATTAGATAATATGATATTATTAGGTGATGATTATTGTATTGGTATAGTTATTGGTCCCAGGGTTGCTGTATTGACCATGCCACAGTCAAAGGATGGCCAAGGACCAATATTATAATATAAGTATAACTAGAGAAGTCATTATGTAATATATCTTTATTGATTAACTAGTCCAAATCAATCAGGCCAATATACCAATATTGGACTGGCTCAGCAAAATATATCATATGGACAGTTTATCTGGTATTAATTAGTATTTGCTAATTTTATCCCAGCAAGATTGAGGTATCATATCGCATCATGGCAAAGAGAAGTTTCATCCTTTGTGGCCGAATAATATACATGAAAATGTTAGTCAGTGCATGTTATGTTTAGTTACATAACGTTAAACCATAACATACAAACATAAACCAAACTATAGTAAACAACATTCAAACAAAACGAGCAATATATATGCCTAATATTTAAGTTCCTTCCTAGACCCCCTAAATCTCATGGTTGCTTTCTATCTACATGTATGCATGTTACACAATTATGTGTAAGGTTGGTACTGGTTTTTCAACAATAAATTATTTACTCTCAACAAATATCACTACATCATCATCAAAGGCAAGGCTGGGGCAAGACCCCTGTTGTTTTTCCAAAACTTTGGCTATAATAAATTTGATTGTTTTGACTTTTCCTAGACAATTTTACCTTAATTTGAAATACTGCGACTCTTTCGTCCCAACAATGTCAGCATTCTGTCAAAATAACTTTTAACATAAGAACGAACATACATGTATACCCTATACCAGATGCTCATATGTACTAGTATGGTCTACAAATCTACTTTCACTCTCAGTTTCAGTCCAAAAATAGTGCATGTCCTTAATTGACTCTAAACATTTCTTTATGTTCAATTATATCCACTAAAAATCATTCATCCTCGAGTTTCCTTTAAATATCAGCTTTCCAAAAATATCCAATGGTTGACATTCTATATAATAGTGAACTAATCTAACCTCTGAACTGGATCCTGTTATTTTATGGTCCTATACCTAAAGATGTTTTGTTCATGTGTTCAACAAATTCTAAGAAATTGTTATAATCTTAACTTGCCGGTATGTTATTGGAACACCCCCCCCCTTTTTTTTCCTAAGAGAGATTCAAATTTTTGGAGTAATAATTTTATCAATGGAAATACATTTCAATTAACTTTGAATATTATGTGCCTTGTCCACCAAGAGAAATATTTTGTATTTGTGTTAAATGCTGCATCTTGGTGGTGTACTTCAATAATTATACCCCACACAACGAAGATGCCGGCAGGGCTCACGCTGGGTCAAAATTATAGGGAGAAGTCACTTCTCTTTTGGGTGGCTGACAGAGAGAAGCGAGGATAGAACAGGGAGAAGTTGCATTTATATGTCGCGAAAGCGTCATGTTAACTTTTTTTTTTAAATTAGTGTTGGCATTTGCATTTTTATTGTATGTTTTTAGCAGTTACCCGTACGAAGTAAAGAGGCGTCAGACGCCAGGTTTTTAGGCGTAAACCAGGCGTAAATGATGCTTACGTGACATTAACCTGGCGTAAATGAGCAGGACACGTAAAATAATTTCCCAAACTGGCGTCAAATACTATCAACCTGGCGTAATAAGACAAACAAACCAGGCGTTACCCTTCCTTGTAGAGGCGTAAGTTTGGACTTAGAATTTTACACTCAAATATGAGGCGTAAATGTGGACTTAGAAAATTTTTAAGAAACATTAGAGGCGTAATGTTGGACTTGGAAATTTTTACTGAAATATGTAGTGTAAAGAGAGATGTAAATGTACATGTTAATGTTGACTGGGACAAAAAAGGTAAGGTAATTTATTCACTACTAAATAAATTGGCCATATTGAATCATTGCTGCTCTTAAAGACAGGTGCCCTATCGGTATTAAAAGTAAACGAAATATTTTGAGGATTACTCAGTGGCCCTTTATTCTTTACATATGACCGATACAGTTCACTATCATATATATCTTCATAAGTCTCCTGTGGCACGTTTCTTTCAAATCTGTGTTGTAGGAATTTATAGAAACCGTTTTGTGCGATTAAGTTTTTCACCTGGTTAACTATTGGTATTTCCAAAAAATAGTTTTGCCTTTAATAGAAGGGTTTCTTGCAATGCTGATAGGGGCAGGTATCCCCATTTTGTCTTCAATGTATCCTACAGTGTTTACAAAAATAATGCATTATCATTGGATTCCTTAAATTCTTAAAGAACACCTTGTAAGCATGTAGACTTGTACATAATCTATGTCCTTGTGGCAGAACAATTGCAAGAATGTTTAAGAGTTGCTGCACTGCTCTCTGGTAAGATTGTTCTTTGTACAAAATATGGCTAGAAAAGCATTAATGCACCCAGCGTTACTGAGCAGCCATCATATAATGTTTTAGTGTCCTCATCTTCTGGGTTAGGGTCTACAACTTCATCAATATTTTCCAGATCATCAATCAAGTCATGATCATCAGTTACATGTGCATCCTCATAATCATCAACTGATTCAATAAGATATTCGTCAATCAAGTCATGATCATCAGTTACATGTGCATCCTCATAACCATCAACTGATTCAATAAGATATTCGTCATTCACGTCATATATACATGTTAATGGGTTGATAGTTGCATCAAGAAGGAAATTGGTCAGTGCCTCATTACTGCTAAACCGTCACCAGTTTTCTACAATGAATAAATCAAGCTTACTATGAAAAGGACTTACAGCTTTGATAATACGTAATCGAAACATGTTTCACCTGTTTATACAATACATAGTCATAGTGATTGCCAAAAATTATAGAATTTATTTGGGCAAGCCTTAGAAATAGATACTAGAAATGTGAGGTTTACCAAACTTTTCTCACCTCTTTCATGGCAAGTCCAAATAGGTGTTATAATTTTTGGCAATGATCTATATGAATTGTGTTTATCCTGCAATAATTACAGTTATATCTTTTTACTATAAAATATGTGAAGTCATTGAATTTCACCTGCTCCAATTCTACAGGGAAAACATGGTAATATTGTGATGGCATGCGTCAACTTTGTGAACCAGCAAACGGTGCAATAATTGCAGAATAAAACCATATCACAGGGTTTGTTGATCCCCAATACAGGTCGTTTCATTTTGGCATATTGTTGTTGTATTTAATTTGATATTTGCTTCAATGTTACAACTTTAAGTTTACAATTCACATTTTAAAATTTTTATAATGTTCAATGTAAATAATACAAATATAAAATATTAAATATAATAAGAAATTGAATGCTATTTACCTTAGGACCATCTTCTATGTTGTTGTCATTCAGGTCACCACTTACATCTAGCAAATATATCCCAGCATCACCTGTTGTTAAATCAGGCTGAAATGGAAAACATGTCAATTGTCATTCCAGAATGCAAATTATCAGTCATGTCAGTAGTATGAACAAGTACAAGCAATTCTTTTTTCTGAAATTAATAGCCATCACATGTCCCATTACAATCCAAATTAGTCCGAGAATCCTCTGCCGTCCAACGCTACTTTTTTTTGCGTGGGACGTCAGAGAGCTCTCCATAAGCAAAACAGCGGATTTTGCGACACGGGTCCGAGTCGGCAAATTTCATCGTGTCCAGATGTTAAAAAACATTTTCGTCCAGTTCAACTATATATAATTCGCTTCTTTATACAGTATAGATATATTTCTCTATGAATATAACCATCATACCTTCAATCAAGATGATTTATATGTCCATTTCTAAGCTCATTTCCATCGATACCCTAACATTCGGACATTTCGCTTTCATTTTGAACAAAAAGTCACGTGACAACAATGTGACAAAATTGGAGCACCTGCATGCATCATTAAAACTCTATATGCTACCACAAATAAAGAAAATACTAGAGCATATTTGTTTTGTTTATTGCTTACCTTTTGTTGGTTTTTCTCAATCCTGTCCGATGATTTGGGTAAAGACGTGTCTTCCTCCGTTTTTGATCTCCCGAGTCGCCATTTTTATTGAAAACAGTATCTCGCGCGTCAAAACGGCGTATTCAAACGACGTCATGACGTCATTAATATTCATGTCCTGGTCACGTGGTTTTATCTCATGACTCGATATTTCTCCATATGGGTAAATCAAAGGATTATAAAAGTTTTATTAAAAGAAAAAAACAATTAATTATTCAATTTACTTTGATAATAAGGTTTAATTTAAAATTTAACTTATATTTCAAAATACATCTTGAGTTATTATTCAATAAACTACTGTATATATTTTAAAGAAAAAAGCGATTCCCTCTTTTCGCCCCAACAGCTGTAATTTGATACCGGCACGAGTTTGAATATTCTTCAAGACCGCTATCTTAGAGAACCTTGCTGCCTGCTCTTAAAAATGTTTGCGTGTATATATTTTAATGCAACCTTAGGAGCAGTTGGTCGTAATGACAAAAACCTTAAAGTGTTGTCAGAGTTCGTATAGAAAGACAAGAAGTGGAGATGCACTGGAGAATAGGAGGGAAGCTGCAGTTGTACAACGGACAAATAATAAAAGTTCATGGTAAGTTTTCAATTTCTCTAATTTATACTTCTTAAATAAACGTAAATGAATGATTTGGGGGTGGGGGACCCAATCATATATTGAATTATTAAATCAGATCTATTCATATATTTTATTACTGCACATCCACGTGTACACATCCACATTGACAAAATAGTCCATTCACTACCAAAATGATCAAGTGATGTTAATGGAACACTTTGTAAAATCACTGTGATTTACATAGGCTTAACATGCTTAGGATGAGAATTGAGGCATGGATATATTTAGATAATTTACAACTATACCCAATGATATATTTTTTCAATGAAAAAAGCTACCCCCTTTCATATATTTTGGAGAGGTAAAAAAGTGACCCATTCGGGCGGCACATCTGTATTGCCTTATATATACCAAGTTACCCCCCCCCCCCCGTGAAAATACTAAATACTACAATACTACATATATATATATATACAATAATAAATACTACATTTTCTGTGCCTATTTCAGGAAGTCAAAGATTGTTTATTAAAGATTTATCCAGTTGTGAAAATTTTATCTGCTGTCTTGACATAAGCTGTTGCTACAGCTAGAAAATCCTTAAGACCAGGGTACACCCTATGCTATAACCTGATTGGAGGCATCTTTACCACGGAAGAATTGGCCAATTCAAAAGGCCAGGGGCTAATCAAGACCAAACCAGGTGATAGACGTCCTGTTTTAGATAAAGAAAAATGTGCTGCAGTGAAAGGTAACTTTAATACATCTTACAAATTAATTACTGACATGAGAAACCAAAGAAAACAAATTTGATACATGTACTTTGAAGTTAATATGCCGACAAGCATGGTAAATACAGTATGACCTGCACTTGCAAACTAGATAGAAAATTATATCTGTCATACCAAAATTAAGTACAAATCAGATTTTATTTTCCTGTCCATTATTATGCAGAATAGGAGGAAATATATGTGCTCATTATTTTACTATTAAATCTGTTTTGTAGTTAAATTATAAAAAAAAACCTTATAGCAACTCCCTTGTTTGGTAATAAATGTTCAGGCATAATTTTTGAATATGTTTTTATAACCCCTCTCGACAGAGTCGGGGGGGTATATACTGGTCCTCATGTCCGTCTTTCCGTCCGTTCGTTCATCCGTCCACATTTGGTTTCCAGATGATAATTCAAAAAGTTTACATCCGTTTTGAATGAAACTTTGGATATTGTTATATATCAGGTTGGTAAGAAGCCTATCGATTTTGGGGGAAATCTGTCAAATTTCAAGGTCACAGTCCACGAAAAACGTTAGAAATTTTTACAAAAGCGGGGGTATCAGTGATCGCTAGATTGACTTTGTCTAGTTATGATTTTTATCTATAGATGATGAGATGCAGAATAAGTATTACACGACAAAACGTACATAAACAAATAGCAATTTTAAATAATCCACAATGGAAGATAGCAAGCAGTATCATCTATGTATTTTTTTACTGAAATATGTAAAGTCGTCATTTTAAAGAAAACTTATTTTGTTTTATCTTCTCTTCTATGGTTTTCCCCCCAATATCCCTTTTAAAATTTTTCACATTTTTTGAATTTACAACAACATCATATATTTTAATTCATTTCAGAGTATACAGTTAGATGGTGCAAGAAGCAAGAAAAGCCACTGTCTACTGAAGCTGAACTTAATAATGCCTTCACGCCTTCACTGAAAAGGTTTCTTAGTGCAGAAAAAAGTTTTAAAAAATGTCAAATCATTAAGTGTTCTGACAGACAGATTTTGATTTACATAAAACATTTTGAATGAACTTTACCTCTGTAAAATTATAGTGTCATTGAAGTTATATATATTTTTTGTAAAAATATAATTCCAATTTCATGGAAGTTGTACTGATGTAGGTCATGTAATATTTGTTTAGAAACAAATTTTCAACCTTGTCAATTTTCATGCATTCAAACTGAATGACCATTTTGGGACTGTCATAGATTGATTTAAACTTAAAAATATTGTATATTCAAGTGCACTACTTTTTACAAACTTATATGGTTTGTGTCACTACAGCAAAATATTGTACAGTTGTTACTTCAGTATTCTAGACCAGGTTAACATTAAACCAATACTGTCTTAAGTAGTTTTGTTTTAAGATACTCATATTTGTGTTTTCTTTTCTAAATAATAATATTTCTAATTTACCCGTTATTTGTTTGTAATAAATTTACACACAGACTACATTAAATAATTACAGTATTAATAGAATTGATAAAACATAAATTTCCAAATGTCATTGCAAGATATGTGTAATTTGGGACCATCATTTCAAACACCCACTTGTAAGATAGGGGGCTTTATTGCAATTCCCTTGTCTGTCTGTCTGTCTGTCTGTCTGTCTGTCCGCCCATCTGGTACAATATCTTGGCTTCTATTTTGTAACAAATTTCTCAGCTTTTGTTGGGATTCAGATTTCAATTTTGGTACACAGCTTTAGCATGAGGAGTTGTACTGTGCCTCCTCTTTCAGGTCATCTACTTTCTGTTTTTTTAGTGGGGGTATGCTTACCAAGTAGCTTAGTAGTATGAATTCTAGTTTTGTTTACATATAATATACAAACTCATGGAATATATTATTGTGACTGTATAAACTTGTACATAAACTTATATTTTTGCAATTTTTAAGAAATGAAAATATTAAAAAAAAATTAAAAAAAATTGTTTTGTCTTCTTAAGTTATTTAAGTTTTATTGGTGTGTTTCAAATATTGCTCTTTTATCAACTGTATAAATCTTACGCCTGGTCCTAACTGGCGTAAATATGACCTGGCGTAAATTTTCTGACGCCTGGTTTCAGCTTCCTGCTCTTTTTAATGGCTGACGCCAGGTTATTTTCCTGCTCTTCTCATTTGCATATTACGCCTCATTTTACGCCCGGTTTCCGCCAGATTTACGCCAGTTTATATTCAAAGGTTTAAATAGGACATTGACGCCTGGTTATTTTAAATTTTGACGCCTGGTTTACGTGTGTTGTCCTGGCGTCACATTTCGTACGGGTTAATTTATTGAGGATAAAGTATCAAAGATTTGATTAACTATTCAGTATACTTATTTCACACATTTTCATAAATACATGTATTAAACATGACAATAAAAAAAAGAATCAACTATATATAGCTATCACAAAACTGTTCATTAAAATATATGTTTCTTTGTCATTGATACACAATTTGATTGATTTATAATGAAGTACTAATAGAACTAGAAGTAGAAAATTGCATCATTGTGACAAATTATATATTATGTAAAATTGTAAAATTCACTTTATAGTATTTAAACATATTTAACTTAAAATTGTTTAAAGTAACTGCCAAAATACTATTACCGGTATTACTACGTTTCTATCATTGCAAAACTCATTTCACCACTATCAGCGTTGTATATTTGCAATCTCCAACACCAAATTCATATCTGCTCCGAAAATTTTCATGTTCTTGTGCTCTGAACTTGTTTCCGGTCGTATTTTAAACCTGCGCTTTATATAGGAAATAAAGGTTAAAAGGGTACCAGTTCAACTTTGGCGCATAATAAACACGACACGGTATCTAAAGGCATAACAGTAGTAGATGTGTACAATTTTTTAGCTGTAAGCTCCTGCATCAATTAAGTTTTAAAAAGTGGTAAAATTTTTCTCAGATCTTGCAAGATAAAATTTTGGTAATTTTTTAAACAATGCATCCTCACAAGTCAGGGTTTCTGTGTCCACATGTGTCCATGAACCCCTGACAAACTTAGCTAGGAAATTCCCGGGCTAGAAGTCACTATTTTGATTGGCTACATCGTACCTTAATGTAGCCAATCAAAAGCTCGCTTTCATTCACGACTTGGTTAGGGGATATCCCGATGTCGATTGTAAATAAACCAAACGGATGTGTTGCGTAGACCATGTGAAAATCAGTGTATTTTGTACAGTAGTGTTAATAGTTTGTTATTACCGCGTTATTATTTAGTTGCGTTACGTTTTCTTCACACTCCAGAATGAGTAAGAATGACTACTGCCAAACACTTCTTTCGAGCAATTTCATTAGTCGATATTTTAAAGGATTGACGTCATACGAAAATCTTCTAGCCCGAGAATTTCCTAGCTAAGTTTGTCAGGGGTTCGTGGACATATGTGGACACAGAAACACTGACTTGTGAGGATGTAAACAATGTAGTATTTTTACATTCACTGCATTAGAAATTGCATGTAAAAGAGGGAGCTTCTCAAAATGTTCTACCTAGCGAAAAAAGGAATTGGTCACGGATATATATGGCATATATTTTTTAAATGGTAAATGAAAGTTTATTAATTTCCTAGTCCAGGTAAATGCTCATCAATGTTAGAAAGGTATGCAAATCACAGAAATGTTAGTGTTTTCGACTATAGCCAAAACATTTACTACTGTGCTACCTATATGTCAGATGATGTTTTGTGGATTTTTATTTCTGAGAGTACATCAAGGTTATTTTTTGCATAGATTGTGGTATCTCTTGTTGAAACTAACTGAAGGCAGTACTCAAAAAGAAGGTATTGTCTAATGGACACTATAAAAACTGCTAAGTCAGCACTTTTTGCATTTTTCTATATACACATATTAAAAAATCACACACAATCACAGGAAAATGTTCTCATGTCTTTATTCCATTTTAACTTTCTTTCTGTATGGTCATCTTTACTTTTCGCAATGAATTAGGCATATTCATGGGCATAAAATTAAATTTCTATAAAAAAATTAGGCCAAAAATAAGGTAAATTTTAAACTGTACTGATCAGTTTGAACTTTGGATCAATTTCTCCCAAAGTTTTGATATGACAATGAAAACCTTTGGCTGAAAACTAGATTTTGTCCCCATTTGCTGAATTTAGGGCCACAATTAAGCAAATTAATAGGAACAAGTTCAAATTTTTTAAAATTTTAGTCCAAAATAAGCAAAAATTAGCCAAAAATGGTAATGTATTGTCTATAAAAGTGATTATTATGCACATGATTTAACAAAACCTGTTCAACAGATGATTTGTAAAGGCATAATAAGGGTCAAGATATCCAACTTTAAAGAGAAAACAGATTTCCTTTACTTAAGTAGAATTTTTTGTGGAATTTAGTGTTATCAACAGTCTTTGACTGAAATATTGGTACTTTTATTTTGCACTAATTGAAGGTATAAAACAGGTTAAATTAAAATTTGTTGATTTATTTGTACTTGTTTAATAGGTTTTCTTGTCTAAAAGCACCATCTTGTTAATTTGAAGCCACTTTGAAACAACTTAGGGGACAATATGGCATAGTTAAAAGATGGAGTGATCAGCTATTGAAAGACACCATATCTTAGTGTGCCAGCATAGATTGGGCTGGCCAATAGTATAATATAAGGCTAGTGCATTTAAAAGGTATCTGTTATAAAACTTTGATATTATTTTCTTATTTAAAAGTGCAGGGGCAGTGACAGATATGCAAATTTTTATTCTGAAGATGTCTTCAAACACATGTTATATACATATGCAATTTTTCTCCTTGGGTAGGGCTAAAGAATAGAAGAATTTTTCAAGAACACTTTGAATACCAATATATCTTTTATTGATTTTAATTCAAATATGACCTATGTACTTGATGTAGAAATATTGGCTAAATTGGTTCTCTTGCAAACTTGGTATAGGCATAACAGTAGTAAATGTGTACAATTTTTTAGCTGTAAGCTCCTGCATCAATTAAGTTTTAAAAAGTGGTAAAATTTTTCTCAGATCTTGCAAGATAAAATTTTGGTAATTTTTTAAACAATGTAGTATTTTTACATTCACTGCATTAGAAATTGCATGTAAAAGAGGGAGCTTCTCAAAATGTTCTACCTAGCGAAAAAAGGAATTGGTCACGGATATATATGGCATATATTTTTTAAATGGTAAATGAAAGTTTATTAATTTCCTAGTCCAGGTAAATGCTCATCAATGTTAGAAAGGTATGCAAATCACAGAAATGTTAGTGTTTTCGACTATAGCCAAAACATTTACTACTGTGCTACCTATATGTCAGATGATGTTTTGTGGATTTTTATTCCTGAGAGTACATCAAGGTTATTTTTTGCATAGATTGTGGTATCTCTTGTTGAAACTAACTGAAGGCAGTACTCAAAAAGAAGGTATTGTCTAATGGACACTATAAAAACTGCTAAGTCAGCACTTTTTGCATTTTTCTATATACACATATTAAAAAATCACACACAATCACAGGAAAATGTTCTCATGTCTTTATTCCATTTTAACTTTCTTTCTGTATGGTCATCTTTACTTTTCGCAATGAATTAGGCATATTCATGGGCATAAAATAAAATTTCTATAAAAAAATTAGGCTAAAAATAAGGTAAATTTTAAACTGTACTGATCAGTTTGAACTTTGGATCAATTTCTCCCAAAGTTTTGATATGACAATGAAAACCTTTGGCTGAAAACTAGATTTTGTCCCCATTTGCTGAATTTAGGGCCACAATTAAGCAAATTAATAGGAACAAGTTCAAATTTTTTAAAATTTTAGTCCAAAATAAGCAAAAATTAGCCAAAAATGGTAATGTATTGTCTATAAAAGTGATTATTATGCACATGATTTAACAAAACCTGTTCAACAGATGATTTGTAAAGGCATAATAAGGGTCAAGATATCCAACTTTAAAGAGAAAACAGATTTCCTTTACTTAAGTAGAATTTTTTGTGGAATTTAGTGTTATCAACAGTCTTTGACTGAAATATTGGTACTTTTATTTTGCACTAATTGAAGGTATAAAACAGGTTAAATTAAAATTTGTTGATTTATTTGTACTTGTTTAATAGGTTTTCTTGTCTAAAAGCACCATCTTGTTAATTTGAAGCCACTTTGAAACAATTTAGGGGACAATATGGCATAGTTTAAAAGATGGAGTGATCAGCTTTTGAAAGACACCATATCTTAGTGTGCCAGCATAGATTGGGCTGGCCAATAGTATAATATAAGGCTAGTGCATTTTAAAGGTATCTGTTATAAAACTTTGATATTATTTTCTTATTTAAAAGTGCAGGGGCAGTGACAGATATGCAAATTTTTATTCTGAAGATGTCTTCAAACACATGTTATATACATATGCAATTTTTCTCCTTGGGTAGGGCTAAAGAATAGAAGAATTTTTCAAGAACACTTTGAATACCAATATATCTTTTATTGATTTTAATTCAAATATGACCTATGTACTTGATGTAGAAATATTGGCTAAATTGGTTCTCTTGCAAACTTGGTATAGGCATAACAGTAGTAAATGTGTACCAGTAACAAGTTACCAGAGTGTGTACCCTACATTAAGTACAGTACTGAATACTTCGTTGTGTTCTGATTTGGTAAATAGTGGTTAGATGTGTACAATTTTTTAGCTGTAAGCTCCTGCATCAATTAAGTTTTAAAAAGTGGTAAAATTTTTCTCAGATCTTGCAAGATAAAATTTTGGTAATTTTTTAAACAATGTAGTATTTTTACATTCACTGCATTAGAAATTGCATGTAAAAGAGGGAACGTCTCAAAATGTTCTACCTAGCGAAAAAAGGAATTGGTCACGGATATATATGGCATATATTTTTTAAATGGTAAATGAAAGTTTATTAATTTCCTAGTCCAGGTAAATGCTCATCAATGTTAGAAAGGTATGCAAATCACAGAAATGTTAGTGTTTTCGACTATAGCCAAAACATTTACTACTGTGCTACCTATATGTCAGATGATGTTTTGTGGATTTTTATTCCTGAGAGTACATCAAGGTTATTTTTTGCATAGATTGTGGTATCTCTTGTTGAAACTAACTGAAGGCAGTACTCAAAAAGAAGGTATTGTCTAATGGACACTATAAAAACTGCTAAGTCAGCACTTTTTGCATTTTTCTATATACACATATTAAAAAATCACACACAATCACAGGAAAATGTTCTCATGTCTTTATTCCATTTTAACTTTCTTTCTGTATGGTCATCTTTACTTTTCGCAATGAATTAGGCATATTCATGGGCATAAAATAAAATTTCTATAAAAAAATTAGGCTAAAAATAAGGTAAATTTTAAACTGTACTGATCAGTTTGAACTTTGGATCAATTTCTCCCAAAGTTTTGATATGACAATGAAAACCTTTGGCTGAAAACTAGATTTTGTCCCCATTTGCTGAATTTAGGGCCACAATTGAGCAAATTAATAGGAACAAGTTCAAATTTTTTAAAATTTTAGTCCAAAATAAGCAAAAATTAGCCAAAAATGGTAATGTATTGTCTATAAAAGTGATTATTATGCACATGATTTAACAAAACCTGTTCAACAGATGATTTGTAAAGGCATAATAAGGGTCAAGATATCCAACTTTAAAGAGAAAACAGATTTCCTTTACTTAAGTAGAATTTTTTGTGGAATTTAGTGTTATCAACAGTCTTTGACTGAAATATTGGTACTTTTATTTTGCACTAATTGAAGGTATAAAACAGGTTAAATTAAAATTTGTTGATTTATTTGTACTTGTTTAATAGGTTTTCTTGTCTAAAAGCACCATCTTGTTAATTTGAAGCCACTTTGAAACAATTTAGGGGACAATATGGCATAGTTTAAAAGATGGAGTGATCAGCTTTTGAAAGACACCATATCTTAGTGTGCCAGCATAGATTGGGCTGGCCAATAGTATAATATAAGGCTAGTGCATTTTAAAGGTATCTGTTATAAAACTTTGATATTATTTTCTTATTTAAAAGTGCAGGGGCAGTGACAGATATGCAAATTTTTATTCTGAAGATGTCTTCAAACACATGTTATATACATATGCAATTTTTCTCCTTGGGTAGGGCTAAAGAATAGAAGAATTTTTCAAGAACACTTTGAATACCAATATATCTTTTATTGATTTTAATTCAAATATGACCTATGTACTTGATGTAGAAATATTGGCTAAATTGGTTCTCTTGCAAACTTGGTATAGGCATAACAGTAGTAAATGTGTACCAGTAACAAGTTACCAGAGTGTGTACCCTACATTAAGTACAGTACTGAATACTTCGTTGTGTTCTGATTTGGTAAATAGTGGTTAGATGTGTACAATTTTTTAGCTGTAAGCTCCTGCATCAATTAAGTTTTAAAAAGTGGTAAAATTTTTCTCAGATCTTGCAAGATAAAATTTTGGTAATTTTTTAAACAATGTAGTATTTTTACATTCACTGCATTAGAAATTGCATGTAAAAGAGGGAACGTCTCTAAATGTTCTACCTAGCGAAAAAAGGAATTGGTCACGGATATATATGGCATATATTTTTTAAATGGTAAATGAAAGTTTATTAATTTCCTAGTCCAGGTAAATGCTCATCAATGTTAGAAAGGTATGCAAATCACAGAAATGTTAGTGTTTTCGACTATAGCCAAAACATTTACTACTGTGCTACCTATAATATGAAGATTTCTTACCAATATAGGAATAAAATTTGAAAGGCGACATTAGGCGATTCTACAAAATGAAAGGGCGACTTCACTTCGCTTTTCAAGATGATCGATAGGGAAGTGGGACCATGATAAGGCGAGTCGCCCTCCAACGCGAGCCCTGGCTGGGGTATGTTTTTGACCCGTCAGTCCGTCCGTGTACTTTCATGCTGTTGTCGCCTGAGTCGCACTATCATTTTATAATGGATTTTTACGAAACTTTGGGAAACTGTTACTTATAGTACGTGCCTGCAGGGATGAAACTTAACAGTCGCCCAGTCGCCAATGCGAGTAGAATTTGTGTTGGGCGACCAAATGCCTGTGTCTAGATCGCCCAGTTGGCGAACGTAACAAATGTAGTACGATGCACAGACCAACGAACGCTAAAACGCATTTTGCGTTCTACATTTCAAGTTTTGTCCCTTAAAAATGTTATTAGCAATATTTCGCGCATGTATGATATTTGGTTAAGTGGCGTAATTATGATCCAGATCGGGAATAGATAGAACAATTTAATTGACATTTGAAATATTTTACGTGACATTTTTGTCAAAGGGGAATAATCAAAACCGCCTAAGCTGAAATTTCGCCAATGTCACTTTTCTCAGTAATGTAAACTATGAATCCAAAGCATAGTGACAAGTGTACATGTACTTAAAATTTGTTGCATTTATTCCAAATAATTCAGCAATAATGATATTAAAGTATACTATATTTACACACAGCAAACATTCATGGTTTGAACATCTATATTAATCTGTATTATCCTGTAACACTTTTAGTTCCTGATCTGTCAATTAGTCTTAATTCATCCTGAATAACCAGAAAAGTCTGGAATGTCAAAAATATTTAACAATTTTGTATCATGTATATTATCAAAATTATGTGTTATTAACAAATAAAAGTCCAAGAAATGCCATTTAGGGCCCCCGCCACAATAAAAAAAGTGACAATCTACTTAAAATTAAATCTTGCACCTGCTTACTCCTTTCTGTTATTAGTCGCTGCGTAAATAACCAATAACAATAGGGGGGAAGCAAGTGAAAGATTTAATGTTTAAATTAGGTTGTAAAAGTGAATAATAAGTCTTACCAATTAGCAAGTAGTTCCTGCCATTTAGCTTATATCATGCAGACAACCAATATTTTTACCTTAAGTACCTGTCTCTGTTTACATAAGTATAGAGGCTGTACTGTACCATGATAATTTTCACACATTATTATGTTCTAATTGTATTTTAATATAATTAAAACGAAAAATTGTGTTCTTATAACAAGTTGCTCTTGTACATTTTATTAATAATGTTATGATTTTATTGTTAAATCTTAACTGTATATTTTTCAGAAGCAAGACAAAGAATTATCTACCATGGAATTACAGTTACTTGCTTGAAGAACCATGAACCTACAGTGTATGCATATATAAAGTTGGGAATACAAATACTGAAACTGATTGTTGGACTGGACAATTGGCCACAGTTTGACAGCAGCAACATAGATAATAGAATGAACAGTGTGTCAAATTGGCCCTTTTTAGGGCCACCACAGTTATTCAAAAAGAATCTAAATTGTGTGATGCAGATTTTTTAAACAAAATTATTATCAAGTAGTAGTTTTTTTAACAACGTCATAAAATTTCTATCAAATTAAACAATACCATTCTAAAATTTTGTCAAAAATGTCTAAAAAAATACAATACACCACTGTAATCAAGGCAACTGAATAAGTTCACACTCAAAGACAAAAATCGATGAAATGAATTAGAAGCCAGTGACAAAGCTTTATTTTGAGGTCTTTATTTTTATTAGGGCCAATTAGTTTTATGAGTCTGTCTGTCCGTCCGTCCAAAACTTATCGTGTATGTGCTATAACTTTTTCATCTTTCGAGGTAGGCTTTCGATATTTGGTATGTGGTTAGATAATATCAAGACAATGTGTCGCATGCCATGGTTGACGACCTTTCACCTTGACCTCAGGGTCAGCTGGACCCATAGAGATGGATTCCATCTCTAACACTGATACAGTATCTAGTTTTTACTGTTCTAAACCAAGTGCAATGTACAGAAATAGTATAACCAGGCTCACAGTTAATAACTGATCATTAATTGGCTGTTGTTTCTATGTTATGCTTAAAAAACATTAATCTACAAGAAAATTTACAAGACAATTTTTCCTAAAACTTTCATAAAGTTGCCAGATTACTGGGATATATATTAGTTGTGGTCCATCAGTACAGTGCTAATTTTAACGACTGAATTTAAATTGATTAATTGTTGATTTGATGGTCGGAAATATCCGTTTACTGGCTCCGCTTACGTGTCGCCAATAAACTCAATTTCCGACCATCAAATCACCAATTGATGCCGGCAAATCTTCAAATACAATACAGTTATCTCCTAACTCATTGTCAACTAAAATAGCAGTTGAGCATTGCTTACATTTGAAAGTCTAATCTTCAAACTCGGTGTTCCAGAAAATGTACAGGTGCGACTTTAGTACCATCCTCAATAGTGACAGGAATCTCTTACTTGCTCTCCCTTTATGGCATTAAAGAAATCAAATCATCTATAGTATAATTGTTTTCAATTACAAGGTTTGTTTGAATGTTTATCCCCAGTTTGCCACACTGCAATTTTTCAGCTATATCATGGCATCCAGTTAAAATTGGAGGAGGAAGCTGTAGTACCTGGTGAAAAACCAGATATTCGGTAGGAAAACTAGCAATCAATGTCATATAAGATAATGACTGCAGTCAAGTGCACCCTGCCAGCAGTGAGACTTGAATCTACAACATCATGGTTGACATGTGATCAATAGTAGACAAACTATTTTAATTACTTGGCCATTGAGGCCCCCAGGGATGGTTGGAGTTGTTTTATTATGCAAAAGATGTTTTGGAGGAAATTATGGATTTTTATGCCCCTGCGACAATAAGTCAGTGGTGAGGTGGGCATATCAATGTACCCTTGTTTTTAAGTATTTTAACACATTACCTGAGCTAGTTTTTTTCCTTTTTAGGTAGACATTGGATGTACACATAACTTTTCAAGTTAATAATTTGATATTATTTTATCTCCTGGCCTCAAAAAAGGGGGTGGGGGGTTGCACATAACATAAAACTTGCAGATCAATTAGTTAACAATCGTGCATCAAAGTAAGGTAAAAACATATACTATAAAAAAAACTTCAAAACAAGGAGACTAAGTTTGTATAGACTGTCACTGCCTAGGATCAATTTTGAAAGGGGATCACTCACCTGATAGGTCACACCTGTTTACATATTATTTTAAAAGTAACAAAAAAGGCATTAAATGATTAAATCTATTGTCAATATAGTTATCTATTGTGGATGAAAAAAGGGAACTCCTAAGGAAGTTTATTACCAAAGTAAGTACACCATTCTTGGATCAAAACCATATTTAAACCATTTTTACTGTCATAAAGACTATGTGTGTTGAATATTATTTGGATCCTAGGATGTGGTGACACCTATTTCTGAAGTTGAAGTTATAAACATCCATGCTATCAACCTATTGTGAAACTAGTAGGACTAACAAAGTTATATTTAAAAAGATTTTAAAAACAATTGCAAAATATATATTACAAAGACATTTCTACTCTTTCATTTAGCAAAGTCGGAATCTACAATGTTTTTTTTCTAATGACAAGGTACGAAAATGGCCTTTAACCTCCCATGTCCCTGATCACCACAATCTAATAATGGTAGCAAGGTATATTGCTCCCCCAATTCTTCAGATTTATAATATTTTTGTTACATACCCTATAACTTGAAATGTAACCAATCATCATTATATAGATTTTAGACAATCTTTAAATTTTGCAAATCCTAATAAAAGTGAACTGCTTGTTTATTAAGTAGTTTTAAGGCAGTTTTAAACAGTTATTAGGCAGTTGCTACCAATTTTGGTCTTGGCAGTTTTTATGAACTGCTAAATGTTGGTATTCTCAGCAGTTCTTTCTTGGCAGTTTACATCTCTAGGCAGTTCCAATAACTGTTCATACAAATTGGAGCAGCAAAATTTAAGACTCATTCAAATTTACGCTATAAACTCATGAAAAGATGCAGAAAGTAAGTTTTTTTGCTTTGAATTTAATAACTTACTTTATTTAAAATGTTTTCTTCCCAAAATATAACTAAAATTTATTATGATAAATATTTTAAATGTTATGTACAATGAAGAATCATCATGCATGTGATGTTAATCTGCATGGAAGCTATACTAGTAGGTTATATTAGTAATAACAATGTAGTAACAAGTACATGTTCAACATATAACAAATAAACATTCTTAAACCAGAAGATTTTGGCTTCTCAAAAAGCTTATTGTTATTTTAATTGATTCATTCCCATTCTTTGATTAGTTGTATATGGCAAAATTAACTTAAATACAATAAATTATATGGGTTTCATAATGTAGAAGTTAGTTGAAATCTGAACACTTTTAATGCATAATTTTCCAGTCAAATTTATCCCAAGATTGAACATTTTTTACATTTTGTAAACAAGACTGGACCCCAGGCAGTTTATTAATATTCTATATAATTTGTGGTCTAGTGAGAATTTTTGTCCGGATTTTCTTCTGTTCTTTTGCCGTCTGTGTAACGTCGGTAATAAACGTGATCATTTAAGCGTTTGCTGTAAACCGTCATACATTTCTGATACTATAAAAAAACAAATGATGTGTTACAAATGTAGAAATCTACGGTTACAAATTGATACGTACATACATGATTGAAATATATTTGCAAAGTAGAGTATTTTCCATGTTTAAAAAGTGCTGTGAACCTAACTTCTGTATAAGTTAAATATTAAAACGAGTTGCCTGAAAAGATGTTTACCATGATTTATGATAAAAAAGACGATTGTTCACGTTTCAAAGTGATAAATGTATGAGATGGCTGTTTAAGGTTTTAAATTCACAGCAGTTTTTATATTCAATAAAGGTTTCTAAATCGACAGGTATTTTGATTTTAGTTGTATGAAATCGTCTGAAACCGTAGATTTGAGGAAACTCTGAAATATTTCAGTTGTTACTAAAAATAGATCACGTGACTACTTTCATTTTTGGAATTTTGCAAAATGCAATCAACATGGTCGCGTAATGTCATTTTGAAGTCGGTAATACATATATTTGAACATAATAATTGAATTAAGACAAACAAATGCATGCTAAACAAGATATGTTTGTATATCTCTTTTTTAATTAAAAATTCCGATAAATGCCCTTAACACACCTGCGTATAAAAGAAAATTTGGCGGGAAATTTTTCCCGTACTTTTCATTGTTATAACTATTCAAAACAAGTCATGTCTAGTATCTGTGTAATTATGAAGTTCATTCTTCCAAGTCATCCAGATAGGCTACTGAAGCCTGAATTATGTTTGTTTACTTTGTGACACTGGCTTTTGATGTTTGTACACATATCTCGGTAAAACGATTCTCTATTCCTTGTTGACTGTCTCTTTTATGGGCACTTTTATAGTGACAAAGACCTAATCCATTGTTTGCAATTATAGTTGCCATACAGTTAGTAATAACTCTGCTTTCAGTAAGAGGTGTCAGCACTGTAAGCAGTGTTTTTGTTAACTTTCTGCTTTACTGATTCAGTAGTTCCTGATAATCGAGATTTCAATGCCGAACTGGGTGATAATTTTTCAAATAATGGTAATTAGACCAAAACATCTTCCATCGAATCATGAGCACTGTAATGTTTCTTCAAGTAATGAGTTGTAAATGTGTGGCTGTGAATATGAAGGCTGATTAGGAATACATTGTGGAAGTGTATCAATAAATTCAGTCACAGATGACATGAAGGTATCAATCAGATCATTTTTTTCTAAAGACAACAACACATTTTAGGGCATCAGAAATTCAAACATTTTCAACTTCCTTGTCATTGTGGTACATTTCCAGTTCTAAACTTCAAGCTGGTGACTTCTGAGACCTGCGGTGATATTTTGTCTTTTTGGTTTGATGTATCGATTGAAAGTCGTGTTATGGCTATTGACAGCTGACAACTGTATGATGTGCGAGTCTCTGCTTGAAAGAAAATTAATATATATGAAGGCTCAAAGTACCATATTACAAAAAGGCAAAATCATGCGGCTCTTTTGATTTCACTGCATGTAGAATGTAAAGAAATTCCATGTTATTTTCTGTGCTGATGACCTTTACTCATGTTTTTATCATAGAGATGATGCTTTCAGTTTCATACTTTGTTAGTTCAGGGTTCTTCAATTCATTTTCATTATGTTACAGATTTTTTTACTCATTGTTTTACAAAAACTTAAATTATGTGAAGGTCTATTGCATATATCTTACTCATAGATCTGATATTGAGACAATATTCATGCATTTTCCCCACATTTGAGTATTGTTGTCAAAACGGTTATTGAAATTCTATTCCTTTTTTCCTATGATATGTATTGACAAACAGTTGCATATTCTTTGTTCCAAGTAATCTATTGTGTATGTCAAAATTAAATAATTTTCTCAACTGTGGTTGAGAGTTTCCAATGAAAATCACGCCTTAAGTGCAAAAATGTGATAAAGCTTCTTCAGATAAAATTTCATTTTACAAATGTGAAACCTTCACAAATGTCAAACAAGAATTTTTATTTCATATCCTTTTTACAGCCTACAGTCTTCAGAACTTCAATACCTTACCAAGTCCTGTTGTTTCAACATCAAAATATATCAGGCTACTATCTTTCAAAGTCTGTGGTTCTACAGGATGGTACTGTGGAGTACTAACCAGTGCAGGAATAGACAGAATATATATCCTCTGATATTTAGGAGACACTTTCTCTTACTTCTCTAGATGAAAGCTTTTTATGCCTATATTGAAATATAACTTACATATCATATTCATATAGGTTGGTCTCACTGTTACCAATATTTACAAATTTAACCGATATGTGATTGTGGGGGCTTGTGGGAACTTTCACATTTTGGGTAATTTTAATTTTTTTTAATGCGAGATGAAGAAACAATAATTAAACTTGGCACAAAAATATGATTAACATATTTCTGACAACCAAGAAGGCAAATTTATGAAATTATATACAGATATTTATTTTAACAAACATGCAGAAGAATGAGTGAAAGAAAAGCTTAATATGTAGTTGTACATGTAATTTGTGTGCTTTTCCAGTGGCAGTCAAAATTGTTTTCTCTAAGTCACACCCCCTTTTTCCCGCTGAGTTGCTGGTTTGGTGCAGGGACATAGACTATCCTTATCTGTGGTATTTATGTGCTTTACTTGCTAGTTTCTAATTATCTAATTAACTGATTACAATAGAATTCTTAATTTCTCAAAAAGTTGCTTATTTATGGCCATATTAAATGTCTGATGTTATTGGTGATTAAATTTAATCAAGCTTGATTGTTGTGTTATTGCCAATAAAATAATACATTACACTAATTGTCTGAGTATTGCTAAATATTTATTTCAACAAGACTTGCTAATTACGTACAATACTGGCATACCAATAATGTATAGAATTTTTTATATTATTGGAATACATTTAAAATTTATTGCCAGTATTTTGCACAATAGGCACAATACTGGTATACTAGTATTGCGATCACCAAGTACAGATGATCCAGACTGAGCATATAAAAAAAACACCGGGTGGTGCCAAGAAAGCTTTTTTATATCAAAATATATTTTAATTTCCTTTAAATATTCAACAGCTGAGCAACATTGTCCATTTGGTATAACCTAACCATGCTAACTTGGTATTTCAGCACGTGACTAATTGTTGACGTCAAAATTATATTATTGATGACTTTGGCTATACATGTATTCTTCTGCAAACAACAGGCGATGAGACTACAAATTGTGAATTGCAAATATTATTTCACTACTTGTTAATATTGTTTTGGTTTGTTCGTTAAATTATTGGATATAGGCGACTTTGGGTGGGTTTACGCTGTACATAAACCGCGATTTTTATTGGCGTAAACCGACCCAAAATAATCTATATCCAATAATCTAACGAGTAATTGAAAACAATCCTTAAATAACACAAATATACATGTCCATTATTGAGCACTGCTACTGGTCAGCGGATTTGTTTTATAGATAATTTGTGTTCCATAAATTGTGCCGTGGTTATCTTTAGGGTATGTTTTAAAAAAAGAGATAACTTCATTTGATCTTTGTATTTTATTTTCTCAATCAACTGCATCATTTTCTATTAGGATTTTCTGGAAGTTGGAAACTGCATACTCGTGTTAAATGTTGTGATAGAAATTCAGGTACGGGCTACTTACTAGCGAAATAGCTATGATCATTTGTGTAAAGTTTCTTCCACATAGCTTTGCTGAGTCTCCGACATCTTCGGGAACCGCTCGGATTTACATGTAAAACTGTGCGCACGGATTCTTGTTTCATTTTTGCACTGGTGTTCGCATACGGGGGTCATTATCCTATTCATGGAATGAATTTCCAGTGCATGTCAAAACATGGCAGGATAAAAAAATAGTCCCAATTTTCTCTTTTGTTTCTGCTTTTGCTTATAACTGCTATTGCTTAAGAGTTGGATATTTGGAAAGATATGGTATTACTGTAGAACAAGAATATTTTTTTTCCAGTCTGTCTTTACAGTGGAAGCACTTCCAAAACGCAGCGGTGTTAAGGCGAATTTCTTGAATTTCTTGTTTTTTTGCATGTTGATATACATCTACACTTTCAATGGTTATAAACTGAAATATTTTCTTTTATGATTTGATCTTTTGGAGTCAACTGTATGCAAGTATGATGTATTTGCAATTGTAATCATTGAAACTAAAAATAATGAAAGTGAAAGTAATCACATGACCTTGCAAACAAAACAACATAAAGAACTTGTTTCCCGAAAGTCTTCGTTGAAGATCTACTTAGAAAAATTCACTGAAAATATTGTTAAACTTTGGAAAGAATATACTTTTATAAAAATGCTGCCCAAACATCTTATTTCAAGTCATTCGCGTATAAAATATAATATGTGTGCCAATCGAGACGGAATATCACCTTTCCGTCATGTTTAAAACAACCGCATCGCATTTAAATCATATAACAATTTATGTGTGCAGTGCATTCTTAAAAGCTTATAATCGCCACTTTAATACTATAAAGAAATCAAGTATAAATGTTGAAGGCTTCAACGAAGACTTTTGAGTTGTAATGACAAACATTTTATTTCAACGTTGCACCTGACGTCAATGGAGACCAGAAAAACACTCCAATGATCAAGATTTTAATTACCGAAGTATTCTTGTCCAACTATGAAAACTTGAATTTGTAATAAATTCTGCGCGAACATCTGAACGATCCTATTAAATTATGATTTAATTCGTTTCAAAGCAGTATTTTTTGCTAAATGCTACTTTTCCAAGCTTTTCTTTAAATTAAAGCCGATATTTACTTCTTACTATGACTATCGAAATACCGTTGTTCTGTGATTGTAGGTGGACTGCACACAACTTTGTCACAAGCTCAAACTCAAAGTCTCAATAAAACAGTTTAACACACAACTTCTTGGTTTAGAGGTATCGGATTATAGCAGATGAGGTTACAGTAAAATGCATATTCAATAAAAAGTGTGGGGAAAAGGGGGAGGGGGCCATTTCTAACCATCAAATCACTAATTAATGCTAAAAAAAACTTCCAATACATTACTGTTATCTTCATTCTACATGGATCTGACTTGCCATAAAACATGAATCCCAGAAATGAGACATCTGCATGTGCCTGCATTCATGTCAAACAGCTGTACTATGGAATTATTTGCATTAATTAGTTAGAATCCACATTACATCCATTGAAAATTGTTGCATTATACTAAACAAGAAACATATTTATCGAGTTGAAAGACTTGAGGTCCAGTGACATCAACACACTAAAATGCAATTGTTTTTAAAATCTTTTTAAATACAACTTTGTTAGTCGTTTCACAATAGGTTGATAGCATGGATGTTTATAACTTCAACTTAAGAAATGGGTGTCGCCACATCCTTGGATCCAAATAATATTCAACACATAGTCTTTATGACAGTAAAAATGGTTTAAATATGGTTTTGATCCAAGCATGGTGTACTTACTTCGGTAATTAACTTCCTTAGGAGTTCTCTTTTTCATCCACAATAGATAACTATATTGACAATAGAATTATCATTTAAAGCTTTTTTGTGACTTTTAGAAATAATATGTAAATAGGTGTGACCTATCAGGTGAGCGATCTCCTTCAAAATTGATCCTATGCAGTGATAGTCTATACTTAGTCTCCCTGTTTTGAAGTTTTCTATAGTATAATATGTTTTTACCTTGCTTTGATGTAGATTGTTAACTAATTTATCTGCAAGTTTTATATTATGTGCACCCACCCCCCTTTAGGCCAGGAGATAAAATAATATCAAATTATTAGCTTGAAAAGTTATGTGTACATCCAATATCTACCTAAAAAAGGATAAATCCAACCATCCCTGGGGCCTCAGAGACCAAGTAAATAAAATTGTTGGTCTACTATTGATCACATGGTCTGTCAACCAAGTTCAAGTCGCACTTCTCTGGCTGGGTGCACTTGACTGCAATCATTATCTTATATGACATTGATTGCTAGTTTTCCTACCGAAACTCTGGTTTTTTACCAGGTACTACAGCTTCCTCCTCCAATTTTAACTAGATGTCATGATATAGCTGAAAAATTGCTGTCAGTGGTGAACTGGCGATAAACATTGAACAAACAAACCCTGTAATTGAAAACAATTATACTATAGATCATTTTATTTCATTAATGCCATATAGGGAGAAGCAAGTAGGAGATTCCTGTCACTGTTGTTGGGGATGGTACTAATGTCACACCTGTAAATTTTATGGAACACTGAGTTTGAAGATTAGACTTTCAATGTAGGCAATGCTCAACTGCTATTTTAGTTGAAAATGATTGAAAGTTTTCCTACAAAAGGTCAGGTACTCCAGCATCCTCTTCCAATAAAAACTGTACGCCATGAGAAAGTTGAAAAATTGCTGGAAGTGGCATTAAACGCCATTCGAACATAATTTGTTTGGTCCAAAGATAAGTCAGAGACAGTGATTTCATGCCTTGTCAATACACGGGTGATATTTTAACTATGTTTTTAGATAAGATTTTATTAAGTTAACCATAACCAGCTATCATATACATGTGAAGATATGTGGTTACAAAATAAATCATTAAATATTTTCCATATTTCCAAATAAACAATGTAACTTCAATGACGATATCTTCAGAGTAGACCCGTTTGTGTAGATCATGAATCACTAAAATCAAGCTTTCAAATATAATCCTCACTTCAAACAAACAAGAAGGAACTAAACTTCTTGGTGAAAAACTGATTTTTCTCCCATGGACTTACAATCCAAAGAATGACAAGTTTTAAAGTATAAAAATCACACCTTGCATTTGTGAGGCATTTTAAACAGCAAAATAAAAATAATTTAAATTCAGTCGTTAAAATTAGCACTGTACTGATGGACCACAACTGATATCCCAGTGATCTGGTAACTTTATGAAAGTTTTGGGAAAAATTGTCTCGTAAATTTTTTTGTCGATTTATGTTTTTAAGCATATAATAGAAACAACAGCCGATTAATGATCAGTTATTAACTGTGAGCCTGGTTAAACTATCTCTGTACATTGCACTTGGTTTAGAACAGTAAAAACTAAATATCAGTGTCAGAGATGGAATCCATCTCTGTGGGTCCAGCTGACCTTGAGGTCAAGGCGGAAGGTCATCAACCATGGTATGCGACACATTGTGTTGATATTATCTAACCACATACCAAATATCAAAAGCCTACCTCGAAAGATGAAAAAGTTATAGCTCGGACACGATAAGTTTCGGACGGACGGACAGACTGATAATGCCCATTGGCCCTAATAAAAATAAAAACCTCAAAATAAAGCTTTGTCACTGGCTTCTAATTCATTTCATGGATTTTTGTCTTTCAGCGTGAACTTATTCAGTTGCCTTGATTACAGTACATTTTTGACAAAATTTTAGAATGGTATTGTTTAATTTGATTTTATTTAATTTAAAAAAACTACTACTTGAAAATAATTTTGTTTAAAAAAATCGAAGAATGTGTCCATGGGACACAGATGCCCCTGCTAAATGAAGGCACAAACAGGAAGCAGTTGTCCGGCAGGTCTGAAAGTCGCTTAGGACGTACAACTTGTGATACTCAACCACCCTGCCAAATTTCAAATTGTTCTCATGTACGGTGTCTGAGAAAAGCTTGACGGAAATTCTTACTGACGTACATACAGACGGACATGAGTAAAACTTAATGCCCCCAGATATGTCGTCGAGGGGGCATAAAAAATTAAAGAATGTGTCCATAGGACACAGATGCTCCCGCTAAATGAAGTCCCAAACAGGAAGTAGTTGTTCAACAGGTCTGAAAGTCGCTTAGGACGTATAACTTGTGATACTGAGCCACCCTGACAAATTTCAAATTGTTTTTATGTACTGACGGACATGAGTAAAACTTAATGCCCCCGACAAGTCGTCCCCGGGGCATAAAAATGTGCATCACACAGTTTAGATTCTTTTTGAAAAACTGTGGTGGCCCTGAAAAGGGCCAATTTGACACATTGTTCATTCTCTTATCTATTTTGCTTCTGTCAAACTGCGTGGCCAATTGTCCAGTCTAACAATCAATTTCAGTATTTGTATTCCCAACTTTATATATGCAAAGGTTCTGCAAGCAAGTGACTATAATTCCAGGGTTGATAATTCTCTGTGTCTTGCTTCTGAAAAATATACAGTTAAGATTTAACAATAAAATCATAACATTATTAATAAAATGTACAAGCTGAACAAGAGCAATTGGTAAAAGAACAAAATTTTTCGTTTTAATTAAATTAAAATACAATTAGCACATAATAATGTGTGAAAATTATCATGGTACAGTACAGTAGTACCAGCCTCTATACTTGTGTAAACAGGGACACTTAAAAGTAAAAATATTGGTTGTCTGCATGATATAAGCTAAATGACAGGAACTACTTGCTAACTATAGTAGACTGGTTAGACTTATAAATTTATTATTCACATTTTCAACCTAATTAAAATTTAATCTTTCACTTGCTACCCCTTTTTGTTGCAGGTCGCTAACACAGCAGGTGCAAGATTTAATTTTAAGTAGATTGTTTTTTTTTTATTGTGGCAGGTGCCCTAAATGTTTTTTTTACATGTTTTGTGCTTAACACATAATTTTGATAATATATAATGATACAAAATTGTTATTTTTGACATCCCAGACTTTTCTGGTTATTCAGGATGAATTGAGCCTAATTGACTGATCAGGAACTAAAAAGTGTTACAGGATAATACAGATATAGATGTTCAAACTATTCTAAAATTTCTTCTTATCCTTTGGATTGAATGTTTGCTGTGTGTAAATAAAGTATATTTTAATATCATTATTGCTGAATTGTTTGTTAATAGAAATAAATGCAACAAATTTTAAGAACTATGCTTTGGATTCATAGTTAACATTGCTGAAGAAAGGAAAATTGGCGAAATTTCAGTAGGTAGCCATATGGGTACAAATGTTTTTGCCATCACGTTTTCATTCAGACAAGTAAATTTTGAGTTACTTGTTAAAAGGGACAAGTTTAAAACAAGTTATTGTGGAGGGTTTCTTTTAGCAGGAACTGTTCATTTAACTATTAAGATCAACAGAACTACATGTGCATGACCTCATTTTATAAAATTGATAAATTTTTAGCTTTACTCGAGATAGAACCTTTGTGAGCAAGCTCACTATACACCACATGTTCCCATTACATCAAGGTTGGTATTTTGTATTTAAATTGGTATATTGCAGTTTCATGAAAATCCATGAAAAAGTGAAAGCGCTATCGAGGCAACAACATTGAATATACATGTACATGAAAGTTAATCACCAAGTCCCCCTTGACGAATTTCCCTATAATCAATCCCATCCAAGCACCTACTATAAGTTACAATTTCCCAAATTTTAATGAAAATCCACGATGAAATGAAAGCGCTATCCAGGCGACAACATTGAATATACATATGAATGAAAGTTCCAAGACTAAGTCACCCTCCCAAAAATATGGTCCCCCTTGACAATTTCCCTAAAAATCAATCCCATCCAAGCAGCTACTATAAGTAACAACTTCCCAAAGTTTCATGAAATTCCATGAGGAAATGAAAGTGCTATCCAGGCAACAACATTGAATATATATGTACATGAAAGTACACTAAGCCCCCCTCCTAAAAATATGATCCCCCTGGACGAAATTCGCTGAAAATCAATCGCATTCAAGCACTTACTATAAGTAACAATTTCCCAAATTTTAATGAAAATCCACGAAGAAATGAAAGCGCTATCCAGGCGACAACATTGAATATATATGTACATGAAAGTTGACTAAGTTACCCTCCCAAAAATATGGTCCCCCTGGACGAAATTCGCTGAAAATCAATCGCATTCAAGCACCTACTATTAGTAACAATTTCCCAAATTTTAATGAAAATCCACGAAGAAATGAAAGCGCTATCCAGGCGACAACATTGAATATATATGTACATGAAAGTTGACTAAGTCACCCTCCCAAAAATATGGTCCCCCTGGACAAAATTCCCTGAAAACCACCCGTCCCTAGATATTCCATCTCAATTTATAAAATTCCATGGAATTTACATGGAATTAGATGGAAATGACATGGAATGCCATGGAACAACTCAAAATGACATGGAAATTTTCCGCTTGTTAAATTTGTGATCAATTTTTCCATGGAAGGAGATGGAAACAGAATTTTCTTTGTTGGAAAGATCATGGAATTACATGGAAAGTTGGACTTTGAAAATATTTCTCATGGAATTGATATGGAAAGTCAGTCTTAGAATATTGTGGACATGGAAACTTATGACTGAAAATTTTTCACATGGAAATAAGATGGAAAATGAAAAGTTTGACTTAGAATTTTATGACAGTTGGAGTTTTTTTTCAGTTTCATTATCATTAGGATTCTTAGGAAGTCTTACAAGTGAATAAACTGTCCAGGCTAAAAAAGTTTCTGTCAGATACATTGTACACTGGACATGAATATGAGTTTCAACTTTTTAAGACTCATTAGACGTAGTATTATAAAAAAAACTTTGAAAATTTAAAACATAAGAAGAGCAAATAGTGTACATGTAGCTAAACAATCCATACGAAATACCAAAAGTACATGTACATGTAAAAAAAAACAAGACTATTTTATGCCTTGAAGAGAATAAAGCATATTTTATGGTAATCAATTACAAATTATAATTAAAAAAAATTATTCACTTCTATTAAAATTGGTTACTCTGAATATTAGTTCATTAAGAAAATAAATAATAAATTTACTATGAATAAATAATGCCTGTGCCAAGTCAGGACCATTGCAGAGTTAAATTCTCCAGTAGTCTTTAAATGATTTCATCTTCCCTCCTTTATTTTTGAGATTAATTATGCCTTTTCAAAATATTATGCTGTACAAAAGTTCCCCGCTGAGTTGGTATTTTTAATAAGATTTTTTATAATTGGCAAGTTTAGCAGATTTTTAAAACTGACAATAACAGGAAATTTTCATGCTCTAAGAACCTTGGACTAAAAAAACAACAGAGTCTACCATAAGTGTGTGGTTTATATAAAAAAGTGAATGATTCTTTCACATGTTAGTGTTCAGATTGTTTAGTTCAATTTCTCTCTATCAAGTTTGGCATAAGAGAGACATATGTTTTTCTTCCAACGCTGATGGTGACCATGACATCTAATAGCTGTTCTACAGGCTGTACAATGAAGTTTCTGAAAAATAAGTGGGATTTCTCATCTCAAATTATGACACATGCACATTAAACTATAGTACTAATACATGTACAACATGCTAGACCAACATTTTATGTGGTTACTCTGCGACTGTGCTCATACATGAACCTTAGCAGGTAAAATCTTCAAATTTATTTATTAATATTTAAAGGGAAGAAAGAAAAAGTACTGCATTTGTCAGCCAATTGTCAGGCAGGAAACAGTGTAAATATTATTTGTGACTTTTAAACATTTAATAATGTCTTGAGGCATACACTGTAGTAGCAATATTATAAGACCGACGAAACATGATTTTTTACCGGTCCAAGCGTTATTATATTGGTTTTGTCCGTCGGACCGACGCATTTCGTGAAGACTGCTTTTGCGGATTGCACAGTTACTAAAATACAAATGTTAATGCCCAGATTTATATTGATTGTTGGTTTTCAATGGGGGATTCATCCAACTCCACAAACCCCCTAGCTATGGGTATGAATATCATATAACATACATTAGACCATTGCTAATTGTGTCTCGTCTTCCCTAAGGAAGGGAGACATATTTTTTTTGTAGGAGTTCTTCCTATTCTTATTATTCTTCTCAGCGAAGCTCATCCAGGCCATAACTTTTTTGTATTTAGACCTAGACCATAGATATTTGGTATGTAGATATATATATATATATCTTTTGTCTCCCATTTTTTTGACATTGATTATGCCTGTTTACCCCTCCTACATATTATCAACTTCAAGAGCTTGCTCAAACCCAATGTATTAAATTTGTATTATTCAACAGTTTGTACATGTACATATCATTTATTTTGTGAATATTAGAAAGGTGGTTAATCAGTGTTTGTTTCCGTGTCAACACAGATCCACAGTCCTCTACAGGGCATTTCCATTCCTTTTCGAGTACACGACATCTGTCAATATCATCTGAATTCATAATTGACAAGTTTTGATGACCTTTTTTACATTTTGCTACAAATTTGAATGACAAAAACCAAGTTATCTACCAGAGCATTTGTGTGACAATGGTCCTGACTTTGTACAGGCATTTCCATAGTAACAGCGGGTTAACATATGTTTTAAAGAGCCAAACCTCCCACGTCCATTGTAACACAAGGTCCAGCAGTAATTAAACAGCAAATTGCAGTGGAACTGTATAAAAGTATAATTGTTTTGGGTCTGTTAACAGTATATGAAAGATTGTTACTAAAATGGGTTCAGACAAGCCTGAATAAAAACTAATTAAATTTTACTGTTATGCAAATTCAAAATTGATTAATTTAAAAAATGAATTTTTGCATTTTACATTAACTTGCTTTGTTTTATTTATGTATATCATTACTGAATAAAATAGTGCATTTGAAAGGAAATATAAATATGTAATTTTGATGACTTATGTGAACCTACACTTGAAATATTATAGTATAGAAACTTTGAGCAAAAATATTGAATGAAAATGCTTCTGATATTTTAAATGAACAACAATAAATAGCTTCCAGCAATAATTCAATTCACAGTATAATCAATAGCATTGTAAATGTGAAAACAAATTATCGTTTATTGATCGTAAATATCAAAGCCGTCCACGAACAGTGGATATCCACGAAGTTGAGATATTCAACGATGTCGTTTGTTAAATTGTTTTTCGTCACCTCTTGTATTATAGACTGTAATTTGATAAATACATTAGCTCGGGAGTTCTTAAAAAATAATGAGTTAATCTATGACAATATGTCTATACGAATTATTAAAGGTTTTTCGAGTGCCAAAGCGAACCGGAAGTTACTAAATTTGTATTTTTTACACCGGAAAAGGCTTGTGTTTTTCCACATGCGTGCTTGCCTTTTTTTTAAGAAACTACGCTACAACATGACGTAATTTGAAAAAGATCTATACTATATATGTTCCAAATAAAAAAAAAACAATGCAAAAATATTGTCACATTTTTTGAATTACTGATACAATTTATTATTAAAATTGAATGTAAAAATTAAAAAAAAAATCTTTCAGCCAAATATGGTTTTGCTGGAACTGGAAGGTTAGCATTTTGTAAAGACGTGTAAAAGTATAAAACATTTATATTCATTTATTTCAGCAAAATCACGTCATATAAATCATCCATATAAAATAAAATAATGTCTTACCTTTCCTCTTCGTTCACCTCCTGCACCAGTTGATCCACGCTTTGTTTGCCTTACAAGATGGCGGTCTGAGGCATTATGGGTAGTAGCGTGACGTCATCGGAAAACGTCATCGGTAACCAATCAAATGAATGTGCGCGCTTTCTTTGAATTCCTCGAACGACGTTGTACGGCAAAGACAAGATGGCAAACGGCAAAATTTTTGGGCTATTCATCTGGATAAACGACAATCCTATATGCGGGAATGTGTTGAATTTATCTAATATCGTGGAGCCACGGAAAGGGTACGACCAGTATAAAGCAGGCGATCTCGTTAAAGCTTTGGCAGTTTGGGATTGTGGAAGCTAAACTTGTCAAAATTTCAGGTAAGAATATATATTATAAAAATTATAATATTACGAAAACAAATGATGTTTTATAATTTCCCGAATTCTTTAGTTAAATGAAATTCGTATTTTTTTCACGTTTCCCTTTTTTATTTAAAGTGATGTTTCACACATTTTTAGGGTAACCTTATTTTAAAGCCAGATCACGTTGGCTTTTATGGTCACATGAGTGAACAAAATGGCGACCGGAAAACAAAATAAATCCATGCGATTTTTATTTAAAATACTTACTTTTATTTATACTACATTTGGGTATTGTTGCGCGGAGGCACCAGGAAGTACCTTTATTCAACATAAATATAGGGTCCACGTGTCAACATAAGGACCACAGAGCCATTTGGCATCATATTCATACCTATACAAAGCAGGGAGGCCTGGCAGGGTATAGACATACACATTCTGTTTTGGGAACAAATAATATCATACCAATATAGTTAGTACATGTCTACAAATATATTTTTACTATACTCTCAATAAAGTTGAAACAAATTTTGCAAAAAATACTATATATTGAAAAACTATGCAATGCAAATAAATATTTAATTTATCGCCTTTCACAAGTTTTTTTTCTTTTTAAAATCAAGTCCTTGAAGATCAGCAGTGTTTTTCACAAAAAGTCGTAAGTGTAAAATGCATCGTAAGTGCTGACGTCACAATGCATTTCCCTTTGATCTCCGAACACTTACGACAAATTGTACACTTACGAATTTTTGTGAAATCGACTGCAGATGATCAGATACACTCGGTTCAGTAGCACTTTTATTGTTGACTGGTTTTATTTTTTGCAGACGTGCAACCAAAATTCATGTGGAGCAACCTTGAAGACCAACCCAAACCACACCCAAGATAGTGACCAGGACAGCAGGAAAACTTCTTTAGTGAGTACTTTGAACAGAAAATTGCAGTTTATAAAGAATAAGGATACAATTTGTAATGTATTGTTCCTATAAATGTAGTTTCTATAAAAAAAAGTTGCAAAAAAAGAGCATGTGCTTATAAAAAACTACTTAGTGATGACATGACAATAGAATTATTTTGTCAATAAAAATATCATTGTGTTAGTGTTTGCAATGAAAAGTTTCAATTATGGTAGCATACTCTCACAGTATTTAAGTTCATATTCTTGGAATTTCATAAACGTTGTAGTAAAATACATGTTTTTTTAAAGGTCTCAAAATGCTCTCAGAATGCAGGATACGCCATCTAAATTTATAAAGTTTCTTGAGGGGGGCATGCCCCCAACCCCCAACCCCCCAAGACGATTCGACGACTATGCCGCCTCACCGGTGACACCTGGGATCCCAGATTTTTATCTGGACAACCAAATGTCAAAATATAGGGGCCCAGGTGGCTACTGAGATTAAAAAGTTAACTTCTGTCCCTGATAAGCACAAATTTTGATTTTTCCTTAAATAAGAGGTGACCTTCAATTTGTAGTTTACAATTAATTTTTATTTTGCAGACCTACAACTCAAACTCCAAATCATCTCCAACAAGCACACTGCCATCGCCTTCTGAAGACTTGGACATCAAGAAACCTACATGTACTTTAGTGAGTATTGTCTAAGGTTACATTGTCAAAATGTCAATAACTTTAAGGTTGGACTCAACTTTCTACTATTTTCCAGTCCATTTTATATCAAAAACAAAGGATAAGAGACACTAAGGTATATAATTATCCCCAAAAATTAACCCGGCTTTATAACATAAATTTCAGGTAATAGTTTATGAAATAATGTACATGTTAACAAAATTTTTGCACCGAACCCAAAAACAGAAACCTACTTAAGAAATAATTGCATACTCTGGGTCTGTACTTTGGAATGAATTGCCAGCACAGTTACAGGGTATATACTATGTACAAGCCTTTTTAAACAAAAAATGAAAGTTTATATGCATCAAAACTAGTAGTACTGTATATTTTTACTGTTTTAGACATGTATAACTGTATATTGTTCTTCAATTGTTTATTGCAATGCTTTAATTACTTTAACATATATGTTTTTTAAAAAGAGGAAGATTAGTTAATTTTGTTAAATGCTATATTATCAATAATATTATTATGTTTAATAAACCAAAGTACTCTTTGCTGATTTCTTTTGATTTTGGTGTCAAATAGATAAATCTGTAAAATTTAAGAAAATCCTCATTTTTTTATCCATTTTGCTAAGGTTTTTGCTATTAAAAAAAGTGTCCGAATGCATGTTACAAAAAATACTTTTTACACTGTATCACTTAGTTTCAAAATTCAAAATATTCTTAACCGTTGAATCAGTAAAAAAACGATGATCAGTGGCAATGTGGTTGTGAGAGAGACTTCTGTTATGTTGCCCATAACAATTAGTTCTAGTTACGTTTGGTTTTATTGCAGGAAACTGTTTTAACTAATTTCACTAAAACTTCAAAATTTCACTAATTTCAATAAAACTTCACCACCAGCACCACCATCATTTGATCATGAGCTGTGCAATAGATTTTCAAGGGTAAGACATTTGTCCTCCTTTGCTGTTTTTTTTTGCCTAGAACTATGCCCTGCCCCCTTAAATTATAAGCTGCTTTATATCTTGAATTTTTCCACATGTTAAAATAAATATAAGATAAAATATATTTATAGGTCCTTTGTTATGTACCTGTTTGTTTAAACATTATAGTAGTGAGCGATTCAGGCTAGGAGCATATAGTTTCCGGAGGGCAAGCCAGAGATGAACCTGATAAAGTCAGTCTCAAAAACAAAATGACATTAATTTCTTTTATCAGTATTTTGTTGTTTGCAATTAGTATTCATTAAAATTGAATGAATGTGGTTAAAGTATTAAAATTTGTGTGCATTAAACAACATTATAAAATTAAACTATTTTTATGGACAGTAGAAATTCCTCTGCCATTAATAACCGCCCATGTCAAGTAGCAACTGACCCAATAATTTTCAATATCAGGCCAGTGTGTCTGACCCAGATATTATCAGTCAGTCGAAATCAAAGGAAACTTGTCGATAATGAACAATTTTCTTTCTTTTCTTTCGAGTCAGTTTGAAATGAAAATATCTAGTCATAACGATTATAGAAAGGCAACCATACGCCTTTTTCGTCTTATGTTTACACAAGATGAGACAGAAGGAAGGTCCCTTGCTGGACGAGTCGCTAAAAATGGAGATAAAAGACCAGCTATAGCAAATCAAAACAAAGTAGATGTTTTAAGAGGTAAAGTGTGTTTAACATTGATAGGTTATTTTTTTAGATTCTCACCCACCATGATAAATGCATATTAATATATTGTTTGTTCCGTTTTTCCATAGTGTTTTCTTAAAACTACTATACAAGAAAATTTACATTTATATAAAAGTTGGAAAGTATTAATCCTCAGTATTGGTCTTAAATGTTTATTTTAATAACACTATTCTCCCTGATAAGGTCATCTTTATTTGTCCTATATAATGCCTTTGATACCCTGACAAATTATCTCACACATTTGTGTATTCTTTTCCTTTTTTACAGATATCATCAGAACTAAGTGGTCTGTAGAGGATGTGCAAATAAATCTAGTGTTGAGGGACTTGCTGAAACCAAGTCGACAGAAATAAATTAATAAATGCTCCTTTAAAAACTGTTTATTGTTTCTTTTTGTAAAACTGCCTAAATATGGTGCAGCAGGGTCACTTTTTGAAGACTCGGTAACCTTTTACTGACATTAAAATAAAACGGAAGGTGTAGAGGTCTAGTAGGGTTAACAAAAAACCAAGGGAGAAACAAAAACCTCTAGAAGTTACGAGTCCAGAAGGGTCTTAATAGATTCGAGATCCTTTTGTCATTTCATGGCATTCCATTTTGTTCCATGTCGTTTCGTGGCTTTCCATGTCATTTCATGGCATTCCATGTCGTTTCATGGCATTCCATGTTGTTTCATGGCATTCCATGTTACTCTGATTTTCCATGGAATTTTTGCAACATGGAAAAAGTGTTTCAATACTCCACGGAATTCCATCTAGCAGCTCTCCATTGCATTCCATGTAATTCCATGGAACTTCTAGGGACGGGCAATCCCATCCAAGCACTTTCTATAGGCAACAATTTCCCAAAGTTTCGTTAAAATCCAAAAATTCATTTTGAAATGATAGCGCTATTCAGACGACACACGGGCGGACTGACGGGTCAAAAACATTATACTCACGGCATCTTCATTGCGTGGGGTATAATTATTTAAGTACACCACCAAGATGCAGTATTTTAGTGTACATCAATACAAAATATTTCTCTTGGGGGACAAAGCACATAATATTCAAAGTTAATTGAAATGTATTTCCAACGATAAAATTCTTATTCTAACAGTTTGAATCTCTTAGGAAAAAAAGGGGGGCTTCTAATAACATTAAGTTAAGATTAGAACAATTTCTTAAAATTTGTTGAACAAATGAACAAAACATCTTTAGGTGTAGGACCATCAATGGTGTAGGATCCAGCTCAGAGTTTAGATTTATAGTACACTATATAGAATGTAAAACATTGGATATTTTTGGAAAGCTGATATTTAAAGGAAACTCTAGAATGAATGAAGTTTTAGTGGATATAATTGAACATAAAAAATGTTTAGAGTCAATTAAGGACATGCACTATTTTTGGAGTGAAAGTAGATTTGTAGACCATAGTAGTACACACGAGCTTCTGGTATAGGGTATATGTTCGTTCTTATGTTAAGTGTTATTTTGACAGAATGCCGACATTGTTGGAACAAAAGAGTCACATTATTATAATATTTGAAATTAAGGTAAATTGTCTAGGAAAAGTCAAAATAATCAAATTTATTATAGCCAAAGTGGTGGAAAAACATCTGTGGTCTTGCCCCAGCCTTGCCTATGATTGCATGTAGTGATATTTGTTGCGAGTAAATTAAATATTGAATCTTAGATTTTTAATCTTTTTACATGCCATAAATGTTATTAAATGTTATTTAAATCTGGAAATTTATTGTTGAAAAACCAGTACCAACCTTACATGTAATTGTGTAACATGCATACATGTAGATAGAAAGCAACCACGAGATTTAGGGGGTCTAGGAAGGGACTTAAATATTAGGTATATATATTGCTTGTTTTGTTTGAATGTTGTTTAATGCCACTTTCATCAATTATCAAAAACTTACTATTTGCAATTTATTCTTGTTTAGTTTTAGTTTAATTTTAACGACTATTTTTTATGCCCAATACCTCCTTAATAAGTTCAGAGGACACTGTTTTTTCAAACATGAACTTGCATTTGTATAAAAATACCATCAATATCTGTTGAGGTTAATTTATTTTTAGGCCTTCACTGCTTTACAAAATAGTTAACAAATTTGTTGTTCATTTTATTGTAAAAATATACCTTAAATAAAACCTGTAAAAAAATTTGATGGAACTTTTTGCACCTAACTGATACATAAAAAAGCCTAAATTGGTCAAGACTGATTTATAACATTATATGTCATATTAAGACTAATCGACACTTTTTCAACCATCTCAGGCCGATTGAAACAAGAGACTAGTTAGAACTCTGTCTTTTTAGATGGATTAGCTAGAAAATTTATGAGACTAGGTCAAGACGCGTTCGGTCTTTTCAGACTGGTCAAGACTGTTTCAGACAACACGAGACTAGTCAAGACTGGGTCAAGTTCAGGTCAAGACTATATTGACGATGCGAGGCTGGGTCTAGTTCAGGTTGAAACTCATTCAAGCCTTTCAGACTGGTCGCAACTAGTTCGGACAATAACGAGATGTCGAGTACAGAGAAGACTATTTCTGACCTTTCAGTTGAGTCAGACTTATGTCAAGTCATTACCATGTCGGGCTGGTCAAATAAATGTAATCATGTGCATTTTCAAACTTTTCCTGTTTTGTAGTAAAGATAATTTCCACTCAAATGGTAGGAATCGGGTCAAGTCGCCCCAAGACAACTCACCAACAGTCCCAGACAAGGCTCCCACTGTGTTTGGTTGTTGTTTATTAATATTATATGGATTTTTTTATTAGTGTGTATTTTTTTAATAAAACTGATTGGGCAAGTTCAACTAGTTTGGTTTATTGTTGTATGTTAATTGTACATGTTATGGTTTAACGTTATGTAACTAAACATAACATGCACTGACTAAGATTTCCATTTATATTATTCGGCCACAAAGGATGAAACTCTCTTTGCCACCTGATGTTGGAAAAATACCATGCGATCCAATACCTCAATATTGCTGGGATAAAATTAGCAAATACTAATTAACTACTATATAATATTCAATTAACAGCAGATAAACTGTCGATATGATATATTTTGCTGAACCAGTCCAATACAGAATTAACTAGTCCAATATTGGTATATTGGCCTGAGATTTGGACTAGTTAATCAATAGATATCATTGGATGATGATTTTAGTTATTGGTCCTTGGCCATCTTTTGGCTGTGGCATGGTCAATACAGCAACCCTTGGACCAGTAACTAGGCCAATACAAAAATCATCACCTAATAATATCATATTATCTAATATTTGCCACACTTTCTTGCTTAGTAAGTTCGCAATTGTTGATGCCACGTGCTAAAAATTAAAAACCATATACGGTCAGACATATACCCATATACAAGGATCTATGATTGACTATTGCTAGCATTCAAAAAATCAATAATTGAATGTCAATCAGCATTGAAACAATATTACTCCAATCTATAAGATGGCATTACTTACCATTTATCGTCAACATCTTCTGTTTGTCGCAAAATACTCGCCACTCTTTTACCTGCAACAAGTGCTCTGCCAAATGACTTCAAGCTTCTAATTGAAATCGACTGATTGCCGATTGGTCGATTTCCATAAATGGGCGGAGCGAAATCGCGACTATTGCTGGTGATAAAAACTTGTCATCTCATTAAAAATTATTGGTACACCGAATAATTTTAGTAAAAATTAACTTAAGAGTAATTCATATAATCATATACAATTGAAATTTCACTGTTTTGGATTCATCTAAAATTGACTTTACAAAATATATCTATAGACGCTGAACGTCGTTGGCCGCCATATTGTGCATAATCAGACATCGTAAAAGGGGGATAACTCCAACTTAAAAAATGGGACTGAAAGTGCCTTAATATCGCTGCGAAGTGTGTAATGTGGTACAATGTGACCACAACATTGAAATGAAAGTAGAAAAACCATTCTTAAGCTTTAAGGTAAAATTCCCGCACAAAGTTCGTGACACTTATACTTTTTTCTCCATTTTTATGTAATTTAGCATTATATGTGTAATGCCCCATATATGAAATTTTAAGTGAAAGAACGATTTTTTTTAATAAAAAATTTTGATGTCTCGCCCGTTCGGTTACTTTTGCACAGGCCATCCAAATGGATAATGACCTCTACGGACACGAATGGCGCCGAAAATCGTCGATGTCGTAAAATCGATAGCTGTTTATTTTGTCTATTAATAACATTTCAATGTGCAGTTTTTTCAAGAAAGTTACATTGTATATGTTTTTTGATTAATTATTAATTATGTTGTTTGTTGTCAACAATTACGATTTTTAAATTTTACGACAGTTTGAGTTGCGCGATGAATTCAAATTCTTCAGGTTCATATCTCCTTAACTTGTTCTCGACCTAAATATAGCTGAAATCCTGACCACTGAATCAAACATCCAATCAATCAACCATAAAGCATCAAGTAAAGCTACATACTTACCATAATTATTTCAGCATGACATGTGCGGATATTACACAATATATAGTATAACAATATAAATAAATCCGAAAAAAGTTTTGTATACTGTCCGCACATTTCACGTTGTAATAAAAGTATTGGGTACTGTCAGTACATGTCACAATGGAATAGAAGTAGTGTGTACTGTCTGCACATATGTCACGCTGAAACAAAAGTTATATGGTTTCGCTTTCAAGTTATGTGGAGTTATATTTGCGTTATATGGTTTCGTTTCCAAGTTATGTGGTGTTATAGTTTCGTTATGCGGTTTTGCCTTTATGTTGAGTTCAGTTAAATTTACGTAATGTGGTCTCGTCTTTATGTTACGCGGTGTTATATTTATGTTATGGGTTTTGCCTTTATGTTGAGTGGAGTTAAATTTACGTAATGTGGTTTCGTCTTTATTTTACGTGAAGTTATATTTGCGTTATGTGGTTTCGTTTTATGTAATATGGAGTTATATTTACGTTATGTGGTTTCGTTTTTATGTTATTTGGTGTTGTATTTACCTTATGTTGTTTCGTCTTTGTTTTACGTGGAGTTATATTTACGTTATGTGGTTTCGCTTTCAAGTTATGTGGTATTATATTTACGTTATGTTGTTTCGTCTTAATGTTACGTGGAGTTATATTTGCGTTATGTGGTTTCGTTTTCAAGTTATGTGGTGTTATAGTTACGTTATGCGGTTTTTGCCTTTATGTTGAGTGGAGTTAAATTTACGTTATGTTGTTTCGTCTTTATGTTACGTGGTGTTATATTTGCGTTATGTGGTTTTGACTTTATGTTACGTGGTGTTATATTTACATTATTTGTTTCGTGTTATGTCATGTGTACTTATTTACGTTATGTGTGTCACAGGACGAACGAGTGGATGCAGTCATTCAGTATATTCATGCTTTTGAAATAATAGTCGAAATTAAATTAACAATTTTAATAACAAAAATACAAAAAAAACCCAAAACAAATCAATGTTGAAATACAATAATTATAACTACGAAATACAAATGTTCATAATGTCCCAATAAGCTGGTATTCAATCAATTCCAATTTAAAATGGATCCATTAATTTCTACGACGAACTTTCAATGAATTTAATATGGTAGTACTTCCCTCGGCAACATTATAACTGGTCTGGTTTCAAATACAGTTCAGTGGTACCTATACAGTGTAGTTTATTTTCTGTTCCACTCCATAGAGTAGGACAAATATCCGTACTAGGCTAGAACCTCAGAATTAATGCACATTTGCAAAACAGTAGATAACATTTCAAATTAAAAACTATATACGACAGGTGCGACATCCTACCCCCTGGAAAGCATGAGCTGAACTGATTGGGAATCAGGTGTTCCTAAATAGGTGTGTTACCTGTTTGAAAAACTCGTTTGGCTACTCTAATTTAAAAATAACCAACAGGTATAATACATATTAAGGCCACAACTATTCAATGCTGCATATTACACCGCGAAACTGTACCAAAGCCAAAATAATAAATATATATATACATGTAATATAAATGGCGAATATGCAAAGACTGCAATACCAATACAGTGCATTTGTGTATCGGAAACAATATAATAATATCTATTTACAAGTAAATGGTAAAATTTCAAGTAGGATCTTGACAATGTGGCTTCGTCTTTATGTTATGTGAAGTTATATTTACGTTATGTGGTTTCGTCTTTATGTTGCGTTGAGTTATATTTACGTTATGTGGTTTCGTCTTTATATTCTTTGGTGTTATATTTACGTTATGTTGTTTCGTCTTTATGTTACATGCAGCTATATTTGAGTTATGTGGTTTCGTGTTCAAGTTATATGGTGTTATATTTACGTTATGTTGTTTCGTCTTTATGTTACGTGGAGTTATATTTGCGTTGTGTGGTTTCGTTTTCAAGTTATTTGGTGTTATATTTACGTTATGTGGTTTACATTTTTATGTTACGTGGTGTAATATTTTCGTTATGGGTTTTGCCTTTATGTTAAGTTGAGTTAAATATACGTTATGTGGTTTCGTCTTTATGTTACGGGGAGTTATATTTGCGTTTTGTGGTTTCGTTTTTATGTAATGTGGAGTTAAATTTACGTTATGTGGTTTCGTCTTTATGTTATTTGGTGTTATATTTACCTTATGTTGTTTCGTCTATATTTTACGTGGAGTTATATTTGCGTTATATGATTTCGCTTTCAAGTTATGTGGTGTTATATTTACGTTATGTTGTTTCGTCTTAATGTTACGTGGAGTTATATTTGCGTTATGTGGTTCGTTTTCAAGTTATGTGGTGTTATTGTTACGTTATGCGGTTTTGCCTTTATGTTGAGTGCAGTTAATTTTACGTAATGTGGTTTCGTCTTTATGTTACGTGATGTTATATTTATGTTATTTATGTGGTTTCGTCTTTATATTATTTGGTGTTACATTTACGTTATGTTGTTTCGTCTGTATGTAACGTGGAGCTAAATTTGCGTTATGTGGTTTCGTTTTCAAGTTATGTGGTGTTATATTTACGTTATGTTGTTTACATTTTTATGTTACGTGGTGTTATATTTACGTTATGGGCTTTGCCTTTATGTTAAGTGGAGTTAAATTTACGTTATGTGGTTTCGTCTTCATGTTACGTGATGTTATATTTATGTTATTTGTTTCGTCTTATATCATGTGTACTTATTTACGTTATGTGATTTCTTTTTTATGTTACGTTGAGTTATATTTACGTTATGTGGTTTCGTCTTTATATTATTTGGTGTTATATTTACGTTATGTTGTTTCGTCTTTATGTAACGTGGAGCTAAATTTGCGTTATGTGGTTTCGTTTTCAAGTTATGTGGTGTTATATTTACGTTATGTTGTTTACATTTTTATGTTACGTGGTGTTATATTTACGTTATGTGGTTTCTTCTTTATGTGTTATATTAACGTTATGTGGCTTCGACTTTATTTTACGTGGTGTTATATTTGCGTTATGGGTTTTGTCTTTATGTTACACCGTGTTACATTTAGTTATGGACATGTAGTTTCATGTTTGAATTGGTTAGTTCAGACATTAGTGTAAGAACCCGTCCGCTAACAAACATTGTCGAATCCGCTACTTTAAAAAAATATGCCGAATTCAATAAAAGCTTGCGTCAGCATCGTGACAATTCTCTACAAACATTTAGGAAATGAAGAACTCACGATCCTGTCGTCAACGTGCAGGTAGTAGCCGCCGATATTAAATGGCATGCACACAGAAAATTCAACAAATACATAACAATTCTTAGAAAAAAGTTATCATTTCCGGATCCTGTTGTCTTTCATCTTATAGGAAATGATGCAATTCTAATCATCTTAGTAACATAAACATTGCCGCAATGGTTTCTATAAATTAAAAATTCAAGAAAAACTTTATGAAAACAATTATCTGGTCCAATTCTTTACTTTAGGCTATTAGACTCTAATTCACGTTTATAACTGAAAATCAAAGATACATTATTGTGTTAACCTACGGGATGCTGAATTACTATGAATTAGCAACTTTAATAATTACAATTCATTATTTAAGATGGCGCCAGCTGGCCACTATCTTTCGTTATATCATAATTAGGTTATGTTACTGTTACGTACATTGTTATTCGCTTCAGAGTATAGTCTCCGTTTCATGGCTGATGCTCAACAATTTATTGAAATGACAAAGCAAAGCATTTTATATATGCAATAACGTAAAAATTGTTTTAGTTGTTATACTATTCGTGCCTAAGAACTTGATAAATGCTTCAGTATTTATGAATCGGTTGCTAAATATATCAGCAAGGTTTCAATGCTAACAAAAACAAATTAAAAGTAATTTATATACCATATATATGAATTTCTTATACCAGACCCGCGTTCAGTGGCGCTCAAAACATGTGTCCAATATCGAAAAAATACATTCGACAGTTCGGTAAAACATCGTGAATCGGCTTAAAAAACATGTACTTCCTCGCGATCTTGTGCACAAATGGATAATTATGGAAATGTATCTTTAAACTTAAAAGTTGCATATACAGTGAATTTGTTTGTTTGTTTGTTTGTTTTTTTTTGTGGTTTTCTTTACCATCTTCAGGGATAAATCCAAAGGAGAGCCACTATTTGCATAACATTGAGCTGGAATTTATTTTCATTTTTTCCCATCTCATATTATTTTGGGGATAACGAATTTACAATAAATAAAGACATAACAATAAAAAATATAGAACTAAGAACACAAAACACAGAACACAGAATTATGAAGTAAGCATGACGAATAAAGAATCAAGTATTTAAATTTTGCACCTGATGGCTTTCGATAAAAACGGACTATTAATTCCTGTAGTTGTGCATAGCATGTTGTGGCCAGAGGTAGCCAAGTGGTTATGATAGTTGGTCATTTACTGTTTATCCCGTAGTTTGTCAAGGCCGAGGTTGTGGGTTCGAGTATCACTGTGGGTAGGGTGTGCTCGATTTCATATTTGACTGTTTTTTACCGAACGCCAGAGTTTTTTCCTGGTACTCCGGCTTCCTCCCGCAGTAAAGACTGGATGCGGAAAAATTGCTCAACAGTGGCGTTAAACATCATTTACAAATTACACATAGTCTTGTTGGGTGGTTCTAGAGAACATGGAATAATATATGCACACTTTCACTTTATGCCCTAATTAAGAATTGAATGCATCTTTTGAAGTTTATATACGTATGAAAGCGTTGACCGAAGCACTTTTTCAAAGAAGCGTGATAGCACTTCATGATGAAAATGTGCTTCGGTCAATGCTTTCATACGTCAATGAAACTTCAAAAGATGCATTCAATTTCTTATATATACATTTTATTTCATTTAACAAATCCGGGGTCCTGATTTAAATCGTGCGCAATGTATTTTTGTTGATACCCGCGTTATTAGTTTTCTGTGAACGTCGTCAAAGAAGTGCGTGCTCTACATGGGTACAGGTTTCATTGAGAAATGGAAAGAATCATTCTGCACTGCAACATCTGTAACGGTTTGAACCAATAGAAACCCAGGATATCGATGAAAGTCATACGTAATGTAGATATTAAGATACAAAGTGTTATGAAATTCTGTTGTATGGTTTCATATCACAAAAGCTTACACACTGTTCCAGTTACATATTTTGACCAATTTCTAAGTTGCGCTGACTAGAGCACGAGTAACTGATAGACGACGGACAGACGGACGGGACGTATTGCGTGGGGTACAACTATCTTTAACTGCAATACTCTTAGTGTCAAATACCAGGTTGTTTTATTAAAGTACGCACAATACAATTATTTTAATGTTGTGTGTTTTGTTAATTGAGATTGGTCTTCGTTTTTTCTTTTTTTAATTTTTTATTTCTTTTTGTTTGGAAAAGGGGGGTGTGTTTGCATTACCACCCGACTTTCCTTTGGGATCATTTCGAATATCTATTCTATGATTTACAAAAATAAAAACATAAATATTACGATTTTTACGCTTAATAACAAATGATTCTGACAATTGAGGTAATCCACTTAATACCTGGTAATTTAAATGTCAATGTAACGTTCGAATGCAAATAAGACTGGTCAATAATAATTTGGTTTTTTTTTTTTTGGGGGGGGGGGTATGTTCAATGATTTAATCCCATTAGGATCAAGTACAATAAGGAGAAATATGCCCAAAAATACAAATCGTTTAAATATCAATATTCAGACTGTAGTATTGTGTGTGCTGCCACAGAAACCTGAAGAAAAATATGTTCATCTAAGGTTAAATGAGAGCCTTGCCCGAAGTCAAACTCGAACTCACAATTCGAGTGTTGACTTTTCTATCAAGGGAGAACGCCGGATCACTCGATGAAAATCCCCGATCTTCCACAGAAAACTGACACTCTTTTTCAAATAAGATTAAATTAAAGCATTGCCCGAAGTCAAAGTCGAACTCACAACTCCAGTGTTGACTTTTCTATAAAGGGAGAACGTCGGAGCACTCGATGAGAATCCCAGATCTTCCATAGAAACCTGAAGAAAAAATGTTCAACTAAAGTTAAATAAGAGTCTTGCCCGAAGTCAATCTCGAACTTACAATTCCAGTGGTGACTTTTCTATAAAGGGAGAACGCCGGAATACTCGATGAGAATCCCAGATCTTCCACAGAAACCTGAAGAAAAAAATGTTCAACTAAGGTTTAATGAGAGCCTTGCCCGAAGTCAAACTCGAACTTACAATTCCAGTGTTGACTTTTCTATAAAGGGAGAACGCCGGAGCAGTCGATGAGAATCCCGGATCTTCCACAGAAACCTGAAGAAAAAAATGTTTAAATAAGGTTAAATGAGAGCATCGCCCGAAGTCAAACTCGAACTTACAATTCCAGTGTTGACTTTCTATAAAGGGAGAACGCCGGAGCAGTCGATGAGAATCCCAGATCTTCCACAGAAACCTGAAGAAAAAATTGTTCAACTAAGGTTAAATGAGAGCCTTCCCCGAAGTCAAAGTCGAACTCACCACTCCAGTGTTGACTTTTCTATAAAGGGAGAACGTCGGAGCACTCGATGAGAATCCCAGATCTTCCATAGAAACCTGAAGAAAAAATGTTCAACTAAAGTTAAATAAGAGTCTTGCCCGAAGTCAATCTCGAACTTACAATTCCAGTGGTGACTTTTCTATAAAGAGAGAACGCCGGAATACTCGATGAGAATCCCAGATCATCCACAGAAACCTGAAGAAAAAAATGTTCAACTAAGGTTTAATGAGAGCCTTGCCCGAAGTCAAACTCGAACTTACAATTCCAGTGTTGACTTTTCTATAAAGGGAGAACGCCGGAGCAGTCGATGAGAATCCCGGATCTTCCACAGAAACCTGAAGAAAAAAATGTTTAAATAAGGTTAAATGAGAGCATCGCCCGAAGTCAAACTCGAACTTACAATTCCAGTGTTGACTTTCTATAAAGGGAGAACGCCGGCCGGAGCAGTCGATGAGAATCCCAGATCTTCCACAGAAACCTGAAGAAAAAATTGTTCAACTAAGGTTAAATGAGAGCCTTCCCCGAAGTCAAAGTCGAACTCACAACTCCAGTGTTGACTTTTCTATAAAGGGAGAACGTCGGAGCACTCGATGAGAATCCCAGATCTTCCATAGAAACCTGAAGAAAAAATGTTCAACTAAAGTTAAATAAGAGTCTTGCCCGAAGTCAATCTCGAACTTACAATTCCAGTGGTGACTTTTCTATAAAGGGAGAACGCCGGAATACTCGATGAGAATCCCAGATCATCCACAGAAACCTGAAGAAAAAAATGTTCAACTAAGGTTTAATGAGAGCCTTGCCCGAAGTCAAACTCGAACTTACAATTCCAGTGTTGACTTTTCTATAAAGGGAGAACGCCGGAGCAGTCGATGAGAATCCCGGATCTTCCACAGAAACCTGAAGAAAAAAATGTTTAAATAAGGTTAAATGAGAGCATCGCCCGAAGTCAAACTCGAACTTACAATTCCAGTGTTGACTTTCTATAAAGGGAGAACGCCGGAGCAGTCGATGAGAATCCCAGATCTTCCACAGAAACCTGAAGAAAAAATGGTTCAACTAAGGTTAAATGAGAGCCTTCCCCGAAGTCAAACTCGAACTTACAATTCCAGTGTTGACTTTTCTATAAAGGGAGAACGCCGGAGCACTGGATGAGAATCCCCGATCTTCCACAGAAACCTGAAGAAAAAAAATGTTCAACTAAGGTTAAATGAGAGCCTTGCCCGAAGTCAAACTCGAACTTACAATTCCAGTGTTGACATTTCTATAAAGGGATTCGCCGGAGCACTCGATGAGAATCCCCGATCGTCCACAGAAAACTGACAATCTTTTTCAATTAAGGTTAAATTAGAGCATTGCCCGAAGTCAAAGTCGAACTCACAATTCCAGTGTTGACTTTTCTATAAAGGGAGAACGCCGGAGCACTCGATGAGAATCCCCGATCTTCCACAGAAACCTGAAGAAAAAGTTGTTAAACTGAGGTTAAATGAGAGCCTTGCCCGAAGTCAAAGTCGAACTCACAATTCCAGTGTTGACACGCCAGTGATCACTAAAGGATGGCATCCTACACATTGCAATCAGCCACTTACAATATAGTTGAAGAACTTTACAAAAATGTAAGTACAAATCAAGACAAAGGTACAGACATTTTCGAGCGTTTCCAAGAATTAAAACAATACGGTTCAAACTTTTACACTCTACGACTATTATAATAAATTTAACGACGACGATGACGATAAAGATGATGACGACGACGATAATAAGCTTGATTTGCATCAGACATGTTGACGTCCTAATCACTCAGTCAGAAATTTGAAACCAAAACAAAGACCAAACCAAAGATGTTAAAATTCTGTAGTTGTTGATTCCGTGCTAAACACGAACTGGGAGTAAAAAGGCTTGGTCGGAATAAGGCGTGGTCGTCTTGGAGTGACGGTTAGTGTTTTCCAGCAGCATGACACATTAAACTCCAGATAATGTTTCTAGTTTGTAAGCAATATAAATATTCAGCCCGCCGGTGTGTTGGTTAAATACAAATCAGTAAAAATATGCAAAACAAAGTCTTCTGTAGCGTAACACTTACAATCTGTAGAGACGTAAATGTATACGATTCTCAAATGTTCCGAAAATCTCTTCGGAGAAAATAAAATGTGTCCACGTTTTTCTAATAAATGATTCAATTTTGTTTCAGTCTTTTTGCCCGACATTCACACAGAATATGTTATCTAATTTGAATAATTACGTCTTGTTTTCATAATTCAACTGGAATCATCGGGTCAGATTTAAAAATCATTTTGCACGGAGCTTTCAAATTTCGTGTGATATTCATTTTAGAGAGAATCTTTTGTCTCTTAAGGATAAGGAGTACATACACTATAAATAGTATTAAAAGAAAAAAGTAATGAGGGATTTTAGTATTGTTACGGTTGGAGTCGAGCACACCCTACTGGAAGTTGGACTTTCACTTATAATGTCAGCCTGGATACGCTAATAACTAATAGCTAAGGTGGTCATAATTGACCGATTGGTATAGATACAAACTGTGAAGTGGTCCTTAGTGAGCGATTAAAACAGGTACACACTTTAAAGAGTAGTCGTTAGTAACCAATGGCCTAGTTATAACCTATAAAGTGGTCCTCTTGATCGATTGGTCTAGGTACATGTACAAACCGTGAAGTGGCTCTAAGTGATCGATTGATTTAGGTACACGCTGTGTAACGGAATCGTTCAACGAAGAAACTTTCCATGATGACTATATGACTCTTGTTATGACAGCAAAAAGCAAAAGTGACAATGTTGTGATATCATCAATACACCCCCGCTTGGATGATCAGTATGGTAACACTAGAACTGGTAACACTTATTGTTAAGTAAAATTGCAAATGATGAAAACTGTCTATTCATTGATAATGATGTTATTTTTAGGTCAAAGAATGGTTCTGTAAATTTTTCACTCTATAACAAAGATGGTATACATTTAAATAAAAATGGATCCGTGAAGTTAGCAAAGAACCTGGGTATTAATGAGAAGGTAAATGTGAAGAGTTGAGCTGCACAACATCAGAGAAAGATTTACACAAACCGTAAATCAGGCAGTCAAGAAAGACAACCTGTAGATAGGCACGTGCGAGTCTCCTCTGGTGGAGGGCAAAACTACTCCAGTACTGAAAGACGTCACAATTCAAACACATCAAGCACTGATTAAAGATCATTTGGACGTCACAATAGAGGTGATCTTAATTAAAGTTGTTGTTATTATGGTGAAAGAAACCATTTGTCAAAAAACTGTTAACATGGTAAATACTTACAATGTAACAATTGCGATGAATATTGCAATAAATCAAAGCATTGTAGTTTTTAGGTAAATGGCCACGAAGGTAACGCCGTTAACGACGGCAGTTCCAAAACCCACCACGGTAAACGTCGTCACCATAGGGGCGGTAAATGTAGGCCAAAGAAGGAATACTTTAACGTCGATCTTCTAAACATTCGAGGCATGAGAAGCAAGATTCAGGAAGTCAACAAGCACCTAAATGAACACTCTTCTCATGTTTTGTGTTTAGTAGAAACTTTCCTACAATCAAATCAGAAACCTACAGACCTACACGATAAGTACAGATGGATAGGTAAAAGTCGTTTACGCAGTAAAATCGGCGGTGGAGTAGGTTTATGTATTAGCAGTGATGTTAAAGTTTTAAATTTTAATCTGTTACAAAGCAAAGACGATGAATTTGAGCGTCTTTGGGTGCTCTGTCGAGTAAATGGCGTTAAGACGGCAATAGGGGTATCGTATTTCCCAAACGATGGGATTGATAAGCACATCAGTGATTCTCTGTTCTTCGAGCTGTTAGCAAATTGCTCGAAGTTTAGAGAACTTGGTTATGAAATTTGTCTAACCGGTGATTTCAATGGTAAATGCATCTAGATAAAAGTGTCTTTACGAACAGGCCGTTGGTCATCGAATCACCGCGCAGTTATAATGGTATGAGACTCCGACAGTTCACAGACACAGCAAATCTAACATTTGCTAACTCACTGGACTGCTGTGAGGGCTTATATACCAGAATCTTGAATGACCAAAAGTCGACTTTAGATTATGTTTTATTATCAGGAAAGCTTTGCGAAACCGTTACATCAGTGTTCATAGATGATATTGGAAAATTTGATTTACATAGCGATCATGTCATTGTGCGTGTAAGTTTACTTAGACATGAACATCGTAGTCGAATCCACACCCCCAAACGGTTTCGATGGAAGGTAGAAGAGATCGATTGGCATACTTTTAGCTATAATATCGATAATTTATTTACAGAAAGCTGGCACAAAACATCGCATAACATAAACGTGATTTGGGAGGAGTGGAAGTCAAAAGTTAACAAAGCGGCTGAATCTGTAGTTAAACGCATTCCATGCGTAAAAAACTATAGGGATTTTTGGGATAAGTCATTGGATACACTACTTAAGTCTAGAAGAGAGGCAAACAGGCTCCGTAGATTACATAACAAAACGCGTCCGTGCGATAGTCCTCTAGGTTATCAGATTTCAGAAACATACCTTAAGAGGAAAAGGGCGCTCCAAGAGGCAATTCAACGCAAACGACTCGAGACAAAAATGGGAAAAATTGGAGGCAAATTAGCCAATAAAAATAATAAAAAAATTGGTAGTTGCTTTGAGGACCCCGTGAAAACATAAACCCAAGTCGCATTATCGATCCGAATAACCGAGATTATTTTTATTTTGAAGACGAGAGTGATATAAGTAAATGCCTTATGGGTCACTTCAGTAAAATCGGTAAAGATGACACCATAACACCCGAACATAAAGCTAACATCAATAATGTTCTTCATTCGCTAGACTCAGAAAGTTCTGGTAGTGAAACCATGTTATCAATTACTTTTTCCAAGATCTCTATTTCTGAAGCTCTTCATTGTTTAAAATCCGGGAAAGCGCCAGGTGTCGATGAAATTCCAAGCGAGTTTCTAAAACATGGTGGCGATGGTATGTTAAGAACATTATGCGATCTGTTTGCGTTATTTCGGACACCGAGGAAATACCAAGGGAGAGGCAAAAAGGGATTATTGTACCACTGCATAAATCTGGCTCCCAATGCGACCTCGATAATTATAGGGGGATTACCCTTTCTTCAAATGTCTATAAACTCTTTGCAAAAACTCTAGAAATTTGCATTGCAGGTTTCTTGGAGGAGAGAAATACACTAGGCGAAATACAAGGCGCATTCCGAAAGGACAGGCGAATTGAAGACCAAATTTTTGCTCTTCAAGGAATCTGTGCCTTATCGCGCTCCTCTAGGAAGCCGCTCTACCTAGCCTTCCTTGATCGATCTATCTAAGGCTTTTGACAGAGTTTGGCGAGATGGCCGTTTCGTCAGGTTGTGGCAAAGCGGCATACAAGGAAAGGTCTGGCGTCTATTACGTAAAATTTACGAAAATGTTGAAAACAAAGTTTTATTCGGAGATATAGAAACATAATAGTTTGAACAGGACTATGGCGTCAAGCAGGGATGTTTGTTGTCACCCACCCTTTTCTCTATACTTATGAACGATTTGGTAGAGATGCTCGATAACCGCGGCTTTGGCTATGAACTCCAACAACAAGTTATAAACTGCCTGCTCTTCGCAGATGATGTCGTTTTGATTGCTAAATCTCAAGATGAGCTCCAATCACTCTTGAATATTTCATACGAATTTGCAGCAAAGTGGAATCTAGAATTTAACACTAAAAAATCAAAAGTTATGGTTGTTGGAAAGCGAGTTGATCCAAATAATAAGTGGTCGCTCGATGAACAACACATATATGAGGCTTTTAGACATGTTCAATTATCGAAATAGTATCGTTAATAGAGACAACTTTTAACACAATTAATGATGTATGTTTCAAGATGTCAATGTCAGTGTCTGTTTTAACATTTTAATTTGTCATTAGATTTTATGGTTTTTTTTTGTTTTGTTTTTTATTGCACGTCAGTGTATACATTTTAAGACTATGTGAATTTTTAATGCACAAGATATGTATGTAAATATTACCTGTATATATTTTTATGTGTCTTAATAGACGCACCGTTACTTCTACCCTGGTAACAGGTGCCCCCGATGTAAAGGGGTAGTTTCTAAATAAAATATATATATATACACATTGTAAATTGTGAAATTGTGTGATTGATTGGTCTAGTTCAACTGTGAAGTGGTCTCTTGACCGATAGGTCTGGGTGCAAAATGTGAAGTGGTCATCAGTGACCGATTGGTCTAGGTTAAAAGCTGTAAATGGTCGTCAACTACCTAACCAATTGGCCACCGAGGTCCCAGATTTATAAGTATATGCAATAATATTTATAAGACAATAATATAAAAATATAAAGCAAAAAAAAAAAACTAGAAAAGCGCAATATGTCTTTTGCCACGAGTTGTGTGTGTGTTTGTTGAGTACCGATGACCCAGGACTACGACCGAGGTTAATCAATAATTGACGTGCTCCGTAGTAGTCTCGATCACCCAGACGCACATATAATAACGTTTGGGATCACCTTGTTGTAATTTCGCTACCAATAGGTGGAGACATAACAATCTGTCTATTCTTAGGATCTTATTTTTAGACAAGAAAAACCATGAAATCATGTCTATACTTGTAAAATGACGTCACAGTAAGATTCTCCCTTGATTGTGCATAACAATAACAATAAAAATATCATCCAATCAAAAACGTTCGCCCATTTTCGGGCGTAAAGATAACGAGTTAAATATAGAGATTAATCCAGGGATGTGTGTTGTCACCCACCCTTTTCTCTATACTTATGAACGATTTGGTAGAGATGCTCGATAACCGCGGCTTTGGCTATGAACTCCAACAACAAGTTATAAACTGCCTGCTCTTCGCAGATGATGTCGTTTTGATTGCTAAATATCAGTATGAGCTCCAATCACTCTTGAATATTTCATACGAATTTGCAGCAAAGTGGAATCTAGAATTTAACACTAAAAAATCAAAAGTTATGGTTGTTGGAAAGCGAGTTGATCCAAATAATAAGTGGTCGCTCGGTGAACAACACATATATGAGGCTTTTAGACATGTTCAATTATCGAAATAGTATCGTTAATAGAGACAACTTTTAACACAATTAATGATGTATGTTTCAAGATGTCAATGTCAGTGTCTGTTTTAACATTTTAATTTGTCATTAGATTTTATGGTTTTTTTTGTTTTGTTTTTTTTTTGCACGTCAGTGTATACATTTTAAGACTATGTGAATTTTTAATGCACAAGATATGTATGTAAATATTACCTGTATATATTTTTATATGTCTTAATAGACGCACCGTTACTTCTACCCTGGTAACAGGTGCCCCCGATGTAAAGGGGTAGTTTCTAAATAATATATATATATATATACACATTGTAAATTGTGAAATTGTGTGATTGATTGGTCTAGTTCAACTGTGAAGTGGTCTCTTGACCGATAGGTCTGGGTGCAAAATGTGAAGTGGTCATCAGTGACCGATTGGTCTAGGTTAAAAGCTGTAAATGGTCGTCAACTACCTAACCAATCGGCCACCGAGGTCCCAGATTTATAAGTATATGCAATAATATTTATAAGACAATAATATAAAAATATAAAGCAAAAAAAAAACTAGAAAAGCGCAATATGTCTTTTGCCACGAGTTGTGTGTGTGTTTGTTGAGTACCGATGACCCAGGACTACGACCGAGGTTAATCAATAATTGACGTGCTCCGTAGTAGTCTCGATCACCCAGACGCACATATAATAACGTTTGGGATCACCTTGTTGTAATTTCGCTACCAATAGGTGGAGACATAACAATCTGTCTATTCTTAGGATCTTATTTTTAGACAAGAAAAACCATGAAAACATGTCTATACTTGTAAAATGACGTCACAGTAAGATTCTCCCTTGATTGTGCATAACAATAACAATAAAAATATCATCCAATCAAAAACGTTCGCCCATTTTCGGGCGTAAAGATAACGAGTTAAATATAGAGATTAATCCAGGGATGTGTGTTGTCACCCACCCTTTTCTCTATACTTATGAACGATTTGGTAGAGATGCTCGATAACCGCGGCTTTGGCTATGAACTCCAACAACAAGTTATAAACTGCCTGCTCTTCGCAGATGATGTCGTTTTGATTGCTAAATATCAGTATGAGCTCCAATCACTCTTGAATATTTCATACGAATTTGCAGCAAAGTGGAATCTAGAATTTAACACTAAAAAATCAAAAGTTATGGTTGTTGGAAAGCGAGTTGATCCAAATAATAAGTGGTCGCTCGGTGAACAACACATATATGAGGCTTTTAGACATGTTCAATTATCGAAATAGTATCGTTAATAGAGACAACTTTTAACACAATTAATGATGTATGTTTCAAGATGTCAATGTCAGTGTCTGTTTTAACATTTTAATTTGTCATTAGATTTTATGGTTTTTTTTGTTTTGTTTTTTTTTTTTTTTGCACGTCAGTGTATACATTTTAAGACTATGTGAATTTTTAATGCACAAGATATGTATGTAAATATTACCTGTATATATTTTTATATGTCTTAATAGACGCACCGTTACTTCTACCCTGGTAACAGGTGCCCCCGATGTCAAGGGGTAGTTTCTAAATAAAATATATATATATATATATATATATATATACACACATTGTAAATTGTGAAATTGTGTGATTGATTGGTCTAGTTCAACTGTGAAGTGGTCTCTTGACCGATAGGTCTGGGTGCAAAATGTGAAGTGGTCATCAGTGACCGATTGGTCTAGGTTAAAAGCTGTAAATGGTCGTCAACTACCTAACCAATCGGCCACCGAGGTCCCAGATTTATAAGTATATGCAATAATATTTATAAGACAATAATATAAAAATATAAAGCAAAAAAAAAAAAACTAGAAAAGCGCAATATGTCTTTTGCCACGAGTTGTGTGTGTGTTTGTTGAGTACCGATGACCCAGGACTACGACCGAGGTTAATCAATAATTGACGTGCTCCGTATTAGTCTCGATCACCCAGACGCACATATAATTACGTTTGGGATCACCTTGTTGTAATTTCGCTACCAATAGGTGGAGACATAACAATCTGTCTATTCTTAGGATCTTATTTTTAGACAGGAAAAACCATGAAAACATGTCTATACTTGTAACATGACGTCACAGTAAGATTCTCTCTTGATTGTGCATAACAATAACAATAAAAATATCATCCAATCAAAAACGTTCGCCCATTTTCGGGCGTAAAGATAACGAGTTAAATATAGATATTAATCCAGGGATGTGTGCTGTCACCCACCCTTTTCTCTATACTTATGAACGATTTGGTAGAGATGCTCGATAACCGCGGCTTTGGCTATGAACTCCAACAACAAGTTATAAACTGCCTGCTCTTCGCAGATGATGTCGTTTTGATTGCTAAATCTCAAGATGAGCTCCAATCACTCTTGAATATTTCATACAAATTTGCAGCAAAGTGGAATCTAGAATTTAACACTAAAAAATCAAAAGTTATGGTTGTTGGAAAGCGAGTTGATCCAAATAATAAGTGGTCGCTCGGTGAACAACACATATATGAGGCTTTTAGACATGTTCAATTATCGAAATAGTATCGTTAATAGAGACAACTTTTAACACAATTAATGATGTATGTTTCAAGATGTCAATGTCAGTGTCTGTTTTAACATTTTAATTTGTCATTAGATTTTATGTTTTTTTTTTTTTTTTTTTTTTTTGCACGTCAGTGTATACATTTTAAGACTATGTGAATTTTTAATGCACAAGATATGTATGTAAATATTACCTGTATATATTTTCATATGTCTTAATAAACGCACCGTTACTTCTACCCTGGTAACAGGTGCCCCCGATGTAAAGGGCTAGTTTCTAAATAAAATATATATATACACACTGTAAATTGTGAAATTGTGTGATTGATTGGTCTAGTTCAACTGTGAAGTGGTCTCTTGACCGATAGGTCTGGGTGCAAAATGTGAAGTGGTCATCAGAGACCGATTGGTCTAGGTTAAAAGCTGTAAATGGTCGTCAACTACCTAACCAATCGGCCACCGAGGTCCCAGATTTATAAGTATATGCAATAATATTTATAAGACAATAATATAAAAATATAAAGCAAAAAAAAAAACTAGAAAAGCGCAATATGTCTTTTGCCACGAGTTGTGTGTGTGTTTGCTGAGTACCGATGACCCAGGACTACGACCGAGGTTAATCAATAATTTACGTGCTCCGTATTAGTCTCGATCACCCAGACGCACATATAATTACGTCTGGGATCACCTTGTTGTAATTTCGCTACCAATAGGTGGAGACATAACAATCAGTCTATTCTTAGGATCCTATTTTTAGACAAGGCAAACCATGAAAACATGTCTATACTTATAAAATGACGTCACAGTAAGATTCTCCCTTGATTGTGGATAACAATAACAATAAAAATATCATCCAATCAAAAACGTTCGCCCATTTTCGGGCGTAAAGATAACGAGTTAAATATAGATATTAATCCAGGGATGTGTGTTGTCACCCACCCTTTTCTCTATACTTATGAACGATTTGTTAGACATGCTCGATAACCGCGGCTTTGGCTATGAACTCCAACAACAAGTTATAAACTGCCTGCTCTTCGGAGATGATGTCGTTTTGATTGCTAAATCTCAAGATGAGCTCCAATCACTCTTGAATATTTCATACGAATTTGCAGCAAAGTGGAATCTAGAATTTAACACTAAAAAATCAAAAGTTATGGTTGTTGGAAAGCGAGTTGATCCAAATAATAAGTGGTCGCTCGGTGAACAACACATATATGAGGCTTTTAGACATGTTCAATTATCGAAATAGTATCGTTAATAGAGACAACTTTTAACACAATTAATGATGTATGTTTCAAGATGTCAATGTCAGTGTCTGTTTTAACATTTTAATTTGTCATTAGATTTTATGTTTTTTTTTTTTTGTTTTTTTTTGCACGTCAGTGTATACATTTTAAGACTATGTGAATTTTTAATGCGCAAGATATGTATGTAAAGATTACCTGTATATATTTTTATATGTCTTGATAGACGCACCGTTACTTCTACCCTGGTAACAGGTGCCCCCGATGTAAAGGGGTAGTTTCTAAATTATATATAAATATATATATATATATATATATATACACACTGTAAATTGTGAAATTGTGTGATTGATTGGTCTAGTTCAACTGTGTAGTGGTCTCTTGACCGATAGGTCTGGGTGCAAAATGTGAAGTGGTCATCAGTGACCGATTGGTCTAGGTTAAAAGCTGTAAATGGTCGTCAACTACCTAACCAATCGGCCACCGAGGTCCCGGATTTATAAGTATATGCAATAATATTTATAAGACAATAATATAAAAATATAAAGCAAAAAAAACTAGAAAAGAGCAATATGTCTTTTGCCACGAGTTGTGTGTGTGTTTGTTGAGTACCGATGACCCAGGACTACGACCGAGGTTAATAACGCAGCATAGTTAAGGCAATATTTTTTTAAAACCATGTTGAATTCGACGTATTTATAGTTTTTTTCTAATTACATTAAAATACTTGAATTTTATTCTATCCAAATGTAGCAGTGTTCCAATAGGCAAATAACACACAACTAATACTCAGGGTGTTAGATTCTTTATTTTATACTAGGAAGAAAAATGCCCTGAAACAACGATTTATAACTTAATAACAAATTATAATAAAGTTACAACAATATGTCTGGTAAAAATAATAATTTCACAATCTATTAGAATGAATGCTCCTTTCCTTCTAGATTTGTAATAAAAATATACAGATATGTATTCAATTATTCCTACAAAATGTTGTGTCACATATTGTATTAACATAGACATATTTTACTAAATATATCTGCTATATACGTTATACATTTTCCATAAGTCTACGACGGTTTAAAATAACAGTTTAGTTATCAACTGCTATATTCACACATACAATATTAAAAGATAATCTTGTGTGTGCATGCGGAAATGAGGTGCATACAAAGTATTTATTTTAAATACACGTAACAGATCGACCGCACAATATAATGTATACAAAAATATAAAAATAACAATACAAAACCTACCTCACATGTTTGTGCGAAGGCTGTGCTAGTATTTCACTAAATGGTGGTCAGCAATACACCAAAGTTACAATCTACAGAATAAATATTTAACACTAATAAATCACAAGTCTAAAACCATTAGTGCAAATAATGCACACTCTCATTTTATTTCTCTTACCATTTTATTCTGAATTATCTGTTTTAACGATATTTTAGTAAATTCATAAACACTCAGTCAATCAGGTTTATAATATTTACTTTTAACAAGGATTAGGAAATTTAGCTATATTTATGAAATTTAACTGTTTTATATAAATTTTACCAATTACTTAATTTATACAAGTTTTATATTTATTACCTTTTATTACACATACAGTTCATCTGCACAGCTTTCAGATATACATTCAATCACTCATGCAAAATCTCACACCAAGAGGAACTAAGAATTTTACTATTAAAGATGTTAGTATAAAGAACAGAACTAACCTCTCTGGAAAATATTTCAAACTCCAAAAGCATCAAAACCAATTATCAGAAAACCAAAACCAAGTATTAAATATGACCATGAAAAATGTCTGCGTCTGACTATCACAAAACAATGGTCAATTCTACCAAGATTCCCGCCTAAAATACCAGGTGACCACAACTCAATCAAGACTTAGTTGACCACTAAATGTCACACCTGAATGAACATAACTATAAACAATGACCAAGTGTAAACACTGAAAAGCAGCAATTGAAAATATAATATTAAAATAATAAATCAACAATGAATACACAATAAAATATAAAATATCACTCTGCCACACACTCCCCCAGCTGTGGAATGACGTCCCGTCATTCAGTTCTTGGTAGTAATAATAATATCCAGGATGGCCTTCGCTGCTTCCTTCTCTAAACCTGCAAACAAAGAGGTCTGTGCTAAAGAAGAAATATAGTCAGACTTCTGCCGCCACTCTGGTATAGCTTGTTGAACTGAAACATGTGTCTGTCCTACAGCTGCCATACTGGTTTCAAACTGTCCAGAAGTAAACCAGGCAGGTGGTCGCCGTTCTCTTCCAGATCGTCTTACTGGTACCGGTGGTGTCGGTTCAGCATGCTGAAGTACTTCTTCATTCTGAAAAGAAATTTCTTCGTCAGATGAAATGTCCTCAGCTTGTTCGGTGGAAGCGCTTCCTTGTTGTACTTCTACTGTTTCCACATCATGAATCTGGGCGTCCCAAGTTGGCATGGAAACATCTTCAACTGTTAATTCCTGTGTGTCAACATCTTTATCTTCAGTGAGAGTTGATTAGCTGTCAAGAGTCAACACATAGCCAACTTCAGACTCCTCGACTGATTCTGTATCATCATCCGAGTCGTCCTGAGTTGAAGGAACCACCACTGGTATCTTTTGATTTCTAGTTCGGGGGCGAGGCGTTGGTTTCGGTTTCTCTATTGGAGTTTGTTCTTGGTCTCTGATGTAACCGACAGGCAGAAGTAAATTCCTGTGCAGAGTTTTAACTCTGCCTTCTCCATCTTCTCGAATCACTGTGTAAACAGGAATTTCTGTATTTGATTGGTCTAAGACAACATATGGAGTATCTTCCCAGGTATCAGCCAATTTGTGTTTGCCATCATACTCTCTTTACAAGGACTCTGTCGCCTTTCTGTATCACCGCTCCTCTAACCTTAAGGTCATAACCTTCCTTTTGACGTGCTTGGGCTTCTCTTGCGGATTCTGCTGCCAATCTGTATGCATGAGATAATCTGTCTCAAGTCTTGTATGTATTTTCCAGTTGGCTGCTTGGTGTCCTTCTGTAAGCCAAAAGCAAGGTCTAATGGCAGGCGAGGTTGTCGTCCAAACATGAGAAAGTATGGTGCAACTCCTGTATGGTTTACTCTACCCCAATCTTAATTGACAAGGATTGTCAAGGTTTCCTCTCGAAGGTTGGGGGTTTTCTCCCCGTACTCCAGCTTCCCGTCCCAATAAAAACTGGACGCCATTATTTAGCTATAGTATTGCTAAAAGTGGCGTTAAACAACATTGCAACAAAAAAACCACTAATAATGTGCATTACTTCATTGTTCACCGGTGAATATTAGAAAAAGACACGAAAGTGTTCTATATTTCAATGATCACCTGTTTGTGCAATTTTTACACAGCAATAGTTTACACAACTCATAACTCCACAAGATAAAAATCTCGCATGATATATAGATAAGATTTTAGTTAAAACTAGGTGCGCCATTGGGCGAAAAAATTGTCGAGAGCAATTCGATACTTTCAATACACTGTTAATATAAACCTCACTGGATATTGTTTTCATTCAGTCTCGCAAATAAACACTGATATTTTGTATGAGAATAATTAGCTTGCATATGGGGATCTGGGCCCAGCGCCATAAACATTTTCTTTGCTGAGAATTTTTTAATTCTCAATTTCATCTAATCAAATCTTTCCTTTTCCCTTGTTGTCATGGTAATTGAGAAAATTCTCATGCTGAGCAAACTATTTTTACTCAGAAAGGTTTTATGGCGCCCAGGCCAGATATACTTAAAATCATTGTGTCCGAATAGTGGTTTTAGCTAACGGCTTTTGGTGAGGCTAATGCAGATCCAAAAATGTGTAAAATGAAATCTACGGCGTTTTGAAATTCGGCAGTTTTTTTTCATTTTGATAGGGCATTTCCTCCAAAGTAAACTGTGACCTTGTTGTGAACGGAAGTGTAACCTGGAAGCATTTGATTTTGTCTTTTCGAAACCCTTCGGGCATTGTTGTTTGAGCTTGTCTGGGGAAAAGTCTCGCTTTTTGTCAGTATAGCATTGAACATCAGGAAAGCAAACGAATGTGTGTAATCAATTTGAAAACCGTGTTTGACATGTAAAAACAGCGACATTTAATTAAAAGACAGGTTATTGCGGGAAAATCTTTACTTATTAATTTTCCTAACGAAAATGTACAATACAGAAAAAAACCCACACAAATGCAATCAAAAATCTGGGCGCATGGCATGTGTGACGTGTACTATAGAATTCATTGAATTAATTAGTTTGAACACCATTTCCGTATTATCGTCAGCTGTATCAACCATGAACCGATGCATTGATATAACGAACAGCTAAAACAAACCGCAGCCACAGAGTGACAATTCAAATTGCAGTACAATATTTGTTTAAATATCACAGTGATTTTTGGTAATAGTCGCAGTTTGTCACTCAAGTACACTCTTCTAAAACCTACAAGGTGACCGCGAGTTCACAACTGAATTAAAACAAAATTCTCATTTCAATGACACATATATCAAAGGAATGTGATAAAAAGAACAAATAATACACGTACTATTTCAATCGTCTGGTGACCTGTTTACCAAATTTCTGATATACGTACTACTTCAATCGTCTGGTGACCTGTTTACCAAATTTCTGATATACGTACTACTTCAATCGTCTGGTGACCTGTTTACCAAATTTCTGAAAATCTCCATATTTAGCATGTTCTCTCCCACGTTCGTTGCTGAAACTGGCGAAAATGGTATTGAGGAAGGCGGATTTCCCACATCCTGGAGGTCCAAGGATAGCTATATTCAGAGGTCTCTTTCCTGATAATGAAGTGCCAACAAGCCGTTTACATTCTTCTAGTAATTCCTGTTTACGAAGATATAATGGATCGTTTTGTGGATTCTTTTCAACCTTCAAGGGAAACTTGTCAACATGTCCTGGGCTCCATTTATCCGCCATGTTTGAACCGGATTGTCTTCACAACAGGAATATTACGTTACACCCTTCATAACTACATACTGCAAAAAATACAATTAATTGTTAAGACTGAAAATAAAGTGAACAAAAGGTATTAGGAGCCATTCGCCGGTATGACCCACCAGTACAAAATAGGAAACATCTGTTAATACGCGAAAAACAAACTCTACCAAATAACGCATTTACAAATAGCGGAACACAAAGAAATGGGTTTTCAACACCTTCTGTCTTGAAACTGTTAAAGAAAGCATAACTCTCATGACACTCAACCGAAAACTAAAAAAAATGTAAAACATTAAAAACGATAAATCAGAAAAAAAATTACAACATGGCTGTTAACTTTCCCCACAAGTACTCGTGGACAGGACCCCCACCACCCTTTTTGTATTCTATCTAAAGAAATCGTTTAAATGCCTTAAATTATATTCTACACTTTGTTCTTTTTATTTCTAAACAAATAATAACAGTTTTCACAAAATACCAAGTTTCTGCCAATGTGCCGGTCAGAAACTTATTATTTTTGTAAACGCTTTTATTATTTCGTTAGAAATGAATATAGCAAAAAGCAGAATATAATGTATGGTCTTTAAAAGATTTCTTACAACACAAGAGAATACACAAGAAAGAAGGGGGTACAGAGATGAGGGAATCCCTATCCGAAATAGAAAGAAGGGGGACAGAGATGAGGGAATCTCTATCCGAAATAGAAAGAAGGGGTACATGTACAGAGATGAGGGAATCTCTATCCAAAATAGAAAGAAGGGGACAGAGATGAGGGAATCCCTATCCGAAATAGAAAGAAGGGGTACAGAGATGGGAAATCCCTATCCAAAATAGAAAGACGGGGGACAGAGAGGAGGGAATCCATATCTGAAATAGAAAGAAGAGGTACAGAGATGAGGGAATTCCTATCCGAAATAGAAAGAAGGGGTACAGAGATGAGGGAATCCCTATCTGAAATAGAAAGAAAAGGGTACAGAGATGAGGGAATCCCTATCTGAAATAGAAAGAAGGGGTACAGAGATGAGGGAATCCCTATCTGAAATAGAAAGAAGGGGGTACAGAGATGAGGGAATCCCTATAACTTAATAAATATTAAAAATAACAAAGTTCAGTATTTGACCTTTTTGACAAAATCTTACCTGAAACCCCGAAAAAGGCAGAGAAATTATAATGGTATGTTCTAAATGATTATACAGTAGAGGCGGTCTAAAACGAAACTGCAACTAAGTCAAATAAAATTTTGCCTTTTTGCAAAAATCCGAAACTCAAATTAAAGAACAACGTTTTGTCCTTGGAAACATCAATTTCTGTAGAAAGCACCGTTTTTTTGTTGTCGCTCAACGTCAAACCAGCGAATGCCGCTTACATCTCTTATTTTATGGTTTCATGTTTATACTGCTATTTCGAGTATTAATTATTAATTATTAATTTCGAGTATTAAAAGGGTTCATTAGTTCCATATTTTACTTAACATGGGAAACAGCTGATAAATTATTTATTTTCAACCTCTAAAATGTAGATCTAAAAAGTTGTACATCTATTAATTTCTGATCAAGAATTATTGTTAACTAGTTCTTCACATAATCCGATATATCGTCCCTTTTTTTGATATTGTGATGTTCGTCTATTTTTATTTTATAACATGTATAATCTTTTTTGTTTTTTTAAATTGAAATTAAGCAAAAATTGGATGATAACAGCTTAAGAACTAACTAGTCAAAATATATTTATATCAAACACGGTGTAAGCAATTCGTCTTCAAAAGCCTACGTCCGGACGCTTTCTTGCTATGATGGCTGTTTCAACAACTATTCAGCAATATCATGGCATTCAGTTCTATTTAGGGGTGGGGTAGGGGAAGCCGGAGTACAAGGAGAAAACACCCAACCTTCCGTAGGCAACTGGCATGTCTTGACAATTAAGATTGGAGTCGAGCGCACCCTGCCCACAGTGAGACCTGAACCGGCAATCTCAGTATTGACACCAGCACGACCGTAACCACGTGACCACGACCCCATCTCTCTATGATACCAATTAACAACAGTGGGCACACTCGTTGGTATTTCTCGTGTTCATTAATTCGTGACAATTTTGATTATTATTAAATAGCCAAAAAGTGTACAGCGTACAAATATTTAATTTTGAAAGTGCAAACACTATATGCAATCATCGCTATGACGACCTTGTTTTACTCGAAGTACAAGTTATACATCTTTTTCATAAATCAACGCATTAAGGATTTTTTAAAACTTGAAAATTAAGTCATAGCGTTCTTCGGGCAAACGATACGTCATTTAAATTGTTATGTTGTCTCGTATTACATTTGATGTTCATGTATATCTAGACGGAACGGCAAAGCAACGAATCAAAACAGGATATAAAACCAGAGGCTCTTAACAGCCTGTATCGCTTACACGATTTTAAAGGCGATGCATATGGCATTTCTCTGATGATAAACTAAGACCTGTAATATTAATAAACTTCCAAGAGGATCATCCAAAACAATATTAAAGTAAGTGTTTTTCCCATTTGTTAACCGGTTTAAGAGAAGATTTTTTAAAAACATTTCCCATTGGGTCTATAGTTTAACAAAGTCATGCGGTGGCGGCCGGCCATTTTGAATTTATGATTGCCAATAAAAAAACATAAACTTTAAACAAGACCATCCAAACAATATTGCCAGTAAGTTTTGCTTAAATTGGTTAAACGGTTTCAGAAATGAGGACTTTTAAACTTTTTCCTATGGGCTCCAATGTTAATCTATGTAATGCCTTTTCTACCATAGGGTCCTGTTGTGTTTGTAATTTTGATTTTCCCATTGGCATAGAAAACAAACTTTATAAAGGACCATCCAAACAATACTACTACTAAATTTTGTTTCCATTGTTTAACCGGTTTCAGAGAAAAGCCTTTAAAACTTTTTCCCATAGGGTTCAATGTTAATCCAAGTCCTGCGGTGGCAGCCATTTTGAATGTTCAATTGTCATTAAAAGCATAACTTTATAGAGGACCATCCAAACAATATTGATAGTCTCTTCGTGTCCGACGTTAAAGCTAGTCCACTTTGAATTTCCAGTTGGCATAGAAAACATATTAAGGACCATCCAAGCAATATTGCTTGTAAGTCTTGTTTTGATTGGTTAACCGGTGTCAGAGAAGAAGCCTTTTTAAAAAAAATTCATATAGGGTCTTAGGGCTGTGGTGGCCATATTAGTTTTTCAATCAAATTAAAAAACACAAACTTGATAAAGGTCCATCCAATGAACATTTTGGCAAAGGTTGGTTTCAATTGGCGTCGTTTCAGAGAAGATGATAACATGTAAAATGTTTACAGAAACCGACGACGACGGACTCAAAGTGATGACAATAGCTCACATGACCCTGCTCAGGTGAGCTGAAAACTAAAAGACAATCTCTGAATGTTCCCACGGTCGGTAAGGAGCTGCCGGAGTGGTAGATAAGCTTAGAGAGAACACGAAAGGTAGTGGGGTTTACGAGGATGAACGTTAGTAGACGAAACCCACGTCTTGTAGCGTTTGGGAAGTGGTAACATAGGGAGCGTGGTTACCGAAGATGTGAGCTATGAAATGAAAATATTAGTTCAAATCGTTGATAATGTTAAAGAGAGTCAAATATCAGGGCTGCCCGTGTGGTTTTGTTTAAATCAGATATTTACACCGCTTTCGGCTAGTTTTCAGCTAGTTTTCTAAGATATCATTGCGGCTACTTTGTAATGCCTTAAATAAACAAAATTTGAATTTCCAAAAGAATGTATTATACAAGTAAAACATTGTTTTGGTTGGCTGCTTCTGTTTTGATTTAGGTTATCAGATATATTACATAAATATTTTATTTAATGGGACAATATTTATTATATTCTCTGATAGTATAAATGAAACAAGGTAGGATTGAATACAGTACTGATAAGCGAGTAGTTCTCGTCAGCTACCTATTCTATACAATTAACTTGCTTCATTAAGATAGCTACCATTGTCTTTTAGTTCTTCTTTTTTACATAAGTAAAGAGTATGCTACCTTGATAATTGTCTTACACAATTTATTGCGTATCTCTTCAGTTATGCTAAACCGAATTTTTTTAAATGGCCAGATTTACTGCTACTCTCTGACCAGTATATATACTGTCAAGGGACACTATCTCGCCGATACTGGTTCTACTGACTACTCACTGACCAGTATATATACTGTCAGGGGACACTATCTCACCGATACTGGTTCTACTGACTACTCACTGACCAGCATATATACTGTCAGGGGACACTATCTCGTCGATACTGGTTCTACTGACTACTCACCGACCAGTAAATATACTGTCAAGGGACACTATCTCACCGATACTGGTTCTACTGACTACTCACTGACCAGTAAATATACTGTCAAGGGACACTATCTCACCGATACTGGTTCTACTGACTACTCACTGACCAGTAAATATACTGTCAAGGGACACTATCTCACCGATACTGGTTCTACTGACTACTCACTGACGAGTAAATATACTGTCAAGGGACACTATCTCACTTATACTGGTTCTACTGACTACTCACTGACCAGTAAATATACTGTAAAGGGACACTATCTCACCGATACTGGTTCTACTGACTAATCACTGACCAGTAAATATACTGTCAAGGGACACTATCTCACCGATACTGGTTCTACTGACTACTCACTGACTAGTAAATATACTGTCAAGGGACACTATCTCACTTATACTGGTTCTACTGACTACTCACTGACCAGTAAATATACTGTCAGGGACACTATCTCACCGATACTGGTTCTACTGACTACTCACTGACCAGTAAATATACTGTCAAGGGACACTATCTCGCTTATACTGGTTCTACTGACTACTCACTGTACAGTAAATATACTGTCAAGGGACACTATCTCACCGATACTTGTTCCACTGACTAATCACTGACCAGTAAATATACTGTCAAGGGACACTATCTCGCCGATACTGGTTCTACTGACTACTCACTGACCAGTATATATACTGTCAAGGGACACTATCTCGCCGATACTGGTTCTACTGACTACTCACTGACCAGTAAATATACTGTCAAGGGACACTATCTCGCCGATACTGGTTCTACTGACTACTCACTGACCAGTATATATACTGTCAAGGGACACTTTCTCGCCGATACTGGTTCTACTGACTACTCACTGACCAGTAAATATACTGTCAAGGGACACTATCTCGCCGATACTGGTTCTACTGACTACTCACTGACCAGTATACATACTGTCAAGGGACACTATCTCGCCGATACTGGTTCTACTGACTACTCACTGACCAGTATATATACTGTCAAGGGACATTATTTTACCGATACTGGTTCTACTGACTACTCACTGACCAGTAAATATGCTGTAAAGTGACACTATCTCACCGATACTGGTTCTACTGACTACTCACTGACCAGTATATATACTGTCAAGGGACTCTATCTCGCCGACACTGATTCTACTGACTACTCACTGACCAGTATATACTGTCAAGGGACACTATCTCACCGATACTGGTTCTACTGACTACTCACTGACCAGTATATATACTGTCAAGGGACACTATCTCGCCGATACTGGTTCTACTGACTACTCATTGACCAGTAAATATACTGTCAGGGACACTATCTCACCGATACTGGTTCTACTGACTACTCACTGACCAGTAAATATACTGTCAGGGACACTATCTCACCGATACTGGTTCTACTGACTACTCACTTACCAGTATATATACTGTCAAGGGACACTATCTCACCGATACTGGTTCTACTGACTACTCACTGACCAGTATATATAATGTCAAGAGACACCATCTCTCCGATACTGGTTCTACTGACTACTCACTGACCAGTAAATATACTGTAAATGGACACTATCTCGCCGATACTGGTTCTACTGACTACTCACTGACCAGTAAATATACTGTCAAGGGACACTATCCACACCAATGTTGATTGTACTGCATCAACTACAAGAAAACTTTTGATGCATAGCATCAGTTTGCAGCCGAATTATTCTAAATTTTTTGATAATGATAATAATTTTACGGACGCATTTAAAACATTTTTATCTATGCTACAGAAGTTATATTTATTTGCTTACATGTCAATTAACTCCACTTTAAACATTTTTTCAGCTATATCATGGCATCGACTTTTTTTTGGACCTTCGCCTGGAGCTGTGGCTTCCTTCTCCTATAAAACTAGACGCCCAACAATTGCTGAAAGTGGCGTTAAAAACCATTTAAACAAACAAAGTGCAAAAAAACAGATAATCTGGACAATATGGCATCTATGAGAAAGATAATCTGAATTAAAAAATGCATGCAAAATTGTCCTTTTATTTTATATTGGCTAAAAATGTATGTGTTGAGGTCCAGATAAGCATAATTAATCGCAGGATGCTGTTATTTAACATAAAGAGGGGGCGAAATCTTTTCTGTTTATGTGTTTTGGGCATTTTTACAGGTGTGTTAACTTTTTTAACCATTAGCTGATATCTGTTTTCTTAAAAATTGACTTTGAGATTCTGCACGTGCTGATTATGTTTTTATTTTTTATTTTGAATTCACTGTTTTCTGTTTTCTCGTCAAAATTGCTGTTATGAATATTTCAAATTCCCTGTTATCTGTTTTGGAAAGAAAATGTTAACCAGTTAATGAACCCCCTCTGTAAAGGCTTGAATAGAAAGCATCTCGGATTTTAGATTGAAATAAAAACATATTCTTTGTAAAGACTATTTAACAAACATTCGCTTAGAATCATAATTGCAATTTTAATAAATGGCATTTGAACTCTCTCATAAGGTCTTATGTAAATCTTAATTCTGCAGTTGGGACTTGTTTGAATTACCGATTTCTAAATTTGCGCACATGTAATTCTTTTTATTTAATCAGAAATATACTTGAATTAAAACTAATGTCCACGTGGTTCAAATAAATAAATTATTGACATAACATTTGTTTAATGCATCATACTTAAAATAGCTTTTTATTCTGGTCGACATTGTATACACAAGATAGCCTTGTATTCTGGTTTTCGATTTTTCGAAGCTACGCTCATCAAAGCCGTTACCAGTCATTTCGTACCATAACCAAAACGTACCACACAAATCGTACCATAATTAAAACCATTTCGTACCAAAACCATTTCGTACCATAACCAGTTCGTACCAGATGGGGAATTGTATTATGACAATTTCGTACCATATGGGGAAGTGTATTAATGAAAACCTGTATGCAATTTCACCATAATATTGCTCTTTCGATCAAAGTGGTAAATAGAAATAAAAACTTTTTTTATTTTTAATTTTTTAATTTATTAACATCATCATTCCGTCATAACATAAAATATCAGATAACAACGTAATGACACAGATAAAAAAAATATGTTTTAAAGCTTAGCAACTATTTTAATATGAGCTTTTTTCAATATTGTTACAATCAATTGTCTTTCATAACAGCACTGGGAAAGAAACTTTTTACGGAAAGTCATTATTTTTTTCATATCTTATTAATGAATAATAAAGCCATAATGCCAAACGTCATGAACGTGGGCATACTCCGGAATTGTATACTTAAAATAGCTTTTTATTCTGGTCGACATTGTATACACAAAATAGCCTTGTATTCTGGTTTTCGATTTTTCGAAGCTACGCTCGTCGATAGCGCTATCTCCGAAAGACAAAAGTACCAGGTTAAAATGGTCTCCCTCTATTATTAACTTCCGTAAATAGAATACAAAAAATATTGATCAATGCATTTAAAGTTGATATCATCCAAGCATTGTTTGCAGTTCAACGTTATATTTTATTCTGATTTTTCACTGAACTTGAATGATTTATATTCTTTTCGCAAAATTCGGTTCATTCGTGGTAGCTAAAGTATACTTGGAAATAATTTCTCCTTGATTAATCATTAGGAACGAAAGTGAATACAAATATACGAAAATAAAAAATCTCTATTATTTAAATAAGTAATACGTACAAAAAGACCCCAAATACACTAAAATCTTGATTACTGTATTAACAAACGGCTAACCTGTTTGTTCGGCCTGCACGGCAATACGGAAGGTCATATAACCCCTGGAGGGAAATATTTACTTCCATAAGGACCAGTGGTATGGACTAGCTATTTATACTGTTAATACAGGCTAGCCAATTGGATTATTTAATTAAATGGTTACGAACTGGCTAATTATGTATTGGCCTGTATTGAATTTCGGTTGGCTGTATTAGTACTCAACACTACGGGTCTCGGGATGAATCTCGAATCAATACTAGGCCAATATTAAAATATATTCTGTTGAAGTAATGTATCTAGTGAATCCCTACAAAATGATTGGTTAATCAAGACGGGGATATCATACCGTATTCCCTGTAAGACCCCGGGATATTGAAACCAGTTTCAAATGGCGTCTATTCATTTACTAATCTATTAGTTTTACATAATATAAATAGTTAAACATAATATAAAGATATGAAATATGGATTTTAAATACATGCAGTTTACGGAATCTATCATCTCCGTCTGAAATTAACAAGGGAGATAACCGATAACTTGTAGTCTGCTAAAATGGCAAACAAACATCGCACTTCGAAAGTGAAATTTACCATAAAAAGTTTTTTCTGGGAATAAAGAGTCGTAAAAAATAACAAGATTATAAAACTTAAAATGCCATACAAAGTTTCGTTGGAATTAAACTATGAAATTTATCAGTTCAACTAAACTATAACACCAACATTTTTCGTTTTTATAATATACACAATACACATGAAAGTATTTGTAAAAATGTGTATTGACCAGTCAAATAAATCTGTTATGAAACAGGTATGTTAATAGTTTTCGTAAGCTTACATGTTTTGAATGTTAAGTTCTACGATAGTGGTGGTCCAAACAAATTGTTTTCTTCAAGCATGAGAAATGTCTACTCTAAAAACACTAGAATATTAGAACATGAAGACTTCAACAGAATAAAATTGTTATTCGGGCTTCACAGGGGATACGGGTTCATATTCCCTGTGAAGATCCCGAATAACATATAATATTTTGTTCGGCGTTTGCCTACCCTACCTTTTGGTAATGTGTTTATAAGTAGGCATTTTTTAATGAATCTATTGCAAAATTTATTACGTATTCTACACCTATTGTGTATCATAATTGCTATGGTTGCTTACGAATTATTCAATACACTGTAGACTACTGGTAGTTTGATACACAAAATGTCAGATAAAAATATTCCATTTCGCAGAGTATCAGATTTCCCGGTAATCGTATATTTGATGACAAAGGGGTCAAAACTGATGTGTCAACGACAGTACGCATTACCGGATGATATCTTCGTAACTACGATTGATATTGACTACATTTCACAAAGATATGTTATATAATGATATTATTACTTGATGATTTCTGCATTGGTCTAGTTATTGGTCCAGGGCTTGTTGTATTTGCCTGAGGCTCCGCCTAAGGACAATACAGCTGGCCAAGGACCATTAACTAGGCCAATATAGAAATCATTACGTAAAGATAGCTTTATTTATTAACTAGTCCAAATCAATAAGGCCAATACAGGTCGGAATCAGGCAAATAGAGGTCGAGTCGGGCCAATACTGATATTGGACTAGTTAATTCCGTATTGGACTAGTTCAGCAAAATATATCATATCGGCAGTTTAACTTTTATCTATGTGTTTACTTTTTGTGTTAATTTTTTATTTTCCTCCACATTTTTGTAAATGGTGACTGTCACAAATAAAACCTTCATGAATTCCGCGACCCTGTGTTTGAATCTATTTGGCCTCTGTGTTAGTGTCGATGTGGTCGGTGGGTCGAAGTTTAGCTCTCTTCTTCCTATATTGCTGGTATTGGGGTAACCTCATTAAGGCATCATGCCTTAATAGCTTCAATTAATGCGTCTGCTTTTACTTTTGCTCGATTAGGTGCGTGAGAGTGTGCGTTGGCTATTCTGGATTAATTGGAAGCGTACTTTGTAATAATTGTATAATAATTTGACACTGCTTTGCATGGTCTTTAATTTCACTTTAATTATTTAATAATTAATTTTATTAATTAAATTCTTATTTAATTATTATGATTTATAATATGAGGACATAATAAAAACACTATTTAATTTTCTTTTTTTATATATTATAACTTTGCCAGAAATTTCTGATAGATTTTCCAGGTTTTACTGTAAACTGCTAAAAACAACTGTGGTTGTAAAAATAAAAAGCACTGTGTAAAAAGCCGTTCCATTGTTCATTTCATGTCGGAGAAACGTGAATAAAATTTTTCAAAAGTTGGAGAAACGTGAATAAACACATTCAAGATCTATATTATTTTAGAATTTGCATTACTTCATAAAAGAGGAATTATGCAAGCCTTGATTGCGATAGATCACCCGATGGTTTAAAATTCATATAGAGGTGTAGCTATCAAGTTAACACGTAATAAGTTCATAAGACATAATTCTTTAATCTATTTACAAGATTTTTAACATTTCGATTCCATTCTAAGGGGCGGATACAGGATTTTCGAAAGGAGGGGCGTAAAATGGGAATTATATCGAAAAAAGGAGGGCCACGAAGTGGAACTCCCGCGCCTCGCAGAGGCGCATTTACTGCGGGAGGTCTGGAAGCTCTAAAAAAATAGTGCAAAATCCTGAATTCTCGCAATTTCCAAGCATCAAAATGAATTTATTTAACACAAGGTTTTTATAGTGTTCAGTAACCTTTATTTGGTACAGTACACAACAGAGATATCATAATAAACGAATTAGTACCGTTAATGAATTATTTTATGGCGAGGACGAGCGGTGATTACATTTTTGCCTTTGGCGCTCGTTGTTACCCTCCCTGTTCTCTTTTTTCCTTTTCTTTTTTAAGGGAGGCGGCGGCCGCCACTGATTCTTTACCATATGAAGTTACATGTGTTAACTTATTTGCTGTGTAAACTTCAAAGGCACGTTAAACTTTTATGTGTGTACAATTCCGATATACATGTATGTATTGGCGACGAGATAAACCCACATCCAGATTGAAGTAAAGCATACATGTATTTCCGATAAGATTGGGGAGGTTTTTTCCGAAGTAATGTTCACCTTATCTGTACTAGCTTATACTTAGTAATGTATTATTTCTTACTTCACTCAAAACATATGTATTATACTTACATGTATATTAATTACTTATCTTGTGCGCACATAAAAAGCGGTGTCCAGTCGAATTTTGATGTTACGAAAAGATAGAACCGGATAATTTAGAAAGTAATTCTCTTTTATATTCAAAGCGGTGTCCAGGTGAATTTCGAACAGATAACCATGTACAGTTTAAAAGGTCGTTCTAAGTTGTGATAAGAAAAAGAATCCGATAAAGCGTCTGCAAATATTAATTTAAATAATCCATATATGTTTTTAAAAAAATTAAAAATACAAGACAAACTTCAAACTTTCGTTAATTGAAGGCAATTAAATTTTTTTAAATGAATTGTGCAACTAATTGTTTTTAACAAATTGAGCCTTCGAAAAATGAAACCTCGAAATAATCAGAATCATGCCATTTTATTTGTAGAAAAGGGAGAGGGACGTACTTTGTGAGAGCACATGTCCTACAATAGGAAAGCTTAAATGCATTCTAAATTATAATTAGAGTCGAACACACCATATCCTTAATCTGACACGAACTCAGATCTCAGTTTTGACACGTCAGTGGTGGAAAAGTAAAAAACGTACGTTCTGTTTGCACAATATGCGCAATTAGTTCAGCGCTTATAAACAGACTTGTCAGTTAAGGTTATTACACAGAAAAAATGCTAAAACCCCCCCTAACAGCCCCATTGTGGATACGTCAGTGAGGTATTTGTTGATGACACCAATACATAGAATGTCAGGTCACCAAGGCATCAATTTAAAAACAGATGGCGTACATAGAATACCAGGTCACAAGGGCATCAATTGGCAAAACAAATGGCGTACATAGAATACCAGCTCACCAAGGCATCAATTTAAAAACAGATGGCGTACATAGAATACCCGGTCACCAAGGCATCAATTTAAAAACAGATGGCTTACATAGAATACCAGCTCACCAAGGCATCAATTTAAAAACAGATGGCTTACATAGAATACCCGGTCACCAAGGCATTAATTTAAAGACATATGGCGTACATAGAATACCCGGTCACCAAGGCATCAATTTAAAAACAGATGGCGTACATAGAATACCCGGCCAGCAAGGCATCAATTTAAAAAATGATGGCGTACATAGAATACCAGCTCACCAAGGCATCAATTTAAAAACAGATGGCGTACATAGAATACCAGGTCACCAAGGCATCAATTGGCACAACAGATGGCGTACATAGAATACCAGGTCACCAGGGCATCAATTGGCAAAACAGATGGCGTACATAGAATACCAGGTCACCAAGGCATCAATTGGCAAAACAAATGGCGTACATAGAATACCAGGTCACCATGGCATCAATTGTCAAAACAGAAGGCTTACATAGAATACCAGCTCACCAAGGCATCAATTTAAAAACAGATGGCGTACATAGAATACCCGCTCACCAAGGCATCAATTTAAAAACAGATGGCGTACATAGAATACCCGCTCACCAAGGCATCAATTTAAAAACAGATGGCGTACATAGAATACCAGGTCAACAAGGCATCAATTGTCAAAACAGAAGGCTTACATAGAATACCAGCTCACCAAGGCATCAATTTAAAAACAGATGGCTTACATAGAATACCAGCTCACCAAGGCATCAATTTAAAAACAGATGGCTTACATAGAATACCAGGTCACCAAGGCATCAATTTAAAAACAGATGGCTTACATAGAATACCAGGTCACCAAGGCATCAATTTAAAAACAGATGGCGTACATAGAATACCCGCTCACCAAGGCATCAATTTAAAAACAGATGGCTTACATAGAATACCCGGTCACCAAGGCATTAATTTAAAGACAGATGGCGTACATAGAATACCCGCTCACCAAGGCATCAATTTAAAAACAGATGGCGTACATAGAATACCCGGTCACCAAGGCATCAATTTAAAAACAGATGGCTTACATAGAATACCAGCTCACCAAGGCATCAATTTAAAAACAAATGGCTTACATAGAATACCCGGTCACCAAGGCATTAATTTAAAGACAGATGGCGTACATAGAATACCCGGTCACCAAGGCATCAATTTAAAAACAGATGGCGTACATAGAATACCCGGCCAGCAAGGCATCAATTTAAAAACAGATGGCGTACATTGAATACCCGGTCACCGAGTTATCAATTGGCGAAACAGATGGCGTACATAGAATACCAGGTCACCAAGGCATCAATTAGCAAAACAGATGGCTTACATAGAATACCCGGTCACCGAGTCATCTATTGGCAAAACAGATGGCGTACATAGAATACCAGGTCACCAAGGCATCAATTGGCAAAACAGATGGCGTACATCGAATACCAGGTCACCAAGGCATCAATTTAAAAACTGATGGCGTACATAGAATACCAGGTCACCAAGGCATCCATTGTCAAAACAGATGGCGTACATAGACTACCCGGTCACCAAGGAATCAATTGGCAAAACAGATGGCGTACATAGAATACCCGGTCACCAAGGAATCAATTTAAAAACAGATGGCGTACATAGAATACCCGTTCACCGAGTCATCAATTGGCAAAACAGATGGCGTACATAGAATACCAGGTCACCAAGGCATCAATTGTCAAAACAGATGGCGTACATAGAATACCATGTCACCAAGGCATCAATTGACAAAACAGATGGCGTACATCGAATACCAGGTCACCAAGGCATCAATTTAAAAACTGATGGCGTACATAGAATACCAGGTCACCAAGGCATCCATTGTCAAAACAGATGGCGTACATAGACTACCCGGTCACCAAGGAATCAATTGGCAAAACAGATGGCGTACATAGAATACCCGGTCACCAAGGAATCAATTTAAAAACAGATGGCGTACATAGAATACCCGTTCACCGAGTCATCAATTGGCAAAACAGATGGCGTACATAGAATACCAGGTCACCAAGGCATCAATTGTCAAAACAGATGGCGTACATAGAATACCATGTCACCAAGGCATCAATTGACAAAACAGATGGCGTACATCGAATACCAGGTCACCAAGGCATCAATTTAAAAACTGATGGCGTACATAGAATACCAGGTCACCAAGGCATCCATTGTCAAAACAGATGGCGTACATAGACTACCCGGTCACCAAGGAATCAATTGGCAAAAACAGATGGCGTACATAGAATACCCGGTCACCAAGGCATCAATTGTCTAAACAGATGGCGTACATAGAATACCCGTTCACCGAGTCATCAATTGGCAAAACAGATGGCGTACATAGAATACCAGGTCACCAGTTGTTGTGTATATATATAAAGTATAAATGGTATTAAGAGATTAAAACAACTATTGAGACATTTTCTTATCGTTAAGGTTGGAGTCGAGCACACCCTACAGGAAGTTCCATTCTGCCACAGATCGCGAGCCCCCATATTTATTTAGGAAATATATGCAATAATATTTATAAGACAATAATATAGAGTATAAAGGAAAAAAACATTTTTGTAGATGGCATCAAACTAAAAAAATGCGCAATACAGTACTTGCACCCGTAAACGCAACACTTTGACTGATTGCATTACGCCTATCTTCTTTTTTTTTGCGTCCTTCGACATTCACGCGCAGACAGGAAATGGAGCTCTAATTGCAAGTCTCTTTTTGAAAATACCATATTGTTTAACAACTTTCTAAAAAAATTCACGAATGTTGCAATCTTCTTATATTATAGCTTTATTTTGATTGGATACAGTTCGCAACACGTTAATTATTTACCTCCCACACACACATCAATAAAAGAAAACGTTAATGTTTCTTGTCTTTGTCTTTCGTTTGATAATTTAAAAAAAAAGTTGTTTCTTATTGTTGTTTGCTCAATTTCCGTTCTACCTTACATACAACTCTAGGTCTAGGAGTTAAATGCTTCGAATATCTTTTTTTTTAAAATAGTACTTGTTTAATGTTAAATGGCAATGTGAATTGTGATTATTTACATCACTTCATTATAAGTACACAAAGTTGAGATAGCCAAATCAGGCAACACAAAATATAGGTCAGAGGCAGCAATTGAAACACGCACTGTACTAAGCATCTCTTGATGCATCATACAGATCAGAGGCAGTATCCAAAAATGCATTGTGGTTAGTTCCTAGGTGCATCATCTTCACCAATATAGTTGATGTAGGCCTGGTCTGTAAATGGGAATGGGCTTTAACATTTCAGTGTTTCTCCATTTAAGTTTTATCATACACATTTTATGATAAACATACACAAATCAATGTCACATTCTTCATAAAACAGTTTGAGTCCCATTATCAAGCATATTTTCTCCCTTTGTTCGTCGTGACCGATTCGTGATCGATCGGCTTTTCTCGAGTGGCTACGAGCGGCGGTTGGCCTATTATGATTGTTACCACCCGTAATCATGTGGGGTTTTTATCCAGCACTCAGCTCTGCTTTTTTGTTGGCCAATTGGCAGCTATCTTCCGATTTAGCAGCCAATCAAGACTCAGCATTGTTTATCTGTTATCCTTAAGGTACGACTCGTTACCGCAGTTTCGCTTTTGATTATTTATCCCGTCGGAATAAAATGTTTTTTTCCAAAAAATATATGACTCACACATTTTCCACATGAAGAATTGATAATTGTAGGTATATTATTATTTGCATCATTTAATTAAAACAAAGTTGTAAATTGTTACTTCTCATGTCGATTTCAGTATCCATAATTGAAGTAATTATTTATTGTATATTCAGCAAAGGCCTTGTACGTGTATTTAACACATTACGCTTAGTCTACTTGTGGAAATGATTATTCTTACGTTCCAATATGTACCTCATGCTGTGGTTCATCAAACAGAAGAAAAATGGCTCAATTAACACATTTTGTTAATCTGCTTAAAACTTTAATTGACAACCATTCTGGTAATCCGTTTAACTCTTAATAAGTCAAAATTACACGTGTGCACCAAATTGTTAAATTCGCTCTGGTTGGATTGATAGGATGTTTACTCTACGTCCAGTAATCAGTATTTCACCTGTATTCATGTAATGAACAAGTTCACACACATATAATCGAAAGGAAAAGAGGGTGGGATGGGACACATGGAACACAATTTAGACTGACTCTGGAAAGGTAAGGAGTTTTGTATAGGGGCTGAGAATTTAGACTTTTGTGGCGGCTACAAGGAGCTACTCTTTTGCGAAATCTACCAGAGGGGTCTTTATCGTGCAAGGAGTGTGGTACCTATCCAGCTCGTTACCCACTACGACCCATAGCCAGGCTTTAAATTACGTATTATGACCTGAAAACCCCAACGATATGTTGCCCTTATCCGCCATCCGTTGAATTTACAGAAAAATCGCATTTGTATTTTTTGTGTTGTGCCAATTTGAAACGAATTTTTACATGTCCGAGGCCAAGGTAAAAATTGTCATCTCAGAGATGGACTGTAATCATGCTCAGTTGTTCAGTAAATTGTTTGTATGAATATTTAAAAACAATGTAACATGGCGGGGTTTCATTTAATGTCGCATTAAATGCCCTCATTGTTATGTTTGAACTTTATCTCTTGATCTTAAATATCAATAAGTGGCTTGTTAAGGTAGTTAGTCTACTATTGATCACGTGGTGGGTCAACACTGAGGTTGCGGGTTCGAATCCCACTGAGGGCAAGGTGCACTCTACTCCAGTCATAATTAACTAGGATTACGAGTTTTCTTACCGAAGGTCGGGGGTTTTCTTCGGGTTCTCCGGCATCATCCACCAATAAAGACTGAACGCCATGATATAGGTGAAAAAGGATTAACGGGGTGTTAAAACACAATTCAAACAAAGAAAATAACAATACGCAGAATTCTGTATTTTGGTTTAAGTAAAATTGAAGATAATTGCTTGTTGTGTAATTTGTCTGCTTCGGCATGTACAAATTTCTTTGCGTGTCGTTACATTTCCATGTCTTTGAGATTCACGCTAAATTCCGTATTGATCTTTTGATCTTCAAATAATAGTCGAGGTTGCAGTAAGAGCAGCCAAAAACATATATATCAAACAAAAGGAACCGGAATCTCTCAACAGCATGTTTGGCTCACAAGAAAATAGTACTTCACATAAAAAATAGTCCTGTTTATCTTAGTGTATTTAGAAACAAACTGCAGATTTTAATTAATTAATGACCATTTTTAGAAAGTTGACTATATGAGGATAATTTTGAGTCTTAATTAGCTAATTTCTAACTGCGTTTAGGATGTTTTATGTCATGTTTGCTACATGACCTATAAACCATGATTTTCTGAAAATACGGTGCTATTTTAAGAGTGGGGTTTACCTCGGAAGCTGGCCATTTTGTTGGAAGGCATGAAAGAGGTGATGAGATTTTGAGAGACAAATTTAGGAGAAAATCTTAAAGAATTAAATTAGTGTTTTCTCCCCTTTAGGTAATAGAAATAGAATTTCCACGATTTTCAGAACAGATGGCATTCAAATTCATCAAATAGATGGAGTCGTCTGTTAAACTTAGCTCGTAAATTTAAAGGTCTGACTTACATCAACAGAATCTATAGAGGTCAATACAATAAATATTTTGTGTCAATTGGTTGATTAGTTTCTTAAAAGTAACCCTTTTACACATTTTTCTCATAGTTCCGATGTTAAACCAATGTCTGCTGTGGCGCTTTTTTCACATTTTGGACGGACATAAAAAAACTTCATAATATTAGTGTGATGTTTGGCTTTTTATAAATTAATCTGTTTCAGGGAAGAAACTTTTCCCGATAGTGTACTATATATGTATTGCGGTGGTGGACACATTTAAATTATTTTTTTGGCAGAAAAAAAAACATAAACTTTATAAATATTGCTGACATGTAAGCCGTTTAAAGTTTTTTCCCAAAGTTTGTAGAAAAGAATCTATTCTAAAACATTATTCAACTAAGAACAGCGGTCATGATCATTCTAAAATCACTCGACGCAATACTAACGATAAGAAAACCATTCTCACAAACCAAATTACAAATATAGTGTTTATCTCTGGATAAATAAATATTCGTATGTTAATAAGAGGAAAGATCATTCTTTGATACATTTATAAATACAAAAGAAATACTTACAAGAAGTGAACATTAATTAGAAACCAAATTAAATTGTTAGCAAACCGTTGCCCCATAGATATATCAATATGATTCCCAATACGACTAATAACCTAATATCTCCAGTAACATATGAAATTAACAGTATGACTATACTACACACAAGTGGGAACCAGTTCTGTCTCATGAAATATATACAACTTTCCACAAGATTATCAGGATCAAAAGTGTTATCCGGTTCTTTATCATCATTGGCCTCTCTGGATAAAATCTACAAACCAAACATATACACAAGTAATCATAGTTTGACTGGTAAATAAATATGTATTGTAATGCATTCTAATATGACGTGCCGACAACGCTTTGAGTTCACACCAGAATATCAACGTCATAAAGGATTAATACACTTTATGGCGACGTCACCGTAATTAATACACATGTCTTAATGACGTCATAATCGATTTATTGTCGTAGATGTCCGACAAGTACTGCAACTGATAGGCTATGTTGTTTATAAAAGTTAATTTATATGTTTTATGTTCTATTACAGTCGCAATAATTCATTCATTAGGGACACGTATTAATACTGATTTTATCACTGGTTAGCCCTTTATGCCACACTATACAATATTATGTATAATGTGCACATGGTAAAAACAGTATAATTCGTACCCCAATGATGTTTTTCTTTATTAAAACTTTTAATGTTTTCCTTAATGAATAACAGAGATAATACAGCCATGTAGAAATACATTCTCTCTATTCTGTCTTCTGTTTTCCTCTTGTTGTAACTTATTCGGACATTAGATCGGTAGACTTGTAGTTTAGAGGGGGTACAAAACTCAGCTGCGGATATTCCATTTCGGGGACTACGCGATGCTCTCTGCATGTAAATATTCGTCAGCAGCAACCTCTTTAAGAGCGGCTAAGTATTATGTACCAAATGACATTATTTATGTTATATGTATCATTATTTATGATTTAATCGGTCTAAATTTAGCTTAAATACTGCTCGAAGGATGACAAAAAGTAAAGACAAAAAATAAAGACGACGTCCTCTGCCGTGTTTCCGTTCAATAAAGATATGTACACAATGTAGTTAAGATGAAGTTAACCATTTCTGTAAGATGTAGTTAAGATGAAGTTAACCATTTCTGTAAGATGTTTGGGTTTTTAGTTACTATACTACACCTGTTTTTACTAACCTGTCGCATTAGACGTAGAGCTGGCACATCCAAAGACGGGCATATCGTGTCTTCAAACGCCAAAGTAGGGTCAACATCAGGACAGTAGTTCACAATACGAGCAAACCGTGTCTTAGGTATACCGAGTGTCTGCATAAACTTTGCCTCGCGGTCCTCGACTGAATCGTCCAACTCTGTGGGAAATTTATCAGCATGTGTCAATACACCGTAAACACTGATATCTGTCAAAAGATAAATGATTGGTCAATAACAATCACGTGTATAATGGCATTTCGTATTACTATATATCCAAAATATATCGGCTTAGCAATATCTATCATCCGTGAACTTCTAAAAAGCGATTGGCCATTCCGGTCACGTGTTTCATAGCATCTTGAATTATGATATATAAAAAACGGGCTATGTAATTTTCATCACTGACTGCATAAGACCATAGTTGGATCTACAAAGCTGCACAGTGCGTCAATCGACGCCCTATAGATTGAGGTAGTCCGGTTATAATTCGGAAAGACTGGACGCTGAGAGTAGTGTGTGGCGTGTTTGGAGAGTGACACGCTCCTTACACAATAAAGGCCCAATTGTAGGTTTCGAAGTAGAGTAGGCTTATTGCAGGATTAAGGATAAATTCCCCCCATCTCCTTTAAGCCATTACTCCATACTTTCCATTGGCAGTCCAAATTTTTGTTTCCGATGTACAATTCTCTTTTTACCGTTGATTTACTGTTTGTTAACTTGTGCTCGCTGGAAGTTAATCAATCAATCAATCAATCCATCAATAGGTCAGCATTGAACATTTAGAATAAAAACAATATTAGTGATTTTTAAACCCTCTTTAATCAACGCGACCCCTATAATGACGCTTTTGTATACAACATGCGAGAGGGATCAAGTCTCACAGCGAGAAGTGTGTAGTGTGTATTCGACTCCAATTTTAATTGACAAGGATTTCCAGTTTTCCTACCGAAAGTCAGGGTTCTTTCCGAATGCTCCGGCTTCCTCCCAATAAAAACTGGACGCCATGATACAGCTGAACAATTGCTGAAAGTGGCGTTACACATCATTTAAACAAACAAACAATGTAGCATGCGAGAGGTTGTGTAGATTATTGGATCCATATTCGCTTAGGCGTAACCAATGAGATTTAATGAACATGTATCTAAGCAGAGTAACTACGGCTAACAATTAGTCAATATTCAAATCAGGGATTTGGTCGAGTACAAAGCAGACATATTAAACTTGTTCAAAACATACTTAGTGATCTAGGCATTAACTACCAAAATTATAAAACAAGATATAGCGGTCATTTTTTATACACCCTGTCCCCTTACCAAACGGTATGGAGCTTTTATCCCTAGCTTAGATTAAATAGTCTGGATAATTATGTGATATAAAACATTCCGGTTAAAATCTCCCATAAGTAACAACAGAGCTAAGTTAATTTTTCAACCAATAGATATAGCTGTAGTTTTTCTGCCTAAAGCTAGGTTAGTTGGTATACATATAGCTTGGATACCTAGTCTATCAACAGATATACCTAGTGTTAGTGGACGACCTACAGGTGGAATCGCTGGTTTACCTTTATGCAAGGATAGCTGGTTATCAAAAGCTATGATAACTTGTGTATGTAGATTTCGCACTCCATACCTTTGTCCATAATTTACTACGTCTGACAAAACTTCATTTTCTTCCATTTTTCCTGACAAAATGATGTTAAGGAGCTCTTTATTTAGTTCAGAATCATCATTTTCGAATCCGGTCATGTCTAAAAACGTTGGCATCAAATATGTGTCAGCTTGGCTATAATAAATTTCTTTCTTGTAACTGAAAATGCAATAATACAAAGCTTGATCTCGCATGTGTATAAGAGGAACAGACACTATAATGTGGGGGCCTCGGTTGTCGAGTGTTTAAGCTAGATCGTCTACTATTAATTACGCGGTCTGTCATCACTGACATCGCGGGTTCAAGTTTCACTTCGAGTAGGGTTTACTCTACCCCAATCTTAATTAACAAGGATTGTCAAGGTTTCCTCTCGAAGGTCGGGGGTTAAAAACTGGACGCCATTATTTAGCTAAATTATTGCTGAAAGTGGCGTTAAACAACATTGAAACAAAAAACCACTATAATGTGCATTACTTCATTGATCACCGGTGAATATTAGAAAAAAACACGAAAGTCTTCTATATTTCAATGATCATCGGTTTGTGCGATTTTTACACTTTACAGCAATAGTTTACAAAACTCCACAAGATAATCTCCGCATCAGTGTCTGATATATAGATAAGATTTAAGTTAAAACTATGTGCGCCATTGGGCGAAAAAATTGTCGTGATCAACTCGATACACGTACTTTAAATAAACTACTAATATAAACCTCATTGGATATTGTTTTCATTCAGTCTCGCAAATAAACACTGATATTTTTCATGAGAATATTTAGCTTGCATTTAGAGATCTGATATACTTAAAATCATTGTGTCCGAATAGTGGTTAGGCTAATGCAGATGTGTAAAATGAAATCTACGGGGTTTTGAAATTCGGCAGTTTTTTTTCATTTTGATTGGGCATTTTTTCCACAGTAAATTGTGACCTTGTTGTGAACGGAAGTGTAACCTGGAAACAGTTGATTTTGTCTTTTCGACACCCTTCGGGCATTGTCGTTTGAGCTTGTCTGGGGAAAATCTCGATATTTGTATGTATAGCATTTAACATTAGGAGAGCACACAAATGTTTGTAAACAATTTGAAAACCTTTTAGAAATGAAATATGTCAAAGTCCGTGACAATTTAATTTGTGACATGTAAAAAACAGCGACATTTAATTAAAAGACAGGTTATCGCAGGAAAATATTTACTTATTAATTTTCGTAACCAAAATGTACAATTCAGAAAAAAACCAACAAAAAATGCAATAAAAAATCTGGGCTCATGGCATGTGTGACTTTTACTTATAGAATTCATTGAATTAATTAGTTTGAACACTATTTCAATATTATCATCAGCTTTATCAACCATGCTCCGATGAATTGATATAACGAAAATCCAAAACAAACCGCAGCCACAGAGTGACAATTCAAATAGCAGTACACTAATAGTTCAAATATCACAATGCATTTGAGTAATAGTCGCAGTTTGTCACTCAAGTACACCCTTTTAAAACCTACAAGGTGACTGCAAATTCACAACTGAATTAAAACAAAATTCTCATTTGAATGACACATATGTCAAAAGAATGTGATAAAAAGAACAAATAATACACGTACTATTTCAATCGTTTTGTGACCTGTTTACCAAATTTCTGGAAATCTCCATATTTAGCATGTTCTCGCCAACGTTCGTTGCTGAAACTGGCGAAAATAGTATTGAGGAAGGCGGATTTCCCACATCCTGGAGGTCCAAGGATAGCTATATTCAGAGGTCTCTTTCCTGATAATGAAGTGCCAACCAGCCGTTTACATTCTTCTAGTAATTCCTGTTTGCGAAGATATAATGGATCGTTTTGTGGGTTCTTTTCAACCATCAGGGGAAACTTGTCAAAATGTCCTGGGCTCCATTTATCCGCCATGTTTGAACCCGATTGTCTTCACGACAGGAATATAATACACTGTTTATAACTACATACTGCAAAAAAATACAATGAATTTTAAAGACTGAAAATAAAGTGAACAAAAGGTATTGGGAGCCATTCTCCGGTATGGGCCACCAGTACAAAATAGGAAAAATATGTTAATACGCTGAATAAAAAAATTTAACGAAAAACAAACCACCCAATAACACATTTACAAATAGCGGAACACGAAGAAATGGCTTTTCAACACCTTCTGTCTTGAAACAGTTAAAGAAAGCAAAACTCTCATGACACTCAAATCAGAAAAAGTTACAACATGGTTGTTAACTTTCTCCACAAGTACTCGTGAACAGGACCCATACAAGTACTCGTGGACAGGACCCCACAGGTACTCGTGGACAGGACCCAACAGGTACAAGTGAACAGGACCCTACCACCCTTTTTTGTATTCTATCTTAAGAAATGTTTTAAATGCTTTTAATTATATTCTACACTTTGTTCTATTTATTTCTAAACAAATAATAACAGTTTTCACAAAATACCAAGTTCTGACAATGTGCCGGTCACAAACTTATTATGTTTGTAAACGCTTTTATTATTTCGTTAGAAATGAATATAGCAAAAAGCAGAATATAATGTATGGTCTTTAAAAGATTTCTGACAACACAAGACAATACACAAGAGAGAAGGGGGTACAGAGATGAGGGAATCCCTATCCGAAAACGAAAGAAGGGGGTATAGAGATGATAGAATCCATATCCGAAATAGAAAGAAGGGGGTACAGAGATGAGGGAATCCCTATCCGAAATAGAAAGAAGGGGGTACAGAGATGAGGGAATCCCTATCCAAAATAGAGAGAAGGGGTACAGAGATGAGGGAATTCTACCCGAAATAGAAAGAAGGGGGTACAGAGATGAGGAAATCCTATCCGAAATAGAAAGAAGGGAGTACAGAGAGGAGGGAATCCCTATCCGAAATAGAAAGAATGGGGTACAGAGATGAGGGAATCCCTATCCGAATTTAATAAAAATTAAAAATAACAAAGTTCAGTATTTGACCTTTTTGACGAAATCTTACATGAAACCCCGAAAAAGGCAGAGAAATTATAATGGCATGTTCTAAATGATTAATCAGTAGAGGCGGTCTAAAACGAAACTGCACTAAGTCAAATAGAATTTTGCCTTTTTGTAAAAATCCGAAACTCAATTTAAAGAACAACGTTTTTGTCCTTGGAAACATCAAGTTTTGTCGAAAGTACCATTTTTTGTTGTCGCTCAACGTCAAACCAGTGAATGCCATTTACATCTCTTATTTTATTGTTTCATATTTATACTGTTATTTCGAGTATTAATTATTAATTTCTAGTATTTAGAGTGTTAATTATTTGTATGTTTTACTTAACATGGGAAACAGCTGATAAATTATTTATTTTCAATCTCTAAAATGTAGATCTAAAAAGTTGTAGATCTATTAATGTCTGATCAAGAATTGTTGTTAACTAGATTCTTCACATAATCCGATATATCGTCCCTTTTTTTGATATTGTGATGTTCGTCTATTTTTATTTTATAACATGTATAATTTTTTTTGTTTTTTTAAATTGAAATTAAGCAAAAATTGGATGATAACAGCTTAAGAACTAACTAGTCAAAATATATTTATATCAAACACGGTGTAAGCAATTCGTCTTCAAAAGCCTACGTCCGGACGCTTTCTTGCTATGATGGCTGTTTCAACAACTATTCAGCAATATCATGGCATTCAGTTCTATTTAGGGGTGGGGTAGGGGAAGCCGGAGTACAAGGAGAAAACACCCAACCTTCCGTAGGCAACTGGCATGTCTTGACAATAAAGATTGGAGTCGAGCGCACCCTGCCCACAGTGAGACCTGAACCGGCAATCTCAGTATTGACACCAGCACGACCGTAACCACGTGACCACGACCCCATCTCTCTATGATACCAATTAACAACAGTGCCACTCGTTGGTATTTCTCGTGTTCATTAATTAGTGACAATTTTGATTATTATTAAATAGCCAAAAAGTGTACAGCGTACAAATATTTAATTTTGAAAGTGCAAACACTATATGCAATCATCGCTATGACGACCTTTAAGTCGTGTTTTACTCGAAGTACAAGTTATACATCTTTTTCATAAATCAACGCATTAAGGATTTTTTAAAACTTGAAAATTAAGTCATAGCGTTCTTCGGGCAAACGATACGTCATTTAAATTGTTATGTTATCTCGTATTACATTTGATGTATATCTAGACGGAACGGCAAAGCAACGAATCAAAACAGGACATAAAACCAGAGGCTCTTAACAGCCTGTATCGCTTACACGATTTTAAAGGCGATGCATATGGCATTTCTCTGATGATAAACTAAGACCTGTAATATTAATAAACTTCCAAGAGGATCATCCAAAACAATATTAAAGTAAGTGTTTTTCCCATTTGTTAACCGGTTTCAGAGAAGATTTTTTTAAAACATTTCCCATTGGTCTATAGTTTAACAAAGTCATGCGGTGGCGGCCGGCCATTTTGAATTTACGATTGCCAATAAAAAAACATAAACTTTAAACAAGACCATCCAAACAATATTGCCAGTAAGTTTTGCTTAAATTGGTTAAACGGTTTCAGAAATGAGGACTTTTAAACTTTTTCCTATGGGCTCCAATGTTAATCTATGTAATGCCTTTTTAACTTTTCTACCATAGGGTCCTGTTGTGTTTGTAATTTTGATTTTCCCATTGGCATAGAAAACAAACTTTATAAAGGACCATCCAAACAATACTACTAGTAAATTTTGTTTCGATTGTTTAACCGGTTTCAGAGAAAAGCCTTTAAAACTTTTTCCCATAGGGTTCAATGTTAATCCAAGTCCTGCGGTGGCAGCCATTTTGAATGTTCAATTGTCATTAAAAGCATAACTTTATAGAGGACCATCCAAACAATATTGATAGTCTCTTCGTGTCCGACGTTAAAGCTAGTCCTGTGTAGGCGTCCACTTTGAATTTCCAGTTGGCATAGAAAACATAAACTTTATTAAGGACCATCCAAGCAATATTGCTGGTAAGTCTTGTTTTGATTGGTTAACTGGTTTCAGAGAAGAAGCCTTTTTAAAAAAAATTCATATAGGGTCTTAGGGCTGTGGTGGCCATATTAGTTTTTCAATCAAAATAAAAAACACAAACTTGATAAAGGTCCATCCAATGAACATTTTGGCAAAGGTTGGTTTCAATTGGCCGTCGTTTCAGAGAAGATGATAACATGTAAAATGTTTACAGAAACCGACGACGACGGACTCAAAGTGATGACAATAGCTCACATGACCCTGTTCAGGTGAGCTGAAAAATAAAAGACAATCTCTGAATATTCCCACGGTCGGTAAGGAGCTGCCGGAGTGGTAGATAAGCTTAGAGAGAACACGAAAGGTAGTGGGGTTTACGAGGATGAACGTTAGTAGCCGAAATCCACGTCTTGTAACCTTTGGGAAGTGGTAACAAAGGGAGCGTGGTTACCGAATATGTGAGCTATGAAATGAAAATATTAGTTCAAATCGTTGATAATGTTGAAGTGAGTCAAATATCAGGGCTGCTCGTGTGGTTTTGTTTAAATCAGATATTTACACCGCTTTCGGCTAGTTTTCAGCTAGTTTTCTAAGATATCATTGCGGCTACTTTGTAATGCCTTAAATAAACACAATTTGAATTTCCAAAAGAATGTATTATACAAGTAAAACATTGTTTTGGTTGGCTGCTTCTGTTTTGATTTAGATTATCAGATATATTACATAAATATTTTTATTTAATGGGAAAAATGTTTATTATATTCTATGATAGAATAAATGAAACAAGGTAGGATTAAATACAGTACTGATAAGCGAGTAGTTCTCGTCAGCTACCTATTCTAGCCAATTCAATTGTTTCATTAAGATAGCTACCATTTTCTTTTAGTTCTTCTTTTTTACATCAGTAAAGAGAATGCTACCTTAATAATTGTCTTACACAATTTATTGGGCATCTCTTCAGTTATGCTAAACCGAATTTTTTTAAATGGCGAGATTTACTGCTACTCACTGACCAGTATATATACTGTCAAGGGACACGATCTCACCGATACTGGTTCTACTGACTACTCACTGACCAGTATATATACAGTCAAGGGACACTGTCTCACCGATACTGTTTCTACTGACTACTCACTGACCAGTAAATATACTATCAATGGACACTATCTCACCGATACTGGTTCTACTGACTACTCACTGACCAGTATATATACAGTCAAGGGACACTGTCTCACCGATACTGGTTCTACTGACTACTCACTGACCAGTAAATATACTGTCAGGGGACACTATCTCTCCGATACTGGTACTACTGACTAATCACTGACCAGTATACATACTGTCAGGGGAGACTATCTCGTCGATACTGGTTCTACTGACTACTCACTGACCAGTAAATATACAGTCAAGGAACACTATCTCGCCGATACTGGTTCTACTGACTACTCACTGACCAGTAAATATACTGTCAAGGGACACTATCTCACCGATACTGGTTCTACTGACTACTCACTGACCAGTAAATATACTGTCAAGGGACACTATCTCACCGATACTGGTTCTACTGACTACTCACTGACCAGTATATATACTGTCAAGGGACACTATCTCACAGATACTGGTTCTACTGACTACTCACTGACCAGTATATATACTGTCAAGGGACACTATCTCACTGATACTGGTTCTACTGACTACTCACTGACCAGTATATATACTGTCAAGGGACACTATCTCACCGATACTGGTTCTACTGACTACTCACTGACTAGTAAATATACTGTAAAGGGACACTATCTCGCTTATACTGGTTCTACTGACTACTCACTGACCAGTATATATACTGTCAAGGGACACTATCTCGCCGATACTGGTTCTACTGACTACTCACTGACCAGTAAATATACTGTAAAGGGACACTATCTCACTGATACTGGTTCTACTTCTACTGCTACTCACTGACCAGTATATATACTGTCAAGGGACACTATCTCACCGATACTGGTTCTACTGACTACTCACTGACCAGTAAATATACTGTCAAGGGACACTATCTCGCCGATACTGGTTCTACTGACTACTTACTGACCAGCATATATACTGTCAAGGGACACTATCTCACAGATACTGGTTCTACTGACTACTCACTGACCAGTATATATACTGTCAAGGGACACTATCTCACAGATACTGGTTCTACTGACTACTCACTGACCAGTAAATATACTGTCAAGGGACACTATCTCACCGATACTGGTTCTACTGACTACTCACTGACCAGTAAATATACTGTCAAGGGACACTATCTCGCTTATACTGGTTCTACTGACTACTCACTGACCAGTATATATACTGTCAAGGGACACTATCTCACCGATACGGGTTCTACTGACTACTCACTGACCAGTAAATATACTGTCAAGGGACACTATCTCACCGATACTGGTTCTACTGACTACTCACTGACCAGTAAATATACTGTCAAGGGACACTATCTCGCTTATACTGGTTCTACTGACTACTCACTGACCAGTATATATACTGTCAAGGGACACTATCTCACCGATACTGGTTCTACTGAGTACTCACTGACCAGTATATATACTGTCAAGGGACACTATCTCACCGATACTGGTTCTACTGACTACTCACTGACCAGTATTCATACTGTCAAGGGACACTATCTCGCCGATACTGGTTCTACTGACTACTCACCGACCAGTAAATATACTGTCAAGGGACACTATCTCACCGATACTGGTTCTACTGACTACTCACTGACCAGTATACATACTGTCAGGGGACACTATCTCGCAGATACTGATTCTACTGACTACTCACTGACCAGTAAATATACTGTCAAGGGACACTATCTCGCCGATACTGGTTCTACTGACTACTTACTGACCAGCATATATACTGTCAGGGGACACTATCTCGTCGATACTGGTTCTACTGACTACTCACTGACCAGTAAATATACAGTCAAGGAACACTATCTCGCCGATACTGGTTCTACTGACTACACACCGACCAGTAGATATACTGTCAAGGGACACTATCTCACCGATACTGGTTCTACTGACTACTCACTGACCAGTAAATATACTGTCAAGGGACACTATCTCACCGATACTGGTTCTACTGACTACTCACTGACCAGTAAATATACTGTCAAGGGACACTATCTCGCCGATACTGGTTCTACTGACTACTTACTGACCAGCATATATACTGTCAAGGGACACTATCTCACAGATACTGGTTCTACTGACTACTCACTGACCAGTATATATACTGTCAAGGGACACTATCTCACAGATACTGGTTCTACTGACTACTCACTGACCAGTAAATATACTGTCAAGGGACACTATCTCGCTTATACTGGTTCTACTGACTACTCACTGACCAGTAAATATACTGTCAAGGGACACTATCTCGCTTATACTGGTTCTACTGACTACTCACTGACCAGTATATATACTGTCAAGGGACACTATCTCACTGATACTGGTTCTACTTCTACTGCTACTAACTGACCAGTAAATATACTGTCAAGGGACACTATCTCGCTTATAATGGTTCTACTGACTACTCACTGACCAGTAAATATACTGTCAAGGGACACTATCTCGCTTATACTGGTTCTACTGACTACTCACTGACCAGTATATATACTGTCAAGGGACACTATCTAACCGATACTTGTTCTACTGACTACTCACTGACCAGTAAATATACTGTAAAGGGACACTATCTCGCTTATACTGGTTCTAATGACTACTCACTGACCAGTAAATATACTGTCAAGGGACACTATCTCACCGATACTGGTTCTACTGACTACTCACTGACCAGTAAATATACTGTCAAGGGACACTATCTCACCGATACTGGTTCTACTGACTACTCACTGACCAGTATATATACTGTCAAGGGACTCTATCTCGTCAATACTGGTTCTGCTGACTACTCACTGACCAGTAAATACACAGTCAGGGGACAATATCTCGCCGATACTAGTTATACTGACTACTCACTGACCAGTATATATACTGTAAAGGGAGACTATCACGCCGATACTGGTTCTACTGACTACTCACTGACCAGTATATATACTTTCAAGGGAGACTATCCCGCCGATACTGGTTCTACTGACTACTCACTGACCAGTAAATATACTGTCAAGGGACACTATCTCGCCGATACTGGTTCTACTGACTACTCACTGACCAGTAAATATACTGTCAAGGGACACTATCTCACCGATACTGGTTCTACTGACTACTCACTGACCAGTAAATATACTGTCAAGGGACACTATCTCACCAATACTGTTTCTACTGACTACTCACTGACCAGTAAATATACTATCAATGGACACTATCTAACCGATACTGGTTCTACTGACTACTCACTGACCAGTAAATATACTGACAGGGGACACTATCTCTCCGATACTGGTCCTACTGACTACTCACTGACAAGTATACATACTATCAGGGGACACTATCTCGTCGATACTGGTTCTACTGACTACTCACTGACCAGTAAATATACAGTCAAGGAACACTATCTCGCCGATACTGGTTCTACTGACTACTCACCGACCAGTAAATATACTGTCAAGGGACACTATCTCACCGATACTGGTTCTACTGACTACTCACTGACCAGTAAATATACTGTCAAGGGACACTATCTCACCGATACTGGTTCTACTGACTACTCACTGACCAGTATATATACTGTCAAGGGACACTATCTCACAGATACTGGTTCTACTGACAACTCACTGACCAGTATATATACCGTCAAGGGACACTATCTCACCGATACTGGTTCTACTGACTACTCACTGACCAGTAAATATACTGTCAAGGGACACTATCTCACCGATACTGGTTCTACTGACTACTCACTGACCAGTAAATATAGTGTCAAGGGACACTATCTCGCTTATACTGGTTCTACTGACTACTCACTGACCAGTATATATACTGTCAAGGGACACTATCTCACCGATACTGGTTCTACTGACTACTCACTGACCAGTATATATACTGTCAAGGGACACCTTCTCACCGATACTGGTTCTACTGACTACTCACTGACCAGTATATATACTGTCAAGGGACACTATCTCACAGATACTGGTTCTACTGACTACTCACTGTGCAGTATATATAGTGTCAAGGGACACTATCTCACCGATACTGGTTCTACTCACTACTCACTGACCAGTAAATATACTGTCAAGGGACACTATCTCACCGATACTGGTTCTACTGACTACCCACTGACCAGTAAATATACTGTCAAGGGACACTATCTCGCTTATACTGGTTCTACTGACTACTCACTGACCAGTATATATACTGTCAAGGGACACTATCTCACCGATACTGGTTCTACTGACTACTCACTGACCAGTATATATACTGTCAAGGGACACTATCTCACCGATACTGGTTCTACTGACTACTTACTGACCAGTAAATATACTATCAATGGACACTATCTAACCGATACTGGTTCTACTGACTACTCACTGACCAGTAAATATACTGTCAGGGGACACTATCTCTCCGATACTGGTCCTACTGACTACTCACTGACCAGTATACATACTGTCAGGGGACACTATCTCGTCGATACTGGTTCTACTGACTACTCACTGACTAGTAAATATACAGTCAAGGAACACTATCTCGCCGATACTGGTTCTACTGACTACTCACCGACCAGTAAATATACTGTCAAGGGACACTATCTCACCGATACTGGTTCTACTGACTACTCACTGACCAGTAAATATACTGTCAAGGGACACTATCTCACCGATACTGGTTCTACTGACTACTCACTGACCAGTATATATACTGTCAAGGGACACTATCTCACCGATACTGGTTCTACTGACTACTCACTGACCAGTATATATGCTGTAAAGTGACACTATCTCACCGATACTGGTTCTACTGACGACTCACTGGCCAGTATATATACTGTCAAGGGACACTATCTCACCGATACTTGTTCTACTGACTACTCACTGACCAGTAAATATACTGTCAAGGGACACTATCTCGCTGATACTGGTTCTACTGACTACTCACTGACCAGTAAATATACTGTCAAGGGACACTATCTCGCTTATACTGGTTCTAATGACTACTCACTGACCAGTAAATATACTGTCAAGGGACACTATCTCACCGATACTGGTTCTACTGACTACTCACTGACCAGTAAATATACTGTCAAGGGACACTCTCTCACCGATACTGGTTCTACTGACTACTCACTGACCAGTATATATACTGTCAAGGGACTCTATCTCGTCAATACTGGTTCTACTGACTACTCACTGACCAGTAAATACACAGTCAGGGGACAATATCTCGCCGATACTAGTTATACTGACTACTCACTGACCAGTATATATACTGTAAAGGGAGACTATCACGCCGATACTGGTTCTACTGACTACTCACTGACCAGTATATATACTTTCAAGGGAGACTATCCCGCCGATACTGGTTCTACTGACTACTCACTGACCAGTAAATATACTGTCAAGGGACACTATCTCGCCGATACTGGTTCTACTGACTACTCACTGACCAGTAAATATACTGTCAAGGGACACTATCTCACCGATACTGGTTCTACTGACTACTCACTGACCAGTAAATATACTGTCAAGGGACACTATCTCACCGATACTGTTTCTACTGACTACTCACTGACCAGTAAATATACTATCAATGGACACTATCTAACCGATACTGGTTCTACTGACTACTCACTGACTAGTAAATATACTGTCAGGGGACACTATCTCTCCGATACTGGTCCTACTGACTACTCACTGACCAGTATACATACTGTCAGGGGACACTATCTCGTCGATACTGGTTCTACTGACTACTCACTGACCAGTAAATATACAGTCAAGGAACACTATCTCGCCGATACTGGTTCTACTGACTACTCACCGACCAGTAAATATACAGTCAAGGGACACTATCTCACCGATACTGGTTCTACTGACTACTCACTGACCAGTAAATATACTGTCAAGGGACACTATCTCACCGATACTGGTTCTACTGACTACTCACTGACCAGTATATATACTGTCAAGGGACACTATCTCACAGATACTGGTTCTACTGACTACTCACTGACCAGTATATATACTGTCAAGGGACACTATCTCACCGATACTGGTTCTACTGACTACTCACTGACCAGTAAATATACTGTCAAGGGACACTATCTCACCGATACTGGTTCTACTGACTACTCACTGACCAGTAAATATACTGTCAAGGGACACTATCTCGTCGATACTGGTTCTACTGACTACTCACTGACCAGTATATATACTGTCAAGGGACACTATCTCACCGATACTGGTTCTACTGACTACTCACTGACCAGTATATATACTGTCAAGGGACACTATCTCACCGATACTGGTTCTACTGACTACTCACTGACCAGTATATATACTGTCAAGGGACACTATCTCACCGATACTGGTTCTACTGACTACTCACTGACCAGTATATATACTGTCAAGGGACACTATCTCACAGATACTGGTTCTACTGACTACTCACTGACCAGTATATATACTGTCAAGGGACACTATCTCACCGATACTGGTTCTGCTGACTACTCACTGACCAGTAAATATACTGTCAAGGGACACTATCTCACCGATACTGGTTCTACTGACTACTCACTGACCAGTAAATATACTGTCAAGGGACACTATCTCGCCGATACTGGTTCTACTGACTACTCACTGACCAGTAAATATACTGTCAAGGGACACTATCTCACCGATACTGGTTCTACTGACTACTCACTGACCAGTTAATATACTGTCAAGGGACACTATCTCGCTTATACTGGTTCTACTGACTACTCACTGACCAGTATATATACTGTCAAGGGACACTATCTCACCGATACTGGTTCTACTGACTACTCACTGACCAGTATATATACTGTCAAGGGAAACTATCTCACCGATACTGGCTCTACTGACTACTTACTGACCAGTATACATACTGTCATTGGACACTATCTCGCCGATACTGGTTCTACTGACTACTCACCGACCAGTAAATATACTGTCAAGGGACACTATCTCACCGATACTGGTTCTACTGACTACTCACTGACCAGTATACATACTGTCAGGGGACACTATCTCGCCGATACTGATTCTACTGACTACTCACTGACCAGTAAATATACTGTCAAGGGACACTATCTCGCCGATACTTGTTCTACTGACTACTTACTGACCAGCATATATACTGTCAGGGGACACTATCTCGTCGATACTGGTTCTACTGACTACTCACTGACCAGTAAATATACAGTCAAGGAACACTATCTCGCCGATACTGGTTCTACAGACTACTCACCGACCAGTAAATATACTGTCAAGGGACACTATCTCACCGATACTGTTTCTACTGACTACTCATTGACCAGCAAATATACTGTCAAGGGACATTATCTCACCGATACTGGTTCTACTGACTACTTACTGACCAGCATATATACTGTCAAGGGACACTATCTCACAGATACTGGTTCTACTGACTACTCACTGACCAGTATATATACTGTCAAGGGACACTATCTCACAGATACTGGTTCTACTGACTACTCACTGACCAGTATATATACTGCCAAGGGACACTATCTCACCGATACTTATTCTACTGACTACTCACTGACCAGTAAATATACTGTCAAGGGACACTATCTCGCTGATACTGGTTCTACTGACTACTCACTGACCAGTAAATATACTGTCAAGGGACACTATCTCGCTTATACTGGTTCTAATGACTACTCACTGACCAGTAAATATACTGTCAAGGGACACTTTCTCACCGATACTGGTTCTACTGACTACTCACTGACCAGTAAATATACTGTCAAGGGACACTATCTCACCGATACTGGTTCTACTGACTACTCACTGACCAGTATATATACTGTCAAGGGACTCTATCTCGCCAATACTGGTTCTACTGACTACTCACTGACCAGTAAATACACAGTCAGGGGACAATTTCTCGCCGATACTAGTTATACTGACTACTCACTGACCAGTATATATACTGTAAAGGGAGACTATCACGCCGATACTGGTTCTACTGACTACTCACTGACCAGTATATATACTGTCAGGGGAGACTATCCCGCCGATACTGGTTCTACTGACTACTCACTGACCAGTAAATATACTGTCAAGGGACACTATCTCGCCGATACTGGTTCTACTGACTACTCACTGACCAGTAAATATACTGTCAAGGGACACTATCTCACCGATACTGGTTCTACTGACTACTCACTGACCAGTAAATATGCTGTAAAGTGACACTATCTCACCGATACTGGTTCTACTGACTACTCACTGACCAGTATATATACTGTCAAGGGACTCTATCTCGCCGATACTGGTTCTACTGACTACTCACTTACCAGTAAATATACTGTCAGGGACACTATCTCAGCGATACTGGTTCTACTGAGTACTCACTGACCAGTAAATATACTGTCAAGGGACACTATCTCGCCGATACTGGTTCTACTGACTACTTACTGACCAGCATATATACTTTCAGGGGACACTATCTCGTCAATACTGGTTCTACTGACTACTCACTGACCAGTAAATATACAGTCAAGGAACACTATCTCGCCGATACTGGTTCTACTGACTACTCACCGACCAGTAAATATACTCTCAAGGGACACTATCTCACCGATACTGGTTCTACTGACTACTCACTGACCAGCAAATATACTGTCAAGGGACACTATCTCACCGATACTGTTTCTACTGACGACTCACTGACCAGTAAATATACTGTCAACGGACACTATCTCACCGATACTGGTTCTACTGACTATTCACTGACCAGTAAATATACTGTCAAGGGACACTATCTCACCGATACTGGTTCTACTGACTACTCACTGACCAGTAAATATACTGTCAAGTGACACTATCTCACCGATACTGGTTCTACTGACTACTCACTGACCAGTAAATATACTGTCAAGGGACACTATCTCTCTGATACTGGTTCTACTTCTACTGCTGCTCACTGACCAGTAAATATACTGTCAAGGGACACTATCTCACCGATACTGGTTCTACTGACTACTCACTGACCAGTATATATACTGTCAAGGGACATTATTTTACCGATACTGGTTCTACTGACTACTCACTGACCAGTAAATATGCTGTAAAGTGACACTATCTCACCGATACTGGTTCTACTGATTACTCACTGACCAGTATATATACAGTCAAGGGACTCTATCAAGCCGATACTGGTTCTACTGACTACTCACTGACCAGTAAATATACTGTCAGGGACACTATCTCACCGATACTGGTTCTACTGACTACTCACTGACCAGTAAATATACTGTCAAGGGACACTATCTCCCCGATACTGTTTCTACTGACTACTCACTGACCAGTAAATATACTGTCAAGGGACACTATCTCACCGATACTGGTTCTACTGACTACTCACTGACCAGTAAATATACTGTCAAGGGACACTATCTCACCGATACTGGTTCTACTGACTACTCACTGACCAGTATATATAATGTCAAGAGACACTATCTCTCCGATACTGGTTCTACTGACTACTCACTGACCAGTAAATATATACTGTAAATGGACACTATCTCACCGATACTGGTTCTACTGACTACTCACTGACCAGTAAATATACTGTAAATGGACACTATCTCGCCGATACTGGTTCTACTGACTACTCACTGACCAGTAAATATACTGTAAATGGACACTATCTCGCCGATACTGTTTCTACTGACTACTCACTGACCAGTAAATATACTGTCAAGGGACACTATCTCACCGATACTGGTTCTACTGACTACTCACTGACCAGTAAATATACTGTCAAGGGACACTATCTCACCGATACTGGTTCTACTGACTACTCACTGACCAGTATATATAATGTCAAGAGACACTATCTCTCCGATACTGGTTCTACTGACTACTCACTGACCAGTAAATATATACTGTAAATGGACACTATCTCACCGATACTGGTTCTACTGACTACTCACTGACCAGTAAATATACTGTAAATGGACACTATCTCGCCGATACTGGTTCTACTGACTACTCACTGACCAGAAAATATACTGTAAATGGACACTATCTCGCCGATACTTGTTCTACTGACTACTCACTGACCAGTATATATACTGTCAAGGGACACTATCCACACCAATGTTGATTGTACTGCACCAACTACAAGATAACTTTTGATGCATAGCATCAGTTTGCAGCCGAATTATTCTAAATTTTTTGATAATGATAATAATTTTACGGACGCATTTAAAACATTGTTATCTATGCTACAGAAGTTATATTTATTTGTTTACATGTCTATTAACTCCACTTTAAACATTTTTTCAGCTATATCATGGCATCCACTTTTTATTGGGCCTTCGCCTGGAGCTGTGGCTTCCTTCCCCTATAAAACTAGACGCCCAACAATTGCTGAAAGTGGCGTTAAAAACCATTCAAACAAACAAAATGCAAAAACCAGATAATCTGGACAATATGGCATCTATGAGAAAGATAATCTGATATAAAAAAATGCATGCAAAATTGTCCTTTTATTTTGATATTGGCTAAAAATTGTTCGTGTGGAGGTCCAGATAAGCATAATTAATCGCAGGATGCTGTTATTTAACATAAAGAGGGGGCGAAATCTTTTCTGTTTATGTGTTTTGGGCATTTTTACAGGTGTGCTAACTTTTTAAACCATTAGCTGATATCTGTTTTCTTAAAAATTGACTTTGAGATTCTGCACGTGCTGATTATGTTTCTTTTTAAATTTTGAATTCACTGTTTTCTGTTTTCTCGTCAAAATTGCTGTTATGAATATTTCAAATTTACTGTTATCTGTTTTGGAAAGAAAATGTTAACCAGTTAATGAACCCCCTCTGTAAAGGCTTGAATAGAAAGCATCTCGGATTTTAGATTGAAATAAGAACATATTCTTTGTAAAGACTATTTAACAAACATTCGCTTAGAATCATAATTGCAATTTAAAAAATGACATTTGAACTTCTCTCTCATAAGGTCTTATGTAAATCTTAATTCTGCAGTTGGGACTTGTTTGAATTACCGATTTCTAAATTTGCGCACATGTAATTCTTTTTATTTAATCAGAAATATACTTGAATTAAAACTAATGTCCACGTGGTTCATACAAATCAATTATTGACATAACATTTTTTTAATGCATCATACATAAAATAGCTTTTTATTCTGGTCGACATTGTATGCACAAAATAGCCTGATATTCTGGTTTTCGATTTTTCGAAGCTACGCTCATCGATAGCGCTATCTCCGAAAGACAAAAGTACCAGGTTAAAATGGTCTCCCTATATCATTACCTTCCGAAAATAGAATACCAAACGTCATGAACGTGGGCATACTCCGGAATTGTATACTTAAAATAGCTTTTTCTTCTGGTCGACATTGTATACACAAAATAGCCTTGTATTCTGATTTTCGATTTTACGAAGTTACGCTCGTGGATAGCGCTATCTTCGAATGACAAAAGTACCATGTTAAAATGGTCTCCCTCTATTATTAACTTCCGTAAATAGAATACAAAAAATATTGATAACTGCATTTAAAGTTGATATCATTCAAGCATTGTTTGTAGTTCAACGTTATATTTTATTTTGTTTTTTCACTGAACTTGAATGATTGATATTGTTTTCGCAAAATTCGGTTCATTCATGGTAACTAATAAGTACGCTTGGAAATAATTTCTCCTTGATTCATCATTAGGAACGAAAGTGAATACAAATATACGAAAATAAAAAAATATATTATTTAAATAAGTAATACCTACAAACAGACCCCAAATACGCTAAAATCTTGATTACTGTACTAATAAAAGGCTAACCTGTTTGTTCGGCCTGCACGGCAATACGAAAGGTCATATAACCCCGGGAGGGCAATATTTATTTCCATTAGGACCAGTGGTATGGACTAGCTATTTATACTGTTAATGCAGACCAGCCAATTGGATTATTTAATTAAATGGTTACGAACTGGCTTATTATGTATTGGCCTGTATTGAATTTCGGTTGGCTGTATTAGTACTCGACCCTACGGGTCTCGGGATGAATACAAGCAATCTCGAATCAATACTAGGCCAATATTAAAATACATTTTGTTCGGAGTTTGCCTACCCTACCTTTTGGTAATGCGTTTGTAAGTAGGCATTTTTTTAATGAATCCATTGCAAAATTTATTATGTATTCTACACCTATTGTGTATCATAATTGCTATGGTTGCATACGAATTATTCAATATACTGTAGACTACTGGTAGGTTGATACACAAAATGTCAGACAAAAATATTCCATTTCGCAGAGTATCAGATTTCCCGGTAATCGTATATTTGATGCCAAGGGGGTCAAAACTGATGTGTCAAAGACAGTACGCATTACCGGATGATATCTTCGTAACTACGATTGATATTGACTACATTTCACAAAGATATGTTTGATATAATGATATTATTACTTGATGATTTCTGTATTGGCCTAGTTATTGGTCCAGGACTTGTTGAATTTGCCTGAGGCTTAGCCTAAGGACAATACAGCAGGCCAAGGACCATTAACCAGACCAATACAGAAATCATCACGTAAAGATAGCTTTATTTATTAACTAGTCCAAACCAATAAGGCATATACAAGTCGGAATCAGGCCAATACCGATATTGGACTAGTTAATTAGGAAATAATTCATGGATACCATACTTTACTGTCGGTCTAACATGGGTGGGCATTATATTCTTGAATATTTTGCCCCAAGCGACAACGAGGTGTAAAATATTATAAATATAATGCCCACCATTGTTAAAACGACAATATAGAGTATTGTATCCATGAATTATTTCGATTCTGATTATGACAAATACGATAATATGTACAGTGAAGCGGCATATAAATGTGCGCTAGTGAATGGCTGTTCCACGTGTGTCATAATGTCGAGTGGTGGAAACATAATTTAATGGCTTGCAAATGACAGAATTCAGACTTAAAATAACAACTTTATTAAAATTAACGATGATTATGGTTTTAAAATAAAATTTAAACGACTTCAACTAAAATTAACTTGCGCATGTGCGAACTAAATTTATTGGAATTTTAACACGGCATTGTTACATAGCGAAATCAGGACGTCATATTAGAATTCCGTATTGGCGTAGTTCAGCAAAATATATCATATCGGCAGTTTAACTTTTATCCATGTGTTTACTTTTTGTGTTAATTTGTTATTTTCCTCCACATTTTTGTAAATAGTGACTGTCACAAATAAAACCTTCATTCAGAATATTCTTGAGACATGTGCTTTAGCAATGTTTAGTTTGCATACAAATCTCAAAACTCATTTCACATCTTACAAAACCATTTATTACAATGTTTGAACTACCTGATTAAATTTTTAATTATTAGCAAATTTTCAAAATGTTACATCATTAATGTAAACGTGTAATTGATGTGAAGAGTTCGTATAACATTTTCTTCACAATCTTAAAAACGTGTATAAGTTATACCATGGAACAGTCTAATTATGCTTAACAATTTTAAAAAACCTGGAACAATTTAGGGCACTTAGACAATACATTTGTAAGACAAATATTTTCATCTGATGAAACAATACTTTTTGTACAAGGGGTCCGATTGCACCCTCGGACCGCACTTACGACGGGGCATGTAGATGTATACTGCTTAAAATTGAATAAATCTTAATCTTTACAAAAAACGAATTTACGTGAATTTCTCAATGACGAAAATTCAAGGGTGTTCACGTTTCTCTAACATTGGATATTTCAGGTAAAAAGCACCTAATCGAGTAATCATGACTACAGTAAAACATATATAAATGAATCTTTGGTACGTAATAAGTAAAGATTATAGAATATTATAAATATTTAATTGAATTACAGTACTAAGTAACACGCATAAAAATATATGTTAAAAATAATGAAACGCATTGTATTAATTAATTAATTAATTTATTAATTAATTAATTAATTAATTAATTAAATAATTTATTTATTTATTTATTTATTTGACATAGTAAAAAAATTAAGCTTGCATAAATTTACTGGCGGAGTTCCATGTGAAGGCAGAGGTTAGCTTAGTAGGCGTAGTCAAATACTGTAATGTCCTGGTTGATGAGTCTAGTCTTTAGTGTCTATTTCGTACGATGAATTCCGCGAGCCTTTGTTTGAATCTGGTTGGCCTCTGTGTTGGTGTCGATGTGGTCGGTGGGTCGAAGTTTAGCTCTCTTCTTCCTATATTGCTGATATTGGGGTAGCCTCATTGAGGCATCAGACCTTAATAGCTTCAATTAATGCGTCTGCTTTTACTTTTGCTCGATTAGGTGCGTGAGAGTGTGTGTTGGCTATTCTGGATTAATTGGAAGCGTACTTTGTAATAATTGTATAATATTTTGACACTGCTTTGCATGGTCTTTAATTGCACTTAAATTATTTAATAATTAAATTTATTTATTAAAAATTCTTATTGAATTATTATGATTTATAATATGAGGACATAATAAAAAAATAGTTTATTTTTCTTTTTTTATATACTATAACTTTGCCAGAAATTTCTGATATATTTTCTAGGTTTTACTGTAAAACTGCTGAAAACAACATGTTTGATTGTTGTTAAATTAACAAGCCCTTCCATTGTCGGATAAACGTGAATACAATTTTTCAAAAGTTGGAGAAACGTGAATAAACCCATTCAAGATCCATTTTAGAATTTGTATTACTTAAAAGAGGAATTATGCAAGACTTGATTGCGATTGATCACCCAATGGTTTAAAATTCATATAGAGGTGTAGCTATCAAGTTAATACGTAATAAGTTCATAAGACATAATTCTTTAATCTATTTAGAAGATTTTTAACCTTTCGATTCCATCCTTTAACAATTGAAGATGCATGTGTTATTTTATTTGCTGTGTAAATGTCAAAGGCACGTTAAACTTTTATTTGTGTACAATTCCGAGTGTATTGGCGATGAGATAAACCCATGTCCAGATTGACCTAAAACACATGTATTCCCGATAAGATTAGGAAGGTTTCTCCAAAGTTATGTTCACCTTATCTGTACCAGCTTATACTTAGTATATATTATTTCTTACTTCACTCTAAAACATATGTATTATACTTAACTTGCATGTATATTTATTTACTTATCTTGTGTGTACATATAAAGCGGTGTCCAGTCGAATTTTGGTGTTACGAAAAGATAGTACCGGATAAATTAGTAAGTCGTTCTAGTTAACATTCAAAATGGGGTCCAGGTGAATTTCGAACAGATAACCATGTACAGTTTAAAAGGTCGTTCTAAGTTGTGATAAGAAAAAGAATCCGAATACGCGTCTATGCCTTTTAACATCATTGACACCCCATAAATTGTCTGCAAAATATTAATTTAAATAATCCATGTTTTATTTTAACCATAATCCACAAACATTCAATACCGCTTTATTTAAAATTTAAGCCCCTCTTTTTTTCCTAAAGGAAGCTATGCAAAAAATCTTATCTTAATATAGTTTATAATAAAGGGCTTAGGCGGGTTCGTGTCAGTGGAGTAGCTGGGTCTTTTTCTTAGCAAAAATACCTGAAAGGAGGTCTAGTTTTTTTTTAGGGGGGGGGGGGCTTTTTTAGAGGGGAGGGTGAGGTTTCCAAAACGATATGGAATCTTTTTATGCATGGAGACATAATTATCGTACACCGGCTATGATTAATCCTGTTGTAACGTCACCACTGAAGTTTTTTTTTTAAAATGACTACAGGAAATTGTTATTTAGAAAGAAAGACAGATGAACATGTTTTGAACATGTTTAATAAATTTCAATACATAATTCTTTAAATTGCAGAATTTCGCAATTTACAAGATAACTTTCATTTTTCAGTTACAAGAATACAGAAACTGATTTAATGTTTTTTAGTGTAGTCTGCCAAAGCAAAAAATAAATTGGACGCATGCATAATTTATGATATAAAAACAAGAAATTGTTACTTCTAAAATTATGATTCTCACATGTTTTTTATCGTTGTCCGAAACACTCAGTAATCAATAATCACGTAACATCCATCTGCGTCCCAACCTAAATTATAAAAATCTCAAATAGAAACCAATATTGATATCACAGGCTTTTACTGTTTTACTGCTGACTTTACTAGATATATTACAGTGACGTGCCACAAGTATTGCAACAAACATGGCCGATATAGTTGACGTTTACATAGTAGCTTACTATTATGACAATGGTTCTCCTAATCAACATTACATAAGAAGATGGTTAAATATCCGGAATTTAATTTATTATATTAATTTCAATATTCACCGGTAATTTTGTTTACAAATTTAGTTTCCGGTTTAAAAAGTCGTCTGCTAAAAATGGCTAGGAAACAATTTTAAAGTGATGTTAAACAAATCATTGTAGAGTTAACTAAAAGGACGCACGGCTTCAGAAATTGCAGAAATATTTGGTATAAATTAGTCAACTGTAGGGTACGCAGAATTTGGGGAAAATTTAAATCAAATGAATCTGCTGAAAATAAACAAAGAAGTTTGAGACCACGGTTGGTTGATGAGCGAGGTGACAGGCAACTTTTTCGGTTGTTAAAGCGTAATCATAGACAATCCTTCTGTGATCTTACTTATGAATTTAATAAAGTAACACCTACATGTACTAAAGTATCTAAACGTACAGTGCAGCGTCGATTACATTCCGGAGGGTACAAAAACCGTAAAATTCGTAAAGCCATAACACTATCAGAAGTAAACATTTTCTCCGCTGAAACCATGGTTGTAATTGGAAAGAAAAAGTTTATTCACGTTTGGACAAAAGCCTCTGAGAAGTGGAACCCTGAATGCCTTGACGTTTTTAAGGACCCCAAAACGGTCAAGTGTATGTTTTAGGGGTGTATTACACGAGATGGAGTGGGAACTCTTGAACCAATTGATAGAAATATTAATTAACAAAAGTACATTGAGTGTCTTGATGATAATTTATGGCCGGTTGTCAGCAAAGTGTTTGGAACAGATCCTTTTTGTTCCCGGATGACAATGCAACACCCCATCGTTCTGCGGTTACACGTCAGTGGAAAACCGATAACGGTATCATCACCATAGATTGGCCATCACAATCTCCGGACTTTAATATAATAAAAAATGGTATGGTTGACAATTAAAATTATACTTTCGAAGTGTGTTACGGAAATCAAATATAAGGATGACCTGGTTTCAACCGTTCAGAAAAATATGGAGAGGACTTTAATCAGTCTATATTAATAGCTTATATTCCTCAATTCCACGCCGAATTCGTCAAGTTATCGTGAGTAAAGGTTATATCACCATATATTGACATTAAAAGCTTTTATATAAATTTTATTATATAAAATGTATGTTAAAACTGATAACAATCATTTGCTGATTATAAATTGTCCGCCATATTTGTTTCAATACTTTTGGCACGTCACTGTAGTAGAGCACGACCTGTACTGAAATCACTGGGTACGAAAACTGGTAATCCTTGTCATTTATGTTGCAGTAGAGCACTTTACTGAAATCACTCTGGTGATAAATATTAGATGTCTAATTTAAAAAACCACTTTTTCATGGGAGCCCCTAGTTTAATTATAAAAAAAAATACCTTTCATTTGTCGGTAAGTATTTAAGAAATAGATTATTGCGAGCGGGCAAGTATAAGGTCTTACCATGTTCTAATTCGCATAGTGCCTAATTGCAATAATCTATTTCGATATGTCTAAGAGACCGACCATTTAACTTGCAGGTCGAAGGGGGGGCCTTGGTTTTTTCCTTAAAAATATTTTGGAAGCAGAGGTTAAGAAAAAAACATTCTGAAGAAAGAATTTCTGCTATATAAAATAATGCTAATAATGAAAAAAAATATTCTGTCGTGACGCATTCAAAAAATAAAATTTTTCTGACATATATAGTTTATTCTCACACGGCCAATAATACAATTGGTACAGAGAAAGTAACAAATAAACAAACAAAACAACAGGCTATATACAATATATACAAACAATAATAAGGTTATGCTTACACAACAGGTAAGCCAGGGGCGCTAACATGATAATTAATAATATTAATAAACCTGCAAAGATTTCTTAGCAGAGATTTTCTGTTGCTGGACAATAATTCTGAGTACTTATAAACATTGTGGTTTTTCACATAGTAATTTGGGACGAATTTTTTACGTTGTTCTATGTAAGCAGTGCATTCAAACATGTAATGGTATTTCATCTCCTAATTTGTTACAGTTACATAAATGACAAAGACGATTTTCTCTTTCAATATTTTTCCATCTTCCAGTTTCTATTTGTAAATGATGATTTGTTGTCCTAAATCTTCATAGTTTTATAGCTTCCGAGAAGTTCAAGACATTGAAATAATTTTCGAATTCCAATTTTGTTTTGAAAATTCTATAATTTATTGATTTTGTTGAATGAAACACAACCGAATTCCAAATTTGCGCAAACTGGTCTGTTAACCTTTGTTTTACTATGTATTTTAGCCACTCATTATTGAAGAATTGTTCTGAATCCCATATTAGTGAAAAACCACAATCATTTAAAATTGTTTTAACACAGTTAATCCAAGAATATTGTATACTATAGTTTTCGTTCGATTGCCGAGTAAGACGATAGAGTATTGAAGACAATTTGGATTGTTTGCCATTTACAAGTTTGGACCAGCAAGATACCATCCGTATCTTAATATCAATAGCAATAGGAAGTCTACCAAGTTCCCCATAAATCATATAATTTGGTGTTGAAGACTTTAAATTCAACAAAAGTTTACAAAATTGTAAGTGAACTCTTTCTAACGATTCGTTATTACCGAAGCCCCAAATTTCACAGCCATAAAGAAGAATAGGTTTAACCATTTTATCAAACAAATCTAGGAGAATTTTTACTGATAATTTAAATAATCGTCCCAACTTAAGAACTTCGTACATAGCCTTCAATGCTTTATCTGCTAAAAGTTTCTTGGTAGAATCAAAATTACAGGTTTTTGTAAAAATAACCCCTAAGTAATTAAATTTTTCCACTATTTCTATTTCGGTATTTTGATAAAAGAATTTAAGATTTGTTTTTGGTTTACCCAATCCAAGTACCATAACCTTTGTTTTGTCGACGTTTACTTTTAACTTCCATGTATTACAATAGTCACAAAAAGCATTGAGTTGTGCCTGTAGGTCCTCGGCAGACTCAGCTATTAAAGTAGTATCATCAGCATACAGTAAAAGAAAAATCATCAGATATACATTAAGTTCATTTTCAATATCATTTGTAACACTGCTCAAGCCAGCTATATTTTTTGTAATCAGAAAGTCTTCCAAGTCATTTAAAAACATTGAGAACAAAAACGGGGACAAATTTTCACCTTGTCGTATGCCCAATTCGCAGTTAAAATATTCTGACGTATTATTGTTTAATGATATACAAGACTTTATTTGTGAATACATGTTAAATATAACATTATATAACTTGCCATTTATATTGTTAAGTAACAACTTATGAAACAAGCTATCTCGCCATACTGTATCGAAGGCTTTCTCGAAGTCGATAAAGGCACAAAACATCTTTTTCTTTTTTGATTTTAGAATTTGGAATAGAGAAAAAATAGCAAAAATATTATCTATAGTAGAATAATTTTGACGGAAGCCACTTTGATTTTCTTTAATGATATTATATTCTTCAGAAAAGCTTGCGAGTCTTGCATTCAAAATAGCAGTAAATAATTTACCGAGGCAGCTGACAATTGTTATAGGCCTGTAATTTTTGGGATCTCTTTGATCTCCTTTTTTCTTATATATAGGTTTAATTATACCTATTAACCAGCTATTAGGTAGAATTCCAGTATCGAATATTAAATTAAAAAGTTTTTCATATATATGAAGAAGCCGAGTTGAAGTTGATTTAATATATTCGTTGACAATTTCATCTATACCACACGCTTTGTCATTTTTAAGATTTTGGATACACTTCATAATTTCTTCTTGGGAAATATAGCCATTTATAAATTCATTTGATATGTTTGGAACCTCGTAATTGAAAGTCGGTTGTTGTTCATCATTTGCTGTGTTTAAGTTTTTAAAAAAATCATAGAGGGATTCAAAGTCAATATTTTGCTGGATTTGTCGCTTATGTCCACGCAATAATTTCCAGAAATGTTTGGGATGACTTACCGATTCATTTTGAAAGACTTGCGAAAGATTAATACAATAATTTTTATATTTTGTGTTCAAGATCTTTTTATAATTCTTTTCTGACCAAAGCAACCAAGCCCGCCCCCCCCCTTTTCAAGTTAAATGGTCTGTCCCTAACAATTGTTTTAAAATTTCGAAGCGGCTCTAATAGGACGCTTTCAATGGTAATACTGTTTTTTAAACTAATAAGATATATCAAAAACAGTATGTTAAAGCAAATAAAATTGATAAAGACAGTCTCGTCATTTTATTGAATATACGTACCATTTAAAGAAAAATATTGAGAAATCTTAAAACAATTGCTTTGTTCCGGCTTGAAATTTTCAGTTGAGCGTAATATGATGTCGAGTTTTAATTGTGACGTCATGTTAATTCGACTATAGAATTATTAAAATAAATAATGTATCGGGAGTTGTTTAAATCATATAAATCTCAGAATTCAGATTAAAAATAACTGCATTGTTAACAATAACGATAATTATGGATAACACATAACAAACTGTATTTTAAGTTAGTTTTTACATTTACGAAAACACACAGCTTACGCATGTGCGAACTAAACTTGTTAGAATTTTGACACGGCTTTGTTTACATAGCTAAAACTGTACGTCATATAAGAAAAATAAATTATGTTATGTATACTTAATTGAAATGGTTGAAACGACCGAAAGTATCAAATGCACCGAGATCAGTCGTGGATTTTTTTGTGGTAAACTGAGCAAACGATTCATCGGCATTTTGAATCATATACAGTAGACATCAAGAAATGAAAAAATAATTTATGACGAGACAACTTATAATTTATCCCTGCGAGTTGACTACATCGAGTATGTACACAATGTCTAGCTTTCATAAAAGATCGACCAGATGTTGTTGATTGCTGAACTCTGCACTAAGCAGAGCAGAGGATAAAATACTTGGAAAATTAGGTCGGGTATGAGGGCAGAACCCCCAGATGCTGAGCATATTTCTAAATTACAATGGCAAAACTTTTTCCAATCTCGTATCTCCTAATAGTTATAATACATCAACAATTTGATTGTGCTATAATGTAGCTAAGGCTCGACGGAATCAGTATACATGTACATATAGGTTTCATTATGGTTGAGAGTTGTTATAAGCGATTTTCGACTCTCACGAGTAATGACAACTTTTTCTCTTACGAGTCCTTAAACAAAAAGATTTTCCTATAGCATTACATTATAACCTGTCTCCTGGTTCAATATATTTCATTTACGCAAGCTTCACTTTCAAACATAACACCAGATCAGGACCTCCGATATCAGCGTTTTCATTGGCTAATAACATGATGCTATTTAGTGTCACAAGCACATTTAAATCTTGTTTTAAGAACTGGGAATACCTTTACTTTGGAAGTATTAAAAATAAATTTTAACTTTACGTTTGAATTATGAAAATCCAAATGTAAACTCAGCTTAGAAATGTCAACATTGTACGTTATAAAGAGAATGACGTCATAATACTTTCGGTCTGCTTGAACTTATCTAAATTACAAGTGGTAAGTCTATATTTCAAATATTTCAACGCTCTCAGCGTTGAATATCAGTGCTCCTGACCTGACGTTATATCTGCCCGCTTATGCTAACGAGGAAATCATCGTCAGGATACCAGAATACATTCAATTATAACGTCACGGATATCACAACACAGCCAATCAGATTGTGTAACAGGTCATACTCAATGGATGATCAACGAATCAGACGAGTTATTTTTTTATGATCACGTGTTCATATTACATCGTCAAGGTTGTAAAATCGCAAAATACGCAATTGATTGGGAATAGGAGAAAGAAAAACAGTCCAATTCTCAGTGATATATCGATTCCATATGTATATTTTTATTCATTAAGCATAGTAAATACTTCACCTGAGTTGTTTGAGATATTTACCACTTCCCGTCCCCCGTCATACACCACGAAATTTAGTGCATACAATTAAATTTTGTATTTATCTTAACACAAACTGCAACATTTTAGTTTGCTTTTTTTTCTGAAAACAAAAATGGAAAGAAAATAAAGCAGGTTTTTATTTAGTTGTTTATTTGGTGATGGTCTGACTGTCTATCTAGAAACAGCTGCGTCACAAGTGGCATGCAGGGGAAAGCAAAAAATTCTTGCAGAACCTGGTGACACCAAAATTGAAAAAAAATGCAATTTATAGAGCATATGATCGGTTCTGAATCCTGGGCTCCCCGGGATTCAGAACCGATCATAGTTAAAAACATGACTTTTTTTATAAACAATACTAAATGCGATTCTGTATTCGGTGCCAATAGTCCGACGATCTTTTGCCGTCCAACGCGTATTTTTTTGCGTCCACGCCCAAAAAAGCGGCGAACAGCAGAGAATTCTCGGACAAGGATGGCAGCAACCTTCGGTACACCATCGAAACCAAGTTATATAATTGAATGGTGAATCTTTTACATCACTTTTGCACGACTGAACATTTAGCAACATCTTGGATGAGTTGCTCTATTGATTATGTGGTGGGGCGTGGCCTGGACGACCTTAATAACCTAGACATTTCGACAAGTAGATCAATTTATACTAAACAGAAAAATATTCAGTACTTATTTAAAAAATGAGTGAAAAAATACTAAAAGCGCAACCAATCTGTTACGTGAATGACCAAACACGCTGCAGGTCTGTTCATAGTCCGATAATCCTCTGCCGTCCAACGCTTTTTTTGCGTGGGACGTCAGCGAGCTCTCCATAAGCAAAACAGCGGATTTTGCGACACGGGTCCGAGTTGGACGGCAGAGGATTCTCGGACTAGTCTGTTTATGGTTCCATTAATAAAACCTCTCATTTACTGTTTATTTTCAACATTTTTTATCGGATATTGATATTTTATGTCTTAAGTCATATGCGATGTTTCATCTTTAAACGCATTTTTCCGTGCGCAAATTCCGCAAGAAAATCGTGCGGAATGTTCAGTTAAGTTTGATATGAATCAAGTTTGTACATATGCAAACTATGCTTAACTTAAAGACAAATTTCTAAATTTTCTAAAAATTGTCTTACCTTAGTATATCGAGGATGTTTAAAGTCCCGTTTGAAGCTTTATTTGAGATACCCCTTCCCTCCCATTACATTGAATGACCGACACCATTTTAAATTATTTTATGAATTTGTTTTAACGAAACGAATTTTTCATTTGTTACAAATACGACAAATTGTATTCGTTCCGACAATAAATGTAACTTGATTCCATAATTTTGATTTACCGTTAGATTCAAAATGTCTACTCCCAGCAAAATTTCGCCTCGGTATTTCAAACATGGATTACTTAAGTGAACATTTTATTTATTGAAAACAGGTATACTCTTTGTGTTTATGTTAGTTTCATTATATTTCAAATGTTAAAATATACAGAACGTATGAAAAAAATTTGCTCCGAGAAAATTCAACTGACAGATAAAACCTCACATTTAAAATAATAATAAAAATGTAAAAGACCTATGAAAATGATAAATATAAACGTGGAATGGGAGGTTTTATGTTATCAAACTAGTCTTTTCAAAGTTCTATGTACACGATTCATGCACGCCACTAGTAGTAATAATAGCGTTTATTAATCAAATTGGTGACTTTATTATTTCGGGGAAAGCTTTTGAAAAATAAGCTCAAAACTTCTTTATATTAAAAAAGCTCGTATCTTGCAAATCTTATTCAAATCGGATGTCACTAAGTTTGCTTTTTAATACGTAAATTTAACGTTAACAGAGCATAATTTATAAAACAAAACAACCGAATGATGTGGTTATTAAAACTTCTATGTAACTAGCTTTTCCATTACACAGGGTTATGACAGGAAAATTGATTAATCTGTTAATGATATGTTTAGAATTAATGCCATATGAAATACTGCTGACTGTAAGTTAAACATCAATCAATCTCTAAAACTTCAATTGTAGTTCGACTTATCTATATTATTTATATATGTTTTTATACCTTGTACCAAAATAACAATACAACGTTTAAAAAACATTCGTCAGGATGGATGACTTTTTTCCTTTCGTTCTATCGTGTTCTATTTCAATCAACCCTGGATCAATATATTATTTCCTACACTGTTTTTTTTGTTACCATAGTTTTGTAATATAATAGCATTGTGCTCCACATCCTTATGTTTATAACACACGTCATATATTTTGAGAACAGACATGAAACAATTTACAACGAATGCACAAAAATTACGATATTATTTATCAAATAAATATTTTAATAAGCAACAAACTATTCTAAAATACATGATGTCGTTAATTTTTCATTTATACCTTTCTGACTGATAAAAATTAAAACATTATGAAAGGTTGTTAATTGCTTTCTGACACACTATACACCGATATGACCAAAGGATAATCACGACTTTATGTCTCTTATTTCAAATTTCGAAATCAAAAGATTATTCCAGACCTGCACGAAACTGAGCTTAAGATGTAACGACGTTTAAAGGGGCACGCATATTTTGTTAATATTTTTACTATCGTTAATATTAATCAACTATATATACAGTTAAACGTTATAAAATGGAGAAAAAATACCTAAGAATTCTAGTTCTACTAATTAAATTGTTGCAAACAAAACTGTTGAATATCGCATTCTAAACAACAACTTAAAAAGCAAAAACAGTTCCAAGTATTCATTGTCCTTGAACGTGACACCTTCTTTGTATGCTACTGACCAATAGAGTTTAAGCATGATGTTTAGATTTAGTAACAACTTCAAAGTCCCCTTTTAAATTTCTAGGAAACGTTCTTTGTTATGAGATCGCGTTTGCTGTAAAAGTCTATTGACCCTAATCTGTTGGCAGTACGATAGATAAGAACATTTTATAAATGCCTTCCTTATATGTTACAATTATTAACATAACTTTTAATGATAAATCCATATGAAGTTATTCTATTCTAACAACGTTTAACGAGCAAGGAGTGTGACATTTAAGGTAGTTGGCGTTTCTATGACTCATCAGTAGTGCGCGAGAAACCAACATAATTAGTTATCACATATTGAATTATTTGAAGATACAAGTTATTTCAAGAATTCATCATAAACTATTGCTTGTTAAGTAATTTTTTTTAGTTGCAGAGGATTTTTGTTCGCATGAAGTTTTTGGCAAATAAACAAAATATCGACTAAAACTCTCTGTAGCTAATAATAGTCTAGAACTAATGATTTACCAGATGCATGCGGGTACATGTGTGGTTACGTGCAGTATACATTTGAAACTGGTATACTCTTTTTATCCACAAAATATATGATTGGTGTAAAAAAAGCCCTTTAATAATTGCTAGTAGTTCCTTAATAGAGTTGATTAACTGAAAATTATGAATATATTAGTGAGCTAACATTAATTCACATCGCTGCATGTATATGTAAAACCGATTATTACAATACGACTCTAAACAATAACGTTGGACTATATTAATTGCAACAGGAAATATTTTAAATTCTAGTTTAATGTTTTAACACGAAAAAAATTTTTATGTTATCGTTGTCCTTGACCGATTTATTCTTTCGTCGAAAAAGCTACTGAAAACCCAAATCACACAATTACATGTAATTTATATTTCATCGTTCACCGAGTTTGATCTGTACGTTTATATTTAATAAAACCTTCACAGTGGGCTTTTAAATGTTTATTATTTCTATGTTTATTTTAGTAACTTCAAACCTGCAATAGATTTGCTCTATTTGCATCATTTCAAAACGTTATTGGCATTTCCTTTTCTTATCTGAACTGAACAAGTTTAAATACAAATATTTAAAACAAATGCACATAAATTGCGATTTTAATACAATACCGAATATTTTGATTAGCAACAAACTATTCTGAAATACATGATGTCGTTAATTTTTCATTTATGACATTCTGACTGATAAAATAAAAGGTATTTCGAAAATACTTAATTGGTATTTATTGTTGTTTGCACGCTGACAAACTATTCATCAATATGACCAGCGGGTAATCACGACTATATGAAAATCAAAATATTATTCCGGTCCTACACGAAACTGTGCAGCTTAAGATGTAAAGTCTTTTAAAGTAGCGGACATATTTCTTAATATTTTAAATATCGTTAATATTAACTATATATACAGTTGAACGTAATTACATGAGGAAAAATGTTTGAGAAATCTGGTTCTACAAATTGTAACATGTTGCAAACAAAACTGTTGGATATCGCATTCTAAACAAATATTTTAAAAGACAAAACAGTTCACACTATTCGTTGTCGTTGATCGAATCACCTTCTTTGTATTCTTTCGTCGAAAATTTCTCAGTTGAACAGAAAAACCTTACCATACAATACAAATACATAAATTATTTCCCGAGATTAAGCATTTTGTTTATATTAAGTAATAACTTTCAATTTCTTGGAAACGTTCTTTATTATGAGATCGCGTTTGCTATAAAAGTATATTGACCCTAATATGTTGGCTACACGATAGATTAGCAAACTTTGTAAATGCCTTCTTAATTTGTAACAATTAATAATATAGCAGTAAATAATAAACCCATATGAAGTTATTTTAATCTAAATTTTTTAAAGCGCAAGGGGTATCACACTTTTTAAAGATTAAATATGGTTGGCGATTCTATGACGCATCAGAAGTGCGCTGGGAAGCTACATAATTTGTTATGACAAATTTTTTGACAATAAAACATTATTTTCAACAATTGATCATACACAATTGTTTTTTAAGTAATATTTTCACTAAGAGCGGAATTTTGTGTACATGATTGTTTTGCTTTGTGCAAATACATAAATATCAATTTAACTATATGCAGCTTATAATGGTCTAGAATTAGTGGTTTACCAGATGTGTGCAGGTGCATCTGTGAGTATGTATATTTTAAGCCAGTTTACTCTCTGTGTCCACAAAATAAATGATTGGTTGTGCAAATCAGTTTAAATTACTTAGAATTTCCATAATGATGATGATATATTGAGAGCAATGAATATTATATCATGCTAACATTAATTCGAATCACTGCAGGTATAACTGATTATTTCAATGTACTGTAAAAATTATTCGACGCTGACTGTTGCTGTTAAACAGAGTATGATCGTCAAAATTGGTCTGAAATTATATTAAATTTGGATTAAAGACTAAACTTAAAAACAAAAAGAACTATCATTAAGCATGCAGACTGAAATCGACTTTATGAACTGAAAGTAGGTGTTACGACCTTTAATTTTTTTTTTTTTGGAATTTCCAGAAATCACGTAAAAAACATGACAGGTGTTGGTTATAATGCAGCCAAAGCAGCATATTACACTTGTTTTCAGGAGGGTTATTCTCTTTCCAGGTAATGGATTAAGATGTAACTAGTAAATTATCCTGACTTAAATAATTTCGTTTTTTCAGATCATTTTGTTCGTTTAGCATCATTCAAAAACGTTGTTGACCTTTATATTTTTTCTGTGAATCGAACATTTTAAAATACTAAGATTGAAAACAATTGCGCAAAGATTGTGATTTGAATAGCGAATTAGTATATTAAGAAGAAAACACAGGTATTCTTTCTTGTACGCTGACGGTGACAAACATTACATCCATATGACCCATGGATAAGCGAGGGTGTATTTCTTTAATTTAATAATTCAACAACACAAGCAAAATAATGTTTTTAATTTAAACGGATCTGAGCAAGTATAATGAAATTTAAAGCGACATTCATCTTTTGTTAATATTTTATTTGTTAATATAAACTAGACTTGGTTGAACTGTATTAATCGGAGAAGATCATATTTAACAATCTAGTTCAACTTTCTACGGTACGCAAAAACACTTCCAAGTATTCGTAGTCCTTGTCCGATATATACTTTCGTAGAAAAGCTTATCGTTATATTGAAAAGTAAATCACACGATTACAAAATATTTATTTCATCGTTCACCGAGTTCAAAAATAATGTTTATATTAAGTAAGAACTATAAAGTCATATTTAAATATTTATAGCTTCTAGTTTGACTTCTTTAACTGAAGTACTCAATTGCATTTTGTTCGATTTACATTTTGTTTAAAGTTGCTGACCTCTTTCCTTCTATGAACTACACATGATGGAATAACATGATATAAAACGAATGCACAAAGATAGTCAAATACAGTAGCTAATGAATATTTAATAAGCCGCAAAACATTTATGACTAAACTACTATGAAAAGAATTTTTATTGTTGCTCGCACGCTAACAGCCTATACATCAATATAACCCAAGGATATCACGACCTTATTTTTTTATTTCAAAATTAAAAATAAAAAGATTATTCCAGACTTACACACATCTATGCACCTAAAGACGAAATGACTTTAAAAGGAACACATATTTTAATATTTTGAAAATAGATTTCGTGGAAATATCTTAATTGCTGAAGTAAACATTTACAAGTGTAATTGAACATTCTTAAACAAACACATTTCTAAGTATTCGTGTTCCGTGACCGATGCATACTTTAAAATAAATGCAAACAGATTGCGATTTTAATACAGGAGCGAAACAATATTTAAATAAGCAAAAAACTTCAGTTGGATGAAATACATGTGGTAACTTTTTCATTTACACCTTTCTGACTGATCAAATGTAAGCTGCTATGATAAGATTATATATTGCTGTTAGCACGCTCACAGACTAAACATCGATACGATTCAAGGATATATTTGAAAAAAATTCAAATCAGAAGATTATATCTATATATAAAGTTGAACTAAATAGAGAAAAATATTTTAGAGAACTATTTCTACTTATCACACTGTTGCAATGTGTGTGATAAATACAGTATTTTGAACAACTATTTAAAACACAAACATGACAAACAAGTTCTAAGTTTTCGTTGTCCTTCATAGTTAAACATTCTCTAAATGGTTTCGTCGAATAGGTAGGTATCAGTTACACAAACAAAAAATTATCACACGGATGTATCAATTATATAAGTCATTTTTTCCCCAGTTTAAGCATGATTTTTCGTCGACTTTTTTGTTATGAAACGTGAAGAAACTTTCTTTGTTATAAGATCTAGTTTTCTGTAAATGTCTATGATAAAAATCTGTTGGCAATATGACAGATAAACAAAATGCATAGAAGCCTAATTTGTATGTAACAATTAATAATAAAGTTGTAAATAAATCAATCATATATAGTTATTTTGATCGATTTAATTAAAAGATGGTTGCTTTGAGTTCAGCGAGCAGTATACCAGCTATATTTTGAACGACAATAAGTTAATAAACACATCAATGGTTCAGGAATCAATTTGGCCTAAATTTTGATCGCCACGGAATAAGCTTTTAAGTTGGGACAAATAATTTTAGCATTTTGCAGCTGGTAAAATGCACTTATTCAGCTACCATCAGAATTTGTTTGTTCATATTGATAACGTGACTTTTTTACACATATGCATTTAGCCGTAAGTGTAAGATTTTGAACTATTTTTGTGACGGAATGCCTTTTAAAGGGATCCACATCTTTTGTTAAAAATAGTTAATATTAATTAGATATATATAAAGTTGAACTTTATGAAATAGAGACAAACTATTTTAGAGATCTAGTTCTAGTTCATCCTCACAAGTCAGGGTTTCTATGTCCACATGTGTCAACGAAACCCCGACAAACTTATCGAGGAAATTCCCGGGCTGGAAGTCACTTATTTGATTTGCTACATCATACCTTGATGTAGCCAATCAAAAGCTCGCTTTCTTTTACGGCTTGGTTAGGGGATATCCCATGTCAATTGCAAATAAACCAAACGGATGTGTTGCATACACCATGTGAATGTCAGTGTATTTTGTACAGTAGTGTTAATAGTTTGTTATTACCGCGTTATTTATTAGTTGCGTTACGTTTTCTCTCCATTCAAGAATGAGCAAGAATGACTACTGCCAAACAATTGTATCTTTTAAGCAATTTCATTAGTTGATATTTTGAAGGTTTGAGGTAATATGAAAATCTTCAAGCCCGGGAATTTCTTACCTAAGTTTGTCAGGGTTTCGTGGACACATGTGAACACAGAAACCCTGACTTGTGAGGATGGTTCTAGTTATCACTCTGTTGAAAACAAATCAGATTATGTTGAATTTCATATTCTAAACAACAACTGGTATAATGCACTTATTCTTTTTTGAAATTTCACAATTTAAAAAAAAACTATATTTGCCATACAGAATTGGATCCAATGTATGACCTTAAAGTAGGTCTTTCGACGTTTATACTTGTGTTTTCCAGTATGCCGAATTCAAATTAAAAAACAAGAGAACATGATTGGTAATAATAAAGTTTGAGAAGCAATTGTAATTTATATGCATGAACAAAGATAAAATAAAGCGCCTCTTTAAAATATTTAATTTATCATTTAATTTATGATAGCAATCATATAATTCCGATATTAAATTGTAACTTTTTAACATGGAAAATTAACACCTTGTATCTTCCTTCAATGACCGAAAGTCAATGTTTCTTCAAAATCTTCAGAAACATATGATATCTACATTTAATAAAAACACAATTGGAACATGAAAAACACTAAAACAATCAATTAAAATGGATATGGAGCTAAAGAACCACAAAAATTATATATTACCTGTACAAATAAATTACCAATCTAAGACATTTTCAGATGGTTGTTCCCAAGTTCCGATATGTTCATGAAATTTTATTCTTCGTTGGAAAGCCTCCAATAAAACCACGAATACAAAGTATTTCATAAGTATATAATAATATAGTAATGTGTAAGATTACAAAGCCCTTACTTTGACACCTTTGCAGCTACCATGAAACCCTAGCTATGGAAACGCAAACATTATGAAAATTAGTCTACCAGATGGAGCAAAAGTACGTATGTTTTAGGAAGCAGGTAATTGCCCGCCCATCCGACAACTGCCCCTTAGGACAATTGCACATTTGTTTGTGCAAAGTATAGTCAACAAATTTATATTTACATATAAAAGTGAAGCAAATGAACAACTTTTCACAGTGAGCACATGCAATCATGCTTTAGTGATTTAATTAAAGTACTTATCATTGAATGGTTTTTTTGCCTGTTTTTTTACGTGAAGCGAACAGAATTTCAACTATATTCTGGACGATATCAAGTCAACAAAAATTAATCAAGGCGATACAGGGGTGGACCATAAAGAACACGAACTTTCCCTTGAAACGCATGGCGTATCGGGTAGCGACGGAAAATTTAGCCTTCTGTAGCGGCTACAACGAGTCTATTCTTTTCGGAAATCTACATAAGAGATCTTCAGCAAGGAGCGTGGCTTTCTCCTTAAACGTCAGCCAATATGATCGCATACAGGCTGTCCGTATTATGGCCTGACACTACAAAGACTTTTCCTATTCGCCACTCTTTTAACATTATATGTCATTAGTGAATTGTCAAGAGGTAATTGTCCATCTTGCTAGTGTGTGGGGAGGGGGAATTGTCCAAGGGCAGCTATCGGGGGGCAATTTTCCTAGGCAGTGTGCGGTAGCTTATGTTGGAACATGCTTTGTTTGTGCTTAGTAGTGTTTTATGTAATGCCAGTCACAGTGTTTATATGTAGTGCCAATCAGTTATTCTACCTGCTCTTGATAATTGCGATTACGTTAATAAATTTGTATGTATGTAAGCTGTAATTGTGTTAAATAAAGTGAGGGTAACAACTTAAACTGTCATCCTGGCTCAACTGGTAGCGTGTTTGATAATGTCACACTTTTTATTTAAAGCTAACTGTGAAGGTTGGGTCAAGTGTGCAATTGTAAATGACTTGTTTTTCATAATCACACACGCGTTTTGTTAACATCGATTAAGCTGTAGAATTTTCTGTTAAAATGCGTGCAAATATTTATATACAGATGTTTCAATTTCCTTGCAGAAAAAGAATCAGTATCAACACACCAAAATCAGTTAGAATGTTCAAACATTCAGTTTAAAAAGTGATATGTAAGATTAGTACGTTTCGTAAAAACAATATCAACTTCGACTTTGTACAATGTATTTTTCGCAGGGTAATTATCTGAATTATCACCCTACGAGAGCTTATGTTGTTATTATTTTTACCATGCCGAAATTAAAGCAATCTTTTTTCATTTGTGATGAACATGTGTTCGGATAACTTTTAACATTGTCTTTACAAAGATTGTCTCCAGTCAACTGTAACAGAGACTTCATCATGTCCAGATTAGTAGCTATCATTTTGGACATTGGCAAATAAAGATTGTTCAAACCGGTTAACACACACAAAGATGAAGAAGAGTATCGTCCCTTTCTTTCTTTACTGTTTGCTAACAAAGGCATAGATGCTATCAATCTTGGTAATATCTTGCATCATAAGTCTGTGACTTCCAAAATTAAACCATGCGTAGAAAACGAATCCGTTCCTATTATATTTTACATCTATACTACCCCACTTGCACCTAGAATTTTCCATCACAAACGTGTAATGCAGGATTTTGTTATCATCGACTTCAACTTCAAATCACCGGACTGCTCTCGTCACAATTCCCTAATCGTATATAGGCCTTTAGGTCACCTGTTACTGGAGATCTTAACATTGTTAACATTGAAAGACTCCGTAATATTTTGTCCACAAGACCAAATACCATTAACCTAAAACCATCAACTTGATTAATTGATTGTTGTTTTACGTCCAACAAGCAATATTTCAGTTATATTCAGGACGTGAAAATTTGAACTTAATTAATTTAATTAATTAAAGAATATCTATCATTTCTAAAACGTGTTCTCATACAATATTATTAGCATGTATTAATAAAAAAAGAAAACCAAAACAAAATAAAGTATTCAATATCACAATTTAAAATCCAATTACATTTTCCGTATAAATTAATTGCCTTTAAAAAATGTAAAATTGTGTCGCCAGCGACAGTTGTAAATAAATTTTATAAGAATTAACAGTATAAAAACGTTCCAATATGTGTGCCACGTTAACACATTCCATCAAGACATGCTTGATGGTATATGGTCAATTGCATGGCACACACTCGGGTTTTGGTTCAATGTTTAAAATATAATTATGTGTCGTCCTGCGACCTCTACAAGATTTTAAATTAAGCATGTGCAGAAATGGTTGGATCTCATGAAGTTTATTATGAACTTCGAGATCCCAACTACCCTGCCATAGATTAGAATTGTATTTAAAAATGTATTATGGCTGGGAATCCAGATAATACGACCTCTTTAACCAATATTCTCAAGGATTTGTAAATTTGGATGATTTTAAAAATAAATGGATTTTTAATTTTACAATTTTCGATTGCAAGAAGACATGATAATAAATTAGAGCAGATAACAAATTTACTTTCAACTGACGATGCAACATTGTTAGTGCCAAAAGAATACCTTGTGACTCTGCACTGAATACAGATTATGCGGATGGAAGACAGCGAGTTTCAACATGCTTTCCGAAAACACCGGGTGATGCAACTTTATCAACGTCTTTCGATCCATCTGCATATATTGGCTATGATCAGAATATTAAAATTGTATTTCTGCAAAGTGTTGCTGAATAATTAAAGGGTTTGTTTCGAATTGTTTATACATTCTCAAATCGCAAACAAATACAGGTTTGGGGTTCAACCAAGGAGGATTATGTGGAATTTCGACAGTAGCTATTTTATTTAAATTATGCCAGATTTTTCAAAATCAGATTTAATTCTTAGGCCAAAAGGTTGAATTGTATTTGGATGTTCGGTAAAGAGGTTTGAAAACACAGTCATCAGCAGGATTGCCAGGATAAGCCTTTAACTTGGTTGCGTATTGCAAACCGAGCTTAACGCTTCTTTGATATAAAGAAGGCTCGTTTGCTGTAACATATAAACTTTCGACAGGCGGGGTTCTAAAAGCTCCAAGGCATAGGCACAATCCTTGATTTTTACATATGACACGAGAAAAGAACCATAAATAAAACAACCATAATCCAATTTAGATCGAACCGGCGATCTTTATACAAGTAAAACATTGCACTCAGCACCCCAGGCGGTGCTGGATACAACTTTTAAAATATCGCCTTTAAGCATTTATTTTTTTTACATTTTGATACGGGGTACAAAAGGATAGCCTTGAATCAAATATGAGACCAAGAAAAGTACTTTCTTGTACAATTTTAATAGGATTATTATATAATGTTAATTACAGATCGGGGTCTATCTTCCGTTTATTACAAACATGCATTCCAACAGTTTTGGCAGTGGAAAATTAAAAACCATTCTTCATTGTTCATTTCATTATTCTGTACACCTCGCCATAAGTCAAGCAACATCTTATTTGTTCTCGGTTTTCATTTAAGATTTTATATATTTTAATATTTTTTAAAGGTATGACAATTTATTGAACATTGATAACAAATGAAACATACAAACATGTTTACAGTCGGTTTACAGGTTGTTTGATGAAAAACTGTTCAAAGCGAAGATATCAAAAAACATTGCAAATATAACTTCCATTAGTCAAAAAATTGATTGCATACTTCTATTTCATGAACTTAAAGTAAACACCTTATCACAGGTCACCGTTAAGGAAAAGAAAAGTCACTTTGAAATGTGTTAAACGCAAAAATACTCAGTAATTAGTGTAACCATCACGCTACCGGTACAGTTAATTAACTCTCCTCCTCATGCTGTTGACTACACGACGAAGTATAGCATGTGGTAAATTCTGCCATTCATTTGAATGGTAAAACACACAGTTATTAGACATTTAGACAAGCTCTGTTATTTTTACGGCCAATGATATCCCACAAATGTTCAATTGGATTCATATCCTGTGACATGGATGACCATGGAAGATGCTCAATAGCTTCCCTTTCGATATCACACACAATTGCAGGTCGGTGAGGTATTGCGTTGTCATCCATAAAGATGGATCTGTTACTATGTGCACTATTGTCAAAATGTGGCACAATTATAGTGTAAATGATGTCATTTCAATATTTATGCCCTGTCATTGTCCCATCAGCCACATACATATTCAGTTTACAGTCGTATTAAAAGCCTCCAAACACTGTAACACTACAACCGTCAAACGCTGAAGTGCCTAGGATGTTGGTCTGGTTGTAAGCAGCGCTTCGTTGTCTCTGTCCATACAATATTTTATACTTATTTACCTGTGAATATAATTACATGCAGCTATATTATTATAACATTTTTATGCCAACGAATTGAACTTTATTATCTTATTATATTTTAAGATATATTTTCTATGTGTCATGTATATATTTTTTCTTTAAGAGGAGGTTATTAACCTCTTTTTAGACTATATTTTGTTATGCTCGATTCATTTATGTTCTGTATTGTACAGGGGATTATTTACCCCTTTTCAAACAGATATTTTGTGTACATATTATTATTGTTTTTAACTTTAATGTGCAATGTATATATGTTAGTTTGTATTTTTTATCTCTATTATTTTGAGTAAAAATTTTTCGCAAATTCAGCCTAGTCTTGTTTTATCTTATACCGTATATGTTTATGAAATGAGGAAGGCATAAATATGGTTATAACTGGCGTCATTCAATCAAATGCACACATTTGACTTATATTAAACATACAAATTCAGCTGAAAATTAACAAAAAAATACAACGATAGATGTGGTACCCACTTTCATCATAGCTCCTCTTAAACGCGTCCAACGTTTGGGTTACTGATAGAATGTGATATGGACCTGTAATTTTGGAAACATTAAAACGTTTTCCCACCTAAAAACGGTTTTTTCTTTTTATATTTTTGAAATAAAATAAAATAACAGATCATTTAATTTTAGTTGTTATTTAAACATAAAAGTTGGCTATGGTATAATCAACCGAATTGTAAGCTTTTACGTATTGTAAGCCCCACCTCTCGCCGTAATTCAAAATACTAAATAAACTACATACATCGTTTAGACAGGCCGATAATGTCACATCCATTTCAAATTCGATTGGTTCAATTATGTTACAAACATATTATGTTACAAACATAAATACCACGCCTTTACCAGTTAACCTATTTAAACAACGCGTATCGTTTGTTTCCATACGTTAACTAGTAAAAGACATTCTGTATGTATAACTTGTAATACACAAATTAAAACGTTTATTGATTGTTAATTGAACTATCAAACTGGATAAGGTGACTTTGTATCAACAGAAATAATCTTTTATTGAAAGTCGGGGAGACGTGTCTGTGCCAGCTTGATCACATTACAGAAAAATAAGGTAAATACACAAAAGTTTATTATTCGACCTAAATAACTGCAGTAGTTTTCAAATATGTGTTTGTATCAATATTTACAGAAACAATCCCGTAGAAAATGTTCTTCAAAATGTTTCAAAAATCGCAAAATTTCAAAATTTCAACCAACATGTCATTTACAAACTACTTTTAAAGATTTTTCATCCAACATTGATTTAAACAGGTTTATGTGCATGAACACAGGCTGTTTCCCTCTAAGAACCTGCAATATTCCCTATCAATCTTCTGTATTATTTTAAAACAATGTGTTGAATGTCAATGCCAGTTTTAACACGTAACTTTTTATAGGGTCAAGGGGCGTGAATATTTTCCTGTCTACAATTCTTTGTAATTAGTTTTTGATCGGATTTTTTTCTTAATTAAACTAGGTTGTGAAAGGACCAGATTTACTGTTAACTTTTTCATTCTTCAGTAAATAAGGGTGGCCTAGTGGTGAAGGTAAATCATCTACTATTGATCATGTGCTCTGTCAACACTGAGATTGCGTTTCGAGCCTCACTGCGGGCAGGGTGCCTTTTGACTCCAATCTTAATTGACCACGATTGCCAGTTTTACTGCCAAAGGTCGGGTGTTTTCCTCCCTAGATGAAAGCTGGACGCCATGATATAACAGAAAAATTGCTGAAAATGGCGTTAAACAATATTCAAACAATCAAACATATCAACACATTTATTCCTGAATCAAATAACAATTTAAATTACTCTATATACTCCAGATCTGGATTATAATTAAGCCACTCTACCACATATAATAAACAGGCACGAATTTGCTGGTAATAACTTTTTGGATCTTGTATAAGTATATTGCGTGTATAAAAAAACTTTTTGCTTACTTTCAGCGGGATTCGAACTCACACCGTTGTGACACTGTGGCACCTAGTCGCCTGCACTATGTCCAGCGGTCTAGACCCCTCGGCTAAATCCGCTATATAAAAAATCTAGATCCATTAACCGTGGTGAATCGCAGACATGGACATAGTACATGTGTACTAGCTGTGACGATGGAATTTTTGTAACCAATGATTGCTCAAATATTTCAACAAAATGTTATCAACATTACCTAGGTGATGGGCGTACTGAATTAATCACCTTGGTAATTTTGATTTGTTGGCATATATATATTCGTTTAAAAGTTGTACAACAACATCTAGATTCATAATTCAAGCGAAGACAAAGTTTTACACTTTAAAAATTGTACAAATATTTCGCCTGACCAACAGGTTTCGTCAGTGTTTTTACAACGAATGACAATAACAGGTAAAAAATTTGTGTCATCATACGTATATAATGTATACGATTTCTTCTTATTACCGAAAAAGTTTTTTTGTAAGTACTATTACACATATGTACACGTGTATTAGTAGTAACAATATTGATAATGTTACAATCAATATATATACAAAAAGCAATTTTAGAATAAATAAAACGACTCGTAATTCTACATGACTATTCAGAGACCAAGGATGTGTCTGGTCTACGCTCCTATACTTTTTCATTTATTCCCTTCGGAAATGATGTTCCAAATGGTTGTATCCAAAAAAATTTCATTTTCTTTTCTCTGTTTGTAAGAACACCTTGGGTTATGGTATATTAGGGTCGCTCTAAGTTTATTAAAATTTTCAGTTATTGCAGTGCCGTGCGTACGTAGATACCTATTTAAGGTTAAGTTGGGTTTGCATCTTGTGCCGCTTCTGTGCCCATTCATCAATTTTCTGAACCTTTGCACAGACCCACCAACATACTGGAGATTGCATATACAACACTGTAACATGTATATGATGTTCTCACATTTGCAATTTAAATTGACATGGATGTCAAATTTTTTTCCATTTGATGTGGTGGTGAATTATTGGGTGTGTTGTATGTGATGACATGTCATACAACGACCGTCACCAAAAATGCAACATTGCTCCGATTGGCGGCTACGTGACGACATTTCTGCTCTGAGTAACTGATCATTTTAAAAGGCCATTACAGGAGGTTCTGGATATACTTTTGAAAGTTGATGATGTTTTTCCATTGTTGTCCAGCGTTCACGGACAGTACGTGCGATATCTTTAAAAGCTGGATGGTAAGTAAGGACAAACTGTATACTGTTGTTAGTTTTCTTTTCCCTATACAGCAAAAGCTGGTCACTATGTTGTTGGCTCTTTAAAAACCTTTTGATATGTTCTTGTTATTGTATCCTCTCTGCTTTAGATGGCATCGAAGCTCTCCAAGACGCTGTAGGTTTAGATTCCGTAGAACAGGTGCGTTTAACTCGCAGAGCTTGCCTGAAAGGAATACTTTTGCTGCAATGTTTAGGATGCCGCTGTTTGGTGAGAGGTACGGATGTTTATCTGTGGGTTTACAGTAAAGATCCGTTGACATAATTCCATCTATTACGGTGGTAGTGGTATCTTATAAAGGATATTTTAGTTTGGTAATTTGATAGATGGATGTATGCTGTTACAGAGTTTAAAGAACTGCTGTAGGTTTTCCTCGCTTTCAATGCATTTCATGCCAACATCATCAATGAACCTAAACCATGAGAGTGGATGGTGAAGAGAAGAGTTTAGAAGTTTTTCTCGAGTTTTCCCATAATGATGTTAGCATATGATGGTGACATTTTAGTTCCAATGGCTGTGCCGTTAATTTGTAAATAGTGTTCGCCATTAAATGTAAAGTTGTTATGTTTCAATACAAGTTCGAGTGGTTTCATTTGGCCCTCAGTGGGGGTTTCTTTGATGTCGCGCTGTTCCCAGACCTCCTTGCATGCTGCTATGCCGTCGTCGTGTGGTATATTGGTATACAATGATGTTACATCCATGGAGACAATGATTGTGTCCGTTGGGAGTGGATTCATGGATTCCATTTTACGCAGGTAATCCGTTGTCTTTAATGTAAGATGGTAGTTTCCACGTGCGGTCTTAAGTGAAAGTCTATAAACTCTGAAATTTTTTCTGTAGGATGTCCGTTAGCAGAAACTATCGGTCTAGAGGTGTTATTCTCCTTATAGATATGGATATATATACCTTTAACTCGTGCGTTTTTTATCAAAGGTTCTAACGTCTTAAAAGTGCCTTATTTCTGATGTGGTGTATCTTAAAAATCATATACCAGATATAAAAAACACTCTATAACTAAATAAGTGAAAGTCTATAAACTCTGAAATTTTTTCTGTGGGATGTCCGTTAGCAGAAACTATTGGTCTAGAGGTGTTATTCTCCTTATAGATAAGGATATATATATATGAACGCATGCGTTTTTTATCAAAGGTTCTAACGTCTAAAAAGTGCCTTATTTCTGATGTGGTGTATCTTAAAAATCATATACCAGATATAAAAAACACTCTATAACTATATAAGTGAAAGTCTATAAACTCTGAAATTTTTTCTGTAAGATGTCCGTTAGCAGAAACTATGGGGCTAGAGGTGTTATTCTCCTTATAGATATGGATATATATACCTTGAACGCATGCGTATTTTATCAAAGGTTCTAACGTCTAAAAAGTGCCTTATTTCTGATGTGGTGTATCTTAAAAATCATATACCAGATATTAAAAACACTCTATAACTATATTTTTATTTACTGTGAATTCCTTATTATTCGTGGTTTCTGTGGGTAGGCTTGATCCACGATTTTAAGAATCCAACGAAATATTAACTCTTTTATATTATTATGGATGCGAGCTACGTTTTACAATGTGGACCGATGCTCTATGTCATTGAAGTGTATGTTCAATAGGTTGCAAGCTAAGGGAACAGCCAATCTATGATTAATCTAACAGATAAATACCTTGGATTTCAAAGTCAATCATTGAAAATATCTCAGATACGTTTTGTCATGTTTATTTGGCGAAATTCAAATGATTTCATTTTTGTGGAATTTAGTTATACTTCCGGTTTATTCAAATGTTTTTGTAAAGTGTTCATTGTATGTGTACAGAAGTGTTATAATGTATCTTGTACGTTCACATGTTCTTTTCTTATCAAAATAATTGAAACAATTTTATACTGATAAAAATAATCAATCTCTTTTTCCTATCAAATTTATAATCATGTCCAGTCAAAGCCCAACTGAAGCTATAAAACTTCACTACCGTTATATAAACACCCATAGGGTAGTTTCAAACAAAATTAATCCCTTCGATCACCACAAATCAATTAAAAGTCTAGCCAGGTGTTTTTTAAAAGGTGTTAAGATCATAAAATTAATCAAATCAAATAAGGATTAATAAATATTGACCTTGAAAAAAAAAGTTTTTTTATAGTTTTAAAGCTTGAAGATGAAAAGATTACAAAAATGAGACCTACCTTTACAGCTTAATGAAGTAAAACAGCTCGCTAACTCATTATTTGATGATTATGACATAATTATAAAGGAATTTTCTGGCTTATGTTTATTAAAGTAAAAATAAATATGTCTTGATCATCTTTATTAGGTTGTGAAAATCGATATCTTTATTAAATGAACACTTTCATGTGCCGACTCTAAACGAGTACAGCCCAATACCTAAAAAAAAATTGTCTTCAAAATTACAAATCCACAAATTTACGAATCCACGAACTTGCAATTTTGGTTAAAACCACGAAATTTTATATTCACGAATTTAAGTACTTTCACAGTATTAATTACTTGTTTTGCAGAAGGACGAAAATGGCCGAAACTGAAAGATTACATTGCGAGCCCTGCATGCATGAATATGTTACTAATTCGGCGAGCAAGTGGTGTACAGACTGTAAAGAAAGGTTATGCGCTGACTGCTGTCGAAGGCACAAAGCTCACAAAATGTCCAAAATCCACCACGTCATACCATTAGAGGAATGCCAACAGTTCGAAAATTTACATGTAAACTTACATTGTCCAGAACACAGTAAACCATTTGAAGCTTACTGTCCAACACACGACAGATTCTGACCTGGACCAAGCCATCGATGAACTTCAAGAAAACATAGAAAAAGGAGTACGACAGCTGCAGCAAAACAAAACAAATCTGGAGGAGCAGGAATATATCACGAAGAAATCCATCGCAGCAAAGAGAGCGGAATTAAATAAGCACTTAGATCGCCTAGAGGAGAAATTAAAACTAAAATCCAAGTCAGAAAAGGCTGTAAAAGAAATTTCCTTGTTGACGACCAAACTCGAAACGCAGCGCCAAAAGATTTCGACTTTAAAAGACACTGCACAACACATGAAACAAGTTTCATCAAATTTGCAAGTGTTTGTTGGAATTCGAAGTGTTCTGAAAACTGTCTTCGATGAAATAAATGGAGTCAAATCCCTTGTGGACAGTATCAAACAGCTGGATATAGCATTTCAGATTAACCCTAAATTTGACACATTCATCGAAACATTCGACACTTTGGGAGAAATACAAATAACGTCTAAAGAAGAAGTAGTTCAATATGTTGAGCGACAGCTAACACAGGCACAGTATCAGCGTCCAGCAGTCCATAAATTAGACAATCTGCAATTGCAGCTGAGAACAAATATTAAAATGCGAGAAAAGATTTCCGGTGTAACGAGCTGCTTAATATTACCAAATAAGTGTATGATGATTGCGAGTAACAGTAAACCATATATTATTATTCTAAAGGAAGACGGATCACATGATCGTGAAATCAGAGTTAAGTTTGTTCCTTATGACATCACAATAATTGATGACCAGAGGGTTGCAGTTTCGTATGGAGATACATGCATATCCATAGTAAATATTATTCATCCGCGTACAAATCAAACTCTGGAGAATTTATGTAAACATGGGATCTGGGGCATCACATACAACGATGGTAAATTATATGCCGTGGTCATGGACGAAGGAATCAAGGTAATAGATCTAGATGGGAAAATTATCAAAACAATACTTAAATATAAAAATGGAGGAGCTATGTTCAAGGTTACAACACAGAAAGACAAGATTTACTATTCTGACAATAACGGGAGTGTATACTGTGTAGATATGAAAGGTACGAAAATCTGGACTTATCATGAATATCAATTATCGCCTGATCCAGCCATAGCTGTTGATAGCTATGGTATAACATTTGCAGCTGGAAGTAACAACAATCTACTTCTGGCCATTTCTCCAGATGGTAAGCAACAGAAGGTTCTACTGACCAGTTCTGATGGTCTCCAGAAACCACAGGCTGTGTACTACGACAAAGCCAGTAAACTACTTCTGGTCTGCAATTACGCAAACGAACACGCTGCGTTATATGACGTCATTTACTAACAATTAACTGATTCTGTTGTTAAATCATGACAATGAATTTAAATTTCAGTACAATGTAATTAACATTTTTTTATTTATAACGAGATTTTTTCTGCTTTATATTACTTAAATAGATATGCGCAACATTTTTCTGTATTCCTTTTTTTAAATCAATCTGGAAATTTACAAAGACACGTGTTCACTGTCTACACGGACAATAAATGTTCTTGGACAATAAATATAGACACTAAACAAGACCAATAAATTAAATCAGAGAACACGGACAGTAAATATAGTAAGTGAACAAGGAAAATAATAGTCGGTGAACACGGACAATAAACATGCCCTTTGAACATGGACAATACATAAAGGCAGTGAACACTGACAAAAACATATTCACAGTGAACATGGACAATAAATATAGACAGTGAACATGGACAATAAATGCAGACAGTAAACAATTACACTAAATCTAGACAGTGACGGACAATAAATGTAGACAAGAAACAAGGACATTACATATAGGCAGAAAACACGGACAATAATAAATAGACAATGAACATGGACAATAAATAAAGGCAGTAAACGCGGAAAATAAATAAAGGCTGGGAACGCGGACAGTAAATAAAGGCAGTGGACGCGGACAATAAATATAGACTGCGAACAATGAAAATAAATGTAGCCAGAAAACACGGACAAAAAAGAAGACAGTGATCATGGACAATAAATGTAGACTGCGAAAAAGTACAATAAATGTAAACAGTTAACATGGACAATAAATGTACACAGTGATCATAGACAAGAAATGTAGAGAGAACATGGACAGAAAAGGGTAAGGAGAACACGGACCAAAAAAGAGACAGTGAAAACGAACAATAACTATAGAAAGTGAACAATGACAATAAATGTAGACAGTGAACATGGACAATAATGTAGACAGTGAACATGGGCAGTTTATGTTTACAGTGAACACGGACAATACAAGTATACAGCGAATATGGACAATAAATGTAGGCAGTAAACATGGAAAATACATGTTGACAGTGAGCATGAACATTAATTGTAGACAGTTGGTATGGACAATAAATATAGACAGGAAACACTGGAAATTAATAAAGACAGTGAACACCGGTGGTCAAGGACAATAAATCTAATCATTGAACATGGACAACAAAATGTAGACAGTGAGCACAGGTAATAAATTGACACTTTGAACATAAACAATAAATGTTCACAGTGATCATGAACAAAAAAATAGGCAATGAACACAGACAATTAGTATAGACACTGAACAAGAACAAAAAGAGAACAGAGAATACGGACAGTAAATATACAGACAATAATAGTTTCACCCAGAATATAAACAATAAATTTAGACAGTAAACACGGATAATAAATGTAGACAGTGAACACGGATGATAAATGTAGACAATGAACACGGATGATAAATGTAGACAATGAACACGGACATGGACAATAAATGTAGACAATAATCGCGGAAATTTAATAAAGACAAAGAAGACGGACAGTAAACTCCGAAAATATAAATAGACGGCGATCACGAAAATTAATGAAGACAGTAAACAGGGCAAGCAATTAAACATTTTACACGGAAAATAAAGGTCAATATATGTAGACAGCGAACTCCAAAAATAAATGTAGACAGTTAAGAACAATAAATGTAGGCAGTAAACAAGACAAAGAATTAGACAGTTAACCAGAAAATAAAAGTAGAAGAGGAACACGGACGATAAACGTAGACAGCAAACTCGGACAATAAATGTAGACAGTAAACACGGAAAAAAAATGTAGACAGGGAGCAAGGACAATAAATGTAGACATAGAAAACTACAATGATAAATGTATAGACAGAGAACACGGAAATCAATTTAGACTATGAATAAGGAAAACTGTAGACATTGAAAACGGACAATACATGTTTTATTTTTTGTTTTTGTTTTGTTTTTTGAATAATGTTTTAACGTCACTGTCTGCAATTTTGAAGCTAAATCACGACGTCCAGTGTTTATTGGGCAGGGAGGGGGCGACACTACTGTAATAATGTAATTAATACATTTAAAATTATGGATGAATCGTGAAGGTGTATTTTTCTTATTGTTAACATTGACAAGCAATAGAAATCATTAAAATGATCCCAAAGAAATGTCATAGTAAGATGCGACAATCTGTATAATATATCGCATGCAACTGAATCGAGTGCGCCGTTTGCTCTTAGTCGTACAATATTATGTCAAGCACGAAACATCATAAGCAAGAGAATTAAACTACACAGGGACTTCTAGAATTACTAGCCAATCGGAATAGTTTAAATAGAAAATGAAATAAAAAAAAATGAACTTTTACCAAATTGTACACGTTGTTGATACAATTATTTCTACTTAGTATTTTTTTCATTGCTGTCTTTCATGAGTAGCTGTTATTGATTTGTTGAAAAAATGATTATGTTACTTGCTGAAATAATTTATTCACTTCAAATGTTCGTTTTTATCTTCTAGTTTTTGCTGGAATCAAACTGGGAGGGTTCCCAGTGTTCGACCGACAGAACAGCCCAGCGCGTCCCCAGGTGGCGGATAGGGGAGACCCTCTCGTTGCGATGTTGTCAGGTCATCATATGTACATGTATAGCTTGGCCGCTGACCGTAGTGGGTAACGTGTTTTAAGATTAAACTCCCCTAGCACGAAAAGCCCCCCTTTGGTGGATTTCGAAAAAAGAGTAGGCTCATTGAACGCTGCTATAAAAGGCTAAATTCTACCCAAAACGTCATACTTTTCCAGTGGCACTCTAAATTGTGTTACTTGTGTCCCATCCCACCCTCGTTTCAGTTGATTAATTGTTTGTTAACTTGTTCTTGTTCTGAATATCGCTGAAATACTACTCGCTGTACGTAAAGCAAACATCCAATCAATCAATCTAGTTTTAGCTGGGGAGTAACAGGAGAACCTCCTAAAATACTTTGACCTTTAGTAGTAGTTCATAAGGGTCAAAGTCGAACACAGCGAGATGTCGGGCTCGAACTCACGAGCATTGTGTACTTTATAGCCTGACTATCTACATTTGTGTATTTCGGTATTAATTGGATATCATACAAAATTTTCAAATATATTAAAGGTTTGTATTTATTAAATCAATAGTCCAAGTGTGGTAGTGAAATAGCATAAATAATGTGTTAGAAGTCAAACTAAACGGTATGATATGGAGAAACCATGCTTCAGCGTTACTAACTGGCTGTACATGTAATGGCCCTGGTATTGATTCCAGGTTGGCTGTAAAGGTCCCTAGACCCGAAGGGTCCAGAGCCATTTTTATCGGCACGTGCCGAGTTTAGTATTGTTAATTACCGTTCAACAGTGTAATGTTTTCACTCAAACGAGGATCAAAAACAAACACAACTGCACTAACTATATAAAAGAAAGTTCCTATTTGTTACATTATAAAATTACACAATATTAAAACTTGATCTGGACTAACGTTAAACATCGATTGATGCCGCCCAATGTCTTTAATCAGTGAGGCTGGATTATCTGGAATTAACATAATTAACCACTTGTATCCTTCTTTAAATCGGAAGCGCCCGTGGACATCAACAACTTTATTGTGTTTACTGAACTACCTGATATTATAAACAATAGAAATCAAACATGATTTTATTTTTTTTTAAACATTGTTTTTAAAATAGCTAAACATATTTATACTTACTATAATTCTAAAATAATTTTCGACATAACTTAATAAATAAGCGATGTCATCATATTTTGTTTTACTTTGTTTGCAGAAAATATTATTATAAAAATGTGGACGATAATTAAATTTCCAATATATGATTTTTTGTTCAATTCCGAGACTTATCATAACATTAAGAATATTAATCGACCAGTGTAACATCAATTAAAAAAATAATTACCAGGCGTTAAAACATGTGTAATCGTAAAGTGTGCGAGAGCACAATTTCGAAATAGAGATATTTTTGGGGGTTTAATTCTGAATATTTTCATAAAACAAACTAAAATTTGTTTAATAAATAACTAAATAAATATTAATTAACAATATACTTACCAAGCGTTGTGTTTTTGTCTGATACAACGGAGAAAATGTCTGTTACAGACATTTTGTGACTGATACAACGACAATGGCGTTCTAACAGACGATTTTCAACAGAAAAATGACGGCGACATACCTTTTTTTGACCGATTTGCCGTTGTAACAGACACATTTTTGACTGCGCCAACGGAAAAAATGTCCGTGACGGACAAAGTATGTCTATGACAGGCATAAAATGACTGTCACAGTAAAAAATATTGTCTGACACAACGTTTGCAGTCTTTTACAGACATTTTTGCAGTCATTTGCACTCAATATCAGTGAATAACAGACCAAAAACGACGGCAACTGGTATTTACAGTCATTTTTTTCTGCCAGTATTGCGACCTTAGGTGGGGAAACTGGCAATACTTGTCAATTAGTTTTGGATCCAGTACTCGCTTCCCGCATGGAGACTCAACCCCGCAACCTTTGTGGTGACATACCACTTGATCCAAAGTAGACGAACTACCTTAACTACTCGTCCAATGACGTCCCAAAAGTAAGCTACATGTAGAATAATAAGTTAAGATAGTGAACACGGACATTAAGTGTAGGCTTATTTATTTTTTTTATTATGACGAACATTTTTAATGACTTCACGATTAATGGTAATAATTAATAAATTCAATAGACATATCATTGACAGATAACTAAGAAAACTACTTATGCAGCGGACGCTGTTTAGGCGTATGAATTTTTTTTTTTGCTTTTGGATGCAAGATGTTATCCTATAAACCGGAATTCTAGAATCCGTGATAACGAATCACAATTGATTATCTTGAATTAAAAATTTCGTTATCACGAATTACAATCCCTGATCACGATATCGGGAAATCGTGATCACAAATTCGGAAATTCGTTATAACGAATCAAAATTCGTAATCACTAACAAACATCTAAAATATATTTTAAATGGCTTAAAAACGCTTTTGTGGTTTATTCATGCTCGGTTTACTGAAATTAAAATATCAGTTAAACTTTAGTCTATATCACAAGACTTTAATATAAAAGATAACAAAGTGAAACATCTACAGACAGTTGTATAGACCACACATGTAAAATAAATGTATGCATATAGAATATTTTCGTGTTTACTATTAAGGTCTAGATTTATTTCTGATATATATGTAATAATGATTTTTAAACGTGTTTCGTATTTACTAAACATTACATAATCATTATAGTTTTGAACTGTCATATAATTATTGGATGCCCTTGATTTGGGTGTTCTACCTGTAATCAGCCATGAGGATCCAATAACTTGATGAGTAGTTTGGTGGATGAAACAGACAAAGACCTATACCGACACCAACGACTTTCTTATTTCAATCTTTAACGCAGTAGCACCTACGTATCTGGCAATGGGCTTACAAGTACGTCCTTTTTATAGGAAAAAGTATTCCGCTGCTATAATGCAAGCACGAGGATCTGTAAAGAATCTAAAGTAGTGACAGAATATTTCTTATATGATATAACGAATATTCCCTTAAACGATCTGCAATTTTATTTGTTGGATACACATTTGTGTATTGTCAATATAATAACCTTTTGTCAAACGACTTTGATACTTTGATCTCGTTGATCTTGATACTTCGGGGCCTCGGTGGCCGAGTGGTTAAGGTAGTTCGTCTACTATTGATCACGTGGTCTGTCAACACTGAGATTGCTGGTTCGATCCTCACTGCAGGCATGGTGTACTCGACTCCAAACTTAATATATAGTTTCACAATGTCTTTGTTTCTAAAAATACATCGCTCCTATCAGTTCATAATGAGGCTCAGGGTGTATAGATCTCTATAACTTCTGTAACTGACAATAGCATCGAATGTAAACAAAACACAAACATACGCTCTAGTTCAGTTATGGATCGTGAGATGTGTTAAAAGAAATTTTAAGAGAAAATGGCAGATTTTAGTTGCCAGGTGTTATCATTAAATCAGCTGTAGACGATCGAAAGAATGCAACTCCTGATGACGAGGTCTCGGACATTGTGGACAATTTCAATCCTCTTCTTAGTTTAGATTCCACCAAGGAAATATCATTTAAAGAACTTAATTTAACAGCCAAAGAGCGAGTATGGCATACGAACCTTAGAAAATTTTCGCCGTGCAATATTCATTAGGGTTATGAAATTAATAGGACTAAAAAATATGGTGACTTACTTATGAAAAAAAGGTGATTCCTAAAAAAAGATAAAATCATACAATTTTTTTCTCAAAAAGGTATTGTTACCCCCAACATGTCCGTGTATAATTAAAATTAAACTTATAAAAAATTTTGGAAAACAATAAAATTCATCAAAAGTGTTCTAGCCAAATGGTTAAAAAATGAAAATATGACTTTGAAATATATGAGGAGGAAAGGTGGGGTCATCATCTCGAATTTCCTATCACAATATAAGAAAATCCGGAATTCCCGGTCATACAATCGACATTTTCCCGAATTCCCAAAAAATTCAGAATGTTAATCAATACACAAATGTCCAGATGTTGTCAGTTTGGCCAATATTGAAAAGTAATGTAACTTGAAGTTGTTATACTGATTTGACATAATTTTCATACAATTTTCTTAGCGACGAACAACAAGTTCAGCATTGTCATGGGATAAGCTAGAATGACACTTGTAAACTGTGATAATATCGATGATATTCCCTGGTCTTCGGAATCCCTGCGTACCAATGTAAGGCTTGACCTTTATTAAACCATAAAAGTTAATCCCTGTAACTTTATATCCCGAATTCCCGGCGAAAAAATGTGTTCTTTCCCTGATGTCGCTTACGTTTTAACCCCAAATTCCCGGTCAAATTTTAACCAAATCCCGAATACCCGTTAAAACAAATGCCCAATCCTGGCGTCCCGAAAAAGGTCCTCCCAACCCTGATATAAGGCCACCCACTCGAATTTCGTTTACTCGGCATTGTAAACAACAAATTTAAGGCGAAACTCCTGTTAAAATATATTGCATATATCGTGGCATTTATCATGTTTATTAAAAGTGATTAAACTCAATAATAAATTACAGATGTTTAAACCAAATTAATGTGGTGAAGCGATTATGAAATAATAATAGAAACTTAGACAGTAAAGCAATTTATTAAGATACATTAAAAAAAACTAATTTATACATCTAGACTGGTACACCCTTAGCCTCGATTTCGCTAAACTTCGGTATATTCTGCAATCCTTATCAAATCGGAATAGTTTATATTGACAAGGATTTCCAGTTTTCCTAACGCAGGTCGGGGGTTTTCTCTGGGTACTCTGGCTTCCTCCCCCAATAAAAACTGGACGCCATGATATAGCTGAAAAATTGTTGAAAGTGGCGTTAAACACCATCAAACAAACAAACAAAAATAACTTTGATACTTCTGGTCACTATAACCTGCAAATATTAAAAAAAGTTATAAATGATTACATGTATATAACTATGTCCTTGCACAGATAAATCTAGTGTACCGAACATTAAGTCCTGTACATTTTTTGTTTTAAATTAAAAACTTATTTTAATGAAAACTTCTAGCGCCACATTTTAAATATTGAATTATTTACTTTAACGACTGCATTGTCAACAATCTACGAGTATGTGCTGTCAATATTAGTAGCGATTCTTACAAAAAATATGTAGAAAGCGTTATAAATATAATCTCAATTAAAATTGAAAAAATATAGTTGGTGCCACAAACAAAAACAAAACACATGAAAATACGAAGTATTAACAACTATAGTTTCTTTAGAGTGCTTGTTTGTTTAAATACTGCAATATTTCAATATGTCATGGCATCCATAATGTGTTAGGAGAAGGATTAGCTGGAGAAAACACACGATCTACGGCAGGAAAACGAGCAATCGTAGTCAATTTAAGGATAATTTGTTCCAGCAAAACTAGTTTTGGTTTAGGTTTTAGGTTTTAAAGTTGGTTTCAATGAAGTTTTCTAAACTGGTTTTGGTTTGATGATGAGTACCAAATAATTGGTTTTCGGTTTAATTTTAAGAAATGAATAAAGAAACATTCTCTAGTTAATAGGAAGCAAAGATTACGCATTAATAAATTGTGAAAAAAAAATTCAAGCATTTGTTGTATATGCTTCTAGTCAGATGGCCCACTGAAAATTGTGTTGTACTTTGTTTCCGAAATTGTTAAATGTCAAAAAGTTTGTTTGACAATTTTTATGTTTGTCTTGTATTAGTTTTCCCAGAAAAACAGCAATGCTATGTTCTAGTAAAGATTTATCTTGTTTCTTTGATTTTCAAAATATTTCTTCGTTTATAGCTTTACAACATCTCCACATTGCAACATTAGTGTCGCCATTTTTTAATACTCAAACCTAAAACCTAAACCTCAAACCACCCCTGTGTATGGTTTGGATGGTTTGCGAAACCAGTTTCAATTTGCTTATAACAAACGGCAAACCAGTTTAGGATCGAAAATAGTTTTAAACCGGTTCTCATCAACAAATAGAAAGTTTAGTAAACTGAAACTGGTTTGACCAAACAAATACGCCCCTAGGAAGGAGTCGAGCACACCTTGCCCACAGTAAGGCTCGAATCTGCAACCTAAGTGTTGACAGACACGTGATCAATGCTAGATGACTTCCTCCCTTAACCATTGCGATTAAATTTTGAACGTTTTGGCGGTGATATACTTTGGTTATATGGATGCATGTACGCTTGAGAATTTCAGCTAATCGACGCGGCATCTAAATTAGCATGCATTCTTTTATTTGATGCGCGAATATTTTCTTTTATTATTATTTTTTATTTTTGAAATCACGCTTTGCAATTGTTTAAGCAATTTCGGATACTGAACGTTCATATCAGTACACTAATTAATTGATAGTTTAAGCAAGAATCATTTCAGCTCTTTAATAAATAGTGCAATTAAAATCCGAGGAGCCTCCAACGAGGCGGGCTTTCCATTCCTACGCCATTAGTTTTTTCAATCTTATTAGGATACGTGTAAACAGAAGCATTAAAATATCTGGATGTGTTTATTGTTACAAATTATCATGGTATAAGTATATATGTAAGAGTTTGCATATAAGGAGCGGAAGTATTGTTTCCATACAGACATGGTTATGAAAGCTGATAAAATGTTTACCTGTCCATCATTAGACTTCTGTTACAAAGTTGTGTATTATTATCTTTTGCTGAATTTGCTTCTGTAAATTAAATCCAGTTATCAAAGTATATGATAGCACGTCTAATACATGGTCTCAAATATTATAGTTTTTGGCCAATCCTAATAACTTACTACAAATTCGCGAAAATCTATTAATTAATTACATGACATTTGTTTTTATTTGCGAGCCTATTATCTTTTATTTAAGCATTTTTTTATCAGATAAATGATATATAAGATATTGTAAGTACGTTAGACATCGTTGTTAAACTGGTTGTATTTCTCTTTATATTCCAAATCTAAAGATATGTGTAAAGGGAGGTAATTTAATTTAATTTTTAAGGAAAGAATGGTTGCTTCACGCAATCCAGTGTGTTTTCGGCTACAATCAGAAAGAGATCGATTTAACGAAAAACGGCACCACTACATGTATTTGTAATTATTTGTAATAGTACTAGAACACAGATGTATTTACAGTAGTTCACCGATTCAGAATATTATCAAATTTAGTTATGTTTTAACTGACAATATTCAGAAATACACATTATTGAATTGCGTGTTTGCATATGCCTAAATGGGTTAAATCGCCTCTTCTAATATATTTTCTCAGCTTTATCATGGTGTCCAGTTGTTATTTGGGAAGGAAGACGGTATTACCGGGGAAAAGTAATACCCATCTACAGGAAATTCGATCCAGTTGCCATTGAGTTCGATCCATTAATTCAAAATCGATTACAATGGAATTTTAATAAAGATGTGCATGTAAATACGTGTAGGGTAACATATTTTTAAAAAGTTTGATATCACTGGACCTACTCTTCTGCCACAAAATGTCTTTAATTATACTCTATATAAACATAAACAAACTATAACATTAACTGTAATAAAATATAGTAGCAGCTGAATGGCCTGTTTCTACATCTACCTTCACAGTTTCTTGTTTTGTGATTTTATCCCATAGTTTTATCAGTTTATCCATCCTGGGCTCCCTTACAAAACAAACTCGTCCAGATGACCACTAGTTTATCCATCTTAGGCTCCCTTACATAACAAACTCGTCCAGATGACCAATAGTTGATCCGTCCTGGGCTCCCTTACATAACAAACTCGTCTAGGTGAGTTTTACATCTTTCCCCGTCAATGTCCATGGATACATCTTTCCCCGTTAATGTCCATGGGTTCATCTTTCCCCGTCACTGTCCATGGGTACATATGGGTACATCTTTTCTCGTCATTGTCCATGGGTGCATCTTTCCCCGTCATTGTCCATGGATCCATCTTTTCCCGTCACTGTCCATAGGTACATCTTTTCCCGTCATTGTCCATGGGTACATCTTTCCCCGACATTGTCCATTGGTACATCTTGTCCAGTCACTGTCCTTGAGTACATCTTTTCCCGTCATTGTCCATGGGTGCATCTTTCCCCGTCATTGTCCATATATACATCTTTCCCCGTCATTGTCCATGGGTACATCTTTTCCCCGTCATTGTCCATGGGTACATCTTTCCCGGTCAATGTCCATGGGTACATATTTTCCCGTCACTGTCCATGGGTACATCTTTCCCCGTCATTGTCCATGGGTACATCTTTCACCGTCATTGTCCATTGGTACATCTTTTCCAGTTCTTGTCCTTGAGTACATCTTTCCCCGTCACTGTCCATAGGTACATCTTTCCCCGTCATTGTCCATGGCTACATATGGGTACATATTTTCCCGTTACTGTCCATGGGTACATCTTTTACCGTCACTGTCCATGACAACTCTTTCCCGGCAATGTCCATGGGTCCATATTTTCCCGTCACTGTCCATGGAAGCATCTTTCCCGTCACTGTGCATTGGTAAATCTTTTCCCGTCACTGTCTATTGGTACATCTTTCCCGTAACTGTGAATTGGTACATCTTTTCCCGTCACTGTCCATGGAAGCATCTTTCCCGTCACTGTGCATTGGTAAATCTTTTCCCGTCACTGTCTATTGGTACATCTTTCCCGTAACTGTGCATTGGTACATCTTTTCCCGTCACTTTCCATTGGTAGATCTTTTACCGTCACTGTCCATGACAACTCTTTCCCGTCACTGTGCTTTGGTACATCTTTCCCCGTCATTGTCCATGGGTACATTTTTCCCCTTCAATGTCCATGGGTGCATCTTTCCCGTCACTGTGCATTGGTACATCTTTCCCTGTCACTGTCCATGACAACTCTTTCCCGTCATTGTGCATCGGTGCATCTTTCCCCGTCATTGTCCATGGGTACATCTTTCCCCGTCATTGTCCATGGGTACATTTTTCCCCTTCACTGTCCATGGGTGCATCTTTCCCGTCACTGTGTATTGGTACATCTTTCCCCGTCACTGTCCATGACAACTCTTTCAAGTCACTGTGCTTTGGTACATCTTTCCCCGTCATTGTCCATGGGTACATTTTTCCCATTCACTGTCCATATGTGCATCTTTCCCGTCACTGTGCATTGGTGCATCTTTCCCCGTCATTGTCCATGGGTACATTTTTCCCCTTCACTGTCCATGACAACTCTTTCCCGTTACTGTGCTTTGCTAAATATTTCCCCGTCATTGTCCATGGGTACATTTTTCCCCTTCACTGTACATGGGTGCATCTTTCCCGTAACTGTGTATTGGTACATCTTTCCCCGTCACTGTCCATGACAACTCTTTCAAGTCACTGTGCTTTGGTACATCTTTCCCCGTCATTGTCCATGGGTACATTTTTTCCATTCACTGTCCATATGTGCATCTTTCCCGTCACTGTGCATTGGTACATCTTTCCCCGTCATTGTCCATGGGTACATTTTTCCCCTTCACTGCCCATGACAACTCTTTCAAGTCACTGTGCTTTGGTACATCTTTCCCCGTCATTGTCCATGAGTACATCTTTCACCGTCATTGTCCATGGGTACATCTTTTCCAGTCCTTGTCCTTGAGTACATCTTTCCCCGTCACTGTCCATAGGCGCATCTTTCCCCGTCATTGTCCATGGCTACATATGGGTACATCTTTTTCCGTCACTGTCCATGGGTACATCTTTTACCGTCACTGTCCATGACAACTCTTTCCCGGCAATGTCCATGGGTCCATATTTCCCCCCACCCTTTCACTGTCCATGGGTACACCTTTTCCTGTCACTGTGCATTGGTACCTCTTTTCCCGTCATTGTCCATTGGTACATCTTTCCCCGTCTATTTCCATGGGTACATTTTTCTCATTCACTGTCTATGGGTGCATCTTTCCCGACACTGTGCATTGGTACATCTTTTCCCCTCACTGTCCATGGGTGCATCTTTCCCGTCACTGTCCATGGGTACATCTTTCTCCGTCACTGTTCATGGGTACATCTTTCCCCATCATTGTCCATGGGTACATCTTTCCCCTTCCCTGTCCATGGGTACAACTTTTACCGTCACTTTCCATAAGAACTCTATCCCGTCACTGTGCATTGGTACATCTTTCCCCGTCATTGTCCATGGGTACATTTTTCCCCTACACTGTCCATGGGTGCATCTTTCCCGTCACTGCGCATTGGTACATCTTTTCAAGTCACTGTCCATGACAACTCTTTCCCGTCATTGTGCATTGGTACATCTTTCCCCGTCATTGTCCATGGGTACATCTTTCCCCGTCATTGTCCATAGGTACATTTTTCCCCTTCACTGTCCATGGGTGCATCTTTCCCGTCACTGTGCATTGGTACATCTTTCCCCGTCACTGTCCATGACAACTCTTTCCCGTCATTGTGCATTGGTACATCTTTCCCCGTCATTGTCCATGGGTACATCTTTCCCCGTCATTGTCCATGGGTACATTTTTCCCCTTCACTGTCCATGGGTGCATCTTTCCCGTCACTGTGTATTGGTACATCTTTCCCCGTCACTGTCCATGACAACTCTTTCAAGTCACTGTGCTTTGGTACATCTTTCCCCGTCATTGTCCATGGGTACATTTTTCCCATTCACTGTCCATATGTGCATCTTTCCCGTCACTGTGCATTGGTACATCTTTCCCCGTCATTTTCCATGGGTACATTTTCCCCCTTCACTGTCCATGACAACTCTTTCCCGTTACTGTGCTTTGGTAAATCTTTCCCCGTCATTGTCCATGGGTACATTTTTCCCCTTCACTGTCCATGGGTGCATCTTTCCCCTCACTGTGTATTGGTACATCTTTCCCCGTCACTGTCCATGACAACTCTTTCAAGTCACTGTGCTTTGGTACATCTTTCGCCGTCATTGTCCATGGGTACATTTTTCCCATTCACTGTCCATATGTGCATCTTTCCCGTCACTGTTCATTGGTACATCTTTCCCCGTCATTGTCCATGGGTACATTTTTCCCCTTCACTGCCCATGACAACTCTTTCAAGTCACTGTGCTTTGGTACATCTTTCCCCGTCATTGTCCATTGGTACATCTTTCCCCGTCTATTTCCATGGGTACATTTTTCCCATTCACTGTCTATGGGTGCATCTTTCCCGACACTGTGCATTGGTACATCTTTTCCCCTCACTGTCCATGGGTGCATCTTTCCCGTCACTGTCCATGGGTACATCTTTCTCCGTCAATGTCCATGGGTACATCTTTCCCCATCATTGTCCATGGGTACATCTTTCCCCTTCCCTGTCCATGGGTACAACTTTTACCGTCACTTTCAATTAGAACTCTATCCCGTCACTGTGCATTGGTACATCTTTCCCCGTCATTGTCCATGGGTACATTTTTCCCCTACACTGTCCATGGGTGCATCGTTCCCGTCACTGCGCATTGGTACATCTTTTCAAGTCACTGTCCATGGGTACATCTTTCCCCGTCACTGTCCATGGGTACATCGTTCCCCGTCACTGTCCATGGGTACATCTTTCCAGTCACTGTGCATTGGTACATCTTTCCCCGTCACTGTTCATAGGTACATCTTTCCCCGTCATTGTCCATGGCTACATATGGGTACATCTTTTCCCGTCACAGTCCATGGGTACATCTTTTACCGTCACTGTCCATGACAACTCTTTCCCGGCAATGTCCATGGGTCCATATTTTCCCGTCACTGTCCATGGAAGCGTCTTTCCCGTCACTGTGCATTGGTAAATCTTTTCCCGTCACTGTCTCTTGGTACATCTTTCCCGTAACTGTGAATTGGTACATCTTTTCCCGTCACTGTCCATGGAAGCATCTTTCTCGTCACTGTGCATTGGTAAATCTTTTCCCGTCACTGTCTATTGGTACATCTTTCCCGTAACTGTGCATTGGTACATCTTTTCCCGTCACTTTCCATTGGTAGATCTTTTACCGTCACTGTCCATGACAACTCTTTCCCGTCACTGTGCTTTGGTACATCTTTCCCCGTCATTGTCCATGGGTACATTTTTCCCCTTCACTGTCCATGGGTGCATCTTTCCCCGTCACTGTGCATTGGTACATCTTTCCCCGTCACTGTCCATGACAACTCTTTCCCGTCATTGTGCATTGGTACATCTTTCCCCGTCATTGTCCATGGGTACATCTTTCCCCGTCATTGTCCATGGGTACATTTTTCCCCTTCACTGTCCATGGGTGCATCTTTCCCGTCACTGTGCATTGGTACATCTTTCCCCGTCACTGTCCATGACAACTCTTTCCCGTCATTGTGCATTGGTACATCTTTCCCCGTCATTGTCCATGGGTACATCTTTCCCCGTCATTGTCCATGGGTACATTTTTCCCCTTCACTGTCCATGGGTGCATCTTTCCCGTCACTGTGTATTGGTACATCTTTCCCCGTCACTGTCCATGACAACTCTTTCAAGTCACTGTGCTTTGGTACATCTTTCCCGGTCATTGTCCATGGGTACATTTTTCCCATTCACTGTCCATATGTGCATCTTTCCCGTCACTGTGAATTGGTACATCTTTCCCCGTCATTTTCCATGGGTACATTTTTCCCCTTCAACTCTTTCCCGTCATTGTGCATTGGTACTCTTTCCCGTTACTGTGCTTTGGTAAATCTTTCCCCGTCATTGTCCATGGGTACATTTTTCCCCTTCACTGTCCATGGGTGCATCTTTCCCCGTCACTGTGCATTGGTACATCTTTCCCCGTCACTGTCCATGACAACTCTTTCCCGTCATTGTGCATTGGTACATCTTTCCCCGTCATTGTCCATGGGTACATCTTTCCCCGTCCTTGTCCATGGGTACATCTTTCCTCGTCCTTGTCCATGGGTACATCTTTCCTCGTCATTTTCCATGGGTACATCTTTCCCCGTCATTTTCCATGGGTACATCTTTCCCCGTCACTGTCCATAGGTACATCTGTCCCCGTCCTTGTCCATGGGTACATCTTTCCTCGTCCTTGTCCATGGGTACATATTTCCACGTCATTTTCCATGGGTACATCTTTCCCCGTCCTTGTCCATGGGTACATCTTTCCCCATCATTGTCCATGGGTACATCTTTCCTCGTCATTTTCCATGGGTACATCTTTCCCCGTCATTTTCCATGGGTACATCTTTCCCCGTCATTTTCCATGGGTACATCTTTCCCCGTCCTTGTCCATGGGTACATCTTTCCCCGTCATTTTCCATGGGTACATCTTTCCCCGTCATTTTCCATGGGTACATATTTCCCCGTCATTTTCCATGGGTACATCTTTCCCCGTCACTGTCCATAGGTACATCTTTCCCCGTCATTTTCCATGGGTACATCTTTCCGCGTCATTTCCCATGGGTACATCTTTCCCCGTTAATGTCCATGGGTACATCTTTCCCCGTCCTTGTCCATGGGTACATCTTTCCCCATCATTGTCCATGGGTACATCTTTCCCCGTCATTTTCCATGGGTACATCTTTCCCCGTTAATGTCCATGGGTACATCTTTCCTCGTCAATGTACATGGGTACATCTTTCCCCGTCCTTGTCCATGGGTACATCTTTCCCCGTCATTTTCCATGGGTACATCTTTCCCCGTCACTGTCCATGGGTACATCTTTCCCCGTCATTTTCCATGGGTACATCTTTACCCGTCCTTGTCCATGGGTACATCTTTCCCCGTCACTGTCCATGGGTACATCTTTCCCCGTCACTGTCCATGGGTACATCTTTCTCCTTCACTGTCCATGGGTACATCTTTCCCCGTCCTTGTCCATGGGTTCATCTTTTCCAGTCACTGTCCTTGAGTACATCTTTCCCCGTCATTGTACATGGATAAATCTTTCCCCGTCACTGTCCTTGGGTACATCTTTCCCCGTCATTGTCCATGGGTTCATCTTTCCCCGTCATTGTCCATGGGTACATCTTTCCGTCCATGGGTACATCTTTTCCCGGCAATGTCCATGGGTAAATCTTTCCCCGTCATTGTCCATGGGTACATCTTTCCGTCCATGGGTACATCTTTTCCCGGCAATGTCCATGGGTTCATCTTTCCCCGGCAATGTCCATGGGTATATACTTTCTCCATCATTGTCCATGTGTACATATTTCCTCGTCAATGTCCATGGGTTCATCTTTCCCCGGCAATGTCCATGGGTATATACTTTCCCCGTTACTGTCCATGGGTACATCCTTCCCCGCCATTGTCCATGGGTACATCTTTCCTCGGCAATGTCCATGGGTACATCTTTCCCCGTCATTGTCCATGGGTACATCTTTCCCCATCATTGTCCATGTGTACATATTTCCTCGTCATTGTCCATGGGTACATCTTTCATCGTCATTGTCCATGTGTTCATCTTTCCTCGTCATTGTCCATGGGAACAACTTTCACCATCACTGTGCATTTACATTGGTATATCTTTCCCCGTCACTGTGCATTGGTACATCTTTTCCCGTCAATGTCCATTGGTACATCTTTTCCCGTCAATGTCCATTAGTACATCTTTTCCCGTCATAATACAAAATGTCCACGTTAACTACCCATCGTTTCAATAGCTAGAAAGCCAAAAAAGAGAGAAAAGGAATAAGAAAAACCCACTGTATCAAAAATTAAAAAACTATGGACCTCGGTTGCAAAGTGGTCAAAGTCTACTATTTATCACCGCCGTGTTACGACCACTTCGGCAGGGTTTTCTCGACTCCAACCTCAAGGATTGTCGTTTTTCCTGCCGAAGTTCGTTGTTTCCAGCTATTACGTCGGCTGCCAACCCTAATGACAGCATGCTACAATCGTCCGGAAAATTGCTGTAAGTTGCATCAGCCCCATTTAAAAATAAACAAAAATAAAACAAACCAAAATCCATTTCTTTTTTTTGTGGCAAAACGAAACGAACTATATTCAGCTTTTAATGAACAACATTATTGTGTAAGTTTTCGCTGTCCGAATTTATAAAACGAGTCCTTTATCGTCAATTAATATATTTCCCGCGGTGTGTTCCCGGAATGCCAACATTTTTAAAATCACATAATTGAGTATTGTTGTTTTAGTGGTTAAAAAGGGGTACAACAAGGGGTGTTGACTATTCTACTTAATGAAATAGGTATAAACATACAAATGTGCAGGTATTGCAACAGAACAAATGAAATGGATAAAAAAAATTAACGAAAAGGGGGATTTTTTGAGGAAATTAAAATTCCATGTATTTAAAACTTATTAATACTATGTTATTTAAGTAAATTAAATAATAAATAAATATTTTAGTTGAAAAGAAGATAGGTAACATATATTTTGAGCTAAACGAGCTTTGGGTTCTTGGTATAAACACCCCCACTGAATACTTTTACAACGTACCAACATTCAAAGTAAATCATGGTTATGGCACACAGTTAAACACAGTTCAAGTACATACCCAACAGACTAGGAGGCAACAACTTAGCCTTCAATGCTTTTTTTTTCGAGTGAAAACTACCCGTAGTGAAAGAACTTACTAGAAGGGTACCAGCATGCCCAGCCACTATCGACACTAAAAACGACACTATTACTGGACTAGGACAGCATCAACACAGCCACCCTGCAGACCAAGAAAAAATTGTTGCTAAAGATCGACATCTTGCAACTAAAATCGACCAAATTTCAGGAAGAAGACCAATACCAGTTATCTGCCAAAAAGAGATGTCAAAGCGAAGAAATTACGAGAAGGACGACGATTTGTGAGATAAGTTGTTGAGAAGATATAAAAAGACATAAAACTCTGCAAAATCAATATTGTACAGAGCAAGCAGACACCCAAGTTACCCACAACGTTTCTTAGTATTACCTGTTTGTTATATTTTGCTATAAATGAATGTATTTATAACGATAAAATAAATTATAAAAAATATGTTTAAATTATATTCTTTGAAAATATAGAAATATCTATTTATTACTTATAGTATTTTTATACCTAATATTTCTTAAAATCTGTTTAAAAAAATAATAATTTTTTTACTATTTATTGACTGAAGACAGAATTTTTTAATTCACAATGCAAATATACAAATACTATCACTCAATATAATGCATTACAACAGTACATTATTACACAATTTTACCTTTACAATTAATTAATTACCCTGTATGGGGGATCCCTTTAATCCTCATTAAAGAGAGTCTACAGTGTTCTTCTTGATCTCTCAAAATGTTGGCATTCCGGCATCCTCATCCCTATATCAACTTCCAACGCATGCTTATTTTGTCAAAAATATCTAGCGTCTCAAAAGTGCCCAAAACCTTACTATAATCATTGGAACCTGAACCCAACAATAACAGCGTTTTAGTATAATGTACAAATTTTTGCGTCATAATCGTGCAAGGATATAAGTATCGGGTACTTCTGTCAATTATCCAGTACGTGATTTGTTTTGACGTGTTACAGCGCGTGGCTATTTTCGTTGGTGTCATGGTGATGTAGCTTAATGACATATTTTCGTTTTTTTAATTTAAATTCTAAACTTTTTTTTCTAAAATAACCTTGTTTAATTTCTTTCAATAATTTATCACCAATCATGCTTCTAGTGAATTATTTGGAAACATACTGTTTATTTTATTTTTATCTGTCTTACGGTACCTGTATTCTCATACAAGTTTCCTTTGTAAGATCTACTGACAATTCACCGGAGTCATACATTCTTCATTTAAACAGTGAATGTATATTTTCATCCATATTTGAAATTATTAAAGTTATTATCAAAAACGGGTATTTGATTAAACAGAGTTTCTCGTTTTTGTTTATTGATTTAACAATCCAAAGGAAAGTGTTTCTTTAGGGATATTATGATACGCGTTTATAAATGTACATTAATTCAGTTGTAAATATTCAATATAGTAGTGTAATAAGACTAGTTTTATTTACAATCGATCCTTTTTATTCCAGGTTTAGTTATAAACTATTATTTTAAATCCTTGTTAACGATATTTTCTAAAAGGGTTGTCTGCTAAACATACTTATTATAACTGTAAAAATACAATAGAATAACTAACTCGAACTCTAACTCAGAAGTGTAACTAGAATTCTAGACAACTATGCTTATTTTATAATATATCTAACGACAAAACCCCTGAAGACGCATATACTGGCATGCTTACAAACGTACCTCAGGATAGAATACCTAGATGTAGGCTAGAAACCTTTTCTCAAAATCGTTTTCCCATCCACAATCCGGTATTCAGACTTTCTAATTGGTTATCACAATATAAATATAGCAATGGAGATGCATTGTCAGTTGTTATAACTTGTGTCCAATCCATTTGTTATTTAGACAGTAAAATATGTTTAAATTAAACCGTCAGTTTTATACTATTTGATAAGAATCCCCACCCTATTTTAAAATACAGATTTTTAAGGGACGCTTATGAATTTTTTCACTATCTCATATGTTGCAGCCGTTTCACAGTTCACATGCATATTCAAATAGAGGAAGAAAGCATTATTATATTATATATATTTTTAAGCAGTCGATATGTCGCATTTGTAGAGTGATACCGGTCAATATTTGAACAATTTTGCTGTTATATTTTTTTCGTAATTATACAAGTAGGGGTCTCACTGGACGAAAAGCTTATGTAGATAGCCATACAATAAAGTTCACTAAATTACAAGGAGGGGATTGTGTCTAGGGGGTTGGGATGGGGTTGTCCTAGATGTCCCTAGGTTACTGTTAACCGCACTCGAATCTCCTCGTGCATATTAATGTGTTTTAATGGCCCAAGCAAACCTGATTGCAATAAATACTTCTAAGTTGTAAACATAATTATTGGTTGGGAAATATGTTACTGGTCAATTTTAACACGACGTATGCATAAACCTAACACAGCTATAATACTACAGTTGACAGCGGAGATATCTACGAAACTCATACATGTTCACAGATTTGTACGCAATATTAAGTGTTAGATGTATATGATGTCCAGTTTGTATTAATGGGACGATGCCGGAGCAGCCGTTCACAATCATAAAACAAAACCTATTGTAATTGTCAGTCACGGAAGGTGTCGAGCACACCATGTGCGTTGTCAAAACTAACTAGACAAAGTCGATCTAGCGATCACTAATCCCCCGCATTTTGTAAAAATTTCTAATGTTTTTCGTGGACTGTGACCTTGAAATTTGATAGATTTCCCCCAAAATCAATAGGCTTCTTACCAACCTGATATATAACAATATCCCAAAGTTTCATTGAAATCACATGCAAACTTTTTGAGTTATCGTCCGGAAACAACTTTTTTGTAAAAATTTCTAACGTTTTTCGTGGACTGTGACCTTGAAATTTAACCGATTTCCCCTAAAATCAAAAGCCTTTTTACAAACCTGATATATAACAATATCCCAAAGTTTCATTCAAATCACATGCAAACTTTTTGAGTTATCGGCTGGAAACAACTTTTTTTGTAAAAATTTCTAACGTTTTTCGTGGACTGTGACCTTGAAATTTAACCGATTTCCCCCAAAATCAAAAGGCTTTTTACAAACCTGATAAATAATATCCTAAAGTTTCATTCAAATCAGATGTAAACTTTTTGAGTTATTGTCCGGAAACAACTTTTATGTTAACATTTCCAACGTCTTTCGTGGACTGTGACCTTGAAATTTGACTGATTTCCCCCAAAATCAATAGGCTCTTACCAACCTGATATATAACAATATCCCAAAGTTTCATTCAAATCGGATGTAAACTTTTTGAATTATCATCCGGAAACCAAATGTGGACGGACGGACGGACAGACGGACGGACGGACATGAGGACCACTATATACCCCCGACTCTGTCGAGCGGGGGTATAAAAATATATTATAGTTGGTTAATACAGTTTTGTATTTTACTTAGAGTTCTATATTCATCCAACCAGACTGTCGTATGCTGGCATTTGCGGAGGAATTATTTTGTATCCTGAACACACAATTATTTCAGATGTGTAGAAGGGGCCTCGTTGGCCGAGTGGTTAAGGCAGTTTGTCTACTATTGATCACGTGGTTCCGTCAACGCTGAGTTTGCCGGTTCTTGTCTAACTGAAGGCAGGGTGTAGTCGAATCCAATCTTAATTGATTGACAAGGATTGCCAGTTTTCCTACCGAAGGTCGGGGGTTCTTTCCGGGTACTCTGGTGTCCTGTCCAAATAAAAACTTGGCGGCATAAAATAGCTTAAAAATTGCTGAAAGTGGCGTTAAACTTCATTTAAACAAACACACAAACAAACAAACAAACAAAAACATGTGAAGAATCATTGATGCAAAAAAAAAAGAATCAATGATGCATAAACGGATGACGATTCAAGTCTTGTGTACTTTACTTTGACATGTTTAGTTGTTTTTCTGATCATCAATCGATACGATACGCAACTTGAGTCATCAAATAATGTCTGCTGATTTAGAATAGTCGAGGGACGTTGAATTTGTTAATTAGTTTGTTAAATACAAAGAAAGGAAACCTCTAACAATCATTATATATTTAAAATGATCCACACAATTTGAAAAAAAATAAAATGAAATAAATCTTATGTTCACTGCAAATTTACACTGCGCCGGTCCTGTCCATTGATCTAACAGATTTTGAACTCATCACTTCATCAGTTTTCTACAGTCTTCACAGTGAAAAATGAAAAAAAAACCATATATCTTTCTTTTTAAAAAATATTAATATAACTTTTTCAGAGTATCAATAGGCAAAAGTCAAACTATTAGCTGAATATTATGAACAAGAAAACAGGAAAACAGAGTTTTCATTATTGTTTGTCACAAACAAAGTGCGATAATTTCTACTAAATGTCAAACCGTACGGTTTACTAATTTTCTTGTCATGATCCAATACAATGTCAATAACGTTCCCATCTGCCGAAAGTCGATGTATGTTATTTGAGTCCCTACAAGCAACGTACAGATTACCTCCCCTGTCAGTAGTCACAGCTCTAGGTCCATTGAAGTTCTCAGGTGTCCATGCAAAACGTAATTCTCCACTGAGTTTGACACAGCCTACTGTGTTATAGTCAGTATAGTAGACACTATCCTGTGGACCCGGATGTAGGTATTTAATGTAACCACCAGTAGGTACAGTTATTGTAGTTATTGTCTTCCCTTGTTTACTGAGGATGTAAATCTTCCCACCAGTACCACCAACACAGATCTTATCACCGACAACAGCTATACCCCAACACAAACCAGGTACAGAATGTGTACCACCGGACTTCATTGACTTTACGTCAACAAATTGTATTGACCCCTGGACAGGTAGGGATACTACAGCTTTATATTCACCTGGTATAATAGCAATATCCCATGGTTTACCAGATAACGTACAATCATGTAGGTACTCACCACGATCACTGTATACCAGTAACTTGGTACTCCAACGGTTACATAGTAGTAGACGGTTGTCATCTGTCACAGCCATACTGGTTATACAGACACCATCGGTAGACTTAATATCAAATTTCATGTCAAAGTCGAACTTTGTTGGCATCTGAATTGTTGTCGGTAAAACCTGAGCTTGTTTTGATTTGGATGGTTTATACTTGATCGGACATGGTGTAGACTCAATTTGTACTGACCCCAACGATTCGATCTGGAGTTGTTGCTGTGGAGATTTTTTCAACGAAATTTTAGAGGTCAACGTCGATGCTATTATTTTTTGTACTTTAATATCATAGTCGGAAATTTTCCATTTATACGAGTTTAATAAAATAAATAGCTGGTTCTCTGATCCGTGTTTTGACACAAGCTCTAATTTACTGGTAACCTCGTCCAGAGATTTCATCAGTGTAGATAATGTTTCTTTGTCAGATTGTATTTGCTTCTCGCATTTCGTTTTAGCTGATTTGAATTCAGATATCACTTTCTTTTCGAGTTCATCTAGGCGTTTCAAAAGTTTGGATTTAATTAGCGAAACATTTCTCAGCACATCCGATTCTTCATCATTTAGACTCTTTAAATTATCATCGCGGTTGCTTATAAGTTTATCCAAAGTTCCACGTAAGCTGGATACGGAAAAAGAAACATCTTCCAACATAAGAGATCTTCGTACACCTTTTGAAGCAACGTCTACAGGAATAATTTTCTGACAGGTTCGGTGTGTTTCAGCCATACAGGATCGACAGCATAGACAATCATGATCCACACACAAAAAATCGAGCGCCATGTCTTCATGTTTTGTACACGAATTTTTGACAGATATTGAATCCACGGGTAACGATCCCGAATCGATTATATGATGAGAGGATAAAGCTTTGAATAACGTATGGGCATTCCAACAGTCCATACAGAGGTTTTCTGCGCAATCGGTACAAAACTTCACGGCTACTACGAGTCGCAATTCTTTGCGTGAGCATGGATCACAATTACGCACGGACGATGCCATCTTCTCCTGAAACAAATAATATAATATAATCTTAAAATGCTTTAAATTAACCGTGATCAATTTCTAATCTTAAAAGAAACAAAAATGTCATAAGCGATGAGTCAACTCAACGAACGTAAATGAAAATATGTAGTTTTAATATTTTAGTTAGTTTGTTTGTTTGAATGAGGTTTAACGCCACTTTTAGCAATATTTCAGCTATATCATTTCGTCCAGTTTACTGGTATATTGGTAAGGAAACGAAGCAGTGGAAACCCCAGAATTTTGGTAGGAAAACTAGCAATCCTTGTCAATTAAGATTGGAGTCCAGCACACCCTGCCCGCAGTGAGACTCCAATCCACTTCCTTAGAACTAACAGGACACTTGATTAATAGTAAACTACCTTAACCACACGACCGCCAATGCCACCGTTGTAATAATAATAATGTAAACAATCAACCATCTTTACGGATTTTACCTCCAAAATATTTTGTTACGAGTGCATTTAAATCATGACCCCTGACGATAAATTTTACTTTTGACTGTGTTCTCACACTAAAAATGTTTGACGTGCGTGTCGCATACATGTTCGGTCTGTCTAAAATTATAGAAATGTTATGCTCCAAAACAAACACGATACAACTTCCTGGGGCCTATATTGAACAAAATCCTGCGGTGGTGGCCATTTTGAATTTCCTATTGGCATAAAAAAAGTTTTAGGGAACCATCCAAACAATGTTTCTTACATCAGTCCGCGGCCAAGCTTTCCGTATAGCTTGATAAACCAACGAGGGTCTCCTCCCCTATCCGCCACTAGAGGACGCGCTAGGCTGCTCTGTGGGTTGATCACTGGGAACCCTCCTAGAAAGGTTCCAGCCGATGAAATGCAAAATAAGGCACTGATAGGATGGTCTGAAGTAAAATCATGAAACATTTAATGTACTCGCATTTAGCTACGCCTATATTCATATTAATTTTGGTAACAACGAAACAGATTAACGTTTAAGACGTTTTTGTGATCTACAGTAAATTCCATGAACAATATCTGCCCGCCCCTTTTACAAAACGAAAGCAGTTTGTTTGTGGATACACAACAGCAGTTGATAATGGAATATGTTGTGAATTCTTTTTATTCAATAGATTAACCATGTGCAGAACAATAGATTAATGATTTTAATTTCCTTTATAAATTTATTGGTTTATCTGTGTCAGTGTGTAACAGTGTGTCTCAAATGTAATAAAATGGCATGTGGTTAAAACATACTAAAGGTGTGTGAACCCGGAAGTCGTTTTGTATCGGATAAGTAAACTGTGAAAATATTTCAGAGCAATTAAAAATTTTTTTTATTGAAACTCGATTTGAATCTCAGCATATTATTTGTTAGTAGAGTTTACAGAACCTGAGCTGTATTGATGTTAATAATTATATGCTGGACCATATTTATTGCCCCTGTCATTTAAATGGCGAGAACTAATATCTGATCAGTAAATGTGCTGAAATTTTAACCCCGGTCTCTAATAAGGGCACGTGGATAACTGTACTTGCATGCCCTTGGTATGGGTGTTACACTTGAGTAGGGCCATTACAGACTTCCTTGCGCTTTATTAATACTTTAAAATAATGACATATCCCTTACTAACGGGCACTTCTAGAATATAGATCAGTCATGATTCTTTCTTTCTTGATAATTGAAAAAATTTATCCATTATAATTTTATCAACAGAAATATACCCCCCCCCCCCTTTTATTTAGTTTCACAAAACGAAAGTAGTTTTTGTGGAAACACAAATAACAGCATTTGATAATGGAATATGTTGTGAAAATATTTGTTTAATGTTTAATTATCAATTAACAATGTGCATAAAAATCGATTAATGATTTAAATTCCTTTTCAATTCATTGTTTACCTTGTGTACAACAGTGTGTCCCAAATGTACGACAACGGGAAAACCTATTTTGAGGAGTTTGAAACCCGGATGTCGTTATGTCTCCGAAAAAAAAATTTGAAAATTGTGCAGAGGTGAGCAATTTTTCAATTTTAATAAAATGTGATTAGAAATTCAACAAATTATTTATTAGTTAACAGCTAACATTAACATAATCTAATTAAAATTAATTCTTTCACTTGCCCACCCCCTTTTTGCTAAGGTCGCTACGTTTTTTTTTAAGATCTAACAACGTCCTATTACAGGTGACGTCAGGGGTCAAAATTGTCAGCTTGGAGTCAAATCAAATCTCAGCCCGAGTTGAGTAATTTCAAATACTGGTTTGCATATCACATTCGGCCTTACTGTCAAAATGGCCGAGTGGTTAAGGTATGTCAACACTGAGATTGTGGGTTCTATTCTTACTGCAGGCAGGATGTACTCGAATCCAATCTTAATTGAAAAGGATTTCTAGTTTTCCTACCGCAGATCGGGGTTTTTTCCGGGTACTCCGGTTCCCTCCCCCAATATAAAATTGGACGCCATAATATATCTGAAAAATTGCTGAAAGTGGCGTGAAAACACCATTTAAAAAAACATAAAACCCCATCAAAATGGCGAAGTCGATGAATTGACGTGGTAGTATCGAAAGTTTACTACTATTTGGTACTTATCAAGAACTGAAGAAATGAAAAAATAATTTTGAAATGATTAGTGAAAGAAAAGGGTTGCGTTACTGCTCTTCCAACAGCATTTGGGAAATCCTTGCCATTTTTAAATATATATCTTTATTAATGCAAATTTATACCCCGAAGAGTTGACAGCATGCAAATACATTCCAATGAAGAGAAAGATAAACAACGTGCTAAAGTGAACGAGAAGATGTTGGTCTGCTGCCCTCTGATACTGCATATTCAGGATCAAGTAAATTGGCACATCTTCCCAATTTCACACAACAAACAAAGGTCAGTAAGTAACATACGAAAATATGAATAAGAAAGTCAAGATTTGTTTAAACAAGAAAACGGGGGGGGGGGGGGAATAGCATACAAGATAAACATATACGACAAAAGCAAAGGAGACCTGGTATCAATAAAGTACATAGCCAAAATGGTTAGGAGAGGGTTAGGCGAATTAAGAAAAGTAAAGAAATTGCTTAAGTAATAATGAGTTTCTCACGATATCAACTTTTTTACACCCTGTTTGTTTTTGATACCACAATCTTGCAAAAAACATATTGAAAAAGGTTTTTAATTTGAATACGATCTTCATGAAGGGAATAGTTATTTATAATTAATTAAAATCCCAAACGGTCGTACTTAAATACGCCTGCATAAAAAAGCGTTGGACGGTATTAGTCATGGATCGCTGTCCTGTGCCATTTATGCGAACAATTATTTTATCGAACTATTTGAAGAATTGTTTAAAAAATAAAATAATAACTTTCTACCAGCATATTAGTTATATACACTAGACATTGTTTATAATAAGTCTTACTTTGATACATTTAAGATACGTACAAGACAAATCAGATTAAAAATGTTATAAATAAAAACGTTATATGAAATGTTGGGTTCTTATAGAAATTTATCTGCTTAAATATTTTCAACACAATCATCGTGTGAAATTTCTATACATTTTTAGTGATGGAGAACTAGAAGGCATAATAGAGAACAATTTAAAGCAAACTGAAAAAATAACCGTTTATTAATGTTATTAATCAACGACTCAATTTCAACCACCGAATGTGGCGAATGCTACTGTGTTTACAAAATGCATATTTTTATGTGTTACTTCATTAAAAAAAATTATATTATTGTCAGTTTTTACTACTTTTTACTTCATTTATTTTCAAATTTAAACACCATAAAAATAAAATGTATCGCACTTAAAAATGGAGCCTTTGTACATAACCCGATGGCAAATCACACGCACCTTTAAAATCTGTTACATATAAGGACACACCGAAAATTATCACACATGAATAAACCGCAACATAAATAATGCTGGACTTTGAAATTTTTTTTTCTCGAAAACGAAATGTGGTCACAAGACAAAAATTGCACATGTGAATGATGAATATTTCAGAAATCTATTTACTTTTTTCATCGAAATTAAAATTGGTGCATTTTTTTTGCAGCACTTTAAGGCTACACCCCCTGTTTTTCATGTTTACTGATCAAAACAGCGGTATTAAATATCCGTTGTTCTTGTAACTTTGCAAAGTTGTCTTTAATTTTACAATTAATAGATAGTTAACGAAAACTGTTGTCAGTCAATGCGCAAAATAACTTACTGTGCATGGCAACCAAATAAACATGGGTACATAACTTTTGTAGCTTGTATAATAGAGAGCTCCGATTCTATTGTTGTAGTTTCACCGGAAATCTGCTTTAGAAATATTTTCAAGAAAAATTCATCTGTTACAAGCGTCTGATGTGTTGTCACCTGATTTAAAATTGCAGAAAGTACATGCCATGTTCATCGTCAAAAGAAAGATATATGTAAACCAAAAGTTTATAAAATTAAAAGAACGTTTATTCAATATTACGACAATTAGCACGCGCTGGACATTGGTTAAATATTACTGTAAATTTCTTTGTTTTTCCGTTATGCTAACTGTATAAACTGAATTTTGTTCTGATTATCGGACCATTTTTACATATACTTAATACGTTATACATCTACACCCAGAAAAAAGTTAAACACCCCGAATATTTTTATATTTCTTTTATTGTAAATAAAATTTAAGCTTGATTATTTTGGTTAGTATTAATTCTTTAATGTATAATTAAAAGGTTGTGAGCGTTCAGATGTGAAATTTTAATCAAGCGCGGTTTTCTGTCAACATGAAAACTTGCTTCATTCGTCACGTTCAAAGTGCACTATTTTTTCGTGCAACATATCAGTATTGAATTTCTAACTGCCAAATCATTTAAATTAAGCATGACAAGGAGGCGGATATCAGAAGCACAGAGATGGCAAATCATCGGCATGCATTCTACTGGTATGTCTTAAGGCAATAGGACGTCAGCTTAGGTATCATTATACAGTCATTAGTCGTTTGATCACAAAACACGCTGCCGCACAAAATGTTAAAAACCGTTCCCGTTCTGGTCGACCATCTGTGACAACTCGTGACAACCCAACGTGAAGATAGGAGCCTTGGTAGTTTGGTTAGCCGAAATCCGTTTGCAACAAGCACCTGTCTCAAGCAACAATGGCTACCTGGTCGTAATCTGTCAGCCAGAACAGTACCAAATCGTCTTAAAGCTGCAGGATTGTGGTTAAGGGTAGTCTTTAAACGCCCAATGCTTGATGATCGCCATCGCACGGAGAGATTGGTCTGGTGCAGAGCAAGACAAAAATGCAAATTTGGAATCTTAAAACCTGGCGATGGACGAATACACTGGTCAGATGAGAGCGGCATTTTACTCCATGTAACTGATGGGCGAACCCGTATTTGGATGCAGCAAAAACACAGCTTACACGCTAAGAAACATTTTTCCAACAGTGCCTTTTGGAGGGTGCTCAGTTATAATGTGGAGCTATATCTCACACGATTGCAAACTGGATCCGGTAACAATCAATGGCAACCTTAATGGCGAAACGTACATCCGGGAGGTGCTTACACCTGTAGTTGTGCCTCATTTTGAAAACCACCCGTTAGAGTCAAGACCTATTTTCACGGATGACAACGCTAGACCTCATCGTTCCAGGGCAGCAAGGGCATATCTGGAGAACGAAACAATGATCACTCTTCCGTAGTCTCCAAGAAGTCCAGATCTCAACCCAATAAAGCAATTGGGCAGGCGATTACGAGCTCTGGAACCTCCTCTACAGAACTTGCAACATTTAGAACCTCAATTACACAGGTAATGGCGACATATAACGCTTCAGGCAAATTGGAAGAATTACTGGCAGTAAGCCACTTATTTGGAAATTTTTTTTATTGCGTTTCAACGCAAAACATTGCGATAACACGCTATAATTATTGCGATTAAACGCAATACTTTGCGATTAAACGAAAAACTAATTGCGATTAAACGCAATGCTATTGCGTTTAAACGCAATACTTTTGCGTTTAAACGCAATACTATTGCGATGCAATATTACTATTGCGTTTAAATGCAATTATTATTGGGATTAAATGCAATACCATTCAACAGATACCTGGGGGAACGCAGTGTTGCTAATAAATGGGAATATGAGAATAGGATTCATCACCATCACCACCAGGGTAAGAAACAAACTATAATTGGACCTTATAATTTTAAACTGGGCTGGTTTATCACATTACATCTATTCTGTTTATTTTTTGTAATAACTAATTAAGCTTGGTACTGAACAAGTATTTTTAGCCAGGTATGCACTACACAATTTTCATCTGTAAACAATAGACTTAATATAACATAACATTTATTTCTTTTTATTTTGCATTAAGGTTGTTAAATACAATGCACAACGATTGTCCAAATAAGTCGAAGGCGGAGGCGTAGGAGACATATTGGCCCGTGTGATGCATGGAACTTAGTCCTTGATGTTGTAGATGTTTTAATCATCACTTGACACTTTTATTGTAAGGAATGATGTTGAAACAATAGTGTCCGGCTTTTCTATCATTAAATAAACGTTGAAATTGTTCTCTAACTTCAAGCGTTATTTTTATCATTTATGTTTGTTTTATCGGTAACCGGAAAACTCGGATTGCTGACAACTTGGATCGTGACAACTCGTATCGTAGTTAAGACCACTGGGCCAGTAGTTGCAGATGAAATTGTTTTACTTAAAATTATTTTATTTATATAAACCTTCCGTGTTAACAATAACATATCAAGAAAAATGCTGGTTTAATTTACAACAAAATTAACGACATTCAATCTCAGGATTGAGTTACTGAAGAGCTAGACAAAATTTTAAATATATATATATATATATATATATATATATATATATATATATATATATATATATATATATATATATATATATATATTATAGTCATTTTTCAGTCATCTGCTGATACATAAAAAATTTCACATTAACACAAAACTTCAGCATGGTCAACTGCTGTACAGTTGAGAGAAAAACATCAGTTAAAAATCCAAAAAACTTTATTATTGTACGACGATTTAGATTTCTCGGACCGTAACTTATAGGACAACTGTTACTATAAGGTGTAGGACAACTCGGACCATATATGAATAAAACGGTCCGACTTGTCTTATTATTGTCCGAGTTGTCCGGCATTCGTTTTATTAGTATGTGTACATATGCAATTTAAAGGTGTGGCTGTCAGTTTTAAGATGAATGAAATCTCATAAGTGTACTATGCACCACACACTGCAATTAAAGTCGAAGGCAAAGCCCGAGAAAGATGTAGAAATGAAATGACTCTTTATTGGCTAAAACGCGTCTGTCTGTTTTGTTTGAATTAAATCAATCGTTTCTCGCTCTCTTAAATCGCCGTCCAAATTCAATTTTGCCGACGTTTGACAAAAATATTACATTAAAATAAATAGTAAGTATGTAGAATGTACTTCCTTGATCTTCTTAATGTATATATTACTAGTCAGTCGCGCAGACGCCTGCACCCGATGTCAAGCTGTTCAGTAGTTACCTTCCCGATGTCAACATGTGTATAGATACCCATCAAATGGGTAATACATGTAGTTACCTACCTGTTGTCGTCAAGTTTACATGTAACAGATACTTACCCCGATGTCAATCTAATTAAAATCAAATCTTTCACTTGCTCCCCCTTTTTGATATAGCAAAAAGGGGGAGCAAGTATAAGATTTAATTTAAATTAGATAAGGCGTCAACATGTGTTATATTACTAACCCAATGTCAACATGTGTAATATTATTTACCCGATGTCAACATGTGTAATATTACTTACCTGATGTCAACATGTGTAATGTTATTTATCCGATGTCAACATGTGTAATATTACTTAACCGATGTCAACATGTGTAATATTACTTAACCGATGTCAACATGTGTAATATTATTTACCCGATGTCAACATGTGTAATATTATTTACCCGATGTAAACATGTGTAATATTACATACCCGATGTCAACATGTGTAATATTACTTACCCGATGTCTACATGTGTAATATTACTTAACCGATGTCAACATGTGTAATATGACTTAACCGATGTCACATGTGTAATATTATTTACCCGATGTCAACATGTGTAATATTATTTACCCGATGTCAACATGTGTAATATTACTTACCGGATGTCAACATTGTAATAATTACGTTACCGATGTTCAGATGTTTAAAAGTACCTACCCGGGGTATAAAAGTAAAATGGTTACGTTGTCGATGTCGAGATGTGTATTGACATAGAGCCCAAGGTCGTTTTCATTAAGGCAATGTTGTACTCAAACCATACGCAGGCGCGGATCCAAGGAAAGGCGTACCCCCTCCCGTAAAAAGAGAGAGATAGAACGCGAGGGTAAAACGAGAGAAAAGGAAAAGGAATATGATATTTCATTAAAGAAAATTCATTATATTTGGTCAAAGTTGAAAAATAAAGCCAGCTGAAAGAAGTGGCAAAAGTTTTTAAAAAAAAAACGAGTCTAGAAAACTTTGGATGGCTACTGGTCATTGAGCTTCCGTGGGCTTCGCCCCTTGGATCCGCCCCTGAGACGACATATTAGATTAAAATTAAACAACAAGAAAATATATATCTAAAATATAAAATGTATGTTTTAATTTAAAAAAAAATTAAAAAAACATGAATAAACAAATTCAAACTGTGTATTCGAAAACGGTCGTTACTATTTACGGCAATTCAAAATTTTAATTTTCACTCAAAGGGAATCAATACATATTATTTACACTATATCTTTATGTTGTGGTTCTTTTGTTTTATTTAATTGATAATTTGTAAAGCGGAAAAACAAAAATAAATTGACGAATTTTTTGGAAATGTCAAGAGTTGACATTGTATTTAATGGGAGATAACAAGTAAATTCTTTCGTAAATGCTACCAAGTTAACTAGAGTTATGTCCCTCCTGTTGACAAACATATGTTTATTCAAAGTTTTGAAAATGATAATTTCATTGTTGACAAAAACAAATTCACCATTTAAAAACTTTACGATTTGTTTTGGTTTTTGGCCGGCAGTACGATATTAATGTGTATGGTAGAATGTGTTTCGTGTTGAGTTTGTTACTGTGACGTCATCATTTACAAGCAGGGAAGCAGATATGGCACGTGAGACATGGCTTTGTTTATCCACCCATAATCTCCACCATCCCACCATTGGGAATGTTCCCCCAAGTCCGTAACAACAGGTAGTTAATAATCTGCTATCGATCACGTGCCTGTCACTTTAATTTCGAGGACGAGTCTCACTGCGGGCATGGTTTGGTGGACTTATATCCTACTTATGATAAGTCTACAGTCACTCTGTGGTAATAAGAAAACCCCGTCGGGACATACACTAATTGAACGATACTTATACACAACCTGTGTGGAATAATTCTTAAACCGTTATCTTCGATTGTCAATCAATCAATCAATCAATCGATCAATCAAACTAACAAAAGAGAGAGAATACGTGAATTCGTGCATCTACACAACACGTAGCATACACGTTTTGAGTTTTAAAACTTATACACATATAAAGCAGACATAACAAAAACGTGCACACCATATCACATATTAAAATAGTAGCTAACTTAGACATGAACAAGCCATAACAAAAACATCACATATTAAAACAATAAAACATGTAGATCAAGGCAAGATAAGCACGTATTAAGACAATACCACGAGTATTATTCATGTACTAAACGTAATTAACAGATAAACAATAACATCATGAGCAGGATAACTAGTGAGTAGACACTAAGTGTAATCATGTCAGCACTAGCAGAATTGCTAGTGAGTAGACACTAAGTGTAATCATGTCAGCACGAGCAGGATAACTAGTGATTAGACACTAAGTGTAATCATGTCAGCACGAGCAGGATAACTAGTGATTAGACACTAAGTGTAATCATGTCAGCACGAGCAGGATAACTAGTGATTAGACACTAAGTGTAATAATGTCAGCGCGAGCAGGATTACTAGTGAGTAGCCTAAGTGTAATCATGTCAGCACGATCAGGATTGCTAGTGAGTAGACTAAGTGTAATAATGACAGCATTAGCAGGATTACTAGTGAGTAGACTAATTGTAATAATGTCAGCGCGAGCAGGATTACTAGTGAGTAGCCTAAGTGTAATCATGTCAGCACGATCAGGATTGCTAGTGAGTAGACTAAGTGTAATAATGACAGCATTAGCAGGATTACTAGTGAGTAGACTAAGTGTAATAATGTCAGCGCGAGCAGGATTACTAGTGAGTAGACTAAGTGTAATAATGACAGCATTAGCAGGATTACTAGTGAGTAGCCTAAGTGTAATCATGTCAGCACGATCAGGATTGCTAGTGAGTAGACTAAGTGTAATAATGACAGCATTAGCAGGATTACTAGTGAGTAGACTAAGTGTAATCATATCAGCACGATCAGGATTACTATGAGTAGCCTAAGTGTAATCATGTCAGCACGAGCAGGATTACTAGTGAGTAGACTAAGTGTTATCATGTCAGCACGATCAGGATTACTAGTGAGTAAACTAAGTGTAATCATGTCAACAAGATCAGGATTACTAGTGAGTGCTAGGGAGAATTATTTCGATTCTAACATGAAAATACTAGTATTGAAATTTTACATTTCACGCCTTATTTTGGCTGTTCCACTTTACGAGATCCTCCCTTGTTACAAAATTATTATTTTTCTCGTGGCAAATTTAGTAGGAAAAAGGAAGAAATACAAATTAAAAATAAACTAACATATTTATTAACATTACTATTATTTAACAATCAGAACAAAGAACGACAAAATTGACTGCTTCTTTACATCAGTCACCGTGTGGACCCGTGACTGTTGATGTCTTTGCGTGACGAAAACTGCTTACCGCATTTGGTCGAGCTTATATGCTCCTGTTGTAGATCCAAAATGGTGCAAATTTAACTCAACAACTTTTTTCAACAGATAATCTGCATTTTGAGAAATTCGGTAGTGTTTTCATTTTGATACAGTAAATTCGTTTGCGGTGGAGGAGGGAAAAGTCTCGCGGTTGCCGGAATAAAATTGAACGCCATTGTAAACAACGGAACGTCCGATGAGAACCCAACGTAGCAAAAGACGATTTGACGTGTAAACAATAAAGGCATCGTATTAAATATGGACGTGTTATCGTGGAAATTTTTTCTATTGGATTTTCGTAATACAGAGGTACAATATGAAATAATTAAAAAAAGGCACGAAAAACATTAGATCACGGGGGTTTTCGAAATGGCTGGAACTGCCAAATTTTGTTGAATATTTAAATAGGGGTTTGTTTGCGCTTGAAGGACGTCATATTAGAATAGCAAGTAGAATAAGTGTAATTTTATCAGTACGAGCAGGATTACCAGTAGTACCATGTCAGCACGAGCAGGATCACTTGTAAGTAAACTAAGTGAAATCAGGTCAGCACGAGCAGGATAACTAATGAGTAGACTAAGTGAAATCATGTCAGCACGATAAGGATAACTAATGAGTAGACTAAGTGAAATCATGTCAGCACGATCAGGATAACTAATGAGTAGACTAAGTGAAATCATGTCAGCACGATCAGGATAACTAATGAGTAGACTAAGTGAAATCATGTCAGCACGATCAGGATAACTAATGAGTAGACTAAGCGTAAACATGTCAGCACGATCAGGATTGCAAGTAAGTATACTGTGCAATCATATTAGCACGAGCAGGATTACTAGTGAGTATGCTAGTAAGTGTAATCATGTTAACACAAGCAGGATTACTAGTGAGTAGACTAAGTGTACTCATGACAGCAGGACCAGGATTACTAGTGAGTAGACTAAGTGTAATCATGTCAGCACGATGAGGATTGCTAGTGAGTAGGCTGAGTGTAATAATATCCGCACGAGCAGGATTACTAGTGAGTAGACTAAGTGTAATCATGACAGCACGACCAGGATTACTAGTGAGTAGACTTAGTGTAATCATGACAGCACGACCAGGATTACTAGTGAGTAGACTAAGTGTAATCATGTCAGCACGAGCAGGATTACTAGCGAGTAGACTGAGTGTAATAATATCCGCACGAGCAGGATTACTAGTGAGTACACTAAGTGTAATCATATCAGCATCAGCAGGATAACTAGTGAGTAGACTAAGTGTAACCATGTCAGCACGAGCAGGTTTACTAGTGAGTAGACTGAGTGTAATCATGTCAGCACGAGCAGGATTTCTAGCGAGTAGACTGAGTGTAATTATATCCGCACGAGCAGGATTACTAGTGAGTAGACTAAGTGAAATCATGTCAGCACGATCAGGATAACTAATGAGTAGACTAAGTGAAATCATGTCAGCACGATAAGGATAACTAATGAGTAGACTAAGTGAAATCATGTCAGCACGAGCAGGTTTACTAGTGAGTAGACTGAGTGTAATCATGTCAGCACGAGCAGGATTACTAGCGAGTAGACTGAGTGTAATTTTATCCGCACGAGCAGGATTACCCGTAAGTAGACTAAGTGTAATCATGTCAGCACGAGCAGGATTACTAGTGAGCAGACTAAGTGTAATCATATCAGCATCAGCAAGATAACTAGTGAGTAGACTAAGTGTAATCATGTCAGCACGATAAGGATAACTAATGAGTAGACTAAGTGAAATCATGTCAGCACGATAAGGATAACTAATGAGTAGACTAAGTGAAATCATGTCAGCACGATCAGGATAACTAATGAGTAGACTAAGTGAAATCATGTCAGCACGATCAGGATAACTAATGAGTCGACTAAGCGTAAACATGTCAGCACCATCAGGATAACTAATGAGTAGACTAAGTGAAATCATGTCAGCACGATAAGGATAACTAATGAGTAGACTAAGTGAAATCATGTCAGCACGATCAGGATAACTAATGAGTAGACTAAGTGAAATCATGTCAGCACGATCAGGATAACTAATGAGTAGACTAAGCGTAAACATGTCAGCACGATCAGGATTACAAGTGAGTATACTGTGCAATCATATTAGCACGAGCAGGATTACTAGTGAGTATACTAGTAAGTGTAATCATGTTAACACAAGCAGGATTACTAGTGAGTAGACTAAGTGTACTCATGACAGCAAGACCAGGATTACTAGTGAGTAGACTAAGTGTAATCATGTCAGCACGATAAGGATTGCTAGTGAGTAGACTGAGTGTAATAATATACGCACGAGCAGGATTACTAGTGAGTAGACTAAGTGTAATCATGACAGCACGACCAGGATTACTAGTGAGTAGACTAAGTGTAATCATGACAGCACGACCAGGATTACTAGTGAGTAGACTTAGTGTAATCATGACAGCACGAACAGGATTACTAGTGAGTAGACTAAGTGTAACCATGTCAGCACGAGCAGGTTTACTAGTGAGTAGACTGAGTGTAATTATGTCAGCACGAGCAGGATTTCTAGCGAGTAGACTGAGTGTAATTATATCCGCACGAGCAGGATTACTAGTGAGTAGACTAAGTGTAATCATGTCAGCACGAGCAGGATTACTAGTGAGTAGACTGAGTGTAATCATGTCAGCACGAGCAGGATTACTAGTGAGTAGACTAAGTGTAATCATGTCAGCACGAGCAGGATTACTAGTGAGTAGACTAAGTATAATCATGTCAGCACGAGCAGGATTACTAGTGAGTAGACTAAGTGTAATCATGTCAGCACGAGCAGGATTACTAGTGAGTAGACTGAGTGTAATTTTATCCGCACGAGCAGGATTACTAGTGATTAGACTAAGTGTAATCATGTCAGCACGAGCAGGATTACTAGTGAGTAGACTGAGTGTAATCATGTCAGCACGAGCAGGATTACTAGTGAGTAGACTAAGTGTAATCATGTCAGCACGAACAGGATTACTAGTGAGTAGACTAAGTGTAATCATGTCAGCACGAGCAGGATTACTAGTGAGTAGACTAAGTGTAATCATGTCAGCACGAGCAGGATTACTAGTGAGTAGACTGAGTGTAATTTTATCGGCACGAGCAGGATTACTAGTGAGTAGACTAAGTGTAATCATGTCAGCACGAGCAGGATTACTAGTAAGTAGACTGAGTGTAATCATGTCGGCACGAGAAGGATTACTAATGAGAAGACTAAGTGTAATCATGTCAAGACGAGCAGGATAATTGATAAGTAAAGTAAGTGTAATAATGTCAGCACGAGGAGGATTACTAGTGAGTAAACAATAAACAATAAAACACCTCCCGAACAATTCCAGGACTAATGGCTTTTAAATAGAAAAAAAACTATTTTCTGTTCTGAAATGGTCCGGAAAACTGTTCACGACAGTGGCAGCATCAAAACTTTTCTTACCGAATGTGCTTGTTTTACTTGTAGTTATTGAACTACATTATTCTAATGCTATACTAGTACTTGATGTAACGTCAATTCTGATTGGACAACATAAATAATTTTATGGCATCAATTCCACGATTGATTCCGTCAGAAGTTACTGCAAAAGCAGACATTATTTCCGGCAAATAAAAACATCCCATTTTAGTCACTTAATTTATTTAGTTTTTTATTGCCGTAGCATTGGAATGGAGATAGCATTAATGCATTTGAAAATTTACCGGCATAAATCGGTGATTTGCTGCTCAGAAATGTCCGTTTACTGAATCCGCTTACGCTCCGACCATCAACTCATTAACTAATGCAGGCAAATTTTCAAATACAATACAGTTATCTCCTAATTATACCCGACGTCGGAGAGCAGGAGAACATAGATACATTTAAAAAACACAATCGAATGTTGACATGGCGGTAGAAATATACATAATGGGGAGAGAGAGAGAGAGAGAGAGAGAGAGAGAGAGAAAGCGGAAGGATGATCATGAGCACATATTGAAAAATAAGCAATCAAACGTTGACATGATGGGAGAAACATATATATTGAAGTGATATTATAAGTTATATAGTTACGTTCATATTCGCAGATATGGAAATTTTAACACCTGAAGTGCCCCAAGTACGCTCTGATTCGAAGCCGAAGGGTTTACAGGGGTACAAAAGGTGTTAAAATCTTCATATCTACGGATATGAACGTGTATAACGAATTTATCCCTGGGTTCAGTTTCAAATGATGGCATTTTAGTCACGTTGTCAGTGCAACGGCGGACGTTAACGTAACGTTTTCTTCATTATCAAAGAAAGATTGATTGAAATTTGGCACAAATAACGATTTGTTACAAGGTGTGAGGTACTACCTTTGGTAGAACCCTACAGTTCTCGGAAAAACTAGTTGTTTTTTTTTTGGATTCAAACAGATATTTAAAAATTAAATTTTGGCGCTGCATTGCTTGCAGAGACGTCATAATAGAGTGACGTCGTTGGTTTTCAAATTGCATGTCTTGTGATTTTTTTCTGTTGCAAAATAAGACACATGTGGGCCTTGTGTCAAAGATTTCATCATTCCATATATGACACAAACCATTTACCATTCATAATACCATCTTAAATACTTTCGTGCACCTTATGGTTAGCAACACCCGGTTATATGACTTAGCAACGCCCGAGACATATTTGCTCAAGGAACCGAATCAGTTCGCTACAACAAGACGCATATTGTGACTACAGACCTAACCCTTTCAGTGCCAATTTGAAATTTTAAACGTTTGCAACGTCGCAGATTAAAATATCATTTATGACGTTTCTACGCCAAATTTATTGAGACGACGTCATGAGAACTAAAAACATTGTTGATAGTGAAATACGACATGTCGCCGGTAAACTGATTTAATCATTTAACGAACTTAATGTTGGTTTATACCATTTTTGGTGTTTTATGTTCAATATGTAAGCATCAATTTAATTCATATAGGTTAAGTAGCAGTATAAAATACAATACAAAAAATACAACCGACCTACATGCAGTCGCTGAATTTTTTCCAGTAAACGAAATTCCGGAGCCTCCGGGCTAAATCTGAGCATTGGCATGTATGGTTTGGTTGTATCGAAGCACGATTCCTCTATGCTAAAATTTGCTCGAAGTTTGCTGCACTGAATACGTGCGTCGAATGATTCCCTACTATATTTATCATAATTCGTCCGTGCTACACACTTATTCACGAGTTACAACCAGACATAAATGACTCAAATTAATAACACAGATAAGTAAACAAATACACGTGTTTGTTTGTCGAACTTCAATAATACATTTTAACTATAAGCGAGCACAGCTTGTAGCGGTGAGCTCTATATTTTTCTGTAAATTTCACGCGATCAAAGTCTGTTTATGTTGATTCTAGTTTTCTTTTATCCAGCAGCTGGTACAGTCACGAAGGGAATTTTTAATTGAAAAACATTCTCGAAAAAAATTTGAAGTCATTACTGCAAGAACAATAATATTGCGTTAACAAAAATTTACCTTTAAGCTGTATGCGTTCTTGCTTTATTTAAAAAAAGCCCGTTAGTATCTCTCGTATGACATTCATGTGACGTCACCAACTTTGGAGAAAGACGTTACGCAGGTGGTACACGTAGGTAGGTAGTGAGATAGTTATAGACAGTTGAGAACTTTACGCCATCAGCATCACTGGCACAGTTTGTACTGTGTATGGAAAGAAACACATCAGCCAGTAATCCTAGACCCACGGGGTAGGAAATCTTGATATGTGGACAGTGCAATTCCCAGAACCTGAGATCACCTATTGGCACACCCGACAAAGAGCACATTACTGCTCTGTTAGACCGTATAGCTATATCATGTCGTCCAATTTTATTGGTGGATTAGGTCGATGTAACTGCATGAAGAAAACCCCGACCTAAGGGAGGAAAACTTTGTTGAGCACAAACTGCCTTGGTCGTTTTCATAAAAAACAAACAAAAATAACAAGACTGACAGACAGTCAAAACAAACTAATGGTACCCGCAAGATACTTGGTTTATTGGTTCAAACACGATTTCTTTGCGTGTCGTTACGTTTTCGCATCTTTGTGACATGCGCTTACGTTTCGTATCGATCTTTTCATATTCAAATAATGGTCGAGGATGCAGTAAGAGCATCCCAAGCATATATCAAACAAATGAAACCGGAATCTCTCAACAACGTGTTTGGCTCACATGGTGCATATATGGGTCAAGACACTAAAGGGGACCAATCAATTTAGAACATATAAGAAAATAGTACTTCCAAAACAAAACAGTCCTGTTTATCTTGGTGTATTTTAAAAAACTGCTGCATTGATTTTAATTAATTAGAGTTTTTCTGAAAGTTTAATATATTGGGACAATTTTGAGTCTTAATTTGCTCAGTTATAATGGCGTTTAGGATGTTTTGTCATATTTACTACATGACCTATAAACCAAGATTTTCTTAAAATACTGTGCTGTTTTTATACCACCGCTCGACAGAGTCGGGGTATATAGTGGTCCTCATGTCCGTCCGTCCGTCCATCTGTCCGTTCGTCTGTCCACATTTGGTTATCGGATGATAATTCAAAACTTTTACATCCGATTTGAATGAAACTTTGAGATATTGTTATAAATCAGGTTGGTAAGAAACCTATCGATGTTGGGGTAAATCCGTCAAATTTCAAGGTCGCAGTCCACGAAAAACGTTAGAAATTTTAACAAAAATGTTGTTTCCGGACAATAACTCAAAAAGTTTGCATCCGATTTTTATGAAACTTTGGGATATTGTTAAATATCAGGTTGGTAAGAAGCCTATCGTTTTTGGGGGAAGTCCGTCAAATTTCTAGGTCGCAGTCCACGAAAAACGTTAGAAATTTTTACAAAAGCGGGGGTATCAGTGATCGCTAGATCAACTTTGTATAGTTAGATTGTGGTTTACACCGGAAGCTGGCTTTCTGTTATTAGGCATGAAAGTGGTGATGAGATTTCGAGAGAACATAGGGATGTCATATACAATTCTGGATATATATGGTGTCGGGAAAGTGTCGGTAAAGTTAAATTTAAGGTAAAAGACCTGCCCTAATTAAACAAATAACAAATTTAGTAGAAAATCTTAAAGAATTGAATTAGTGTTTTCTCCCCTTTAGGTAATAAAGATGGAATTTCCGCAATTTTCTACTGGCATAAAGATCGTACCTTTGTAGAGAGCCAGCCAATGAATTTTGCTGTTTGGTTTTAATCGAATCAATAGTATCAAATGAAAATCCATTTTAAACAGTTTCCCATGGTTAAATTAATTACTAAAGAGCAGCTATTTTAGATTATCGAACATAGCCTAACATAAACATTTGGAAAACCACAATATACTCATTAAGATTCAAAATGGCTTCAAATCAGCTTTGCAGTTTCAGAACAGATGGCATTTTAAATTCTTCCAATAGACCGAGTCCTCTGTTTAACTTGGTTCGTAAATTTAAATGTGTGACTTGCAAAACCAAAATCTATAGAGGACTATACAATAAATACTTTGTTTAAATTGGTTAATTAGTTTCAGAAAAGTAACCCTTTTACACTTTTCTCATATGTCCTATATTAAATCAAGGTCTGCGTGGCGCTTTTTTTCAAATTTCTGACTGGCATAAAAAACCTTAATAGATGACAATATTAGTGTGATCTTTGTTTTTTAGTAAAATTAATCGGTTTCAGGGAAGAAGCTTTTCAAACATTTTCCCCATAGAGTACAGTATATGTATTGCGGTGGTGGCCACATTGTGTAATTTTTTATTGGCAAAAAAAACATAAACTTTATAAATTTTGCTGACATGTTTTATTTCAATTGGTTAATTGTGCTCTGTAACAACCCACTTTGTAATAACAACCACAGAATAGGTCGTTTAATGTTTTTCCCCAAAGTTTTTAGAAGAGAATCTATTCTAAAACATTATTCAATGTTAATCTATGAACAACGGTCATGATCATTCTGAAAGCACTCGGACGCAATACTAACGATGAGAAAACCATTCTCTCAAACCAAATTACAAATATAATTTTCATATGTTAATAAGTGGAAGGATCATTCTTTGATACATTTATAAATACATAAGAAATACTAACAAGAGGTCCACATTGATTAGAAACCAAATTAAATTGTTAGCAAACCGTTGCCCCATAGATATATCAGTATGATTCCCAATATAACTGATAATTTAATATCTCCAGTAACGTATGAAATTAACAGTATAACTATACTCCACACAAGTGGGAACCAGTTCTGTCTCAGAAAATATATACAACTGTCCACAAAATTATCGGGATGAAATCTGTTATCGGGTTCTTTGTCATCATTAGCCTCTCTGGATAAAATCTACAAACGAAATATATGTACATAAGTAATCATAATTTGACTGGTAAATAAATATGTATTGTTAAATGCATACTAATATGACGTGCCTACAACGCTTCGAGTCCACACATGTGGTAACACAAGTATATATTCTTTATCAACGTCATAAAGGATCAATACACTGTATGACGACGTCATCCTTCAACTTATAGGTTACGTTGTTGATAAAAGTTAATTTATATGTTCTATGTTCTATTACAATCGAAATATTTCATCGGGGACACGTATATATACTGATTTATCACCAGTTGGCCCTTTATGTCCGCTATAAAATATTTTGAATAATGTGCCAACACATAGTAAGAACAGTATAATTCGTACCACAATGATTTTTAAAAAATTAAAATTGATAATGTTTCCCTTAGTGAACAGAGACAATCCAGCTCTTGTATTGTAGAGATACATTCTCTCTATTCTTTCTTATCTACTTTTTTCCTCTTGTTGTAACTTATTCGGACAGTGGATTCGATAGACTTGTAGTTCAGAGGAGGTACAAAACTCAGCTGCGGATATTCCATTTTGGGGACTACGCGATGCCCTCTGCATGTAAATGATCGCCAGCAGGAACCTTTTCAAGAGCGGCTAAGTAATATGTATTTTTATTTATGATTTTATCGGTCTAAATTTAGCAGAAATACTGTTCGAAGGACGACAAAAAGTAAAGACCAAGACGACCTCCTCTGCTGTGTTTCCGTTCAGTAAAGATATGCACACAATGTAGTTAAGATGAAGTGAACCGTTTCTGTAAGATGTTTGGATTTTTAGTTACTATAGTTACAACTGTTTTTACTAACCTGTCGCATTAGACGTAGAACTGGCACATCCAAAGAAGGAAATATCGTGTCTTCAAACGCCAAAGTAGGGTCAACATCAGAACAGTAGTTCACAATACGAGCAAACCGTGTCTTAGGTATACCGAGTGTCTGCATAAACCTTTCCTCGCTGTCCTCGACTGAATCGTCCAACTCTGTGGGAAATTTATCAGCATGTGTCAATACACCGTAAACAGTGATATCTGTCAAAAGATAAATGATTGGTCAATGACAATCACGTGTATAATAGCATTTCGTATAACTATATATATAAAAGATATCGGCTTAGCAATATATCCATCATCCGTAAATTTCTAAAAAAGCTATTGGCGATTCCGATCACGTGTTTCATAGCATCGTGAATTAAAATTTTTGTTTCGATGTACAATTCTCTTTTTACCGTTAATGTGCTCGCTGGAAGTCAATCAATCAATCAATCAATCAATCAATCAATCAATCAATCAATCAATCAATCAATCAATCAATCAATCAATCAATCAATCAACATTGAACATTTAGAATAAAAACAATATTATTGATTTGCAAATTGGTGGACACTCTTTAATCAACGCGACACCTATAATGACGCTTTTGTAAACAGCATGTGAGAGGGTTCAAGTCTCACAGCGGGAAGTGTGTAGTGTGTATTTGACTCCAATCTTAATTGACAAGGATTGCCAGTTTTCCTACCGAAGGTCCGGGGTTCTCTCCGGGTACTCCGGCTTCCTCCCAATAAAAACTGGACGCCATGATATAGCTGAACAATTGCTGAAAGTGGCGTTACACATCATTTAAACAAACAAACAATACAGCATGCGAGAGATTGTGTAGATTATTGGATCAATATTCGGTTAGGCATAACCAATGAGATTTAATTGAACATGTATCTAAGCGGAGTAACTACGGCTAACTATTCGTCAATATTCAAATCAGGGATTTGATCGAGTACAAAGCAGACATATTAAAATTGTTCAAAACATCTAGGCATTAACTAATCGAAATTATATCACGTGGCAAAACAAGATATAGCGGTCACTTTTTTTTTCTACACCCTGTCCCCTTACCAAATAGTATGAGCTTTTATCCCTAGCTTAGATTAAATAGTCTGGATAATTATGTGATATAAAACATTCCGGTTAAAATCTCTCATCAGTAACAACAGAGCTAAGTTAGTTTTTCAACCAATAGATAATCTAGCTGTAGCTTTTCTGCCTAAAGATAGATTAGTTAGTATACATATAGCTTGGATACCTAGTCTTTCTTCAGATATACTTAGTATTAGTGGACGAACTACAGGTGGAATAGCTGGTTTACCTTTATGAAATGATATTTGGTTATCAAAAGCTGTGATAACTTGTGTTTGTATAGCCATATGTTAAATCGTTAGTAGGATGACTTTTCTACGTGATACACGATGATACCTCATTACCTGATATACCTATAGCGATGATAGCTGGTATACATATAGATAGTCTATGATCTATTGTTAGAATAAGACGTCTTTGAACGTAATTTGTCTACCCATAGCTCATCTACAATTAGCCTTAATCAAGAATGCTTACCCTTGGAGCTTGAAATATCTGCAATTGCTTCAAGCAACACATTAGGTAAGTTGGACTTTGGATTTGACGAACAAACCACAATAATACGATGAACTCTTCTGTGAACTGGTCTCAAAGCGTACTTTTTGTGTAGATTTCGCACTCCATACCTTTGTCCATAATTTACCACGTCTGACAAAACTTCATTTTCTTCCATTTTTCCTGACAAAATGATGTTAAGGAGCTCTTCATGTAGTTCAGAATCATCATTTTCGAATCCGGTCATGTCTAAAAACGTTGGCATCAAATATGTGTCAGCTTGGCTATAATAAATTTCTTTCTTGTAACTGAAAATGCAATAATACAAAGCTTGATCTCACATGTGTATAAGAGGAACAGACACTATAATGTGGGGGCCTCGGTTGTCGAGTGTTTAAGCTAGATCGCCTACTATTAATTACGCGGTCTGTCATCACCGACATCGCGGGTTCGAGTTTCACTTCGAGTAGGGTTTACTCTACCCCAATCTTAATTAACAAGGATTGTCAAGGTTTCCTCTCGAAGGTCGGGGGTTAAAAACCATTATTTAGCTAAATTATTGATGAAAGTGGCGTTAAACAACATTGAAACAAAAAAAACCACTATAATGTGCATTACTTCATTGATCACCGGTGAATATTAGAAAAAAACATGAAAGTCTTCTATATTTCAATGATCATTGGTTTGTGCGATTTTTACACTTTACAGCACTAGTTTACAAAACTCCACAAGATAATCTCCGCATCAGTGTCTGATATATAGATAAGATTTAAGTTAAAACTATGTGCGCCATTGGGCGAAAAAAATTGTCGTGATCAACTCGATACACGTACTTTAAATAAACTACTAATATAAACCTCATTGGATATTGTTTTCATTCAGTCTCGCAAATAAACACTGATATTTTTCATGAGAATATTTAGCTTGCATTTAGAGATCTGATATACTTAAAATCATTGTGTCCGAATAGTGGTTAGGCTAATGCAGATGTGTAAAATGAAATCTAAGGGGTTTTGAAATTCGGCAGTTTTTTTTTTCATTTTGATTAGGCATTTTTTCCACAGTAAATTGTGACCTTGTTGTGAACGGAAGTGTAACCTGCAAACAGTTGATTTTGTCTTTTCGACACCCTTCGGGCATTGTCGTTTGAGCTTGTCTGGGGGAAAATCTCGATATTTGTATGTATAGCATTTAACATTAGGAGAGCACACAAATGTTTGTAAACAATTTGAAAACCTTTTAGAAATGAAACATGTCAAAGTCCGTGAAAATTTAATTTGTGACATGTAAAAAACAGCGACATTTAATTAAAAGACAGGTTATCGCGGGAAAATATTTACTTATTAATTTTCGTAACCAAAATGTACAATTCAGAAAAAAAACCCACAAAAAATGCAATCAAACATCTGGGCTCATGGCATTTGTGACTTTTACTTATAGAATTCATTGAATTAATTAGTTTGAACACTATTTCAATATTATTATCAGCTTTATCAACCATGCTCCGATGCATTGATATAACGAAAATCAAAACAAACAGCAGCCACAGAGTGACAATTTTAATAGCAGTACACTATTAGTTCAAATATCACAGTGCATTTGAGTAATAGTCGCAGTTTGTCACTCAAGTACACCCTTTTAAAACCTACAAGGTGACTGCAAATTCACAACTGAATTAAAACAAAATTCTCATTTGAATGACACATATGTCAAAAGAATGTGATAAAAAGAACAAATAATACACGTACTAGTTTCAATCGTCTGGTGGGTGACCTGTTTACCAAATTTCTGGAAATCTCCATATTTAGCATGTTCTCGCCAACGTTCGTTGCTGAAACTGGCGAAAATAGTATTGAGGAAGGCGGATTTCCCACATCCTGGAGGTCCAAGGATAGCTATATTCAGAGGTCTCTTTCCTGATAATGAAGTGCCAACCAGCCGTTTACATTCTTCTAGTAATTCCTGTTTGCGAAGATATAATGGATCGTTTTGTGGGTTCTTTTCAACCTTCAGGGGAAACTTGTCAAAATGTCCTGGGCTCCATTTATCCGCCATGTTTGAACCCGATTGTCTTCACGACAGGAATATAATACACTGTTTATAACTACATACTGCAAAAAAATACAATGAATTTTTAAGACTGAAAATAAAGTGAACAAAAGGTATTGGGAGCCATTCTCCGGTATGGGCCACCAGTACAAAATAGGAAAAATATGTTAATACGCTTAATACAAAAAAAATTAACGAAAAACAAACCACCCAATAACACATTTGCAAATAGCGGAACACGAAGAAATGGCTTTTCAACACCTTCTCTCTTGAAACAGTTAAAGAAAGCAAAACTCTCATGACACTCAAATCAGAAAAGTTACAACATGGTTGTTAACTTTTTCCACAAGTACTCGTGGACAGGACCCACACAAGTACTCGTGGACAGGACCCCACAGGTACTCGTGGACAGGACCCATACCAGTACTCGTGGACAGGACCCCACAGGTACTCGTGGACAGGACCCACACAAGTACTCGTGAACAGGACCCATACAAGTACTCGTGTTCAGGACCCCACAGGTACTCGTGGACAGGACCCACACAAGTACTCGTGAACAGGACCCATACAAGTACTCGTGGACAGGACCCCACAGGTACTCGTGGACAGGACCCAACAGGTACAAGTGAACAGGACCCCACCACCCTTTTTGTATTCTATCTTAAGAAATGTTTTAAATGCTTTAAATTATATTCTACACTTTGTTCTATTTATTTCTAAACAAATAATAACAGTTTTCACAAAATACCAAGTTTCTGACAATGTGCCGGTCAGAAACTTATTATGTTTGTAAACGCTTTTATTATTTCGTTAGAAATGAATATAGCAAAAAGCAGAATATAATGTATGGTCTTAAAACGATTTCTTACAACACAAGAGAATACACAAGAAAGAAGGGGGTACAGAGATGAGGGAATCCCTATCCGAAAACGAAAGAAGGGGGTATAGAGATGATAGAATCCCTATCCGAAATAGAAAGAAGGGGGTACAGAGATGATGGAATCCCTATCCGAAATAGAAAGAAGGGGGTACAGAGATGAGGGAATCCCTATCCAAAATAGAGAGAAGGGGTACAGAGATGAGGGAATCTACCCGAAATAGAAAGAAGGGGGTACAGAGATGAGGAAATCCTATCCGAAATAGAAAGAAGGGGGTACAGACATGAGGGAATCCCTATCCGAAATAGAAAGAAGGGAGTACAGAGATGAGGGAATCACTATCCGAATTTAATAAAAATTAAAAATAACAAAGTTCAGTATTTGACATTTTTGACGAAATCTTACATGAAACCCCGAAAAAGGCAGAGAAATTATAATGGCATGTTCTAAATGATTAATCAGTAGAGGCGGTCTAAAACGAAACTGCACGAAGTCAAATAGAATTTTGCCTTTTTGTAAAAATCCGAAACTCAATTTAAAGAACAACGTTTTTGTCCTTGGAAACATCAAGTTTTGTCGAAAGTACCATTTTTTGTTGTCGCTCAACGTCAAACCAGTGAATGCCATTTACATCTCTTATTTTATTGTTTCATACTTATACTGTTATTTCGAGTATTAAATATTAATTATTAATTTCTAGTATTTAGAGTGTTAATTATTTGTATGTTTTACTTAACATGGGAAACAGCTGATAAATTATTTATTTTCAATCTCTAAAATGTAGATCTAAAAAGTTGTAGATCTATTAATATCTGATCAAGAAGTATTCATTATTGTTAACTAGATTCTTCACATAATCCGATATATCGTACATTTTTTTTGATATTGTGTTGTTCGTCTATTTTTATTTTATAACATGTATAATCTTTTCTGTTTTTTTTTTTAAATTGAAATTAAGTAAAAGTTGGATGATAACAGCTAAAGAACTAACTAGTCAAAATATATTTATATCAAACACGGTGTAAGCATTTCGTCTTCAAAAGCCTACGTCCGGACGCTTTCTTGCTATGATGGCTGTTTCAACAACTATTCAGCAATATCATGGCATTCAGTTCTATTTAGGGGTGGGGTAGGGGAAGCCGGAGTACAAGGAGAAAACACCCAACCTTCCGTAGGAAACTGGCATGTCTTGACAATTAAGATTGGAGTCGAGCGCACCATGCCCACAGTGAGACCTGACCCGCAATCTCAGTATTGACACCAGCACGACCGTAACCACGTGACCACGACCCCATCTCTCTATGATACCAATTAACAACAGTGGGCACACTCGTTGGTATTTCTCGTGTTCATTAATTCGTGACAATTTTGATTATTATTAAATAGCCAAAAAGTGTACAGCGTACAAATATTTAATTTTGAAAGTGCAAACACTATATGCAATCATCGCTATGACGACCTTTAAGTCGTGTTTTACTCGAAGTACAAGTTATACATCTTTTTCATAAATCAACGCATTAAGGATTTTTTAAAACTTGAAAATTAAGTCATAGCGTTCTTCGGGCAAACGATACGTCATTTAAATTGTTATGTTATGTCATATTACATTTGATGTATATCTAGACAGAACGGCAAAGCAACGAATCAAAACAGGACATAAAACCAGAGGCTCTTAACGGCCTGTATCGCTTACACGATTTTAAAGGCGATGCATATGGCATTTCTCTGATGATAAACTAAGACCTGTAATATTAATAAACTTCCAAGAGGACCAACCAAAACAATATTAAAGTAAGTGTTTTTCCCATTTGTTAACCGGTTTCAGAGAAGATTTTTTAAAAACATTTCCCATTGGGTCTATAGTTCAACAAAGTCATGTGGTGGCGGCCGGCCATTTTGAATTTACGATTGCCAATAAAAAAACATAAACTTTAAACAAGACCATCCAAACAATATTGCCAGTAAGTTTTGCTTAAATTGGTTAAACGGTTTCAGAAATGAGGACGTTTAAACTTTTTCCTATGGGCTCCAATGTTAATCTATGTAATGCCTTTTCTAACTTTTCTCCCATAGGGTCCTGTGGTGTTGGTCATTTTGATTTTCCCATTGGCATAGAAAACAAATTTTATAAAGGACCATCCAAACAATATTACTAGTAAATTTAGTTTCGATTGTTTAACCGGTTTCAGAGAAAGCCTTTAAAACTTTTTCCTATAGGGTTCAATGTTAATCCAAGTCCTGCGGTGGCAGCCATTTTGAATGTTCAATTGTCATTAAAAGCATAACTTTATAGAGGACCATCCAAACAATATCGATAGTCTTTTCGTGTCCGACGTTAAAGCAAGTCCTGTGTAGGCGTCCACTTTGAATTTCCAGTTGGCATAAAAAACATAAACTTTATTAAGGACCATCCAAGCAATATTGCTGGTAAGTCTTGTTTTGATAGGTTAACCTGTTTCAAAGAAGAAGCCTTTTTAAAAAAAATTCATATAGGGTCTTAGGGCTGTGGTGGCCAAATTAGTTTTTCAATCAAAATAAAAAACACAAACTTGATAAAGGTCCATCCAATGAACATTTTGGCAAAGGTTGGTTACAATTGCCCGTCGTTTCAGAGAAGATGATAACATGTAAAATGTTTACAGAAACCGACGACGACGGACTCAAAGTGATGACAATAGCTCACATGACCCTGTTCAGGTGAGCTGAAAACTAAAAGACAATCTCTAAATATTCCCACGGTCGGTAAGGAGCTGCCGGAGTGGTAGATAACCTTAGAGAGAACACGAAAGGTAGTGGGGTTTACGAGGATGAACTTTAGTAGCCGAAACCCACGTCTTGTAACCTTTGGGAAGTGGTAACAAAGGGAGCGTGGTTACCGAATATGTGAGCTATGAAATAAAAATATTAGTTCAAATCGTTGATAATGTTAAAGTGAGTCAAATGTCTGGGTGCTCGTGTGGGTTTGTTTAAATCAGATATTTACACCGCTTTCGGCTAGTTTTCAGCTAGTTTTCTAAGATAGAATTGCGGCTACTTTGTAATGCCTTAAATAAACAAAATTTGAATTTCCAAAAGCATGTATTATACAAGTAAAACATTGTTTTGGTTGGCTGCTTCTGTTTTGATTTAGATTATCAGATTTAATGGGAAAAATGTTTATTATATTCTATGATAGTATAAATGAAACAAGGTAGGATTAAATACAGTATTGATAAGCGAGTAGTTCTCGTCAGCTGCCTATTCTAGCCAATTAACTTGTTTCAGTAATATAGCTACCATTTTCTTTTAGTTCTTCTTTTTTACATAAGTAAAGAGAATGCTACCTTGATAATTGTCTTACACAATTTATTGGGTATCTCTTCAGTTATGCTAAACCGAATTTTTTTAAATGGCGAGATTTACTGCTACTCACTGCCCAGTATATATACTGTAAGGGGACACTATCTCTCGATACTGATTCTACTGACTAGTCACTGACCAGTAAATATACTATCAATGGACACTATCTCGCCGATACTGGTTCTACTGACTACTCACTGACCAGTAATATACTGTCAGGGGACACTATCTCACTGATACTGGTTCTACTGACTACTCACTGACCAGTATACATACTGTCAGGGGACACTATCTCGTCGATACTGATTCTACTGACTACTCACTGACCAGTAAATATACTGTCAAGGGACACTATCTCGCCGATACTGGTTCTACTGACTACTTACTGACCAGCATATATACTGTCAGGGGACACTATCTCGTCGATACTGGTTCTACTGACTACTCACTGACCAGTAAATATACTGTCAAGGGACACTATCTCACCGATACTGGTTCTACTGACTACTCACTGACCAGTAAATATACTGTCAAGGGACACTATCTCACCGATACTGGTTCTACTGACTACTCACTGACTAGTAAATATACTGTAAAGGGACACTATCTCACTGATACTGGTTCTACTTCTACTGCTACTCACTGACCAGTAAATATACTGTCAAGGGACTCTATCTCTCCGATACTGGTTCTACTGACTACTCACTGACCAGTAAATAAACTGTCAAGGGACACTATCTCACTGATACTGGTTCTACTGACTACTCACTGACCAGTAAATAAACTGTCAAGGACACTATCTCACTGATACTGGTTCTACTGACTACTCACTGACCAGTAAATAAACTGTCAAGGGACACTATCTCACTGATACTTGTTCTACTGACTACTCACTGACTAGTAAATATACTGTAAAGGGACACTATCTCACTGATACTGGTTCTACTGACTACTCACTGACTAGTAAATATACTGTAAAGGGACACTATCTCACTGATACTGGTTCTACTTCTACTGCTACTTACTTACCAGTAAATATACTGTCAAGGGACTCTATCTCGCCGATACTGGTTCTACTGACTACTCACTGACCAGTAAATATACTGTCAGGGACACTATCTCACCGATACTGGTTCTACTGACTACTCACTGACCAGTAAATATACTGTCAAGGGACTCTTTCTCGCCGATACTGGTTCTACTGACTACTCACTGACCAGTAAATATACTGTCAGGGACACTATCTCACCGATACTGGTTCTACTGACTACTCACTGACCAGTAAATATACTGTCAAGGGACACTATCTCGCCGATACTGGTTCTACTGACTACTTACTGACCAGCATATATACTGTCAGGGGACACTATCTCGCCGATACTGGTTCTACTGGCTACTCACCGACCAGTAAATATACTGTCAAGGGACACTATCTCTCCGATACTGGTTCTACTGACTACCCACTGACCAGTAAATATACTGTCAAGGGACACTATCTCACCGATACTGTTTCTACTGACTACTCACTGACCAGCAAATATACTGTCAAGGGACACTATCTCGCCGATACTGGTTCTACTGACTACTCACTGACCAGTAAATATACTGTCAAGGGACTCTATCTCGCCAATACTGGTTCTACTGACTACTCACTGACCAGTAAATATACTGTAAATGGACACTATCTCGCCGATACTGGTTCTACTGACTACTCACTGACCAGTAAATATACTGTCAAGGGACACTATCTCACTGATACTGGTTCTACTGACTACTCACTGACCAGTAAATATACTGTAAATGGACACTATCTCGCCGATACTGGTTCTACTGACTACTCACTGACCAGTAAATATACTGTCAAGGGACACTATCCACACCAATGTTGATTGTACTGCATCAACTACAATAAAACTTTTGATGCATAGCATCAGTTTGCAGCCGAATTATTCTAAATTTTTTGATAATGATAATAATTTTACGGATGCATTTAAAACATTTTTATATATGCTACAGAAGTTATTTTATATTTATGTGTTTACATGTCTATTAACTCCACTTTAAACATTTTTTCAGCTATATCATGGCATCGACTTTTTATTGGACCTTCGCCTGGAGCTGTGGCTTCCTTCCCCTATAAAACTAGACGCCCAACAATTGCTGAAAGTGGCGTTAAAAACCATTCAAACAAACAAAATGCAAAAAAAAAACCAGATAATCTGGACAATATGGCATCTATGAGAAAGATAATCTGAATTAAAAAATGCATGCAAAATTGTCCTTTTATTTTATATTGGCTAAAAAAATGTACGTGTTGAGGTCCAGATAAGCATAATTAATCGCAGGATGCTGTTATTTAACATAAAGAGGGGGCGAAATCTTTTCTGTTTATGTGTTTTGGGCATTTTTACAGGTGTGTTAACTTTTTTAACCATTAGCTGATATCTGTTTTCTTAAAAATTGACTTTGAGATTCTGCACGTGCTGATTATGTTTTTTTTTTTATTTTGAATTCACTGTTTTCTGTTTTCTCGTCAAAATTGCTGTTATGAATATTTCAGATTCCCTGTTATCTGTTTTGGAAAGAAAATGTTAACCAGTTAATGAACCCCCTCTGTTAAGGCTTGAATAGAAAGCGTCTCGGATTTTAGATTGAAATAAGAACATATTCTTTGTAAAGACTATTTAACAAACATTCGCTTATAGAATCATAATTGCAAATTTTAAAAAAGGCATTTGAACTTCTCTCTCATAAGGTCTTATGTAAATCTTAATTCTGCAGTTGGGACTTGTTTGAATTACCGATTTCTAAATTTGCGCACAAGTAATTATTTTTATTTAATCAGAAATATACTTGAATTAAAACTAATATCCACGTGGTTCAAATAAATAAATTATTGACATAACATTTGTTTAATGCATCATACATAAAATAGCTTTTTATTCTGGTCGACATTGTATACACAAAACAGCCTTGTATTCTGGTTTTCGATTTTTCGAAGCTACGCTCATCAAAGCCGTTACCAGTAATTTCGTACCATAACCAAAACGTACCACCCAAATCGTACCATAATTAAAACCATTTCGCACCATAGCCAGTTCGTACCAGATGGGGAATTGTATTATGACAATTTCGTACCATATGGGGAAGTGTATTAATGAAAACCTGTATGCAATTTCACCATAATATTGCTCTTTCGATCAAAGTGGTAAGTAGAAATAAAATCTATTTTTATTTTTTATTTTTTAATTTATTAACATCATCATTCCGTCATAACATAAAATATCAGATAACAACGTAATGACACAGATAAAAAAATATGTTTTAAAGCTTAGCAACTATTTTAACATGAGCTTTTTTCAATATTGTTACAATCAATTGTCTTTCATAACAGCACTGGGAAAGAAACTTTTTACGGAAAGTCATTATTGTTTTCATATCTTATTAATGAATAATAAAGCCATAATACCAAACGTCATGAACGTGGGCATACTCCGGTATTGTATACTTAAAATAGCTTTTTATTCTGGTCGACATTGTATACACAAAATAGCCTTGTATTCTGGTTTTCGATTTTTCGAAGCTACGCTCGTCGATAGCGCTATCTCTGGAAGACAAAAGTATCAGGTTAAAATTGTCTCCCTCTATTATTAACTTCCGTAAATAGAATACAAAAAATATTGATCACTGCATTTAAAGTTGATATCATCCAAGCATTGTTTGCAGTTCAACGTTATATTTTATTTTGATTTTTCACTGAACTTGAATGATTTATATTCTTTTCGCAAAATTCGGTTCATTCGTGGTAGCTAAAGTATACTTGGAAATAATTTCTCCTTGATTAATCATTAGGAACGAAAGTGAATACAAATATACGAAAATAAAAAATCTCTATTATTTAAATAAGTAATACGTACAAAAAGACCCCAAATACGTACGCTAAAATCTTGATTACTGTATTAATAAACGGCTAACCTGTTTGTTCGGCCTGCACGGCAATACGGAAGGTCATATAACCCCTGGAGGGCAATATTTATTTCCATAAGGACCAGTGGTATGGACTAGCTATTTATACTGTTAATACAGGCTAGCCAATTGGATTATTTAATTAAATGGTTACGAACTGGCTAAATTATGTATTGGCCTGTATTGAATTTCGGTTGGCTGTATTAGTACTCAACCCTACGGGTCTCGGGATGAATCTCGAATCAATACTAGGCCAATATTAAAATATATTCTGTTGAAGTAATGTATCTAGTGAATCCCTACAAAATGATTGGTTAATCAAGACGGGGATATCATACCGTATTCCCTGTGAGACCCCGGGATATTGAAACCAGTTTCAAATGGCGTCTATTCATTTACTAATCTATTAGTTTTACATAATATACATAGTTAAACATAATATAAAGATATGAAATATGGATTTTAAATACATGCAGTTTACGGAATCTATCATCTCCGTCTGCGATTTGTCTTGAAAATTAACAAGGGAGATAACCGATAACTTGTAGTCTGCTAAAATGGCAAACAAACATCGCACTTCGAAAGTGAAATTTACCATAAAAAGTTTTGCTGGGAATAAAAAGTCGTAAAAAATAACAAGATTATAAAACTTAAAATGCCATACAAAGTTTCGTTGGAATTAAACTATGAAATTTATCAGTTCAACTAATTTAACTATAACACCAACATTTTTCGTTTTTATAATATACACAATACACATGAAAGTATTTGTAAAAATGTGTATTGACCAGTCAAATAAATCTGTTATGAAACAGGTATGGTAATAGTTTTCGTAAGCTTACATGTTTTGAATGTTAAGTTCTACGATAGTGGTGGTCCAAACAAATTGTTTTCTTCAAGCATGAGAAATGTCTACTCTAAAAACACTAGAATATTAGAACATGAAGACTTTAACAGAATATAATTGTTATTCGGGCTTCACAGGGGATACGGGTTCATATTCCCTGTAAAGATCCCGAATAACATATAATATTTTGTTCGGCGTTTGCCTACCCTACCTTTTGGTAATGTGTTTGTAAGTAAGCATTTTTTAATGAATCTATTGCAAAATTTATTATGTATTCTACACCTATTGTGTATCATAATTGCTATGGTTGCTTACGAATTATTCAATACACTGTAGACTGCTGGTAGTTTGATACACAAAATGTCAGATAAAAATATTCCATTTCGCAGAGTATCAGATTTCCCGGTAATCGTATATTTGATGACAAGGGGGTCAAAACTGATGTGTCAAAGACAGTACGCATTACCGGATGATATCTTCGTAACTACCATTGTTATTGACTACATTTCACAAATATATGTTTGATATAATGATATTATTACTTGATGATTTCTGTATTGGCCTAGTTATTGGTGAAGGGTTTGTTGTATTTGCCTGAGTCTCAGCCTAAGAACAATACAGCTGGCCAAGGACTATTAACTAGGCCAATGTAGAAATCATCACGTAAAGATAGCTTTATTTATTAACTAGTCCAAATCAATAAGACCAATACAGGTCGGAATCGGGCAAATAGAGGTCGATTCGGGCCAATACTGATATCGGACTAGTTAATTCCGTATTGGACTAGTTCAGCAAAATATATCATATCGGCAGTTTAACTTTTATCCATGTGTTTACTTTTTGTGTTAATTTGTTATTTTCCTCCACATTTTTGTAATGGTGACTGTCACAAATAAAACCTTCATGAATTCCGCGACCCTGAGTTTGAATCTAGTTGGCCTCTGTGTTAGTGTTGATGTGGTCGGTGGGTCGAAGTTTAGATCTATTCTTCGTATATTGCTGGTATTGGGGTAGCCTCATTAAGGCATCATGCCTTAATAGCTTCAATTAAGGCGTCTGCTTTTACATTCGCTCGATTAGGTGCGTGAGAGTGTGCGTTGGCTATTCTGGATTCATTGCAAGCGTACTTTGTAATAATTGTATAATAATTTGACACTGCTTTGCATGGTCTTTAATTGCACTTTAATTATTTAATAATTAATTTAATTCTTATTTAATTATTATGATTTATAATATGAGGACATAATAAAAACAATATTTAATTTTCTTTTTTTATATATATTAAAACTTTGCCAGAAATTTCTGATAAATTTTCCAGGTTTTACTGTAAACTGCTTAAAACAACTGTGGTTGTAAAAATAAAAAGCACTGTGTAAAAAGCCGTTCCATTGTTGATTTCATGTCGGAGAAACGTGAATAAAATTTTTCAAAAGTTGGAGAAACGTGAATAAATCTATATTATTTTAGAATTTGCATTACTTCATAAAAGAGGAATTATGCAAGCCTTGATTGCGATAGATCACCCGACGGTTTAAAATTCATATAGAGCTATCAAGTAAACACGTAATAAGTTCATAAGACATAATTCTTTAATCTATTTACAAGATTTTTAACATTTAGATTCCATTCTAAGGGGCGGATACAGGATTTTCGAAAGAAGGGGCGTAAAATGGAAATATCGAAAAAAGGAGGGCCACGAAGTGGAACTCCCGCGCGGCGCATTTACTGCGGGAGGTCTGGAAGCTTTAAAAAAATAGTGCAAAATCCTGAATTCTCGCAATTTCCAAGCATCAAAATGAATTTATTTAACACAAGGTTTTTATAGTGTTCAGTAACCTTTATTTGGTACAGTACACAACAGAGATATCATAATAAACGAATAAGTACCGTTAATGAATTATTTTGTGGCGAGGACGAGCGGTGATTACATTTTTGCCTTTGGCGCTCGTTGTTACCCTCCCTGTTCTCTTTTTTCCTTTCCTTTTTTAAGGGGGGGGGGCGGGGGCGTACGCCCCTTACGCCTCCCCCTGGATCCGCCACTGAGTCTTTACCATATGAAGTTACATGTGTTAACTTATTTGCTGTGTAAACTTCAAAGGCACGTTAAACTTTTATGTGTACAATGTATGTATTGGCGACGTGATAAACCCATGTCCAGATTGAAGTAAAGCATACATGTATTTCCGATAAGATTGGAGAGGTTTTTTCCGAAGTAATGCTCACCTTATCTGTACTAGCTTATACTTAGTAATGTATTATTTCTTACTTCACTCAAAACATAAGTATTATACTTACATGTATATTAATTACTTATCTTGTGTGCACATAAAAAACGGTGTCCAGTCGAATTTTGATGTTACGAAAAGATAGAACCGGATAATTTAGAAAGTAATTCTCTTTAATATTCAAAGCGGTGTCCAGGTGAATTTCAAACAGATAACCATGTACAGTTTAAAAGGTCGTTCTTAGTTGTGATAAGAAAAAAGAATCCGATAAAGCGTCTGCAAATATTAATTTAAATAATCCATATATGTTTTTAAAAAAATTAAAAATACAAGACAAACTTCAAACTTTCGATAATTGAAGACAATTAAATTTTTTGAAATGAATTGTGCAACTAATTGTTTTTAACACATTGAGCCTTCGAAAAATGAAACCTCGAAGTAATCAGAATCACGCCATTTTCTATGTAGAAAAAAAAGAGGTACGTACTTTGTGAGAGCACATGTCCTACAATAGGAAAGCTTACATGCATTCTAAATTATAATTAGAGTCGAACACACCATATCCTTAATCTGACACGAACTCAGATCTCAGTTTTGACACGTCAGTGATGGAAAAGTAAAAAACGTACGTTCTGTTTGCACAATATGCGCAATTAGTTCAGCGCTTATAAACAGACTTGTCAGTTAAGGTTATTACACAGAAAAAATGCTGAAAACCCCCCTAACAGCCCCATTGTGGATACTTCAGTGAGGTATTTGTTGATGACACAAATACATAGAATGTCAGGTTACCAAGGCATCAATTTAAAAACAGATGGCGTACATAGAATACCAGGTCACCAGGGCATCAGTTGGCAAAACAGATGGCGTACATAGAATACCAGCTCACCAAGGCATCAATTTAAAAACAGATGGCGTACATAGAATACCCGGTCACCAAGGCATTAATTTAAAAACAGATGGCGTACATTGAATACCCGGTCACCGAGTTATCAATTGACAAAACAGATGGCGTACATAGAATACCAGCTCACCAAGGCATCAATTGGCAAAACAGATGGCTTACATAGAATACCAGCTCACCAAGGCATCAATTTAAAAACAGATGGCTTACATAGAATACCAGGTCACCAAGGCATTAATTTAAAGACAGATGGCGTACATGGAATACCCGGTCACCAAGGCATCAATTTAAAAACAGATGGCGTAAATAGAATACCCGGCCACCAAGGCATCAATTTAAAAACAGATGGCGTACATTGAATACCCGGTCACCGAGTAATCAATTGGCAAAACAGATGGCGTACATAGAATACCAGGTCACCAAGGCATAAATTAGCAAAACAGATGGCTTACATAGAATACCCGGTCACCGAGTCATCTATTGGCAAAACAGATGGCGTACATAGAATACCAGGTCACCAAGGCATCAATTGGCAAAACAGATTACGTACATAGAATACCAGGTCACCAAGGCATCAAATGGCAAAACAGATGGCGTACATGGAATACCCGGTCACCGAGTCATCAATTGGCAAATTAGATGGCGTACATAGAATACCAGGTCACCAAGGCATCAATTGACAAAACAGATGGCGTACATAGAATACCCGGTCACCGACTCATCAATTGGCAAAACAGATGGCGTATATAGAATACCAGGTCACCAAGGCATCAATTTAAAAACTGATGGCGTACATACAATACCCGGTCACCGAGTCATCAATTGTCAAAACAGATGGCGTACATAGAATACCCGGTCACCGAGTCATCAATTGTCAAAACAGATGGCGTACATAGAATACCAGGTCACCAAGTCATCAATTGTCAAAACAGATGGCGTACATAGAATACCCGGTCACCGAGTCATCAATTGGCTAAACAGATGGCGTATATAGAATACCCGGTCACCAAGGCATCAATTGGCTAAACAGATGGCGTACCTAGAATATCCGGTTACCAAGGCATCAATTGTCAAAACAGACGGCGTACATAGAATACCCGGTCACCGAGTCATCAATTGGCAAAACAGATGGCGTATATAGAATACCAGGTCACCAAGGCATCAATTTAAAAACTGATGGCGTACATACAATACCCGGTCACCGAGTCATCAATTGTCAAAACAGATGGCGTACATAGAATACCCGGTCACCGAGTCATCAATTGTCAAAACAGATGGCGTACATAGAATACCCGGTCACCAAGGAATCAATTGGCTAAACAGATGGCGTACATACAATACCCGGTCACCAAGGCATCAATTGGCTAAACAGATGGCGTACATAGAATATCCGGTTACCAAGGCATCAATTGTCAAAACAGATGGCGTACATAGAATACCAGGTCACCAAGGCATCAATTGTCAAAACAGATCGCGTACATAGAATACCAGGTCACCAAGGCATCAATTGTCAAAACAGATGACGTACATAGAATACCCGGTCACCAAGGCATCAATTGGCAAAACAGATGGCGTATATAGAATACCCGGTCACCGAGTCATCAATTGGCAAAACAGATGGCGTATATAGAATACCCGGTCACCAAGGCATCAATTGGCTAAACAGATGGCGTACATAGAACATCCGGTTACCAAGGCATCAATTGTCAAAACAGGTGGCGTACATAGAATACCCGGTCACCAAGGCGTCAATTGGCAAAACAGATGGCGTATATAGAATACCCGGTCACCAAGGCATCAATTGGCTAAACAGATGGCGTACATAGAATACCCGGTCACCAAGGCATCAATTGGCAAAACAGATGGCGTATATAGAATATCCGGTTACCAAGGCATCAATTGGCTAAACAGATGGCGTATATAGAATACCCGGTCACCAAGGCATCAATTGGCTAAACAGATGGCGTATATAGAATACCCGGTCACCAAGGCATCAATTGGCTAAACAGATGGCGTACATAGAATACCCGGTCACCAAGGCATCAATTAGCAAAACAGACGGCGTACATGATTCAAGCACTACTTATGCTTTTATTCAACAGTATTTGTTCACACAAAGTCCTATTTCTGCGAAATGTCGAACATTATCTTTTTTATATATAGTGTTTATCACCGGAACCATTTTTGCCTACCGAGTTACTTCCCATTGACTTAAAAGTTAAGAGCGGAAGTCACAAAGCGTATCTGGAATTAATTTGAGTAATTTCAGTAGATGTTGGTCATGGTTACCCACTTATAAAATCACATATTCTAAGAATATGACCAGGCAACGGATTCAAATAGTTTATTTTAAGTAAAATTTCAAATTTAATCAATAAAAATGTTATAAAGAAAACCATGAAAAAATTAATCGCAACTCAGTTCTAAGTAGTGTTTGTTGTCTCAAGTGGATATTTTACAATTATACATAAAATTACGTGATTTGTATCTCAGGTGATTTGGCACCAACCTCGAATGAGTTTATATTATGTTTTCGTTAAATCACATGATTCAGCACATACCTGATTTTTGTGTGTTTTCCGTCGCCATGATTTTTATCCCACCAAGGAGATCAATATAAATGAATCGATCTCAAAGGCAACAACAAAAGAAAAATATCAACATATCGTTATAAAATTAATTACAGGAAAAAATACGTAAATATATTAAAGCATTACACAATTCTTGTGTTGTGAATTGGATGACAATCAGCTGCGGCTCATCCGTTATGAAATTCGTTGACAATTCTATTCACTACGTAAAAACTTGTAAAAATTACAGTGTTGCTTATTTCAAGCTCAAGGTGTGCTCGACTCTGAAGCCCGAGTACCTTTGAAAACTCTGAACTTCCGCAGATTAACTGACAATATTAATCCTTGTAAATTTTGCTTTTAGAATCTTCCTCGAATTCAGCCTCGAACTCATGACCCTCGTGTTAACACATCGTTGATCAACAGAAATTTGTCCATACACCTGTCTACATAGGTCTCGATTAAATAGGGTCGAATGAAGAAATATGGATTGTATATGTTATTTACAAAATAAAAAGAACAAAATGGTTACCTATTTTACTGCTTTAAATTAAACATCATGTTAGTTTCAGTTGCATAAATAAAAAAGAACCTTGTGTTCAGTTATTGATGTATATCAGATCAAAACAGCTTAATAATCATTCTACTGGTTTCTTTGTTTTAATTTCAATCTTTGCAGTTCCCAATAATTTGTGTAAAAGTTATTGAAAAATTAATAAAACATGAATATTTCTACCAGTAAGCCTGTCGGCCCAACATGTCTCTGCAGTATTTAATAGTCTAAAGAATGTGTGGTATTGAATCCTCAGCTGTCGTTCTCTGGTTCTGATGAGCGATGACATCTTGAAAGAGTAGATTGGGAACAACTTATACCCATATCCGACTATCCATACTTTTCTCCAGTAGTCGAGCGGGTCGCGCTCGACATCGAAGGATCCAGCACGGCTATAGGCATAACAGTAGTAAATGTGTACCAGTAACAAGTTACCAGATTGCGTACCCTACATTAAGTACAGTACTGAATACTTCATTGTGTTCTGATTTGGTAAATAGTGGTTAGATGTGTACAATTTTTTAGCTGTAAGCTCCTGCATAAATTAAGTTTTAAAAAGTGGTAAAATTTTTCTCAGATCTTGCAAGATAAAATTTTGGTAATTTTTTAAACAATGTAGTATTTTTACATTCACTGCATTAGAAATTGCATGTAAAAGTGGGAGCGTCTCAAAATGTTCTTATTAGCGAAAAAAGGAATTGGTCACGGATATATATGGCATATATTTTTTAAATGGTAAATGAAAGTTTATTAATTTCCTAGTCCAGGTAATTGCTGATCAATGTTAGAAAGGTATGCAAATCACAGAAATGTTAGTGTTTTCGACTGTAGCCAAAACATTTACTACTGTGCTACCTATATGTCAGATGATGTTTTGTGGATTTTTATTTTTGAGAGTACATCAAGGTTATTTTTTGCATAGATTGAGGTATTTCTTGTTGAAACTAACTGAAGGCAGTACTCAAAAAGAAGGTATTGTCTAATGGACACTATAAAAACTACAAAACCACACACAATCACAAGAAAGTGTTCTCCTGTCTTTATTCCATTTTAACTTTCTTTCTGTATGATCATTTTTACTTTTCGCAATGAACTGGGCATATTCATGGGCATAAAATTAAATTTCGATAAAAAAAATTAGTCCAAAAATAAGGTAAATTTTAAACCGTACTGATCAGTTTGAACTTTGGATCAATTTCTCCCAAAGTTTTGATATGACAATGAAAACCTTTGCCTGAAAACTAGATTTTGTCCCCAATTGCTGAATTTAGGGCCACAATTAAGCAAATTAATAGGAACAAGTTCAATTTTTTTTTTAAATTTTAGTCCAAAATAAGCAAAGATTAGCCAAAAATGGTAATATATTGTCTACAAAAGTGATTATTATGCACATGATTTAACAAAAGCTGTTCAACAGATGGTTTGTAAAGGCATAAATAGGGTCAAAATATCCAACTTAAATGTGAAAACAGATTTCCTTTACTTAAGTAGAATTTTTTGTGGAATTAAGTGTTATCAACAGCCTTTGATTGAAATACTGGTACTTTTATTTCACACTAATTGAAGGTATAAACAGGTTAAATTAAAATTTGTTCATTTATTTGTACTTGTTTAATAGGTTTTCTTGTCTAAATGCACCAACTTGTTAATTTGAAGCCACTTAGAAACAATTTAGGGGACAATATGGCATAGTTTAAAAGATGGAGTGGTCAGCTATTGAAAGCCACCATATCTTAGTGTGCCAGCATAAATTGGGATGGCCAATAGTATAATATAAGGCTAGTGCATTTAAAAGGTATCTGTTATAGAACTTTTATATTATTTTCTTATTTAAAAGTGCAGGGGCAGTGACAGATATGCAAATTTTTATTCTGAAGATGTCTTCAAACACATGTTATATACATATGCAATTTTTCTCCTTGGGTAGGGCTAAAGAATAGAAGAATTTTCCAAGAACACTTTGAATACCAATATATCTTTTATTGATTTTAATTCACATATGACCTATGTACTTGATGTAGAAATATTGGCTAAATTGGTTCTCTTGCAAACTTGGTATAGGCATAACAGTAGTAAATGTGTACCAGTAACAAGTTACCAGATTGTGTACCCTACATTAAGTACAGTACTGAATACTTCATTGTGTTCTGATTTGGTAAATAGTGGTTAGATGTGTACAATTTTTTAGCTGTAAGCTCCTGCATAAATTAAGTTTTAAAAAGTGGTAAAATTTTTCTCAGATCTTGCAAGATAAAATTTTGGTAATTTTTTAAACAATGTAGTATTTTTACATTCACTGCATTAGAAATTGCATGTAAAAGTAGGAGCGTCTCAAAATGTTCTTACTAGCGAAAAAAGGAATTGGTCACGGATATATATGGCATATATTTTTTAAATGGTAAATGAAAGTTTATTAATTTCCTAGTCCAGGTAATTGCTGATCAATGTTAGAAAGGTATGCAAATCACAGAAATGTTAGTGTTTTCGACTATAGCCAAAACATTTACTACTGTGCTACCTTTAGACGCATTCTCGTGTTTATAGTCGGGAAAATGATTGTAACAGTAGATATGTGTGTGACCACGTGACTGTAGTTCAATAAACTAACACCAGTTCCCCTGATTGTGCCAGTAGATATTTGAGTGACCACGTGTCTGTAGTTCAATTAATTAACACCAGTTCCCCTTATCTGGACAAATATAATAAACGTTTTGTCTTTGGTAAAATATTTATACTATATGTATCTATATTTGTACTACATTGCAGTATGTTTATGAAAGTCAGTTTTTTTCTTCTTCACCAAACGTTTGATTCTAAAAAATTACTCCATTCAAAGGGAGATAAACACTACAACTCAAATCGGGCTGGGAGGGGAGGGGGACGAAATTCGGGCAAAGGGTCTGTGAAGTTAAAAAAATAGTTTTATTTCTATTTCTTTACATTAAACTATGATTCAAGGTTTATTCGCTATGTAAAGAAAACCGTGTTAAAATTCCTTTAAGTCTAGTTCGTACATGCACAAGTAAATTGTGGTAGCAGTCGGTTAAATTTTATTTAAAAAAACTCAAATTTTTAAACCAAAATTATCGTTGCAGTTAATAAAGTTGTTATTTTAAGTCTGAATTCTGTACAGTGAAGCGCTAGTGAAAGGCTGTTCTACGTACCTCCGGTGTGTCATAATGTAGAGTGGTGGAAACATAATTTAATGGCTGAATGTTAAATCACGCAAATCTCAGAATTAATTAAAATAACAACTTTAAGTTAAAATTATGTTTCCATTTGTCTACATTATGATCTAAATAACGAGCCAGAATTGACAAAACTTCTTTGTTATCGTTTGCAGTTGCATGTTCTGTCATTTTTAAGAAAGAACCTACAAATATAATACCATTGAAAATTTACAACCTTTTATTTTGTAGTCAAAGGAAAGTAATTTAATAAGTCAAAATGGTTCATAGTCAACCACACGTAAATGTAAGAACAAAATACGACCAACACTTCACAAATACTTTTTGATATAAATAACTAAGGCTAGCTCATTATACAATTAATGACTTTGATATAGATCGCTATCGGGATTTATCAGCCAGGGAAAATGTAATATTCACCGGGCATTCTTGAGGGCTGATCAATCCTGATAGCGACCGTATACCAAAGTGATTAATTGTTTTATTACATGAATAAAACCACCATCTCCCGGGTCTTGATCAGAAAAACAGATGATGCCTTTTCTACTGGAGCCTCTGCTTACATTTTGTACTTGTTGTTACCCTTAATATTTTTATTTAATACTTCATTTTGATATCAATTTGCTGGTAATCCTGAAATTCCAGTTTCAAATACTTGAGAAGAGTATAATTGAATCAACATATCGCAGATACGCCGTTTCTACCGTTTGTTGTTGTCACGCACGATGTACAATTAATACAACGAATTAATTTGTTAAGACGGCTATTCTGATTGGTTAAAACAAAAAAAACAGGTAGATATCGTATTCCGCTTGACTACTATGCAGCGGAATCGTGCATCGTACAAACCTTTTATGTAATTTTAATACTGTTGCGATTTATCGTGACCCGAAAGTTGTTTTTATACCAATCAAAAACACCCAAAATTCTATTCATGTAATAAATTTAAATGATGCCATATCTAATATTTCAGTTAAGCATGGGCCTCTGTGGCTTAGTAGTCTACGTTCGTCATTTTATCAAAAGATTTATCACGGGAGTGTCAACAATGAAGTTGCGAGTTCGAGCCTGATTGTGGTAACGGTGTACTCGACTGTTGAATGAGATCGGCAAAATGATACTTTGCCCTCAATTGGACCCGAACTAAAATCGAAGGTCTATTAATTCGACAACTAATTGTGCTGCTAATAGACCGGTAGTTTCTTTATTGAAATGCTAGTTGTTTCATGTTTGAAAACTGTAGCTTAAATGTGATTATAAATAACATTTTTATCGGTCGATTTTATTCAAAACAGCTTAACATGTGTGGATATAAAATTTCAGGTATACCTGTCGAAATTTATCCACAACCGACATACTATATGTGACTAAATAAAATTATAAAGGTAATTGTTTAAAATATGGAATTAAATTGAATGCGTTGTCTCAATGAACGAGTGGTGGTTAAAGTGGTTCGTCTACCATTGATCAGGTGGCTTGTCAACACTGTCGTTGTGGGTTCGATTATCTTAATTGACAAGGATTGCCAGTTTTCCTACCGTAGGTCAGGTGTTTTCTCCAGATACTCTGGCTTCCTCCCCCAATGAAAACAATGAAAGCCACGATATAGCTGAAAAATTGATGAAAATGGCGTTAAACACCATTCAAACAAACAAAAACAATAAAATAAATGCAGCTGGGTTGATAACATCTGTAGACGTAAACTATATTGTAATTATTCGTTTTAACTCCGACAATCCTTTGTTCTTAAAAAATTATTTGCTGACTAACGTGTTTTTTTTTGCATCCACAAGTCTTTATTTAAGAAATAATTCACAGAGGCTATCGCTCGGGATAAAATAACCACATAAATGGTCATCCCGTGGTAAAGCAATGATAAATCACAGCCTCCGTGAATTGTTTCTATTCTAATAAGACAATTAGAGTACATTTATGATATTTTCGTACCTATAGAAAACATCATTTCCGCCATAAAGTGGCTGTTCCATCTATGTAACACACAATACATTGCAACGGATAATTATAGCGCGTATCGCTATTTATAAGATTTATACGTCATACGCAATAGCTTTCCGGTGGGAGTTACAGTTTTGTAATTGGAACAGCCAATTTAAAACACGCCCTTCTCAGCGCGTGTTGCTCATAGATAAATCTTTTTTTTTACCACAGTTGTGGTCTTTAAAGCACGTCATATTAGAATTAAGGATTAACTACAACAAATATTTTCTCCATCGAAGGATAACAAAATTTCCGTTTTGCACATTGTATAATCAGCTACATTAAATGTGCAAAACGGAAACTTTGTTATCCCTCGATGGGGAAAATATTTTTTGTAGTTAATAATTATACATAAATTCAATCAATAGAATAAACTCAACAAATTTATTTTTGTACTTGACATTTAAAAACAAAATGATCAACACAAAAAAATGTTAGTTTCCCGCGGAGTCATATATGACGTAAAAGGGTGCGTGTGTCCATGACGATCAATTTTGTTTACCATCCACTGAAAGAAAATATTTTCCAGCCAATCAAAAGTCAGTATTCCCGCAACATTTATTTATAATGTGTTGTAACCCATTATACAACTTGACTGTAATCTCTGACCAAATTCAAACAATTATAATAAAAATAAAACATTAGACATTAGACAATATATAAAGATCGAATGTTCGGTAGACGTTGAAAGACATGAATACAATGGTAAAAACAAAAACACTATCGATGCTTATTTAAGAAATAGATTATTGCGAGCGGGCTTTATGGGAATTAGAACATGGTCAGACCTTATATTTGTCAATATTGTATACCGAGCGATAGCGGTTATAAGAGGACGCTTTCAGTGGTAATATTGTTGTTTTGAAACTAATACGATATATCCCAAAACAGTATGTTAAAGCAAATAAAATTGACATAAACATATATTCTCGTCGTTTTATTGAATGTACGTACCTTTTAAACAAAAATATTGAGAAATCTTAACGAAATTTCATTGTTCCAGTTTGAAATTTTCAGTTCAGTGTAATATGACGTCGGAATTCTAATTGTAACGTCATATTAATTCGAATGTAGAATTGTTAAAAAAATAATGTATCGGGAGTAGTTTAAATCATATACATCTCAGAATTCAGACTAAAAATAACTAATTTATTAACAATAACGATAATTATGGATAACACATAACAAACGTCATTTGCAAGTCAGTTTTTACATTTACACAAAACACGCAGTTTACGCATGTGCGAACGAATCTTATTGGAATTTTAAGACACGGCTTTGTCTACATGGTCGATGATGTCTTTTAGATTGACAGCTGATGAATATAAACGACGATTGTAAATTATTGAACCTAAATTTTCAATGGAAACTCTGAAGATATCACACTGTGACACATATAGATACATACAATTTTAAAGTTCAGGACTGCTTGCGGTGTTTCGCCCTGCATAGATGTTGTTGTTTGGTTTTTTTTTTTTTTTTTTTTTTTTTTTTTTTAGTTTTGTCTTAAAGGTGTATTTTCCCGGAGTAACTTAATTTACTAAGCTGTTAAATTACGATTGAGTCTGGGTCAATATTACGATTGATTTCAGGTTAATATAACGATTGAGTCCGAGTTATTATTACGATTGAGTTCGAGTTAATATCACGATTGAGTCCATGTTAATATTTTACAATTAATGACTTTGATATAGGTCGCTATCAGGATTTATCAGCCAGAGAAAATTTAATATTCTCCGAGCCGCTAGGCGAGGTGAATATACATTTTTGAGGGCTGATCAATCCTGATAGCGACGTATATATCAAAGTCAATTATTGTTTTATTACATGAATAAAACCACCATCTCCCTTGATCAGAAGAACGGAGGGTGCCCTTTCTACTGGAGCCCCTGCATACATTTTGTAATTGTTGTTACCCTAAATACTTTCTATTTAATATTGCATTTTGATATACTTGCTGTTAATCCTGAAATTTCAGTTTCAAATATAGAGAAGAGTATAAGTGAGTAAATCTATCGCAGAGCCTTAATTCTTATATGAAGTCTATGCTCACCACGGTAATTTAACAAACAAATTGTTCCATTAACATCACTTGACCATATTGGTAGTAAATAGACTATTTTTTCAATAGGGATGTGTAATATTAGTAAAATATAAAAATAGGCCCGATTTGACAATTCAATATATGATAAGGTAACGCTTCATAACGCCCGAAAATATATAAATATGCCGGTGGGTTTCACATCTCCGTCCGCAGACCTGTGCCTAAAGGTATCTCTAGTTACCACCCCCTCGCCCCAACTGCTGGATATGTCACTGAATGTCATTATCCACTCATTAGCTGTCTTCCTTTTTTATCGATGTTGAATTTAAACATATTTTAAAAATATAATTTATAATTAATTAAGTGCAATTTATGCGACACTTTTTATTTACACTTTTCAGATTGTAAAAACTAAATATGTCAAGGTTTATCGATCGTCATTTAAACTGAACTGTGTCACGTGATTTTATATCGAAGGCAAATATTGACAGGCGGGTAGACGTGGGTCTGTTGTTTATTGATCACGAAGAGAAAAAAAAACACGTAAGTACAAAAACATTTATTTACTTCTAAAGTTTTTGAAAATATTCATATCAACCTTCTTACGTAAGCAGCATTTCTCACAGCTTTCTGTCAAATTTAAAAACGAAAGTAGAACACTGAATTTCCGAGTTCGGTGAAAAAATGTCGTTACCTGGAAACAATTGAAAGTAAGTCAAACAAGTACACAGCCATACACGAACCAATTTGTTAAGTGTGCATGTGTACTTTATGTATTGAGTCTTACTAGGGGATTGGATATATAAATTTATTTACCTCAACTCCATGAAAGTGCCCCCCTTTTGTATATCTGTCCACGGCGTTTGTTGGACAGCTTCTAGACTCTGATCTTGCTTTTGGAATGCTATATCGTTTACCAATTTCGGTCTTTGGGACATATAAAATGTTAGGATCGATAATAGTTTTCTCGACCCCATGTCGGGTCAATATTTAAATTGGGGTTTAGGACCCGGTGCATTTCAAATTATCAGGTTTTAAAAAGGCTATGTCCTATATCCTTAAAATACAATAAAAGTTGCTGTCCTACATCAGATGTCACAGTTTTATAAATAAAAGTTGTCCTATCTAGTGAATAATTTTATGGTTTCAATTTAGGGACAGACCATTTAACTTGAAAGGGAGGGGGGCCTTGATTTTTTGTTTTGGTCAGAAAATAATCATATTCATTTTTTGAAGGCGTCGACACAGAATTTTTTTTCATTATTAGCATTAATTTGTATAGCAGAAATCCTTCTTCAAGCCATTCCCCTACCCCCCTGCAAGTTAAATGGTCGGTCCCTTAGTATTTATGTTTTTAAACAATTGTGCGACTTTTTAATCAAAACATTGAATACATTTTTTTCCATTGATAATATTGTTATGAAAACAAACTTGCTGTTCTATCAGTGCTGAAAATAACAAAACTTGAGTCCCATATTTATGCCAGCATAACAAATATGTGCCCTATTTCATTTTGCAATTGTCATATACCACCCCAATAAATATTTACCGGTCCCTTAGTGTTAGAGTTTCGTCCGACCAAGGGCATTAAGTTGTCGGTGTAGGACGTAAAAAACTCCCCAATCAAGCAAGCTAGTGTTACAGTACAGTGTGTTTTAAAATGTTAATCCGATTTTGTTGCAATACTTCTGGATGTTCTTACGGACATTTAAGCCTTCATAAGTATTGCATGAAGACCTCACTTTCTTGCAGCGCTTTTTTAGTAAAAGGGGTTAAATAGGGCAAATATGATTTTTATTACGTTTTAAACGTTTGTCCGCGTTGTACGAGAAATATTTTTTTTTCATTAGTTTTTGCAATGAAAATACAATTTTTATTATCTAATACAATAAATATTAGTTCACAATTATAATAAGGTTTCTCATATATATACATAATATTTAATTCAAATACATACACATTGTCAGTTTTCTGTAGGTGATTTTTCTACTGTTACTCCGGCTTCCTTCTCCAAATACAGTCTTATTGCCAGTTTCCCGTCTGTGATTTTCTACTGTTACTCAGGCTTCCTTATCCAAATACAAAGGTATTGCCACTTTCCTGTCGGTGATTTTCTACTGTTACTCGGGGTTCCACCTCCAAAAAAATACACACGTATTGCCAGTTAGTTTCCGGTCTGTGATTTTCTACTGTTACTCAGGCTTCCTTCTCCAAATACATACGTATTGCCAGTTTCCTGTTGGTGATTTTCTACTGTTACTCGGGGTTCCTCCTCCAAAAACATACGTACTGCCAGTTTTCGGTCGGTGATTTTCTACTGTTACTCAGGCTTCCTCCTCCAAATACATACGTATTGCCTGTTTCCGGTCTGTGATTTTCTACTGTAACTCAGGCTTCCTCCTCCAAATACATACGTACTGCCTGCTTCCGGTCTGTGATTTTCTACTGTTACTCAGGCTTCCTCCTCCAAATACATACGTACTGCCAGTTTCCTGTTGGTGAATTACTCCGGCTTCCTCCTACAAATACATACGTATTGCCTGTTTCCGGTCGGTGATTTTCTACTGTTACTCAGGCTTCCTTCTCTAAATACATACTTATTGCCAGTTTTCTGTTGGTGATTTTCCACTGTTACTCCGGCATCTTCCTCCAAATACATACGTATTGCCAATTTACGCTCGGTGATTTTCTACTGTTACTCAGGCTTCCTTCTCTAAATACATACTATTGCCAGTTTACTGTTGGTGATTTTCCACTGTTACTCCGGCATCCTCCTCCAAATACTTACGTATTGCCAATTTCCGGTCGGTGATTTTCTACTGTTACTCAGGCTTCCTCCTCCAAATACATACGTATTGTCAGTTTCCGGTCGGCGATTTTCTACTGTTACTCAGGCTTCCTTCTCTAAATACATACTTATTGCCAGTTTTCTGTTGGTGATTTTCCACTGTTACTCCGGCATCCTCCTCCAAATACATACGTATTGAAAATTTCCGGTCGGTGATTTTCTACTGTTACTCAGGCTTCCTCCTCCAAATACATACGTATTGCCAGTTTCCTGTTTGTGATTTTCTACTGTTACTTAGGAGATAACTGTATTGTATTTGAAGATTTGCCGGCATCAATTGGTGATTTGATGGTCGGAAATTGAGTTTATTGGCGACGCGTTAGCGGAGCCAGTAAACGGATATTTCCGACCATCAAATCACCAATTGATGCCGGCAAATCTTCAAATACAATACAGTTATCTCCATTCTAATGCTATGGCAATATAAACGAAATTAACTGATTAAAATTGGATTTTTTTATTTGCCGGAAATAACGTCTGCGCTTGGGTTAAAATCTGACGGCATCAATCGTGGAATTGATGCCTTGAAATTATTCACGTTATCCAATCAAAATTGACGTTACATCAAGAACTGCATTAGAATCCGGCTTCCTCCTCCAAATACATACGTACTGCCATTTTCCTGTTGTTGATTTTCTACTGTTACTCGGGCTTCCTCCTCCAAATACATACGTATTGCCAATTTCCTAATGGTGATTTTCTGCTGTTAATTAAATCCGGCTTTCTCCTCCAAATACATACGTATTGCCTGTTTCCGGTCAGTGATTTTCTACTGTTAATCCGGCTTCGTCCTCGAAATACATACGTATTGCCAGTTTCCTGTTGGTGACTTTCAACTGTCACTCCAGTTTCCTCCTCCAAATATATACATATTGCCAGTTTCCGGTCAGTTGTTTTCTACTGTTATTCAGGCTTCCTCCTCCAAATAAATACGTATTGCCAGTTTCCTGTTTGTGATTTTCCACTGTTGCTCAGGCTTCCTCCTCCAAATACATACGTCTTGCCAGTTTCCGGTCGGTGATTTCCTACTGTTACTCAGGCTTCCTCCTCCAAATACATATTTTGTCTTGCCAGTTTCCGGTCGGTGATTTCCTACTGTTACTCAGGCTTCCTCCTCCAAATACATACGTACTGCCATTTTCCTGTTGTTGATTTTCTACTGTTACTCGGGCTTCCTCCTCCAAATACATACGTATTGCCAATTTCCTAATGGTGATTTTCTGCTGTTAATCCGGCTTCCTCCTCCAAATACATACGTATTGCCTGTTTCCGGTCAGTGATTTTCTACTGTTAATCCGGCTTCGTCCTCGAAATACATACGTATTGCCAGTTTCCTGTTTGTGATTTTCCACTGTTACTCAGGCTTCCTTCTCCAAACACATACGTATTGCCAGTTTCCGGACGGTGATTTTCTACTGTTACTTAGTCTTCCTCCTTCAAATACATACGTATTGCTAGTTTCCGGTCGTTGATTTTCTACTATTACTCCGGCTTCCTCCTTCAAATACATACGTATTGCCAGTTTCGTGTTGGTGATTTTTAACTGTTACTCTGGCTTCCTCCTCCAAATGCACGCGTATAGCCAGTTTCTGGTCGGTGATTTTCTACGGTTATTCCGGCTTCCTCCTACAAATACATGCGTATTGTCAGTTTCCTGTAGGTGATTTTACTGTTACAAAGACTTACTCCTCAAAATACATACGTATTGCCGTTTCCGGTCAGTGATTTTCAACTGTTACTCTGGCTTCCTCCTCCAAATACAAACGTATTGCCAGTTTTCGGTCGGGGATTTTCTACTGTTACTCAGGCTTCCTCCTCCAAATACATACGTATTGTCAGTTTCCTGTAGGTGATTTTCTACTGTTACTCAGGCTTCGTCCTCCAAATACATTCTTATTGCCAGTTTTCTGTTGGTGATTTTCTACTGTTAATCCTGCTACCTCAGGCTGCCTCCTCCAAATAAAAACTGGACGTCACTACATAGCTGAAAAATGCAGAAAGTGGCGTAAAATACCAATAAAACACAAAAACAAATAACACGTAGGTAATTGTTTAAGACAACTGAAGTAGTTTCAACCAATTCTTTGTTATTGAAATTAAAACTTAATTTTCAGTTTTCTCTTCGGTATCTTTAATTTTAATGATTTTGAAGTTTCCTTTAATTTGTCACAAAATGGCATATTGTTAAATTATTTTTATTTTCGTTTTTTTTCCTTTCGGCTCATACGCAGCTACTCTAAAGTATATAATTGTGCATATTTTTTTTTGGTCAAGGTTTCAAATGCTTCTAGTGACTAATTAGCGACTTCTTTACTAGAATAGGCCTCAGTGGCGGAGTGGTTAAGGTAGTTCGTCTTCTATTGATCACGTGGTTTGTCAACACTGAAATTGCGGGTTTGATTCTCACTGCAGGCAGGTTGTACTCGACTCCAATCTTAATTGACAATGACTGCCAGTTTTCCTACCGCAGGTCCGGGGTTTTCTCCGGGTACTCCGGCTTCCTTACCCAATAAAAGCTGGACGCCAAGATATAGCTGAAAAATTGCTGAAAGTGCCAAAGCGCCATCAAACAAACATAGGAAATTTGTATAATTTCTCTTTTTATTTTGGACAGCGTTTAGGAAAGTTTTCACACCCAATATCATCTGGACACAATTATGGCGTGCACAGCGGCGAGCTCTACGGCAATTATGTGTCACGTGATCAAAATCAAATCACTTGATCAAAATCCGAATAAAACACATTTTTAATATTTTCCGCCAAAGAGGGATAACTCTTAACAAAACGAGGTTTATTTTTCAACAGAAAAGGGTTGATTGATTGATTAATGGTGTTTAACGCCCGAGGAGCAATATTTCAGCTATATTCAGGCGATGAACATGAAATGGATGATAAAATGAACATGAAATGATGATGAATGAAAATGGGATGGGACACAAGGAAAAATAGGGGTAACGGATTTTAGATTGCCACTGGCAAATGGGAGGATGGATAGGGTCGGGCAATTTAGCCTCCTGTAGCGGGATCGAAATCCCTACTCATAGCGAATACTACAGCAGCGTTCTTTAACGTGCGAGGAACGTGCCATTTTTCCCAACACGGTGCACTAATATGGTTTGCGGTCAGGTTTTCCGTATTATGGCCTGACAACCCCAGCTTGCCAGGGGTACCCCATTCAACCACCTGGGGCACACATCCCAGTCGGTCTTTAGGCAAACCGACCTGACACGCCGGTCAGGGTACTGGGCGCTATTTAGTCGCCTCTTACGACAAGCTAGCGCGACTGCGATCTATTCTTTTAGCCACCCGGATCCCGCACGGGGCCAACAGAAAAGGGAGGGGCGGGGCCAGTCTGTCAAAAAATGTATACAGGGATATGCATCTGACCAAAATTGTTGTATAACTTAAATGATATATCTTTAAGTATATAGTTAAAAAGTGTAATGGCCAAATTAATGAACAAAGTAAAAAAGGAATTGTGAGCTGTATTAAAAATACATTAATAAATAATATTGTCTGTGCTCGCAGTTTGGCAATTTCTACTTCATATTATAGATACAACATTGCTGTGAGTTGTTCACAGATCGAAGTTACCCCGTGTGGGACCCGGGGCACAGGAGAATAGGCCCACGGCTTCCTCAGCCTGCAGTAAGAGTCTGCTAACAGAGGCAACACTTGCCGTGTGTTGCGACCCGTGTCGATTACAGGACGGGATTTCAGTAGGCCGGGTAAACGGTCCCGATAACCTACTGAACCCGTACTTTTTCTAGACGGGAAATCGAGTTAGCCCTGACTTCGATGAATCGGCATGTCACGTCTTGCCCTTTGTGAATCCTTCTCATTTTAGCTTTTCTATTACATTTATTTCTTTTCAAACTATTCCATGAAATGTATTAACCAGTTGATAGACAGCTTCCTTTAAGGATTCACAAAGAAGGCGGTGGCTGAAGGGCAAAGCTTCCTCAGCTTTATAGAGGCGACATGTTTGCCGTGTGTTGCAACCCGTGATGATGGAGGAAGGGATCCTGGTGGTTGAGAGATCACTTTCTGCTGCATCCATTAGTGCGGGTCAGCGGGTTTCGATTTTCAATACACCACTTTGGCCCTAACTTCAACTAGACGGGAGGCCGGATGGACCCGGTTCGGTCAATCGGCTGGTCATGCCGAGCCCTTAACAAGCTTGTCGTCATTCTTCTTGTCACTTGATTTTATCTTGTGAATCTTACACCAAAATTGTTCAGTACAAGGCTGTTAAGAAGGTGGTGGCTCATGGGTCAATCAAGTAGACCGAGTTTCAAACGGTTGTATCGCCAGGTAACCCCGGGCACGAGGCATGCGTTCATTGAGAAATTCGTCTGTTTGAGTATACCACCCTTGGAACACCTGATGCTTTCTGCTGGAGATCCGCAGACTCTAGGCATCGCCCATGTTGGTACTCCGTGGCGGGTAGGTGACAAGGGTGGTGAACTGCATTTTTCTAATCATGGCTTCCGAAACACCCCCTTTAGCACAAAAAGGTCCAAAAAAAAAAGAAAAAATGACTTTCCTCTTGAAGAATTGGTTTTTGAAGAAAATTGGCCTAAATTTATGGTTTTATCTAGCAAAGACCCAACTAAACCTTTGGCAAAAGTATCTCCTTTTATCATAGAAAAAGTTATTAAAGGCTGTGCAGGAGACGTTAAAAACGTCACTAAAATGAAATCCGGTTCCCTCCTTATTGAATGTAATAGAAAACAACAGTCTTCAAATTTACTAAAACTTTCAAAAATTGTTGATTTAGAAATATCTAGCTCTCCCCACAGAACTCTAAACTCGAGTCAAGGGATTATTCGTTACCGAGGCGAAGATCTATCGGAATTATCGGACGACGAAATCTGTTTAGAACTAGAGCCTCAGGGTGTTACAAAAGTGAAAAGATTTATTGCTAACAGACAGGGTGTTCAGGTAAAACTGAACACCTTTCTTTTGAATTTCAATACACCCACTGTTCCCGAATCCATCAAGATTGGTCTCTACAAAGCTAAAGTCAGCGCATACATTTCCAACCCCGTGCGCTGCTTTAAGTGTCAAAAGTTCGGCCATGGAAAGGGACAGTGTAGAGGTCACCAGATTTGTTTTAAGTGTGCAGAAGAAGGACATGAGGGCTTCACCTGCACTAAAACTCCAAAGTGTGCCAATTGTGGTGAAGCTCACATGTCCTCATCCAAGGACTATCAGCACTTTAAAAAGGAAAAGGAAATTCAAAAAATAAAAACTGAAAAGAACATCTCTTACCCTGAGGCTCGTCGTCTGTATAATACAACAAATAATCCCTCGTCTCCTGCATCAACGTCATACGCCAGTGTGGCCAAACGCGTTCTCACTTCAGTTGAAACGCAGACAATCATCACCTGGCCTATTGACAAACAGGAACCTTCAAAATTAACAGTAACAACAACAGACAAAATCATTAAATCATCACGAAAATCTTCATCTTCTCAAACTGCTACGTCTTCAGCACCCTCTCAAACTGCTACGTCTTTAGCAAAATCTCAAACTGCTACGTCTTCAGCACCCTCTCAATCCTCAACCAATTCTTCAAGAAGCCCAAAAAAAAAAAAATTCAAAAAATACCAATTCCAATTCTTCTAACTCGAATAAAAACTCAAATCAAAAAGGAGATCGTACTCCAAAACTGCTGCGGGATCCCATTAAGGTCCACAACAGGTTTGGTAGTCTAGATCAACTAGACACTACTATCTGGGGCGATCCCATGGATACACTACCCCCAGATACTGGATCTAAAAGTAGATCCCCCAGCAGAAACCGGCGGAATAGCCCAAAAAAAACTGTCAACTATTCCCCTATTCGCAGACCATAATGGGTACAATAATACAATGGCATTGTCGAGGTCTTAAGATTAATTTTCTGGAAATTACATTATTAGTTCAAGCCTTTCTTCCTATTGCATTTTGCCTCCAAGAATCCCACCTAAAGCGAAGTGATAACATATCTTTAAAAAACTACTCTATATACAGCACATATGTAGACGAGAATGATAGAGCTGCTGGCGGCTCTACCATTCTTGTAAAAGATCAAGTTCTACATAGCCCTGTAGATCTCAACACTGATCTTCAGGCGGTTGCTGTTAGAATATCATTAGACAAAACAATTACTTTATGCTCTGTGTATATACCACCGAATTCTTCATTAAATTTAAATCAGTTGAAACACCTTACTGATCAGTTACCAGCCCCATATATATTATTTGGGGACTTCAACGCACACAACCCACTATGGGGTAGTAACACAATAAACGAAAAAGGTAAAATTATTGAAGGCTTAATGAATCTTGAGGATCTGTGTATTTTTAATGATGGAACCAATACATATTTACATCCTGGGAATGGATCATATTCGGCTATTGATCTTACAATAGCAGATCCTTCTCTATTGCCCGATTTCTCATGGAAAGTCCATGACGATCTCTGTGGCAGTGATCACTTTCCCATTCTCTTGGAATCTTTACACTCTTCAAACACAGAACGAGTCGCTCGGTATAAATTTGGCAAGGCCAATTGGCCTCTATTTGAACAACTCTGTATAGAACGACTCAACTCGGATACTTTTGAAACCATTTCTGATCCAATTTTAAAATTCCATGAAACACTTATTTCAATTGCTGATGAAACAATTCCTAAGACCTCGACAAATCCAAAACATCCTAGTAAACCATGGTTCGATGACAGCTGTGAGGACGCTATTAAAGACCGGAAAAAGGCCGAACGACGCTTTAATAAACACCCAACTCAAAATAATCTTAACCATTTCCGAATTTTTCGAGCGAAAGCTCGCAGGGTAACGAAACAAAGACGACGCACCTCTTGGCGTAACTTTGTTTCTAAATTAAATAACCATACCCCTATGAATAAAATTTGGAACATGATTCGTAAAATTAAAGGTAAAAACAGTAAAGCCAATGTCCATCATTTAAAGGATGGACAAGACTTGTTAACATCAGAGTCAGACATATCAAATAAATTGGCCGAAACATTTGCAACACACTCTTCTGCTGAAAATTATCATCCCAATTTTCAGCGGATCAAAATTCAAAAAGAAAAATCAAAACTTAATTTCAAGTCAAAAAATTTAGAAGATTATAATAAACCTTTTTCTTTGGAAGAGCTACACAATTCTTTGAACAAATCTCACGATACAGCATGTGGTCCAGATGACATCCATTATCAACTTCTCAAACATCTGCCACAATCTTCTCTCCAATGTCTTCTGAATCTTCTTAACAACATTTGGGAATCGGGTGACTTACCATCTATTTGGAAAATGGCCACTGATGTGCCTATTCCAAAACCAGGAAAAGATCACTCGGAAGCGTCCAACTATCGGCCTATAGCCCTCACAAGCTGTCTTTGTAAAACCATGGAAAGGATGATCAATGATCGCCTTGTCTGGTTTTTAGAATGAAACAACCTTCTGTCCAATATCCAATGTGGATTTAGACAAGGGCGAAGTACCCTAGATCATCTGGTGCGTTTCGAAACATACATAAGAAACGCATTTGCCAAAAATGAACATGTGGTGTCGATCTTTTTCGATCTAGAAAAAGCTTACGACACAACATAGAAATATGGCATTTTAAAAGATCTTTTTGATATGGGGTTGAAGGGTAGACTTCCTACCTTCATTTCAAATTTTTTGTCTGATAGAGAATTTAAAGTTCGTGTGAATTCAACTCTATCTGACCCTTTTGAACAAGAAATGGGTGTTCCTCAAGGTAGCATCCTTTCTGTTACTTTATTCAGTATTAAAATTAATAGCCTTGCTCAAGTCTTGAAAGATAATATTGATGGTTCTCTTTATGTTGACGATTTTTTAATTTGTTATCGAGGAAACAACATGAATAATATTGAACGCCAACTGCAGTTATGTTGAAATAGAATAGAGAAATGGGCGATGGAGAATGGTTTTAAATTCTCCACTGGAAAAACAGTTGGGGTGCATTTTTGTAATAAACGAAAGATGCATCCTGATCCCGAATTAAAATTGTATAATAATCCCATCAAAATTGTAAAAGAAACTACTTTTCTTGGTCTGATATTTGATTCAAGGCTAACCTTTCTACCCCATATCAAAATGTTAAAAAATAAATGCCTAAAGGCATTAGATATTTTAAAAGTCGTTGCCAGCACCGACTGGGGTGCTGAATGCGATGTTTTACTTAATCTATATAGATCGCTGGTTCGATCTAAATTGGATTATGGTTGTTTTATCTATGGTTCTGCTCGCAAGTCATATGTCAAAATCCTTGATACTATACACCATCAAGGATTGCGACTATGCCTTGGAGCTTTCAGAACCACGCCTGTTGAAAGTTTGTTTGTAGAAGCAAACGAGCCTTCTTTGTATCAAAGAAGAATAAAGCTCGCTTTGCAATATGCATCCAAATTAAAAGCATATCCTAACAACCCCGACCACGACTGTGTTTTCAAACCTCTTTATCAAAACATTTTCGAAAAACATCCAAACAAAATTCAACCTTTTGGCCTCCGCATTAAATCTCATTTGGAAAATTCCGGTATAAATTTAGATGAAATTGCTGCAATCGAAATTCCACATAATCCCCCGTGGTTAAACCCCAAACCGATATTTATTTATGATCTAAGAAAACATAAAAAGTCCGACACAAACCCTTTAATAATACAACAACATTATGCAGAAATTAAATCTTGTTACCCTGACTATGGCACTATTTATACAGATGGGTCAAAAGACGGTGATAAAGTCGCCTCGGCCGCTGTCTACGGAGAGCGTGTTGAAACTCACCGGCTTTCGTCTGCCTCATCTGTATTTACAGCAGAGGCGCAAGCTATTCTTCTTGCGATGAAAATAGTAGCTTCGTCAGACGAATGCAAATTTATTGTCTGCTCCGATTCCTTGTCTTGTCTTCTGGCTATTGAACATTTCAAAATTAAAAATTCTTATATTTTTAAAATTATTCAAATTTACAAATCTCTTGTTGCTTTGGGGAAAGAGATTGTCTTCTTCTGGATTCCCAGTCATGTCGGAATCCGTGGAAACACAGTCGTGGATCAGGAGGCTAAAAATGCCCTAAAGGATACTATTATTAACTGTAATATTCCTTTTACCGATTTTAAACCATTAATTTTTAAATATATTTCTAATTTGTGGCAGAGTGGTTGGAATCTCCAAGTTCATAATAAACTTCATGAGGTCCAGCCACTACTGCACACAATTAATTTTAAGAGTTTTAGAGGTCGTAGAGACCAAGTTGTTTTAACACGGTGTCGTCTTGGTCATACCAGGACGACACATATTTTAAACAATGAGCCACAACCCGAATGTGTGCCATGCAACAGTCCATACACCATCAAGCATGTCTTGATGGACTGTGTGGACGTGGCCCACATTCGGGAACGTTTTTATACTGTAAATACGTACAGTAGTTTGTTTACAACGGTCGCAGGCGACACAATTTTAAAATTTTTTAAGGAAATTAATTTGTACAGTAAAATTTAATTTTTCAGGCAATTTGTTATCTATATTTTTATTGTTTTACTTGCCTTTTATCTGTATATATGCTCATCTTATTGTATGAGATAATGTTTAAGAACTAAGGGAGAGATGAACAATTTTGAAAAATATTAAATAATCAAATTATTATTACTTTCACGTCCTGAATATAGCTCAAATATTGCTTGCTGGACGTAAAACATCAATCAATCAATCAATCAATCAGATCGAAGTTCATTACACAGCGATAGTAGCGCATCTGACTGGCCAATGAATAAATTGCTTCAATTTTTTTTTTGGGGGGGGAGGGAGGGAAAAAAATAAAGAAAGAAAGAAACAATAATTATAAATACAAATTTAACTTATGGTGGTAGTCTATAGCAAGATCGTTCTTAAGAAGGAAATACGTTATTATCTTGCTATATGACATCAATCACTCAATCAATCAATCAATCAATCAATAAGTGTTGTTTTCTTTTATGGCTTTCAAATAAAAAAAACACTACACAATGGTATTTATATTTATCATTTCGTTATTTTACAGAACGACCACATGGCTGAATGTGGAGAATTACAGTGCGAGCCCTGCATGCATGAAGATGTTACTAAATCCGCGAGCAAGTGGTGTACGGACTGTGGAGAAAGGTTGTGTAATGAATGCTTCCGGAGGCACAACGCTCACAAAATGTTAAAAAACCACCACGTCATACCACTAGAGGAATACCGAAAGACCGAAGATTTAAATGTAAACTTAGATTGTCCAGATCATAGGAAACAATTTGATTTTTACTGTCCAACACATGACAGCATTGTTTGTGTTGAATGCGTCCAATTAACTCATACCAGGTGTAAAGATCTCAGGCCGTTAGTTGAAGCAGCGAAGGGAGCCAAAACATCTACGGCATTTTCCGATCTGGAGCAAACTATCAATGTAGTTCTTGAAAACATAGAAAACGGAGTTCGACACCTACAACAAAATAAAAGAACTCTGAAGGATCAGGAAGATGTCATAAAAAAATCTATAGCGACAAAAAGATTGGAAATAAATAAACTCTTAGATCGCCTAGAGGAGAAATTATTTAATGACCTAAAGTCAGAAAAGACAGTGAACGAAATATCTTTGATGACGAACAAACTTGAAACACAACGCCAAAATATTTCGAAGTTAAAAGACACTGCACAACGCATGAAACAATTTTCATCAAATCTGGAAATGTTTGTCGGAATTCGAAATATTCTAAAAACTGTTTTCGACGAAACAAATAGAGTCAAACTCCTGGTAAACAGTATACCACAGCTAAGTATAGCAGTTAAATTCAACCCTAAATTTGACACATTCACTGAAGCCTTCGACTCTTTAGGAGAAATACAAATTACATCTAAAGAAGCAGTAGTTCCATATGTTGAGCGACGACTAATACAGGCACAGTACCAGCGTCCATAAATTGGACAATCTACAGTTGAAGCTGAGGACAAACATTAAAATGAGTGAAAAGAATTCCAGGGTAACGAGCTGCTTAATATTACCAAACAAGTCTATTATGATTGCAAGTAGGAATAAACCATCTCTTACTATTCTAAAGGAAGACGGTTCACATGACGGTGACATCAGTGTTCCGTATAATCCTTATGACGTCACAATAATTGATGACCAGAGGGTTGCAGTTTCGTATGGAGAGAAATGTATAACCATAGTAAATATAAACAATCAACGTACAAATCAAACTCTGAAGAATTTATGTAAATATCAGATCTGGGGCGTTACATACAACGATGGTAAATTATATACCGTGGCGTGGAGAGAGGGAATCAATGTAATAGATATAGATGGGAACATTATGAAAACAATAAGTATATACAACGATGCATGGGATACGTGGAATGTTACAACACAGAAAGACAAGATTTACTACTCAGTCACTAACGGGAGGGTACACTGTGTAGATATGGAAGGTACAGAAATCTGGACGTGTCAGGGTGATCGATTAATGCCCTATCCAGCCATAGCTGTTGATAATTATGGAATAACGTTTGCAGCTGGTTACAACAACAATCTACATCTGGCCATTTCTCCAGATGGTAAACAACAGAAGGTCTTACTGACCAGTTCTGATGGACTCCAGAATCCAGATGCTGTGTACTACGACAAAGACAGTAAACTATTTCTGGTCTGCAATCAGAAAAACGGACACGCTGGTTATATGACGTCATTTACTAACATTTATTTACATGTGAATCTGTTGTAAACAAATTGACATTTTCCATGCACACCCCTGTATTCAATGTTTTTATGATCAGCCTTTCATTCAGTCAACGTTTTTCATTTTTAGAAAAAGATCAAATATGAATTTTTTTAATATCGATTATGTTAGGAAAATTATATCAATACGTTATTTTATTCATTTAATATGTATTTGATGGATTTAACACAAAAAGATCTTTTAGGCATTTTCTCCAATTTGTTTAAATACATCTACAAATAGCGGGAAGGAATGTATTAAATTAAATGAATCTTCGGCAAGGTTTCAGCTATTTCGGTCAATGTTTCAGCGATGTCGGGTTGTAAAAAGATCCATACCAATAAAAAGTAAATGTCTAAATTTGTTAATTAATTTGCGAGATGAGTGCACTTATATACAAAGATGTCATCAGCTTGTCATTTAGTAGTACGATATAAGATAAATACCAGAAAGCTTAATACGATTCAATCTATTAATTTATATTAATTTGGTTAGTCTTAGAAACTATGGCAATTAAATAACAACCAACTTCTTTCATCGCTACATCATTACGGAGTACAAACGAACATTGTACTATCAAACATTGTTTCTCGATTTGTTCGTTGGTGTTAGTGGATCAATAGACTGGTAGGAATGTAGTTTTTCAGGTAAGTCGGTCAGTATGTACATGTAGGCCAAACGAGCGATATATATATATATATATATATATATATATATACCCGCGGATATATCAGTTTGGCGAAATGCCCAATTTTTATGTATTCGGGGGAATTTCTTCGGGTCGATTTTTCACTTAAAGTACAAGTCCAATTATTTATATCGGAGGGTATATTGGAGTTTTTTTACTCACTTTATTCGGTAAGCTCCTTAATTTTTTATTTGGATTTAAAATAAAAAAGTTCTCCGAAGTAAGATTCGCCCAAGTGAATATACAGTTTTTTAAAAAACGAACTATCCGACAATGCCGGAATTTGAAGAATGGCTCTTCGGGGATTTTATATTTTTGTTAAACATGCCTCTCTGCGAAACTTAAAGTTTTTTCTTGAATAACAGTTCAGATGACTAAAATTATAATAAACTGTATTATGAAAATACGGATTATTCAAACATAAGCCAGGAAAAACGAACTAAAAAAATATTTTCCTTTTAGATACCCCGAAAATGTTTAAGGCGTATACATATACCGGATGCCTTGTAACTCCTCTAGACTATTCATATAATAGACTGGGTGCCAGGGACAGTCGGTGCTTCGCTAGATGGATAGTACTATGCTAGGAAACCAGTGTTTTATGAACATCAGGAAGTAAGATTAAAGTGATTTTAATGTAACGTCAACGAATATACGTACATGTATACAAATGTTGTGTGTCAACTTCGATATGCTCATAATTAAAAACGACGGATAATTGAATTATTATACTACTACTCATAAACAATGTCGCAGTTCAGCCAGTACAGGTGACCAGTTTTAGTGCATGGCCACGAGTTAACGGGTCCTACTTAACTACGCCTGCAGTAATTAAGTGTACACCTGCCATCGAGCATTATTATTTAGGTTTTTTGTGTAATATGATGTAAAAAGAGTTTTAGAAGGAATTCTATTCCAAGTCAACTGCGCCCCCTCCCATATTATTGGTCAACTGGTCCCCACTTTTTTGGTCAGTGGGTCCCCCACTCTCCGGCACAGAGAACATAACTGGTTCCCAGATATAACCTCTGCCACACATCATCCTCCATTTACTGCGGGACTACATTTGTCGTCTGCTCGTGACGTTTGTAAACAAAGAACAATCTTTATAAAATAATATACGAGATCTTATTTATTTTTATAGAGTCTTTTTATACACTTTTGATACAGTTTTATATTGAAATTACACACGTTTGTACGCGAAGCTTATCATCCATGAGAGATATCTCTCACAATGTCAACCAATGGTATTGCAGAGGTGATTGTGGTTGACGTAGGATACCCAGAATCCTTTGCGTGGAGATTGTGGGTCCCCAATATGGAAATCTGTATGTTCAATTGTCATGAATTATAATATATGAAATAATTACATATAATGTGTGACAACTCGGACAATAACCAATTGACGACTTTCCAATTTAAAGAGGAAGGAAACCCTCCAAACATCTTTGCAGAAGATTCTTATATAAATTTATTTCTAACTATGTTCGTGTTACAAAATTGCACAGTAAAGAAATAAATCAATATTTTGTTATATTTTAGTTTCGTTTAAATTCTCAATACATGAGGAAAGTTGGTTATTTCGTATAATCTAACTTGGTATTTCAGCACTTGACTGATTGTGACGTCATAATAAGATGTATTGATGACGTTGACTATACATGAATTCTTCCGCAAACAACAAGTGACGACACTAAAATTTGAATTGAAAATATTATTTTATAAATTGTAAAATATTGTTCTTCTTACTTCATTTTTACTATAGAATTTAAAATACAAGGTTTGTTTTCAATTGTTGGTTAGATTATTGGATATCAAGAACTTTGGATCGTTTTACGCTGCAACATAAACCGCTTCATGGTTTATTCAGCGTAAATCAACCCAAAGTCGTTTATATCCAATAATCTAACCAGCAATTGAAAACAATCCTTAAATAATAAATTTTGAAATTCCCACCTCCATGTAGGCAGCCATTACTGTGTGATCTGCGACGTCACACCTTCTATTCGATTTACCAGTCTCTGCATCTGCTTATATTATTTTTAACTTTCCAAAATATTTATAACTGATAAAATTGATATGGTAAAGAAAAACAGCTAAAACCAGATGGGTCTTCATAAAAAAGATCGTATTTCTGAAGATATTGAATTCGAGAAGCATTAGGCTTTTAGCATATTCAGACAGAAGGGGGGTCTCAGAAGTTGTATTTCATACATACCGGAGTATTTCATACATACCGGACCGGTACAAGTTTGGAAATCAGCACGAAATGCAGACCACAAAAGAAAATGTTTGTATAGAATTCGACTTTGTGCAAAATAACTTGAAGATCACAATTGGGTAACAATGCAATCAAATACTACAATCTTGATGTTACATTTATACAGTCGCAGGGATCCTCGCAACGCGTCTAGATGCATATTGTAGGCGTCTTTTCAGTTCTGGACGAAACTTTTCAACATCTAACGTGTCCTAGTACGCGTCCGTGTCGTTGTCAGATGCGTATGAATTTCCGTCATGTCAGTTCTGTCTCCGATGCGTGATTACATATATATTCTTACAAATGGTGATCAATTTTTACCTGTTTAGTTCGATTCTCAGCAGGTAGCAATCACTCGGGCCGCAAATATGCTTTAATTAAGATGTTTATTGAACAATAAACGTGCAGTGTTGATGGAGACTTTTTATAGTTTAAATTAACCGTTGACAATACACTAGTTTCAAATTTTAATACACGGTCGGAACCTTGCACTTGCAGTTGCACTCCTTATGATTTTTTTGTAAAGTAAGAATTCTTGACCGGTACAAAGATATCTTCAATATGAACATTAATTAGTTATCTAATAAACTTTTATTTTTTCTATACATCAAAAAGATCTTCTATAGACTAGGATCTGAAAAAGGGGGGTGGGTGGGTAATAGTTGTTTGGAATAAATATTATATCCAGGTAAGACAAAAGTCTCTCTTTAATGGGCAAACATCAGCATGTTTCAAGTAATGAGTGCAGTTCAATCATACTCCAAAAGACTTATATCAGCTACTAATGATATAAAATAGCATGGGATAAACATTCTACAAGCCATATTAATTCTTTTTATGAAAAGACATTTAATGGGTCGGTCATCAAAGAAAACGGTTGTATGCAAGCACTTAGCTGGACTCATATGCGATATGTGGGAATCATGAAAAGTTTTTTGGGCTCACCACTTTCAAAAGTGATGAGTCCTGGACTCAACATAACAAAATCCTACAAGTATCACAGAATCCGATTCCCTGATGATCACTGATGTTTAATAAAATACTGCGACTGCCAGAAGATTTGAACAATTATTTTTCGTGGTCTACTTCCAGGTATTTTATTACTTAAATTTGAGCAATTAATAGTTTGGAAGATGGCACAATTTAGTGCAGATGAAATCAAAATAATATGAATATATACATCGCAATGTCTATCTTTAACCGGAATAGTAGGAATGACGTAGACAATTGCACTGTTTGCACTCTTCAATGCAAAAGAGCGCCAAAATATGTCAATGCACATGAGCCAGCGGAAAATTCAAAAACTGTATTTTTAATTAATATTTTTCAACTTACCTTGTAAAATTTTTAACACAACACCTTTACATAGTTAATCTTATTTTTAACTTTTTTTCTTTCAGTTGAGCTTAAATTTCTTTTGTGGTTTCCTTCCCCCTTAAAAAAATATGCCACCTAGTGTCAACTTCCGGTACTAAAAACTGTGACCCTAGTCACATTGTTCCTGTTGAAAACATTTGAAATGGACAATTGTCTTTGGTAATTTTCATGCTTCAGGTGTATGACAGGTGTTAATATCTGAGTGATGTAATTAAAACCCCCTGTTGTGTAAACGTGATCCTAAATTAATTAACCAATGTTTATTCCCCCATTTACCTGATGCTTATCTGAGGTAAAACCCCAGATGTTTTGTAGCTTGAATAAACACACTTACCAGTGACATCTGTGTTCTAACTAACCTGTTGCCTGTGGCTATAGTAACATCGGTAGCTGGTCAAATCGCCCCACTGTAAAAACGCCCCCACCTAAAGTCAAATCGCCCCACTTGACAAAATCGCCCCCACCAAAAACGCCCCCACTTTAAGCAAAATCGCCCCCACTTAACAAAATCGCCCCCATCTTCAGCAAAATCGCCCGTCTTACCAAAAGTACTATATTATAACATTGTCAACTTGTATAAATATTTTCTACTTTCAGAATTTAATTGTCGCTGTTTAAAAGTTAGAAATGTTTTGTTAAGAATGATCGATTACATTTGTGTATGTCGTTATTTTGCTTTAATAATTATACAATTATGATAATAACCTTAATGAACTCTATCAGTAATGATTCTTTTGTAATTACGATTAAATAATCAAAGATTTGTTAATCTTAATCAACACATCAAAATGTATACAACCTTACAAATTAATAGTTAATTATGGTTAAAAATTCCGATAAAGGCATTTGAGTAAAGTTTGTTATTGTAAGCAAACAAGCCATAAGCTTGTCCAAGCTGAAAACGATGATATATAATATGTTCCTTCCTGAACTCTCATTATACACAATGGCTAGTTACTGTATAGAGTGTTCCGAGACCGTCCGACCAAGACAAGAGGCTGTTCAATGCGATGATTGTGAGAAATGGCAGCACCGCAAATGTGGTACAGGCATTGACAGAGACATGTATAGACGGATAGTAAAAGGTGACGAGACCTTTACTTGGTTTTTTACAAATTGCACACCCAAAACTTCTTCAGAAAGTACCAGACTATCACTACCATATCTGGACCAAAACTGTTCTCAGCCTGAAATTGTCACCATGAATCAGTCAACAGAGCAGCCTGACCAGTCAGCAGACAGGCCAGCATTAGTTTCTGATCATTCAGATTGTGACTCACCCGATGTGAACGTCAGCTCTTTCAACGTCAGTGTCTCTTATGTGCAACCAAGTGTACATCGTGAAGAGTAAGTATATTTTTGCTTATTTACCTGGCATGTGGACCACTTATTTTATTTTTTGTTTTGTTTTGAATGGTGTTTTAACCAATGTAGTCCTTAACATAATTAAACTATTAATTCCGATCTTTTGATATTGCAGTTCAATTGCCGATGACAGCGTCCGAAACATGGAATATAAATTGCTTAAATATAATAAATATGTAATATAAATAATTACCATGATTACATTACAAAATTGCTTAACGCTCAACGTCTATCAAGGAATATTTCAGCTATATGTATAATTAATAAATCTATGTGCATGATTATACCAATGTAGTCCTTAACATAATTAAACTATTAAGGCAGTCGTCCAAACCAGGGTTATCTGATTCGGACTGCAAATCGTGTACGACAGACCAGAAGAATCAACCAATTTGGAGTTTGAGGTATGTTAAAAATCTTCATAAAGAATTGATAAAGATTAAAATATGACGATAATAAACCACGAAGCTGAAATTCCAAAGTTGTTCAATCAGCTATTGAGTATGTATAAGAAATTAAAATATATATATATATATATATATATATAGATTATAATGCGTTTTACTTTATTATTCATTTAATTGTATTACATTTTACCTTTTTTACTTATTATATTATATTGAATTTTACTTTTAGTTGGCTTACAACTTTATACCAGAGGAATTTTTGGTGAAAGACATCCACGTCGACAGCTATCGCCATCTGGTGTTCCATACTACTGACCAATTAAAGATACTGACAGCTACTAAGACTTGGTATATGGATGGAACCTTTAAGATCGTAGGCCAACCTTTTGTTCAGATGTTTTCAATCCATGCGTTCCTAAGTTGCGGTGACGGTACTAAGCAAGTTCTTTTGGTGTTCTGTTTGATGTCAAGAAAACATGCAGTAGATTATCGTGCTGTAAGTTCTTTCATTTTTCTATTGAAATTTTAATATGATAACGTTATCAAATTCCAAAAATAATTTTTTATTTACATCATGATCTCATTTTAAGTACCAATTTCCAAATAATTTTTTTAATTTGTTTTAATCATGATCTCCTTTTAATTTCAGGTACTAGACAGTGTGGTGGAGTGTATGCCCCGTCGTCCAGCGGTACAAACAGTTGTTGCAGACTTTGAAAAGGGTATTTGGAAAGGTGTTCAACGTGCTATTCCAGGTGTTACTATACGGGGTTGCAACTTCCATTTCACCCAAGCTGTCTGGCGTCGTATTCAGAAATATGGACTTGCCGTAAGTATTATAAAATAATTAACTATTACAGATAAGAACAACTTAATATTTGAAATATCATATAAACAATTGATTAAAATAAAAAAAAGAACAATTTCAACCAATATGTCCTTATTTAAATATAAATATTTCAGTAACAGTACGTATACACACAGTCGTCATATATATATATATAGCAAATTATATGAATTTTCCTTCTTTTTATTACAGTTTGCCTACTTTAAACGTGACGGGGTATTCAAGTTCTGCAAAAAGCTGATGTCACTAGCTTACCTTCCAGAGCCACACATCAGACCAGCATTTGAAAAGCTAACCGCAGACATCAAGGACCCGTCACTTCTGAAGCTCGTCAACTACGTTGCGAAGACATGGTTGCATAGCAAAGTTTACAAGGTTTCCTCATGGACAGTCTTCGGTCAGCCAACACGCACAAACAACGATGTTGAGGGCTGGCATCGAAGATTGAACAAGAAGAACTATGACCAGGCACCACCTATGTACACCTTGATTCAGCGACTCCCTCTACAACGGAAGCTGGTATCTGAAGGCAAGCTGTCTCGGTTGCAGAGAAAACGTGCCCGCACTACCCAGGCCCAGATATTTGCACTTTGGGACCAGTATAACGCCAAAGAAATCAGCACCAACAGGTTGCTACAGCTGTGCAGTGCCATCAACGGACCAAGTCAAGAATAGACTATACAATTAACATTGTTATTGTAATATGTATCTACCTAGCTCATGTTAACTAGTGCATTTTAAAAACCAATAGTGCATAATGTATTGTTTAATTGAGCTCATGTTTAAAAGTGCATATTATAAAAACAATAGTGCATCATGTTTAATGTATTGTTATCTTGTTATCTGCTAAAATAAAAAATAAAAAACGAAATTGTTGTTGTCGTATCATCTTCTTTTCCTAATATAAGAAGAACGATTAAAAACTGAAAACATATAAACGTTTCTGCAGCTTATCTTAACTGAGATCATAACAAAGAAGAAAAGAAATTATGCATGCACTAATTAGCGGTTTCTGTCAGTGACGCGATTTTGCTAAATGTGGGGGCGTTTTTACACAGAGAGATTTTACAGTGGGGGCGATTTTGCTTAAAGTGGGGGCGTTTTTGGTGGGGGCGATTTTGTCAAGTGGGGCGATTTGACTTTAGGTGGGAGCGTTTTTACAGGGGGGGCGATTTTGCAAAAAGTTGGGGCGTTTTTGACGGGGGCGATTTTACCGTGGGGTGATTTGACTTATATTCGTAACATCCACTAATGAGGTTAATTACTAATAGATGAAAATTTAATTGGAATAGACAAAAAATACAAAAACAATGCAAATCTTTATTTCAGTATCATAGTCTTTTAGTAATGATAGCCATAGTTTTTTTAACTGAAGTAAAAGGGGAGATAAATCATGTAAAACTGGAAATAGGTAAATTTGAACTACACAAATTCAGACCATTTCATATTCGGACCTTTGCCAATTCAGAGTTCCAATGTTAATGTTATCAGTTATTTAAAGATGAGTTGCTGATTGATTGTTTCATTTTACTTATACAAAAGATATAAGATCTGCATTTTAATATATTCACTTCCCTTGAATTGCATTTAGAGTTGATAAGTCACATTTTAATATGATGTTTCTAATACAATAAAAAAAGAAATACAGAAGAATTTTGTAACGCCATGCTTTACCATCTCACAGTACTGATTCTGTGTTATACCTGTAATTTAATTGCAGATTATTTACATAATTTGAAAATTATGACACGCATGAATAATAAAATTATAGAATTAGATTATACTAGTACATATATCTGTTACCAATTTAATCTTGGTATATCATAATTAGATTATACATATATCTGTTACCAATTTTCTTGGTATATCATAATTTAAATTGAGCCAGCCTTTACATAACACAATATTACTGGCAATAGAATATGCTGTTGTACTAGTATATTGTACCTGCCAATATAATGATTAAATTTAAGAATTTATTAAATTATTTTATGCGTATATCCTTAACAATTCTAAAAAAAATATAAGAACATACTAGTACTAGTAAATGAAAAATAATAAAATTTACCAGTGTTGCATAATTCTATGCTGTGACTTTCGCATTTGTCACACTGTAAAGCGTGATACTTTTCAGTGGCAATCTACACAATGGTTTGATGCATCCATTTTTGAAACAACAAGAACAGATTGGAAATGGTTTTATTTATTATATCTTCAAAGTCGGCTGTGTGTTGTTTCAACACTTCTACTGAGAAAATATACTTTGAATGCAAAACTAAAGGAAGCCATAGCTTGATCATGTTTGTACACCTCATAATTTGGTTAATTATAAACAACAAACTTTGTAGGGACATGTAGGTAGGTTGATTTTTTGTCTCGCCTGCGTCGAGAGTTGCTGGAGGCGAGACATATGTATGGGAATCCGGCGGCGGCGGCGTAAACACTTGACATCTTGCTTCATATATTTGTAAGCCCAAGCCCTAGGTCCATCAAATTTGGTCCAGAGGTAGCTTATGATGAGTACTTGCCAGTCAGTCACCTGTCACTTGACCTTGAACTCAATTTCACAGTCCATCGACTACGTTAAAGTTTTTGGGTTACGACAGTTCCTCTGTAACTATTTATGGTAGGATGACAATATTTGGTGTATAGGTTGCTGATGAGTAGTACATGACTGTCTGGTAGGTGTCACCTGACCTTGACCTCAATTTCATGGTCCAGCGACTACGTTAAAGTTTTTGGGTTACGACAGTTCCTCGCTAACTACGCATGGTAGGATGACAATATTTGGTGTATAGGTTGCTGATGACTAGTACATGACTGTCTGGTAGCTATAGGTGTCACCTGACCTTGACCTCAATTTCACGGTCCAGCAACTACGTTCAAGTTTTTGGGTTACGACAGTTCCTCTGTAACTACGCATGGTAGGATGACAATATTTGGTGTATACAAATGTAGGTTGCTGATGACTAGTACATGACTGTCTGGTAGGTGTCACCTGACCTTGACCTCAATTTCACGGTCCAGCAACTACGTTAAAGTTTTTGGGTTACGACAGTTCCTCTGTAACTACGCATGGTAGGATGACAATATTTGGTGTATAGGTTGATGATGACTAATACATGACTGTCTGGTAGGTTCCACCTGACCTTGACCTCAATTTCACGGTCCAGCAACTAGGTTAAAGTTTTTGGGTTACGGCTGTTCCCCTGTAACTATGCATGGTATGGTGACAATATTTTGTATACAGGCCGCTGCTGATATTTAATGCTATTTACGTAATGCTTATGACGAAATTTATTTTCGTTACTGATGCGGAATGCAGGCGAGACGTTTTTCTGTGTCTACACTTGAAAGTACTTGTAAGGTTTGGTAAGTCAGAGTGTTTAATATTTATACACAAAGAGAAAATGGTTCATAAAAGGTTTGAAAGTTGCTAATCTTTCTGGTTACTGCTTATGCACTACGTAATATTCAATTGAAGTGCTTCTCAGTAGCTGGATAGGGCACATATTTTTCAGCAGATTGGTTAGTGTTGCCTTGCAGAAGGTATGTACCTTTATAAACATCTACTTTTTTTCTTGATTTTTATGCAGTAATAAATATGTTATGAGTAAAAGAACAAAAAAATGGTAAACTCAGTGTGAACCTTATTCATAACAAAACAAGTTGCAATATTTAACAAATTTAATTAACAACAATTTAATAAAAAAACAGAATAAATTAACAATATTGTTTAACAGAAGAATTTGGAATAAAGAATTATAATATATCAAGAGAAAATAATCATCAGGGAGCTTATTAACAAAGCATCCAGAAACATTGCAAAGTCAGACTTGAAAAAGTTGAAAATGCTATTAACAAAGCACCCTGAAAGTTCCACATCAGTAAAAAGTTGCATAAATATTTCGGAAAGGTACTAGTAGAAAAAATGGCTGGGAATCTAGACCTGACATAAACTTTGTGGAAACTGGAATTTGTTGAAGTGGACACCTTGTTTTAAACTTTTCACATTTCTATCTTCTCCAAAACCAACAACAACATATTGCTTATCTGCCAATCAGGGCACCCACATGAGGCAGTAAAATTACATTAATAAAAGACATAAGAATAATAAAATATACAAATTGGGGTTGATTATCAATGATTGGTAAATAGAAAGCAAATGACAGTTTGATTGATTGATTGACCCAGTTTTTGCCAGATATATATAGCAATACTCCTGGGCGGCATAACACCATCCTATGACTTCAGTTTAATTAACAATATCGAAAACCACTTGGCCAATAATTACCAACTTGCCAGGAATATAATTGTGTATTGGGCGGTTCTTTACAAAGTTTGAGTTATTTGTGCCGATCCAATATCCAAGATGGCCGCTATTGAGGACTTGGTTTAACATAGGCCCCTATGGGAAAATATACAAACAACTTCTTCGCCAAAACTGTTCCACACAATGAAACCAAATTATGCAAAAATGAAGCTTGGATTGTTATCTTATTATTTAGAGTTTTTTGAGCCAGTTGGAAATTCAACATGGCTGCAAGGGCCATTAATGTGTTCTGATTGGCTGAATTTCAAAATTCTTCTTTTCACAGACCTCTTGGCAGATTGATTTGTAATATTGCAGAAATGTACCTTAAATGGTACTCTACAAAGTTTTAATTTTTTGTACCTATCGAAAATCCAAGATGGCAATGCAAACATCTTAAATTTTGTTTAACATAGGTCCCTATGGGAAAATCATACAAACAGCTTCTTTTCTGGAACTGATCCACACAGTGAAACCAAATTATACAGAAATGAAGCTTGGATAATTATTTTAATATTTTTTAGGCCAATAAGAAATTCAACATGGCTTCCAGGGCCATTAGCAAGTTCTAATTGGCTGAATTTAAACATTCTTCTCACAAACCGCATTGCAGATTAATTTGAAATATGCTTTAGATGGTCATGGTCATATACAAAGTTTTTGTTTTTTGCACCGATCCCAAATCCAATATGGCCACCACTTTGGAACACAGCTTAAGGGGATGCAGGACACTTTAACGGAAAATAATGTGTCGATGAATTTTGTTTAAATTTGCCATATACAAGTAATCATAATTCAAGTTAAATTTTTGTTTTGTGGGACAAAACTGGTCAAAAAGTGCTAAAAAATTGGGTTTTTTTTGACAAAATTATCTCCCTTTTAAAAAATTTCATTTTCATTATTTTTGCCAATACTGAATTCATTTATGCGAAAACCTTTTATTTCAACTATTAATAAATTGAAATAATACTATAGGTATAAGTCTTTCATTATTACTTAAAATTTTATGGAAATTAAGAGTTAAATGACAGAAATTATTATTAAATTTACCATAAATGTGATATCTATTGTGCAATTTTCACAAAATATGGCGGATGGTGTCCTGCATTACTTTTACATAAGATCCTATGAGAAAACCATACAAACAGTTTCTCCTCTGAAACTGTTTCACACCATTAAACCAATTAATGCAAAAGTGAATCTTGCATACTAAGTAGCTATCTTATTAGATAGTTTTAAGATTTTTTTTCAAGCTGATAGGAAATTCAACATGGCTGCCAGAGCTGCAAATTCATTCTGATTGGCTCAAAATTTGTTTTCTCACAAACCGCTATGCAGAAAGAATTGTGATATTGTAGAAATGTACCTCAGATGGTCCTCTACTAATTTTTTTTGTGACGATCCAAAATACAAGATTGCTGCCACCATGGAACACCGGGATTCATAATCCAACACGGATGCCATTATGTAACATAGGACTGTATGGATAAAGCATAAAAACAGCTTCTTCTTAGAAACAGCATATTTGCATAAACTCTGTTACATTAAATATTAAAATTTGCAAGAAAATTTATGTCTCTTAAAAAGTTTTTTTGTTAGTCATGTGAGCGATACAGGCTCTTAAGATCCTCTTGTTTTAGACCTCGTCGTTACTTTTTATGACATAGTCATGTGATATGCTTCCTTTCATAATATAAATAGATGCCATGATAAAGCTGAAAATAGCCTTGACGAAATCAACATTAATCATTACATTTTATCTGATATATTTTACTATTTATATATTTGTTGACTTGAAATTACAATGATTGGTATTCTAGTAAAGTGCCTTTGATGGTCTTTGATAAACAAAACACGCAGTAAAGCAATTGCCTGTCTTTCATAGGGGTGTACTCCGTCTAGTTAGGTTTTTATTCAATGAGGTCCATGTTAAAAACTGCTGGTTGTTCTCTTTATGAGATGAAGTATTTGGTTGAATGGTTATTTCATGCACGTTCAAATTCATTCCACATCTAGTATTTCATATTTGTAAAAAAAAATTCTGTATAACCATTTTTATAAATGTTTCATTGAGTATGTGTGGTGAATTTTACAAGGATTTGAGTTTGAAACAAACAGTTGTATAAAGATTATTAAAAATAAGAATAAAGATATTTACTACTTTCTAGTATATCCATAAATCTCGCGGTTTACAGAATCCTTTGGTACCAGCTGTGTGAAATAATAGGTCAAGGTTTTATCTATGCGGCTGTTCTATCCTTTAGTTCGGTTGTTCAATAAAATGGCTGGAATACTAGTAATTTTAACCAAAAAAAAATTGTTGAACATAATTATGGACAGGAAAGTATTTTATAGCAATTCAACTTCTTTTAAAACTATTTGAAGGATATTTTATGTAATTTTATGTTCATTCCCCTTGTTAATTGGGACCATACCCAGGGAGGGTTCCCTATGCTTGACCTACAGAGCTGGGGAGACCCTCTCGTTTGGATGTTGTCAGGTCAAGGTACTGAAGCTTGGCTGTGGACCATAGTGAGTAACATGTTTTGAGAGTTTTGTTTTGTAGATTTCTATAAAGAGTAGGCTCATTGTACATGTTGTAGCCACTGCAAAAGGCTTAGTTCTCCGTCCCTACCTAAAACTCCATACCTTTCCAGTAAGCAGTCTAAATCATGTCCCCTGTGTCCTATCTCAGCCCCTTTTTCTGTTGCTTAATTGTTTGATAACTTATTCTCATCCTAAATATATCTGGGTGCAAAGCAAACATCCAATCAATCAAAACTCTGTTAACGTTTATTGTATGTTATATTGTAACTAAATGTATATTACTATTATTAGTACATGTAAAAATTACATTGGACATTTTCATTTGTTTCCATATGAAATACATAAAAGGTCTAGGAAAAAAGGTTAATTTCTTAAATAAATTATAACCTTCCTGTACTTTGTTACAAAATTAAAGCCAAGGTCAAATTTGACTTCTTTGAAGCTCTAACTAGTCTTTTCTCTGTCTGTGTCATAATTCTCCTAAATGACGTCATTTCTTTAGGAATAATAGCAGGTTTGTATTACAGCATGGCTATTTAACTGGCATGCAACAATCAACTGAACAACTTCCAAAAGTGAGACAGCAGCTTCCATGGTTAATGAAATGTGACACATTAAGAGATGTCACATGTTGTTGTCTGACATGTGGAGTATTAGAACAGAGGGGAAGGAAGGAAAAAAAGAAAGAAAGAGAAAACGTTCCTTTTTATTCAACTTTGTTATTGTAAATGTGACATTAATTAGATCTCAAGGACCCTTATGTCAATGAATAAAATATCATAAAACATAATAAACTGTATAAATAATCTAAACTATTCCACTGAACAAGTATCACATGATGTTCAAATTTAATAATTTTCTTAGAAGTCATCTCAAAATGTATTTAAAAAAGAGTCTTGGATACTTTTTTGCTAAATTAACAAACCATATTTTATACTAGTACATGTAGTTATAAGGATTTTTAATTCCTCCCAAAAAAGGAATGAAGGATAACTTATAATTTTGAAAAATTTGCAAGGAAATGACAATGTTTTGTTACACACAATTAAAAATTTTTTTTTCATATATTTGTATATAATTACTTGGGTTATTGATCAACATGTACACTAATAGTGATGTTATTGCAGAAAGACTGAAGAAACCCAATTAAGAACGGCAAAGTTTCTGGAACCTTTAGGAATAACATCTAAATGTTTCGGATCACTTTTGGTAAAATTATGGAAACTTCACATGTTTGCGGAAGTTTCCATAAGCTTTGTGAAATAGTTCTTGGTGGATATTTAATATTCAGTATAAGTTTTGGGAGAAATTTGATATTCAAAAAAGGAAGTATTTGTAAATATATTGGGACTTTTAAGGACTAGTATAACAGACACTGTTTTACATGTATATACCTTAAATGAAATTTCAGAATCAGTAACAGCTCAAGTTTAGGGAGAATTTAAAGACAAGAATATGAGCATAAAATTTTATGATCTAGATAAATATTTAAGGATCAGTTTAAAAGAATGTTTTATACATTTTGTGAGAAATTGTGAAAAGCTAGACAGTGATTATACATTTTATGTCGAAATTGAAGGATAAATTGAAATCAAACAACTTATAATTTTAGAGAGAAATTTACCAATTGGAATACAAAGAGTATTTATACATTTTCAGGGAAAATAGGAATAAAAGACAATTTTTTATACATTTTGGGAGAAATCAAACAGTTATTAAATGTAAAACAATTACACTTTGGGAGAAATTTAACAGTATGAGAAGTAAAACATTTTTGGGGCAAATTGTATAAAACTGCTGTGTCTATAACATCAGTTTTTATAAAATAGGTGATAAATTGAACAATTGGAATATAGGATAGTGATTACACATTTTATATAGAATCTTAAGGAATGGTTTAAAACATAGTGTTTTATACATTTTGTGAGAAATTTAACAATTATTTTGTATGAAACAATGACAATTTGGGGAAATTTAACAATATGAAAATTATACATTTTTGGGGCAAATTACATGAAACTTCTGATATTTTTATATATACATGAACAATGTATGACACATTTAAATATTGGAATATAAAGGCGTAGGGTATTAATACATTTTATAGGGGACTTTAAGGATCAGTATAGAAGGCAGTGTTATGTTCATTTCGGGAGAAATTTAAGAATAACTTTATATGAAACAATTACACTTTGGGAGAAATTTTACAATATGAGAAGTTACTTATCTTAGGGTCAAATTATATGAAACTGTTGATATCTTTTTAGGTAAAGTAATTAGTTGATATAAAACAGCTGAGAAATTGAACACTTAGAATATATGAGAGTGATTATACATTTTCTGAAGAATCTTTAGGATTGCTGTAATAGACAGTTTTATGCATATTGGGAGAAATTTAAGTATTTTATATGAAACAATTATACTTTGGGAGAAATTTAACAATATGAAAAGTAATACATTTGTGGGCTGCATTAAATGAAACTGTAATATCTTTACATATACATTAATATGTATGACAAAATTTGAATATTCGTATATAAAGGCCAAGGGTGTTAATAGATTTTATAGGGAACTTTAACTATTAGTATAAAAGACAATGTTTTATACAAATTATATGAAACTGTTGATATCTTTACATGTATAGTTTATATTAACAGCTGAGAAATTTAACATTTAGAAAATAAGATCGTTATTACACATTTTTCTGAAGATTCTTTAGGATTGGTATAAAAGACAGTGTTTTATACGTATTGGAAGAAATTTAACAATTTTTTTATATGAAACAATTACACTTTGGGAGAAATTGAACAAGATGGGAAGTTACACATTTGGCCACATTACATGAAACTGCCTAAATCTTTACATATATATGAATATTTTTTAATTTCGTTTAAATACTCAATACATGAGCAAAGTTGTTTATTTCATATAACTTGGTTTTTCAGCACCTGACTGATTGTGACATCAGATGTATTGATGATGTTGACTATATATGAATTCTTCCGCTAACAAAAAGTGATGAAACTAAAATTGTGAATTGCAAATATTATTTACGCTCTTGTTACTTCATTTTTACTACAGAATTCAAAATATAAGGTTTGTTTCCAATTGTTGGTTAGATTATTGGATATAAACGACTTTGGATCAATTTACGCTGCAACATAAATCACTTCGCAGTTTATTCAGTGTAAATCGCCCCAAAGTTGTTTATATCCAATAATCTAACTAGCAATTGAAAACAATCCTTAAATGTATGACAAATTTGAATATTGGGATATAAAGGCCTATGGTGTTAATACATTTATATCAACAATAACACTTTGGGAGAAATTATACAATATGAGAAGTTATAAATATTTGGGTCAAATTATATGAAACTGCTGATATCATCATTTGTATAGTTTATATAAAACAGCTGTGAAATTTAACAAGTAGAATATAAGAGATTGATTATACATTTTCTGAAGAATCTTTTGGATTAGTATAAAAGACGGTGTTGTATACATAATGGGTGAAATTAAACAATTATTTTATATAAAACAATTAAACTTTGGGAGAAATTAAACAATATCAGAAGTGATTCATTTTTGGTCCACTTTACATGAAACTGCTAAAATTCTTCATATAAATGAATATGTATGGAGAATTTTATTATTGGGATATTAAGGCCTAGGGTGTTTATATATTTTATAGTGGAACTTTAAGGATCTGTTTTAAAACATTTTGGAAGAAATTTAGGAATAACTTTATATAAAGCAATTACACTTTGGGAGAAATTAAACAATATGAGAAGTCATACATTCTTGGAGGCAAATTATATGTCTTTACATGTATAGTTTATATAAAACAGCTGAGAAATTTAACAATTAAAAATAAGACAGTGATTATACATTTTTCGAAGAATCTTTAGGATTGGTATAAAAGACAGTGTTTTATACATATTAGGAGAAATTTAACACTATCAGAAGTCATTCATTTTTGGTCTCCTTTACATGAGACTGCTGATATTTTTACATATAAATGAATATGTATGGAGAATTTAAATATTGGGATATTAAGGCCTAGGGTGTTAATACATTTTATAGTGGACTTTAAGGATCAGTATAAAAGACAGCGTTTTATACATTTTGGGAGAAATATAAGGATAACTTTATATAAAACAATTACACTTTGGGTGAAATTAAACAATAAGAGAAGTCATACATCCTTGGAGGCAAATTATATGAAACTGCTGATATGTTTACATATATATGAACATTGTAAGACAAATTAAAGTAATGGGATATTAAGGCCTAGGGCATTAATACATTTTATAGATCAGTATAAAAGTGTTTTATACATTTTGGGAGAAATTTAAGAATAACTTTTAATCAAAAAATTACACTTTGGGAGAAATTTAACAATATGAGAAGTTATACTTCTTTGGGCCAAATTACATGACACTGCTGATATATTTACATGTATTGTTTATATAAAACAGATGATGAAATTAACAATAAGAATATAAGAGAGTGATTATATATTTTCTGAAGAATCTTTAGGATTGGTATAAAAGACAGTGTTTTATACATATTGGTGGATATTTAACAATTATTTCATATAAAACAATTACTCTTTGGTGGAAATATAACAATATGAGAAGTTCTTTATTTATGGGACACATTATATGAAAGTGCTGATATCTTCACATGTATAGTTTATATAAAACAGCTGATAAATTTAACAATTCGAATATAAGAGTGTGATTATACATTTTCTGAAGATTCTTTAGGATTAATAGAAAAGACCGTGTTTTATACATATTAGAAGAAACTGAACAATGTTTTTATATAAAGCAATTACACTTTTGGGAGAAAATATGGGAAGTTATACATTTTTAGGGCACATTATATGAAACTGCTGATATTTTTACATGTATATAAACATTGTAAGACAAATTTAAATATTGGGATATAAAGGCTTAGGGTGCTAATACATATTATAGTGGACTTAAATGATGAGATAAAAGACAGTGTTTTATACATTTTGGGAGAAATTTAACAATATGAGAAGTCATACATTCTTTGATGCAAATTATATGAAACTACTGATGTTTTTACATGTATAGTTTATATAAAACAGCTGAGAAATTTAACAATTAAAAAATAAGAGATTGATTATACATTTTCTGAAGAATCTTTAGGATCGGTATAAAAGACAGTGTTTTATACATATTGGGAGAAATTTAACAATTATTTTATATAAAACAATTACACTTCGGGAGAAATTGAACACTATCATTTTTGGCTGCCTTTACAGGAAACTACTGATATCTTTACATATATATCAACATTGCAAGACAAATTAAAATATTGGTATATTAAGGGCTAGAACTATAATACATTTTATAGTTGACTTTAAGGATCAGTATAAGAGTGTTTTATTCATTTGGGAGAAATTAAAGAAAAACTTTTTATCAAACAATTACACTTTGGAAGAAATTTAACAATATGAGAAGTTATACTTCTTTGGGCTAAATAACATGACACTGCTGATATAATTACATGTAAAGTTTATATAAAAAACAGCTGATGAAATTAACAATAAGAATATAAGAGAGTGATTATATATTTTCCAAAGAATCTTTAGGATTGGTATAAAAGACAGTGTTTTATACATATTGGGGGATATTTAACAATTATTTCATATAAAACAATTACTCTTTGGTGAAAATATAACAATATGAGAAGTTCTTTATTTATGGGACACATTATATGAAAGTGCTGATATCTTCACATGTATAGTTTATATAAAACAGCTGATAAATTTAACAATTCGAATATAAGAGTGTGATTATACATTTTCTGAAGATTCTTTAGGATTAATAGAAAAGTCCATGTTTTATACATATAAGAAGAAACTGAACAATGTTTTTATATAAAGCAATTACACTTTTGGGAGAAATTTAAAAATATGGGAAGTTATACATTTTTAGGGCACATTATATGAAACTGCTGATATTTTTACATGTATATTAACATTGTAAGACAAATTTAAATATTGGGATATAAAGGCATAGGGTGCTAATACATTTTATAGTGGACTTAAATGATGAGATAAAAGACAGTGTTTTATACATTTTGGAAGAAATTTAACAATATGAGAAGTCATACATTCTTTGATGCAAATTATATGAAACTACTGATGTCTTTACATGTATAGTTTATATAAAACAGCTGAGAAATTTAACAATTAAAAAATAAGAGTGTGATAATACATTTTCTGAAGAATCTTTAGGATCGGTATAAAAGACAGTGTTTTATACATATTGGGAGAAATTTAACAATTATTTTATATAAAACAATTACACTTCGGGAGAAATTGAATACTATCATTTTTTGCTGCCTTTACAGGAAACTACTGATATCTTTACATATATATGAACATTGTAAGACAAATTAAAATATTGGTATATAAAGGCCTAGAACTATAATACATTTTATAGTGGACTTTAAGGATCAGTATAAGAGTTTTTTATACATTTTGGGAGAAATTAAAGAATAAATTTTTATCAAACAATTACACTTTGGAAGAAATTTAACAATATGAGAAGTTATACTTCTTTGGGCCAAATTACATGACACTGCTGATATAATTACATGTAAAGTTTATATAAAACAGCTGATGAAATGAACAATAAGAATATAAGAGAGTGATTATATATTTTCCGAAGAATCTTTAGGATTGGTATAGAAGACAGTGTTTTATACATATTGGGGGATATTTAACAATTATTTCATATAAAACAATTACTCTTTGGTGGAAATATAACAATATGAGAAGTTCTTTATTTATGGGACACATTATATGAAAGTGCTGATATCTTCACATGTATAGTTTATATAAAACAGCTGATAAATTTAACAATTCGAATATTAGAGTGTGATAATACATTTTCTAATGATTCTTTAGGATTAATAGAAAAGACCATGTTTTATACATATTAGAAGAAACTGAACAATGTTTTTTATATAAAGCGATTACACTTTTGGGAGAAATTTAAAAATATGGGAAGTTATACATTTTTCGGGACATTATATGAAACTGCTGATATTTATACATGTATGTAAACATTGTAAGACAAATTTAAATATTGGGATATAAAGGCATAGGGTGCTAATACATTTTATAGTGGACTTAAATGATGAGATAAAAGACAGTGTTGTATACATTTTGGGGGAAATTTAACAATATGAGAAGTCATACATTCTTTGATGCAAATTATATGAAACTACTAATGTCTTTACATGTATAGTTTATATAAAACAGCTGAGAAATTTAACAATTAAAAAATAAGAGAGTGATAAAACATTTTCTGAAGAATCTTTAGGATTGGTAAAAAAGACAGTGTTTTATACATATTGGGAGAAATTTAACAATTATTTTATATAAACAATTACACTTCGGGAGAAATTGAACACTATCATTTTTGGCTGCCTTTACAGGAAACTACTGATATCTTTACATATATATGAACATTGTAAGACAAATTAAAATATTGGTATATAAAGGCCTAGAACAATAATACATTTTATATAATGGACTTTAAGGATCAGTATAAGAGTGTTTTATACATTTTGGGAGAAATTAAAGAATAACTTTTTATCAAACAATTACACTTTGGAAGAAATTTAACAGTATGAGAAGTTATACTTCTTTGGGCCAAATTACATGACACTGCTTATATAATTACATGTAAAGTTTATATAAAACAGTTGATAAAATTAACAATAAGAATATAAGAGGGTGATTATATATTTTCCGAAGAATCTTTAGGATTGGTCTAAAAAAGACAGTGTTTTATATATATTGGGGGATATTTAACAATTATTTCATATAAAACAATTACTCTTTGGTGAAAATATAACAATATGAGAAGTTCTTTATTTATGGGACACATTATATGAAAGTGCTGATATCTTCATATGTATAGTTTATATAACAGCTGATAAATTTAACAATTCGAATATAAGAGTGTGATTATACATTTTCTGAAGATTCTTTAGGATTTATAGAAAAGACCATGTTTTATACATATTAGAAGAAATTGAACAATTTTTTATATAAAGCAATTACACTTCTGGCAGAAATTTAAAAATATTAGAAGTTATACATTTGGGGGCACATTATATGAAACTGCTGATATTTTTACATGTATAATAATAATAATAATAATACTTTATTTTATGAGGGTAAACTCAGTTAGCTACACTAATCTTCCCTGAGGCCCTCATATTAAACCAAAGAAAATAATGTAGTACAGCATACATTGATCTAATTGTGAGACAATTATAAACATTACATATACAGAAAATATACAAGTGTACAGAAAGTAACATACAAAATGGTGAAGAGTTATACACTGTCCTGATGGTCTGAAGAATATAATAAGTAGTTTTTAATATTTGTCTTGAATACATTGGTGCTAATAGATTCACGCACTGAAGGTGGTAAGTTATTCCATAGCAAAGGGGCTGAATATACACTTCTGGGAGAAATTTAAAAATATTAGAAGTTATACATTTTGGGGGCACATTATATGAAACTGCTGATATTTTTACATGTATATAAACATTGTAAGACAAATTTAAATATTGGGATATAAGGCAAAGGGTGTTAATACATTTTATATTGGACTTTAATGATGAGTATTAAAGACAGTGTTTTATACATTTTGGGAGAAATTTAACAATATGAGTAGTCATACATTCTTGGAGGCAAATTATATGAAACTACTTGTGTCTTTACATGTATAGTTTATATTAAACAGCTGAGAAATTTAACAATTAAAAAATAAGAGAGTGATTATACATTTTCTGGAGAATCTTTAGGATTGGTATAAAAGACAGTGTTTTATACATATTGGGAGAAATTTAACGATTATTTTATATAAAACAATTACACTTTGGGAGAAATTAAACACTATAATTTTTGCTGCCTTTACAGGAAACTACTGATAGTTTGTCAGCCTAACTTCTCTGCAATTACTGAATACAATTTTATAAAACTCCATATGGATTGAGGGTCCAATATCTAGTTGTGTATATTACGGCAATTTTTTTAACCGGAGAAATTTGTAGAAATGATCTTCTTTTGAACTTAGAAATTTTACAATATATACCACCAAATCAGATTGTGAACGCAACTCTTCTGAAGGTACTAAACATAATTTTATTAAACTTAGTTTGAGTTGAGGGCACAATATCACTTCCATTGTTCACATACATTTACCCTCCATTGACAATTTGGGCTACAAGGGGGGGGGACATTCGTTATTGCAGTCAAAAACAAACTTTAATACATTTAAGGAGAAATTTAACGATTGCAATATAAGAGAATGTTTGTACATTTTAGGAAGATATTTAAACACCAGTATGAAAAACAGTGTTTAAAATTATCAGTATGTCTTGTCATTCGCCTGAAGACACCTTTATTTGCATACTACAACGCAAGTGTTCTGTCACTCATTCTTTTGAAAATTTTATAATTGTAGTCTTAAAATAGAGGTCAACTATTGCGACAAAAAATTATCAATTTAGAAAACAATTTTAAAGCGGTAGAAAAGGGATGGAATAACTGTAGAAAGTGTTAGTGATGGAGTAACGGAAGTCAATTAACGGAGTAACGGAAGGGAATAGAGGGTAGTAAAGTGATGGAGTAATGGTAGTAAAATTATGGAGAAACGGTAGTAACGGAATGAAAAAATGGGGAGTAAAGTGATGGAGCAATAGTAGTAACGGCATGGAATAGTAAGAAGTAAAAGTAATGGAGTAATTGTAGTACAGTGATGGAGTAATGGTGGAAACGGAATTGATTAGTAGGTAGCAAAGTGATGGAGTAACAGTAATAACGGAATTAAAAAGTGGTAGTAAAATAATGTAGTAATTTCCAGGTTGGTTGTAGTAGGGCATGTAATAGTATGTAGTAAAGTCATGGGCTAAGGTAGGAATTTAGTTAGTAACGTGATGGAGTGATGCTAGTAACGGAATGTAATTTAGTTAGTTAAGTGATGAAGTAATCCTAGTAACGGAATGGAATAGTATGTAGTAAAGTGATGGCGTAATGGTAGTAACGGAATTAAATAGTGGGGTGTAAACTGATGGAGTAATGGTAGTAACGGAATGGAATAGTAGGTAGTAAAGTAATGGAGAAAAGGTAGTAAAGTGATGGAGTAATGGTAGAAACGGCATGTAATAGTAGTAAAGGTATTAAATAGTGTGTAGTAAAATGATGTAGTAATTGTCAGGTTGATTGTAGTAAGAGCATGTAATAGGAGGTAGTAAATGACAAAGTAATGGTGGTAACGGATTGGAATAGTAGGTACATGTAGTAAAGTGATGGAGTAATGGTGGTAACGGATTGGAATAGTAGGTAGTAAAGTGATGGAGTAATGGTAGTAACGGATTGGAATAGTAGGTAGTAAAGTGATATATTAATGGTAGTAACGGATTGGAATAGTAGGTAGTAAAGTGATTAAGTAATGGTAGTAACGGAATGGAATAGTAGGTAGTAAAGTGATGCAGTAATGGTACTAACGGAATGAAATAGTAGGTAGTAAAGTGATATAGAAATGGTAGTAGTGGTAGGAACGGATTGGAATAGTAGGTACTTAAGTGATATAGTTAGGGTAGTAACGGAATGGAATAGTAGGTAGTAAAGTGATGAAGTAATGGTACTAACGGAATGGAATAGTAGGTAGTAAAGTGATATAGAAATGGTAGTAGCGGATTGGAATAGTAGGTAGTAAAGTGATGGAGTAATGGTAGTAACCGATTGGAATAGTAGGTAGTAAAGTGACAGAGTAATGGTATTAACGGATTGGAATAGTAGGTAGTAAAGTGATATAGTAATGATAGTAACGGATTGGAATAGTAGGTAGTAAAGTGATGGAGTAATGGTCGTAACTGATTGGAATAGTAGGTAGTAAAGTGATAAAGTAATGGTAGTAACGGAATGGAATAGTAGGTAGTAAAGTGATGGTGTAATGGTAGTAAAGGAATGGAATAGTAGGTAGTAAAGTGATGGAGTAATGATGGTAACGGAATGGAATAGTAGGTAGTAAAGTGATGGAGTAATGGTAGTACAGGAATGGAAAAGTAGGTAGTAAAGTGATGGAGTAATGGTAGTAACGGAATGGAATAGTCGGTAGTAAAGTGATGTAGTAATCGTAGAAACGGATTGGAATAGTAGGTAGTAAAGTGATAAAGTCATGGTAGTAACGGTTTGGAATAGTAGGTAGTAAAGTGATAAAGTAATGGTATTAACGGAATGGAACAATAGGTTGTAAAGTGATGGCGTAATGGTAGTAACGGAATGGAATAGTAGGTAGTAAAGTGATAAAGTAATGGTAGTAAAGGAATGGAATAGTAGGTAGTAAAGTGATGGAGTAATGGTAGTAAAGGAATGGAATAGTCGGTAGTAAAGTGATGTAGTAATCGTAGAAATGGATTCGAATAGTAGGTAGTAAAGTGATAAAGTAATGGTAGTAACGGTTTGGAATAGTAGGTAGTAAAGTGATAAAGTAATGGTATTAACGGAATGGAACAATAGGTTGTAAAGTGATGGCGTAATGGTAGTAACGGAATGGAATAGTAGGTAGTAAAGTGATGGAGTAATGGTAGTAAAGGAATGGAATAGTAGGTAGTAAAGTGATGGAGTAATGGTAGTAACGGAATGGAATAGTCGGTAGTAAAGTGATGTAGTAATCGTAGAAACGGATTGGAATAGTAGGTCGTAAAGTGATAAAGTAATGGTAGTAACGGAATGGAATAGTAGGTAGTAAAGTGATGGAGTAATGGTAGTAACGGATTGGAATAGTAAGTAGTAAAGTGATATATAGAAATGGTAGAAACGGAATGGAATAGAAGGTAGTAAAGTGATGGCGTAATGGTAGTAACGGAATGGAATAGTAGGTAGTAAAGTGATGGAGAAATGGTAGTAACGGATTGGAATAGTAGGAAGTAAAGTGATAAAGTAATGGTAGTAACGGAATGGAATAGAAGGTAGTAAAGTGATGGCGTAATGGTAGTAACGGAATGGAAAAGTAGGTAGTAAAGTGATGGAGTAATGGTAGTAACGGAATGGAATAGTAGGTAGTAAAGTGATGGAGTAATGGTAGTAACGGATTTTAATAGTAGGTAGTAAAGTGATATAGTAATGGTAGTAACGGATTGAATAGTAGGTATTAAAGTGATAAAGTAATGGTAGTAACGGAATGGAATCGTAGGTAGTAAAGTGATTCAGAAATGGTATTAACGGAATGGAATAGTAGGTAGTAAAGTGATGGAGTAATGGTAGTAGCTGAATGGAATAGTAGGTAGTAATGTAATGGAGTAATCGTAGTAACGGATTAGAATAGTAGCTAGTAAAGTGATAAAGTTATGGTAGTTACGGAATGGAATACTAGGTAGTAAAGTGATATAGTAATGGTAGTAACGGATTTGAAAAGTAGGTCGTAAAGTGATATAGTAATGGTAGTAACGGAATGGACTGGTCGGTAGTAAAGTGATAAAGTAATGGTAGTAACGGAATGGAATAGTAGGTAGTAAAGTTATGAAGTAATGGTAGTAACGGATTGGAATAGTAGGTAGTAAAGTGATGGAGTAATGCTAGTAACGGATTGGAATAGTAGGTAGTAAAGTGATGTAGTAATGGTCGTAACGGAATGGAATAGTAGGTAGTAAAGTGATAAAGTAATGGTAGTAACAGAATGGAATAGTAGATAGTAAAGTGATGGAGTATTGGTAGTAACGGATTGGAAAAGAAGGTAGTAAAGTGATAAAGTAATGGTAGTAACGGAATGGAAAAGTAGGTAGTAAAGTGATGGAGTAATGGTAGTAACGGATTGGAATAGTAGGTAGTAAAGTGATAAAGTAATGGTAGTAACGGAATGGAATAGTAGGTAGTAAAGTGATACAGTAATGGTAGTACCGGAATGATAGGAGGTAGTAGAGTGATGCAGTAATGGTAGTAACGGAATGGAATCGGAGTTAGTAAAGTGCGGGAGCAATTGTAGGAACGGAACGAAACAGTAGGTAGTAAAGAAATGGAGCAAATGTAGTAAAGTTATGGAGTAATGGTAGTAAAGGAATGGAATAGTAGCTAGAAAAGTGATGCAGTAATGATAGTAACGGAATGGAATAGGAGGTAGTAAAGTGATGCAGTAATGGTAGTAACGGAATGGAATCGGAGTTAGTAAGGTGCTGGAGTAATTGTTGGAACGGAACGAAATAGTAGGTAGTAAAGAAATGGAGCAAAGGTAGTAAAGCGATAGAGTAATGGTAGTAACGGAATGTAATTTAGTGAGCTAAGTGATGAAGTAATGCTAGTACCCGAATGTAATAGAAGGTAGTAAAGTGATATCGTAATAGTAGTAACGGAATGAAACAGTAGGTTGTAAAGTGATGGAGTAATGGTAGTAACGGAATGTAATTTAGTTAGTTAAGTGATGAAGTAATCCTAGTAACGGAATGGAATAGTAGGTAGTAAAGTGATGGCGTAATGGTAGTAACGGAATGAAATAGTAGGGTGTAAACGGATGGAGTAATGGTAGTAACGGAATGGAATAGTAGGTAGTAAAGTAATGGAGTAGAGGTAGTAAATTGATGGAGTATTGGTAGAAACGGCATGTAATAGTAGTAAAGGAATTAAAAAGTGTGTAGTAAAATGATGTAGTAATTGTCAGGTTGATTGTAGTAAGAGCATGTAATAGGAGGTAGAAAATGACAAAGAAATGGTAGTAACGGATTGGAATCATAGGTAGTAAAGTGATGGAGTAATGGTGGTAACGGATTGGAATAGTAGGTGTAAAGTGATGGAGTAATGGTAGTAACGGATTGGAATAGTAGGTAGTAAAGTGATATAGTAATGGTAGTATTGGAATGGACTGGTAGGTAGTAAAGTGATAAAGTAATGGTAGTAACGGAATGGAATAGTAGGTTGTAAAGTGATTCAGAAATGCTATTAACGGAATGGAATAGTAGGTGGTAAAGTGATGGAGTAATGGTAGTAACTGAATGGAATAGCAGGTAGTAAAGTAATGGAGTAATCGTGGTAACGGATTGGAATAGTAGGTAGTAAAGTGATATAGTAATGGTAGTAACGGAATGGAATAGTAGGTAGTAAAGTGATATAGTAAATGTAGTAACGGATTGGAATAGTAGGTAGTAAAGTGATGTAGTAATGGTAGTCACGGATTGGAATAGCAGGTAGTAAAGTGATAAAGTAATGGTAGTAACGGAATGGAATAGTAGGTAGTTAAGTGATAAAGTAATGACATTAATGGAATGAAATAGTAGGTAGTAAAGTGATATAGTAATGGTAGTAACGGATTGGAAGAGTAGGTAGTAAAGTGATAAAGTAATGGTAGTAACGGAATGGAATAGTAGGTAGTAAAGTGATGGAGTAATGGTAGTAACGGATTGGAATAGTAGGTAGTAAAGTGATAAAGTAATGGTAGTAACGGAATGGAATGGTAGGTAGTAAAGTGATGGAGTAATGGTAGTAACGGATTGGAATAGTAGGTAGTAAAGTGATAAAGTAATTGTAGTACCGGCATGAATAGTAGGTAGTAAAGTGATGGAGTAATGGTAGTAAAGGAATGGAATAGTAGCTAGAAAAGTGATGCAGTAATGGTAGTAACGGAATGGAATAGGAGGTAGTAAAGTGATGCAGTAATGGTAGTAACGGAATGGAATCGGAGTTAGTAAAGTGCTGGAGTAATTGTTGGAACGGAACGAAATAGTAGGTAGTAAAGAAATGGACCAAAGGTAGTAAAGTGATGGAGTAATGGTAGTAACGGAATGTAATTTAGTTAGTTAAGTGATGAAGTAATGCTAGTAACAGAATGGAATAGAAGGTAGTAAAGTGATGGCGTAATGGTAGTAACGGAATGAAACAGTAGGTTGTAAAGTGATGGAGTAATGGTAGTAACGGAATGTAATTTAGTTAGTTAAGTGATGAAGTGATACCTAGTAACGGAATGGAATAGTAGGTAGTAAAGTGATGGCGAAATGGTAGTAACGGAATGAAATATTAGGGTGTAAACTGGTGGAGTAATGGTAGTAACGGAATGGAATAGTAAGTAGTAAAGTAATGGAGTAGAGGTAGTAAATTGATGGAGTAATGGTAGAAACGGCATGTAATAGTAGTAAAGGAATTAAAAAGTGTGTAGTAAAATGATGTAGTAATTGTCAGGTTGATTGTAGTAAGAGGATGTAAAAGGAGGTAGTAAATGACAAAGTAATGGTAGTAACGGATTGGAATAGTAGGTAGTAAAGTGATGGAGTAATGGTGATAACGGATTGGAATAGTAGGTAGTAAAGTGATGGAGTAATGGTAGTAACGGATTGGAATAGTTGGTAGTAAAGTGATATAGTAATGGTAGTAACGGATTGGAATAGTAGATAGTAAAGTGATATAGTAATGGTAGTAACGGATTGGAATAGTAGGTAGTAAAGTGATGGAGTAATGGTAGTAACGCATTGGAATAGTAGGTAGTAAAGTGATATAGTAATGGTAATAACGGATTGGAATAGTAGGTAGTAAAGTGATATAGTAATGGTAGTAACGGATTGGAATAGTAGGTAGTAAAGTGATGGCGTGATGGTAGTAACGGAATGGAACAGTAGGTTGTAAAGTGATGGCGCAATGGTAGTAACGGAATGGAATAGTAGGTAGCAAAGTGATGGAGTAATGGTAGTAACGGAATGGAATAGTAGGTAATAAAGTGATGGAGTAATGGTAGTAACTTAATGGAATAGTCGGTAGTAAAGTGATGGAGTAATGGTAGAAACGGATTGGAATAGTAGGTGGTAAAGTGATAAAGTAATGGTAGTAACGGAATGGAATAGTAGGTAGTAAAGGGATGGAGTAATGGTAGTAACGGATTGGAATAGTAGGTAGTAAAGTGATAAAGTAATGGTAGAAACGGAATGGAATAGAAGGTAGTAAAGTGATAAAATAATGATAGTAACGGAATGGAATAGAAGGTAGTAAAGTGATGGCGTAATGGTAGTAACGGATTGGAATAGCAGGTAGTAAAGTGATAAAGTAATGGTAGTAACGTAATGGAATAGTAGGTAGTAAAGTGATACAGTAATGGTAGTACCGGAATGGAATAGTAAGTAGTAAAGTGATGGAGTAATGGTAGTAACGGAATGGAATAGTAGGTAGTAAAGTGATACAGTAATGGTAGTACCGGAATGGAATAGGAGGTAGTAAAGTGATGCAGTAATGGTAGTAACGGAATGGAATCGGAGTAAGTAAAGTGCGGGAGCAATTGTAGGAACGGAACGAAACAGTAGGTAGTAAAGAAATGGAGCAAAGGTAGTAAAGTGATGGAGTAATGGTAGTAAAGTAATGGAATAGTAGCTAGAAAAGTGATGCAGTAATGGTAGTAACGGAATGGAATAGGAGGTAGTAAAGTGATGCAGTAATGGTAGTAACGGAATGGAATCGGAGTTAGTAAAGTGCTGGAGTAATTGTTGGAACGGAACGAAATAGTAGGTAGTAAAGAAATGGAGCAAAGGTAGTAAAGTGATGGAGTAATGGTAGTAACGGAATGTAATTTAGTTAGTTAACTGATAAAGTAATGCTTGTACCAGAATGGAGTAGAAGGTAGTAAAGTGATGGAGTAATGGTAGTAACGGAATGTAATTTAGTTAGTTAAGTGATGAAGTAATGCTAGTACCAGAATGGAATAGAAGGTAGTAAAGTGATGGAGTAATGATAGTAACGGAATGGAATAGTAGGTAGTAAAGTGATAGAGTAATGGTAGTAACGGATTGGAATAGTAGGTAGTAATGTGTTGAAGTAATGGTAGTAACGGATTGGAATAGTAGGTAGTAAAGTGATGTAGTAATGGTAGTAACGGATTGGAATGGCAGGTAGTAAAGTGATAAAGTAATGGTAGTAACGTAATGGAATAGTAGGTAGTAAAGTGATAAAGTAATGACATTAACGGAATGGAATAGTAGGTAGTAAAGTGATATAGTAATGGTAGTAACGGAATGGAATAGTAGGTAGTAATGTGATGCAGTAATGGTAGTACCGGAATAGAATAGGAGGTAGTAATTTGATGCAGTAATGGTAGTAACGGAATGGAATCGGAGTTAGTAAAGTGCGGGAGCAATGGTAGGAACGGAACGAATAGTAGGTAGTAAAGAAATGGATCAAAGGTAGTAAAGTGATGGAGTAATGGTAGTAACGGAATGTAATTTAGTTAGTTAAGTGATGAAGTAATGCTAGTAACAGAATGGAATAGTAGGTAGTGAAGTGATAAAGTAATGGTAGTAACGGATTGGAATAGTAGGTAGTAAAGTGATAAAGTAATGCTAGTAACGGAATGGAATAGAAGGTAGAAAGTGATGGCGTAATGGTAGTAACGGAATGGAACAGTATGTAGTAAAGTGATGGAGTAATGGTAGTAACGGAATGAAATAGTAGGTAGTAAAGTGATGGAGTAATGGTAGTAACGGAATGGAATAGTAGGTAGTAAAGTAATGGAGTAGAGGTAGTAAATTGATGGAGTAATGGTAGAAACGTCATGTAATAGTAGTAAAGGAATTCAAAAGTGTGTAGTAAAATGATGTAGTAATTGTCAGGTTGATTGTAGTAAGAGCATGTAAAAGGAGGTAGTAAATGACAAAGGAATGGTAGTAACGGTTTGGAATAGTGGGTAGTAAAGTGATGGAGAAATGGTGGTAAAGGATTGGAATAGTAATTAGTAAAGTGATAGAGTAATGGTAGTAACGGATAGGAATAGTTGGTAGTAAAGTGATATAGTAATGGTAGTAACGGATTGGAATAGTAGGTAGTAAAGTGATATATTAATGGTAGTAACGGATTGGAATAGTAGGTAGTAAAGTGATGGAGTAATGGTTGTAACGGATTGGAATAGTAGGTAGTAAAGTGATAAAGTAATGGTAGTAACGGAATGGAATAGTAGGTAGTAAAGTGATGGAGTAATGGTAGTATCGGATTGGAATACTAGGTAGTAAAGTGATAAAGTAATGGTAGTAACGGAATGGAATAGTAGGTAGTAAAGTGATGGCTTAATGGTAGTAACGGAATGGAATAGTAGGTAGTAAAGTGATGGAGTAATGGTAGTAACGGAATGGAATAGTAGGTAGTTAAGTGATGGAGTAATGGTATTAACGGAATGGAATAGTAGGTATTAAAGTGATTGAGTAATGGTAGTAACGGAATGGAATAGTCGGTAGTAAAGTGATGGAGTAATGGTAGAAACGGATTGGAATAGTAGGTGGTAAAGTGATAAAGTAATGGTAGTAACGGATTGGAATAGTAGGTAGTAAAGTGATATAGTAATGGTAGTAACGGATTGGAATTGTAGGTAGTAAAGTGATAAAATAATGGTAGTAACGGATTGGAATAGTAGGTAGTAAAGTGATATAGTAATGATAGTAACGTAATGGAATAGTAGGTAGTAAAGTGATAAAGTAATGACATTAACGGAATGGAATAGTAGGTAGTAAAGTGATATAGTAATGGTAGTAACGGATTGGAATAGTAGGTAGTAAAGTGATAAAGTAATTGTAGTAACGGAATGGAATAGTAGGTAGTAAAGTGATGGAGTAATGGTTGTAACGGATTGGAATAGTAGGTAGTAAAGTGATAAAGTAATGGTAGTAACGGAATGGAATAGTAGGTAGTAAAGTGATGGAGTAATGGTAGTATCGGATTGGAATACTAGGTAGTAAAGTGATATAGTAATGGTAGTAACGGAATGGAATAGTAGGTAGTAATGTGATGCAGTAATGGTAGTACCGGAATAGAATAGGAGGTAGTAATTTGATGCAGTAATGGTAGTAACGGAATGGAATCGGAGTTAGTAAAGTGCGGGAGCAATTGTAGGAACGGAACGAATAGTAGGTAGTAAAGAAATGGATCAAAGGTAGTAAAGTGATGGAGTAATGGTAGTAACGGAATGTAATTTAGTTAGTTAAGTGATGAAGTAATGCTAGTAACAGAATGGAATAGTAGGTAGTGAAGTGATAAAGTAATGGTAGTAACGGATTGGAATAGTAGGTAGTAAAGTGATAAAGTAATGCTAGTAACGGAATGGAATAGAAGGTAGAAAGTGATGGCGTAATGGTAGTAACGGAATGGAACAGTATGTAGTAAAGTGATGGAGTAATGGTAGTAACGGAATGAAATAGTAGGTAGTAAAGTGATGGAGTAATGGTAGTAACGGAATGGAATAGTAGGTAGTAAAGTAATGGAGTAGAGGTAGTAAATTGATGGAATAATGGTAGAAACGTCATGTAATAGTAGTAAAGGAATTCAAAAGTGTGTAGTAAAATGATGTAGTAATTGTCAGGTTGATTGTAGTAAGAGCATGTAAAAGGAGGTAGTAAATGACAAAGGAATGGTAGTAACGGATTGGAATAGTGGGTAGTAAAGTGATGGAGAAATGGTAGTAACGGATTGGAATAGTGGGTAGTAAAGTGATGGAGAAATGGTAATAACGGATTGGAATAGTAGGTAGTAAAGTGATATAGTAATGGTAGTAACGGATTGGAATAGTAGGTAGTAAAGTGATATAGTAATGGTAGTAACGGATTGGAATAGTAGGTAGTAAAGTGATAAAGTAATGGTAGTAACGGAATGGAATAGTAGGTAGTAAAGTGATGGCTTAATGGTAGTAACGGAATGGAATAGTAGGTAGTAAAGTGATGGAGTAATGGTAGTAACGGAATGGAATAGTAGGTAGTTAAGTGATGGAGTAATGGTATTAACGGAATGGAATAGTAGGTATTAAAGTGATTGAGTAATGGTAGTAACGGAATGGAATAGTCGGTAGTAAAGTGATGGAGTAATGGTAGAAACGGATTGGAATAGTAGGTGGTAAAGTGATAAAGTAATGGTAGTAACGGATTGGAATAGTAGGTAGTAAAGTGATATAGTAATGGTAGTAACGGATTGGAATTGTAGGTAGTAAAGTGATAAAATAATGGTAGTAACGGATTGGAATAGTAGGTAGTAAAGTGATATAGTAATGATAGTAACGGAATGGAATAGTAGGTAGTAAAGTGATAAAGTAATGGTAGTAACGGAATGGAATAGTAGGTAGTAATGTGATGCAGTAATGGTAGTAACGGAATGGAATAGTAGGTAGTAATGTGATGCAGTAATGGTAGTACCGGAATGGAATAGGAGGTAGTAATTTGATGCAGTAATGGTAGTAACGGAATGGAATCGGAGTTAGTAAAGTGCGGGAGCAATTGTAGGAACGGAACGAAATAGTAGGTAGTAAAGAAATGGAGTAAAGGTAGTAAAGTGATGGAGTAATGGTAGTAACGGAATGTAATTTAGTTAGTTATGTGATGAAGTAATGCTAGTAACAGAATGGAATAGTAGGTAGTGAAGTGATAAAGTAATGGTAGTAACGGATTGGAATAGTAGGTAGTAAAGTGATAATGTAATGCTAGTAACGGAATGGAATAGAAGGTAGACAGTGATGGCGTAATGGTAGTAACGGAATGGAACAGTAGGTAGTAAAGTGATGGAGTAAAAAAAAAAAAAAATGGTAGTAACGGAATGAAATAGTAGGTAGTAAAGTGATGGAGTCATGGTAGTAACGGAATGGAATAGTAGGTAGTAAAGTAATGGAGTAGAGGTAGTAAATTGATGGAGTAATGGTAGAAAAGTCATGTAATAGTAGTAAAGGAATTAAAAAGTGTGTAGTAAAATGATGTAGTAATTGTCAGGTTGATTGTAGTAAGAGCATGTGAAAGGAGGTAGTAAATGACAAAGGAATGGTAGTAACGGATTGGAATAGTAGGTAGTAAAGTGATGGAGTAATGGTGGTAACGGATTGGAATAGTAGGTAGTAAAGTGATAGAGTAATGGTAGTCACGGATAGGAATAGTTGGCAGTAAAGAGATATAGTAATGGTAGTAACGGATTGGAATAGTAGGTAGTAAAGTGATATAGTAATGGTAGTAACGGATTGGAATAGTAGGTAGTAAAGTGATGGAGTAATGGTAGTAACGGATTGGAATAGTAGGTAGTAAAGTGAAAGAGTAATGGTAATAACGGATTGGAATAGTAGGTAGCAAAGTGATATAGTAATGGTAGTAACGGATTGGAATAGTAGGTAGTAAAGTGATAAAGTAATGGTAGTAACAGAATGGAATAGAAGGTGGTAAAGTTATGTAGTAATGGTAGTAACGGATTGGAAAAGTAGGTAGTAAAGTGATGGAGTAATGGTAGTAACGGATTGGAATAGTAGGTAGTAAAGTGATGGCGTAATGGTAGTAACGGATTCGAAAAGTAGGTAGTAAAGTGATAAAGTAATGGTAGTAACGGATTGGAATAGTAGGTAGTAAAGTGAGAAAGGAATGCTAGAAATGGAATGGAATAGAAGGTAGTAAAGTGATGGCGTAATGGTAGTAACGGAATGGAATAGTAGGTAGTAATGTGATGGAGTAATGGTAGTTACGGAATGGAAAAGTAGGTAGTAAAGTGATATAGCAATGGTAGTAACGGATTTGAATAGTAGGTAGTAAAGGGATTTAGTAATGGTAGTAACGGATTGGAATAGTAGATAGTTAAGTGATAAAGTAATGGTAGTAACGGAATGGAGTTGTAGGTAGTAAAGTGATGAAGTAATCGTAGTAACGAATGGAATAGAAGGTAGTAAAGTGATGGCGTATTCGTATTAACGGACTGAAACAGTAGGTTGTAAAGTGAGGAGTAATGGTAGTAACGGAATGGAATAGTAGGTCGTAAAGTAATGGAGTAATGGTAGTAACGGAATGAAATAGTAGGAGTAAAGTAATGGAGTATTGGTAGTAACGGATTTGACTAGTAGGTAGTAAAGTGATATAGTAATGGTAGTAACGGATTGAAATAGTAGGTAGTAAAGTGATAAAGTGATGGTAGTAACGGAATGGAATAGTAGGTAGTAAAGTGATTCAGAAATGGTATTAACGGAATGGAATAGTAGGTAGTAAAGTAATGGAGTTATGGTAGCAACGGATTGGAATAGTAGCTACTAAAGTGATATATAGAAATGGTAGTAACAGATTGGAATAGTAGGTAGTAAAGTGATAAAGTTATGGTAGTAACGGAATGGAATAGTAGGTAGTAAAGTGATAAAGTAAAGGTAGTAACGGAATGGAATAGTAGAACGTAAAGTGATAAAGTAATGGTAGTAACGGAATGGAATAGTAGGTAGTAAAGTGATGGAGTAATGGTAGTAACGGATTGGAATAGTAGGTAGTAAAGTGATTCAGAAATGGTACTAACGGAATGGAATAGTAGGTAGTAAAGTGATATAGTAATGGTAGTAACGGAATGGAATAGCAGGTAGTAAAGTGATAAAGTAATGGTGCTAACGGAATGGAATAGTAGGTAGTAAAGTGATGGAGTAATGGTAGTAACGGATTGGAATAGTAGGTAGTAAAGTGATATAGTAATGGAAGTAACGGATTGGAATAGTAGGTAGTAAAGTGATAAAGTTATGGTAGTAACGGAATGAATACTAGGTAGTAAAGTGATATAGTAATGGTAGTAACGGAATGGAATCGGAGTTAGTAAAGTGCGGGAGCAATTGTAGGAACGGAACGAAATAGTAGGTAGTAAAGAAATGGAGTAAAGGTAGTAAAGTGATGGAGTGATGGTAGTAACGGAATGTAATTTAGTTAGTTAAGTGATGAAGTAATGCTAGTAGCAGAATGGAATAGTAGGTAGTGAAGTGATAAAGTAATGGTAGTAACGGATTGGAATAGTAGGTAGTAAAGTGATAAAGTAATGCTAGTAACAGAATGGAATAGAAGGTAGACAGTGATGGCGTAATGGTAGTAACGGAATGGAACAGTAGGTAGTAAAGTGATGGAGTAATGGTAGTAACGGAATGAAATAGTAGGTAGTAAAGTGATGGAGTAATGGTAGTAACGGAATGGAATAGTAGGTAGTAAAGTAATGGAGTAGAGGTAGTAAATTGATGGAGTAATGGTAGAAACGTCATGTAATAGTAGTAAAGGAATTCAAAAGTGTGTAGTAAAATGATGTAGTAATTGTCAGGTTGATTGTAGTAAGAGCATGTGAAAGGAGGTAGTAAATGACAAAGGAATGGTAGTAACGGATTGGAATAGTAGGTAGTAAAGTGATGGAGTAATGGTGGTAACGGATTGGAATAGTAGGTAGTAAAGTGATAGAGTAATGGTAGTCACGGATAGGAATAGTTTGCAGTAAAGTGATATAGTAATGGTAGTAACGGATTGGAATAGTAGGTAGTAAAGTGATATAGTAATGGTAGTAACGGATTGGAATAGTAGGTAGTAAAGTGATGGAGTAATGGTAGTAACGGATTGGAATAGTAGGTAGTAAAGTGAAAGAGTAATGGTAATAACGGATTGGAATAGTAGGTAGTAAAGTGATATAGTAATGGTAGTAACGGATTGGAATAGTAGGTAGTAAAGTGATAAAGTAATGGTAGTAACAGAATGGAATAGAAGGTGGTAAAGTTATGTAGTAATGGTAGTAACGGATTGGAAAAGTAGGTAGTAAAGTGATGGAGTAATGGTAGTAACGGATTGGAATAGTAGGTAGTAAAGTGATGGCGTAATGGTAGTAACGGATTCGAAAAGTAGGTAGTAAAGTGATAAAGTAATGGTAGTAACGGATTGGAATAGTAGGTAGTAAAGTGATAAAGGAATGCTAGTAATGGAATGGAATAGAAGGTAGTAAAGTGATGGCGTAATGGTAGTAACGGAATGGAATAGTAGGTAGTAATGTGATGGAGTAATGGTAGTAACGGAATGGAAAAGTAGGTAGTAAAGTGATTTAGTAATGGTAGTAACGGATTGGAATAGTAGATAGTTAAGTGATAAAGTAATGGTAGTAACGGAATGGAGTTGTAGGTAGTAAAGTGATGAAGTAATCGTAGTAACGAATGGAATAGAAGGTAGTAAAGTGATGGCGTAATCGTAGTAACGGAATGAAACAGTAGGTTGTAAAGGGATGGAGTAATGGTAGTAACGGAATGGAATAGTAGGTCGTAAAGTAATGGAGTAATGGTAGTAACGGAATGAAATAGTAGGTAGTAAAGTAATGGTGTATTGGTAGTAACGGATTTGAATAGTGGGTAGTAAAGTGATATAGTAATGGTAGTAACGGATTGAAATAGTAGGTAGTAAAGTGATAAAGTGATGGTAGTAACGGAATGGAATAGAAGGTAGTAAAGTGATTCAGAAATGGTATTAACGGAATGGAATAGTAGGTAGTAAAGTGATGGAGTAATGGTAGTAACGGAATGGAATAGTAGGTAGTAAAGTAATGGAGTTATGGTAGTAACGGATTGGAATAGTAGGTAATAAAGTGATATAGTAATGGTAGTAACGGATTGGAATAGTAGGTAGTAAAGTGATAAAGTTATGGTAGTAACGGAATGGAATACTAGGTAGTAAAGTGATATAGTAATGGTAGTAACGGAATGGAATAGTAGATAGTAAAGTGATAAAGTAATGGTAGTAACGGAATGGAATAGTAGGTAGTAAAGTGATGGAGTAATGGAAGTAACGGATTGGAATAGAAGGTGGTAAAGTTATGTAGTAATGGTAGTAACGGATTGGAAAAGTAGGTAGTAAAGTGATGGAGTAATGGTAGTAACGGATAGGTAGTAAAGTGATGGCGTAATGGTAGTAACGGATTCGAAAAGTAGGTAGTAAAGTGATAAAGTAATGGTAGTAACGGATTGGAATAGTAGGTAGTAAAGTGATAAAGGAATGCTAGTAATGGAATGGAATAGAAGGTAGTAAAGTGATGGCGTAATGGTAGTAGCGGAATGGAATAGTAGGTAGTAATGTGATGGAGTAATGGTAGTAACGGAATGGAAAAGTAGGTAGTAAAGTGATATAGTAATGGTAGTAACGGATTTGAATAGTAGGTAGTAAAGTCATTTAGTAATGGTAGTAACGGATTGGAATAGTAGATAGTTAAGTGATAAAGTAATGGTAGTAACGGAATGGAGTAGTAGGTAGTAAAGTGATGAAGTAATCGTAGTAACGAATGGAATAGAAGGTAGTAAAGTGATGGCGTAATCGTATTAACGGACTGAAACAGTAGGTTGTAAAGTGAGGAGTAATGGTAGTAAAGGAATGGAATAGTAGGTCGTAAAGTAATGGAGTAATGGTAGTAACGGAATGAAATAGTAGGAGTAAAGTAATGGAGTATTGGTAGTAACGGATTTGACTAGTAGGTAGTAAAGTGATATAGTAATGGTAGTAACGGATTTGACTAGTAGGTAGTAAAGTGATATAGTAATGGTAGTAACGGATTGAAATAGTAGGTAGTAAAGTGATAAAGTGATGGTAGTAACGGAATGGAATAGTAGGTAGTAAAGTGATTCAGAAATGGTATTAACGGAATGGAATAGTAGGTAGTAAAGTAATGGAGTTATGGTAGCAACGGATTGGAATAGTAGCTACTAAAGTGATATATAGAAATGGTAGTAACGGATTGGAATAGTAGGTAGTAAAGTGATAAAGTTATGGTAGTAACGGAATGGAATACTAGGTAGTAAAGTGATATAGTAAAGGTAGTAACGGAATGGAATAGTAGATAGTAAAGTGATAAAGTAATGGTAGTAACGGAATGGAATAGTAGGTAGTAAAGTGATGGAGTAATGGTAGTAACGGATTGGAATAGTAGGTAGTAAAGTGATTCAGAAATGGTACTAACGGAATGGAATAGTAGGTAGTAAAGTGATATAGTAATGGTAGTAACGGAATGGAATAGTAGGTAGTAAAGTGATAAAGTAATGGTGGTAACGGAATGGAATAGTAGGTAGTAAAGTGATGGAGTAATGGTAGTAACGGATTGGAATAGTAGGTAGTAAAGAGATATAGTAATGGAAGTAACGGATTGGAATAGTAGGTAGTAAAGTGATAAAGTTATGGTAGTAACGGAATGAATACTAGGTAGTAAAGTGATATAGTAATGGTAGTAACGGAATGGAATAGTAGGTAGTAAAGTGATTCAGAAATGGCACTAACGGAATGGAATAGTAGGTAGTAAAGTGATGGAGTAATGGTAGTAACGGAATGGAATGGTAGGTAGTAAAGTAATGGAGTAATGGTAGTAACGGATTAGAATAGTAGCTAGTAAAGTGATAAAGTTATGGTAGTTACGGAATGGAATAGTAGGTAGTTAAGTGATATAGTAATGGTAGTAACGTATTGGAATAGTAGGTAGCAAAGTGATATAGTAATGGTAGTAACGGATTGGAATAGTAGGTAGTAAAGTGATAAAGTAATGGTAGTAACGGAATGGGATAGTAGGTAGTAAAGTGATTTAGTAATGGTAGTAACGGAATGGAATAGTAGGTAGTAAAGTGATAAAGTAATGGTAGTAACTGAATGGAATAGTAGGTAGTAAAGTGATATAGTAATGGAAGTAACGGATTGGAATAGTAGGTAGTAAAGTGATAAAGTTACGGTAGTAACGGAATGGAATACTAGGTAGTAAAGTGATATAGTAATGGTAGTAACGGAATGGAATAGTAGATAGTAAAGTGATAAAGTAATGGTAGCAACGGAATGGAATAGTAGGTAGTAAAGTGATGGAGTAATGTTAGTAACGGATTGGAATAGTAGGTAGTAAAGTGATGTAGTAATGGTAGTATCCGATTGGAATAGTAGGTAGTAAAGTGATTCAGAAATGGTACTAACGGAATGGAATAATAGGTAGTAAAGTGATGGAGTAATGGTATTAACGGAATGGAATAGTAGGTAGTAAAGTAATGGAGTAATGGTAGTAACGGATTAGAATAGTAGCTAGTAAAGTGATAAAGTTATGGTAGTTACGGAATGGAATACTAGGTAGTAAAGTGATATAGTAATGGTAGTAACGTATTGGAATAGTAGGTAGTAAAGTGATAAAGTAATGGTAGCAACGGAATGGAATAGTAGGTAGTAAAGTGATGGAGTAATGGTAGTAACGGATTGGAATAGTAGGTAGTAAAGTGATTCAGAAATGGTACTAACGGAATGGAATAGTAGGTAGTAAAGTGATATAGTAATGGTAGTAACGGAATGGAATAGTAGGTAGTAAAGTGATAAAGTAATGGTGGTAACGGAATGGAATAGTAGGTAGTAAAGTGATGGAGTAATGGTAGTAACGGATTGGAATAGTAGGTAGTAAAGTGATATAGTAATGGAAGTAACGGATTGGAATAGTAGGTAGAAAAGTGATAAAGTTATGGTAGTAACGGAATGAATACTAGGTAGTAAAGTGATATAGTAATGGTAGTAACGGAATGGAATAGTAGGTAGTAAAGTGATTCAGAAATGGTACTAACGGAATGGAATAGTAGGTAGTAAAGTGATGGAGTAATGGTAGTAACGGAATGGAATGGTAGGTAGTAAAGTAATGGAGTAATGGTAGTAACGGATTAGAATAGTAGCTAGTAAAGTGATAAAGTTATGGTAGTTACGGAATGGAATACTAGGTAGTAAAGTGATATAGTAATGGTAGTAACGTATTGGAATAGTAGGTAGTAAAGTGATATAATAATGGTAGTAACGGATTGGAATAGTAGGTAGTAAAGTGATAAAGTAATGGTAGTAACGGAATGGGATAGTAGATAGTAAAGTGATGTAGTAATGGTAGTAACGGAATGGAATAGTAGGTAGTAAAGTGATGGAGTAATGGTAGTAACGGATTGGAATAGTAGGTAGTAAAGTGATGGAGTAATGGTAGTAACGGATTGGAATAGTAGGTAGTAAAGTGATATAGTAATGGAAGTAACGGATTGGAATAGTAGGTAGTAAAGTGATAAAGTTATGGTAGTAACGGAATGGAATACTAGGTAGTAAAGTGATATAGTAATGGTAGTAACGGAATGGAATAGTAGATAGTAAAGTGATGGAGTAATGGTAGTAACGGAATGGAATAGTAGGTAGTAAAGTGATGGAGTAATGGTAGTAACGGATTGGAATAGTAGGTAGTAAAGTGATATAGTAATGGAAGTAACGGATTGGAATAGTAGGTAGTAAGGTGATAAAGTTATGGTAGTAACGGAATGGAATACTAGGTAGTAAAGTGATATAGTAATGGTAGTAACGGAATGGAATAGTAGATAGTAAAGTGATAAAGAAATGGTAGCAACGGAATGGAATAGTAGGTAGTAAAGTGATGGAGTAATGTTAGTAACGGATTGGAATAGTAGGTAGTAAAGTGATGTAGTAATGGTAGTATCCGATTGGAATAGTAGGTAGTAAAGTGATTCAGAAATGGTACTAACGGAATGGAATAGTAGGTAGTAAAGTGATGGAGTAATGGTATAAACGGAATGGAATAGTAGGTAGTAAAGTAATGGAGTAATGGTAGTAACGGATTAGAATAGTAGCTAGTAAAGTGATAAAGTTATGGTAGTTACGGAATGGAATACTAGGTAGTAAAGTGATATAGTAATGGTAGTAACGTATTGGAATAGTAGGTAGTAAAGTGATAAATGAATGGTAGTAACGGAATGGGATAGTAGGTAGTAAAGTGATGTAGTAATGGTAGTAACAGAATTGGATAGTAGGAAGTAAAGTGATAAAGTAATGGTAGTAACGGATTGGAATAGTTGGTAGTAAAGTGATATAGTAATGGTAGTAACCGATTGGAATAGTAGGTAGTAAAGTTATTCAGAAATTGTACTAACGGAATGGAATAGTAGGTAGTAAAGTGATGGAGTAATGGTAGTAACGGAATGGAATAGTAGCTCGTAAAGTAATGGAGTAATGGTAGTAACGGAATGAAATAGTAGGTAGTAAAGTAATGGAGTAATGGTAGTAATGGAATGGAATAATAGGTAGTAAAGTGATGGAGGAATGGTAGTAACGGATTGGAATAGTAGGTTGTAAAGTGATGGAGTAATGGTAGTAACGGATTGGAATAGTAGGTTGTAAAGTGATGTAGTAATGGTAGTAACCGATTGGAATAGCAGGTAGTAAAGTGATTCAGAAATGGTACTAACGGAATGGAATAATAGGTAGAAAAGTGATGGAGTAATGGTAGTAACGGATTTGAATAGTAGCAAGTAAAGTGATAAAGTTATGGTAGTTACGGAATGGAATACTAGGTAGTAAAGGGATATAGTAATGGTAGTAACGGAATGGAATAGTAGGTATTAAAATGATATAGTAATGGTAGTAACGGATTGGAATAATAGGTAGTAAAGTGATAAAGTAATGGTAGTAACGGAATGGAATAGTAGGTAGTAAAGTGATATAGTAATGGTAGTAACGGAATGGAATAGTAGGTAGTAAAGTGATAAAGTAATGGTGGTAACGGAATGGAATAGTAGGTAGTAAAGTGATGGAGTAATGGTAGTAACAGATTGGAATAGTAGGTAGTAAAGTGATATAGTAATGGAAGTAACGGATTGGAATAGTAGGTACTAAAGTGATAAAGTTATGGTAGTAACGGAATGGAATAGTAGGTAGTAAAGTGATGGAGTAATGGTAGTAACGGATTGGAATAGTAGGTAGTAAAGTGATTCAGAAATGGTACTAACGGAACGGAATAGTAGGTAGTATAGTGATATAGTAATGGTAGTAACGGAATGGAATAGTAGGTAGTAAAGTGATAAAGTAATGGTGGTAACGGAATGGAATAGTAGGTAGTAAAATGATGGAGTTATGGTAGTAATGGATTGGAATAGTAGGTAGTAAAGTGATAAAGTTATGGTAGTAACGGAATGGAATACTAGGTAGTAAAGTGATATAGTAATGGTAGTAACGGAATGGAATAGAAGGTAGTAAAGTGATTCAGAAATGGTCCTAACGGAATGGAATAGTAGGTAGTAAAGTGATGGAGTAATGGTAGTAACGGAATGGAATAGTAGGTAGTAAAGTAATGGAGTAATGGTAGTGACGGATTAGAATAGTAGCTAGTAAAGTGATAAAGTTATGGTAGTTACGGAATGGAATACTAGGTAGTAAAGTGATATAGTAATGGTAGTAACGTATTGGAATAGTAGGTAGTAAAGTGATAAAGTAATGGTAGTAACGGAATGGGATAGTAGGTAGTAAAGTGATGTAGTAATGGTAGTAACGGAATGGAATAGTAGGTAGTAAAGTGATAAAGTAATGGTAGTAACGGAATGGAATAGTAGGTAGTAAAGTGATGGAGTAATGGTAGTAACGGATTGGAATAGTAGGTAGTAAAGTGATATAGTAATGGAAGTAACGGATTGGAATAGTAGGTAGTAAAGTGATAAAGTTATGGTAGTAACGGAATGGAATACTAGGTAGTAAAGTGATATAGTAATGGTAGTAACGGAATGGAATAGTAGATAGTAAAGTGATAAAGTAATGGTAGCAACGGAATGGAATAGTAGGTAGTAAAGTGATGGAGTAATGGTAGTAACGGATTGGAATAGTAGGTAGTAAAGTGATGTAGTAATGGTAGTATCCGATTGGAATAGTAGGTAGTAAAGTGATTCAGAAATGGTACTAACGGAATGGAATAGTAGGTAGTAAAGTGATGGAGTAATGGTATTAACGGAATGGAATAGTAGGTAGTAAAGTAATGGAGTAATGGTAGTAACGGATTAGAATAGTAGCTAGTAAAGTGATAAAGTTATGGTAGTTACGGAATGGAATACTAGGTAGTAAAGTGATATAGTAATGGTAGTAACGTATTCGAATAGTAGATAGTAAAGTGATATAGTAATGGTAGTAACGGATTGGAATAGTAGGTAGTAAAGTGATAAATGAATGGTAGTAACGGAATGGGATAGTAGGTAGTAAAGTGATGTAGTAATGGTAGTAACGGAATTGGATAGTAGGTAGTAAAGTGATAAAGTAATGGTAGTAACGGATTGGAATAGTAGGTAGTAAAGTGATATAGTAATGGTAGTAACCGATTGGAATAGTAGGTAGTAAAGTTATTCAGAAATGGTACTAACGCAATGAAATAGTAGGTAGTAAAGTGATGGAGTAATGGTAGTAACGGAATGTAATAGTAGCTCGTAAAGTAATGGAGTAATGGTAGTAACGGAATGAAAAAGTAGGTAGTAAAGTAATGGAGTAATGGTAGTAATGGAATGGAATAATAGGTAGTAAAGTGATGGAGTAATGGTAGCAACGGATTGAAATAGTAGGTTGTAAAGTGATGGAGTAATGGTAGTAACGTATTGGAATAGTAGGTAGTAAAGTGATGTAGTAATGGTAGTAACCGATTGGAATAGCAGGTAGTAAAGTGTTTCAGAAATGGTACTAACGGAATGGAATAATAGGTAGAAAAGTGATGGAGTAATGGTAGTAACGGATTAGAATAGTAGCAAGTAAAGTGATAAAGTTATGGTAGTTACGGAATGGAATACTAGTTAGCAAAGGGATATAGTAATGATAGTAACGGAATGAAATAGTAGGTAGTAAAGTGATATAGTAATGGTAGTAACGGATAAGAATAATAGGTAGTAAAGTGATAAAGTAATGGTAGTAACGGAATGGAATAGTAGGTAGTAAAGTGATATAGTAATGGTAGTAACGGAATGGAATAGTAGGTAGTAAAGTGATAAAGTAATGGAGGTAACGGAATGGAATAGTGATAGTTAAGTGATGGAGTAATGGTAGTAACGGATTGGAATAGTAGGTAGTAAAGTGATATAGTAATGGAAGTAACGGATTGGAATAGTAGGTACTAAAGTGATAAAGTTATGGTAGTAACGGAATGGAATACTAGGTAGTAAAGTGATATAGTAATGGTAGTAACGGAATGGAATAGTAAATAGCAAAGTGATAAAGTAATGGTAGCAACGCAATGGGATAGTAGGTAGTAAAGTGATGTAGTAATGGTAGTAACGGAATTGGATAGTAGGTAGTAAAGTGATAAAGTAATGGTAGTAACGGATTGGAATAGTAGGTAGTAAAGTGATATAGTAATGGTAGTAACCGATTGGAATAGTAGGTAGTAAAGTTATTCAGAAATGGTACTAACGCAATGAAATAGTAGGTAGTAAAGTGATGGAGTAATGGTAGTAACAGAATGTAATAGTAGCTCGTAAAGTAATGGAGTAATGGTAGTAATGGAATGGAATAATAGGTAGTAAAGTGATGGAGGAATGGTAGTAACGGATTGGAATAGTAGGTTGTAAAGTGATGGAGTAATGGTAGTAACGGATTGGAATAGTAGGTTGTAAAGTGATGTAGTAATGGTAGTAACCGATTGGAATAGCAGGTAGTAAAGTGATTCAGAAATGGTACTAACGAATGGAATAATAGGTAGAAAAGTGATGGAGTAATGGTAGTAACGGATTAGAATAATAGCAAGTAAAGTGATAAAGTTATGGTAGTTACGGAATGGAATACTAGGTAGTAAAGGGATATAGTAATGGTAGTAACGGAATGGAATAGTAGGTAGTAAAATGATATAGTAATGGTAGTAACGGATTGGAATAATAGGTAGTAAAGTGATAAAGTAATGGTAGTAACGGAATGGAATAGTAGGTAGTAAAGTGATATAGTAATGGTAGTAACGGAATGGAATAGTAGGTAGTAAAGTGATAAAGTAATGGTGGTAACGGAATGGAATAGTAGGTAGTAAAGTGATGGAGTAATGGTAGTAACAGATTGGAATAGTAGGTAGTAAGTGATATAGTAATGGAAGTAACGGATTGGAATAGTAGGTACTAAAGTGATAAAGATATGGTAGTAACGGATTGGAATAGTAGGTAGTAAAGTGATGGCGTTATGGTAGTAACGGATTGGAATAGTAGGTAGTAAAGTGATTCAGAAATGGTACTAACGGAACGGAATAGTAGGTAGTATAGTGATATAGTAATGGTAGTAACGGAATGGAATAGTAGGTAGTAAAGTGATAAAGTAATGGTAGTAACGGAATGGGATAGTAGGTAGTAAAGTGATGGAGTAATGGTAGTAACGGATTGGAATAGTAGGTAGTAAAGTGATATAGTAATGGTAGTAACGGAATGGAATAGTAGGTAGTAAAGTGATAAAGTAATGGTAGTAACGGAATGGGATAGTAGGTAGTAAAGTGATGGAGTAATGGTAGTAACAGATTGGAATAGTAGGTAGTAAAGTGATATAGTAATGGAAGTAACGGATTGGAATAGTAGGTACTAAAGTGATAAAGATATGGTAGTAAAGGATTGGAATAGTAGGTAGTAAAGTGATGGAGTTATGGTAGTAACGGATTGGAATAGTAGGTAGTAAAGTGATTCAGAAATGGTACTAACGGAACGGGATAGTAGGTAGTAAAGTGATGTAGTAATGGTAGTAACGGAATTGGATAGTAGGTAGTAAAGTGATAAAGTAATGGTAGTAACGGATTGGAATAGTAGGTAGTAAAGTGATATAGTAATGGTAGTAACCGATTGGAATAGTAGGTAGTAAAGTTATTCAGAAATGGTACTAACGCAATGAAATAGTAGGTAGTAAAGTGATGGAGTAATGGTAGTAACGGAATGTAATAGTAGCTCGTAAAGTAATGGAGTAATGGTAGTAACGGAATGAAAAAGTAGGTAGTAAAGTAATGGAGTAATGGTAGTAATGGAATGGAATAATAGGTAGTAAAGTGATGGAGTAATGGTAGTAACGGATTGGAATAGTAGGTTGTAAAGTGATGGAGTAATGGTAGTAACGTATTGGAATAGTAGGTAGTAAAGTGATGTAGTAATGGTAGTAACCGATTGGAATAGCAGGTAGTAAAGTGTTTCAGAAATGGTACTAACGGAATGGAATAATAGGTAGAAAAGTGATGGAGTAATGGTAGTAACGGATTAGAATAGTAGCAAGTAAAGTGATAAAGTTATGGTAGTTACGGAATGGAATACTAGTTAGTAAAGGGATATAGTAATGATAGTAACGGAATGAAATAGTAGGTAGTAAAGTGATATAGTAATGGTAGTAACGGATTAGAATAATAGGTAGTAAAGTGATAAAGTAATGGTAGTAGCGGAATGGAATAGTAGGTAGTAAAGTGATATAGTAATGGTAGTAACGGAATGGAATAGTAGGTAGTAAAGTGATAAAGTAATGGAGGTAACGGAATGGAATAGTGATAGTAAAGTGATGGAGTAATGGTAGTAACGGATTGGAATAGTAGGTAGTAAAGTGATATAGTAATGGAAGTAACGGATTGGAATAGTAGGTACTAAAGTGATAAAGTTATGGTAGTAACGGAATGGAATACTAGGTAGTAAAGTGATATAGTAATGGTAGTAACGGAATGGAATAGTAAATAGCAAAGTGATAAAGTAATGGTAGCAACGGAATGGGATAGTAGGTAGTAAAGTGATGTAGTAATGGTAGTAACGGAATTGGATAGTAGGTAGTAAAGTGATAAAGTAATGGTAGTAACGGATTGGAATAGTAGGTAGTAAAGTGATATAGTAATGGTAGTACCCGATTGGAATAGTAGGTAGTAAAGTTATTCAGAAATTGTACTAACTCAATGAAATAGTAGGTAGTAAAGTGATGGAGTAATGGTAGTAACGGAATGTAATAGTAGCTCGTAAAGTAATGGAGTAATGGTAGTAATGGAATGGAATAATAGGTAGTAAAGTGATGGAGGAATGGTAGTAACGGATTGGAATAGTAGGTTGTAAAGTGATGGAGTAATGGTAGTAACGGATTGGAATAGTAGGTTGTAAAGTGATGTAGTAATGGTAGTAACCGATTGGAATAGCAGGTAGTAAAGTGATTCAGAAATGGTACTAACGGAATGGAATAGTAGGTAGAAAAGTGATGGAGTAATGGTAGTAACGGATTAGAATAGTAGCAAGTAAAGTGATAAAGTTATGGTAGTTACAGAATGGAATACTAGGTAGTAAAGTGATATAGTAATGGTAGTAGCGTATTGGAATAGTAGGTAGTTAAGTGATAAAGTAATGTTAGTAACGGAATAGAATAGTAGGTAGTAAAATGACATAATAATGGTAGTAACGGATTGGAATAGTAGGGAGTAAAGTCATAAAGTAATGGCAGTAACGGAATGGAATAGTAGGTAGTAAAATGACATAATAATGGTAGTAACGGATTGGAATAGTAGGTAGTAAAGTGATAAAGTAATGGTAGTAGCGGAATGGAATAGTAGGTAGTAAAGTGATAAAGTAATGGTAGTAACGAATTGGAATAGTAGATAGTAAAGTGATAAAGTAATGACAATAACGGAATGGAATAGTAGGTAGTAAAATGACATAATAATGGTAGTTACGGATTGGAATAGTAGGAAGTAAAGTGATGGAGTAATGGTAGTAAGGGATTGGAATAATAGGTAGTAAAGTGATGGAATAATGGTAGAACGGATTGGAATAGCAGGTAGTAAAATGATATAGTAATGGTAGTAACGGATTGGAATATTAGGTAGTAAAGTGATAAAGTAATGGTAGTAACGGAATAGAATAGTAGGTAGTAAAGTGATGCAGTAATGGTAGTAACGGAATGGAATTGGAGGTAGTAAAGTGATACAGTAATGGTAGTAAGGGAACGAAATAGTAGGTAGTAAAGAAATGGAGCAAAGGTAGTAAAGTGATGGAGTAATGGCAGTAAATGCAAGGAATAGTAGGTAGTCAAGTGATGGAGTAACAGTTGTAAGGGAATGAAAAAATGGCAAGTAAAATGATGAAGTAAATATCAGGTTGATTGTAGTAAGGGCATGTAACAGTAGGTCGTAAAGTCATTGGGTAAAGGTAGTAACGGAATGGAATTTAGTTAGTAAAGTGATGGACTAATACTAGTAACGGAATGGAATAGTAGGTAATAAAGTGATGAATAAATGGTAGTAACGGAATGGAATAGTAGGTAGTAAAGTGATGCAGAAATGGTAGTAACGGATTGGAATAGTAGGTAGTAAAGTCATTGGCTATAGGTAATAACGGAATGGAATAGTAGGTAGTAAAGAGAGGGAGTAATTGTAGTAACGGAAATGAATAGAAGTTAGTAAAGTGATGGATTGATTGTAGTAAAATAAAGGGGTTACGGTATTAACCGCACAAAAAAGAGGGTAGTAAAGTAATGTAGTAATGGTAGTAAAATATGGAGTATCGGTTGTAACGGAATGAAAAAATTGGTAGTAAAGTGATGGAGTAACATTAGCAACGGAATTCAACAGTAGATGATAAAGTGATGGAGTTATGGTAATAAGATGACTGGGTAATGGTAATAAAGGAATGAAAAAGTGGGTAGTAAAGTGATGGAGTAATGGTAGTTAAAGCATGGAATAACGGTAGTAACAGAATGGAATAGTAAGTAGGAAAGTGATGGAGTAAGGGTAGTAAAATGATGCAGTAATGGTAGTAACAGAATGAAAAAATGGTTAGTAAAGTGATGGAGTAAAAGTAGTAATTTAATAGAATAATAGGTAGTAAAGTGATGCAGTACAAGTAATAAAGAGATGGAGCAACGGTAGTAACGGAATGACACAGTTGGAAGTAAAGTGATGGAGTAATGGTAGAAGTAATTGAAGAGAATGGAATACTAGGTAGTAAAGTGATATAGTAATGGAAGCAACGGAATGGAATAGTAGATAGTAAAGTGATAAAGTAATGGTAGCAACGGAATGGAATAGTAGGTAGTAAAGTGATAGAGTAATGGAAGTAATGGATTGGAAAAGTAGGTAGTAAAGAAATGGAGTAATGGTATTAACGGATTAGAATAGTAGCTAGTAAAGTGATAAAGTTATGGTAGTTACTGAATGGAATACTAGGTAGTAAAGTGATATAGTAATGGTTAAAACGTATTGGAATAATAGGTAGTAAAGTGATATAGTAATGGTAGTAACGGATTTGAATAGTAGGTAGTAAAGTGATAAATGAATGGTAGTAACGGAATGGGATAGTAGGTAGTAAAGTGATGTAGTAATGGTAGTAACGGAATGGGATAGTAGGTAGTAAAGTGATAAAGTAATTGTAGTAACGAAATGGAATAGTAGGTAGTAAAGTGATAAAGTAATGGTAGTAACGGTTGGAATAGTAGGTAGTAAAGTGATATAGTAATGGTAGTAACCGATTGGAATAGTAGGTAGTAAAGTGATTCAGAAATGGTACTAACGGAATGGAATAGTAGGTAGTAAAGTGATGGAGTAATGGTAGTAACGGAATGGAATAGTAGGTCGTAAAGTTATGGAGTAATGGTAGTAACGGAATGAAATAGTAGGTAGTAAAGTAATGGAGTAATGGTAGTAATGGAATGGAATAATAGGTAGTAAAGTGATGGAGTAATGGTAGTAACGGAATGGAATAGTAGGTCGTAAAGTTATGGAGTAATGGTAGTAACGGAATGAAATAGTAGGTAGTAAAGTAATGGAGTAATGGTAGTAATGGAATGGAATAATAGGTAGTAAAGTGATGGAGTAATGGTAGTAACGGATTGGAATAGTAGGTTGTAAAGTTATGGAGTAATGGTATTAACGGATTGGAATAGTAGGTAGTAAAGTGATGTAGTAATGGTAGTAACCGATTGGAATAGCAGGTAGTAAAGTGATTCAGAAATGGTACTAACGGAATGGAATAGTAGGTAGAAAAGTGATGGAGTAATGGTAGTAACGGATTAGAATAGTAGCAAGTAAAGTGATAAAGTTATGGTAGTTACGGAATGGAATACTAGGTAGTAAAGTGATATAGTAATGGTAGTAGCGTATTGGAATAGTAGGTAGTTAAGTGATAAAGTAATGTTAGTAACGGAATAGAATAGTAGGTAGTAAAATGACATAATAATGGTAGTAACGGATTGGAATAGTAGGTAGAAAAGTGATAAAGTAATGGTAGTAACGGAATGGAATAGTAGGTAGTAAAGTGATAAAGTAATGGTAGTAACGGATTGGAATAGTAGGTAGTAAAGTGATAAAGTAATGACAATAACGGAATGGAATAGTAGGGAGTAAAATGACATAATAATGGTAGTAACGGATTGGAATAGTAGGTAGTAAAGTGATGGAATAATGGTAGAACGGATTGGAATAGCAGGTAGTAAAGTGATGTAGTAATGGTAGTAACGGATTGGAATAGTAGGTTGTAAAGTGATAAAGTAATGGTAGTAACGGAATGGAATAGTAGGTAGTAAAGTGATAAAGTAATGACATTAACGGAATGGAATTGTAGGTAGTAAATTGATATAGTAATGGTAGTAGCGGATTGGAATATTAGGTAGTAAAGCGATAAAGTAATGGTAGTAACGGAATGAAATAGTAGGTAGTAAAGTGATGGAGTAGTGGAATTAACGGATTGGAATAGTAGGTAGTAAAGTGATAAAGTAATGGTAGTAATGGAATGGAATAGTAGGCAGTAAAGTGATGCAGAAATGGTAGTAACGGAATGGAATAGAAGGTAGTAAAGTGATGGCGTAATGGTAGTAATGGAATGAAACAGTAGGTTGTAAAGTGTTGGAGTAATGGTAGTAACGGAATGGAATAGTAGGTCGTAAAGTAATGGAGTAATGGTAGTAACTGAATGAAATAGTAGGTAGTAAAGTAATGGAGTAATGGTAGTAATGGAATGAATAATCGATAGTAAAGTAATGGAGTAAAGGTAGTAAAGTGATGGAGTAATGGTGGAAATGGCATATAATAGTAGATAGTAAAGTGATGGAGAAAAGTTGTAAAGGAATTAAAAAGTGTGTAGTAAAATGATGTAGTAATTGACAGGTTGATTGTAGTAAGAGCATGTAATAGGAGGTAGTAAATGACAAAGTAATGGTAGTAACGGATTGGAATAGTAGGTAGTAAAGTGATGGAGTATTGGTAGTAGCGGATTGGAATAGTAGGTAGTAAAGTGCTGAAGTAATTGTAGTAACGGAATGGAAAAGTAGGTAGTAAAGTGATGGAGTAATGGTAGTGACGGAATGGAATAGTAGGTAGTAATGTAATGGAGTAATAGTAGTGACGGAATGGAATAGTTGGTAGTAAAGTAATGGATTAATGGTAGTAACGGAATGGAAAAGTAGGTAGTAAAGTGATGGAGTAATGGTAGTAACGGATTGGAATAGTAGGTAGTAAAGTGATGAAGTAATGGTAGTAACGGATTTGAATAGTAGGTATTAAAGTGATATGGTAATGGTAGTAACGGATTGGAATAGTAGTTAGTAAAGTGATAAAGTAATGGTAGAAACAGAATGGAATAGTAGGTAGTAAAGTGATTCAGAAATGGTATTAATGGATTGAAAAGTAGGTAGTAAAGTGATGGAGTAATGGTAGTAACGGAATGGAATAGTAGGTAGTAAAGTAATGGGGTAATGGTAGTAACGGATTGGAATAGTAGGTAGTAAAGTGATATAGTAATGGTAGTAACGCATTGGAATAGTAGGTAGTAAAGTGATATAGTAACGATAGTAACGGAATGGAATAGTAGGTAGTAAAGTGATGGAGTAATGGTAGTAACGGAATGGAATATTAGGTGGTAAAATAATGGAGTAATAGTAGTAACGGAATGGAATAGTAGGCAGCAAAGTGATAAAGTAATGGTAGTAACGGAATGGAATACTAGGTAGTAAAGTGATATAGTAATGGTAGTAACGGATTGGAATAGTAGGTAGTAAAGTGATAAAGTAATGGTAGTAACGGAATGGAATAGTAGGTAGTAAAGTGATGCAGTAATGGTAGTAACGGAATGGAAAAGGAGGTAGTAAAGTGGTACAGTAATGGTAGTAACGGAACGAAATAGTAGGTAGTAAAGAAATGGAGCAAGGGTAGTAAAGTGACGAAGTAATGGTAGTAAAGGCATGGAATAGTAGGTAGTAAAGTGATGGAGTAACAGTAGTAAGGGAATGAAAAAATGGCAAGTAAAATGATGAAGTAAATATCAGGTTGATTGTAGTAAGGGCATGTAACAGTAGGTAGTAAAGTCATGTGGTAATGGTAGTAACGGATTGGAATAGTAGGTAGTAAAGTGATGGAGTATTGGTAGTAGCGGATTGGAATAGTAGGTAGTAAAGTGATGGCGTAATGGTAGTAACGGATTGGAATAGTAGGTGGTAAAGTGATGTAGTAATGGTAGTAACGGATTGGAATAGTAGGTAGTAAAGTGATGGAGTATTGGTAGTAGCGGATCGGAATAGTAGGTAGTAAAGTGCTGAAGTAATGGTAGTAACGGAATGGAAAAGTAGGTAGTAAAGTGATGGAGTAATGGTAGTGACGGAATGGAATAGTAGGTAGTAACGTAATGGAGTAATAGTAGTGACGGAATAGAATAGTAGGTAGTAAAGTAATGGATTAATGGTATTAACGGAATGGAAAAGTAGATAGTAGGTAGTAAAGTGATAAAGTAATGGTAGAAACAGAATGGAATAGTAGGTAGTAAAGTGATTCAGAAATGGTATTAACGGATTGAATAGTAGGTAGTAAAGTGATGGAGTAATGGTAGTAACGGAATGGAATAGTAGGTAGTAAAGTAATGGAGTAATGGTAGTAACGGATTGGAATAGTAGGTAGTAAAGTGATATAGTAATGGTAGTAACGCATTGGAATAGTAGGTAGTAAAGTGATATAGTAATGGTAGTAACGGAATGGAATAGTAGGTAGTAAAGTGATGGAGTAATGGTAGTAACGGAATGGAATATTAGGTTGTAAAGTAATGGAGTAATGGTAGTAACGGAATGGAATAGTAGGTAGCAAAGTGATAAAGTAATGGTAGTAACGGAATGGAATACTAGGTAGTAAAGTGATATAGAAATGGTAGTAACGGATTGGAATAGTAGGTAGTAAAGTGATAAAGTAATGGTAGTAACGGAATGGAATAGTAGGTAGTAAAGTGATGCAGTAATGGTAGTAACGGAATGGAATAGGAGGTAGTAAAGTGATACAGTAATGGTAGTAAGGGAACTAAATAGTAGGTACATGTAGTAAAGAAATGGAGCAAAGGTAGTAAAGTGATGGAGTAATGGCAGTAAATGCAAGGAATAGTAGGTAGTAAAGTGATGGAGTAACAGTTGTAAGGGAATGAAAAATGGCAAGTAAAATGATGAAGTAAATATCAGGTTGATTGTAGTAAGGGCATGTAACAGTAGGTAGTAAAGTCGTGTGGTAAAGGTAGTAACGGAATGGAATTTAGGTTAGTAAAGTGATGGACTAATACTAGTAACGGAATGGAATAGTAGGTAATAAAGGGATGAAGAAATGGTAGTAACGGAATGGAATAGTAGGTAGTAAAGTGATGCAGAAATGGTAGTAACGGATTGGAATAGTAGGTAGTAAAGTCATGGGCTATAGGTAATAACGGAATGGAATAGTAGGTAGTAAAGAGAGGGAGTAATTGTAGTAACGGAACTGAATAGAAGTTAGTAAAGTGATGGATTAATTGTAGTAAAATAAAGGGGTTACGGTATTAACCGCACAAAAAAGTGGGTAGTAAAGTAATGTAGTAATGGTAGTAAAATATGGAGTATCGGTTGTAACGGAATGAAAAAATTGGTAGTAAAGTGATGGAGTAACATTAGCAACGGAATTCAACAGTAGATGATAAAGTGATGGAGTTATGGTAATAAGATGACTGGGTAATGGTAATAAAGGAATGAAAAAGTGGGTAGTAAAGTGATGGAGTAATGGTAGTTAAAGCATGGAATAACGGTAGTAACAGAATGGAATAGTAAGTAGGAAAGTGATGGAGTAAGGGTAGTAAAATGATGCAGTAATGGTAGTAACAGAATGAAAAAATGGTGAGTAAAGTGATGAAGTAAAAGTAGTAATTTAATAGAATAATAGGTAGTAAAGTGATGCAGTACAAGTAATAAAGAGATGGAGCAACGGTAGTAACGGAATAACACAGTTGGAAGTAAAGTGATTGAGTAATGGTAGAAAAATGAAAGATAAACATTAGTAATTGAAGAGAAAAGTGTGTAGAAAAGTGATGGAGTGACATTAGTAACGGAATGGAATAGTAAGAAGTAAAGTGATTGAGTAAAGGTAGTAAAGTGATGGAGTAATGTTAGTAAAATGAAAGATAAACGGCAGAAACTGAATGAAAAAGTGGGTAGCAAAGTGATGTAGTAATGGTAGTAACGGCATGGAATAATAAGCAGTAAAGTCATGAAAGTGATAAGGCAGTCATATTATGGAGTAATGACAGTAAAGTGATTGTGTAATGGCATCAAAGTGATGAAGTAAAGATAGTAAAGTGATGAAGTAACAGTAGTGACGTAGTGTAAAGTGGGTAGTAACAGATGGAGGAAAGGTAGTGAAATGATTAACAGTAGTAATCGAATGAAAAAGTAGGTAGTAAACAGTAGTAATTTAATGGAATAATAGGTAGTAAAGTGATGGGTTATGGGTAGTAAAATGATAGAGAAACGGTAGTAACAGAAAGAAAATTGGGTAGTAAAGTGATGGAGTAACGGTTGTAACGGAAGACAAAGTAGGTAGTAAAGTGATTGAAGAACGGCAATAACGGAATAGAAAGTAGGTGGTAAAATGATGATGAACAGTAGTAACGGAATGCAATAGTAGGTAGTAAAGTGATGGAGTAACAGTAGTAACGGAATGGAATAGTAGGTAGTATAGTGAAAGAGTAACTGTAGTAACTGAATGAAAAAGTGGGTAATAAAGTGATGGAGTATGGAATGGAATAGTAGTTAGTAAAGTGAGAGAGTAATGGTAGTAAAATAATTGAGAAACGGTAGGAACGGAATGAAAAAAATGGGTAGTAAAGTGATGGAGTGACAGTAGCAACGGAATGGAATAGTAGGAATTAAAGCGATGGAATAACCGTAGTAAAGCTATGGTATAACGGTAGTAACGGAATGTAAAAGTGGGTAGGAAAGTGATGTAGTAATGGTATTAAAATGATGGAGTAATGGTAGTGACAGAAAGGAATGGTAGGTAGTGAGATGATGGAGTGGGTAGTAAAATGACGGAGTAATGGCAGTAACAGTATAAAATAGTGGTTAGTAAAGTGATGGAGTAACAGTAGTAATTTAATGGAATAATAAGTATTAAAGTGATGGAGTAAAGGTATTAACGGAATGACAAAGTTGGTAGTAAAGTGATGGAGTAATGGTAGTAAAATGAAAGATAAACGGCAGAAATTGAATGAAAAAGTGGGTAGTAATGTGATGGAGGAGCAATAGTGACGGAATGTAAAAGTGGGTGTAAATGAAGGAGAAAAGGTTGTGAAATGATTGAGTAACAGTAGTAAAGAAATGAAAAAGTAGGTAGTAAACAATAGTAATTTAATAGAATAATAGGTAGTAAAGTGATGGGTAAAAGGTAGTTAAATGACGGATAAACGTTAGTAACGGAATGAAAAAGTAGGTGACAAAATGATGATGAAAAATAGTAGCGGAATGCAATATTGGGTAGTAAAGTGATGGAGCAACTGTAGTAATTTAATGGAATAATAGGCAGTGAGGTGATGGAGTAAAGGTATTAACGGAATGACAAAGTTGGAAGTAAAGTGATGGAGTAATGGTAGTAAAATGAAAGATAAACGGTAGTAATTGAATAGAAAAGTGCGTAGAAAAGTGATGGAGTGACATTAGTAACGGAATGGAATAGTAAGAAGTAAAGTGATTGAGTAAAGGTAGTAAAGTGATGGGGTAATGGTAGTAACGGCATGAAAAAGTTGGTAGTAAAGTGATGGAGTAATGGTAGTAAAATGAAAGATAAACGGCAGAAATTGAATGAAAAAGTGGGCAGTAAAGTGATGTAGTAATGGTAGTAACGGCATGGAATAATAAGCAGTAAAGTCATGAAAGTTATAAGGTAGTAATATGATGGAGTAATGGCATTTAAGTGATTGTGTAATGGCATTAACGTGATGAAGTGCAGGTAGTAAAGTGATGGGGAAACAGTAGTGACGTAATGTAAAAGTGCGTAGTAACTGATGGAGGAAAGGTAGTGAAATGATTAACAGTAGTAATCGAATGAAAAAGTAGGTAGTAAAGAGTAGTAATTAAATGGAATAATAGAGAGTAAACTGATGGGTTATAGGTAGTAAAATGATAGAGAAACGGTAGTAACGGAATGAAAATTGGGTAGTAAAGTGATGGAGTAACGGTTGTAACGGAATGACAAAGTAGGTAGTAAAGTGATTGAAGAACGGTAATAACGGAATAGAAAGTAGGTGGTAAAATGATGATGAACAGTAGTAACGGAATGCAAAAGTAGGTAGTAAAGTGATGGAGTAACAGTAGTAACGGAATGGAATAGTAGGTAGTAAAGTGAAAGAGTAACTGTAGTAACTGAATGAAAAAATGGTTAGTAAAGTGATGGTGTAACAGTAGTAAAGAAATGGAATAGTAGGTAGTATAGTGAAAGAGTAACTGTAGCAACTGAATGAAAAAGTGGGTGGTAAAGTGATGTAGTATGGTAGTAGCGGCATGGAATAATAAGCAGTAAAGTCATTAAAGTGATAAGGTAGTAAGTAATATGATGGAGTAAAACTGTTAGTCTTTCCCATTTTCAATTGGAAGATCTTATTGGTTTTCTTTGGATTATTATTATTATTATGGTTCTTTTCTGCCAATTTTCCAAATCACACTGTAGAAAAAGTACGTGACATACCATTTTGGTACTACCAAAACGACAAGTATTGTGTACCCAATGACTATTTATAGTCACTACAGTGAAACTAAAACGTCATTCTTTACAGAGTTATCTCCCCAAACATCAAAAACTTTGTTATCGAATAATCTCCGCAACTATAACAGATAGATGAAAACTGATGAATGGTAAACGTAATGCAACTGTTGAGACAAATTAATTGCATATTATCGAAAATAATCATCTGAAGACTTGACCTTGAAACGGCATAAACTTCCATTTTGGTTAACTTCCGTTATTAAAGTCACTTTCGGTTAACAAAAGTACCTAGCAACCATATGTGTATGACTAGGACAAATTTCCTCTACAAAGCCATCCACTTTTGGTTCTGAAATGTCTCTTCAGGTTGACAAAAGTCACTAGCACCCATTTTTTCAGATGGACCTCAATTAAAATTCAAACAGTGGACTAATTGGAATATTTTATTACTAGTTTCTGCTAAAATAATAGAATAAACAATTAAAATTTACTAAGATATCTTCTGGAATTCATAAATTGCAGTTACCTCCATATTTGCATGCAATTTTTGGTGGGGGAAATTTTAAGTGCAAGTTTTCAGTTACATTTCCCACATAAAATGTAGGAAACTATTACAATTTTTAGTTATTTTGTCACATTTTATTCACATCCGTTAAGTGTAGAGATGAGAAACTAATCTTAGCTATTTAATGAATCTAACGGTAACAAGCAATTTGGCCTATTCAGGCATTTGGCATTATGTTACTAGGTGAAGCTTTAATCCGTTAAATAAACAATACAAAAGGAAATAGTGACCAAGTGTTAGTGTTTTGGATAGAACGGCGGCATGAAATTATAGCACCGCGGTAAAAAAAAATAAAGGCGCCGCGGTACAGCGGTGCTAAAAAGGCCTGAGGAGAACACTACGGCGGCGACCATCGTCCATTCGTTTTTGGCCGAGTTGCGCGAAGTGCAAACCCGGGTTTTAGTATAGTGAAATCAGGTGGGCGGGCGGGGAAATTGGGGTATATATTTTGTGTAATCAACTCCTACAGTTTTAAACCCAGATCTCTGAAACTTCACAGAAAGATAACACATGTATTGAAGTTGTGCACTTGCTATTATGGAGTTGTTCCTAATTTTCCAGATTTGAGAACTTTTTTGAGAATTTTTTTCCACAATCACCCTATGGTACCTAGTTTCGGATTTGTATCTGGGCCGTTGATCTATGCCCGCTGTTGCTAAACATGGAACATTGGGTCAACGCAAGTTTGGGGACTTGTAGATTTTCGTCCGTTCGTCCGTTCAACCTCGGGTTTACCTTTGCTCTGAAGCTTTTTTATGAAGATAACATCTTCATCATATTTTTTAAACAGTTATAACATGATCTCTTCACTGGCAAAATTCTGTAGGGCTGCGCCCAATACTTCATGCTTGAACAAACTTAGCTTGTTACCATAGAAATCAAAAGCTACAGTACCTAGTGTAAAATAGAAAACAGCAAACAATGTATGAAAGTTGTCTGATGACTCCTATAGAAATTATTGTCCTTTAATGGCATTGAATTGCCACTGAACTTAAAAGCGTTGACAGCTATAGTGAAAGTGAAACTGTAAATTTGCTAAACGCATCAGCAAGACAAGACCTACAAATCACTTATTTGGTCCACAATTTTCAGAGAACTTTTTATAGGAATTATTGCCCTTTAAAGACGATTTCAGAAAAAAGTAAGGTTTTTGTTTAAATTACAAAACTATAACAGTCAAACTAAGTTGCTAAAATAATCACAGGGGAAGGCCTGCAAATTGTTTTATTGTCAAAAAAATTGTCTAATGACTCCTTTTATGAAACCAGTAAATTAAAAGCTTTAACAGCTAGAGTGAAACTGTAAATTGCAAAAAATGATCAAGTCAAGGCTTACAAAAAAATCATTGGTTCGAGATTGTTAGATGACGCCTTATAGGAGATATCGCTATAACACAGTAGCATCATATTGTATAGATGTCATCATGTAGGACAACAATCGGCTAAAACCTTGGGTAAGCCTACAGACACTCTTCATTTATACCTAGAAACTATAACCCCAAAGCCCCGACTCACACTATGCCATATTACTTTCAAGGATCCTACACGTCCCTGTCCATAACGACAACTTGAACTCAAGTGACTAAATTTGACAACTTCCAAAGATTACTTACTTAGGCCACCAATCGGCTGGAATTACTCCATCCCGTTACTACTGTTAATCCACCTATATCTCAACCTTCTACAACCATTTCTCTATCTCTTTACTACTCTTACTCCATCCTTTGACTACCGTTATTCTATCCCTTAACTACTGTATCTACATCCCTTTAATACTGTTACTAAATCCCTTTACTACCGTTTCTCCATCCCGTTACTACTGTTACTACATTTCTTTACTACCGTTACTCCATCCCTTTACTAATGTTACTACATTCCTTTACTGCCGTTACTCCATCCCTTTACTACTGTAACTACATCCCTTTATTACCGTTACTCCATCCATTTACTACTGTTACTCCTTCACTTTACTACCGTTACTCCATCCCTTTACTACTGTAACTACATCCCTTTACTACCGTTACTCCATCCCTTTACTACTGTTACGACATTCCTTTACTGCCGTTACTCCATCCCTTTACTACTGTAACTACATCCCTTTACTACCGTTACTCCGTCCCGTTGCTACTGTTACTCTATCCATTTACAACCGTTATTCCATCCCGTTACTACTGTTACTCCATCCCTTTACTACCGTTACTCCATCCCTTTGCTACCGTTACTATATCCCTTTACTACTGTTACCACATCCCTTTACTACCGTTACTCCATCACTTTACTACTGTTACTACATTCCTTTACTGCCGTTACTCCATCCCTTTACTACTGTAACTACATCCCTTTACTACCGTTATTCCATCCATTTACTACTGTTACTCCTTCACTTTACTACCGTTACTCCATCCCTTTACTACTGTAACTACATCCCTTTACTACCGTTACCCCATCCATTTACTACTGTTACTCCATCCCATTACTGCTGTTACTCCATCCCGTTACTACCGTTACTCCATCCCGTTACTACTGTTACTCCATCTCTTTACTACTGTTACTACATCCCGTTACTACTGTTACTCCATCTCGTTACTACTAGTACTACATCCCTTTACTACCTTTACTCTATCACGTTACTACTGTTACTACATCCCTTTACTACGTTACTCTATCCCGTTATTACTTTTAATCCATCCCTTACTCTTGTTACTACATCCGTTTACCATGTTACTTCATTCCTTTCTGGGGCCTCGGTGGCCGAGTGTTCAAGGTAGTTCGTCTACAATTGATCACGGGTCTGTCAACACTGAGATTGCGGGTTCGATTCTCATTGCAGACAGGGTTTACTCGACTCCAATCTTAATTGACAAGGATTGCCAGTTTTCCTACCGCTGGTCGGGGTTTTCTCCGGGTACTCTGGCATCCTACCCCAATAAAAACTGGACGCCATGATATAGCTGAAAATTGCTGAAAGTGGCGTTTAACACCATCGAACAAACAAACAAACAATCATTCCTTTCTACTGTTCATCCATCCATTTACTACTGTTACTACATCCATTTACTATTGTTACAACATCCTGTTACTACGTTACTCTATCCCTTTACTACGGTTAATTCATCACTATACTACCATATCTCAACCTTTTATTATCGTTTTTCCATCATCATTTTGCTACCACTACTCTATCCCTTTACTACTGTTTCTACGTCCATTTACTACGGTTTACTCCATCCCTTTAAAAGTTACTCCATACTTTTACTTCTGTTACTGCATCCATTTGCTATGTTACTACTTTCATTTCGCTATTTTTTCTCCAACCATTTACTACTGTTACTCCATCCCGTTACTACTGTTACTACATCCCTTTACTTCTGTTTCTACATCCCTTTACTACCGTTACTCCATCCCGTTACTACTGTTACTTTTTCCCTTTACTACCGTTACTCCATCCCGTTACTACTGTTAATCCATCCCTTTACTACCGTTACTCCATCCCTTTGCTACCGTTACTTCATCCCTTTACTACTGTTACCACATCCCTTTACTATTGTTACTCAATCCCTTTACTACTGTAACTACATCCCTTTACTACCGTTACTCCATCCATTTACTACTGTTACTCCTTCACTTTACTACCGTTACTCCATCCCTTTACTACTGTAACTACATCCCTTTACTAACGTTACTCCATCCATTTACTACTGTTACTACATTACTTTACTTTTGTTACTCCATCATGTTACTACTGTTACTCCATCCCATTACTGCTGTTACTCCATCCCGTTACTACCGTTACTCCATCCCTTTACTACTGTTACTACATCCCGTTACTTCTGTTACTCCATCTCGTTACTACTAGTACTACATCCCTTTACTACCTTTACTCTATCACGTTACTACTGTTACTCCATCCCTTTACTACTGTTACTACATCCCGTTACTTCTGTTACTCCATCTCGTTACTACTAGTACTACATCCCTTTACTACCTTTACTCTATCACGTTACTAGTGTTACTACATCCCTTTACTACGTTACCCTATCCCGTTTCTACTTTTAATCCATCCCTTACTCTTGTTACTACATCCGTTTACCATGTTACTTCATTCCTTTCTGGGGCCTCGGTGGCCGAGTGTTCAAGGTAGTTCGTCTACTATTGATCACGGGTCTGTCAACACTGAGATTGCGGGTTCGATTCTCATTGCAGACAGGGTTTACTCGACTCCAATCTTAATTGACAAGGATTGCCAGTTTTCCTACCGCAGGTCGGGGTTTTCTCCGGGTACTCCGGCTTCCTCCCCAATAAAAACTGGACGCCATGATATAGCTGAAAATTGCTGAAAGTGGCGTTTAACACCATCGAACAAACAAAAAAACAAACAATCATTTTTTTCTACTGTTCATCCATCCATTTACTACTGTTACTACATCCATTTACCTTTGTTACAACATCCTGTTACTACGTTACTCTATCCCTTTACTACTGTTAATCCATCACTATACTACCATATCTCAACCTTTTACTATCCTTTTTCCATCATCATTTTGCTACCACTACTCTATCCCTTTACTACTGTTTCTACGTCCATTTACTACGGTTTACTCCATCCCTTTAAATGTTACTCCATACTTTTACTACTGTTACTGCATCCATTTACTATGTTACTACTTTCATTTCGCTATTTTTCCTCCAACCATTCACTACTGTTACTCCATCCCGTTACTACTGTTACTCCATCCCTTTACATCTGTTTCTACATCCCTTTACTACCGTTACTCCATCCCTTTACTACCGTTACTCCATCCCGTTACTACTGTTACTCTTTCCCTTTACTACCGTTACTCCATCCCGTTACTACTGTTACTCCATCCCTTTACTACCGTTACTCCATCCCTTTGCTACCGTTACTCCATTTCTTTACTACTGTTACCACATCCCTTTACTACCGTTACTCCATCCCTTTACTACTGTTACTACATTCTTTTACTACTGTTACTCCATCCTGTTACTACTGTTACTCCATCCCTTTACTACCGTTATTCCATTATGTTACTACTGTTAATCCACCGATATATCAACCTTCTACTTCCATTTCTCCATCTATTTACTACCATTACTCTATATCTTTACTACTGTTACTCCATCCCTTTATATGTTACTAGTACTCCATAACTTTACTACTGTTATTGCATCCTTTTACTACCGTTACTCCATTCCTTTACTATTTTTACTACATCCCGTTACTACTGTTACTCCATCCGTTACTACTGTTACTCCATCCCTTTACTACCGTTACTCCATCCCGTTACTACTGTTATAACATCCCGTAACTACTGTTACTCTACAGTACTGTACTCATCATTTTGCTACCACTACTCTATCCCTTTCCTACTGTTTCTACGTCCATTTACTACGGTTTACTCCATCCCTTTAAATGTTACTCCATACTTTTACTACTGTTACTGCATCCATTTACTATGTTACTACTTTCATTTCGCTATTTTTCCTCCAACCATTTACTACTGTTACTCCATCCCGTTACTACTGTTACTCCATCCCTTTACATCTGTTTCTACATCCCTTTACTACCGTTACTCCATCCCTTTACTACCGTTACTCCATCCCGTTACTGCTGTTACTCTTTCCCTTTACTACCGTTACTCCATCCCGTTACTACTGTTACTCCATCCCTTTACTACCGTTACTCCATCCCTTTGCTACCGTTACTCCATTTCTTTACTACTGTTACCACATCCCTTTACTACCGTTACTCCATCCCTTTACTACTGTTACTACATTCTTTTACTACTGTTACTCCATCCTGTTACTACTGTTACTCCATCCCTTTACTACCGTTATTCCATTATGTTACTACTGTTAATCCACCGATATATCAACCTTCTACTTCCATTTCTCCATCTATTTACTACCATTACTCTATATCTTTACTACTGTTACTCCATCCCTTTATATGTTACTAGTACTCCATAACTTTACTACTGTTATTGCATCCTTTTACTACCGTTACTCCATTCCTTTACTACTTTTACTATATCCCGTTACTACTGTTACTCCATCCGTTACTACTGTTACTCCATCCCTTTACTACCGTTACTCCATCCCGTTACTACTGTTATAACATCCCGTAACTACTGTTACTCCATCCCTTAACTACCGTTACTCCATCCCGTTACTACTGTTACTACATCCTTTTACTACCGTTACTCAATCCCTTCACTACTTATACTCCATTCTTTTACTACCATTGCTCTATCCCTTTACTACCGTTACTCCATTCCTTTACTACTATGACTACATACCTTTACTACTGTTACTCCATCCCTTTACTACCTTTACTCCCTTCCGTTACTACTGTTAATCCACCTATATCTCATCCTTCTACAACCATTTCTTTATCTCTTTACTACCATGGCTCTTCTATCCCTTTACTTCTGTTACTCCATCCCTGTATATGTTACTCCATATCTTTACTACTGTTATTGCATCCTTTTACTACCGTTACTCTATCTCTTTATATGTTACTCCATCTCTTTATATGTTACTACATCCCTTTACTACCGTTACTCCATTCCTTTACTACTGTTACTCCATTTCTTTACTATCGTTACTGCATCCTATTTCTACTGTTAATTTATCGATATCTCAACCTTCTACTACCGTTACTCCATCCCTTTACTACTGTTACTCCATCCCTTTACTACTGTTACTCCATCCCTTTACTACTGTTACTACATCCCTTTACTACCATTAATCCATCCCTTTACTACAGTTACTACATTCCTTGTCTTCCTTTACCAACGTTACTCCATCCCGGTACTACTGTTACTACGTTCCTTTACTACCGTTACTCCGTCCCGTTACTAAAATTACTCCATTCTGCACTAGCTTCATTCCATCCCTTTACTACTGTTACTACATCCCTTTACTACCGTTACTCCATCCCTTTACTACTGTTACTACATTCCTTTACTACCGTTACTATATTCCGTTATTACTTTTAATCCATCCCTTACTCTTGTTACTGCATCTCTGTACCATGTAACTTCATTCCTTTCTACTGTTCATCCATCCATTTACTACTGTTACTCCATCCCTTTACCACTGTTACTACATGCCTTTTCTACCGTTACTCCATTCCTTTACTACTGTTACTCCATTTCTTTACTACTGTTACTCCATTTCTTTACTAGCGTTACTACTGTTACTACATCCTTTACTACTGTTACTCCATCCCTTTACTAATGTTACTCCATCTCTTTACTACCGTTATTCCATCCCTTTACTACCGTTACCCCATCCCTTTACTACTGTTACCACATCCTTTTACTACCGTTGCTCCATCCCTTTACTACTGTTACTACATTCCTTTACTTCTGTTACTCCATCCCTTTACTACCGTTACTCCATCCTGTTACAATTGTTACTCCATCCCTTTACTACCGTTACTCCATCCCTTTACTACTGTAACTACATCCGTTTACTACCGTTACTCCATCCATTTACAACTGTTACTACATTCCTTAACTTTTGTCACTCCATCCTGTTACTACTGTTACTCCATCCCTTTACTGCCGTTACTCCATCCCTTTACTACTGTACTACTGTTTCTCCATCCCTTTACTACCGTTACTCCATCCCGTTACTACTGTTACTCCATCTTTTTATATGTTACTCAATACCTTTACTACTGTTACTGCATCCTTTTACTATGTTACTACATTCCTTTGCTTCTTTTCCTCCAACCCTTTACTACTGTCACTACATTTTTTTACTACCTGACTCCACCCAATTACTACTGGTAATCCATCACTATACTACCATATCTCAACCTTTTACTTCCGTTTCTTCATCATCATTTTACTACCACTACTCTATGCCTTTGCTACAGTTTCTGCGTCCCTTTACCGTGTTACTCTATCCCTTTACTACTGTAGCTATCTCCCTTAACTATATTACTTCAATCCTTTCTACTGTTAATCCATTCCTTTACTACCGTTACTTCATCCCGTTACTACTGTTAATCCACCGATATCTCAACCTTCTACTACCATTTCTCCTGCTCTTTACTACCTTTACTCTATCCCTTTACGACTGTTACTCCATCCGTTTACTGTGTTACTTTTTCCTTTTGCTACTTATCCTCCAACCCTTAAGTCCTTTTACTCCATCTCTTTACTACTGTTACTACATTTTTACTACCATTGCTCTGTTAATCCATCACTATACTACAATATCGCAACCTTTTACTACCGTTTTTCCATCATCACTTTACTACCACTACCCTATCCTTTTACTACTGTACGTCCCTTTGCTACCGTTACTCTATCTCTTTATATGTTACTCCATCCCTTTATATGTTACTACATCCCTTTACTACCGTTACTCCATTCCTTTACTACTATTACTCCATTTCTTTACTATCGTTACTGCATCCTATTTCTACTGTTAATTTACCGATATCTCAACCTTCTACTACCGTTACTCCATCCCTTTACTACTGTTACTCCATCCCTTTACTACTGTTACTACATCCCTTTAATACCATTAATCCATCCCTTTACTACAGTTACTACATTCCTTTACTTCCTTTACTACCGTTACTCCATCCCGGTACTACTGTTACTACATTCTTTTACTACCGTTACTCCGTCCCGTTACTACAATTACTCCATTCTGCACTAGCTTCACTCCATCCCTTTACTACTGTTACTACATCCCTTTACTACCGTTACTCCATCCCTTTACTACTGTTACTACATTCCTTTACTACCCTTACTATATTCCGTTACTACTTTTAATTCATCCCTTACTCTTGTTACTGCATCTCTTTACCATGTAACTTCATTCCTTTCTACTGTTTATCCATCCATTTACTACTGTTACTCCATCCCTTTACTACTGTTACTCCATCCCTTTAACACTGTTACAACATGCCTTTACTACCGTTACTCCATTCCTTTACTACTGTTGCTCCATTTCTTTACTCCTGTTACTCCATTTCTTTACTAGCGTTACTACTGTTACTACATCCTTTACTACCGTTACTCCATCCCTTTACTACTGTTACTCCATCCCTTTACTACCGTTATTCCATCCCTTTACTACCGTTACCCCATCACTTTACTACTGTTACCACATCCCTTTACTACCGTTGCTCCATCCCTTTACTACCGTTACTCCATCCTGTTACAACTGTTACTCCATCCCTTTACTACTGTAACTACATCCGTTTACTACCGTTACTCCATCCATTTACAACTGTTACTACATTCCTTAACTTTTGTCACTTCATCCTGTTACTACAGTTACTCCATCCCTTTCTGCCGTTACTCCATCCCTTTACTACTGTACTACTGTTACTCCATCCCGTTACTACTGTTACTCCATCTTTTTATATGTTACTCCATACCTTTACTACTGTTACTGCATCCTTTTACTATGTTACTACATTCCTTTGCTTCTTTTCCTCCAACCCTTTACTACTGTCACTACATTTTTTTACTACCTGACTCCACCCCATTACTACTGGTAATCCATCACTATACTACCATATCTCAACTTTTTACTTCCGTTTCTTCATCATCACTTTACTACCACTACTCTATGCCTTTGCTACAGTTTCTGCGTCCCTTTACCGTGTTACTCTATCCCTTTACTACTGTAACTATCTCCCTTAACTATATTACTTCAATCCTTTCTACTGTTAATCCATTCTTTTACTACCGTTACTTCATCCCGTTACTACTGTTAATCCACCGATATCTCAACCTTCTACTACCATTTCTCCTGCTCTTTACTACCTTTACTCTATCCCTTTACTACTGTTACTCCATCCCTTTACTGTGTTACTTTTTCCTTTTGCTACTTATTCTCCAACCCTTTAGTCCTTTTACTCCATCTCTTTACTACTGTTACTACATTTTTACTACCATTGCTCTGTTAATCCATCACTATACTACAATATCGCAACCTTTTACTACCGTTTTTCCATCATCACTTTACTACCACTACCCTATCCTTTTACTACTGTACGTCCCTTTACTACCGTTACTCTATCTCTTTATATGTTACTCCATCCCTTTATATGTTACTACATCCCTTTACTACCGTTACTCCATTCCTTTACTACTGTTACTCCATTTCTTTACTATCGTTACTGCATCCTATTTCTACTGTTAATTTACCGATATCTCAACCTTCTACTACCGTTACTCCATCCCTTTACTACTGTTACTCCATCCCTTTACTACTGTTACTACATCCCTTTACTACCATCAATCCATCCCTTTACTACAGTTACTACATTCCTTTACTTCCTTTACTACCGTTACTCCATCCCGGTACTACTGTTACTACATTCTTTTACTACCGTTACTCCGTCCCGTTACTACAATTACTCCATTCTGCACTAGCTTCACTCCATCCCTTTACTACTGTTACTACATCCCTTTACTACCGTTACTCCATCCCTTTACTACTGTTACTACATTCCTTTACTACCCTTACTATATTCCGTTACTACTTTTAATCCATCCCTTACTCTTGTTACTGCATCTCTTTACCATGTAACTTCATTCCTTTCTACTGTTCATCCATCCATTAACTAATGTTACTCCATCCCTTTACTACCGTTACTCCATCCCTTTACCACTGTTACTACATGCCTTTACTACCGTTACTCCATTCCTTTACTACCGTTACCCCATCACTTTACTACTGTTACTCCATATCTTTACTAGCGTTACTACTGTTACTACATCCTTTACTACCGTTATTCCATCCCTTTACTACCGTTACCCCATCACTTTACTACTGTTACTCCATATCTTTACTAGCGTTACTACTGTTACTACATCCTTTACTACCGTTATTCCATCCCTTTACTACCGTTACCCCATCACTTTACTACTGTTACCACATCCCTTTACTACCGTTGCTCCATCTCTTTACTACTGTTACTACATTCCTTTACTTCTGTTACTCCATCCCTTTACTACCGTTACTCCATCCTGTTACAACTGTTACTCCATCCCTTTACTACCGTTACTCCATCCCTTTACTACTGTAACTACATCCGTTTACTACCGTTACTCCATCCATTTACAACTGTTACTACATTCCTTAACTTTTGTCACTTCATCCTGTTACTACTGTTACTCCATCCCTTTCTGCCGTTACTCCATCCCTTTACTACTGTACTACTGTTACTCCATCCCGTTACTACTGTTACTCCATCTTTTTATATGTTACTCCATACCTTTACTACTGTTACTGCACCCTTTTACTATGTTACTACTTTCCTTTGCTTCTTTTCCTCCAACCCTTTACTACTGTCACTACATTTTTTTACTACCTGACTCCACCCCATTACTACTGGTAATCCATCACTATACTACCATATCTCAACTTTTTACTTCCGTTTCTTCATCATCACTTTACTACCACTACTCTATGCCTTTGCTACAATTTCTGCGTCCCTTTACCGTGTTACTCTATCCCTTTACTACTGTAACTATATCCCTTAACTATATTACTTCAATCCTTTCTACTGTTAATCCATTCCTTTACTACCGTTACTTCATCCCGTTACTACTGTTAATCCACCGATATCTCAACCTTCTACTACCATTTCTCCTGCTCTTTACTACCTTTACTCTATCCCTCTACTACTGTTACTCCATCCCTTTACTGTGTTACTCTTTCCTTTTGCTACTTATCCTCCAACCCTTTAGTCCTTTTACTCCATCTCTTTACTACTGTTACTACATTTTTACTACCATTGCTCTGTTAATCCATCACTATACTACAATATCGCAACCTTTAACTACCGTTTTTCCATCATCACTTTACTACCACTACTCTATCCCTTTACTACTGTTTCTACGTCCCTTTACTACCGTTACTCTATCTCTTTATATGTTACTCCATCCCTTTATATGTTTCTACATCCCTTTACTACCGTTACTCCATTCCTTTACTACTGTTACTGCATTTCTTTACTATCGTTACTGCATCCTATTTCTACTGTTAATTTACCGATATCTCAACCTTCTACTACCGTTACTCCATCCCTTTACTACTGTTACTCCATCCCTTTACTGCTGTTACTACATCCCTTTACTACCATTAATCCATCTCTTTACTACAGTTACTACATTCCTTTACTTCCTTTACTACCGTTACTCCATCCCGGTACTACTGTTACTACGTTCCTTTACTACCGTTACTCCGTCCCGTTACTACAATTACTCCATTCTGCACTAGCTTCACTCCATCCCTTTACTACTGTTACTACATCCCTTTACTACCGTTACTCCATTTCTTTACTACTGTTACTACATTCCTTTACTACCCTTACTATATTCCGTTACTACTTTTAATCCATCCCTTACTCTTGTTACTGCATCTCTTTACCATGTAACTTCATTCCTTTCTACTGTTCATCCATCCATTTACTACTGTTACTCCATCCCTTTACTACTGTTTCTCCATCCCTTTACCACTGTTACTACATGTCTTTACTACCGTTACTCCAGTCCTTTACTACTGTTACTCCATTTCTTTACTACTGTTACTCCATTTCTTTACTAGCGTTACTACTGTTACTACATCCTTTACTACTGCTACTCCATCCCTTTACTACTGTTACTCCATTCCTTTACTACCGTTATTCCATCCCTTTACTACCGTTACCCCATCCCTTTACTACTGTTACCACATCCCTTTACTACCGTTGCTCCATCCCTTTACTACTGTTACTACATTCCTTTACTTCTGTTATTCCATCCCTTTACTACCGTTACTCCATCCCATTACAACTGTTACTCCATCCCTTTACTACCGTTACTCCATCCCTTTACTACTGTAACTACATCCGTTTCCTACCGTTACTCCATCCATTTACAACTGTTACTACATTCCTTAACTTTTGTCACTCCATCCTATTACTACTGTTACTCCATCCCTTTACTGCCGTTACTCCATCCCTTTACTACTGTACTACTGTTACTCCATCCCTTTACTACCGTTACTCCATCCCGTTACTACTGTTACTCCATCTTTTAATATGTTACTCAATACCTTTACTACTGTTACTGCACCCTTTTACTGTTACTACATTCCTTTGCTTCTTTTCCTCCAACCCTTTACTACTGTCACTACATTTTTTTTACTACCTGACTCCACCCCATTACTACTGGTAATCCATCACTATACTACCATATCTCAACCTTTTACTTCCGTTTCTTCATCATCACTTTGCTACCACTACTCTATGCCTTTGCTACAGTTTCTGCGTCCCTTTACCGTGTTACTCTATCCCTTTACTACTGTAACTATATCCGTTAACTATATTACTTCAATCCTTTCTACTGTTAATCCATTCCTTTACTTCCGTTACTTCATCCCGTTACTACTGTTAATCCACCGATATCTCAACCTTCTACTACCATTTCTCCTGCTCTTTACTACCTTTACTCTATCCCTTTACTACTGTTACTACATCCCTTTACTGTGTTACTCTTTCCTTTTGCTACTTATCCTCCAACCCTTAAGTCCTTTTACTCCATCTCTTTACTACTGTTACTACATTTTTACTACCATTGCTCTGTTAATCCATCTTCTCTCAACCTTTTACTACCGTTTTTCCATCATCACTTTACTACCACTACTCTATCCCTTTACTACTGTTTCTACGTCCCTTTACTACCGTTACTCCATCCCTTTTCCGTATTAGTTCATTCCTTTCTACTGTTCATCCATCCATTTACTACTTTTACAACATCCTGTTACTACGTTACTCTATACCTTTACTACTGTTGCTGCATCCCTTTACTATATTACTCTATCCCTTTGCCATTGTCCCTCCATCCCTTTATTACTGTTACTAAATCATTTTACTACGTTACTCTATCCCTTTACTACTTTTGCCCCATCCCTTTATGTTACTCTATCCCTTTACCACATCTTTTTACAGTGTTGCTTCATCTTTTTGTAACTGTATACCCATGCCTTTGCAACTGTAATTACATCCGTTTAATGCGTTACTCTATCCCTTCACTACTGTTACGACATCATTTTACTCTATCCCTTGGCTACTGTTATTCCATCAACTACCGTTACTCCATCTCTTTACTTCTATTATCCATCGATTCCTTTACCACCGTTACTACATCCTTTTAGTATTGATACTCTATCCCTTTAATACTGTTACTCCACCCTTCTAATACATTACTCCATCCCTTTACTTCTGGTACTCCATCTCATTACTACTATTAATCCATCACTAAACTGCTATTATTGCTCCTTCCTTTTAATACTGTTTCTCTATTACTTTACTACCATTATTACTCCATCCCTTTACTACTGCACTCCATCGCTTTAGTTCCATATCCCATCGATTCCTTTACCACCGCTACTCCATACCTTTATAGGGGCGGGCCTCGGTGGCCGAATGGCTAAGGTAGTTCGTCAACTTTTGATCACATGGTCTGTCAACACTGAGATTGCGGGTCTAGTCTCACTGCGGGCAGGGTGAACATGACTCTAATCTAAACTGACAAGGATTGCCAGTTTCCAACCGAAGGTCGGGGTTTTCTCCGGCTTCCTCCCCCCCAAAAAACTGGCCGCCTTGATTTAGCTGAAAAGTTGCTGAAAGTGGCGTTAAACAACATTCATGCAAACAAACAAAAACCATCTTCCCCGATTTTAGCATATTTAGCCGAAATACTCCTCTATGTAAAGCAAACATCAATCAATCGATTGATTGATCGACTGGATGTCTGATTTACGTCCAGCGAGCAGTATTTCAGCTATATTAAGGACGGGAACAAGTAAACAAACAATAAATCAAGGGGAAATGGGGGTGGGATGGGTCACAGGGAATACAATTTTGACTGCCACTGGAAAAGTGTGGAGTGAAAAAAAATAACTGGGCTAAGTCGAAATCTACCAATTGGATTACACTGGAAAATAAACTTTTTAATATTTATTTTATTTGTATACTTCTGTGTTACATAATTATGTGTAGGTACAGATGAATTAACATTTCAAAGAATTCAAAATCTACAGGATATATATTAATACAAATACAAAGAATTCAAAATCTACAGGATATATTAATACAAATACAATTTGGTTACGTTCACACACCTTACATATATATGGTACATATGTCGGTCAAAAGCTCTTTGGAGCTCGTGTTTGTCACTTTGTTGTAACTTATATACCGACTTTAAATAAAACTTATTATTATTATTATATTTTTGGTTGTTGGTATACATAAAATATAGAATAATATTATTTATTATTCAAAGCATTAATCATTTGAGTCGGAGACCATTCTCTGTATTTCATACATTTGTTGTATGAAAAACATGGAAAAAAGACTGAGAAAAATGAAGGTTTATAATGACTTTAAAAATGCCAAATATGCAATTAACCAAGTAAATTAAACAAAATTACCATTAAGAGCCCTATAAGTTAATGGTCAGTTGGAATGTGATAAACTTCACTTGTGATAATTTTTAATAATAGTAACGGGTGTGGACACAGAAAAATGGCTCACCTGCATTCCGCAACAGTATTGAAATATTACTTAATGAGCAACATGTAAATTACATTAAATTGTCTTTTAAATATACAATGCATGGGTATAGGAACTGACCTTATCCTAATTTTTGACCTAGTCACTGGATCGTAAAATTGAGGTCAAAGTAAATCGACACCTACCAGACAGTCATGTACTATTCATCAGCCACCGGCACGCCTATATCCAAAATATTGTAATCCTACCATTCATGTTTACATAGGAAATGCCTTAAACCAAAAACTGTAACGTAGTCACTGGACTGTAAAATTGAGGTCAAGGTCAGGTGACACCTACTAGACAGCCATGTATTATTCATCGGCAACCTATAATCCTACTATGCATGGTTACAGAGGAACTGCCTTAATCCAAAAATTTGTACGTTGATCGCTACTTTCGACATTAAAAGCCGCCATCTTTGTTTACATTGGTTACGCTAAAAATAGTTCGGTCAACGTCGTTTATCCTAAAATAAATTGAGTCAACTTCATTTATCAAAAAATAAATTTCGTTAGAAACCTCAACCGGAAGTAATCTAGACCAATCAAATAAACGTATTTCTAAATATGCAAATCATATTAGAATTATATACAAAATATATCATAGTGGGGTAACAAATGAGGTTATAGTACACCTTACATCCAAAAGATATCATGTTGGGGTAACATAGAAGGCTATAGTACACCATAAATACAAAAGATATCATAGTGGGGTAAAATAGGAGGCTAATGAACACCTTATCTACAAGATATCATGGTGGGGTAACACATGAGGTTAAAGTACACCTTATATACAAAAGATATCATTGTGCGATAAACATAGGATGCTATAGTTTATCTTATATGCACGAGACATCAAAGTGGGGTGACATCTGAAGTTATAGTACACCTTAAATCTAAATAACTAGTAACATGCAAGGCTATAGTACACCTTATGTACAAAAGATATCACGGTGAGGTAACATATGATGCTATTGTACACCTTACACAAAAACGATATCACGGTGGTGTAACATAGAAAGCTGAAAAAAAGATATCATGGCTGGGTAACATATGAGGTTATAGTACACATTATACACAAAAGATATCATGGAGGGGTAATATAGGAGGCTATTATCCAGCTTATATAAAAAATATGAAAGTGTAACAAACTAGGCCTTAGTACACCTTATGTACATATTAAGATATGATGGAGAGGTAACAAAGGAGGCTATAGTACACCTAAAATTCAATTGGTATGGTGGAGTAACATAGGAGGTTATAGGACTTCCTATATACAAATAATATCATGGTGGAGTAACATGTGAGGCTATAGTACAAAAGATATCATGGTGGGGTAGCATATGATATTAAAGTACAACTTACATAAAAAAGATATCACGGAGGGGTAACATAGAAAGCTGAAAAAAAGATATCATGGTAGGGCAACATAGGATATTATAGTACACCTTACATCCAAAAGATATCATTGTGGGGTAACATAGCCGGATATAGCACACCATATACACAAAAGATATCATGGTGGAGTACATCTTATAAACAAAAGATATCATATTGGGGTAACATATGAGGTTAAAGTACACCTTACATACAGAAGATATGATAGTGGGGTAAAATTGGAGGCTATAGTACACCTTATATACATGTACAAAAGATGTCATGGTGGGGTAATAAAGGAGGCTATACTACACCTTACATACAAAAGATATGATGGTGGGATAAAATTGAAGGCGATAGTACACCTTACATACAAAAGATATCATTGTGGGGTAGCATAGAATGCTACAGTGTGTCTTATATACAAAAGATATCATGGACGGGTAATATAGGCGGTTACATTCCACTTTGTATACAAAAGATATCATGGTGGAGTACACCTTATAAACAAAAATATCATATTGGACTAATATATGAGATTATAGTACACCTTACATACAAAAGAAATCATGGTGGAGTAACATGTGAGGCTATAGTACATCTTATATACTAAAGATACCATTGTGGGGTAACATATGAGGTTATAGTACACCTTATACAAAAAAGATATCATTGTGGGGTAACATATGAGGTTATAGTACACCTTATACAAAAAAGATATCATTGTGGGGTAACATATGAGGTTATAGTACACCTTATACAAAAAAGATACCATGGTGGGGTAACATATGAGGTTATAGTACACCTTATACACAAAAGATATCATTGTGGGGTAACATAGCCGGTTATAGTCCACCATATACACAAAAGATATCATGTTGGAGTAATATAGGAGGTTAAATTACACCCTAATATACAAAAGATATCATGGCGGGGTAACATATGATGTTAAAGTACACCTTACATAAAAAAGATATCACGGTGGAGCAACATAGAATGCTGTAAAAAGATATGGTTGGGTAACAAATGAGGTTTTAGTACACTTAATACACAAAAGATGTCATGGAGGGGTAATATAGGAGGCCATAGTCCACTTATATAAAAAAAGATCTCATTGTGGGGAAACATTGGCGGTTATAGTCCACCATATATACAAAAGATATCATGGTGGGATAACATAGGTAACAGTGCATCTTATATACAAAAGATATCATAGTGGGATAACACAGGAGGTTATAGGACATCCTATATACAAAAGAAATCATGGTGGAGTAACATGTGAGGCTATAGTACACCTTATATACAAAAGATATCATGGTGGAATAACATATGAAGTGACAGTACACCTCATATACAAAAGATATAATGGTGGGGTAGCTTAGAAGGCTATAGTACACCTTATGTACATACGATATCATGGTGGGGTAACATAAGAGGATATAGTACACCTTATATACAAAAGATATCATGGTGGAGTAACATAGGAGGTTATAGGACATCCTATATACAAACGATATCATGGTGGAGTAACATGAGGATATACCGGTAGTACACCTTATATACTAAAGATATCATGGTGGGGTAACATATGAGGATATAGTACACCTTATATAAAAAGATATGGTGGGGTAACATAGATAGCTGTAAAAAGATATCATGGTGGGGTAATATATGAGGTTATAGTACACATTATACACAAACGATATCATTTTTGGGTAACATAGCCGGTTGTAGTCCACCATATACACAAAAGATATCATGTTGGAGTAACATGTGAGGCTATAGTACACCTTATTTACAAAAGATATCATAGTGGAATAACATATGAAGTTATAGTACACCTTATATACAAAAGATGTAATGGTGGGGTAGCTTTCATCATTCTAAAGCTTCACACATGTACGTGTTGGTCTGAATTAAGTGAAAAATAAAATGGTAACATGACGTACCGTTTGCTGTGACCCCGCCCTTTTAATCCAAATCAGCACAGGGTAAAATAAAAGGGTTGCATGGTGGGGGGTCCTTAACATATATGGTGAATATCAGCTAAATGTAAGACTAAACGTTGCTTTACTGTTCAGTTTTTCTAATCTATTTCAGTTGTAAAGCTAATAGCTGAAAACACACACAAAATAAATCCCAAAAGTATGAAATAACAGGGTTGCATAGCGTGCCTAATAAATAGAAGATGAGATATTGGTTAAACACAACAGGCACGGACTTCTAAAAAACCTTTCCCAGTCCTATGCTGACAAAGGTCTTGTGTTGGTAGTCATATTTTTATTTCTTTTTGGCCTGGAAAACATAATCTTTGTTGAAGATTATTTAATGACTGATATGTTGGCTTCAAGTGGTTCAACGGTTTCGGAGACAGCAACTATTGATTTAAGATGAGAGCAAAAAACATATGTAAATAGCAATTCATTTAAATATACAATCATACACTATGCCTTCCTAACGGGTCATATGCTAACAGTACTAATGTAGTGGTGGTTAAGTTCATTCTGAATTTAAAATAAAAAAGTCATAATACATGCAATAAACATTGACAAAATTTGATTTCAATTAGTCAAGACAAAACGTTTTCTATAGAGATTACATAATAAACGAAGAAGTGAAAACCATAATCAGTCGAACTATTGGACCTTATAAAGACCTACTGACCACCGTAAACAAAAGAAAACTGAAGTAGATTGGGCATATCACACTATCAATAGGATTTGCCGAGACAAAGGTACTGTTCAAAGAGGCAGGATTAAAAGAGATGGGAAGATACCTTATTCTAGATATGCATAAAACTGTGCTACTCCTAAGGAATTTGGGGGACACAGATTGTTGGAAGAAGCCGATTATTGAACGAGACATCAATGCTGCCCAGACAGTAACAATACAAAGGGATATCTAGATGGATGGGTGGACCTAAAAAGTTGTTTTATGGGTCTTTGCTTAACTAGCCTGAATTAGATCTTGCAAAACATGCCTCAGAAATATTTAACGAATCGATGTTCTCACAAGAATAACTAACCTACAAACTCATTTTATCAAGTCATTTGAAGCTGGCAATATTTGGGTATAATTTAACATCGAACAACTGTCCAGAACACGGACTAAAGGGCATTCAGATCTAAACACGGCGCTGTTGTCCTATCAAACCTTTAAAAGTGCGTTTAGACGAAGCCCGTCTAATGAATTAATTGCAGATAAGATCCACATACATCATTGCTAGATTAATAACGTAATTCTTTGGTGTATAAAATACTACAATTAACTAACTGGAATTGTCTGATTAAATATACTTCAAATCACCAGAAAAGAACAGAGAAAGTTTAAATTTGTTTACAGTTTTGACTCCAGATTACACTGCAATTTTGACAACATACCCTACAATCATGGTGTTATTATGTTTCATTTTTAAATTATTTTCGCAAACTTTGCTTTCGATATAATACTGTTATTTTCGGTAATATTTTGATATTAAGTCATTGTTATTTAAGCAGTTCATAATAAATTAAACACAATAAAATAAATAACTCTTGTTAGTGTATGTCAACAAGTATTAAAAGAGCGATGTGTTAAAGGTTATGCATGTTTTTCTAATGAGGTTTGACAGATGCAGGCTGCATATATGAAAACGGAAATTCTTATTTCATTAAAAGGTTTGGTTTTCAACCTTTGAACAATTAAAATGGATTACCGCTATCAAAACGGGCAGTTGACTTGTCTCGGGAAATATCAATTAGGAATGCTAGATGAAAATAATCAGCTTGAATCGTCATTGATTATTAAAAAAGAATTATCTCCAATACCCATCCAGGATCCTGTTAGACAAGAACCATTACCTCTACCAAGTATGCGTGAATTTCAGAGAGAAAAGTTTGGTGAGTAAATGTACAAGGACACACATTTTCGTATAAACATTTTACCGAATATTTATATTATAATTCCGCGTTTTAACCAAAAGTAACATTTATTATATATAGTAATTCTTATTCTTTTATTACATGTATAAATGTGACGTTGTCTTTATGTTATACTTATCAAAACAAGATCTTAGAATTAATATGTAAACATTAATTTTGTTGATAAAAATGGCACCAATTTTTTAATTTTAAAATGCAATGAATCAATCTTTACACGCGGGTTTGCATTTTATCAGGTCGACATATGAAGCGGCATGATAAATCATTCGGTTTTTAGAAAATATTTACAAATAATAGTAATAATAATAATAAAATAACACACAAATTATCCATTTGTGTACTAAGCTGTTTTTGACTTACTATGATATTTGCAATTTTAATTTATTTAAATTAGTATAATATTGCCTAAAAGAAAAACATTTCATCTTAAACTAGTATTTTGTTAAAACCGAATTAAGTGTAGAAAATTACAAACATTTACGAAAACAATCATGATATGATTTTAAATTTTCAATATGTCTGTCGAATTGTAAATGCGATTTTTCAGCTCTTCATATTAATTATAAATTATTTTTCATTAGACACTATTCAGTATGTACCTTTTAAAATAATTTCTTAAAGATTAAAATCTACATTTTTTTACAGTGCCTCGATATCCCATTCATGGTTTTACGCAAGCACCGGAGTTGGGAAAAACAATAAAAAAAAGAATTCTGCGTTCGAGGATTAGATTTAAAGAAGAACAGGTCATAGAACTAGAGAGAGCGTTTCAGAAGACACATTACCTCAATGCTCAGCTTAGACAGGAACTTGCCATGAAAATAAACTTGAATGAAGAACGTGTGGGGGTAATACATTGTTATATAGTAATTTTAATTTCGCGTCAAAGGTTATTTACATCCCAAAAATTTACAATTTCTCTTTTTTATATATACTGAGTGTTACGGTCGGAAATTCAAGTTTAGAGTCGACAACACGTTTACCGTACATGTTGAATATATAAATATAGGTTTCCCGTGTGCTATTATTTGTTACTTACCAAAATGCACTTGAGATAATAACAGTTGCTGTTTTATATTTAAAGTCATTAAAAAATAGATTTACGCTTCACAAATTAAAGCGTATATATAATAAAATACTATCATTTTTATTTCAATTCACAAACAAAAACTGGTGCAATTTTCTGTGCCTGCAATTTAAAGTGGTACGGTCTGAACCGTACCGGCTGTTCTGCTTGCTACGCCTATGATATATATTTTTTCAGTGTTCTTTATAGTATTCATGTAATGCCCTCTCGAAATTAAGAAATAAGTAGCAATGGAAATTATATAACTATTAAAGCTTGATCATCATTTATTCCATTCAACCCAGCCACCTAATTTTTTATATGACTGTTCCAACACAATAGTTTATGCCATCTATTTTGTTCCTGTCTTTGCGATTAGTTGTGTCTTTTAGTGATAACGTAAACTGTGAGGTTGGTGAATGCTATTTCCTAGTATATAGATTACCCAACGGCTATTTAAATAATAGTGTCTCTGCAAAAGCAACACAGAATAAAATGCATTTTATACGGAAATAGATTCATTATTAAAGTGTTTTATACAGCCATATGCACATATCATCAGTAGTGCTTGAAAGTATTAAACCACTGAAAGGCTAAATATGAATAAACAAATTAAGGTACACAACATAATTAAGTACGTATGCAATAAAATCTAAGATTGCTACTCTGGAATGTGTCAAAGAGACACCCACCTTGTCCAAGTGCAAAAAAGTAAAAGACCATCTCATTGTCTTAAACGAGCATTATAAAACAAGATTTTTAGACTGCCAACCCTTTTAGATACCAGATATTACCGTGTGATAAATTTGTGATGTCTGTTTTAGATATGTAATACGGACTCATATAATCTGACCTTTTCTTGTATTTCTCTCGCCTTTGTATGAAACAGACAAATTTCTGAGACAGTATTACATGTTTAAAACCTATATGACTAATGATGTCATGAGAAATTACGATAAACTTGAGTCAGAATATTTTATACATATTTTTTGTCCATGCTAAGTTCTTGTTTGATCTTTCCAGATGTGGTTTAAAAACAGAAGATCAAAACAAAAGAAACTTGAAAAAGGAACAATTCCACAGGCCAAAGTTCCCCGTGCATAATGACTTGCGTACGTCGTCCGTCTCCTAGTTATGTAATTTCTAGCTTGATTAAACATGTGTTAAATGTTAAGATTTCCTGTGACTTGTATTATAAGTTTAACTTGACTCATTGGTTCTTGGTGCTTCAGACTAATACTGGTATTGTACCATTGGTCCAGAGATCTTACAAATATAAGAAAATATAATAACATATTTTTTTAATGAAATAAAAGCTAAAAAAATATAATTTCAAAGGTGGGGTTATTGAGGCTATTTCCAACGCAAGGTCATATAAATTATAGGGTGTCTTTAGTGCACTGGGCCATCGTACATCTAGTCAAACTTTATAATATTTGGTGAGTCTCTTCACATTATGTGAATATTGTAGCCATGGTAAACTATAGATACCCAAATGCAATAGTGTGCACTGTCGTATTTATGCCAAATGTTCGGCTTTTACTGTGTTCATTTCAGTAAAGCTAATCTAATAAATTGAACATAATTTAAATATGCACCCTTTAATGTTTTTATTGACACAAGCTCGAATCACCAACTGTTCGTCATTATGCGGACTTTAAACAAGTACATTATGAGCAATACGCCGTTCCTCACCGGCACAGAGAACATAACTGGTTCCCAGATATAACATCTGCCACACGTCAATACCATGTGCTGTGGGACTAAAGTTGTCGTCTGCTTCTGCTGTTTGTAAACAAGAACAGATTTTTAAAAAACACACGAGATCTTATTTATTTCAATATAGTCTATTTATACACTTTTGATACGATTTTACATTAAAAGAAGTGCGTTTGTACTGGAGCGTTATCCGCCACGAGAGATATATCTCATGGCGTCAACCATGGTGCGAGAGATGCTATTGTGGTTGGTGTAGGATACACAGATTCTTATTCTATTGCGTGGAGACGGCACGCAGTTTTCAAAATAGGTATAGTGAGATGTATTATAGCACATGATTTATGGTATCACGTGATTTTATTTAGGACTTGTCTCGATCATCCAGACGCTTAATTGCATTTGTGCGTCTGGATTCATCTCTATATTGAACTCGTTATTATTACGCCCAAAACTGGGCGTAATTTTTGATTGGATGATATTTTTATTGTCTGAAATATTACTTCCGTTCATATCAAGAAGTGTATAAACAACTGTACCAAAGTTTACATTTTAATATTTTTATAAATACCGGTATTACTTTATCAATTAATTAAACAAATATTATTGTTATGCACAATCAAGAGAGAATCTTACTGTGGCGTCATTTTATAAGTATAGATGGTTTTCCTATCTAAAAATGAGGCCCTAAAAATAGAATCATTGTTTTGTCTCCACCTATTGGTAGCGAAATTACAACAAGGTGATCACAGGCGCTATTATATATGCGTCTAGGTGATCGAGACTAATTTAGGACAGGAGGACACGCGCATCTGTTATCCGGAAAGCTGGAACAAACCAAAAACACAATTAATACAGCTTCTTTTTCATTATAACATAAGTCAATTAAGAACAATTCCACCTTTGCTTTTGAAATGATATTTGGTGGTCTGAAAGTACCATACAACTTCCAAAATACATCCAAAATTTCGACTCGTGTAATGAGAAAAATTAATGATTCAAGAAGAATCACCAGCTATAAAATTAAATATAAAACACCTCCCAATAATATTGAATATTGAAAAAAAAAATATTGAAACAGATATTTTGGTGTTTGTGACACAAGAAAAAAATAGATTACTAGTATTGAAATCGGTGCTTGAAACAAAAAACAATTCTCTTGTTATCTATGTCAACATGTAAAATAAATTAAATGGATCGGAAATAAAATTGTGTCAGCTTTTATCTTGGAATAATGTAGCGACATGGTGAGTGCCATGTTTACATAGATAACCAGAGAATTGTTTTTTGTTTCAATCACCGATTTCAATATTTAATTTTGACTACTTGAATTTTATTTACAAAAACTTCTACATGCCGTTAACAACTTTTATAGATGGCGCTGTGTCGATTTTTCCAAATCTGCACAACGACAAAGCAACCCGTTTCCATTCTTAAAATAGAACATTTTGCACACTGTCGGCATTTGAAACATAATCAGTTATGTTAAGAAATGACCCTACCTTTTATGTTTATTTTCATTTAATTAGACACGCAAAGAATTAGAATGCAAAACCTTCTGAAACGACGAATATACGATCGCACACACATTTTCGCACAATCGTAATCAATGTTATTAGTTACCAATAAGAAAGGGGATGCAAAGTAGAGCTGTTCCAGAGTACTATCGTATCATGTAATTAATAGGTCAGACCTGAACCATTTTCACAAGCATTTAAAGTCTATATTAAAGCTATAGCATGGGGAAAGTTGCCCTACAAAACGAGAGGCTCTCAAGAGCCTGTATCGCACACCTGATTTTCCAGGCAATGAAGATGTCATTTCCCTGATTTTAAACTAAGTCCTGTTATTTTCAATTTTCTACTGGCATAAATAATATTATCTTTGATCGTTAAATGAATCTTCCTGTCTGGTTTCAATTGGTTGAATAGTTTTAGATAGGAGAAGAGGCCTTTTTAAACTGTATAGAGGAGCATCCAAACAAGATTGCTAGTAAGTTTTGTTTCCATTGGTTAACCAGTTTAGAGAAGAGGACTTTTTAAACTTTTTACCACTATGGTGGAGGCCATTTTGAATTTCCAATTGGCATAAAAACATGAATTTAATGAGCTGAACCTGTAAGCAAGCAACAGCTTTTCTCTGCAATAGTTTTCATACAATAAGCAGAAAACATGATTTTTGAATTTAAATAAAGGGGCAAATCCCCTAAAAGGGGTTATCATATGACAACGGTCCAAAGAGCTTCTTGAGCTGAAAAATTAAACAAGCAACAGCTTTTTTCTTCCAAGAGCCTGTATCGCTCACCTGAACCTGACAAATTTCCTTTTAATCTAGCTTTTCTTTCCTATTAGGAATTGTCTATAGCTGGATGATAAGTTTTCGCTTTCGCAACATATATATATGTCATAATAAACCATAGGAAGGCTATATCTTTAAATAATATCAATACTGAATTCCAAAGTTATAAAAATTTTACCTTTTTAAGAAGAAAAATGGGCACATTACTTATCTTTTAGAACAAATTTTTACATTTACTTTCTAATTTTTGTATTAATTTCACAATCAAACATTCTTAAACAGTACTCAATATATAAATCAAATAATTATGGTTCAGAAATGGGTGTACATTTGTATTTACTAAAATTCAACTGATTATTAACAGGTTAATAGCAATATTTCCAAAGAAGTTTCTTAAAAAAGAGATTTATACAGCCAGGAGTTTTGAAGTACCCTTTATGACATCATGCAAACTGTGACATCATAATGCTATGATGTTGTAACCACATATTGTAAACAAGTAAACATCAATACAAGAATTTGAAATAAATGGTGAAAGCAAAAAAAAACATGTTTTTAAAATTAGTAACCAAGTGCATTTATTGTGTACAAGGTCCATGGTTACCAAATGAAACCACTCCACCTACTGATATGTCACTTTTATATATATATGCGCATATCCTGGCTTTTTCCATCTACATGTGCACCCTTCCCCCCCCCACAAACAATGTTTAAGCTATCTTTGTAATCTCATGAAGACATTTCTGTAATTGTATTTCTAAAATAGGAATCGGATTATTATCTTCTAATTTTGTTCTTTAAATATGGATTAATTTCATATATTTACAATAAAAGCTTCATTTTATAGTTTGTTTACATTCTTCAGTGCATACAATTATCTCCCTTGGTTGACAAGGTTTTAACTTTATTAGTGTCTATTTTGTTAATTGCTAAATGAATGTTGATTACAAGTGTTTCCCCTTGGTAAAATTAAGCATTTGAGGAAAAATGCTGGATTTAAATACATCTTGTAGAAATGGTCATGCAATCATAATTTGTTTGGGGGGAAAAGTGCGTGCTAGATTATGACCCGACTCTATCTGTTGCTGCTGGATCAGTTTTTCAGACAAAAATTAATGATATAAATAAATAAAATACAAACCATATTTTACTGGCTTTGCATGTTTTTGGGTAAACAGTATCTTGGAATTGGTTGAAAGTATATTTGTGAGCAATATCATATAGAACCTTTTCTCGCAGATTTCTCATGCGCTATGTTTTGCTGTTCTAAAGGGTTGAAGTACACACAGGTATTTTTTTTTTTTTGGTTTTGTTCAAAGTTATATTTATTTGGTTGCAATAGTGTTTAATAACTAAATTAGTTTTCACTTCTGTTTTCCATTGAGTAATTTAGCAATTTTTTCTTAAATTCTTTGTTGTTTCTGTCTACAAGGAAATCTGACAATTTTATGCCATTCAAGGCCATGTAACTTACTGTTTAAAACCATAAATTATAATGTTTTTGAGTAAAATTTAGACAGAAAGATGTATTTTTTAATTGTTTACTGTTATCTGACAGAATAAAGTGAAAGTTACAGCATTATAGCTGCAGTGGCTGAACTAATAATATCACTGACATACAAACTTTTAGACAACAAAGTAAAAAATCAACACTTCAACTTGACAACGGCCTCTTAATTATTTTTGTATAGGGGAAACTATTGACATTTTTTGCTCTCACTTAGGCACCAAGTTTCGTTGAGTAATGAGATACCCCTAAAAACGACCGGAATAATTTCACGTATATCACATTAAATTTTCGGGGTGCCATGTCAGATAAAATTTTTTGCAAATTTAGAAAATCCGAAGGGTACTCATGGAAACTCCCTTACACCCATAAAATAGTCCAGAAATAGGCTTTGAACAATCAGATAAAAAAATACCCAATACATTTAATAAATTATCTGAATAAATTTATTTATAAATTCTATATGAAACTGCTTTTTAAATACAGCTCCAATATTAAAATTCCATTGAATAATAAATCCACTGTCTATGCTACAGTTTGGCGCAGTCAAATATCAAAATAAGAACTATTTTCCTCTCCCTCAGTCAAAGTTCATTCACAGAGCCGTTGTCAACTGTAAGCCAAATACTATCTTGACCCGCCACTCCCTCCCCCCCCCCCCAGTTCTATTTTAAGCCAATAGCCATGTTGGTGGTCAGCTGTCATTATTTGCATAATTTTGATAGGAGACATCATAAAGATGATGTGTGCAAATTTTCAAAGCAGTCCTTTCATTGGTTTAAGAGGAGAAGATTCTTTTTAAATCAATCTAAATTTATTAAAAAAAGTTCAAGGGGAATAACTCCTAAACTATTCATAAGACAATGTTGACCCTGCAGTCATTTTTGTAGCTCTCATAGAGTGGAACAATTTAGCAAGTCTGACTTTTTCTCTACTTCTAATACTTTTCAAGATTTTGAGGACTGAATGGCTAAAATAATAAATTTTGACAGATAAAGGGCAATAACTGCTATAACGGGTCATCGTACAAAGAAGGTAAGTCTCTTCGATTTCCCTATATCTGTTATATTTTTTTAACTGTAAGGCAAAAACTGTATTTGTACCCCCCAGTTCTATTTTTAGCTGGGGCGGCCATGTTGGTTAGTCTGCGGCCATGATTTGTGCAAACTTGGTAGAGGACCTTTTACTGATAATATGTGCAAAGTTTAAAGAAATCCCTACAGTGGGTTTGGAGGAAATGATTTTGAAAGAAAAGTTAACGACGACGACGACGGACGACGAAGGACGCCACGTGATGGATATAGCTCACCTTCGTGTCAGGTGAGCTAAAAACGTGATATTTTACCTTAAAAGGGCCAAAAGCCCTAAAAGGGGTCATCTGACAATTACGATCCAATGGAGAATTTTGTAGTTTCTTGATCTGAACATTTCAGCAAGATACAGATTTAATCTATCTGAAATAGTTTTCATTATAAAAGGCAAACACACTACAAAACGTGATTTTTGACTTTCAAGGGGCATAACCCCTAAAAGGGGTCATCTGACAACTTTGGCCTAATGGAGACTTTTGTAGAACTTTTTATTCTGAAGAGCCTAAGATCCATCAGATTTTCCTATCTTATAGTTTTTGAGTTATAAGTCATTTAAAGTGATTTTACCGTATGTTCTATTTTTAGTAATAGTTGCTATGTTTTTAATTTGATCCATTCAAACAGTGGATCATTTGTTGCAAACATGCAATATATCATTCTTGCAAAGTTTAAGCCAAATTAGTTCAGTAGTTTCAGATGAGATTTTTTAAATTGTTTATGGACGACGGATTTTGACGGATGACGACATAAGCTCACATGTCCTTTGGCCAGGTGAGCTAAAAACGGAATTGACTTTGAATTACCGATGAGTTCTAACGAATTTCAGTCCATAATAAAAAAAATTATACAAAATGAAATGGCAAAATATTTGGAATGAACACACAGGTTCGTGGTATGATAATTGGAACCCAACGGTAGGACAAAAACCTTATTTCTTTCAAGGCAGCCGCTAGGAGCTGATTAGGAACTACACTATAGGGAGGGCAAATAGGTCAATATGTAAGAAATATATCTCCACTTTGCCAAACCTGCAATGTTCCGGAGGATATAACTCATATGCTGATAAAGTGTGATCAACACCAAACAGCTAGGCAAAAATTTAAAACAGAACTGGCGAAAATTAACATAGATCAATTAGATATACAACAATTATAAGCACCCCTATAAACATCAGAGAATCTGTATATAAACATTTGGTTAATTTCATAACAGAAATAGATTACCACAAACTAATCTAGATACTCAATTCTACACCGCGAGGGTCTCGAAAAATCAAATAAGCCTTAAACTATGATGTACATATTAGCAACATCTGCAAGAAGGCATCACAGCATTTAAATATTTAAAGCATTTGGGATACTGTTTGGATAGACTCAGTAAACTAACTATATTTCATACTTTTCTCCTCAGTAATTTTACTTTTGCCCTTCGGCTTGGCACTTCTGCACAGAGAACAAAATTTTAAAAATTGAAAAAGTGCAGGAACGAGCACTCGGTTTTGTTTATGATGACTACTCCAGCACATACAAAATGTTATTAGAGAAAGCCCTGATGGATTCTTTAAAGATACTTCACTTTGGCTCCACCATATATTATATAAAACAGATTTCCGCTGTGACGGTCGCGTCTTACCTAAAAATACTACTTTGACTTCAAAAGAAAGGTAAGCCAAGAGTTTCGTCTCGGGCACCTACTTAGGAAAATGCGTATAATTAAAGTACCCCACTCCACTAAATCTACCAACCTATTCTTCTGTCAGGTAAGCCAAGAGCTTCGTCTCGGGCACCTATTTAGGAAAATGCTTTTAATTAAAGTACCCCACTCCAGTAAATCTACTCATACAGCCTATTTCTCCGTAAGGTAAGTCAAGAGCTTAGGCACCTACTTAGGAAAACACATAAAATTCAAGTACCCCTCGCTGCTAAAAACCTATTCGTGAGTAAAGTAAGCCAAGAGCTTCGTTTTGGCACCTTCTAAGGAACATGTGTATTACTCTAACATCCCTGTAATAAACTGACATGAACTAATCTATTCCTCAGTAAGGTAAACCAAGAGCCTCGTCTCGGGTGCCTACAGAGGAATGCACGTAATTTTTTAAATGGTACATCATGGTTCAAAGTTAGCTCATATATGTATATAACAAAAAAATTCGAAACAAAACAAAATAAAAACAAATAAAATATATATAAACAAAAAATAAAATAAAAAATAAATAAATAAAATAAAATAAATACACATGTAAAGAATAATGAAAAAAATTATCAATCAAAAATAAGGCTCCGTACATGGTACAATAAATACATGTAAGGATACTACCACCTTCACCTTTTACCTTAAAAGTGAATTTTATTATATAATAATTAGAAAAAAAAAATTCTTAAAAATCAAAACTCAAATAATTCAATAATCCTTAAATAACCACGCTATTAAACTCTCTCATCCGACAAACGGCATTAAGTTGTTGGTGTAGGACATAAAAAACTCGCCAATGGCATCGAACCTTCCAAAAACCTGCCGTTCTGTGTTCCTGTCATCACTTCTGTGTTGATTCTGTAGGGCTACACCATACAACAGCAAGCCTAGTATTGAGAATGTTTACCACTGGTTACAATCCTCTCAGAAAGGTCTGTCTGACTGCAGAATAGGAAGGTTCAACCTGCTGGTAGATACAGGAAGACCCATGATTTGTTCAGAAGAAATGATTATAGATCTAAAGTTCATGATGAAGTTGCCAACACCTCAAGCAGTCACATGGACTCAAGACTGGAAGTTATTGAACACAGTCTAGATGTACATGGAATGACAAAGATGCCAGCAGATTCTAATGAATACCATCTCAAATTCACTCCTCATATGGTAAATCCAGCAACTGGACAACAGATTGATTGATTGATGTTTAACGTCCAGCAAGCAATATTTCAGCTATATTCAGGACGTAACTGGACAACAGAACAAGAAGAGAAGAGTGTACCTGGAACGTTGAGATTTGTTGATAGTGAAAGTATGATATACATGCTTCATATATTACAGTCCACAGGCAGTACAGAGAGATATCCACAATGTGATGATGGCATTAAAAATACTTACAAAGATCTGAATACCAAACAAGAATTGAAGTGATATAAAGAACCACTCAAGCCAAGTGTTGTGAAACTTCAGGAACACAAGACATAAAAAGATCTACACAGTAAGAATCCATAGTTTGAGAAAGGACAGCTAGACCTGAACTGTACACAACAGTAAGGCTGCCTCAAGAATAAACTATCAAGAGATCCTGCTGATAAACATGATACCAGGCCCTTTTTTCCATCTTTTGAGCATTTATACAAGACCACAAAGGAGCAGGGTGGTCAATCTACTGTTGTTGAAGCCATGGGGCTCCAACACATGATGGCCAACATTCACAATTTCCTGTTGTAGCCCAGATGCGAATAATCAGCATTCAAAAAAAAAGAAGTATCCCCTACTGTATCATGTATGCCAATCTGTGCATGCATGTGCCTCTGTCTCCAAAACCTGGCTTCTGGCAGTTTACAATTTAAAAGCCCATTTTAAACCCCAAAATGCCATTCGATTGGGTGTGCAAGCTCCTTGACAAATTAAGCACTTTCCATTGAGCCCAATGGCACAGTTTTTCTCAATTTTCTGGCTTTATTTTTGAGTACATGTACCTATTAGAAAATCATAAAGGAAAAGTAGTAAAGTTTAATCAAACCAGAGGCTCTTAAGTAAGTATTGCTCACCTGATTTTATAGGAAATAAAGATGGCATTTCCATGATGTTAAAGTAAGTCCTGTAATTTTCAATAAATTTTAAATAGGACCAGCCAAATAATATTACTAGAAAGTTTTGTTTCCATTGGTTAACCGGTTGTATAGAGAAGATCTTGAAGATCTTTTTTATTTGCCAATAGGGTCCTATGTTAAACTAAGTCCTGTGGTGGTGGCCATTTTGAATATCCAATTGGCAATAAAAAACACAAACTTTAAAGAAGACCATCCAAACAATATTGTCAGTAAGTTTTGTTTCCATTGGTTAATCAGTTTCAGAAAAGATGACCTAATAAAACTTTTTCCCATAGGGTCTACTGTTAATCTATGTAATGCTGTGGTGGCAATTTTGAATTTTCCTATTGGCATAAAAAAAACATGAACTTTATAGAGGACCATCCAAAAAATATTGCTAGTAAGTTTTGTTTCGATTGGTAAACGGGTTTCAGAGAAAAAGCCTTTTTAACTTTTTTTCCCATAGGGTCCTATGTTAAACTACGTCCTGTGTTGGTGGCCATTTTGAATTTCCTATTGTCATAAAAAACACAAACTTTATAGAGGACCATCCAAACATATTGCTAGTAAATTTTGTTTTGATTGGTTAAACGGTTTCAGAGAAAAATTCCTTTTAAACCTTTTCCCCATAGGGTCCTATGTTAAACAAAGTCTTGAGGTGGCGGCCATATTGGTTTACCAATCAAAATAAAAAACACAAACTTTGTAAAGGTCCATCCAATGAACATTATTTTATGGGGAACTATATTCATGGGCAATAAAATGCAAAGGGCATTAATTGTGGTCTCATACCAGCTGGTAAGACACCACAATTAATGTCTGTTGTCCAACAAATAAAGTTCCCAATAAAATATAGTAAAAAATTACAAAGAAATACTATATGGGGAACTATATTCATGGACAATGAAATGCAAAGGGCATTAATTGTGGTCTCATACCAGCTGGTAATACAGCACAATTAATGTCTGTTGTCCAACAAATAAAGTTCCCCATAAAATATAGTATTTCTTTGTAATTTTTTTCTTTCCTTTTTTTCTTGTTTTGGTACAACTTATTGAAGAGAAGGATCTGAAAAAAAAATTAAAAACATTAGACAAAATAGGATGGATTATCTTTAATTTGGTATGGTGGAAAAGTGCAAATTTCGGGTTTTCAGAGTCTCTCTGACTTCATCCCTGGAGATATGGATGCTTTCAAATTTTTGGGTATAGTTTGGAAGTGGTAGGATACTGTCAGACCACCAAATGCTGTTCCTAATGCATTGTTGAAATTTTTTGTAAACTGACTATGTTATAATAAAAATAAGCCCAATTAATTGTTTTCTCGACCAGCTGTCTGCATGCTGGCTTTTTTTTCAAAATGTCATCGAAAGCCTCAAAACGTAAAAGATAAACAGATGACTCGGACAAAGACTAATAGTTCTTTAATACCTTCTGGAAAACAAATGGACTAGTCCTGACTTACTAAAGGTAAATATCTCATTTTTTTCAGTTCCAATGTCATGCCTAGATGAGCTAATTGACAAATTTGAAATAGTTTGTCTTCGTGTACCCATGTTAAACAAAGATTTAAAAAAAATTCATGAATATGTGCAAATAAATTTTAATTTGAACGTCCTGTGGAAAGCCTGAGTATGACCGATGATGAAGTCGGGCAGGTATGAATAGACTACATACATTATTTAAAGACCTGTCAGAAAACAAGGCGTGGAAAACAATTATAACCAGAGGCTCTTAAGAGCCTGTATCGCACACCTGATTTTATAGGCAATGAAGATGGCATTTCCCTGATGTTAAAGTAAGTCCTGTAATTTTCAATAAACTTTAAATAGGACCATCCAAACAATATTACTAGAAAGCTTTGTTTCATTGGTTAACCCGTTGTATAGAGAAGATTTTTTTTATTTGCCATTGGGTCCTATGTTGAACTAAGTCCTGCGGCGGTGGCGGCCATTTTGAATTTCCAATTGCCATAAAAAACATAAACTTTATAAAGGACCATCCAAACAATATTGCTAGTAAGTTTTTGTTTCCATTGATTAACCGGTTTAAGAGAAAAAGCCTTTAAAAGCTTTTTTCCATAGGGTCCTATGTTAAACTAAGTCCTGCGGTAGCGGCCATTTTGAATTTCCAATTACCATAAAAAACATAAACTTTATGGAGGACCATCCAAACAATATTGCTAAAAAGTTTTTGTTTCCATTGATTAACCGGTTTCAGAGAAAAAGCCTTTAAAAACTTTTTTCCTATAGGGTCCCATGTTAAACTAAGTCCTGCGGTAGTGGCCATTTTGAATTTCCAATTGCCATAAAAAACATAAACTTTATAGAGGACCATCCAAACAATATTGCTAGTAAGTTTTTGTTTCCATTGATTAACCGGTTTCAGAGAAAAAGCCTTTAAAAACTTTTTCCTATAGGGTCCTATGTTAAACTAAGTCCTGCGTTGGCAGCCATTTTGAATTTCCAATTGCCATAAAAAACACAAACTTTATAGAGGACCATCCAAACAGTATTGCTAGTAAGTTTTGTTTTGATTGGTTAAACGGTTTCAGAGAAGAAGCCCTTTTAAACTTTTTTCTCATAGGGTCGAATGTTAAACCAAGTCCTGCGGTGGCAGCCATTTTGAATTTCCGATTGGGATAAAAAAACATTAACTTTATAGAGGACCATCCAAACAATATTGCTAGTAAGTTTTCTTTCCATTGGTTGACCGGTTTCAGAAAAGAAGCCTTTCAAACTTTTTCCCATAGGGTCCTATGTTAAATTAAGTCCTGCGTTGGCAGCCATTTTGAATTTCCAATTGCCATAAAAAACACAAACTTTATAGAGGACCATCCAAACAATATTGCTAGTAAGTTTTTGTTTCCATTGATTAACCGGTTTCAGAGAAGAAGCCTTTTAAAACTTTTTCCCATAGGGTTCTATGTTAAACTAAGTCCTGCGGTGGCCGCCATTTTGAATTTCCAATTCCCATCAAAAACACAAACTTTATAGAGGACCATCTAAACAATATTGCTAGTAAGTTTTGTTTTGATTGGTTAAACGGTTTCAGAGAAGAAGCTCTTTTTAACTTTTTTCCCATAGGGTCCTATGTTAAACTGTCTTGAGGTGGCGGCCATATTGGTTTACCAATCAAAATAAAAAACACAAACTTTGTAAAGGTCCATCCAATGAACATTATGGCCAAGTTTGGTTTCAATTGGCCAAGTGGTTTCAGAGAAGAAGATTAAAATGTAAAAAGTTTACAGACGCCGACGACGCCGACGGACGCAAAGTGATAACAATAGCTCACATGACCCTTTGGGTCATGTGAGCTAAAAACATCACAGTAAGTATGAAAACTTAACTATATTTATAATGGTATAAAATATATAAAACTAGCTCATAAATGTATATGACGTTTCCACACCAGATTCGTTTTCAATCCATGGAATATATTTTCTTTGTATTTTGAGAATTTTACATAGCTTGTTCTATGTGCATGATCCCATTAGTAGATCTTCAAATGACAACAAAGCAAAAACAAGCATTTAAAATAGAGATGTTGACACAAAAAACAAATAACTTCTGACAAGTATATTAATAAGATTTTTACTTTATCAATGGTGCTGCTTTATGGGGTGCAGGTAAAAATGCCCCCTACCAAAATGTCTCCCCCCCCAACAAAACACCCGTTTTCCATTAAGAAACCAAAATTGGGAATATACATTATACATGTAATGATAAATTTGTGATTCCAAGATGAATGAAACATCTTCTGAATGTAATTTAACAAAATAGTTTGTTTAAGCTTGTATTATATGTAACCTCATAGGGGCCTTGTTTATATAACTGTTCCTTATTGATGATGCCCTAGGACAATTAAGCTGAAATATCTTATCAAGTTCTGTTGTAAAGAAGAAAATTACAAAGACTGAAACATGTTAAAACTTCACATTCACAACAATGCCAACTTTTTCTATTTTAAATCAACAAATATTCCTAAAAATAAGATGATGTTCAAAAGCAAAATAAATTTGGATTTATAAAGGGATGTATTCCTCATAACAAGAAGACTAGAGGCTCCCAGGAGCCTATAGAGCTCACCTGAACCTGACAATACTTCCTTTTTACCTAGCTTTCTTTCCTATAAGGAATTGTCCTATACTTCTGGAAAAAGCATTAATTTTGACGTTAAAGGGAATAACTCCTAAAAAGAGTTTTCCAACACATATGCACCAGTAATTATTTTTGCAGATATTGAAGAGCTAAATAATTTTGAATGGAAAAGACTTTCTCTAGCCCTTACAGTTTTTAAGATATTGAGGAAAATGACAATTTGACATTTTAATTGATTGATTGATTGATTGATTGTTTGCTTTATGTCCAGCGAGCAGTATTTCAGCTATATTCAGGACAGGAATAAGTTAACAATAAATCAATGGAAAAAGGGGTGGGATGGGACATGGGGAACAAAATTTTGACTCCCATTGGTAAAGTATGGAGTATTGGGTAGGTTCGGAGAATTTAGCTTTTTTTGGCAGCAGCTATAAGTGTACTAATCTACAAAAGAGGTCTTTATTGTGCAAGGAGTGTGGCACTTTCCAAACACGTTACCAACTACGGTCCGCCGCCAGGCTTACCGCATTATGACCTGATACCCACCGCCCTCCCCCCCAATGAGAGGGTCTCCACTATCTGCCACCCAGGGACATTCTGGGCTTCTATGTGGGTCGAGCCCTCCCAGTATGGTCTTTTGACCAATTTAGGGAAATTACTCCTCTAAAGCATCCTTACCTCCTTTGAGGATCTTGTAGAGTTTTTGATGCTGGAGATGGAGGCACTGTGTGAGCGACTTCAGATTTCCTGTATTTGTTATACTTTTTGAGGTATAAGCCAAAAACTATCTTGACCCCCCCCCCCTCCCCCACCCCCTATACTCCCACCCTTGTTCAATTTAAAACCAATAGCCATGTTGGTAGTCAGCTGTCATGCTTTGCGCAATTTTGGTAGAGGACATCCTAAAGATGTGTGAAAATTTTCAAAGCAGTACTTTTATTGGTTTACGAGTAGCAGATTTTTGTTAACACCCAATCCATCATAAAACCATGCAATATGAGCCACAAGGGGGTGTTTCAAATATGCATGAAACTTTGTGAACTTGTAAGTCTTACTGATATAAGACTTTATCCAAAATATTTCAACTGAACCTACTCTCTGTAAGGAGCAAGGCTACTTTTAAATCCGGGAACCAGTTTATCAGCTCAGAACTAGAGGCTCCCAGGAGCCTGTAATCGCTCACCTGGAATCCAAATGACTTAAACTATATTAAATTTTTGAAATTAACAGCTTCAGTCTAGTTGTTACAGCTTTTAAGTTACTGTGCAAAAACTAAACATTTCTTCAAAAAATTTGTTAAATACAATAACTCCTATAAGGTGCCATCGACAATTTCTGAAAATTAAATTATTTTTAGGCATTGTCCTTTAGGGTACTTTAGAAATTTACAGTTTTACTCTACTAATAGGTGTGTAAGAGTCTAATTTATAATTAAACCAGAGGCTCTTAAGAGCCTGTATCGCTCACCTGATTTTATAGGCAATGAAGATGGCATTTCCCTGATGTTAAAGTAAGTCCTGTAATTTTCAATAAACTTTAAATAGGACCATCCAAACAATATTACTAGAAAGCTTTGTTTCATTGGTTAACCAGTTGTATACAGAAGATTTTTTTTATTTGCCCATAGGGTCCTATGTTAAACTAAGTCCTGCGGGGGAGGTGGCCATTTTGAATTTCCAATTGCCATAAAAAACATAAACTTTATAAAGGACCATCCAAACAATATTGCTAGTAAGTTTTTGTTTCCATTGATTAACCGGTTTCAGAGAAGAAGCCTTTTAAAACTTTTTCCCATAGGGTCCTATGTTAAACTAAGTCTTGTGGTAGCGGCCATTTTGAATTTCCAGTTGGCATAAAAATCATAAACTTTATAAAGGACCATCCAAACAATATTGCTAGTAAGTTTTTGTTTCCATTGGTTAACCGGTTTCAGAGAAGAAGCCTTTAAAAACTTTTTCCCACAGGGTCCTATGTTAAACTAAGTCCTGCGGTAGCGGCCATTTTGAATATCAGATTGGGATAAAAAACATTAACTTTATAGAGGACCATCCAAACAATATTGCTAGTAAGTTTTGTTTCCATTGGTTGGCCGGTTTCAGAAAAGAAGCCTTTCAAACTTTTTCCTATAGGGTCGTATGTTAAACTAAGTCCTGCGGTAGGGGCCATTTTGAATTTCCAATTGCCATAAAAATCATAAACTTTATAGAGGACAATCCAAACAATATTGCTAGTAAGTTTTTGTTTCCATTGATTAACCGGTTTCAGAGAAGAAGCCTTTAAAAACTTTTTCCCATAGGGTCCTATGTTAAACTAAGTCCTGCGGTAGCGGCCATTTTGAATTTCCAGTTGGCATAAAAATCATAAACTTTATAAAGGACCATCCAAACAATATTGCTAGTAAGTTTTGTTTTGATTGGTTAACCAGTTTCAGAGAAGAAGCCCTTTTTAACCTTTTCCCCATAGGGTCCAATGTTAAACTAAGTCCTGCGGTGGCGGCCATTTTGAATATCAGATTTGGATAAAAAACATTAACTTTATAGAGGACCATCCAAACAAAATTGCTAGTAAGTTTTGTTTCCATTGGTTGGCCGGTTTCAGAAAAGAAGCCTTTTAAACTTTTTCCCATAGGGTTCTATGTTAAACTAAGTCCTGCAGTGGCGGCCATTTTGAATTTCCGATTCCCATCTAAAACACAAACTTTATAGAGGACCATCTAAACAATATTGCTAGTAAGTTTTGTTTTGATTGGTTAAACGGTTTCAGAGAAGAAGCTCTTTTTAACTTTTTTCCCATAGGGTCCTATGTTAAATTAAGTCTTGAGGTGGCGGCCATATTGGTTTACCAATCAAAATAAAAAACACAAACTTTGTAAAGGTCCATCCAATGAACATTATGGCCAAGTTTGGTTTCAATTGGCCATGTGGTTTCAGAGAAGAAGATTAAAATGTAAAAAGTTTACAGACGCCGACACCGACGACGGACGCAAAGAGATAACAATAGCTCACATGACCCTTTGGGTCAGGTGAGCTAAAAACTGTTCATTAGTCCAAATTCATAATGAAAGGGCAATAACTCCTTTAAAGAGTCATCTTGCAATTTTGGACTAAGCAATCATTTGTAGGGCTTCTATTGCTGATCATTTGTGCAATTTACAGTTTTAATCTAGCTACTATAGTTTTCAAGTTAATACAGGACAAAAATGGAAAATTTCATAAAAATCATCATTTAAGGGCAATAACCCCTATAAGGAGTCATCTGACAATTTCAGACCAATTAAATGAATTGTAGGGCTTTTTTTTGCTGATCATTTTTGCATTTTATTATTTCACTCTAGCTGTTATGGTTTTTAAGTTACAGGACAAAAACGGAAAATTTCATAAAAAATTGCAATTTAAGGGCAAAAACTCCTATAAGGAGTCATCTGACAATTTCAGACTTAAATACTAATTTGTAGGGCTTGTATTGTTGATAATTTTTGCTATTAACAGTTTCACTCTAGCTGTTACAGTTTTTAAGTTACAGGACAAAAACGGATAATTTCATAAAAAATTACCATTTAAGGGCAATAACTGATATAAGGAGTCATCTGACAATTACAGACCAATCAAGTGAATTGTAGGGCTTTTATTGCTGATCATTTTTGCCATTTACAGTTTCACTCTACCTCGTATAGTTTTCAGGTTATATTGTAAATACCAAACATTTTGTCAAAAAAATCGCCAAAAAAGGGCAATAACTCCTACAAGACGCCAATACACAACTTCGCACTAATAGCAACTATTGTAGACCTTAATGTGCTGATCAATTTGAAGTAACGGTTTTCTCTATAGCTATAATAGTTTTTTAGATAATGATCAAAAACCTGTGTTGACCCCCATGTTCTATTTTTAGTAACAGCGGCCATATTTGTCTGTTGATCAACACCCTGGGTACAAAATTGAAACTAGGAATCCTAAGGATGATTGTGGCCAAGTTTGAAAAAAATTGGCCGAGTGGTTTCAGAGGAGAAGATTTTTGAAAAAGTTTACGACGGACGACGGACGCCAAGTGATAGCAAAAGCTCACCTGTTCGGTCCAGGTGAGCTAAAAAGCATTTTTTGTGATTTTTTCACTAAGTTTAGTTGTAAATAAAATCAACACTATACATATTTAAAACAATTTCTTTTTATTATGTGTAAATATGGTTGTCAAGTTAACATTACACACATTTTCATTAAAATGCTACAATTTTAAGATGCTGTGCCAAGGGGAGATAATCATGTCCCTTTTGCCCAATGGAAGAAAACAAAAATATCACATTTTAAAAAACTATTATAGTTTCTAATCCAATGGTGATAATTAATATAATTAAATGTTATTACAGGGTTAAGGCATGGTACAAACTAATAAGAGAATAAAATCAGTGGGCACTCGTTTTTTTTTATCTTAGCCAGAGACACAAAAGTGGCGAAATGTTGCTATTTTTTCTCAAAAACTCTAAAAAATAATATTTTTTTTTAAAGTTAATAATAAAATTGACCATGTTGACACAGCATCAATTATTACACAAATCAGATTGCACAATGACATATAATCATTCCAGGAACATTTAAACAAATATTCTTAGCTTGGCTAACAGTCAAGATGAGTATGACCTTCATGTAACCTTGGCATTTTTGCTGTCAATATGTTACATAAAGTAGTAAGAAGACCTGAATTTTTTCGTTAAATATTCATATATTTAGTATTAGTGAATGTAAACCATTAATTTAAAGAAAAAACCTTGATTTTAACTTTCTTTCAGATGTTTAATTCTTCTTGAAGGTATGAGGCCAACAAAACAAAATTTTGGGATACAGTGTATAAACAATAGCCCAAATTTAATATTAACACCCAGTCTCTGAGAAAACCATGCAAAACTGTCCATAAGGGGGGTCAACCAAGTTTAATAATTTGTGTGTGATGAATGGACACTACAAAAGATGTTTTTTCACAAAATATCTCCTCTGGTATCCAAACAGTTTTTTTTTTTTTTTGCAATGGCCTTTTAAGTACGGGGAACCAGTTTTCTTGCTTTTTACACTTTTTTTTCATTAAAATATCACATTTTCAACAGCTAAAATTTTCAACTTAGACAACTAATCACAAAGAAAACATATTATGTCTACAATAATGTACAACTGTATTTTATCTTTTAATGAAAAAGACACAATTATGTTTTCGGACAAAATGAGGAAATAAGGGGAGATAATCCTATAAAACCCATATCTAGAAAAAGCCAAAATATGCACACATTCAAAATCCAGTAGGATGTGCTTCAGTGAATATTTTCTCATGTCACTGGTTCTATCTTATAGTACCGTAATAGTGTTATTAATTGATGGCATGAAATTGCTGGGCAAATGATTTCAGGTATATGTGAGCATACAGCAAAAATGCCCCTTTTTTCATTTTTTTTCAATAAAATATTGATCTTATAAACATATAAACAAATAAACATATTGTGAAGTTTATAGTTACATAAAGTCATAACAATTCATAAATATTCTTTCTTTTTTACTTTTATAAAGGGAGATAATTTGCCTATTTTTTTTCTCAATAAACTGTTGTAGACCATAACTAGGTAAACATCGTGTCAGATTTAATAAAACATTTTCATCCAGTTAATCTATAAATAATTCATTTCTTTGGATATTTTTCTCTAGGAATATAATCATCATACATCCAATCAAGCTAATTTAAGCACTGGATTTAAGTCACATTGTTGTCACATGACTTTTTTTTCAAAATGAAAGTGAAATGCAGGAATGTAAGGGTATCGATGGAAATGAGCTTAGAAATGGACTTAAATCAGCTTGATTGAAGGTAAGATGATTATATTCCTAGAGAAAAATATCTAAAGAAACGAATTATATATAGAGTAACTGGATGAAAATGTTTTATTAAATCTGACACGATGAAATGTGCCGACCCAGACCGGTGTCGCAAAATCCACTGTTTTGCTTATGGAGAGCTCTCTGACGTCCCACGCAAAAAAAAATAAAAATAAAAAAAGCGTTGGACGGCAGAGGATTCTCGGACTAATGCCAGAGACTGGATTTTGATTGCACAATAGCCATTCACTTAGCACAACTTTCTAGTTCCATCTGGGTTTCTTTGTTTTTCTAAGCTTGTCACTTACTTATTCATATGATGATCTGTTCACCCTCACAAATTATTTCACATTTTTGGTAACAACCTTTTTGACGTCTTCAAATTGAAGTTCAATCGGTGTAAGGAGAGCAATGCCAAAGCCAAGCGATCTTCACTAATTGTGTTTCTTACATTGGGATAATGTTTGTGTAAAGGCTGGGCGATTGGTTTAAATGTTGGGAGTCCACATGAATGATGATCAAATTTGTACAAAAAGCAATAATTCACTTGGTTTTTCAGTTCCACTCGTTTGTTTTTGGTTTACAGGATATGGACAGTTTTAAAATGGGAGGTAATTCGAGGTGATGCTAAAACGGTGGTCAGTATTTCGGGTAGCCCGAACCCAAACCCGAGACAAAATCCCCGAGACAGAAATCGACTTTAATGAATTACTTAGTTATTTGATAAAATTTTTCACAAAATATTTGACAAATATGATAAGCTTCTGATATTGAATTATTACATTTAAGTAAACACGTAATAAAACGTATACTCATGAAAATATTGCAATTTTTTGTCCTGTAGGTCGGTATTTCGGGTATGCCGAGATGGGAAGGGGGGTAACTCAGTTCCGGTAACTCATGAGTATTTACAGAATATTTATAAGTATAACATAATAATAATAATAATAATATTAATATAATTATAAATTTATGATTATTACCTTAAAAGTCAGTCTAGCTGTTATATTTTGTTTGTAGTTTTACATATAAGTTTTTATTTTATATGTTGGTAGAGCTTGTGTTTGATATTTAAACCAGAGACATAATTACATGTAATTATATGTCTCTGTTTAAACATAGCAACTGATGATCAAAAAAGCTTTTTGCCTTTGTCTTGCGTAAATCTAAGAAAAAACAGCAACGTTTAGGTTTCATAACTATTGCAAAAAATAAGTATAAACAATTAAAACACTTAACAGATCTGTGTAATTAGTGAATTTATGTTTAAATTTTAACACTTGTTGATGCATGAAATGACAAAGAAACGGGTAACTGTTGTTGAAGGAAAGTTCAAGCAGGCTGTCACACCGCAAATGGAAAACAATATCCACACATGGCGCAACTTGCCATATATCATCTTACAAATTTGGTAGTCGACATTTAGCTTTGCAGTCTAGCTCTATGGGTATTGTTGATATCTGCTAATTTTTATTTTGATGTTAAACGAACTATCCTTATTGGAAACGGCGAAAGCTATAGCAAATAAACCGCAATCCACCCCATTGTCTTTTTGTTGTACTTTAGGTTTTTTATATTAATAATATTTTCCGCCTGTCCATAAACACGTAAAACATGAATTTTCATAGAGTTAGAGACAGCATTCTCAATTCCATTTGCGATGACCAGAATGAAAATACAATCACTAACGTAAAACATGAATTTTCATAGAGTTAGAGACAGCATTCTCATTTCCATTTGCGATGACCAGAATGAAAATACAATCACTGTTTGTATTTTAGATTGATATCACCCAATGATCGCTCCCCGTATAAGTAAATTTTGGTATATGGCGGTGGAGCAGTTTCCAGCTTTAATCCATATTGTCCATATCCCCATTTTCCTTCTTCGGTCAACAGTGGAAAATTGCCGGTCTTGAAATCCATTGATATTTTTAATTGTTGTTTGAGAATTTGTTGTGTAAAATGTTTTGTATTTGGGCAAAGTTTGTTGTCATTAAGGATGTTGCGTTTTTTCTTTAAATGTTAAACATGTTGCATGCTGTGTTGTATCCTAATGAGCAGAGCAATTTGCGACTTTTTTGTGTTTTCGGTGGTTTTCAATCGGTTGGAATTCTTGATTTTTGGCTAAAGTGTATCGGGCTGGTTTTGTATGGATTTGCTGGTTTCAGGATTATCAGATTTTCTTCTTTTATCTGTCCTTTTACTAGAAAATGTATTTATTTATTTTTTTTACATAACAATAATAATAATCATAATAATAATAATATACTTTTCGTTTAGTAAATACTTATCACCATGAGTTAGACCTTAGTTACCTCCCTTCACATCTGGGCATACCTGAAATACCGACCTACGGAACAAAATATTGCAATTTTTCCATAAATATACGTTTTGTTACATTTTGACTGAAACGTAATAATTCAATATCATAATCTTGTTATATCTTCCAAATATTTTGTGAAAATTCTGTCTAATAACCACGAAAATCTCTAAAGTCGATTTCTGTCTCGGGGATTTTGTCTCGGGTTCGGGCTACCCGAAATACCGGCCACCTGCTAAAACACTGACTTTGATTGCAGTTTATTATTTATATATATTTATACAGCAAATAATGTTACCATTACTATTTCTACATCTGTTACTTTTTGGTTTATTATCAATTCATTAATATATATTGAACTTTAATTATGCGTATAGAGATTAATCAATAGAAAAATAAAGAGAATACCTATGAAGAAAGTCATTTTTCTTGTGGAATTCATCGTATTTTAGAATGGTTGCCATGGCAACATGTAATAATAGCTCAGCAAAAATATCATACAGTAGGTAGAAAGAATCATGGAAGAAAATATGACAGTCATTTATTGTAAATAAAAGTACTACTTCAAAAGATAATTTCATTTGATTATGCATAGAAATCCAGATTTTCTTTTTTGTCCAATTCTTATTCATTTAGAGTTAGATTTTGTATTAGAAAACAAAAACTGGCAAAAAATTTATTTTTTGTTTTCAGAAGAAGCACCTTAAGACTGCTTAATTCCATAAACAATTGTTTGAAACTCTGCTTAACTTTTTCAAAATAAATCAACGAAAAGCGTTTGTTTTTTCATTATTCCAACACCATTTTTTATGTATTTTATAGGTGGCGCTGTTTACAATAAAAACAACACCCAAATATTTTTTTTTCAGTCTAGTATAGATTTCTCACATAAACCCTGTTCAGCCTGCAAAGTTTCATTAAAATTGGTTAACCTACCATGTGGACTCATTTTAAGGATATTGCATGGTTTTCTCAGAGACTGGGTGTTAAGTAAAAATACAACACAAGGTCTGTTTTCTGTAGCTTAAACTTTAATTAAACTATGCACAAAGTAGAAATATGACTAGTTTTAAGAAAACTGACATATAATTTGTATACAAAAAGACTCATTGCCATCTTTTCAGTCCTTTTTGCATGCCAAGTCACTGTAAAAGTAGAAAACATAGCAACTGACTAGACTGATTGGTTCAAAGTACCCAAAAACATACTTGATTCACAGACTTTACATTAAAACGGCACATTGCAAATGATGCCTATCCATGCCAAATAATTACCTAGAGGCCAGAGGAATGAATAAACACTACATATTGATTCCAATACTGCTGTTTAACCTTCTTTTAAGAAACAAAATGAATACATTTAATCTTTAGTTACAATCTTCACGGTATGATACATGTTTCTGTCTAGCAATAAGTGTTCACGCATGAAATAGGATCATTGTTTACCTTTTTTTAATCAATTTTTGGTCTGAAAGGTATTATTTAATACCAATAAAACATTTTTATTTCTTGTCACCTTGGGTTCTACCTTACTGTACTCTATAGAATTGTTAACAGTGTGTTTTTTGCAACAATAATCACTTTTCACAGTGGCCGATCCAGGGGAGGGGCATAAGAGGCGTATTCCTCCCCTTTAAAAAAAAGGAAAGGAAAAAAAGAGAACAGGGAATGTAACAACCAGGGCCGAAGGCAAAAATGTAATCCATGCTCGTTCTTGCCATAAATTAATGCATTAACGGTACTAATTCGTTTATTATGATATCTCTGTTGTATACTGTACCAAATAAAGGTTACCGAAACTATAAAAACCTTGTGTTAAATAAATTCTTTTTGATTTTTGGAAATTGCGAGAATGCAGGATTTTGCACCATTTCTTATAGAGCTTCTGGGGGCCTTAAACCAAGACCCCCTGCCATAAATGCGCCTCTGCATGGCATGGGAGGACCACTTCGTGGCCCTCCTTTTCCGCTATCCCCTTTTACGACCCCCTGTATCCGCACCTGTTTCATGATACCATAGGCCAAAAAGTCGAATTTCACTGCAGATTATGAAACTTTAAAACCTGAAGATATTATTTTGCAGAAAAGATGTTTTCCTATAGTTAGGTCTGGTACCATTTCATAAAAAGTACCTGACTAGTGGGATTTGTATATTTGACCAATTTGTAAATTTTGCTCTTACATTTAAGCAAAGCCAAGTTCCGGATTTCCACCAAATTTTTTTTTTATGTTATTTAATGATTCTGTAAATAAAATAAGCATTCAGTTTAAATATATTGCAATACAAATAAAAATAATGACATTTCCAAAGATGTGGTGAATCCTTGTTTTAACAAATTTTAACTGATAAGGACTAAGGTATAATTTTTTTCTTCTGTTCAACAATTTTGGCACAACAGTCAAATCCTCTTCTAACTTGAAATAAATGACTATTTCATGGTTTTATTTATGAATTATTGCTTCCTTCTTCCTGACCCGAAAATGTAAACAAAAAATGATCATGGATTACTTCTACAATTCAACTGTTTTTGTACCGTGCACATGCAAACAACAAAATATTTTGAGAGATTGAGCTCCTGACTAAAATAAATAACATATTTAAGTATGGAGCTGTTTCTTATCGGCCTATGCACTTTTAGTTTACATAAGTTTCTTGAAATTCATCCTGTTTAAGAGCAAAATCTAAAAATAGACTTTGATTCATGTGATACCGATGACATCACAAACATGATTATGATTGATTTGGAGTGCATCAATTTGAAGCATTATGTTCAGAGATGATAAAGGCTTAAAATAATTTTTTTCACACAACTTAATTTTTTTTCAGAAATTTTGGACCTTATTGTAATATGGCCCTTATGGTGTGAAAACACTAATCCAATTCTTTAAGATTTTCTACTAAATTTGTTATTTTTGGAATTAGCACAGCTCTTTTACCTTAAGTGTAGCTTGACTGACACCATATATATCCAGAATCGTACGTGACAGGCCTATGTTCTCTCAAAATTTCATGACCCCTTTAAAACCTTCCAAGAGAAAACCAACTTCCGGGGTAAACCCCATTCTAAAAATAATACTTTCTTTTCAGAAAATCTTGGTTTATAGGTAGTAAATGTGACTTAAAGTATACTAAACAACATTAGAACAGACCATGTTAGGACTCAAAATTTTTTTAATATATTTACCTTTCAGAAAAACTTTCATTTATTAAAATCCATACAGTAGTTTATAATATACACTAAGATAAACAAGACTATTTTGTTTGTAATTTCTATTTTCTTATATGTTCTAAATTTGATTGCATTTTTATAGGGGACAGAAGTGTCACTTAATTTGAAACAAAGGTAAATTTTCTAGGATAAGTCAAAATAATCAAATTTTAATATAGCCGAAGAGTAAAAAATCTATGGTGGTCCTACACCTATAACAGGAAGCGGAAATGGCAATGTAAAGATAATACATAGAGTCAAACTAAAAATGACGCAACGGAAATGACAAAAATCCGGATTTTTGAAAAATCGTAAGGAATATAGTAAAAATCGTAATGGCGTAATATAGCCTTAAAAATCGGGAGCCTTACGCCAAAATCGTAAGGGTAGGCAAGTCTGCAAGACCCTTCATGTCACAGGGCTCACCACAAATCCTTCCAGGAAAGGACCAGAGACGTCGCTTTTAGATAAAGGGACAACTTCTAAGGTGAGGTGTTTGAATTATGATTACTGGTGTAAATACACTTCTGATGAGTGGATTCTTGAGACTATATCTGGGTATAAAATTGAGTTTACTCAGCTCCCTTGTCAGAACAAAATACCAAATGAGATCCCCTTTTCTGATGAACAGGCTAGTATTGTCAATGAAGAGGTCTCAAAGTTACTGCAGAAAGGAGCTATCGAGCTGGTTGAGAAATCAGATGATCAATTTATTTCTACCATTTTTATTGTACCTAAGAAAGATGGGACAAGTAGACCTGTAATTAACTTGAGGTATTTGAATGAGTTTGTGGAATATCACCACTTTGAACAAGAAAATTTGTCATTTGCTCTTGACCTTATTCAGACATATTTTAATTTTAATTTTAATCCAATGATACCCTTTTGAGCCTCAGGCTCATTATAAGAATGCTCCTCATCCTTCACATCCTTACAGGTATGCTTGGATGAGGATACATTATTATCTTAAATAAATTTGTTCATAAAACCTGTATTTTATAATTTCAATAAGCACTTATTCAAATAATTTTGATTGATTAATTGATTGGATGTTTGCTTTATGTCCAGCGTGCAGTATTTCTGCTATATTCAGGATGGGAACAAGTTTACAAACAATTAATCAACAGAAAAATGGGTGGGATGGGACACAGGGAATACAATTTCAACTGCCACTGGAAAAGTATGAAGTTTTGGGTAGGGTTGGAGAATTGAGCCTTTTGTAGCGGCTACAATGAGCCTACTCTTTTTCAAAATCTACAAAAGGGTTGTTATCATGCATGGAGTGTGGCACTCTCCAAATATGTTACCCACTACGGCTTTCTATATTATGACCTGATTACCCCCCAACAAGAGAGTCTCCCTTATGTGCCACCCGGGGATGGGCTGGGTTGCTCTGTGGGTCAAGCACTGGGAACTCTCCCAGTATGGTCCCAGGAAATAATTTTGTGATGATGCTTTTTACATTTCATTAGTAATGCTATATAGACCTTATTAATTTCAAACATATTAGTTGGAAATATTATTAATAAGCTCACCACAGTCATCTGCATCTTTAAGTTTTTTGATTGAGAGTTTTCATTTGATTGTAAAATTTGTCTGGAATTGAAGCAGTCTTCACAAAATGTGAGGGTCTGATAGACAAAACCAATATTTTAACCTTTGGACCATAAAAAATTCATTTTCTATCAGTCTGCAAGTCCCACTTTGTTATTTAGCAAAGTTCAAGTTACCCTGTTATTTTACATTCTCCTTCATGTCGCCCCATGGTACTGCTTCACTCAAACTTCAACTCTTTGATTAAATATGTCATACCAATAAAAATTCTAAAGATTTTGCATATTCAACTTTAAAATGTTTTTGCGTTTCAAATGGATAACATGCTGTATGTAATTTATGAAATAAATAAAAACATGCATGTACATGTGTATAAGATTAATGTACAAAATAAAACAATAAAATTACACAGCAATATCAAAGAAATATTGAAACTCATTCAGTACAGTGTACAAATATATTCTGTTACGCATTATTGTTCTTTATGCAGAGAAAGCATTAGTTATAGTATAGTTATTAACTAATGAAAAGTTAAATGCATATTTTTCTTATTACCAGAGGCTCTCAAGAGCCTGTATTGCTCACATGATTTTATAGGCAATGAAGATTTTTCTATTTTCTTCCCGCATAAATAGCGCGATCTTTGAAGAGACCATCAAATGAATCTACAATTGAAGCCAACATGGATTTCTGAGTAAATAAGCAAACATAAGCTTTTAAGAGAACCATCCAATTAAAATTTACATGTAATATGGCTTGAATCAGCTTTGCAGTTTGGGACATTAAATGATACCCCACCCCCTCCCACACACACACACATTGTGTTGTTTTTAATATTCCTGAACACATGTTATTGAATTGGCCAAAGTCTAAACTACAAATTGGATTGTGCTGAAAATTGAACTTGATCTTCATTTTATAGTACTTAACAGCTGTGCAAAGTTTAAATAAAATCTGTAGATGCGTTTTGAAGTTATCATCTGGAAACATCTGAGGCACAGACTGACGGCCGGACAGACACTCATATCCATGCGCAGGGTATCACATAATACCCTGCCACTTTGTGGCATAAAAAAATGTGTCTAGGATCATCCAATAAATATTCGTATAACTTTTGTTTAGGTTGGTTAACCGGTTTCAGAGGAGACACCTTTTAAAAAATTTCCTATAGGGTCCTGTGTTAAACTGAGTCCTGAAGTGGTGGCCATTTAAAATTTCTAATTTGCATAAAAACGTAAACCTTATAGAGAACCATCCAGTGAATACTGGTGATGAGTTTTGTTTTGATTGTTTTAGCAGTTTCAAAGAAGAAGCCCTTTTAACATTTTTCCCTTAGAGTTCTATGTTCAACTAACTCCTTCGGTGGCTGCCATTTTGAATACCCAATTGGCATAAAAAACATAAACTTTAAAGATTACCATCCAAGCAATATTGCTAGTAAGTTTTGCTTCCATTCGTTAACAGGTTCCAGAGAAGTAGCCTTTTCCAATTTTCACTTAGGTGCAATGTTAAACTAAGTCCTGTGATGGTAGCCTTTTTGAATTTCTGATTGTCACAGAAAACATAAACTTTAAAGAGGACCATCCAAACAATATTGGTAGTAAGTTTTGTTTTGATTGGTTAATGGGCTTCAGAGAAAAAGCCTTTTTAAACTTTTTTCCCATAGGGTCCATGTTAAAATAAGTCCCACAGTGGTGGCCATATTAGTTTTTAAATCAGAAAAAAACACTTTGTAAAGGTCCATCTAATGAACATACCAAGTTTAGTTTCAATTGGCCCTGGGGTTTCCGAGATTTAAAAAGTTTACAGACCCTGATGACGACACTGACAGACGCAAAGTGATGACAATAGCTCACCTGACCCTAAAAAACAGGAAGGGGTGTACAGTTGACATAAAACCATATATCAAAAGAGAGACTCGAGGCATACATTTAGGTACACCCCCTGAAACGTAAAACGTTCCCATTTATGCGTTCGTTTTTCGTTTTCGTTAGTTCGTATATATCGTTTTTCGTTTGTCCATCCATTCGTTCGTTCGTTTGCACGCATGCGCAAAACAAGTAAATAAAAACCGTTCGTTCGTCCGCATGCGCAGTACAGGTAAAAAGAAAGGTTCATTCGTTCGTCAGCATTCGCAAAAGAAAAAAGTTTACACTTTGTTAGTCTGATAGAAAATGCTACATTCTGTTATCAAATTAAAATAACCTGAACATTAAAATTCCAAATAAAGTGTATTTATTTTAAAACTATTAATTCAAGAAAATCATGAATATGTTTTAAATTAAATATAAACATAAACTAGAGGCTCCCAGGAGACTGTCTCGCTCACCTGAACCTAAACAACCCTTTTTTATCCAGCTTTTATTTGCTATAAGGAATTCCCCAACACTTCTGCAAAAGTCATTAATTTTGACCTTTTAAGGGAAATAATTCCTATAAGGAGGAGCTTTTGATGCTTAGAGAAAGAAGGGAGGTTCACTTCAAATTTGCTGTACCTGTTATACTTTTTTAACTGTCAGTCGAAAACTCTCTTGACTCCCCCCCCCATTTTCTATTTTAAGCCAATGTAGCTATGTAGGTAGTCAGGTGTCATTATTTGCAAAATTTTGGTAGAGGACATCCTAAAGATGATGTGTGCAATGTTTCAAAGCATTCCTTTAATGGGTTAAAGAGGAGAAGATTTTTTACAATCAAGAAAAATTGATAAAAAAAATGTTCAAGGAGAATAATTCCTAAACGGTTCATCAGACAATCTTTACCCTAAGTCATTTTTGTAGCCCTCATAGAACAGAACAATTAAGCAATGCTAACTTTTTCTCTAGTTCTAATAATTTTCAAGATTTTGAGGCAAAAATGTCAAAAATAATCAATTTCGACAATTAAAGGGCAATAACTCCTTTAAGGGATCATCATACAACTTTGACACAATGGAGTGTTTCGTAGAGCTTTTGATTAATGCCAATGAAGGCATGTCTCTTCGGTTTTCCTGTATCTCTTATACTTTTTGAACTATAAGCTAAAAATTGTATTAACACTGGTTAATCTGTGGCCATGGTTGGTGCAAACTAGGATGAGGTCATTTGACGGATGATGTGTACAAAGTTTCAAAGCAGTAATTTTTTTTAGTGGTTTCAGAGGAGAAGATGTTAAAAAATCAATTAAAACCGATTAAAATAAACAGTTCAAGGGGAATAACTCTTAAACGGTTAATCAGACAATCTTGACTCTAAAGCCAATTTTGTAGCCCTCATAGAGCAGAACAATACAATTAAGCAATGCTTACATTGTCCCTAGTTCTAATAATTTTCAAGATTTTTAGTCAAAAATGGCAAAAATCATCTATTTCAACAATTAAAGGGCAATAACTCCTACAAGGAGTCGTCATACAACTTTGACCCAATGGAGTGTTTTGTACAGCTTTTGATGCTGAAGAAGGAAAATCGCTTTGGTTTTCCTGTATCTGTTATACTTTTTGAACTATAAGCCAAAAACTGAATTTGACCGCCCTGTTCTATTTTTAGCCATGGTGGCCATGTTAGTTGGTCTGAGGTCATGATTTGTGCAAACTTGGCAGATGATATTTTACTGATGATGTGTGCAAAGTTTCAAAGCAATCCCTTCAGTGGTTTTGGAGAAGATTTTTAAAGAAAAGTAAATGACGATGACGACGGACGCCAAGTGATGGCAATAGCTCACATGACCCTTCGGGTCAGGTGAGCTAACAATATGAAATACTTTCTTCATCTATTTTGTTATGTAAATCTACAATATTCAGGTTGTACAAATAAATATGATTTACTTGAACACTCTCCAAATTTTATAAACATATATGAAATTTCTCTATTTTAGTTCCTAAAACCTTTTAAAAATGTATGTTTCATCCAAAAGTCTTTGAATATCCCTTCATTGTCTTCATTTGATACAAAAACTGAATAATGTTGCATAAAATCTTAATTTGATGTCACAATATTTTTTGGAAATACAGACATTTAATTTCCTAGGTTTTAAATTTCAAGTATAATGTCTCACAACTGATTTGGCATCTCTTAGTTAGGTCAAAGAAGTGAATTATAGTATGCTATGGTTTAATATTGCATCTTATAAGGTCTCAGGAGTGATTTTCTATATGAAATATGGTTTTTAATTGTATCGCAAAGGTGTTAGGAGTGATTTTATAGGTGTAATATAGTTTTTAATTGTATCGCAAAGGTCTCGGGAGTGATTTTGCATGTGAAGTATTGTTTTTAATTGTATTGCTAGGGTCTCAGGAGTGATTTTATATATGTAATATGGTTTTTAATTGTATTGCAAAGGAGTTAGGAGTGATTTTATAGGTGAAATATGGTTTTTTATTGTATGGCAAAGGTCTCAGGAGTGATTTTGCATGTGAAATATGGTTTTTAATTGTATTGTTAGGGTCTCAGGATTAATTTTATATATGTAATATGGCTTTTAATTGTATCGCAAAGGTGTTAGGAGTGATTTTATATGTATAATATGGTTTTTAAGTGTATCGCAAAGGTCTCAGGAGTGATTTTGCGTGTGAAATATTGTTTGTAATAGTATTGCTAGGGTCTCGGGAGTGATTTTATATATGTAATATGGTTTTTAAGTTTATCACAAAGGTGTTAGGAGTGATTTTATAGGTGTAATATGGTTTATAATTGTATCACAAAGTCTCTGGAGTGATTTTGCATGTGAAATATGGTTTTTAATTGTATTGCTAGGGTCTCAGGAGTGATTTTTGTCTTGCCTGCGACGAAAGTCGCTGGAGGCGAGACATATGTATGGGAATCCGGCGGCGGCGGCGGCGGCGGCGGCGGCGTAAACACTTGACATCTTGCTTCATATCTTTGTAAGCCCAAGCCCTAGGTCCATCAAATTTGGTCCAGACGTAGCTTATGATGAGTACTTGCCAGTCAGTCACCTGTCACCTGACCTTGACCTCAATTTCAAGGTCCAGCGGCTACGTTAAAGTTTTTGGGTTACGACAGTTCCTCTGTAACTACGCATGGTAGGATGACAATATTTGGTGTATAGGTTGCTGATGACTAGTACATGACTGTCTGGTAGGTGTCACCTGACCTTGACCTCAATTTCACGGTCCAGCGACTACGTTAAAGTTTTTGGGTTACGACAGTTCCTCTGTAACCACACATGGTAGGATGACAATATTTGGTATATAGGTTGCTGATGACTAGTACATGACTGTCTGGTAGGTGTCACCTGACCTTGACCTCAATTTCATGGTCCAGCGACTACGTTAAAGTTTTTGGGTTACGACAGTTCCTCTGTAACCACACATGGTAGGATGACAATATTTGGTATATAGGTTGCTGATGACTAGTTCATGACTGTCTGGTAGGTGTCACCTGACCTTGACCTCATTTTCACGGTCCAGCGACTACGTTAAAGTTTTTGGGTTACGACAGTTCCCCTGTAACTAAGCATGGTAGGATGACAATATTTGGTATATAGGTTGCTGATGAATAGTAAATGATTGTCTGGTAGGTGTCACCTGACCTTGACCTCAATTTAACGGTTCAGCGACTTCGTTAAAGTTTTTGTATAAGGACAGTTCCTCTGTAACTATGCATAGTATGGTGAAAATAATTGGTATACAGGCCGCTGCTCATAATTAATCCTATTTACGTAATGCTTATGATGAAATTTTTTTTCGTTACTGATGCGGAATTCAGGCGAGACGTTTTTCTGTGTCCACACTTGTATATATGTAATATGGTTTTTAATTGTATCGCAAAGGTGTTAGGAGTGATTTTATATGTATAATATGGTTTTTAAGTGTATCGCAAAGGTCTCAGGAGTGATTTTTTGTGTGAAATATGGTTTTTAATAGTATTGCTAGAGTCTCGGGAGTTATTTTATATATGTAATATGGTTTTTAAGTTTATCACAAAGGTGTTAGGAGTGATTTTATAGGTGTAATATGGTTTATAATTGTATCACAAAGGTCTCTGGAGTGATTTTGCATGTGAAATATGGTTTTTAATTGTATTGCTAGGGTCTCAGGAGTGATTTTATATATAAATATGGCTTTTAATTGTATCACAAAGATCTGAAGAGTGATTTTATATGTGTAATATGGCTTTTAATTGTATCACGAAGGTCTCAGGAGTGATTTTATATGTGTAATATGGTTTTTAATTGTATTGCTAAGGTCTCAGAGATGATTTTCAATGTGTAATATGGTTTTAAATTGTATTGCTAGGGCCTCAGGAGAGATTTTTTATGTGTATTGCTAAGGTCTAAGTAGTGAAATCGTATGTGTTATATGGTTTTTAACTGTATAGCTAAGGTCTCAGGATTAATTTTATATTTGTATTGTGGTTTTTGATTGCATTTCTTATGCATCAGGAGTGATTTTATATGTTTAATTTAGTTTTTAATTGAATCTTGAAGGTCTCAGTAGCTTTTTTTATGTTAAATATGGTTTTTAATATTATTGCAAAGTCTCGCGATTGATATTACAAATGTGATTTTAAATGACTGTGTTATTTGAACACCACCTTGATGAACATTTTCTAAATATATATAATTTTTATAATAAATTACCCCTAAATTTATGAAACTATACGGTTTAACATAATAAATATACAGTAGGATTAGTACATTTCATTATATGCAATAAAGATTAATTATAAAAGCTTCCTCTGGAATGTGTAATAATTACTGTAATCAAAATAAAATGGACGATTAAGCTTGTTTCTTTTTACACTGATAATAAAATTTATAGGTCCATTATTAAACATTTCCATGTTTAGCCCAAATCCAGAACATAAATATTTTTTAAGATAAAAATATTCAACCCCACACATTTTCTTGTAGGCTTGTTATGTTGTCACGTTTTTTTTTTGTGTGTATTACCTGTTTGAGCTGTCACAAATCATTTAAATGATGATTTAATGAAAATAAAGTATAATTATTTATTATTTATTCCTTTTCAATTTTTTATTTGTTTACTATAAACCAGCTTGATTCTCAAGATTTTATTTAAAATGATCGAATGTTTCTTGATTTTTACAAAGCACGATAGAGGCGTCTCCATTTGTTTTCTCACATACGAACGATTGAAGCGTATAGCTTACCTCTGATTGGTTAATTTTTACATGGTTCGTCTGAACGATAAGAGCGTTCATTTGTTCTTCGTCTGTTCGTATGTCGTTTTTGGTTTGTCCGTTTAACATTCGTACAGGATCATTTTACGTTTTAGGGGGTGTAACATGTTTTTTTCTATTTGTTTCTCTATAGACTGACTATATAATGTTATGCCAAAAGCTTTCCTTGTTGATCAAATTCATCTGTTTGAGATCAGAATAACATTTTTCAGCAAACAAATGAGTGCATGTGAACATAAGTCTCTGTATAGATTACAAAAGTACAATTTTTTACAATGCTTTTCAAAAATGGTACCCGTAGAAATAAAAACCTTATGTCTTAAATTTTATCATTCCTAAAATTTTAAACTTCTTTTTAATAAAATGTAAAGTGTTATGTTGTGCTGCAAAAATGTCTGTTACAGAAGCTTTCAAAAACAGCACTAAATGAAATCAACAGAATTTTTATTCACTTGTTTAATTTGGAATTCTCAGTTTTCCATATATCATCTCAAATACTGAATAGTTTCAAGCAATACTGATTAATCTTTTTAATTGTAATAATTTTATGAACCTTACTATCCAATCAAACACCTATACAAATTTTCTTCTGCAATTTATCAGCACATTGTAAGCAAATAATATGAATGTAGGCACAGCCTTAATGCTAGTATCGCACATTGTTCATGTCGTTACTTCAGAGCCCCCTAACAGTGACTCTACATTCCATTGATGATGTGACATCGTATCTAATGTGTTGGTGACATCACAAACTCAATTTCAAATACAGCGTTTCAGATTGAGAAAAATTTGTCTGGCATTTTTGTAGTAATTTAAAAAATAAACACTTTAATTTTATCGATGTCAAAATTATTTTTGTCTACTTTTAAATTATATATTTTTTCGTTTGTCTACAATATTTTCTTCGGATAGCTCTGCTACCATCTGAAAATGATTTGTTCATATGGATCACATGACTTTTTTTACACACCTGCATGTAACCGTATAGCTCGCATCTGCGATGCTCGCTAATAAGTTTATTTTAAATAAGTATACACATATATGGCTCAATCTGCCAAGAGTAAAGACAAGTCACGTCATAACATACTAGATTTCGTGCATTGATGAGCAACCTACATATACCAACTGTTGTCATGGGTAATGAGGATATGACCTAATACAGTCAATTGAATGGGAAACAGAAGTCAAGATCAGGTGACACCTACCAGACAGTCATTTGCTGTTCACCAGCAACCTATATATCCTACCACGTATGGTAACTGAGGAAATGACATAATCAAAAAGCGTAAAACTAGCCATTGTACCATGAAATGAGGTCATAAGCTACTAATGGGTAAAAATTGATGAACCTACAGCTTAAGCTTACTTGATGGACCTTACCTTAAGCTTACAAAAATATATATCTAACCTTTAGTGAGATTCATTGTAGGCAACATAAAAATTAACAAACAGTACATAATACAAAATAATCGCTGACAAAATTACTGTGGCTTCTTGGAAGTCATTTTTTGTGGATTGTGGAAAAAATCCACTTTGTTGTATATATAAATTTGGTTATCACTTGTCTGTAGAAAATACATGTAAAATACACAACCTGTAGTTAACAGTTTGATTCACAAAGTACACATTTTTACATGATTTTGTTAGAATAATATATATATATGTTTGTAATACTTGTTACATCTTTATCAACCAAAACACCTGAACGCTGCTTAAATATTTTGTATAACATTTTGAAACAAAACAAACTCATTTACTGAAAACATACATTTGGTTTTAACATACGATGTTAGGACTTTAAAGGTATATTAAACATCCAGGAATATACTACTAGTACTTCCTTGCCATCTAAAACGTTTGTGGGTTTTGTCTCTAAAATGGGGGAGACATAATAAAACCACAGTAAACAACTAACATCAAGACCACTGTATAAAGACCCCCAGTCCCATTTGATTGTAGTAAAAAATATATAAACTCTAATAAAGTATTTTTATAGCATCAGTTGAGAAACAGCACACCATTTTTACATATGGCCTGACCTGGAATTCAGTATGAGTTTCAAATCAAATTTCTGCTGGTTTGTACAGTAAGAAATTTAAACTTCTGTTAATATCAGGTACCAAAGAATAAAAAATAATTCTGACAAATAATAGTATTGCATTATCAATATATTATTTATTTACCTGTATCTGTAAAGTAGACGGCAGATCCCTATAAATGGATTCTGTAGTCCAAAGTCTCCAGACAAGTAAGGACGTCCTTCCTGCCTTAATTAGGACATTTATTAGGTTCTCCTTTCTGAAGTTACTATTCACTGGCAACACATCTCATAAAATAAAACATTCAGGAAAAGCTTAGTGCAACACTTTTTCCCCTTTTCTGTAAAAGAATGAATGAATAATAATATTATATATATATATATTTATATATATATACGTCTACAAATTAAGCCCAACACTGTTTGAATTAGATTTTTAACACTGTCAAATTTTTGCTTTCCCTCAGCGGGATTCGAACTCACACCGTTGTGACACTGTGGCACCAATTCGCCTGCATTATGTCCAGCGGTCTAGACCCCTCGGCCAAATCCGCTATATAAATAAATATAGCTTCATTAACCGGGGTGAATCATAGACATAGACATAGTACATGTGTACTAGCGTGTGACGAGCAAGTGAACAAGTTTATTGGATTCCACAGATATTAGTCTATTTTTGGAATGACACTGCAGCTGACAAAAATAACCCTAATTTGATGTATTAATATTAGTACAAACCCGAAAGTATTTATCAGACTTATAAAAACATGCTAAATTCTTTTCATGTAAAAACCCAAAATAACAAAAAACTCCACTGAAACATTTCAGTGAACTTTTTGATCTCCATTTAGTATGTTTTTCATTGACTCCAAACATTTGAAAATATTCTCTTGTGGATAGATACTTGAAATTAAGATTCTGTACTAACGTGAGATGTCAAATACCTGTATTTGTTTAATAATTTTTGCATATCCAATACTACCATCTAACCCACATTCCCCTATCACTTTTACCCTTTTCATCCTCCACAAAGTTCTACAACCTAGCTGTCCTTTCATGCACTTATTGTGCAGACTCTTTTCTACCTTCTTAAGGTACATACTGATACCAATACTTGGCCCAATTCTGGTCCACTTCTGGATGTCCCCTAACTGTCAGGTACCAGTCCACCTTTGAGGAAAGAACAAATTAGCTAGTAGATATCATATTTTATAATTAGTATATGGTTTCTGATAACACTCCCATACACAGACAACCAAGTCAGAAAATCTGGTTGTATTCTTTAGAATGATTCTATTTCAACTCAGTTAAAAGTACTCTTTATTCATTAGCTACTGTGTCTTCTATAATTGTTGCTCATGCCTTGGTGAAATCATTTGATTTTCTATCAACCCTGAAATTTGTGTGCATCCTGTCTCCACATGACTTGAATTTCATCATCTTGTGACTTGTAACCTCTTCCTTGGAACCATGTGATTTGGCAACAATATACACAAATAATATGGCTGCCAGCAGGTTTGCTACATATGTAGCAATGAAGGACAAAAAATGCTTTCTAAGGAGAACTAAAGCTTATGGAATGAAATGTGATGCCAGGGTAAAAATTCTTTATACAAGCAGTTATAGTGAAATATTTGGGGTGCATAACAAAATTCTCGAATTGGGGCTTGGCTATTTGGCAGCGTCTGATAATATCCTCTGTGTTTACAAAATTTACCAGGGTTTCCAATAAGGATTGGTTTAGTTTGTGGTATATTTCTATCAAACTCCCACTCATTTTTTGTATGTCTGTTTGAATGTTGTTTAACACCACTTTCAGCAATGTTTCTGCTATATCATGGCATCCAGTTTTTATTGAGGAGGAAGCTGGAGTAACCAGAGAAAACCCCCGACATTCAGTTGAAAAACTGGCAATCCTTGTTAATTAAGATATGGGTCGAGCACACCCTGCATGCAGTGAGACTCGAACCCACAATATCAGTGTTAACAGACTGCATGATCAATAGTAGACGAACTACCTTGACCACTGGGCCACCTAGGCCCCCATTATTTGTATGCTATTGTCTTGTAAAATATCATTAGAGCAGCTTAATACCATGTCTGAATTTGAAAATTCAATAAAATCAAAATAAATAAGAGAAATAACACCTAGTTTGGCTATTGTTTTTCCAACCACTGTTTCACTACACATTAAAGACAACTGGATTATCTAGTATTTTTTGTTTGTTTAACGCCACTTTCAGCAATTTTTCAGCTATATCATGGCGTCCAGTTTTTATTAGGGGAGGAAGCTGGAGTACCCGGAGAAAACACCTGACCTGCGGTAGGAAAACTGGCCTGCAGTGGGAATCGAACCGGCAATTTCAGTGTTGACAGACCACGTGATCAATAGTAGACAAACTACCTTGACCACTCGGCCACTGAGGCCCCCTGGATTATCTAGTACATGTAATGCCATTACATCTATCAACTGCAACATGGGAAAACATGGGTAAATGTTGATGTATTTCCTATTGTTTGTGACTTCTCAGCTATTTTCACCATTACTTACACAATTGTTGTTGTCACCAGTGAAGCAGGATATGCTCACCCTTATAAACACCTGCTTCTTATCCTTCATTAAAAATGAACAATTGTATCTTTCTATCTGGTGAGGTCACCAATTTGTAGTGTCAAAAAAAGGACAAATGTTGTGGTGCTTTAAAAAAAAAAACTGAAATTTGTATTTTTCTCAACTAAAATGGAAAAGACAATCTAAATTGTATTAAAACATGCAAATTACACAGGAGATCAGTTAATCGATACATATCATTATGTTACACTGAACTTTAGTTACCTCTCCTTAACAGCTTTTCACTTATTACATCACTTCTCAGGAAAAAAAAACTCTTTGGTGTTAGTGTCATCAAGCACTTAACAGTTTTTTATTTGTGGTATTGTTACTTCCAGATGACAACAGAGTTAGAATTGTACTATATCAAGATGTTTAGTTGGTAGAATCTTTATTCAGTATCAGACCCCCAGAGAGGGTGAAAAACTAAAAGAACAAAAATACAATCATAAGACAAAGGTACACAAATGATGATAAAGTACAGTTACATGACAGCAAATAAAACATATCAAAAGGTGACAAGCTCAATACAAATCCTAAAACGATCTGTTCAATGAAAGCTAATGTAGAAAACATTCTCAAATAAGTAAAGATGAGTAGATCATACAATTCTCACAAGAAGTAATACTATAAGCTATAACCACGATAGTGTGTGCATAAGATTAGTTACAACTGGTCTGTACATTAGACACACGATTTGGTTGTAAATGCATAATATGTGGCAGTGGTACTGTACTTGTATAAAAGTTGGCAAGGGGAGGTTTACAATGGAACAAAAAAGGAGGGAGGGGGGGGGTGGGGTGGGGCAACATAACAAAAGGCAAAAAGAGAGGAAAAAAATTAAGTACTAAATGATTTTCTGACGTAAACTAACAATAACAAATGCAAAACCTGACTGGAATTCTGCATGTCGATTATGAAACAAAATAAGCACAATTCATGCAACGTATACAAGAACTATCGATAAAACTTACATCTTTGGTACATCAAAAGGCAAAAAGTCTGAAAACATGTGAGATGATCCAACATGGGGGAAGAACTGGTATATGGGAAATGAAGCAACGGGAAATGTGTCAAAACGTTACTTCCATAACATCACAAGAAAGCCAAAATGAAGAACTCCACCAAGAAATAATACGTTTGTCAACAGAGTTAAATGAGCTGAACGCGTTGTGGATGACATTCATTTGTGTAGCCCACCCGTCAGGGTATGACGACCCGAAAATCTTGGACGTATGGTGATCAACATGACTATATACAAGATTACTTCAGTGATCTAATGATCTGAGGACTCAGTCAATGCCCCAGACTGACGGGATTATACCTGTGATCTAAACAATTAATAAACAATGATGAGAAATGTGTTTCGTCAGAAATGACAAAGTACCTGCATATTTAGACCTTTTTATGCAACACCATTGTTCTCCACAAAGTTTAAAACACATCTTAAAATCATAATACTATGCAGGTAACAATCATGAGAAATTGTAAACAACAATGTATATGGGATAATAGGTGACAATTGTCTCATTGTTTTTATCTAGTTTTTAAAATTTATTCTCTTAAAAACACACTGATCTTTTTTCTGCTACATAAAACATGATTGAAAAACTGAACAAATCAAAAATAGAATGTTTGACTTATTACTGACACAAAATCCTAAAATGGAACATGAAATAGGCAATTGAATCTGCCTGCACAATTTTATTAAACATGTTACCCAAATCACACATCTTTATATTTATTTCAATTGTATTTTCTGCCAATTTAATGTATCAAATGATCATAACACCATGGAAATCATAACCCAAAGCCAAAGATTTTACCCAGATTTTTTATATAATACAATTCACAATCTGACAAATTCATTGCAATTGGCACAATTTACAAGTGAAGCATGTTATCAAAAGATTATTTTCAAAATCTGATGAATTCATTGCAACTGACCATAAAACATATATAACAGACAGCTACCTAGACCACTGGGACACAGACCCTGCCAATAATCGATATATAGCAGTCCGCTGACAAGACCAGTTGGACACACAGACCATTTAAACATATAGAACAGACCAAGACTTAGATCACTTCAACAAATCTGACTATCTTTGATTTTGACAGTGGCTTTCCAACTGTAGACATTGCATCCAGTTTTCTATATATTAAAAAAAAATATTGTGAGTATAGTATATATTTGTAGTTAAGTGTTATAAGTATGTTGGTATAATATTGATTTTTTGTTCACAAAACAAAAATGTGTATGCTTGTATCTATACCCTGCTTTGTATAGGTATGGTGTTCAAGTCCTGAAAAAAACACTAGAGGTGGGACCACTATATTGGTTAGCAGAATTATGTTTAAAAGATATAGTATCCTTTTTATAGGTTTTAACCTTAGTTTGAAAAAAAAATTATTACTGAAGACAAATGTAGCGAAAGTAAACCTGTCCAGCAGAGTGTGCAAGGTATAGTATAGATGATGAGAATTTATAACTGCACTAAGAGTAATTGCCAGTGTTAAAACTATGTGTGGTGATGCAATAATTACTAGTTATTGTCTTAGGTAAATCGACATTAGGTCATCACAGTCTTAAAGTCGTCAGATTTCTTTATCGCAAGATTTCTCGTTTATTGCTTCGTCAGACAAAGTTAGGAGAGGGTCCATTTTAAAGGTGAACCATTTTCCCCTAAAAGTAATTCCTAGCACTAATTGTGAAATAATCTTGTTATAAGATTCTAGTGTTTGTTCATAAGACCAGGAAAACTATGTCTTTGTTCTCTCCTAGATGATTTATTTTGATAATACCATGCACTGGCAATATGCACGTAGGCACCAATCGAGCAAAGGGAATTAATCCATTGATATGTACCATAATAAGTGTTATATGTAATGATCACACGGTTATTTCCACTCTATCGTGTTTATTTATTGATGTAAAAGGCATTGAAAGTGATTTACGACTTGAGGGCACTATCGCCCCTCAGGTTCTGGCATTTATTAACATAAGAATAAATTCTGCATTAGGTCATCATGTTGATTTGATATGAAATATAAGTTACAACATGTTTTAAGCGAACATGACACCCATATCAGTCAATCTGCCCTTCCTAGTCAATTTTGTGTGGATTGGTGAAAAGTTTAACGTATCTATTCTATAGCAATCTTGTATAGTGTTTATATCCCATGACAGGCATTGGTGGGTGAGTGGTTAAGGGAGTTGGTCAAAACTATTGACTCGGCCAGTCAACACTGTGGTTTTGGTTTCGGGTCTCACTGCAGGCAGGGTGTACTGAGGTATGATAAAATAAGTTGACGACATTACATCCGACTAGATGATGACTTTCAGACAGTGATGTCTTGGAGCCGTCAGAACAACCTTCTGTCTATTTTCGTTTCTTAAATCATATAAGATAAATACTAAGAATTCTGAATGATGTGTCATTTGGATGACAAATGTTTTTATCGTGTTTTGTAATACAAAAGTGTATGCCTAAATGTCGTCATCTAGTTAAAACGATACAATTAATTCAAGAACTGATGACTTAATGTCGATTTACGTTAATCATTGTAAACAATTATTCTTAAATTGGAAATAAACATCAGATTTGAAATGAACATTTCAAGTATTAATTTAATGTGGCAGTCTGTACTAAATAATGATATGAGCTGAATTCATCCAGTATAGAATATAGATAGGCGTATATTCTTACTGTTTGCTTGGTTTGAAAAATTTTTTTTTTAATAAAAAAATATGTTTCCATTAAACAGTGTTAAATTGTTAAGCGCATTAATTAACGTTTACATTCAAAGTATTAAGAGTAATTTGTACTAAAAAACAGGATAGTACTGTGGGATAAATTGAATAACTTTAGCATATGGGTGGAGTGTGTCATACTGTTTGCTTTGTATAGAAAAACTTGTAACATGAATATAAAACCTGTTTTCACTCCAAAATAGATGCCCTTCTCTCAACATATTTATAGAAGACAGCTACGTAGACAACTCGGACATAGAGGCCCTATCATTATGGATAGGAAGCAGATTGCTACTTGGACAAAGAGGCCCTAACATTAATGCAGACGAAGCAGATTGCTACTCGGAAAAAGAGGCCCTATCATTAATGTATATATAAGCAGATTGCTACTCCGACAAAGAGGCCCTAACGTTAATGCTACTCAGACAAAGAGGCCCTATCATTAATGCATACGAAGCAGATTGCTACTCAGACAAAGAGGCCCTATCATAAATGCTTACGAGGCAGATTGCTACTCGGATACAAAAGCCCTATCATTAATTCATACCAAGCAGATTGCTACTCGGATAAAGAGGCTCTATGATTAATGTATATATAAGCAGATAGCTACTCGGACAAAGAGGCCCTATCATTAATGCATATAAACAGATTGCTACTCGGACAAAGAGGCCCTATCATTAATGCTTATGAAGCAGATTGCTATTAGGACATAGAGGCCCTATCATTAATGCCTACGAAGCAGATTGCTACTCAGACAAAGAGGCCCTATCTTTAATGTATATTTAAGCAGATTGCTACTCGGACAAAGAGGCCCTATCATTAATGCTTACGATGCAGATTGCTACTTAAACATAGAGGCCCTATCATTAATGCTTACGAAGCAGATTGCTACTCAGCCAAAGAGGCCCTATCATTACTGCTTACGAAGCATATTGCTACTCAAAGAGGCCTAATCATTAATGCATACAAAGCAGATTGCTACTGGGACAAAGAGGCCCTGTCATTAATGCATACAAAGCAGATTGCAACTCTGACATAGAGGCCCTATCATTAATGCTTACGAAGCAGATTGATGCTCGGACAAAGAGGCTCTATCATTAATCCATACAAAGCAGATTGCTACTCGGACAAAGAGGCCCTAACATTAATGCATACAAAGCAGATTGCTACTGGGACAAAGAGGCCCTGTCATTAATGCATACAAAGCAGATTGCAACTCTGACATAGAGGCCCTATCATTAATGCATACGAAGCAGATTGCTACTCGGATACCGAGGCCCTATAATTAATGCTTATGAAGCAGATTGCTACTCGGACATAGAGGCCCTATCATTAATGCTTACGAAGCAGATTGCTACTCGGACATAGAGGCCCTGTCATTAATGCATACAAAGCAGATTGCTACTCGGACAAAGAGGCCCTATCATTAATGATTACGAAGCAGATTGCTACTCGGACAAAGAGGCCCTATCATTAATCCATACGAAGCAGATTGCTACTCGGACAAAGAGGCCTTAACATTAATGCTTAGGAAGCAGATTGCTACTCGGACAAAGAGGCCCTAACATTAATGCTTAGGAAGCAGATTGCTACTCGGACAAAGAGGCCCTAACATTAATGCATACGAAGCAGATTGCTACTCGGACAAAGAGGCCTTAACATTAATGCTTAGGAAGCAGATTGCTACTCGGACAAAGAGGCCCTAACATTAATGCTTAGGAAGCAGATTGCTACTCAGACATAGAGGCCCTATCATTAATGATTACGAAGCAGATTGCTACTCGGACAAAGAGGCCCTATCATTAATGCTTACGAAGCAGATTGCTGCTCGGACAAAGAGGCCCTATCATTAATGCTTAGGAAGCAGATTGCTACTCGGACAAAGAGGCCCTAACATTAATGCTTAGGAAGCAGATTGCTACTCGGACAAAGAGGCCCTAACATTAATGCATACGAAGCAGATTGCTACTCGGACAAAGAGGTCTTAACATTAATGCTTAGGAAGCAGATTGCTACTCGGACAAAGAGGCCCTAACATTAATGCTTAGGAAGCAGATTGCTACTCAGACATAGAGGCCCTATCATTAATGATTACGAAGCAGATTGCTACTCGGACATAGAGGACCTATGATTAATGCATATGAAGCAGATTGTTACTTGGACATAAAGGCCCTAACATTAATGCATACGAAGCAGATTGCTATTTGGACAAAGAGGCCCTATCATTAATGCATACAAAGCAGATTGCTACTCGGACAAAGAGGCCCTATCATTAATGCTTACGAAGCAGATTGCTGCTCGGACAAAGAGGCCCTATCATTAATGCTTACGAAGCAGATTGCTACTTGGACATAGAGGACCTATGATTAATGCTTACGAAGCAGATTGCTACACTGACCTAGAGGCCCTATCATTAATGCTTACGAAGCAGATTGCTGCTCGGACAAAGAGGCTCTATCATTAATCCATACGAAGCAGATTGCTACTCGGACAAAGAGGCCTTAACATTAATGCTTAGGAAGCAGATTGCTACTCGGACAAAGAGGCCCTAACATTAATGCTTAGGAAGCAGATTGCTACTCGGACAAAGAGGCCCTAACATTAATGCATACGAAGCAGATTGCTACTCGGACAAAGAGGCCTTAACATTAATGCTTAGGAAGCAGATTGCTACTCGGACAAAGAGGCCCTAACATTAATGCTTAGGAAGCAGATTGCTACTCAGACATAGAGGCCCTATCATTAATGATTACGAAGCAGATTGCTACTCGGACATAGAGGACCTATGATTAATGCATATGAAGCAGATTGTTACTTGGACATAAAGGCCCTAACATTAATGCATACGAAGCAGATTGCTATTTGGACAAAGAGGCCCTATCATTAATGCTTACGAAGCAGATTGCTACTCGGACAAACAGGCCCTTTCATTAATGCTTACAAAGCAGATTGCTACTCGGACAAGGAGGCCCTATCATTAATGATTACAAAGCAGATTGCTACTCGGACATAGAGGACCTATGATTAATGCTTATGAAGCAGATTGCTACTCGGACAAAGAGGCCCTATCATTAATGCTTACGAAGCAGATTGCTACTCGGACAAAGAGGCCCTATCATTAATTCTTATGAAGCAGATTGCTACTCGGAGAAAGAGGCCATATAATTTATGCTTATTAAGCAGATTGCTACTCGGACAAAGAGGCCCTATCATTAATGATAACGAAGCAGATTAGAACTCAGACATAGAGGCCCTAACATTAATTCTTATGAAGCAGATTGCTACTCGGACATAGAGGTCCTATCATTAATGCATATGAAGCAGATTCCTACTCGGACATAGAGGTCCTATCATTAATGCATACGAAGCAGATTGCTACTCATACAAAGAGGCCCTATCATTAATGCATATGAAGCAGATTGCTACTCGGACAAAGAGGCCCTAACATTAATGCTTATGATGCAGATTTCTACTCAAACATAGAGGCCCTATCATTAATGCATACGAAGCAGATTGCTACTCAGACAAAGAGGCCCTATCATTAATGCATATGAAGCAGATTGCTACTCGGACAAAGAGGCCTAATCATTAATGCATATGAAGCAGATTGCTACTCGGACAAAGAGGCCCTATTATTAATGCATATGAAGCAGATTGCTACTGGGACATAGAGGCCCTATCATTAATGCATACGAAGCAGATTGCTACTCAGCCAAAGAGGCCCTAACATTAATGCTTACGAAGCAGATTTCTACTCGGACATAGAGGCCCTGTCATTAATGCATAGGAAGCAGATTGCTACTCGGATACAGAGGCCCTATCATTTTTTTTTAATTTAATTTTTTATTTTCCAACAACAAATACATAAATCATTTGTGTAAATCTACATATGAATATCACAATAATAATGAATAATTATACAATTGTAGTAACTTTAAGTGATATGTATACAAAAATAAAACAGTTGCTGAATTTTTTTTAAGAGTTTTAAGAAAGGTAGGTATAGAAGAAGTGAAAAGAAGAGAAATGGGAGAAAGAAGTATCTTTATTTCAAGTGAAAAACTGAAATTTTGCCATTCCTGCTTGATATATATACAACAATATATAAGATACAGTATTGTAAGTTATAAATAATATATTTTTTACATTCATCATATATATATACATAATAAAGTCTTTATTTAATAAAATGTGAAAAATATTCCATAGTTTATTAAACTTAGTCATATTTTTGTTTTTAACAAACATCATCTTTTCAATTGAGTACATGTGTTTAAGCTTTTCTTTTAATGATTGCAGGCTTAATCTACCTTTACAACACCTAGTATTATATATGTATTGTTTTAAGTTGAGCAGTATAATATTTTCAGCATTTCCATAATAAATATTACTTATATTACCAAACAGAAAGTTTTGGCAGATGAATGATATACTTATACCATTTGAGAGAAACCAATTTTCAGTATCTGTAATAAATGATTGTACATGTTCACACCCCCAGAATAAATGTTCAATAGTTTCAATATTTGTTTGGCAAAATGTACACTTTGGATCATCAGTAATTCTGATTTTACAGAGAAATTTATTTGTTGCAACGATTCTATGATTGATTCTATACTGAAGCCACTGTAATTTGGTGTTTTTGGTGACTACAAATGGTAACTTAAAAAATTTATTCCAATTTTGTTCATTGGTATGAAAGATATCACACCATTTAGTTTTACCATTCGGAATACTTTGATTTCTGTTTAGAATGGAGTACATATCTTTAGATCCCTTGGTATTTTTTAGGAACACTTGAATGACTGATGGGATGAAAGGCGAGTTCAAATTATAATTTTCTTTTATAAACATGTTTGCTGCTTCTGTTAAAGCTGCAATAATGCTATTATACTTCATGACATTATTTTTTATTAGAAAGTTGTGTTGTATATGGTCAAAAGAGTAAAATGATCCATCTGTGTTTATTAAATCATTAATATATATAATTCCAGCATTAAACCAGTCTTTATAAAAAACTGGCTTATTATCTATTTGGACTTTTTCATTCATCCATATTGGACTTGAAAGAAAATTTTCCCAAGTGTTATTTTGTTCTTTTTCAATTATCATTTGCCATGATTTTAGAACATCTTTCCAAAATTTATTTTTTATTTTCATTTGCAACTGTTTTATGTTATACATTCCACAGTTAAATATTTGTTTACTTTCAATAGTAGAAAGAAATATATTTTGCCATTTGCTGTTAGTTCGAAGGATTCGTCTTATCCAAGTACTTTTTAGAGCAAGAATAAAAGCATATAAGTTAATCATTTTAAGTCCACCCTCTTCATAACCCTTTTGTAATACTTCTTTTTTGACTTTGTGAATTGGTGAAGCCCATATCAAAGAAAACAGGAGATTATTTAACTTTTTAATAGTCTCATCGCTTGGATTTGGTAATGAAATAATCAAATGGTTAAGTATTGGTAGGATAAGTGATTTTACCACTGTTATTCTGCCTATTACAGTAAGATTCCGCTTAGACCATTGCTTAATAACATTTTTAATCTGCAGAATTCTATCGTCATAATTAATGTCATTTATTTTATCTAAATCTACATCAAATGTAATGCCTAATAGTTTAAAAGAAGTTTCATCCCAGGCAAGGTTCCTGTTTGGACAAAGTATTTCTTTACTGTATTTTTTACTGCCAATCCAAATAACCTGTGTCTTAGAAAAATTTATATTTAAACCTGATATATTCGCAAACCAATCCAATTCTTTCAAAGCTTCATTTAATGATTCTTTAGTACCATCTAAAATCAAGGATGTATCATCTGCAAATTGTGACAGCTTATGCTCTATTTTAGTAACTGATATCCCAGTTATTTTTGTATTATTTCTGATTTTGACTGCTAAAATTTCTGCACAAAGGATAAAGAGGTAAGGAGATAAAGGATCCCCTTGTCGAAACCCACGTTCTATATTGAAAAATTCTGACAAATGCCCTCCCTGAATAACAGCAGAATTTATATTTTTGTAGAAAACTTTTACCCAGTTTATTATTGACTCACCAAAATTAAAAAATTTCAAAACATTTAAGAGGTATTCCCAGGAAATTGAATCAAATGCTTTTTCAAAATCTATAAGTAATAAAAGGCCAGGGATCTCATTTTCTTCTGCATACTGCATTATGTCATATATAAGTCGTATGTTTTCCCCAATATACCTTCCACTTATGAAACCTGTCTGATCCTTATCTATGAGAATGTCCAAAACCCTTTTAAATCTACTTGCTATTACTCCTGATCCAATCTTATAAACAGTGTTCAGGAGAGAAATAGGTCTCCAATTATTTAAGAAGTGTCCAGGTTTATTACCTTTTGGGAGACAAGTAATAATTCCTTGTTTTTGGGTTATTGATAATTCACCCTTCTCTGCCCCATAGTTCAGAGAGTCTGTAACGAAAAACTTAAAATCTTTCCAAAAAAATTTAAAGAATTCAGTTGAAAAACCATCTGAACCTGGGCTTTTATTGCTTTTCATTTTATATAGAATTTCACTTGTTTCCTTAATGGTTATTTTCCCTTCCAAACTATTCTGCTCATCTATAGTAAGTTTTCTAAGTTGGATATTTTTCATTTCTTGTTCAATGTCTTTCAATTTACCTCCCTTATCCAGGTCTTTATTTTTATACAAATTTTCATAAAATTTTTTGACCTCCTTTAATATTTCATTTTGCTTTGTAACTATAACCCCATTTTCTTTTTCAACTTTTGGTATTATTTTACTAGTAAAATTCTTTGACTCAAGACCACAAAAGTAATTCATAGGTTTTTCCCCCTCTTCTATCCACTGTATTCTTGCTCTTATCATTTTACCTTTTAATTTATTTCTTCTTAAATTTTCGAATTCTTTTTTTTTATTTTCAAAATGCTGTAAAGAACTTTCGTCAACTTTTTCCTCTAATTCAGCTATTTCTTTTTTTAATTCATTCTCTTTTCTTTCTGTTTCTCTTTTTTTATAGCTTGAATACGAAATAGATATGCCTCTTATTTCCATTAATAATGTTTCGAGAAATAATTGTATGTTTATTCTAAAATGAATTTTGTCGTTATCAATATCCTGGATTTTATCCAGGTCATATACAAGGGCAGCATACTGTTTTTTAATATCTAGAATTTTGTTGTTGACTATATTAGAGTATTCTATGTCATACAGTAGGGAGCTGTTAAATTTCCACAGTCCTTTTCCTCGTATAAAGGGGTAAAAATGTAGGTCCAAAAGTACCATTGAGTGGTCTGAGCGATAACTTGGTTCTACTTTACAATTATTTAAGTTTGGTAACATGCTTTCTGAACACAGGACCTTGCTTGTTTGAAAGGAGTTCTTTTACGCCAGGTAAATCTGCGCAAGTCAGGGTACAGTTCCCGAAATGGATCATAAAGACCCCTTTCTTCCATAACTTCTAAAATTTTATCTCTTGCTTTAGGATTATTGATATGTAAATAGTTAGAATAGTCTATATCTGGGTTAAGAACAAGATTAAAGTCCCCACAAAGTATATAACTCTCATTTTCAAAATCATCAATAACTGTCATAATTTGTTAAAAAAAAATTGGGCAGTCTATATTTGGGCCATTCAAGGAGACAAGTGTATTAGCACAAACATGAGTTATTGCTTAGTTATTTAGTGATTTATATTATTGGACACTTTATGTAACAGTGTCTTTAATTACATCCTTTAGGTAAGGTGGTGAAATTTGGTTGAGGCCCTATCATTAATGCTTATGAAGCAGATTGCTACTCGGACATAGAGGCCCTATAATTAATGCATACGAAGCAGATTGGTACTCGGACAAAGAGGTCCTATCATTTATGCATACGAAGCATATTGCTACTCGGACAAAGAGGCCCTATAGCATTAATGCATACGAAGCAGATTGCTACTTGAACAAAGAGGCCCTATCATTAATGCATACGAAGAAGATTGCTACTCAGACAAAGAGGCCCTATCATTAATGCATATGAAGCAGATTGCTACTGGGACATAGAGGCCCTATCATTAATGCTTACAAAGCAGATGGCTACTCGGACAAAGAGGCCCTATCATTAATGCTTACAAAGCAGATTGCTACTCGGACAAAGAGGCCCTATCATTAATGATTACGAAGCAGACTGCTACTCGGACATAGAGGACCTATCATTAATGCTTACGAAGCAGATTGCTACTCAGACAAAGAGGCCCTATCATTAATGCTTACAAAGCAGATTGCTACTGGGACAAAGAGGCCCTATCATTAATTCTTATGAAGCAGATTGCTACTCGGACAAAGAGGCCATATAATTTATGCTTATTAAGCAGATTGCTACTCGGACAAAGAGGCCCTAACATTAATGCTTACGAAGCAGATTTTTTCTTGGACATAGAGGCCCTGTCATTAATGCGTAGGAAGCAGATTGCTACTCGGATACAGAGGCCCTATCATTAATGAATATGAAGCAGATTGCTACTCGGACATAGAGGCCCTATCATTTATGGATACGAAGCAGATTGCTACTCGGACAAAGAGGCCCTATCATTAATGCATACAAAGCAGATTGCTACTCGGACAAAGAGGCCCTTACATTAATGCTTAGGAAGCAGGTTGCTCCTCGGACAAAGAGGCCCTAACATTAATGCTTACGAAGCAGATTGCTAATCGGACAAAGAGCCTCTATCATTAATCCTTACGAAGCAGATTGCTACTCAGACAAAGAGGCCTAATCCTTAATGCATATGAAGCAGATTGCTACTCAGACAAAGAGGCCCTATCATTTATGCATACGAAGCAGATTGCTACTCAGACAAAGAGGCCCTATCATTTATGCATACGAAGCAGATTGCTACTCAGACATAGAGGCCCTATCATTAATGCTTACGAAGCAGATTGCTACTCGGACAAAGAGGCCCTATCATTAATGATTATGAAGCAGATTTCTTCTCGGACATAGAGGCCCTGTCATTAATGCGTAGGAAGCAGATTGCTACTCGGATACAGAGGCCCTATCATTAATGATTATGAAGCAGATTGCTACTCGGACATAGAGGCCCTATCATTTATGCATACGAAGCAGATTGCTACTCGGACAAAGAGGCCCTATCATTAATGCATACAAAGCAGATTGCTACTCAGACAAAGAGGCCCTTACATTAATGCTTAGGAAGCAGGTTGCTCCTCGGACAAAGAGGCCCTAACATTAATGCTTACGAAGCAGATTGCTACTCAGACAAAGAGCCTCTATCATTAATCCTTACGAAGCAGATTGCTACTCGGACATATAGGCCCTATCATTAATGCATATGAAGCAGATTGCTACTGTGACAAAGAGGCCCTATCATTAATGTATATATAAACACATTGCTACTGGGACATAAAGGCCCTATCATTAATGCTTACGAAGCAGATTGCTACTCAGACAAAGAGGCCCTATCATTAATGCATACGAAGCAGATTGCTACACTGACCTAGAGGCCCTATCATTAATGCTTACGAAGCAGATTGCTACTCGGACAAAGAGGCCCTATCATTAATGCATATGAAGCAGATTGTTACTTGGACATAAAGGCCCTAACATTAATGCTTACGAAGCAGATTGCTACTCGGACAAAGAGGCCCTATCATTAATGCGTACGAAGCAGATTGCTTCTTGGACAAAGAGGCCCTATCATTAATGCGTACGAAGCAGATTGCTACTTGGACAAAGAGGCCCTATCATTGGACCTGAACACTATTTGAAATTGATCTTTAACTCATCATTGTTGACATGCATACCATATATTAGCTTAATATGTTTAAGCATTTAGAAAAAAAAGTCTGGAAAACTGTGTGTTTGATGGACTGACGGATTGATGGACTGACAGACTGATGGATGGAGTGCAACCTTATAGTCCCCTTCGGCGAAGCCAATAGGGGACTAATAAGTATGCAGTCATCCTTTTCTAAGACATTATTGATACCAATCTCAAATAATAATAGAACAATAATTATTCACATATTCAATAATTACTGCAACAGAAACCACAGCTTCATTATACTTTTTTTTAAACATTTTTACACTGCCTGTTAAAATACTCAGGTTATCCTATACATAACTTATTATTCAAATTGCTTATACTTAAATAAACTAAAGGAGAAAAAAAATTTAAATGTATTCAAATTCTAATCACTTGATAGTTTTGATGGAACTTCAGTAGCATTACTATGGCTTTTTTGCATATATAAAAACATTCATTCTATTTTATTGACCTACAACTGTTTTATTAACTGTAGTTAACTTACATTGAAATGCAACAACAGAAAGATAGAGAAGAGAGCAAAAAAATTCCAGCTGGAAAATGTAGAAAAAAGAAAACCAAAAAGAAATGGAATTTGTAACAGGTTCTAATAAATACTAACGATAAAATTAATCTTCCTGATAGTCATGTGATGATCAATAGAATGGATGTTCCCTATACATTCAGCGAGCAATTTTTCAGCCATTTTCAGGACAACAAGTTAACAAGCAATAAATCAGTTTGGGACAGATGGAAAAAAGGGCAAACAATTTTGAATGCTACTGGAAAAGTATATGGTATCGACCTCTACAAAAGGGTTTTTAGCATGCCAAGAACACTGTACACTCCAAATACTTTACCCACTTTGGTCTATGGTCAGACCTTCCATATTACGACATGACAACCCCAAATGAGAGCGTATCACATATTTGCCACCTGGGGACACGCTGGGTAGCACTGTGGGTGGAACACTTTGAACCCTCACAGTATGGCCCCAGTCTTTTGAAAATTATTATTCTTTGTAATCTTTAATATTGCATATCAAAGCTCTGTGTAATCCAACAGAAAATTTATTTCCTCAAAGATATGTAAAATATAAAGATCCATAATGTTCAGTACCTAGACAATTTACTTCAAGAGATAGTTTCAGCATATTAATACTAAATTGCAGCTGTATTTAATGACATTGATGCTTATTTAAACAAATATGCCATAGTTAAGAAACTTTTACCATAAATCATTCAAAGTAATTAAAGTTTAACATTTGGATGATGATTATGGAACTTTTAAAAAAATTTTCACCCAAAAAAAACACACACTGAAAAACCATTGCACAATTTTAATTTTCATCCAAAGATTTTAACATGCTGTGCATCAAAACTTCATTTGGGTGGACTTTTCAATTTCCAATTGTGGAGACTAGAAAAACATTTATTATAATATTACTGGTACACAATTTACAAGATTTCAATGGTAAAAACATTGTCACCTGATTAAACTGCAAATTAGTTGTTAAATAAGTGCTTCCAAAAAAAAAGTTGGAAATTGTTGGCTGACTAACTACTTCTAAAAATGAACAGCTTGAAGATGTAATCCCTTCTAAAAATATAGTATTTAATTTCTAAATGTTTCATATCCTTGTTATGATTGGTTTTCTCTCCTGGAATCAGCAAATTAGAGTGACTTTTCATATGCAGTTCTGTTTACCTAATGTTCTTGCAAGAACAAAATGTTGATACGACTTTTTCATATCAGTTGCATGAAAAAAAAAACAAAAACAAGAAGAACTGTGAGAAATGTTACTAATTGATACCCCCAACCCACACCTCCCCGCCCAACCCCACTGGGTAGAAAACTGTAGGAGAAGTTGATTGCACAAATCAAGTACCCCCTATGTAAAAGAATGGCAGTCCATGTTTTTGTATGGGAAATCCCAAATATCAATCTGATCAAAATGTTAAATATCAAGTGCACAATGGCACTATGTGCCAAAGACTCTTTGAAAAATTCATCACATTCCATTCAGTGGTGTAGGTAGTGTTGCAGATAATAGATGATTATCCCTTTATGTCTACGACAAAGTCCATTTTTTTCTATGGAAAACCCCATATATCATTCGAATCAAAATGTTAAATATCAGGTCACAATGGCACTGTGTGACAAAAATTCTTTTAAAGTTTCATCAAATTCCATTCAGTGGTTTAGGTGGAGATGCAGATAAAAGTGGACAGACAGATGTAAACCCCATCATTATATCCCCATCCTCCACTTTTCAAGTCTTTGGTTTAATAAATGTACAACTGAACCTATTTCAACTAAGTGAAACTTACCAATATATCAAAGGAATAATATAGACAAATACAATGTAACATGTACACCACTATGAATATGTATGACAAGAACTGGTTTTGTGGGTCTCATTCCTCTAATTATACAAGCCGATGTTGAGTGAAACTTTTGCAAATAACATGTATCAGTGAGTCACATATATTTTATTTGTTTAAATGGGGATTTTTGGCACTTATTAAAGCAATTTTTTGCTACATCATCAAATTAAGCTTTTATTTGGGGAGGAGGCAGGAGAACCATAGTCATTACTGATTCTGTATAGAAATTTTTTAATATTGTTGTAATATTACATTAGTAGAGCTTTTAAATCTTTAATGGCTGCATTTTGCACTTCTTTGAAAAGTAAATGGATAAATAACCATCCACTTCATTTATGTAGGTTAAGGGGGTTGTAAATGATGTTTGGTCTAAAAATAGAATATGCTTAATCCCTTTTTCCCCATATAAGCCTTGCTCAGGACTGCATGATTCTTTTCTGGAGTAAAAAATGTTGTCCCCCTCTCAAGGGGTCCCTAAAGACTAAAGAATCATTTACTGACACTTGGCTACTCAATTAATGTCAAGTTATAGATATGGACGAAATACATATGTTTTTGGAAAAGACCAAGTTATCTTCCACCATTGATAGAAATTTTTATTTTATAACACATCAAATTTCTATCATGAGTGAAAAGGTCACACAGGCTTTCCTAAAACTGCATAAAAGTACCTATTTCCTTTGTAAACCAACAACTTTCACTTTGTGATATCCTATAGACTCTCCATTGTTTCATATTCAACATCCAGTCCGCATGTAGTTGTTAGGTGACCATAACATCATTAGAGTTTAAGGTTTTTAGATTGGATGACGCAACGAGATCAGAGGAGTGTGCATTAGTGTTCTTCTGTTCAAGACGCCTTATTGTTTTTGCTGCCCATTTAAATATAAGCTACATGATTAATTTTTGTCCATAACAATCCAAATTATTGAAGAATTCACATGTTTGTTTAAACCTTGTGTTTTTGTTCATGTGCATGATTTTGATTGGTCAGAAGCTACTTCACTTTCAATTGGTTAAACGGTTTCAGAGAAGATGCCTTTTTTAACCTTTTTCCCATAGGGTTCAATGTTAAACCAAGTCCTGGGGTGGTGGCCATTTTGAATTTCCAATTGCCATAAAAAACACAAACTGTATAAAGGACCATACAAACAATATTGCTAGTAAGTTTTAGTTTCCATTGATTAACCGGTTTCAGAGAAGAAGCCTTTTAAAACTTTTTCCTATAGGGTCCCATGTTAAACTAAGTCCTGTGGTGGCAGCCCTTTTGAATTTCCAATCGCCATAAAAAACACAAACTTTATAGAGGACCATCCAAACAATATTGCTAGTAAGTTTTATTTTGATTGGGTAAACGGTTTTAGAGAAGAAGCCCTTTTAAACTTTTTCCCCATAGGGTCCTATGTTAAACTAAGTCTTGCGGTGGTGGCCATATTGGTTTACCAATCCAAATGAAAAACACAAACTTTGTAAAGGTCCATCCAATGAACATTATGGCTAATTTTGGTTTCAATTGGCCAAGTGGTTTTCAATTGGCCAAGTGGTTTCAGAGAAGAAGATTAAAATGTAAAAAGTTTACAGATGCCGCTGCAGATGACGACAGAAGCAAAGTGATATCAATAGCTAACCTGACCCTTTCAGGTGAGCTAAAAACGTAAATAATCTATAATTCTATCCCTACTAAATTATCTTTTCATATCAACAATTCCTTACTCACTGTGGGTTTTTTCTTATTGCATCATGCTGAATAAGTCTGGTTGAATCTGAATTTGTAATCATATCTTGACAATTCGCCAGTTTCATTCCTGTTTTTTGTATGGCTTCAAAATATTTATGTAACTGTCTGATGATCTTTTCTTGCCTGCTGTGGAATATGTAATAGAACAAAACATTGCATCATGAACCTGGCACTATAAAGAGGTTTTTATTTCAGCACTAAAGGCTGAAAAGAAATCGTTTGATGTGACTATAGCACTTTTATTTTATTGCCAAAGGGATACATATCTAAAAATATTAGAAATACAGACATTTGTTTTGATAATAAAGCCTACCCTGACACACAATATAAATTGTGGTCACATTTTTTCAGTATTCATAGTACAGGCTAAAGAAATCATTTAAAGCTTAGAAATTACACTTGTCAGGATAAAAAAAATATTTACAATACTTATTAGCAACATTTTGTATAGATAAATAACACTTCCAGGATTTCCAGAACATTACTGTCTTTATTTCGTTTGTGGTTTTCAGAACATCTGGGTCTTCATGTATAATCATATGCTCATTTATAGTTAACAAGTTTTTGTTCCTATTTGTGTCATTCATTTTTTTAATAAAGAATATTGCAGTTTAGGACATGTCGTCAGAAAACACAATTTATAACTAGTTTTTTATAATCTCATTATCATATATATATATATATAGATCCCCATAAGCTAAAGTTTGTTTGTTTGTTTGTTTGAATGGTGTTTTAATGCCACTTTCAGCAATTTTTCAGCTATATCATGGCGTACAGTTTTTATTGGGGGAGGAAGCTGGAGTACCCGGAGAGAACCCCCGACCTGCTGTAGGAAAACTGGCAATCCTTGTCAATTAAGATTGGAGTCTAGTACACTCTGCCTGCACTGAGAATCGAACCCGCAATCTCAGTGTTGACAGACCATGTGATCAATAGTAGACGAACTACCTTAACCACTCAGCCACTGCGGCCCCCATAAGCTAAAGCATGGTCAGTGTAATATCTGTTTTCTTTACATAACAATAATTTCCTTGTTTTATTTACAAATTTACCAATGGCTGCTTCTTCAGTCAAAAGATCCTGAATCTGCACTAAATACCGATGGTACTGTCAGTGAGAAGCTGCATTTCTGTTCATATTGTGCCTTGTCACCTGAAAGCAAAAAATGGGAAATTAAATGATACCCTGCCAGGTTGCATTGTTTTTAATATTCATAAACACATATTATTGAATTACAAATCGGCCTATAGGAGGAGCAGAGCATCTCAGAAGACAATTTTTATCTTGACCTTAGATCTATTAAAATTATTTTTAAATTGGCACAACTTAAAACCAACAAATGGGATTGTTCTGAAAATTCAACCTGATCTTCATTTTATAGTACTTAACAGCTGTGCAGTTGAAACAAAATCTGTTGCTATTGCTGTTTTTTCAAGTTATCATCTAGAAACCACCAAAGCACGGAGAGACAGATGGACAGACAGAGAGACACTCATATCCATACGGAGGGTATAACATAATACCCCGCCACTTTGTGTGGCGGGGCATAAAAATCACATTTTCATTTTGTAATTATGAAAGTATAATTCATTTATTATACACCAGTCAGCACTTAGCATCATGGCCGATAGCTGCAATAAACAATATGGCTGCCAATGAAGACGAGTGATGTCGACGATGTTTTCCTAACAATTTTTACAGAAAATAAATTAGTTTTTTACAAGTTTTATAATTAATTTTATTATATTTTATACCTCTTAAATCATACAATGGATCCTGGTGACAGAGAAATTCGTCTTTACGAGTTTAAACATGGGAAGTGGATGTGCTACGAGATTTTCTTACCATGCATAGTTTGAGCGAGGATGAGACTAAAAATGAACTTGCCGCTTTGTGTTTTTTAGTGCATTAAAACTTTCTAGTTCACCTACCACAACCCCCCACCCACCCTTAACTCTGCATACATTACCCCAAAATCGTAATATCGCTTTGTTAAGCACAAACAAGATGCTGTATTGATTTACATGTAAGTCAATACAATCTGATGTGTTGTGGATGTCCTAAAGCTAGCACAATTGTCTACAATTTACATGCTCTGAAATTGGGAACGTCCATAATGATGCAAGTCAAAATAATAAAGGTTTAACAGGGAAGAATAAAATTTGCACATATAATGGTCAAGGCACAAGCAGCCTTTTGTAAAACAAGAGTTGAACATAACAAAGTTATATTTCTCAAAGTGCATGTAATGTTGAACTGGTTTGTTGCTCCAATGTATGCTTATTACTACATACTAAGTTATACCCTTGTTTGCATTATTGTGTAAAATGTACTAAAACAAAAGTGTTGTCAACAAAAGGATGCAGGCTGCAGTACCTATATCCATAAAAAACAATGAACTATATCTTATTTGAAATATATATACATTATAGTTGTAACAGCTTTAAGTTTCATGACTGTGTTCATACCTAGAACAATTAGTTATATAAAACACGATGTAGAGTGTTCTAATTTCTAAAATGATAGAAAACTGTAATATACTTGTATTTTGAGCAATATTCATATACATGTATGATTATGTAACAATCATTTTAAATGGCAGGATAATTGTAATGGGTAATTTCTTCTGCTGTGAAATATTATTTATATAATAATATTACAGATATGATGTATGTGAAATATTATTCATCAATAAAATTCTTATTGAAATTCAAATGAAGGGTGGAAAAAAATTGCCCTGTTAGCTGAATATCACATCCGGAAGAAATTATCTCCTACATAATTACTGAACAAAAAATGAAAAATAAATATATATTGCTTTTAGGCTAGCAGGGACCTGTAATCATGTAGCTATACTCTTTTATTTCATGTGGAGGCTGCAAATAGGCTAGGGATGGCTTCTTGTACCTGTGGTGCATGTGGTTGGAAACTCCATCAAAGAACGAGAGGGCACCGGTAAAAATTTAAGATATTTACTTCAAGAACTCCAAACATGGTGACAATACAGTTATTTTTATTTGATTTCTCCGACTGATGTGTAGATGTGTTTTTGAAGTTCCCTTGCTGTTTGCTGTTTTGTTATTACCTTGAATCATAGATGAAATTAATTCCTTATTTTAGCTATTTAAAATATAAAACCCCTATTTAGGGGCTTAAAGTAGCTTATGACCACATTTGCATTAAAGGCTTTGTAGGCAAAGGCAGATAGGATTAAATGGTATAACTTGAAAGGATAATGAATTTGATTGTACATATAAGACAGAAAATTATTCAAAAGGGGTATAAATTGTGAGCATAGGAACACAGTGTTGATGGGATGAACATCAAAAATAAGACAACAAGACCTGTGTGATAAAAACAATATCAAAACTTAACCTCAACTGGACAAATGCCATGGCTGATAGGTAGGGACTGGTTAAAATTTATTGAAGCATGGGACCACTGTAAAATGGAAACAGCAATGAACAAATCTTGCGGTCCAATGGTTATTGTTGTGATAAAACAGTTTGTCCCATGCTAATTCCACATAATATGACCAGGCTTTATATGCATAATGTCTAAATGTGGTGACAATTAATTCCCCCCCCCCCCCGTTAAGAAAGTAGATGTTTGAAAGTTTCTTAAAACATGTATATCTTCTTCTTGAGTAAATAAGTAACACTTTGTTATATCATAATGACCATGTCTATCTAAAAATACTTTTACAAGTGCATTCTACTGAATTAACTGAATATTTTTTGTCTTATGGACATTGTTTAAAGGTTGCACGTCCAATGTCTTTCGATAATGGAAAAATATTAGATCTAACTACTTCAAACTTTGAAAAAAGTACATGTCCCACTATCATTTGCACTGGTCACATGCATCAATAAATTTTGATGGATCCCTTAATAGGGATTTATGTTATTAGACTTGCTATTTTTAAGTACAAATATTTCAATCAAACCATAAAAGTATATATGAATGGGAGAACTTTTTACTGTTTTTGACGAACATATGAATGGGGTTGGGGTGGGTAAACCCTTTTTTAGGCTGCACACCCATACCCATTTTCAGACCAAAGCTACACATATACGGGAAAAATGATAGTCATAGCCTGAAACGTTCATTCAAATCGGATGCAAGATTTCTGAATTATCCTCCATAAACCATATATGAACGGATGAACGGACAGACAAGTGGGGGAATAACAAATTTCAGACTTCGACATCTTTTAATGTTTTAATACTGAATAAAATATGTTTAGTTTGTTTGTTTGATGGTGTTTAACGCCAATTTCAGCAATTTTTCAGCTGTATCATGGCGTCCAGTTTTTAGTGGGGGAGGAAGCCGGAGAACCCGGAGAAAACCCCCGACCTGCAGTAGGAAAACTGGCAATCCTTGTCAATTAAGATTGGAGTCGAGTACACCCTGCCTGCAGTGAGAATCCTGAATAAAATATATTAAAAGACGATTAAGCATAGGTTGACAATCAATATATTCAGTTCTTTTTATCTTAAATTTCATTTTTGTGCACCTTATCTTATTAAATAAATGAAATGCACATTGACATTAAAATGATAAAATAACCTTTTATGACAAATTAAACTCCACTGATTTCCTATATAGAATATCGATTTTGCTGATGTAAGGTGTACAAATTGTATCTTTATCTAATTGCATTAACATTATTGATTTGATTTTAATTGCATAGTCAGATGATACAATATAAACCAGTTCAATGATACAAATAAACTATGAAAAGTAATATTAAATGCTGCAAATCAATAAGCATGGACTTGATTATATAGACAGAGATGAAATATCGAATTTTCCAAGTGACAGAAATATAGGATCTTACATTGGTACGAGTGGATTATCGGATTTCTCCAATCTCAATAGTTAAATTATGGAATTTAAAAAATTTTTAAATTCCATAATTTAACTATTGAGATTGGAGAAATCCGATAATCCAAGAGTACTAATGTAAGATTCTGTTTCTCTAATTTTAAAAAGTAGTAAATTTGCGAAAGGAAGTACAAATTCTCCCAACCCCAATTTTACGTTCATGACTTGAATACGCGGTAAATGGAAGGTGTTTTGTTTATTACGTCATGAGTTCTTATTGTGACGTTATTATTTTTAACCAATCAACTGCTGAGAACAACAAATTCACTAGTGACGAGAAATATTTTTTCCACACCGGTCAAGCGGTTGGAATATTACGTCAAAATTAGAGAAATCTGGGTAAATCACATGTGAAAACTATCGTTATTTTCACTCGGGTTTTTTCCCGCCAAAAATGTCTGTTGGTTTTGTACTATACAGACATTTATTGGCCGTTTATAAAATTTAGGATTAAGCATTACAATTTTAAGAAAACAATTTTGATCTATATAATAAATAGGATAATCAATTGGGCATCATGAATATCCAAAATATGATCACTTGTGCCGCATAAAGCATCAGATTAAACTTGTGCGCGGAACAAGTTCCGCGCACTCGTTTAATCAGATGCGTTATGCGGCACTCGTGATCATATTTTGGATATTCACTCCGTCCAATTAATTATCCTATAATTATTAGTTTGTGACATAATAATCTTATTGAAATAACTATGGAAGAAAGAAAATGTTTCACAGAAATTTTAAGGGCATATCAGGCTTTCAAGCACCTTTTGACAAAAAATAAGGGATAAATTTAGGGCACTTTTCCCTTAAAATAAGGGCAATTTTAAGGATTTTTTAGGGCATTTTGTTGAAAATAAGGGATGTTAGTTCCATTAAATTATCACAAATGCACTATAGGTTGATATATATACTCACCTACAGGGACTAAACACATACAAAAAGAACTTCTTACCAACAACACTATTTCATCAGCCATCAACAGACACATTCAGCAACAGATGATCCAATTTTATTCCTGCAATTTGTTCTTTTGGATATCTGATGAATGTAGAACTGTTCATGTCTGTTGAGCTGGCATCTGGTAATAACACAAGTTCCTGGAAGTATACTAACACTAGAAAGTGAGTTAACTGTATTCTAAAACATGTAAATACTTGACCTTTTACAATAAATTATAGCTTAAAGAATTTTTAATATATTAATTTCAAAATGTAGGATTTTTCATGATTTAGAAGGGCTTTTTAAAGCTCAGAAAAAATAAGGAAATTTAGGGATGATGATAAAAAATAAGGAAAATTTGGAATTTTTAGGGCCGCTTGAAAGCCTGGATATGCATGTCAATCAGGAAGTAGTAAGTGGTCCACAGATTGAAAATAGCTTACATCATACAATAAATTTCTAAAATTTGCAAAAAAACGCCATATGAAATTACCCCAAATATCATTCCGATCAAAATAATAAATATCTCCTGCACAATGGCACTATGTTACAAGGATTCTGTGTAAGTTTCAACAAATTCCATTCAGTGGTGTAGGAGGAGTTGCAGATAAGAGATGAGGACCCCCTTAGGTCAATGACAATGTCCATGTTTTTCTATGGGAAACCCCGAATATCATTCCTATCAAAATGTTTAATATCTCCTGCACAATGGCACTATGTGACAAAGATTCTGTGTAAGTTTCATCAAATTCCATTCAGTGGTGTAGGAGGAGTTGCAAATAAGAGAAAGTGTGACGGACGGACGGACGGATGGACACCATGAACACTACATACCCCCCGCTTTTAAAGCAGGGGGTATAAAAAAATATTAAGCCCATAGGGCAGATTTATAAATATCAGTTAGATCTTAGAATAGAAAATGTGTATATATCCTGCAATCATTCTATTAAAGCAGCTTGATATGTTGACAGTATATTATTTTTTTTTATTGATATACATTCATGAACAGTTGTATCAAAAATCTGCCAACACAATCTGACATATTCAATTCTATTGACTTTAAATTCAAAACATGGTTAAAGTAGTTTGTCTACTACTGATCACATTGTCTGTCAACGCTGGGACTGGGAGTTCGAGTCTCACTGCAGTCTGGGTGGGCTCGACACCAATCGGAAATGACAAGGATTGCCAGTTTTCCTAACTAAGGTTGGGGGTTTTCTCTGGGTATTCTGGCTTCCTCCCATAATATAAACTGAATGCCATGATATAGCTGAAAAATTGCTTTAAGTGGCAGTAAACAACATTCAAACAAACACACAATCAAATATGTGAGATGCATTAACAACTTTAAATGCATGTGCATGATAATTCTACTACATGTGAGTATTTCCATAAATGCAGAATACACTTTTAACTTTAATGAAATAATTTAAACACACTCAAGGATAATGTATTGACACTAGCAATGTAGAGAGAGAGGTCTGATATGGATTTGAAAATGCTTGGCAGAATCTCAACTTTTTACCTGTGATAAGCTTCATCCTTACATTATTTTTATCAAGTCATTGCACTTACAATTTTTTATAATAAATAAATTTATTTTAATTATTATTATGCTTATTTATTTTGATTACCCTCTGATTGTGGGTTATAAGGATGACTCATTTATATGTCTTGATTAAAAATCTACCAGTACAACTGCTAAGTCATTATAATTAAAATCTTTTCTGTTGTCTGTTTTAAGATTATCTAGAGAGTTAAAAGATTCATACACTACTAAAACATCTGCTACTTTGTTAGAAGAGTAAGACAATGGAAATGTTTAACAAACTGCTTAAACAGCAAACAAGTATTGTCTCTACAGTGATTTATGATTTTTTCTAGTATTCATATAGGGCAGCAAATTTTTTTTTATGTAACTAGTGGCTCTTGCCTAAGAAATCATTTTTCTTTTCATAACACCTTTCTATGTGGCTCCACAACTGTTGTATTTCCATAATTCAGAGCATTGTCTCATATAAAACACATACTTTTTTCATATGCTTGTTGCTCTAATCTGCAAATTAAACTGCTCCTTTATTTTCTTTGCCAATATGTTACTCTTTACAGTTTTTCTTTATAAAGAAAATGGCCCTCAGCAACACTGATGTACTGCTTGGCACATATTGGCACATATAATCCCCATTTTTTTAATTCACGAAGGCCCAACAAACATTTGTGCCAGTGAAATGTCATCAGGTGTTTCATGAAGATGTGAAGTCTTATTCATTAAAAAAAAAGCTTGAAGGCAAAGATCGACCTGCAGCTATCTCCCCCCAAACTTTGTTATTAGGTCAAACAAGCTAGAAGTGTTAGCACACCCCTACAGATGGGTCTTGCCATTGAGAAGATCTCATCAAGTTGTAACTATGTACCAAATTTCATGAAAATGTGAAGTCATCTTCATTAAAACTAGAGGCTCTCAAGAGCCTGTAACACTCACCTGACTTTCAAAAAAAAACTTTTCTTACAAATTTTACAATTAAATGCTTAAGTGAAGCCATTTCTGAAAGATGCTTTTCTATGCATGTTGCAAAAACTCAAAATAATAAGATATCTATCTAACCAAGCTTCATTTCTGCATAATTTGCTTTCAATGTGTTGAACAGTTTCGGAGAAAACACTGTAAATATGTTTTTCCCATAGGGTCCTGGTAGCCATGTTGTATACCTGATCAGCACCAAAGACTCTAACTTTTTTAAGAACCACCCAATACACATTTCTGCCAAGAAGATAAGAAATGTGAAAAGCTTACAGACAACGACAATGGTGACGGATGCCAAGTGATGAGAATAAAAAAAAGTCCAAGGTGGGACTGACAGATAGACAAATGAACTGAAAATCTATATATGTCCCACGGTTATCAAGGCACTGACATAATCCCCAGGCTCATAAATTATGGTTCAAGGTCAGGTAACAGGTGAACGTCTGACAAGTACTTATTATAAGCTACTAAGATTAATTGACTGATTGTTGTTAAATGTGTAGCAAGCAATATTTCAGCTATATTTAGGACATTAACATAAGCTATGATTGGCCCAAGAAGACATTTGGACCTATGTCTTAAGTTTACTGAGACACAAGTAAATTTTAAAATGTTAACACTGCCAGAAACCCAGACATTGCTCATCTTCGTTGATATTCATGGTAGGCAAGTAACAATGTAAAATTAATCAAGTTGCAACGTTGGCCATTGAATTAATGCCAGTATAGAAAGAATTTCGGAATACATACCATCAATAGAACTAAGGAAATTTGAAATATCCTTTTTTAACTGATTTATTTTTGTCTGATGCATTATTTCAAAAGGAACTAAAGATCTATTGTTTGCTATTGTGAAATATCTGATAAGATGCCCTATTGCTCTAACCCACTGTGTTCAATGAAGAGTTTTCATGTAGTAAATTTATTGCATATTCATCTATACCATAAATTCTGAAATTTAATCCAATCATAAAAATTAAGAACAAGCAAAACATTTTTGTCTATATGTTAAATATATATAAATAAATGATAGACGCAAAAGTGGAAACAACATGTATATATACTTATTCCCGTAAACATTACTTCAGCTGGCAATTTGTCCTACTTGTTGATTACTAGCTTCACTGTAGATCCTGTACAAACTTTTTTTGCAATGTATTTGTGGCAGTTTATCCATCCTTTTTCTGTCCTCTTCCTGAAGAAAATACACTTTAAATAAATTGAAGCTAGCACCAAACACAAAAGAGACTTTCATTTGTGCATGCTTTGCACAAAAATAATAATAGATAAAATTTGCCTCCACAAATTTTTACAGAAAGATATTTTTGGAGTTTTCAACTATTCAATTGAAAATTGATCTATAAAATACATTAAACTTTTAAAACCCATGGGATTTTATCAGTGTTAAATGTTTATTTTCAAAATAGAAAATTAAATCTGTTTAAACATTGAAAAATAGGCCTTTTCTCAAATTACAAAAATACAGATGCAGACACACAGCTGGTATTCTCAATAATGCTCCACTAAATGTGATGACAAGTAAATCATGAGTGAGATTTCTTGTTGTTCCAGGTTGAAAAGGTTTTTACAGGATGTGGTTAAAGGAATTTTACTATCTACATGAGAATTTTATCTTTTATTGACAAACCAGGGTTGTGATTGTGTGAGTAATATATTTTTCTTGATGTCGGTTAGGTTTATTATTCAACTGTTTCCCGAAATTTTAACAAAAAACAATTTGTGCAAAGTACATATGAGCCAAATATAAGTAGGCAAAGATTTAACACATTTCCCTGTTTTCTACCGTGAGACTATTATTTGCCTATTCAGACACATATGAACCAGTGCAGAATTTTTTATCTGCCCTCATCAATGCAACACAATAAAGGCTATGAATGAAAAAGAAATGTTATGCAGGAAAAAAGGGGTAGCCTGAGAATGCAGACATTATTTTAAATTGGTTGAAGCAAGGGAGTATTTTGTCATACTATGCATAAACAAAAATAGAGTATATTGATATTTGGTAAATGACACATGCCAACAAAACCCAAGAGATTAAGAAATTGATTTTTTTCTATAGAAAACTTGGTAACACAGTGCAATATATCCACTAAAGTTGAGAAGAGATATATTGTTTGTTTTTTGTTTGTTTGTATGTTTGTATATCAGCAACTTTTCAGCTATATCATGGCATCCAGTTTTTATTGGGGGAGGAAGCCAGAGTACCAGTAGGAAACCCATGACCTTTGGTAGGAATACTGGCAATGCTCGTCAATTAAGATTGGAGTCGAGTACACCCTGCCCCCAGTGAGACTGGAACCTGCAATCTCAGTGTTGACAGACCACCTGATCAATAGCAGACAAAGTAGATTAACCACTCGGCAACTAATGGATATTGTACCAGGGTAACTCAACTGTAACATTTTCTTCTGAACATTTTAGTCAACAGCTTTAAATGGATTTTAACCTAATTTTGTACACAAATATATAGACCTATTATTTATCCAAAGCCTATTGAGTATTAAGGTGCAATAGTCATGGTTAAATTTGAATTTATAGTATTCTTTTTGGAATGTTGATTCTTTTTAACACTATAAAGCAAACATGGTTCAATGGATTATAACCAAATTTGGTACACATCTAGACTTGGTAAATGCCTAGAAAGGTTTTATTTTTCAAGACCGCGGGTCAAAGGTCAAGTAGCAATTAAGCCATGAGGACAATATAAACACTCTAGTTAACATGTTTAATTGATTGCAACCAACGATAGTTCACCCCTAGCCTTAGTGCAAAGATCTAGAGACCTATTAATTTTCAAATTTTTATTGAGTATTGTAAAGGGCTGCATATATATTGTCGCCAGCTATAATATTATTAATTAAGGCTACAATATGGGTCAAAACAAGAATGTGTCAATAAGGAACCATTAAATTAATGATAATACTTGATTTACTGCACTGTTACAATATCTTGGCTTATGAGCGAAAACATAAATCTACCTATTTGGAATTTCTCGGACATAAATTTTTTTGACATGATATGTACATTTGAAAAATATGAGAAACTCTTGCCTTTCCAACTTTCAGAAATAATAGCAAATGGTGTGCCGAGTAACATTAAGTTGAGACATATTTTATCCCCAATAAGGGTTGACAAGCCCATAAAATGAAAAAAAAGGTACAACAGTTCCACAAATGCCTCAAGTTAATGAAAATAAATAGACATCACCATGACAGACTAATTGACAGCTAATGCAGACTTGCCTACCCCTTTCAGGCAAAAATAGTAAGGCACTCCCCCAAAAATAGTAATTTGAGGTAAAAAATAGTAAAGCTTATATTGAGTGTTAAAAGGCTAGTAATATATATTCTAGAAACTGCATATTTTTGTTGTCTTTAGTTTTAAACAAATACTAACCTAATGGACAAATCAAATTCAATGTGTTTTAAGCTGTATATTTTAAACTAGTCCCTCAAGCTTGAATTTAAACACAAAATTTTCAAATTTACAATAAACCAACTATTTAACATTCCATCTCCATATGGGGTTACTGCAAGTAAGATTGTATGTGTGAAAATCCTCTCAAATTAAACCCTCGAAAGCAGTTGCTTGTGAAAGTTTAAATGTTAGACAATAATATTAACAAATAAACTAGCCAAAGTTGATCTAGTGATCACTGATACCCCTGCTTTTATAAACATTTCTAACGTTTTTCGCGGATTCTGACCTTGAAATTTGACGTATTTCCCGCATAATCAATAGGCTTCTTACCAACATAATATATAACAATATCCCAGTTTCATTCAAATCGGATGCAAACTTTTTGAGTTATTGTCCAGAAACAACTTTTTTTCTAAAATGTTTTTTAAGTTTTTGCCTACTGCAACTTAGAAATTTGACGGATTCCCCCCCAAAATTGATAGGCTTTTTATCATCCGGATATTTAACAATATCCTAAAGTTTCATTCAAATCACATGCAAACTTTTAGAGTTATCGTCCAGAAACAACTTTTTGTAAAAATTCTAACGTTTTTCGTGGACTGTGACCTTGAAACTTGATGGATTTCCCCCAAAATCAATAGGCTTTATACCAACCTGATATATAACAATATCCCAAATTTTCATTCAAATTGAATGCAAACTTTTTGAGTTATTGTCCAGAAACAACTTTTTTGTTACAATTTTTAACGTTTTTCATGGACTGTGACCTTGAAATTTGACAGATTTCCCCCTAAATCAATAGGCTTCTTACCAACCTGATATATAACAATATCCCAAAGTTTCATTTAAATCAGATGTTAACTTTTTAAATTATCATCCAGAAACCAAATGTGGACAAACGAACAGATGGACATGAGGACCACTATATACCCAGACTCTGTCGAGCGGGGGTATAAAAAATGTAGGTTCTGTGGCAAAAATGACAGAAAATTTTGGGTGAAAAATCAGCACTGAATGAAACTAACAAACTGTCTAACCTCCCCCCTTTTTTAAAAAAAACACTATATTTTCCCGGCTCTTATAAATGTTCCCCAAATATAGAAGATTTTCAATCAATTATGTCTTTATTTTTAAATTTTGCTATTTTCAGAACCCCAATATCCAATCAGATGCATCCATGTATTTTCTTCTGATTACTACCTTGGGTTCAAAAATTTTCTGGTGTAATCATGGTAATGTAAACAAATAATTGATTTATTGTAACCTATAGAAAGCACTAAAATAGTCCGCATCAGTCCAAAACGTTGAGGCATCATCCTTGGACAATATCCACGTATTTACCAAAATGAAATAAAGTTATCTTCAAGGGTTGTTAGTCTATTTGAATTTTCAGGAGGCCACCCTCTCTCAAAATAGCACGCTTTTTTCAAGGTTTTTTTTTTGCAATAAGTTGTTGCTGTTTAGTACTATGCGAGTTATCGTTGTTGTTTTCAGTTGTTATTTGTCTATTTGATACACAGATCACGCCTGGGATAATATTCTTCTTTAACATCTTTCCTCGGAAAAATATTTATAGGCCGAAAACGAAAATTCATGGAATTTGTGAACATCAACATTTTTGAAACAGACTATAACAAACATTGATACTATTTGATGGGTCTAATTATATGTTTGTTTGTCACAAGTAGTCCTGCTGAAGATAACTACATTACAATTTTAGAGAGTTGGTGTCAATCGTAAACACAGCATACAACGTTTGAAACTCAGAAAATTACATTCGGCCGAAAATTAGTGAAGGCCAAAAAGTTGGCTTACAAACTTAATCAAAGCGTAAAATTATTCTTTTTGGTGTCAAACGCTGCTTTTAAATGTGTGGTACAATTTTATTGCTAAAAAGCAGTAGCAATCGTTATTTAACAGGCCTTACAAACTCCTCTTTGTAGCCCCCCCCTAGTTTTCCTATTGAGAAATGCATATTTTCAGACATAGACTAAATTTTTTTAACACGTAGTTTTAAATGAGCAATCTGTACATATAACTTGTCATTATGTGACGAAAACGCATGTGAAAATTAACAATGGATAAATGAATCAAGTATAATGAAAAAAAATCCAGTCTCCCTATATATTACAATAAACCAACTGTACATTGCATCTTCCATATGGGGTACCTGCAATTAAGATTTTATTTGTGAAAATCCTCTCAAATTAAACCCAAGAAAGCAGTTGCTTGTGTAAGTTGAAATGCTAGACTACATTATTAACAAATAAAAAAATGTAGGTAATGCGGCAAAAATGACCGAAAATTTTGGATGAAAAATCAGCACTGAATGAAGCTAACAAACTGTCTAACCTCCCTCCTTTTTAAATAAAAGGTCTTATAAATGTTCCCCCAAATATAGAAGATTTTCAATCAATTATGTCTCTATTTTTAAATTTTGCTATTTTTAGAACCCAAACATCCAATCAGATGCATCCATGTATTTTCTTCTGATTACTGTCTTCTGATTACTATAAAAAATTTCCCGGTGTAATGTAAACAAATAATTGGTTTATTGTAACCTATGGGAGATGAAACAGGAAGCGGAAATGGCAATGTAAAGATAATAAACAGATTCAAACAAAACATGACGGAACGGAAATGAAAAAATCTGGATTTTTGAACAATCGTAAGGAATATAGTAAAAATCGTAATTGGGTAAAATGGCCTTAAAAATCGAGAGCCTTACGCCAAAATCGTAAGGGTAGGCAATTCTGGATTTACTTTCCAAATTTACTTGTGGGCAACAAGTAATTAAAAATAGGGCATTTAATGGGACATTATATGATACCCCACCTAGGGCATTTAATGGGACATTATATGATACCCCACCACGTTGCATTGTTTTTTTTATTGATGAACACATTTTTCTAATTACAAATCACCCTATAGGACCACAGCTCTTCTCAGAAGACGATTTTTATATTGACCTTGGACCTATGAAAAAAATTGCAAAAACTACAAATTGGATTGTGCTGAATATTGAACTTGATATCTATTTTATAGCAGTACTTAACAGCTGTGCAAAGTTTAAACAAAATCTGTTGAAAGCATTTTCAAGTTATCATCTGGAAACCACCAACTGATGACTGAAAAAAATTTTAATTGACCCAAGTCGAAAACTACAACTTGGATTGTGCTGAAAATCAAACTTGATCTTCATTTTATAGGTCTTAACAGCTGTGCAAAGTTTAACCAAAATATGTTGATGCGCTTTCAAGTTATCATCTGGAAACCACAGAGGCACAGACAGACGGAATGACAGCTGGACTATACTGAGGGCAGGGTATACAAATGTGTGGTTCATACCAATTTCAAATTACATTTACCTGACTTGAAAGCTCTCCAATCTTCTCCTTTCGATAGCAAGTTCACAACTTTTTCAATTTCCTTGATGTCTTATTCTGAAAAAAGGTTATTACCTACATACAATTGTGACATAAAAAATCATCTTTAACTGAATTAATGAACAACTGGCACTACTTGTCAAATAAGATTAAAATCCAGAACACTCTGCACAGTGAATTTTGAACCTGCAATCTCAGTGTTGACAGGTACATGAACAATAGCACATGAATCTTTTCAATTCTGTTCAGTAGTTCTCAAGAAGATTAAAAATATAAAAATTATCTCACCACAGATGCCAAACATCAGATGACAGTCACCAGACTCTAGACACTAAGTGATGCCAATAGCTCATATTGACATTTGATGAGCTACAAAAACCAGGACAAATTTTACTTGACAAAGCAACTGTCTTGTAGTTTCAAACAATGCCCTATCTACACTATACCACTCCCTTTTCCATTTGTTGGTAAAACTGGCCTAAATTTTAATTATCTACAGCTATTATTTTTTTTTAGAAGCAGCCTATTGCAGGTCTTGATAAATATAGGATCTTACTTTGGAATGAGTGGATTATCTGATTACTACAATCAAGACGGTTAAATTATGGAATTTTAAGTCCGATCCTTGGCGAGTACTTAAATTTCCATAATTTAGCTATCGAGATCGGAGAAATCCGATAATCCAAGAGTACTTATGTAAGATTTTGTTTCTCTAATTTTTTAAAAAGTAGTAAATTTGCGAAATTTAATATAAATTCTCCCAATCCCATTTTTACCTTCATGACTTGAATAAAAGGTAAATGAAAAGTGTGTTGATTATGACGTCATTAGTTCTTTATTATGACGTTTTTATTTTATTGTTTGTTGTTTGTTTGATGATGTTTAACGCCACTTTCAGCAATTTTTCAGCTATATCATGGCGTCCAGTTTTATTGGGGTAGGAAGCCGGAGTACCCGGAGAAAACCCCCGACCTGCGGTAGGAAAACTGGCAATCCTTGTCAATTAAGATTGGAGTCTAGTACACCCTGCCTGCAGTGAGAATTGAACCCCCAATTTCAGTGTTGACAGACCATGTGATCAATAGTAGACGAACTACCTTGACCACTCGGCCACCGAGGCCCCTCATTTTTATTTTAAACTAATCGACTGCTGAGAACCGCATTTTCACTAGTGTCGAGAACATTTTCCACACCAGTCAAGGGGTTTGAATATAACGCAAAAATTAGAGAATATTTTTTTAAAAACTTTTCCTTTGGAAAAGTATCTATCAAAATTTACTTGTCCGAATATTTTGACTCATGTGGCCACCCACTGAAATGTTGTCGATTTTCCTTCATTCAGTAATGTAAAGCAAAGTGACAACTTAAAATATCTTGCATTTATTTCTGTAAAGGAAAAATTCCGCAAAAAATAATATACAGATGTTTCAATCAAATCAAGCGCTACACCAAGAAAGACATTTTCATTGCCGAAAGTCGAGTAAGCTACCATTAACATTTTTTATTTATTTTTCATTCGATGTCAATTTAGTTTTACAACTATTTTTGGCTACCTCTAAAGAGAAAACACTTAAAGCACAGGCATGAATTTGTCATTCAGAAAGTATTGTGGCCTTGAGGTCCAAGTTCAAGGTCAATGGTCATCAACAATGTATGCAATACACTGCCTTGAAAAGATCAACCCACATGCCAAACATCAAAAGCAAAAGAGAAATACATACAAGTCTGGACATGTATTGGTCATTCAGACAGTAATACACCTTAAAGCTGAGGTCAAAGTTCATGGTTTAAGGTCACCAATCATTGAACTTAGCATGTTGCTTTTAAATGATCTACACACATTCCAAATATCAAAAGCCTACCTCAAAGGAAAACAAATGACAGCCTGGTTACTATCACATTCAACAAGCAATAATGCAACCTGGAGGTCAGTTCAAGGTCAAAGGTCACCAAACATGGTACCTGACACATCGCCTTGAAATGATTTACCAAGATGCCAAATATCAAAAGCTTACCACAAAAGAGAAAAAATTTACAGCCCTGACACGAATTTGTGATACAGAAAATAATAATGATACCTTGAGGTCAAAGTTCAAGTTCAAAGGTCATCAACCCTGGTAGGAGATACATCGCTTCGAAATTATCTACCCATATACCTAATATCAAAAGCCAATATCAAAATACAAAAAAAGTTGACAAAGTCTGAAATTGCCTTGTTGCCAAGCAAGTGCCTTAATAAATGGAAAATAGTTTACAATTTATTTGACAAGGTTCGTGGCCTGTGTAAAAAAATGTAGGAGGAAATGATTACACAAAACAGGTACCATCTTGTGCAAATGTTGTAAATATTAACTAAGTTCCCAAGTCTGGAAAATTAGGAAAAAAATACTTGAACACTTCCATAACAGAAGGTCAAACCTTCAATACATGTGCAATCTTTCTGTGAAGTTTCAGAGATCTCGGTTGAAAACTTTAGGAGGAGTTGATTACACAATATAGGTACCCTATTTTCTCCGCCCACCCGCAGTCCAAACTTCACCATACTATAACCCAAGTTTGCACATAGTGCAACCCGGCCAAAAAGTTATAGGCATGGATGGACAGTCCGATTACAATAGGGCCCTAAGAAAATATAGATACTGGTAGGTACAGATACAAGTACTTATGTATATATATGTATATTATAGCTCACATAAAAACCTTGCATTCTGATTGGTTAGCAAGCCGTATACATCAGGCTATGTATACGTCTACAGCTGTATACATAAAGCATAGTTTTATCCCGTATGGGGCCCCTGGAAAGAAAAATCATCATGGCACTTTTGTTCCGCTTTGATTGAAAAAGTAATCAAGTGAAACAATGTCTTACCCGAACATGTTTTAAACGACGTAAATAAAATGATATGTAATATATTTCTTTAAATAACAGAAGGGAAGTAAATTAAGAAACAAATCTACTCAAATATCAGCGAAAGAAGACTGGAAAAAGGGGGGTGGTTCTGGGTAAATAATGTCAGTCACAGGTCACAAATCCCGTATGATTTTGTTGTGTCCTCTATAAAAGTGAGTCAATGTACAAAATCAACAAACGAGAAACTTGATCTCAAGCGCACTAAAAGTTAATAAACATGTACCTGCACTGTATCATCGTGCATTCTTCAGTCAAGACATTGTCAAAATCTGTTGATATTCATTATGATTTCCATCGTCCAAAATCAAATGATATTCATTTTAATGGCATCAAAGTAACATTACCGTCAATAAGAAGTTTTCTTTTTTTAATTCACTTATCAACGTCGACATCCACACATCAATCAAAACCAATACAAGCTCCACCAATATTGAATTTAGTGCTTCGCAAACTTTTACCTTGACACTTCCCAGTTTAAGGATACAATTGAGTTATATTTTGAACAGAAGACGACTAATATTTAAAAAAGATAAATTTTCGTTATTTAAAATGTAATAATGTTTTCTTATTTTTATTAATTTGATGTTCAACAAAAATATAGTTTGTTTTTATATAAACTTTGGTTATAAATCGCGAATGGGCCTTGATCGTGTAAGCGTCATAAAAGAAATGATGGGGTGCCATAAGAGCCAATATTTATTAAATATATTTTGATTTTATCAATAATAACGTAATATGCCCAATTGCAGAGTGTAATTTTGTTTTATAAAAACTATTAATAAAAATGCATTTTTTTTTTAAATATTATGCATTCACTTAAAATGTATATTTTGAAAAACAAATACGGATAACTTGATCACGTATCCAAACGAAATTACACTACATAGTTCTTTCTTAAATATTTGTTTTTCCCGTAAAATATTCCTAATGTAAGATGTGAGCTATAATACATGTATAATAGTTATTCCGGTCTTAGACAGGGTATATAATGTCATATTCACGACTTAGGACGTATATTCCATTCGCCTTCGGCTCATGGAATATAAATCCTAAGCCGTGAATGTGACATTATATACCCTGTCTAAGACCGGAATAAAATATAATGTTCACCCGATTAACAATTGCTAAGTAATACATTGTGTAAAATCTTGAATGTACATATATTTAAATATTCATTATGCATGCTTAATTTACAAAGTGCATGCTAACAGAATGAATGAACAAATTCACATATGAGAGTTAATAATCCTACTGCTGGATGCTAGTGAAATAGTGATAAATATTCATTATCTTCTTTATAAGTAAGTGTTTTGTGTGTGTCATTGTATTATATATATATTTTTAAGTTTTAAATACCAGAGTCAGACTTAACTGTATGTTCTCTATTTAAATCGATACATTAAGTCCTTACTCATCAATACATCTTTATGAAAGGTAATTTTTATGGAATTGTTCCTCCACATCCTCTTCAATTAGGTTTTCTTTCTCCATCACTTTGGTAATAGAATGTCGTTCTACAAAGTAACCAAGCAATTGTTAAAAAAAAATTAATAATAAGGTTATAGCAAAAGAAAAAACAACCAAACATACAGAAATATAGAAATTTGTTCCTTTTAAATATGTGAAGAACACCCATATGAAATGAAATAAGTTTGCATTCATATTGCATTTTTGATAGCTTTGCAATATTTTAGTTCACTATGCAAGTACATACAAATATATGCACATTGTCAAAAAAAATAACAAGTTTGAGAAACAGGAAGCAATTCTCTGCAGCCCTCATTTTGTCTATTTAAAGGGTCAACAATGGCGACATAATTTGTGTATTGGCGACTTTATCTATCAGGGTTTGGCGACCCTAAATCCTAACAAATTTGTCTCTGTGTTTCGAACTAGTTTTGAATTATATGCAACTGTCATCTCAGTGTTTGTAAGCAATCATATTTTATGACAATTTCAAGCATTCACTGCATGATACAGATTGTGTATTTCACTACAATTTACAAAGAATTTATGGTATGGTATAACTACTTTGAAGGAATTCTTCAAAACAAAATGGAACTTACATGAAACTCCAAGGTTAACTATTGATGTTAATTAGATTCAGGAGTCTGAGAAACCACTGACATCCATGTGGAGTCAACTTGAGAGGTCTGATAAAAGCACATCTCTGACTCCTCAGGTTTTTAGGATGACATTTTCAATATTTACCATATCTTGGACTCCTCAATTTGACTGAATCCATTATTTCCTAAGAAGAGGAATAGTTACTTTTCTTATTCTCACTGGCCAACATCTGACCAATAGGAAGACTCATACAACATTGAATAATTGAATTTGTTATGAGGTACTTCTGTTGAGATTATTTCTTTCTTAAGATCTTCATTTTCTTTAACATTCATGTAATCCTTAGATTTAAGTTTTGTTAGCTTCTTTTCTAATTGATCTCATTCATCTTTTTTTATTTTTGACCATTTCTTACAATATGCAATTGTACACTCTCTAATTTCAATTTTAAAAAGGTCCCATAGGGTTTTTATATTTATATTTTTTTTTTATTTGCTTTGAAATTTTGTATAACTTTGTTTACCAAATCAACATATTCAGTTTCGTCCAATATACTAGTATTTATTTTAAAGTATCCTTTGCCTTTACTGTTTTGAATATAATTTATTTTTAAAGGGAAACTTCGCGAAAAAATGAAAATTTGATATGTTATTCTTCAAATAAAAAGAAATATAATTGCCTTTTGATGTTTTATTGTATTCTTTACCGTTACGCTTCAAGAATGGATTAAAGGTGGTAAAATTTTGTGTATGGGGGCCGCCATATTGACAGTATTTTATCACGTGACTGCGTTTGTGACGTGATAAATGTAATTATCCAGTAAATATGATAAATAATCCAGTTTAAAAACATGTTTTTCTGCCTTAGCTCTTTGAAGAATATACAAACTGTGGCGATGACTAATGACCGGCTGAGAATATAAGATTACCAAATACGTCTTAATGTTTTAATTATCTTTGTTTTAATAAAATTATTTTTAGACACAAATTTTAACCTGTCTTTATTTAACTCAGATATAATTCACCTAAATAATAATTGTAATAAAAGATATATGATTATTTTTATATATAAAATAAAATTCCGTTGATAATTTTGCACGTCTTGAAACGACAATTGTACCTGGACGTGAAAATGTTACAGGTAATGTTACTCGTTTATGAAGGGTAATTAACAAAATTAGCAGGTAAACAAACAGGATGTTTATTGCAATGACTAGATTATTTGAAGCCAACTTTGAAGTATGAATATTCGGACTTTTTCAAAAGCTAACCAGATTAAAGGTTAATCATGTAATTCGAAATTAGAAAGGCACACCCCCTCCTGCCAAGGACAGGTATGATTTGAATACACCGAAGTGTCAGAACAAAGGATGTATATAAGATTTCGAATACCTTTAGATGCCAAGTCAGAGGAAACGTAAAACTTACAGGTTAACTCAAATATACACAACATGTAAAAGTTAGGAAACTGTGTTACGCACACGCACAATAAATGTTACCAGTAATAATAATTATAATGATAACAGTAATAATAATTATAAATGTACTAAACGTGAAGTGAAATTTTGATGCGCGAAAACCAGAGTATTTAAAAATATTTCATTTAATAATGACTGTTATTTCTTAAATAGTCAACTTCGCAAATATTTTGTATAAAAAAGTTTCGTTCAATAAGTTGCTTAATCTGATTAAGTTGAAAATAATAATCACGAATAATTTTCAATTTAATGAATATTTATGGACTTTTTTCCTATCAAAACTGTGACTTTCTTTCCGTTTACCGTTGTTGCTGCTGTGGAATTAGTCTTAAGTAGAAGTCTTTAAATTGGTTAACTACTTTTTATTTGTTTGTTTGTTTGAATGGTGTTTTAACGCCACTTTCAGCAATTTTTCAGCTATTTCATGGCGTCCAGTTTTTATTGGGGGAGGAAGCCGGAGTACCCGGAGAGAACCCCCGACCTGCGGTAGGAAAACTGGCAATCCTTGTCAATTAAGAAACTACTTTTTACACAAGTCGTTTTTTTTTTGCTTATATATAGATCAGAAATACAAAACATAATCTTTCCACAACCTTGTCTTATAGTACAGCCTTCTCTTATTGACCGTTTCGCGTTATTATCATACGACGACTTTTAAGGTACTTGGATGTCTAGTATCGCCATCTAGTGACGAGATGGTGACAAGATGGCGGACCTCCATTAGTGCATTTTTTACACGGTAAATTCCATGCAGAAACTTAACCACTGAAAATATAATAAAACATCAAGAGGCAAATGTGTTTCTTTTTAGTTGAAAAATAACATATCAAATTTTCATTTTTTCGCGAAGTTTCCCTTTAATGAAATTGCTTGAAGGTCAGTATATTATATCATGGCTGGCCTAATATCTGTAGTTAATATTCTAGGTCTTAAATCTTCATTTACAAGAAAAAAGTCTATTATGCTTGCACTACTGAAGTTATTTTTTCTTCTCCATGTAAATTGCAGTGTTTTAGGATTTAAAACTCTCCAGATGTCAATAAGTTTTTTTAACAATGTTTTTAGGCTACTACATACAGTCGAACCTCGTTGTCTCGAACTTGGTTGACTGGATACCTCGGTTATGTCGATATAATTTTTAAGTCCCGGCATTTTTCCCATATCAACAATGCATTTCTTCCTCGGATGTGTCGATCTCGGTTGTTTCGATATTTCGCTTAACTCGATGGATTTTTGCAGTCCGGACAATATTAATTAGTGTAATTTTAACCTCGTTGTCTCGAAGTTAATTTTTCTCTCGATATCGATGTCAAAACTAACAATTTCATTTGTATTTTGTATTGTTACTTAATACGCATCTGTTTATTTTAAACACCTGTCATAGAGCAAACACGATTTTTGATTGGCAATTACAATTTGAATAGGCAATTTAATAAAACGAACTGGTAATCCAAGCGCAGGACATGCATTATTAAGGTTAATTGATGATCCGCTAATTACTGTCCGAATTATTTTGTCATATTTAATTAAAAATGATACTTATTGAAAATAACTTTTGATCTGATCAATGATGTATGTGGTCGAGTTTTGTTTCAATAAAGACATTCTGTTATTTTTGTTGACTTGTGTGTTGTCAATTACGTAAAAAACAATTTGTATTTTTTCATTAGTTCTATCGAACTGTAAGTTGATAAGTGTTTTCTTGGTATGTATTTCCATAATTTCGTAATAAAGTTTATAAAATATGATTACACTATTTATTAATTATTGTCGATTTATGTTAATGGCCAAAATACTTCATATATCGCACGCTACAAATACAGTGACAAATCAAGCGATGCCGAAGTTTGAAACCAATGTACATGAAATAACTACCGTTAGATTTAAAAAAAAATCACATAATGAAAATGACGTCACAACCTAAACTCGGTTGACTCGAACTTCGGATAACTCGATATATTTTTTACGGTCCCGCAAACTTCGACTTATCGAGGTTTGACTGTATAGTTTTTTTTATTAATATTTTTACCATTTGATAGTTTTCTGTCTAGGTTCTGTTTCGTTAAAGTCTACCCCAATTATAATCACTCCCATGCAATTTTTCTCAATATTTTCTAGTGTTTTTTTAAAAAAGACATTTCTTTCTTTTTCTGTATTTGGTGCATAGATGTTTACTAATGTAAATGTTATTTTCAATTTCGACATTAATAATTAAAAGCCTACCATCTTATATCTTCGAAAAGGTCAATAATATTATAATCCAACTCTTTTTTTAATGCAATTGAGATACCCCGGGTTAATGTTTTGTTCCGTGACTATGATGTATATTACCCTTAAAATCAATTTTTAAATCTCTTTCCTCTTGCTGTGTTAAATGGGTCTCTTGTATAAACAGAATGTCACATTTTTGTTGGTTTTTCCAGTACCACAATCGTTGTTGTTTTTCTTTTTGACCCAACCCTTGACAATTTAAAGAACAAATATGCAAACTTTTGACCATTTTACATGTTTGTCATAAATATACCTATTGTTTACATTTTTATCCATTTCAGGTATTTACCGCTTTCTAAAACTAGCATCAATAACATGAGAATGGACCAATCAACAATAATGATGTGTTGACCTTCATTCGGAGGATTTCTCAAGGACATTTTACTTGGAAACTTCGCTAATTCATTTTTGTGGCTTGTATACTTATACAATAGTTGCTTATATAGAGGGCATTGTCATGATATCTTGACTGCACAAGGGACAGTGGTATTGCATGAAACATTGATAATGCCCCAGCCAAAGGCGAGGGTATTATCGATGTTTAAGGCAATACCACTGTCCCGAGTGCTGTCAAGTATCATGACAATGCCAGCTATATAAGCAACTATTATATTTATTTTATTGAAGAATTAAGAAACCAAGTGTTTAAGACTGTATTATGTGTTTGTAGCGGCTTGCTGTATGATTTTAATGTTTGGCCTCATGATATATCATTGTCATTTTTAGGCAATACACAGTTAGTTTTCTAAACTTTATGACATTTTTTTTTCCTCATTTGGGTTGTACATATATTTTTTTATAAATTAAAAATAAACAGTTTTATGTTGATTGTTACTTGAGAGGGCATTACCACGACGTGATAACGCCGTGACGTGATAACGCCCACGGGCGTTATCACAACGTGATAATGCCCTCACATCAAATTACTGCAAATTAATTAATACCAGCTGACCTTGTATTATCCAATTAAAACAAACACAATTTTACTGATATGAAATAACTTGTTATAGTCAATTTTAGATCATTAACATGTGTGCAATAATAACTTATAATCTGGATTTTTTTCATCGCAATGATTAAGTTTGGAATTTTTGACTTCCGCAACGTTCAGTGTTATTGGAGTACTGGTAACCTCGATAAAAATAGACTGAGATTTGCTTACATATTTATGTACATGGAATTTCTCAACAACAATAATTAGAAAGTGAACGATTCCTCATGGGCAAGTTTATTAAAGTCTGTAAGAGTTATCTGAACAAGTTCAGTTCCTACGCAGTATAGTTTCCCAAAGAGTGACCTACATTTACCATCGGAAATTCGGATTTGTAAATAAACGTGACATCGTCAAACAATGTTAAGTGGAGTAACAATGTACAATATATCTTGTACGATTTTAGTTTGAAACAAGGATGTTTTGTCATGTACATGAATCTAAGAATAAATACCACGTAAACTTCAATGTTGGATAACAAATGATAAGCAATGACAATGTAATACTCTACAATATAGATATTGCTACATAAATACATTATATATCTACACCTTTTGTTGTTTCCTTTACATATTTTTGAGTTCATATTTGTTTTCGTAGGGTATATATATGTAATCATATATTACATCATACACACTGCTATACCATAATTTTTTTTAGGATTGTCATATATAGGTAAAAGGAAACAATATTTACAATTGTAAAAATATACAAAAAACATAGAAATTGATTTAACATTTTTTGCTTGGTTTTATATACTTGTTTAAAAAATAAAAGTTTGAAAGTTGTACTAAGCATTGGTTAAGGTACTATATACATAATACATGTATAATATTTTATTAACAGTGCTATCGTTTGTGTTTTGACTTATTAATTGCTTTTTCTCTCTTTTGTAGCTTGTCAACCGGGGTCGTTGCGTGTCTCTTACCATTTTTTTGTTGTGGGGTCTCTGCATTGTTGAGGTACTGGTCCATTGGACCTTTATTTTGTTTAGTTTCATCGTTTTTATTTGTCTTTTTCTTTTCAGTTTTGTTAGTTGTTTTATTTTCCACACATACACCGGACTGGGTGAATATAAAATTTTAATCTACTTACATGATTAGCACAGCACAGCGAGGTCTGTTCAATCTTCATCGCAAGGTCCAAATCTCACTTTGGAAATTTGTCAAAATTTAACAATTACAAATATTTGCTTTAACAACAAAATAAAAGTAGTAACATCAATGTATATTTATACTAGTGAAAAAAATGTACAAAAGTCCTCAGAGTAATTTCAAATGTCAAAAGTGAGACATAAATACTGATTTTTTGTAAAACAGAGATCAATTGTTGTTTGATATCTGTTAGTGCAGATTTTTTGTTGTAATAATATTTAATGTTTTTCTAGTTGTCCTTTGTATTGCTGAATGTGTATGCAAGAATCCAAAGTATGATGTGACGCGTAAGTGTGATGATCACTCTACAGTGAGTTAGTTGACAACAAAATGTGATAGTTTACAACCAAGTGTGATGTCCTATGCCCTAAACTGCAAGGTTATAGTCAGGCTTAAGTGTGACAGTGCACCAGTACCACAGGATAAAGTGTAATGGCGTAATTTTCCAGTTTTTGGTTATAGAAATAACAATGTTTTTTTTCTGTTTAGAAACTTTTTTAAACTACATATATGTTGAAACTATAAGTCTTTCTTTTTTGTCCATGATGGTTTAATAAATGTTTATATTGTGTCAAAAAATTATTCCTGTAAACAAATTAACTAGAGGCTCTATAGAGCCTGTATCGCGCACATGAATTACAAAAAAACTTTGAATTTCCAATCAGCAGCTATTTGGCGGACAGTTTCTGAGAAGAAGCAGTTTTTATGTTTTTTTCATAGGTTAGTAGGTTAAGTCATGTTCCATGGTGGCAGCAATCTTGTATTTTGGATCAAAACAAAAAACTCAAAATTGGTAGAGGACCATACAATATCACATATCTTTCTGCAAAGCAGTTTGTGAGAAAACAAATTTTAAAATTTCAGCCAATCAGAACACATCTGCCATTCTGGCAGCCATTTTGAATTTCCTATCGGCTTGAAAAATTTAAAATAATAAGATTACTATCTAAGATTCACCTCTGCATTATTTGGTTTAATTGTGAGGAACAGTTTCAGGGAAGAAGCTGTTTGAATAGTTTTCCCATAGGGTCCTATGTTAAGCTGTGTTCCACGGTGGTGGCCATCTTGAATTTTGGATCACCACAAAGAATTCAAACATTGTAGAGGACCATCTAAGGTACATTAATGCAATATTTCAAATCAATCTGCCATGCACTTTGTAAAGATAAGATTTTTGAAATTTCAGCCAATCAGAACCCATTAGTGGCCCTGGAAGCTATGTTTAATTTGCAATTGGATCGAAAAACTCAAAATAATAAGATAAATATCCATCCATCATTTCTTCATAATTTGGCTTCATTGAGTGGAACAGTTTCCGAGAAGTTGTTGGTATGTTTTTTGCCCATAGGGTCCTTTGTTAAACTAAGTCCTGTGATGGCGGCCATCTTGGATTTAGGATCGGCACAAAAAATGCAAACTTTGCAGAGGACCATCTAAGGTACATTTATGCAATATTTCAAATTAATCTGCCATGCGGTTTCTTAGAAGAAGAATTTTAAAATTCAGCCAATCAGAATGCATTTATGGCCCTGGAAGTCATGTTGAATTTGCAATTGGCTAGAAAAACTCAAAATAATAAGATAATTATCCAACCTTCATCTTCTTATTAATTTGGCTTCATTGTGTGGAATAGTTTCCAAGAAGAAGTTAGTAGCCCTAGTAGCCCTGGCAGCCATGTTGAATTTCTGATTTCCTAAAAAAAAACTCAAAATAATAAGATAACTATCCAAGCTTCATTTCTGCATTAAATTTGCCATAATTGTTTGGAACAGTTTTGTAGAAGAAACTATTTGTGTGTTTTTCCCAAGGGTCCTATGTTTAGCTGTGTTCCATGGTGAAGCCCATCTTGAATTTTGGATCCGCACAAAAAACTCAAACTTTGTTTTAAAACCTACTTCTAGAAATAGACTCAGGAAAACTACAAAGGCTCTACAACAAGCGTGATGACTTCAACTTTCCAATTGTCAACTTCCCTTTCATCGACAGCAACATTCCAGCAGCTCCAGCATATGGTGTGTACATTTCACAACTTATAGGTTATTTTAGATCCTGCAATCGTTATTTAGATTTTCTAGACCGATCACTGCTGTTGACTGCTAAACAACTCAAACAAGGGTTTGTTGTACCTAGGTTGATGTCATCTCTCGAGAAGGTCTATGGTCGGCACCACGACTTAATTGATTGTTACGGGAAATCAGTGTCTCAAATACGATCTGACATTTTCGCTGAGTCATAGGTAGTGCTTCCTATTACTGGATTTGACTTTTCCCTAGACAAGACAATGAGTAACTTGACGGGTGTCTAATTAGAGGCAGGCACTGCTTACTCGTCCGGAGCCCCTGAGTGCACCCATGGTTTTTATTGGCTTCGGGTTACTCTCTTTCTGTATTTTATGTTTTTGATTTTTGTGTTGTGTTTGTCTTCACAAGAAACTCAAACTTTGTACAGGACCATCTAAGGTACATTTCTGCAATATTTCTAATAAATCTGCCAAATGGTATATGAGAAGAAGAATTCTGAAATTTAGCCAATCAGAACGCATTAGCGCCCTGGAAGCCATGTTGAATTTGCAATTGGCTCCAAAAACTTAAAATATTAAGATCACTATTCAACCTTCATTTCTTCATAATTTGGCTTCATTGTGTGGAACAGTTTCTGAACAGAAGTTGTTTGTATGTTTTTCCCATAGGATCCTATGTTAAAATATGTCCTGCGATGGTGGCCATCTTGGATTTTGGATTGGCACAAAAAACTCAAACTTTGTAGAGGACCATCTAAGGTACATTTCTGCAATATTTCAAATCTATCTGACAAGCGGTTTATAAGAAGAAGATTTTTGAAATTCAGCCAATCATAAGGTATTAATAGCTCTGGCATCCATGTTTAATATTTGATCAGCACCAAAAACTCAAACTTTGTAACATGTGTAAAGAACTACCCAATAAACATTCCTGCCAAGTTTGGTTCCAACTGGCCAAATGGTTTTGGAGAAGAAGATTGAAATGTGAAAAGTTTACGGCCGCCGACGACGACAAACGCAAAGTGATGAGAATAGCTCACACTGACCCTTTAGGTCAGGTGAGCTAAAAAAGGAAAACAATTTTAGTTTTTCACAATATATTTTGTCTCCGCAGGTAGATAGTTGGTGAACCTACTTCTTCTACAATAGATCAATAAGCTCTTCTTCTAATGTCACAGACAGTTTTTGGGTTTCATCTCATTATTTTGTCTGAGTCAAAATAAGTTTGTTGGTTTGTATGGTGTTTAATGCCACTGGCAGTAATTTTTCAGCTTTTTCATGGTGTCCAGTTTTTGTTGGGTGGAGGAAGCCGAAGTACCCAGAGAAAACAACCAACCTTCAGTAGGAAAGGTGTGGACACAGAAAAACGTCTCGCCTGCATTCCGCATCAGTAACGAAAATAAATTTCGTCATAAGCATTACGTAAATAGCATTAAATTTCAGCAGTGGCCTGTGTACGAAATATTGTCACAATACCATGCAGAGTTACAGGGGAACAGCCGTAACCCAAAACCTTTAACGTAGTTGCTGGACCGTGAAATTGAGGTCAAGGTCAGGTGGAACCTACTAGACAGTCATGTACTAGTCATCAGCAACCTATATACTAAATAGTGTCATCCTACCATGCGTGGTAACAGAGTAACTGCCGTAACCCAAAAACTTTAACATAGTCGCTGGACCATGAAATTGAGGTCAAGGTCAGGTGACACCTACCAGACAGTCATGTACTAGTCATCAGCAACCTATGCACCAAATATTGTCATCCTACCATGCGTAGTTACAGAGGAACTGTCCTAACCCAAAAACTTTAACGTAGTCGCTGGACCGTGAAATTGAGGTCAAGGTCAGGTGACACCTACCAGACAGTCATGTACTAGTCATCAGCAACCTATACACCAAATATTGTCATCCTACCATGCGTAGTTACAGAGGAACTGTCGTAACCCAAAAAACTTTAACCTAGTCGCTGGACCGTGAAATTGAGGTCAAGGTCAGGTGACACCTACCAGACAGTCATGTACTAGTCCTCAGCAACCTATGCACCAAATATTGTCATCCTACCATGCGTAGTTACAGAGGAACTGTCGTAACCCAAAAAAAAACTTTAACGTAGTAGCTGGACCGTGAAATTGAGGTCAAGGTCAGGTGACACCTATCAGACAGTCATGTACTAGTCATCAGCAACCTATACACCAAATATTGTCATCCTACCATGCGTAGTTACAGAGGAACTGTCGTAACCCAAAAAACTTTAACGTAGTCGCTGGACCGTGAAATTGAGGTCAAGGTCAGGTGACACCTACCAGACAGTCATGTACTAGTCCTCAGCAACCTATGCACCAAATATTGTCATCCTACCATGTGTAGTTACAGAGGAACTGTCTTAACCCAAAAACTTTAACGTAGTCGCTGGACCGTGAAATTGAGGTCAAGGTCAGGTGACAGGTGACTGACTGGCAAGTACTCATCATAAGCTACCTGTGGACCAAATTTGATGGACCTAGGGCTTGGGCTTACAAATATATGAAGCAAGATGTCAAGTGTTTACGTTGTGATACAAAACCTTGTATCATCTATGCATGTGATACAAGATGTACTTTTGTCGAAACTACTTCTTGACGTCACAATTAATGATATAATAAATGATTCGTTGAATGACTTGTTGATGTCATAATACATGTGACATTAGGGACTATATTTTGTAAACAAATGCTTTTTTAAATGTTAAATTAAAAATTTTGAATATTCAGTTTTGTTCTGTCCTTCTTATACTTCTTAATTTTAGATGAACCTATTACATACATTTTAGTGTAGGTACAGCTACCTGTATCACAACTCAACAACTGCATACAGTCCGCATCACAACTCTATGCTGCGTGTCTCATAGTGATATGAATGTACACAATTGTCTCCATATGATACAGGTAGATGTCCCTACACATAATGTATGTACTGTGTATACATACATCTATAAATTTATTACCATATCATACCTTAAGCAGTATTTGCTCAGCTGGCAATGATCTTGTATTGATACTATGGTTTCTAGCTTGACCAATAGATCCTTTTTGAACTTTTTTCACAATTTAGTTGTAACAATTTCAATACCCTTCATAGCTTTTTTCTTCCTAACAAAATACACATTAAATTAAATTAGGGTAGTACAAAGCACAAAGCAATTTCAGCTCTACAATACATACTACTTCTAAAAATTCCATTTTTTTTACTATGGCATAGTGTACTCAATTTTATATGTGAGCCTCTGTAACATCCTAAGATGGTATTGGGCTTTAGAAGAAGGTTGGTGAAGAAGAAAAAGTATTGAATTTTCAATATGCTGTAAAAACATTAAACCAGAGGCTCTTAAGAGCCTGTATCGCTCACCTGAATTTATAGGCAATGAAGATGGCATTTCCCTGATGTTAAAGTAAGTCCTGTAATTTTCAATAAACTTTAAATAGGACCATCCAAACAATATTACTAGAAAGCTTTGTTTCATTGGTTAACCAGTTGTATAGAGAAGATTTTTTTTATTTGCCCATAGGGTCCTATGTTAAACTAAGTCCTGTGGGGGAGGTGGCCATTTTGAATTTCCAATTGCCATAAAAAACATAAACTTTATAAAGGACCATTCAAACAATATTGCTAGTAAGTTTTTGTTTCCATTGATTAACTGGTTTCAGAGAAGAAGCCTTTAAAAACTTTTTCCCATAGGGTCGTATGTTAAACTAAGTCCTGCGGTAGCCGCCATTTTGAATTTCCAATTGCCATAAAAACACAAACTTTATAGAGGACCATCCAAACAATATTGCTAGTAAGTTTTTGTTTCCATTGGTTGACCATTTCCAGAGAAGAAGCCTTTTAAAACTTTTTCCCATAGGGTTCTATGTTAAACTAAGTCCTGCGGTGGCGGCCATTTTGAATTTCCAATTCCCATCAAAAACACAAACTTTATAGAGGACCATCCAAAAAATATTGCTAGTAAGTTTTGTTTTGATTGGTTAAACAGTTTCAGAGATGAAGCCCTTTTTAACTTTTTTCCCATAGGGTCCTATGTTAAACTAAGTCTTGAGGTGGCGGCCATATTGGTTTACCAATCAAAATAAAAAACACAAACTTTGTAAAGGTCCATCCAATAAACATTATGGCCAAGTTTGGTTTCAATTGGCCAAGTGGTTTCAGAGAAGAAGATTAAAATGTAAAAAGTTTACAGACGCCGACGCCGACGATGACGACGCCGACGGACGCAAAGTGATAACAATAGCTCACATGACCCTTTGGGTCAGGTGAGCTAAAAAAGGAATTCACAGTAATATTTACCTTCATTTCCTATCTAGCCTTAAAATTAAAGATGGCTATCAATATTGTCCAGCTGATCAAAATCTTAACCTTTAATAACATCATGTCTTACAAAATTCCTTGAGGGGTCCACCTCAAGTGCTCAGATGCTGTAGGGTCATTGCCTGGGTTGCTATCCACACTAGTCATATTTGGATCCTGTACCTTTTTCCCCATTATTGTGTGTTAGCAGATGAAGAAGGTTGCTATTCAGTATAAAGCAGGGTTCAACAATAACACTCATCCGATTGCTTGGAAGAAGTAGAAATATCCAATGGACAAGGAAAACTCAGTGATCACAAGTCCATTGGGACAAGTACAAAAATAAGCCTATATAGAAATATCATAAATTATTGAAGAATCTTTTTTTTTTTAGAAAATGCAAGTTGGGTCAATAGTTTTCCTGAATTTTTTATCCATGAATTTCTTTTTTCCTTGCTGAAAATATTTCAACAAATTTATAAATGTGAATTCATAAGTACTGGTTCGAAACTATGTATGCATAGACATCATTTCAGGCTGCATAGGGAGCAATGCGTCCTATTCATGAAAGTTTATATATGTGCAAAGAATGATCTTTACCAAAAAGGTCTAAACGCTTATTTTAAATACAATATGTGTTTTGAAAATTATAAACCACAAATTAAAACATTATTACATTTACCTGACACTACAATAAAACCAATACTTCAGTATGAAAATGAAATATGGGGCTAAATTAAAGATTAACTGCAAGATGACTGCTTCACTTACCTGTATGTGGCTGGATTGCTTGTTTCTTTGCCTGAATGGTGTTTAATGTCACTTTTAGCAATTTTTCAGCTACAATGACTATATATCATGGCATCTAGTTTTTACTGGGGGGGTGGGGAAGCTGGATTACCTTAGAAAACTGGCAAGATTAGAGTCTAGCATGCCCTACACACAGTGAGACTCAAACCCTCAAAACACGCAACCTCACTGTAGACAAGCCTCGCCCCCCCCCCCACCCACCCATCAATAGTAGACTAACTACCTTAACCACTCTACTGACCCGCATACTGTTGGAGAACTTGACAGATACTGATTATATTTAGGTTTTTTATGTAATATGATTAAGTATCACAAAGAATTTTTAGAATCAACATTGTGAGAAGTGAACTATTGTTTTGAACATTTTTATGATTAAAATTTCTTCATTTTCAAAACAAATCTAGCTGGTATCGATTTTTACAAGAGATCTTTTTATTATGAAGATGCAGGAAAATCTCAAAATAAATGCATAATAAAAAATAAAAACCATGTCTTGAAAATCATGAAAACTAAGTATAAAACACTATAATTTGCTTTTGTTCTTGAGATGTAATTTTTAAATAAAGTTAAGTTTATTAAAACTAAAACTTTTAGTTCTGGTTTTGTATTTAAATATGTGGACAGATACCTCTTTCACTTCAAGTCCAATTATCTCCCTTGAACAATATCTGACAACAACGAAAATTCTTCATGCACATCTACATATGATGTACTTCTTTCATGTAAAGTTCCATCAAAATCTGTCAAACAGTTTTGGAGGAGTTGCGCTTATGAGGTCACACACTGAATACTATATTTTAAAAGTATAAGTCCAATTATCTCCCCTGAATAATATCTGACAGCGACGAAAATTCTTCATGCACATCTACATATGATGTACTTCCTTCATCAAAATCTGTCAAGCAGTTTAGGAGGAGAAGCGCTTACAAGGGATGTGGACAGATGGACAGACAGGGTGATTCCTATATTCTCCCCCAAAACAAGTTTGCTGTGGGAAAAATAACAGTCCAATTAAAATTAGCTCATGCGTGTTTACTATTTACGTTAAGTTGTGACACAACGTAAATAGTAAACACGCATGGGCTAATTTTAATTAGACGAAAAATAAATGTGGATTCCTGTGAGAACAAGTAAATATAGGTTTTAGGCGCCTCCCCCTTATCCCAAGGAGCACTGATCGCCTAGTGATTTCTTTAACGCTGGTTAAGGATTGGGTGTCTTGTTTTCTATTCAATAGTTGTATGTTTTTTTAAGAGAGGAAAAATTCTACAGTAGTAAAAAAGGCTAGGTTCGTACATCATATTAATGATTAGGAAATGTCTTCATATTTGTATCCCTAAATATGCAAGAATAAGGACATCTGCTGATGTTGAATGGATTGGCATCCCCTAGGACTGCAGAATTGGTAGCGGGAGGTTCCGAATACAATGTTTCCGAGATGTCATTTAGGGTCCCTGCTGTGTTAGTAGCAGGAAATCTTAGTTGTTAATTGTAACAGAATTGGAGAAATTTGGGTCTCCGGATAATATGATGAAATGGGTAAAGTAAGGTGTAAATATTTTAAATTTTAAGGAAATTTTAAGAGGAAAGTTACGAGTCAGATATTCTAACCCCTGCAATATTTCCTAATTTTTTCATCTTGTAAGAAATATGTGGAGTTTATCATGGAAACCTTGATGGGGAGGATAGGGAATGGGTCTATTTCTTTGCTTAGAAGGATTGGTCAGTGTGCAGTTGAAGCCTAGATTATGCCAGGATAAAAGTTATTTGAATTTGTGTATAAAAAGATAATCCTTTTCAGTTGGACACTTTATAAGAGGTTCAGAGTATTTTGCATGAAAAATGCTTTATGACCTCTTTGGATGACAAATCAGGTTATGACCACGTTCTTCTCCAACCAGATAGTAGGACATTTTTTGGGATTCAATTTGCCTGTTGGTACATGGTATGTTACACAATTTAAGGCAAATGCTTTCATTTATCACACTACAGGTCTGAAGATAATAAGCTATTGTCCTTTTTTGGGTGTCCCAGCCTTGCCACATACATGTATTGATGATAGGATGTTGTGTGAATGGAGCTGGGTTAACAAGTTGGAGAGTGGGTATTATTTGGCACCAAGAGCTATGTATACCGTTTGCCAGGTATTGATTCATTTGGGGTATTTTTTAAATCTAAAAAAATGTGTTCTGATTCCCATGCAGCGGTTAAAGTTTCTAGGTATGTGGTGCAATTCTACCAGGTTAGCAATCGTTCTGCCGGACAACAAAAAACTCTCATTTGCTATACTACAAGACCTAAAATGCAGAACAATGAGGTTTTGATCAGTTGATCAAGATGCTTCAAAGGTTTGCTGGGAAAGAGAGGAGGTCAATTTTGGATGTTTAAAGATACCTGTCAGTGTGAAACAACTTCTAGTAATTTAATTCACTGATTAAGATTATCATTTCTATTTTTTCCTGATGTCATTTGCAAAAAAGTGTCATGACATATCATTTCGGGACATGGTATCATTAATTGGTCATACTGTCAGACAACTTAGTTCATCTAGTAAAACCGATCTATTTTTAGTAACAGAGTTACCTGCCAAAACATCATAAACCTTTGCTAGCAGATAAACTCAGAAACCGTAACCAATTCTCAAAATCTTTAGTGAAAAAAGTTGGTTGACCTATGGAAATGATTTAATACCTGGAGACATTTTTTTTCAATCCACTTCCTGTTTACACATTTTTGACCCCAAGTCCTAGAGACTTGGGACCACCACCATTGATCCTAAGTGACATATATTACATTTAATAATCTCAAGGTATTAGGTCAAAGGTCACCTTTGGTCTTGTTAGCACTGTATTTCAAAAAACTATAAAAGATACAGGCAGACAATAAATGGGAAACTAGAGTAAAAAAACCTGTGAGCAATGCTCACCATTGATACCCCCCGCTTCACAATTACTTTGAAAATTCAGGGTTTCTTAATTATGAAATTGAAACTTTATCTAGTTAAACGTGAAGGCGAAGTTGCAGATAAAACATGTAACCCTCCCTAATCCCCCAAAGAATGGCATCCCCTATGTCAATGACAAAGTCCATGTTTTTCTATGGGAAACCTCCAATAATATTCTGATCAAAATGTTTAATATCCAGTGCACAATGGCAATATTGACCAAGATTCTGTGTAAGTTTCAACAAATTCCATTCAGTGGTGTAGGATAAATTGCAAATAAAATATGGGTATCCCCTTATGTCCATGACAAAGTCCATGCTTTTCTATGGGAAACCCCAAATATCATTCCGATCAAAATGCTAAATATCTCCTGCACAATGGCACTATGTGACATGGATTCTGTGTAAGTTTCATCAAATTCCATTCAGTGATGTAGGAATGAGTTGCACATAAGAGATGGGTATCCCCTTATGTCAATGACAGTCCATGTTTTTCTATGGGAAACCCCAAGTATCATTCCAATCAAAATCTTCAATATCTCCTGCACAATGGCACCATGTGACATGGATTCTGTGTAAGTTTCAACAAATTCCATTCAGTGATGTAGGAATGAGTTGCACATAAGAGATGGGTATTCCTTATGTCCATGACAAAGTCCATGTTTTCTATGGGAAACCCCAAATATCATCCAATCGAAATGTTTAATATCCAGTGCACAATGGCAATATGTGACAACATTCTGTGTAAGTTTCATCGAATTCCATTTAGTGGTGTTGGAGGAGTCTCACATAGGAAATTGGTATCCCCTTATGTCAATGACAGTCCATGCTTTTCTATAGGAAACCCCAAATATCATTCCGATCAAAATATTAAATATCTCCTGCACAATGGCACTATGTGACAAGGATTCTGTGAAAGTTTCAACAAATTCCATTCAGTGGTGTAGGAGGAGTTGCACATAAGAGATGAGGACCCCCTTAGGTCAATAACAATGTCCATGTTTTTCTATGGGAAACCCCAAATATCATTCCGATCAAAATGTTTAATATCTCCTGCACAATGGCACTATGTGACAAGGATTCTGTGTAAGTTTCATTAAATTCCATTCAGTGGTGTAGGAGTAGTTGCACATAAGAGATAGGGACCCTCTTAGGTCAATGACAAAGTCCATGTTTTTGTATGGGAAACCCCAAATATCATTCCGATCAAAATGTTAAATATCTCCTGCACAATGGCACTATGTGACAAAGATTCTGTGTAAGTTTCATCAAATTCCATTCAGTGGTGTAGGAGGAGTTGCACATAAGAGAAAGTGTAACGGACGGACGGACAGACGGAAGGACGGACACCATGAACACTATTTACCCCCCGCTTTTCAAGCGGGGGGTATAAAAAATACTCTTCTCATCAAGATGCTTACAGTCCAAGGTTATACCATAGCAACAGGGTAGCCTTAATAAAAAGTCCTGAACAACCATATACTTTGAAAAACAGGATGATATACTTTACTGAAATAGGTCATAATACAAACCCAAACTGGCATTTTGTCCCTTATAACTGGTGTAAAATCCTTAACAACCCTATATTGATTCCCTTGGACCACTTTCTTTACTCAAAAAACTAATTTTCATTAATGGAAGTGACATTTTGTGCTTAGCAACAGACAAAAAGTTCATAACAGCTAGTGTTATATTTTCTGACAATAGTGGAAAAGACCTTCACATTTGTTCTCAGAACAAATTAAGTCAGTTTAATTATGTCTCCCAAAGGAAGTTTTGGGAGACATATAGTTTTTGTCCAGTTTCTTATTATTATTCTTCTTCTTTCTTTCTTTTTTTCTTTCTGTTCAATCTTGTTAATAGTTTCTTTGAGATGTAATGTCCAATAAATATGAAACTTTGGGAACCTGTTAAGGATGACCTGAAGTTTTGTAATCCATTTTTGGAATTTTCAAAATGGCTGCAATTTCTATGGAAACAGAGGTCAAAGGGGTCATTATATAGGACATTGCATTATCTTGATAAATATTGTTATTTGGGGGGGTTTAAACATGGTCAAGATTATAGTGGCAATAAGGGTTCGTTTGGGAGACATTTGTTTGTATCCCAACAGTTATAACAAGTTGTTTTTAAAATAATTATGATGAACTTGTCACAATTACAGGAAAACACTTCAACCGATTACTTTGGAACTTGGTAAGGTTATAGAGGGTCACTTAAAGGTATGCAATCAACTTAAAAAATTACAAGATGGCAGCCATTTTCAAAATGGCAACATTTAAAATAAAACTACATTTCCCAGACCTCTGGGATGGCTGCAGTGATTTCAACGATAATTAGTACATTGATGCAATTGACTATCCTGACCATTTTTTAATGAAAATAATTTAATGCAAACACTGCCATTGTGTATCAGTGGCCATTTTCCCACATCTCCCCCCAAAAAATTAAAACATTTTTGTCTGATTTCAAAGAAATTTGATTTCTAGGCATATTTTAATGGACTGATTTCAATGAAATACTATCCACGGGAATTTTTACCCACCTGTGTGTTGGGATCCTAACACAAAAATCTTTTAATTTATTTTTTTGTTAAAATCGTTGTAATAATTTTTTTTCTGTTTGTTTGTCTGCTCAATTGTGGGTGTCTTGACTGTAAATAAAGTAATGTGTTGTTAAAAAATGCTTGAATGAACAGAGCCTGCTGAGTTGTAAAACTAATTCAACATCTAAACGCAAACATGTATGGTAGTACACTCAAATTTTGACGATGAAAATGTCTTGAGCTGTTTAGTGGATGGTAATTTGCTGGAAACACCTGCATGTATATTATTACTGAGGAATCATTTGTTTAGAGAAATAAATGCTATTTTTTAAGAGAACACTTTACTTTGGATTAATTGTTACATTGATGAATAAACAAAAATCAATGAAATTCAAGTGGGTGACCAAATGAGTTAAAATATTCGAACAAACCATGTTTTCATTGGAAAAATTTTAAGTCTAGAGAAGTACTGTTTCAACATACCAGCTTCTGGCATAGATTTCCAGTGGTCAAATTACATGAAGGGCCTTTATTGCACTTTCTTTTTTTCTGCTATATATGCCTCATCTAACACTATCTATAAAACATTAATTTGATTAAGTTTAATCATATGAGAGACAAAATATTCCAGCTTTTAGTAAAATAAAACATTAATTATAAGAAGTACACAAATTCATATACCAGTAAAATGAATGCATGGTATTTTAATCACAATGCCAGTAAAAATAATAAAATGTCTAGTCTACAGGAAACAATTTTTTTTGCATGATATAGCTTTAATGCGTTTCTGAGAAGAAGCCCTGTGTCTTTTTTTTCAATAGTGTCTTATATTAAGCTATGTTCAAATTTGTCACCCATTATGGATTTAGGATATGCACAAAACCAGCAAACTTTGTACAGGGCCATCTAAGGTACATTTCTACAATATAACAAATCAATGTGCCAAGCAGTTTGTCAGGAAACACATTAATGGCAGCCATGTTAAATTCCAATCAGCTCAATAAACTACAAAATAGTAATATATAACTTCATTTCTGCATAGTAATTTTGGTAAAAAAGTGTGGAATAGTTTAGGTGAAGAAGTCGTTTGTATATTTTTCCCATAGGTTCCTATGTTACGCTATGTTCTACATAGTGGCCATCTTGGATTTTGGATTGACACAAAAAACTTGAACATTATAGAGAACTATCTAAGGTACATTTCTGCAGTATTTCGAATCAATCTTCTTAGCAATTTGTGAGAAGATCTTTGCACTTCACTATTGGTCCTGGCAACCATGTTGAATACTTTGTCAGCTTCAAAAACTCAAACTTTGCTAAAAACCACCCAAGATTACATTCCTGTGGTTGCAACTGGTCAATTGATTTTGGAGAAAAAGACTGTAATGTGAAAAGTTTAGAACTGACAATGATACATGCCCTGTAATGATAATTAATTATAGCCAAAATTATAAAACACATTTTGTAGTTAATAAAAAAACGTTCAATTATTAAGGTAGTCCTGGGATAAGGACTATTTAAACAGTCATAAAAGTCTTTCATTGCACAACTATCAGGGTGTCGAATACAACCCACCATTATGGTACGTACATGTACATTTTCTTGCTGCATTTTTTAACCATGTTCACAATATGAATTGCTCTTTATTCAAAAATTGAGAACTGGAATCCATAAAAGTTTACAAGTTCACACTTATATTCATTTGCTGAGCTTGAGTGTGTGCAGTTTTTTCCTTTCTGTACATTACAAGATTTTTAAAAATCAATCAAAACTGATAAAAAAACAGTTCAATGGGAACAACTCCTTATCAGTTCATCAGACAATCTTGACACTGAATACATTTTTGTAGCTCTCATAGAGCTTAACAACAATGCTAACGTTTTCTCTAGTTCTACTAATTTTCTAGATTTTGAGGACCATGTGGCAAATCATAAATTTTGACAATTAAAGCGCAATAACTCCTACAATGAGTCGTCATACAACTTCGACCCAGTAGAGAGTTTTGTAGAGCTTTTGATGCTGAAGAAGGTAAGTCTCTTCGGTTTGCCTGTATCTGTTATACTTTTTGAACTGTAAGTTTGACCCACCCCCCCCACCCAACCCCCGTTCTATTTTTAGCTGAGGCAGCCATGTTGGTTGGTCTGCAGCCATGATTTGTGCAAACTTGGATAAGGACATTTTACTGATGATATGTGCAAGTTTCAAAGCAATCCCTTCAGTGGTTTTGGAGAAGATGTTTTAAGAAAAGTTAAAAACGATGACGACTACGACAGACACCATGTGATGCCTATAGCTCACCTGACCCTTCGGTTCGGGTCAGGTGTGCTAAAACTAAAGCACTGTATATCCACTTTTGATCCCCTATTTACTTTTACTTTGCCAATGACATGGGTGTATAGTATGAAAATTTTTATTTCTACCGATTAACAAGAGGATTAAAAGTTTCAGGTGTGTGACAGACCAGATGTATATATGTATTTGATAATAACTTCAGTTCTTTGACAGTAGGCAATTTTTTGTGGACAAATAAAAGTGATGAAACTTCATTGTAATAACTAGTACATCTCATAATAAAAACAACAGCAAAAATCTGCACTTTTTACTGGCAAAAATTGTAATATACATGTCCACTGGAATTGTTTACAGACAGGATTATAAGTGTGTCTTGGGGTCATCATTAATATTCCCAGGCTCTACTCAGTACAAATACTAGAATTTCCATGTAAAGAGAACATTAATGAAAAACATCTAAACAGCCAGTACCCCTGTTATAAAAAATCAGTGACTCACAAGCGGGCTCTCATATGCTGTTTTGATAACAGACCTGTTAACCCATACCAAGTCTAACCAAATAGTGAAAGTTGTTTGGGGAAAATTTTAACAACTAAAAAAATTGAATTTGCATATTTTTGGAAATTCACATACATGTATCAATTTTTCAGAAAAATGATAACTTTATCTATGTAGGATTTCCTTAGAATTCGGATTTGCATGCATTTTTAGAAATTCCAACAGAAATGAGAACATTACAAATAGACAAAAACACAAATAATAAACTCTCAATGATAGCAAAAGAGATGTCACATATTGCTATAATTAATAAAATAGCTAAACCTGTACATGTAACTATGAAAAGTAAAATTTTGCAAAGAAGTGTAAATTATGAAAATTGTTCACTGTGTATTAATCGTGTTTAAATATTTCTTATATACATAATATATTTGTAAACTGACTGTAGTGCATGATTTTATCTAAGTCTATTTTTATATGTGATTGATATTAATTAGAAAACATATAACTAGACAAACTGTGAGCAATGCTCACTAATTGATACCCCAGCTTCCCAATTTTCAAAACATCTCTAATATTAATCTGATCATAATGTTAAATATCTGGTATCCAATGGCACTATGTGACAAAGATTCTGTGGAAGTTTTATTAAATTCCATTCAGTGGTGTAGGGGGATAAGAGATGGGTACCCCCTTAAGTAAATGACAGTTTTGCTATGGGAAACCTCAAATATCATTCCAATCAAAATGTTAAATATCAGTTGCACAATGGGACTACTAGTATGTGACAAAGATTTTGTGTAAGTTTCATCAAATTTGATTCAGTAGTGTAGGAGGAGTTGCAGATAAGCGAAAATGTAACAGATTGACTGAGAGATGGAAGGACAGACAAACAGACAGACACCCTAGCAAAAAAATAGAAACTGTGTACCATTAACTTTGGCCTGATATCACTAGGACAAAGGGAGCTTTACTACCAAAATGAAATTGTGCTGCACCAATGAAAGTGTAGTCCTAATTTCAGCCTACTGTTGCAAAAATCTATTGAACTGTTATGTTGTATTTAAGTTCCAAGATTAATGAAACACATACAATTCTCAATCATTATTCTTCCAAATCTAGAAAAATTGCAGAAGTCTGAAATGGCAGTGTTGCAAAGCATGTAGCTTAAAAATGGTGAATGGTTTATTTGTTGGAAGAAAGTTTTGGATCTCTCATGTCTGTCGAAAAAGTAGAAACCATCATGTATAAAGTGTGCTAAAAATTACTAAAAGGTTGTCTATAAAATAGGGCATTTAATGGGACATTAAATGATACCCTGTCATGTTTTGTATTTATTATTCATGAACACATTTTTCTGAATTACAAATCAGCTATAGGAACACAGTCCAACTCAGGACACAATTTTTACATTGACCTTGGAACTATAAAAGTAATTTCAAATTGGCACAACTCAAAAGCTACAAAAGGGATTGTGCTAAAAATTCAACTTGATTTTCATTTTATAGTACTTTACAGCTTTGCAAAGTTTTAACAAAATCTGTTTTTCAAGTAATCTTTGAAAAAAGCCAATTTAGAAACTGTCAACTGTTGACCAAAAAAATTAGCCTAAGCTGAAAGCTACTAGTACAAATTGGATTGAGCTGAAAATTGAACTTGATCTTTATTTTACAGTACTTAACAGCTGTGCAAAGTTTAAACAAAATCTGTTGATGCGTTTTCAAGTTATTATAGATCTGGAAACCACCAACTGATGACAAAAAAAAATTAATTGGACTAAGTCAAAAACTTCAAATTGGATTGTGCAGAAATTAGAAATTGAACTTCATTTATAGTATTTATAGTATTTAACAGCTATGCAAAGTTTAAATAAAATCTATTGACATGTTTTCAAGTTATCATCTGGAAACGACAGTGGCATGGAGAGACAGATGGAGGGGCAGACAGACAGACAGATGGATGGACAGAAGGACAGACACTCATATCCATAGGGAGGGTATAACATAAACTGCCGCTTTGTATGGCAGGATATAAAATTTGGGAACAAATTCCTCAAACAATTCCACAAAACCCAGTGCACCACATGTGCAATCTTTCTGTAAAATGTTTCAGAGATACGGGTTGAAAACTGTAGGAAAAGTTTATGACATAAAATTGCTACCCTATTTTCCCCGACCACAATCCCCGATTCACCATAAAATCCAGGCATGTACTCCGTGGGACCTATCCAATAAAAGGAAGATTTTTCTTTAGAGATATAATCTTTTGAACACGATTAATTAATTTAAGATGCCTATGCACACATTTTGTACAATTCATTGAAAATGGTGCAGATTTAGTCACAAAAATAACAAATTTGAACCTGTGTTATGTTGACAACCTAATTCTGACAATAATAATTTTTGCAACTGCTATATGCAACAAGTATTTAACAATTAACTGTCTGAAATATAAAGTACTTAGTCAGATAAATGTAAATCAGACAGAAGGATTTAAATCTGTAATTCACACACCTAATTAAATGTACAAACCACATACCTGAATGCAGCAGATACATTTACAAAAGTTTGTTACAGCTGCAACATTCACAGTATAAATCAATATAAAACTTAGCAAATTCATTGTAATTTACAGGCAAAAGGACTGTACACAAACCTGCACGCAACAACTTGAATGAACTTCTATTTCTTTTTTTTTTTCATGCTGGGCCGGGGACATTGATTTTTATTTGATCAAAAGAAAGTTCCCCCCTCCAATTGTTAACAAATTCATTTTGACTTCAACACAAATGGGAAAATAATATACCCAAAATTGTAATTGTAGGGGGGGGGGAAATGTAGGAATAATTACTTACTCATATTTGCTTAAATAAGTGATATTTAATTTCCTGTACTAGTACCTTTGAGACAAACTGAAAAGAGGAAGCTTTGGTATTAGCTACAATGTTTTCACATAATTGTCTACTAAAAATTTCAAGACTGGGATTTCAGTTGTTATTTCATGACACAAATCAATGTTACATTTATACATGTAAAATAAACAGCTTCACAAAGAGCCCATGGCAGGCCCAGCTTTAGATAAGGACCAATTAAGAGACATGCATTTCATGGACCCATTATTGTATTGCACTAGTAAGACATACATGTAATCACATATTATCAATATCAACTGACCTAATCCAAAAACTTAAAGGTCTTTACTTGAACGTGAAATCAAGGTCATGATCAGGTGACACCTACTAGACAGTCATGAACTATTCATGGTCATCAGCAACAACAAATGTTGTCATGCATAGTTACAGAGGAACTGCCTTAATCTAAAAAACTTTAACATAGTGGCTAGACCATGAAACTGAGGTCAATGTCAGGTGAAACCTACCAGACCGTCATACACTTTACATCAACAACCTATACACCAAATGTTGTCATCCTATCATGCATGGTTACAGAGGAACTGCCCTAATCCAACAAGTGTGGACACAGAAAAACGTCTCGCCTGCATTCCACATCAGTAACAACTAGACAAAGTCGATCTAGCGATCGCTGATACCCCCGCTTTTGTGAAAATTTCTAACGTTTTTCGTGGATTGTGACCTTGAAATTGGATGGATTTCCACCAAAATCAATAGGCTTCTTACCAACAAAATATACAAGAATATTTTACAGTTTCATTAAAATCCGATGAAAACTTTTTGAGTTATTTTCCGGAAACAACTTTTTGTAAAAATTTCTAATATTTTTCATGGACTGTGACCTTGAAATTTGACAGATTTCCCCCAAAATTGATAGGCTTCTTACCAACCTGATATATAACAATATCTCAAAGTTTCATTCAAATCACATGCAAACTTTTTGAGTTATCATCCGGAAACAACTTTTTTGTAAAAATTTCTAACGTTTTTCGTGGACTGCGACCTTGAAATTTGATGGATTTCCCCCAAAATCAAAAGGCTTTTTACCAACCTGATATATAACAATATCCTAAAGTTTCATTCAAATCGGATGCAAACTGTTTGAGTTATTGTCCGGAAACAACTTTTATGTTAAAATTTCTAACGTTTTTCGTGGACTGTGACCTTGAAATTTGACAGATTTCCCCCAAAATCGATAGGCTTCTTACCAACCTGATATATGACAATATTCCAAAGTTTCATTCAAATCGGATGTAAACTTTTGAGTTATTTTCCGGAAACAACTTTATAAAATTTCTAACGTTTTCCGTGGACTGTGACCTTGAAATTTGACGGATTTCCCCCAAAATCGATAGGCTTCTTACCAACCTGATATATAACAATATCCCAAAGTTGTAAACTTTTTGAATTATCATCCGGAAACCAAATGTGGACGGACGAACGAACGGACGGACGGACGGACGGACGGACGGACATGAGGACCACTATATACCCCCGACTCTGTTGAGCGGGGGTATAAAAATAAATTTCGTCATAAGCATTACGTAAATAGCATTAAATATCAGCAGCGGCCTGTATACAAAATATTGTCACCATACAATGCATAGTTACAGGGGAACAGCAGTAACCCAAAAACTTTACCGCAGTCGCTGGACCGTGAAATTGAGGTCAAGGTCAGGTGACACCTCCCAGACAGTCATGTACTAGTCATCAGCAACCTATACACCAAATATTGTCATCCTACCATGGGCATTTACAGAGGAACTGTCGTAACCTAAAAACTTTAACGTAGTCGCTGGACCGTGAAATTGAGGTCAAGGTCAGGTGACACCTACCAGACAGTCATGTACTAGTCATCAGCAACTTATATACCAAATATTGTCATCCTACCATGCTTGGTTACAGAGGAACTGTTGTTACCCAAAAACTTTAACGTAGTCGCTGGACTGTGAAATTGAGGTCAAGGTCAGGTGACACCTACCAGACAGTCATGTACTAGTCATCAGCAACCTATATACCAAATATTGTCATCCTACTATGTGTGGTTACAGAGGAACTGTCGTAACCCAAAAACTTTAACGTAGTCGCTGGACCGTGAAATTGAGGTCAAGGTCAGGTTACACCTACCAGACAGTCATGTACTAGTCATCAGCAACCTATATACCAAATATTGTCATCCTACCATGCGTGGTTACAGAGGAACTGTCGTAACCCAAAAACTTTAACGTAGTCGCTGGACCGTGAAATTGAGGTCAAGGTCAGGTGACAGGTGACTGACTGGCAAGTACTCATCCTAAGCTACCTCTGTACCAAATTTGATGGACCTAGGGCTTGGGCTTACAAATATATGAAGCAAGATGTCAAGTGTTTACGTCGCCGCCGCCGCAGGATTCCCATACATATGTCTCGCCTCCAGCGACTTTCGTCGCAGGCGAGAAAAACCTTAACATAGTCGCTGGACCATGAAATTTAGGTCAATGTCAGGTTATATCTACTAGACCGTCATATACTTTTCATCAGCAACCTACCAGGTATATACCAAATATAGTCATCCTAACATGCATGGTTACAGAGGAACTGCCCTAATACACAAACTTTAATTTAGTCGCTAGACCAGGTTACAGGTAACTGCTTAGCAAGTACTTGTCATAAGCTACCAGTGGACCAAATTTGATGGAGCTAGGGCTTAATCTTACAAAGATATGAAGTAAAATGTGTTTACGCTGCCGCCGCGTTTTTCTTCGTATAAACTGCAATATCTTTTCTAGATTTGTAGCGCAGAATACAATCACGAAAGTGAACTAGTTCTTTTTGTGTATGTTTGCTATTGCAAAGTGATTAATTTTGTTTTTTCCCAAATTCTAAAAGGCTGTATTGCTTTTTTACTCATAAAAAACCTCCAAGTTGATCCATAAAGAGTACGGTAATTGAAATGGAAATTTCGCGGAATTTTGACGACGACGACGTCATAAACGAATTACGAAACAATAACGTCTAAAATCAAAATGTGCAGAAACAATAGTAGGATATGTCTTTAACTATTCTTTTTTCATGAGTATATTCAGTAACATATTACACAATACCATAACTGCAAGTACATATACAAGTCTGTTATAGAGGTGTTATTTTGCTGTTTAGGAAGTTCTTATTTCTAAGCTGTCTTTGATAAAAGAACCCAAGGATTTCAGTATTTAAATTTTAAATTATTATCTAAAGATATACAAGTAGAATTCACTACTGTGAACATTCATATAAACATCTATTCAACAAAACACTAATTATTTCAATTTTTGCTGCATCAGATTAAATGTTTCAAAAATCAACTTTAAAATTGTGTAAAAGTTGTTAGATAAAACTCTTCAACCTGTCAACATCAATTTAAATAAAACTTAAATAAATTTACACAACCTACAATGATACCATACTAGACAATGAAGTTTTAACCTTTCTTGTTTTTGTCTGAGAAAAGCAGGTTTTATTTTAACTTTAAAATAAGGATTACAGAAGCTTATTTTGACCACTTTATTGGATACAAAATATTTTTATTGTGTTTAAAAGCATTACTTATTGCAAATAAATGTAGTGCTTTGCATTTCAACTCAAAAGTTATTGCAATTAAATTTAATTTAAATAAGTTTGAGAATAAATGCAATACTTTTGGAGATTAAATGCAAAAAATTTATGTGTTTAAAAACAATAATTTTTGCGATTGAATGCAATAATAATTAAATGCAAATAATTATAGCGATTAATTGCAATTACTGCAATTTAACTCAAAAATATTGTGATTAAACGCAATAATACATTTGCGTCTTATCACAATATTACTGTATTTCATTGCAATATTATTGTATTTCATTGCAATATTATTGTGTTTAATTGGAGTAATATTGTGTTTAATGCAAAGGATAACACCATATTTATAAAGTTTTAATTTATTGACCACTTAAATAAAATAGGTCATTCAGAATGGCTTAATCAAGAAATTAGTTTTTTTAATAAAATATTCCCGTTTCACATACAGATTTCATTTAAAAAAATATAACCTTTTAAGAATTTTTGTTCTATCTCTGGTGTTTTTGTTGCTTTGTGAAACATTCTTTTTTCATAGCAGGTGGTCACAAGTTTAGGATAAATACCAATAGATCACAAAATGAAGATGACATTAGATCTTTGTAAACATATAAACAAAAAGTTAACATTTAGAAGAATGAAAGACCACATGAATACTCATTTGTTATTACATTTTATGGTTTTAAGTTTTTTTAACATAGAAATACAGTAATTGTTTTTAATTTTATAATGATATTTTTATTTATTCCTTCATCAAGTTCCATTTTAGGATTTTTTGGGCTTGTTTTGTAACTATAAAGTGCAAATATAGTCTTGAAATGTTATACACATGTAGATCTTGTTCAATGGCGGTGTACCCAGAACTTTTCCAAAAAGTTGTGCTGCAATAAGTTGACTAATATAGCATATATGTATTCCATATGAAACATTGTAGGATTACCCCCCTCCCCCAGTTTGTACTACAATTATAGTGCATGATTTTAATTTGAGAACCCCTAAATATGGTTAAATCTGTAAGATTTCAAACACTATCAATGTGTAAATTAATTAAAATAAGATCACTAATGCTGGACTATAAAATACAAGATCATGGTCTTCTTACTTGTAGACACACACATGACCAAATGGACAGATGGACAAACAACAACTAAAATACATGTATATATACCCCCAACTGCATGCATAAACATATCTAGAACCTTTGAACACATTTCTTTTTACTTGAATTCCAACAGTAGCACTAAGTACATATACATGTACTAGTATACTGTAAAGATACACACACAGTATTTCAAAACATGCATAAATATCTGTCTCTTGTGTTTACTAGTATGTCAAGGGTAACCATAGCAAACAAATCTGAAATATTTTTGAAACAAAATATATAGGTTTAAACTAACTGTGCTTAGCCTCTGTTTTTATGCTGACACCAGGTCATAATTAATAATACAACAACATTTAAAGACAAGGAGCAGCAGGTCAAATATATCAATATACATGTAGGTCACATGTTACCTGGTAACCTCCCAAAAAAACATGTCAATAAGATTTCAGGAAATGTACATGGGTTCTTTTTAAACATTGACACCTAAGGCTATTACTGCAGGAAAGCAAAACTTCTATTTGCCCCTAGTAGAAATGTTCAGGTCTTCAACATAACTGCATTTGTATGAAACATGTTAAAATTTATATTTTTTAACATCTATGACCCTTTACCACATCTCCATTGCCATGGTAATAAAAAATTTTAAACATTTATTAAAGTTTACAACTTTATCTTTAGCAGTGTTGAGTATGGTATATAACATGTACTAGTATATAATAGTAAATCCAACAAATTTTTTAAATGAAGATTTTAAGTGTTTTAAGTAACATAAATATATTAGAAAAAAACTGTTTAAAAAAACTTGAAAGGGAAAGAGTTAAATAGGGAATAACACCATTTTATCAATTGTTAGGCTAAATTATGGTTTGTTTTTTTAATTGGAGAGTAGTGTATTAAATGACAAACCTACCTGTGATTACAAGTGAAGCATGTGAACTGCATATTCTATGAAATAATATGAATCCCTTATGCCTAAAGAAATCATGCAACATGTACAATGTACTTGATCTTGTATGTTTGAGCAATTGTAGCAAGCATACAAGATCATGTACATTGTACATTGTACATTGTAAAACTAGAGGCTCCCAGGAGCCTGTATCGCTCACCTGAACCTGAAACCAAACAATCCTTTTTTATCCAGCTTTTCTTTGCTATAAGGAATTGCCCAACACTTCTGCAAAAATCATTAATTTTGACCTTTTAAGGGAAATAACTCCTATAAGGAGGATCTTTTGATGGTTAGAGGGAGAAGGGAGGTTCACTTCAAATTTGCTGTACCTGTTATACTTTTTTAACTATCAGTCGAAAACTCTCTCTACAACCCCCCCCCCCTTTTTTCATTTTTTTCTATTTTAATCCAAGGTAGCTATGTAGGTAGTCAGGTGTCATGATTTGCACAATTTTGGTAGAGGACATCCTAAAGATGATGTGTGCAATTTTTCAAAGCAGTCCTTTCATTGGTTTAAGAGGAGAAGATTTTTTAAAATCCAGTAAAATTGATTAAAAAATTGTTCAAGGAGAATTATTCCTAAACGGTCCATCAGACAATCTTGACCCTAAAGTCATTTTTGTAGCCCTCATAGTGCAGAACAATTAAGCAATGCTAACTTTTTCTCTAGTTCTAATAATTTTCAAGGTTTTGAGGCAAAAATGGCAAAAATCATCAATTTTGACAATTAAAGGGCAATAACTCCTATAAGGAGTCATCATACAACTTCAACCCAATGGAGTGTTTCTTAGAGCTTTTGATGCAGATGAAGGCATGTCTCTTCGGTTTTCCTGTATCTGTTACACTTTTTTAAATATAAGCCAAAAACTGTATTTTACCCCCCCCCCCCCATCCTATTTTTAGCCATGGTGGCCATGTTGGTTAATCTGCAGTCATGGTTGGTGCAAACTTGGTTGAGGACATTTGACAGATGATGTGTACAAAGTTTCAAAGCAGTACTTTCAGTTGTTTCAGAGGAGAAGATTTTAAAAAATCAATTAAAACCGATTAAAAAAAAAGTTCAAGGGGAATAACTCTTAAATGGTTAATCAGACAATCTTGACCTTTAAGTCATTTTTGTAGCCCTCATAGAGCAGAACAATTAACAGATTTTGAGGCAAAAATGGCAAAAATCATAAATTTTATCAATTAAAGGGCAATAACTCCTTCAAGGAGTCATCATACAACTTTGACCCAATGGAGTGTTTTGTAGAGCTTTAGATGCTGAAGAAGGAAGGTCTCTTCGGTTTTCCTGTATCTGTTATACTTTTTGAACTAAAAACTGTATTTTGACCCCTCTGTTCTATTTTTAGTCATGGCGGCCATGTTGGTTGGTCTGAGGCCATGATTTGGGCAAACTTGGTAGAGGGCATTTTACTGATGATGTATGCAAAGTTTCAAAGCAATCCCTCCAGTGGTTTTGGAGGAGAAGATTTTTGAAGAAAAGTTAACGACGACGACGACGGACACCAAGTGATGGCAATAGCTCACATGACCCTTCGGGTCAGGTGAGTTAAAAAGGGGGGGATCCCCCCTTTCTTTTAAAAAGAGCTCTATTTTCTCGGCTCTTATTAGAGCCGAGAACTAGCTGAAGGACACTACATCATGGAATTACTGAATTATAAATAGGTCAACTAAAAATATTTGTATAGGTTGAGACATAAACACCATTCCTTGAGTTCTTGTATACATATATTTCTAACAGTTTGTTATGAACATGCCATGTTTATCTGAGCAGTTTTTAAAGAATATAGATGAAATGTCAATAATTACTCTACATCTTTATTTTTTCAAGTACAGCTCACATATTTATCAAAGAAAATTGTTAAAATACAATACACTTTGAAAGAACTGAGTTTGAAACCAATTTAAAGTGTTTGTTTATGAAAAAAATACAATTTTTCAGTATGGGCCGTTGTACTTTACTTTTCTTCGTTGTTCACTTCCGGTAATTAAACATATCCGGTAAATAAACAAATGGCGCGTAATCCAGTTGAAAGGCATGAATCCATTGAAATAATGTTAAATACGCATATTGTTTTACGTTTTCATTGGAATTACACATTTACTGCTAAATTTGTAGTCTAGAGATTAATTATTTGGACTAGATCATATACAAGTATCTTAGAACGGTGAACTTGAGGGAAATAACCGTGCAACATCGATTTCGTTTTTGAGGTGCCGTAGGGCAACTTCAGGTCCCAGTACAGTAGGGCGACAAAGTCGTCCACTTCACCAAGTGTTGAGCCCTGAAAATTAAAGTTTAACAACAACATTTCTCGACTTTGTAAGGGGGTTATTTTGTACAGGGAAAGGAAACAAACTTGAATTGTTATTGATAAGATTAAGATCTATCTTAAATCGATTTGTTTTAGAATTTAAAATAGATTTATGAGTATTTATAGGACAGTTCTGACGATATATACTTTATATATTAAGAAACATTGAAAATAAAAACATTTTATTTTTTGAAGAAAGATTGAGCCAGAGAGGCTTTTTTCATAGAAAATCGGCAAGCCCGAGGTTTCAGTTTTTTAAGCCCCGGGCATCGGGCTTTAGGAATTTTCAACTCCTGGTAACCCAAAAACTTTAACGCAGTCCCTGGACCGTGAAATTGAGGTCAAGGTCAGGTGACACCTCCCAGACAGTCATGTACTAGTCATCAGCAACCTATACACCAAATATTGTCATCCTACCATGCGTAGTTACAGAGGAACTGTCGTAAGCCAAAAACTTTAACGTAGTCGCTGGACCGTGAAATTGAGGTCAAGGTCAGGTGACACCTACCAGACAGTCATGTACTAGTCATCAGCAACCTATACACCAAATATTGTCATTCTACCATGCGTAGTTACAGAGGAACTGTCGTAACCCAAAAACTTTAACGTAGTCACTGGACCATGAAATTGAGGTCAAGGTCAGGTGACAGGTGACTGACTGGCAAGTACTCATCATAAGCTACCTCTGGACCAAATTTGATGGACCTAAGGCTTGGGCTTACAAATATATGAAGCAAGATGTCAAGTGTTTACGCCGCCGCCGCTGCCGCAGGATTCTCATACATATGTCTTGCCTCCAGCGACTTTCGTCGCAGGCGAGACAAAAACTGCATCCTTGTCAATTAAGATTAGAATCGAGCACACCCTCCCCATTGAATATTAATTACTTTTACTCAACAACAGTCCATTTCTACCACAATTAATTTAATCTTCCACATCTTCCAGTCTATTACATTGTTTCAATGAAAAGATCTATAAATGGGTAAAAACAATAATTGTAATTCAATTTAATAAAATTTTCTACTAATTTTGTTGACTTTAGTGACAAGAAAGACACAGCTTAAATGTGAGCACTGCAAAATAACCAAATTGATTGTTTTTGTGTATTTGAATGGGGTTTCATGAAAACAGTAAACTGGCAATCCTTGTCAAGTAAGGTTGAAGTCGAGCCTGCCCTGCCCACAATAATACTCAAACCAGCACTCTAATAGACTACATTCATGTGATCAAAATCAGATAACTACATGTGTAATTACCTTAGCCATTGGCTGCCTAGGCCTTCATAATAAGAAGAAATTTACAGCTATTACAGATGTATAGACAACCAACCAAAGAAGATGGGGACTACAGCTGTACAGTAATAAGTGCTCAAATCGTTAGGCATTCTGTAAGATAGGGAGATGTACATACTAGTAGAATCACTAAATTAATTGAAAGTAAATAAAAATAAATTATAAATACAACAATGTACATGTACCAGTCTGATGAGAAAAGTGAACATTATGGAAGTTCATAATAGTTTGGGAACATTAAAAACAATAAAGTCTTGAAATTTTGTTGAAATTAATGATGACAGTTTGAATAGTTTAACAGAAAATGTCAACTAGTGCACAATACAATTTAAATTTCTTGTCTTCAATTCTACCTGCACACTGTACAAATCTGCATTAGTATAAATGTAATATTATGGTTGCTTATCTGAATTTGTTAACCTTAAACTCGATGAGGGGGGTTGCACATTGCAAAATAAATTTTTCCTCATACTTAAATAAAAAATTTTCGACATACTTTAACATTTGGGTTTTTAATTTCCTTCATTTTGTTTTCAGATTTTTCGTTTTTCTTTTTTTTTTTTTTTTTTTTTTTTTGGGGGGGGGGGGGTGGGGGGGAGGGAGGGTAGAATTAAAATAACAAGCAGGATGAAATCCAAGTACACTTTTGTATGAAATGACAAGGATTTTTGGTCCAAATAAAAACATTTTTTTTAAATATGTTAAATAACCACATTAAGACTTTGTAATACAAATTTTAAGCATGGAGTACATACAGGCAAGTTGCGGTAAAGAGAAGCCATGCTTTTTAATGCCTATTCTTATATTATGTCCTTTTGATTATCGCTAACTAATACACGTTCCTTCTTTTAATTTTATTCCATTTTCTTATGGAAAAGTAACCAGCATATACTCATCAGCAGTTTACAATGAATTAGTACAAGTGTATATTATTTCCTTCTATCAGGTATGGAGGAGTCAATTGCAGAGAATCCACCCTTAATAAAAAAAAAGGAACATTAAATGATACATTGCCACACTGCATTGTTTGAATACACTATATTTACATGTACATGAACACATTTTATTGAATTACAGACCACCAACCTACAAGAACAGCTGAGCATGATACCAGTCCACCTCACCTGATCTTATACCTTGACCCTGGACCTATAAAATTGATTTTAAATTGGTTTGCTTATTTGTTTGTTTGAATATTTTAACACCCCTTTTCAGCAATTTTTCATCTATATCATGGCATCAAGTTTTTATTGGGGAAGGAAGCTGGAATATAGAGAAAAATAAACCCTTGAACATCGGGAGGAAAACTGGCAATCCTATTCAATTAAGATTTTAAATTGGCCAAACACATTAACTACAAATGGGATTGTGCTGAAAATTCAACTTGATCTTAATTTTAAAGTACTAAACAGCTGTGCAATGTCTCAACAAAATCTGTTAACATGTTTTTTAGTTTGTATCATATGAAAACAGTCAACAGTTGACAAAAAAAAATTATTAAATCGGCCAAAGTCGAAAACTATAAAATGGATGAGTTTAATTCTAACAAAGGCATAATCTGAGACTCTCCCTTGTCACCTTCAGTTGATAACAATTATTTTCCAATAACAATTCTTTGGGAGTTGAATAAATAGCTGGGGGAAAACCAATAGATCACAAACAATAGATCGCAAAAATTCCTTCCAACAGGTACTAGCCATGCTAGCAGTGAGGAATTATGAACAAAAGAAATCCCCTTCCCTTTTTAAAGAAAATGTAATATCATGTGGCATTCAGCAGTTCATAAAAATTAATTCCTAAAAGTTTTGATAAATTTCTGTCTTTATGGAGATTTTAAAAGAACAGCCAACACCTCCCCACTTCATCTTGTAGGTAGCACAGTAGTAAATGTTTTGGCTATAGTCGAAAACACTAACATTACTGTGATTTGCATACCTTTCTAACATTGATCAGCATTTACCTGGACTAGGAAATTAATAAACTTTCATTTACCATTTAAAAAATATATGCCATATATATCCGTGACCAATTCCTTTTTTCGCTAGTTAGAACATTTTGAGACGCTCCCACTTTTACATGCAATTTCTAATGCAGTGAATGTAAAAATACTACATTGTTTAAAAAATTACCACAATTTTATCTTGCAAGATCTGAGAAAAATTTTACCACTTTTTAAAACTTAATTTATGCAGGAGCTTACAGCTAAAAAATTGTACACATCTAACCACTATTTACCAAATCAGAACACAACGAAGTATTCAGTACTGTACTTAATGTAGGGTACACAATCTGGTAACTTGTTACTGGTACACATTTACTACTGTTATGCCTATACCAAGTTTGCAAGAGAACCAATTTAGCCAATATTTCTACATCAAGTACATAGGTCATATTTGAATAAAAATCAATAAAAGATATATTGGTTTTCAAAGTGTTATTGAAAAATTCTTCTATTCTTTAGCCCTACCCAAGTAGAAAAATTGCATATGTATCTAACATGTGTTTGAAGACATCTTCAGAATAAAAATTTGCTTTACTGTCACTGCCCCTGCACTTTTAAACAAGAAAATAATATCAAAGTTTTATAACAGATGCATTTTAAATGCACTAGCCTTATATTATACTATTGGCCAGCCCAATATATGCTGGCCCACTAAGATAGGGTGGCTTTCAATAGCTGACCACTCCATCTTTTAAACTATGCCATATTGACCCCTAAATTGTTTCAAAGTGGCTTCAAATTAACAAGATGGTGCTTGTAGACAAGAAACCAATTAAAGAAGTACAAATAAATGAACAAATTTTAATTTAACCTGTTTTATACCTTCAATTAGTGCGAAATAAAAGTACCAATATTTCACTCAAAGGCTGTTGATAACACTAAATTCCACAAAAAATTCTACTTAAGTAAAGGAAATCTGTTTTCTCTTTTAAGTTGGATATTTTGACCCTAATTATGCCTTTACAAACCATCTGTTCAACAGGTTTTGTTAAATCATGTGCACAATAATCACTTTTATAGACAATACATTACCATTTTTGGCTAATTTTTGCTTATTTTGGACTAAAATTTTTAAAAAATTTGAACTTGTTCCTATTAATTTGCTTTATTGTGGCCCTACATTCAGCAATTGGGGACAAAATCTAGTTTTCAGCCAAAGGTTTTAATTGTCATATCAAAACTTTGGGAGAAATGGATCCAAAGTTCAAACTGATCAGTACGTTTTAAAATTTACCTTATTTTTGGCCTAATTTTTTTTATCGAAATTTAATTTTATGCCCATGAATATGCCCAATTCATTGCGAAAAGTTAAGATGACCATACAGAAAGGAAGTTAAAATGGAATAAAGACAGGAGAACACTTTACTGTGATTGTGTGTGGTTTTTTAATATGTGTATATAGAAAAATGCAAAAAGTGCTGACTTAGCAGTTTTTATAGTGTCCATTAGACAATACCTTCTTTTTGAGTACTGCCTTCAGTTAGTTTCAACAAGATATACCACAATCTATGCAAAAAATAACCTTGATGTACTCTCAGAAATAAAAATCCACAAAACATCATCTGACATATAGGTAGCACAGTAGTAAATGTTTTGGCTATAGTCGAAAACACTAACATTACTGTGATTTGCATACCTTTCTAACATTGATCAGCATTTACCTGGACTAGGAAATTAATAAACTTTCATTTACCATTTAAAAAATATATGCCATATATATCCGTGACCAATTCCTTTTTTCGCTAGTTAGAACATTTTGATACGCTCCCACTTTTACATGCAATTTCTAATGCAGTGAATGTAAAAATACTACATTGTTTAAAAAATTACCACAATTTTATCTTGCAAGATCTGAGAAAAATTTTACCACTTTTTAAAACTTAATTTATGCAGGAGCTTACAGCTAAAAAATTGTACACATCTAACCACTATTTACCAAATCAGAACACAACGAAGTATTCAGTACTGTACTTAATGTAGGGTACACAATCTGGTAACTTGTTACTGGTACACATTTACTACTGTTATGCCTGTAACTTTATTCCCACAATAAGGTGCACACCAACAGCTCATAATTATTGAATGAGTGCAATAAGAGAAGAAATAAGTGGTTATCAAATCTGGAAGTCAAAAACACTAATTATTACAATACCATGGGAAATACAACAACACACCCCCCCTAAAAAAAACCACAAGGGCAAAAGCGGTTTATAACTAGCAACACACCAATCCAGGGGTAAGTCAAGTCTGCTTAAAAAGAATCTTGGGGAAAAAAATGAAAATTTTAAATTTTATTCTTCAATAGAAAGAAATATATTTGCCTTTTGATGTTTTATTATATCCTCAACCATTACATTTCTAGCGTGGATTATAGATGGTAAAATTTTGATTATTGGGGCCACAATATTGACAGTATTTACCACGAGTTTGTATGTTTTGACGTAAAAGTATACTTTATCCAGTAAATATGATAAATAAGTTTAAAAATATGTTGTTACTTTTTGAAGAATCTTAAAACTTGGGAGATGTCTTGTCACCGACATGAACATGTTTGTAATTTGATACCCCAAGACACCCTGGTCAGGTGGTGATGTAACCCTGACTATTAAAAAATAAAAATAAACTAGACAAAGTCGATCTAGCGATCGCTGATACCCCCGCTTTTGTGAAAACGTTTTTTGTGGACTGCGACCTTGAAATTTGATGGATTTCCCCCAAAATCAAAAGGCTTTTTACCAACCTGATATATAACAATATCCCAAAGTTTCATTCAAATCGGATGCAAACTTTTTGAGTTATTGTCCGGAAACAACTTTTATGTTAAAATTTCTAACGTTTTTCGTGGACTGTGACCTTGAAATTTGACGGATTTCCCCCAAAATCGATAGGCTTCTTACCAACCTGATATATGACAATATCCCAAAGTTTCATTCAAATCGGATGTAAACTTTTTGAGTTATTGTCCGGAAACAACTTTTTTGTTAAAATTTCTAACGTTTTTCATGGACTGTGACCTTGAAATTTGACTGATTTCCCCCAAAATCGATAGGCTTCTTACCAACCTGATATATAACAATATCTCAAAGTTTCATTCAAATCGGATGCAAACTTTTTGAGTTATTGTCCGGAAACAACTTTTATGTTAAAATTTGTAACGTTTTTCGTGGACTGTGACCTTGAAATTTGACGGATTTCCCCCAAAATCGATAGGCTTCTTACCAACCTGATATATGACAATATCCCAAAGTTTCATTCAAATCGGATGTAAACTTTTTGAGTTATTGTCCGGAAACAACTTTTTTGTTAAAATTTCTAAAGTTTTTAGTGGACTGTGACCTTGAAATTTGACGGATTTCCCCCAAAATCGATAGGCTTCTTACCAACCTGATATATAACAATATCCCAAAGTTTCATTCAAATCGGATGTAAACTTTTTGAATTATCATCCGGAAACCAAATGTGGACGGACGAACGGACGGACGGACGGACGGACGGACAGACGGACGGACGGACGGACGGACGGACGGACGGACATGAGGACCACTATATACCCCCGACTCTGTCGAGCGGGGGTATAAAAAAAAAAATGAATAAAAAACGGAGATATTTCTGGGACGTGGAATTGCAGAGCTTAAAATGTGACAGTGTGTTTCATGGACCCTTACTTTTCTGAAATGCCGTACTAGATGACTGCCTACCGTGGCCAGCGTCATCAGAATGTCAAAATCACATAGGAACTTTGACATTTTATTTGAGCTGGTTCTTTTAGTACATGTACTCCGTTAAGGTTGATCGCAACAGCGTTGTCATTTTTGGATGCCATTATAATTAGAATCTAAATTTACTAGTAGGAGCATAATTTCGAGAACGTACCCATTTTTTAGTCATTATGTTATTAATTTTTAAGTCTCTTAAAATAAAAACAATCAAATGATCCTTAATTACCGGGTTTATTGTCATGTTCTTATATTTAAAAACTATTAAACTATGACTAATGTAATTTAAATATTTACTAAAATAATTAAGTTTTAATTTTAGTATGTCCCGCAATACACTTCCAGTACCAAGTAAATATACCAATAAATTGACAAAGGGCTGTATAATAATTTTAAAACTAGTATGCTTACCAGATATTTGAAAGAAGATGATCATTTGAAGAGCTCTGAAAGCACTAAAAGAAAATCTCAACTTTCAAAAAGCTGTTAAGGCATTTTAAACCGATAAGAAAATGCCATCATGGTGGCAATGCAAACCGTTTATTGGATGGCCCAAGAATGCCTGCTGTTGTCAAAATACGCAAGTCATATAAAATTTCTTAAACATTTAAACACTCCATATATTGACAAACTGAAGGTCAATGAGCAAACAGATTACACTTGTTACAAAACAGCAACTGACTTATGCTCAGCTCTTGCTTCAGTTATTGATGATAACAACACCACTTTAGAAAAGTCACCTGTGGTAACAATTTTATGGGATGAAAGTATGGACACTGCGACTTGTCACAAGTGGGTCATTAATGCACGAATTGTTCAACCACTGACACTCAATCCTAAAACATTTCGGAAAGACTTCCATTAGAACCCCCCACTAAAAATGCATTATTTCTAACAAAAATAAAAGAATTTGGCACTGGGTGGCAGCCACTAGTGAACCACACAGTGGACACAGTCATGCATTGCCAATAAGGCATGTGCAAGTCGTGGGATATTTCCATGTATCTTGTGAAAGTCTAATGCATTGCATATTTTTAATTGGGGGCTTCATGTGGTAGTCTTACCATTGTTTTTGTCAGATGTTAGAATAAATGGAGCAACAGGTCTTAACATCTTTAATGAAATTAAAAATCATTTGGACAGCAGAAAGGTTCAGTTGACAAAAGTCATGGGACTCTCAGGAGAAGGCTCCAAAAGAGTCTTGAAATACTGAATTTCATTTTTCATAACTCTGAAGTGGCTGAAGCAATTTGGCTGGTTGTCAATGTCAGTCGAGATATTATGCCCAAAATCATTTTCCCCATGTTTCATGAAGATCAGACAACTTGTAACTGTTTGACTTAGATGGTGGACATGACTGTGGACGTTACCAGCCCATCAACTGCTTGCTCGTTTTCCTGTATTGTACGACACATCTATGATAGGCTTATAAAAAAATGATGTCACCTAAATGAAGATCACCATACACTATCCTCCTATCAAAATTCTTTATGATATTCAATAATCTTTGCATACCAAAATTGAGCCCTTGTGTAAGTACATGAAGAAGTCTTTAATTGGGAACTACTTGTAACACAAGTTGAGGTATTTGTTTTGATCAGGGATATTAAATGTAACCTTGCCAGAACCTCGTCTAATAGTCAGTGTTTATGAAATTTTTCTAATCCAGGGGTCATGATGACCCCCTGCAGCTGAGTTGAGCAAGTCGAATACAATTTTCAGGGGTCAAAATTTATTATTCAGTTTTGTTAATAACCCGTAGCTGGAGATTCTGACCTGTGCTCTGAATTCTGCACAGTTTTGCTCAGAATTCCGCATTTTTGCACGGAAAAGGCTTGGAATTTTGGACTTTGATATTTTAAAGTGCAAAATTAGCTCGGAAATTTGGAATTTGTCATTTCTTTAGCTTGGAAAATGTGCGGAAAACTGGACTTTAATTTTTTTCAACATGGAATTAGCTTGGAATTTCGGACTTTGTCATTATTTTAGCTTGAAAAATGCAGGTAAAGTTGGACTTTAATATTTTTCAGCACGGAAGTAGCTCTGAAATTTGGGCTTTGTCATTTTTTAGCTTGGAAAATGTGCAGAATATTGGACTTTAATATTTTTTAGCACGGAATATATTAGCTAGGAAATTTGGACTCTTGTCATTTTTTTTAGCTTGGAAAAGTTGGACTTTAATATTTATGCTCAATGATATGGGGATTTACAATTGCATTAAATATGTTAGAATTTCAGTAGAATATCTTTTTGGTTAATAAAATTATGCTGAAAATATAAACATTGGTCACCAAACAGCAATTATTGTTTATTAAAAACTTTGACAGTGACATGTTAACATTCAATTTATTAATTAAACTAGTTTATAAGTATTAGCTCTGAAAACCTAAAGATATTCAAAGTTTTACAAATGCATAAATTGAAATAATTATTTGCTGTCAATACAAAACACTAAATTAAATTTGTAATAAATGCATTAATCAGTTTTAAATTATTGATCATTGAAAATGGAAAATCATTACCCAATCAAAAAATTTGGCACATTTTTCAAATGGATGTTGAGGAGGAAAACTTAATAATGTAGTTTTTTTACTAGTACATCACAGGCACTTGGGGTTAGGACAATTTTTTTTTATGGAATAAAAAGCCAATAAATGAGTTTACAGTGTGTGTTCATTCGTTTGGTAACTAGTCTGACATGTCTCATTGTGAAATATTGACCTCAGAAATATAATAAATTTTTCCTTATTATATACATGTACCAACAAGGCATGAATCTTATCCAAGTTCTAAAAATAGCTCAAGCTTTATTTACTGGAATCAACACATTTATTTAAAAAGTATACTGTTCCGACTGGACTGTGGGTGTTGGTAAGAAATGTAAGTGGATTATAAATCTATGTGGAAAATAAGTCTGTATGGACCATAGGTCTGTGTGGACTATATAGGTTGTATGGACTAGAGATCTGTGTGGACTACAAGTTTGGGTGGACTATGGGTCTATGTGGACTACAGGTCTGGCTGTATGATTGCTATTAGGTTTCAGTGTCATGATTTCATAAATATACCGGTCACAGTTTATGCTCCTCATATTTTTTTTTACCAAAGTGTACGATACACCAATTAAATCCATTTGATAATGTGTCATGAGTCATGCTTTGTTTGTAAAAGTCGTTTACATGTATATGCTTCATATCCCAAATTTATATCAGTTTTGAGTCAAACTTTAGTGATCTTTTCTATTGCTATAGGGTTTTAAAGAGGGAGAAGTGTAAAGAGGGGAGGGAGAAAGGAGCCGAGGGGAGGGAGAAAGGAGTAGAGGGGAGGGAGAAAGGAGCTGAGGGGAGGGAGAAAGGAGAAAGGTACCCCTTGTCCACCCCTTCATTATTGGCATGAGATTTTCTTTTTCCGATGGAGTTTTTTTTGTTTTTCCGTAGACATGCTGATACCGAGATTCTGCGATGTTTATAAAAATCCAAAAAGATACTGTTATTTATTTACAGTAGAACAGACAGCTTTGACACTGTTTAAATATAATTCAGCTTGTGAGTTCGTTTTTGAACTGTAGCTCAGGCTGTCAAATATCTTGTAATTAAAAACATAATTAACACTAATTGGTTATAAAATGACAGCATTACCTGTGTACCCTTACTTGTGTTATTAAAAATGGTCAGGAAGTGTCAATTATCATCGTAGATGCTCGCTAAAAAGACTATCCGCATATAAGTCAGGGAATCTTTTTGGGCTTTAAAATCTGGTATTTTGCTGTTGACCCTCGTATAAGTCGGTCTACAGACAGACATGTTGACATCAGGTCAGAATCAAATAAACATTCTAAATTTGTGAATGAAAATCATTATACCAGTAAGACTTCTTGTTTCTTATTTGTTTCTCGTGTTTTATGAATTAAATATGGCTTGTCATTTATCGTAAGTGGTTTGTTTACACTAGTGCATATGTCTTTTGATAATGTAAACGTAATTATCTCCCTGAATTTGTTATGACTAAAAACCATAAAAAAAGACAAACATGAGGAAATTTACAAATACAATGTATTCATTTTTGTATTATTTAATAGAAGAGTTTTAATGAAAGCTAAAGTACAAAATATAAATGAATATGGTTTGTAAATTAAAGTAACAAATCGATGTAAAAACCAATTCTGTAGCATATACAATGTATGTATTAGTTAGTTTATCTTGATTTTTGGTTTTTAGTTGTATCATGACATCACTTTATTTATTATGAAATACATACAAATACAAAAAACCGCGACTCCACCAAGGAGAGTTAAGTGACTGTGGAGGAAACTGTCTCTCCACTATTCTTCACCCCAGCCGCAATGGGTGGAGAAATTAAAATTTGTGGTTCCTGCACAGAATTTAAGTTTCAAAAGTTGTTGTTATTTTCAGCTGTTCAATAGCTGTCCAGGCCTTATGTAGTTTTCTTCTTCCAGAAAACTAAAAATAAAGTTTTTATATCTTAGGCCTAAATTAAAAAGTTGTTTGTTTCCCCATTCCCTGACCGACCCAGAAATTGCCGCTGACTTATAAGACGAACATCTTCGAACCGGACTATTAATTTAGGCCTAAGCCCTTTCTTTTACAAAAGTTGTTTAACAAAGACCATCCTGTCTTCCCCGTACATCATTGAAGTAATGATTAATCTACATGCTTCTTAGTACTATTTGGGGCCTCTTGGTTAAGGTAGTTTGTCTATTATTTATCATGTGGCCTGTCAACACTGAGATTGCCGATTCTAGTCTCACTGCGTTCAGGGTTCACTCGACTCCAATCTTAATTGACAATAAAGAATTGCAGTTTTCCTACCAAAGGTTAGGGTTGTCTCCTGGTACTCTTCCTCCCCCAGTAGGGTGTCATGATATAGCTGAAAAATTGTTGAAATTGGCGTTTCCTTCAAACAAACAAAAACATACAGTTATTTCAAATGTGATTTGGAAACAGTCAAACTGTTGGCCAGCGGTAGAGGGGATAGTGTTTTGAACAGTTGTTCGATGTTGCAACACCCCAAGAATTATGTTTTTAAATGCATGCTTGTAAAAATATCTTAACCAAACATGCTATCCTTTTTGTACTAGGACTGCCACCCTTCCCTTTCAAAGGTTACCATGGACATGATGCCCTCTCTATCAAAGGTACCTATGGCAGGACACCCTCCATATCACAGATAACCATGGGCAGCCAGGACCAATCCCGATCACAGGAACCTATTGACATGATGGACAGGACCCCTCCTGGTATGCATAGACAGCACCAAGACCCACTCCCTATCTCATATACCCGTGAACAGGATCCCCTCCCTATCAAGAGTACCCATCAACAAGAATCCAACCCTATCACAGATACTAGTACCCATGTTTCATACAATTTTCCTGTGTTTTTTGACAGTTATATATCTTAATTGCCTTTAAATACCGGTACTAGTAGTTATGTTCGACATGTTAGACAAGAGTCTATTCTAGTCAAATGTTTGTGTCTGTTCAGTTTAAAACATTTCTTGTATTCAAAAAAACTTTGTTTTCAATACTTGTGTTAAACATTTCATGAGGGTATGAAGTCTATTCAATGGTGGTTACTGACTGCCCAAAGCTTATTATAACCCGCATGCTGTGCCAGAACAGATATGCATTAGAAAATTACCAAAAATAAAACACACCTACCTACTAGTACCTACCCATCTTGAAAAATGTGGGTAGGGGAGTGGGGAAACAAACAGTTTTTTTAATTGTAGCCTTATCTTTGCTGTGTTTAAAGATAAGTCAATGACTCCCATCAAAGACATGCATTCTTTTTAATTCTGGTTGGATACATATGTATTATATTATCAAGTTCTTTTTCCAATAAACAATTATTTATAATTAAGTCATTTGTATTAGGAAATAAAACATGAAACAAAACACCATTTTTTTTATACATCAGATATATATGCATGTATTATTTCTTACATGTAAGTATAAATTCATGCAGAAATTATATTACAATCTCTATAAATGTAATTTAAGGCTGTGGTATTGTTTACTCTTGTTTTGACCCTTGAAAATATTCATGACAATTTCAAAACAGCTTAATTTTTTCAAATATCTCTTTTTAAATCAAAGAAATTTACATTTTAATTTTTCAAAATATTTGATCTTGGCACAAAACTGTTTCCACAAAAAAAATCAATATTTAAGGAATACTTGAAATTTCTGAACAGGTTATACGACATACTAGTAATATGGTTTGGGTTTGTTTACGCCTAATGGTGTAAACAGCTAGACCTCAACCATATTATATCGTATAACCTGTTCAGAAATTTGAAATTTTTCTTATAATTAATTTTAACTATAAATTTTAACAATTTTTATAGTAAAAAACATTGATGACGTCATGGAACTATTTGAATTTCAACGGCGTAAGAATAGGTCAAAGGTCACGCAAGTTATACTAGTATTTATAATATGGGTTGCTCGATTTGAATTAACCAAACAGATTTCAGCTTACAAAGCAAATTAAATTATAAAAAATGTAAAATTATATAAAATGAATTTAAGTTCTTCTGTAATAGTTACAACATATTTTGTTACTCTTACATAGAAAAGCTACTGAATACATTTATTTCTATTTTATTTTGCAATTGTTGGCGGTCGAGACAACTGGAAATGTAAAAAAAATTGGCTGTTACCTTCACTATATTTCAAGAAATACTTGACATGCTTAAATTTATGTTTGGCTTGAATAAGATGAACTTAACCTACAAAAAAATCAACTCCAAATGCTTTAATGGCAAGTAGTTGGACAACAATCGTCTTGATCTGTCTGCAAGATTGTCATGTACATAAGCGGTCTTTTTGTTGTTTTCACACTGAAGAGCGATTTTATCATGCATGATCATGTATTACATGGGAAGTACAAAATGTAACTGCGTCATGACAAAATGGGGACTTAGACTTTTATAACTTTTTTAAGATATGAAAACGGTTGGTTAAATTAATTTTTATAAGCAAATCTTTTAAAAGATACTAGTACATGTATATAAAACCTTGTTGTGTAGAAGCGTCATTAATTTACTGTGCAAATAACTAACTGTAAACGAAATTTTGAATTCTGGTTTCTCAACCTAATCATAGCAACAAACTGTAGCATATATCAGGGCTCACGCTGGGTCAAAATTATAGGGAGAAGTCACTTCTCTTTTGGGTGGTTGACAGGGAGAAGTGAGGATAAAAGAGGGAAAAGTGGGTGGACAACAGGGAGTTGTATTATATGTCGCGAAAGCATCCTGTTTTCTTTGTTTTCTTTTAAATAAGTGTTGGCATTTGCATTCTTATTGTTATATGTTTTTTTTTAGCAGTTTAATTTATTGAGGATAAAGTATCAAACATTTGATTAACTATTCAGTTTACTTATTTCATACATTTTCATAAATACATGTATTAAACATAACAATAAAAAAAAGAATGAACTGTCACAAAACTGTTGATTTAAATAAATGTTTCTTTGTTATTGGTACACAAATCGATTGAATTATAATGAAGTACTATAAGAACTAGAAGTAGAAAATTACATCATTGTGACACATAATATATTATGTAAAATGGTAAAATTCACTTTTAAAAGTATTTTGAAATATTTCACTTAAATTTGATTAAAGTTACTGCCAAAATACTTTTTTACTACGTTTCTGTCATTGCAATACTCATTTCATACCTCTCAGCGTAGTACATTTGCAATCTCCGGTACCAAATTCATATCCGCTCCAGAAAATTTAATACTGGTTTCAGTCGTATTTTAAACCTACGCTTTATATACTTAATACAAATTAAATGCGTACCAGTTGACTTCGTGCATTATGCGGTATCAAAAATAAGACGATTCTTACCAAAATGGAAATAAAATGTTAAAGGCGACATTAGGCGATTCTACAAAATGATAGGGGGACTTCGCTTTGGAAGATGATCGAAGGCGAAGTGGGAACACAATAAAGTGGCTTCTTCGCCAGAATCGCCCTCCAACGCGAGCCCTGGATATATGGTAAATGTGATGCAATCCTTCATGAATATTCATAAACAATATTTGATACTCTCCGATTATTCAGTAGGACAGTAAAGACCCAGACTTGACAGATAAAGCAATTTAACGCAGTAAAAGTTACCCGTAAGTAAAACAAAAATTTTTTAACAGCGCCACACCACACTTTTTTCTCGAATGCACACACAGCTTAAAAAATTTACCATTACATTTCAAATGTATTTTAGCCTTCCCCCTTTTTGTAGAAAAAGCTGACACAAATTTGTTCAAAGAGGCTTTGAGACCCACACATTACACAAAAGAAACAATACTAATATATTATATATTTAATAAGTACTGATATGCTATTCTACTTTGGTAGAGAGATGCTAAATATTTTTCGAAGCGTAAGTTGAGTTGCTTCCAACACCCCCCCCCCTTTTCGGCATTTTGTCACTGAAAAAGCTGACACAAATTTTTTCCCAGATGTTTTGATTGATTGATTGATTAATGGTGTTTAACGCCAGAGCAGCAATATTTCAGCTATATTCAGGCGACAGATGTTTTGAAAGCTGAAAATTGGATCGAAGACATAATATTAGATAATTGTTGTAATAATTTATAGGTCGCGATTTTGTCACCATTACTGTATTTATATTTTTAATTAAGAGTATTCTGTCCGCAGAGTGCCGAGTTCAGATCAAAACATGCCACTTCAAACGGCATTTTAACCTGGTAATTTTTTTTAAATTTTTTTTTAATTTAATTTTTTTATTTTCCAACAACAATTATATATAAATCTACATATGAATATCACAATAATAATGAATATTTATAGGATTGTAGTAACTTTAAGTTATATGCATATAAAAAAAACCAGTTGCTGAATTTTTTTAAAAGAGTTTTAAGAAAGGTAGGTATACAAGAAGAGAAAGGAGAGAAAGCATCTTTATTTCAAGTTAAAAACTGAAATTTTGCCATTCCTGCTTGATATATATACAACAATATATAAGATACAGTATTGTAAGTTATAAATAATATATTTTTTACATTCATCATATATATATACATAATAAAGTCTTTATTTAATAAAATGTGAAAAATATTCCATAATTTATTAAACTTAGTCATTTTTTTGTTTTTAACAAACATCATCTTTTCAATTGAGTACATGTGTTTAAGCTTTTCTTTTAATGATTGCAGGCTTAATCTACCTTTACAACACCTAGTATTATATATGTATTGTTTTATGTTGAGCAGTATAATATTTTCAGCATTCCATAATAAATATTACTTATATTACCAAACAGAAAGTTTTGGCAGCTCAATGATATACTTATACCATTTGAGAGAAACCAATTTTCAGTATCTGTAATAAATGATTGTACATGTTCACACTCCCAGAATAAATGTTCAATAGTTTCGATATTTGTTTGGCAAAATGTACACTTTGGATCATCAGTAATTCTGATTTTACAGAGAAATTTATTTGTTGCAATGATTCTATGATTGATTCTATACTGAAGCCACTGTAATTTGGTGTTTTGGTGACTACAAATGGTAACTTAAAAAATTTATTCCAATTTTGTTCATTGGTATGAAAGATATCACACCATTTAGTTTTACCATTCGGAATACTTTGATTTCTGTTTAGAATGGAGTACATTTATTTAGATCCCTTGGTATTTTTTAGGAACACTTAAATGACTGATGGGATGAAAGGCAAGTTCAAATTAAAATTTTCTTTTATAAACATTTTTGCAGCTTCTGTTAAAGCTGCAATAATGCTATTATACTTCATGACATTATTTTTTATATAAAAGTTTTGTTGTATAAGGTCAAAAGAGTAAAATGATCCATCTGTGTTTATTAAATCATTAATATATATAATTCCAGCATTAGACCAGTCTTTATAAAAAAAACTGGCTTATTATCTATTTGGACTTTTTCATTCATCCATATTGGACTTTTTCCCAAGTGTTATTTTGTTCTTTTTCAATTATCATTTGCCATGATTTTAGCACATCTTTCCAAAATTTATTTTTTATTTTCATTTGCAACTGTTTTATGTTATACATTCCACAGTTAAATATTTGTTTACTTTCAATAGTACTAGTAGAAAGAAATATATTTTGCCATTTACTGTTAGTTCGAAGGATTTGTCTTATCCAAGTACTTTTTAGAGCAAGAATAAAAGCATATACTAAGACATTTTAAGTCCACCCTCTTCATAACCCTTTTGTAATACTTCTTTTTTGACTTTGTGAATTGGTGAAGCCCATATCAAAGAAAACAGGAGATTATTTAACTTTTTAATAGTCTCATCGCTTGGATTTGGTAATGAAATAATCAAATGGTTAAGTATTGGTAGGATAAGTGATTTTACCACTGTTATTCTGCCTATTACAGTAAGATTGCGCTTAGACCATTGTTTAATAACATTTTTAATCTGCAGAATCTGGTAAATTAAAACTATTCAGTACAAAATTTCTTTAAATGACAGGTAATTATCTATGGACTTTGCTGTATTTTATTTTATTGATGTATGTTACGGCACTGCTACGTACGATAACGAAAATTGGGACACTATCACACTTACAAAAAAACAACAAAAAATTGACCTTTAGTCATGTGACTGAAGTCGTTAAAAATCGGTCGTTTGCTTTCCTACTGACTGTCGATCAAACTGAAGTCCGCGAAGCAACACCACCAAAGCGGTAAAAAAAAATTCAGTCCAGCACAAACAATATTGACATACCTATCAAAAGTTATCTGCTCTTTGTATTTACGTCTCTAAATTGACCCATTTCCAGTTTTACATGATTTATCCCCCCTTTTACTTCCTGTTAAAAAAACTGTGACTGTCATTACTAAAAGACTATGATATTGAAATAAAGATTTTGGATTGTTTTTATATTGTTTGTCTATGCCAATTAAATTTTTATCTAATTCACGTCTTTCCATATGCTCGCCTCCTACTGGTAACATGTTCGGTAACTCTAGTTAACATGTAAGACTGTAGTTGGTATATAAGCCATAACATAAATGTGTCACACTATACCTTCAATAAACAATTAATTGGCACCTATACGTAGGTGAAACCCCCCGTTAAATTAAACGGGGTATTAAAATATGTACAGTAGTCCCCCTCTTATACGATCCCTTCGCCAGCGACCACCCGCTTTATCCAGCCAAAATCCTGATGCATTAAATGTTTCTAACATAAAATTACCTTTCGCGAACGACCACCCCTCAAAAGCGACCAGCGACCACGTTTTTTTGACACAACAACGTAAATTCTTCTCATGACCGACCATTTTCTCTGACCGGATGTTTATTTTGGAAGTCTCGAATAGAACGAGATTTGGTTTTATTATCGTAAACCAGTTTGGAAACAGTTCAACAACCGGTAAACAAAATGTCAAAATCGTGCAAAAGAAAGGTTTTTAAGCTGGATTAAAGGGGAAAACAAGTAATATATATTGTAGATCAGCTTGATTTTGGCATGACGGAAATCGGGTTTATTACAAGAAGACTGAAATATATAACAAGGAGATAATAATACAATGTACATGTACCAACATAATCATAAATCAAAATTTACTACAAACGATGTCAAAAACTTGGGAAACTGGAAACGGAGAAAAACCTGGAAAAAGTGGAACCTTGGCAGACAATAAAAGTGATAAAAACAACGATAAAGCAGATGAAACAGGAACAGAAACATTCACTGTTAAGAAGACTTGGAAATATTGTATTATCATTACACATTTTGAACAGATAAAAACTGCATGAATTCTTTTTATTTTTATTTATATTGAATAATAAAATAAAAATACTTATTTTGTGTGAATATTAATCACTTCACAGCTTTTGCTGCTAATCAACCGACCAAGCTTAATAGACCTGTATAAATTGTATCCCCTCAAGAAAGACCACCCCCATTATAAGACCACTTTCATGACTCAGATGGGGTGGTCTTATAAGAGGGGGACTACTGTATCATATATACAAACTTTGCAAACTTTTGTCAAATAAAAGTGCGCTGTTAAAAACTTTAAAATTTATACACAATAAGTGTTAACAATGAACTGTGGTTAATACGTTTTTAATAAATTGTTAGAAATTTTTTTCCCACTTTGTGCCCCAAGGAAATTAATTATACCTGTTCAGCGGATGAAAGATACTACATGTACATACACCTGACTGCTGGTTAGATAAAGGTGGCTTTTATTGTGGTGTAAACAAATATACATGCAATATAAATGACATAAATCTATATAATTACTAGTACAGACGTGACATGTTTTTTATATTGCCCACTATATACCGTGGTCGTGGTTTTTTTCATTCAGAAATTCACCACCATACACCACGGTGGTATTCTGCGATACATCGTGTTCTGTCCACTACATATTGTGACCCACCGTGTTGACCATGGTGGATTTTCAATTTCCTTTCATGCTTACACAGTGAAAAAATTAAAATGTTGCGATTTAATTAAGACATTTGTGTTAAAATATGCTGTTTTAATACGTTTGTTTGAAAACAAAATTAATCTGCGTTCTTGCTAATCTATTCATTATACGAGAATACCTTATCAGCTTATAGTTTATTGTCACTGATTTAGATTGACAATTATTCCCATAACGTGTTCTAAAAGGTTAGAACACTGCATTTTGCCTTAAAATTGTCAAAATCTTTGCTATTCTATCGTCAAAATTTCAATGTCAGCGCCTCTGATTAATGTTTCAACCGTTTGATCTTATCCGATGTAAATTGTGTCACACCTTTAATCGATCTATTATCCATGTATTGTCCAGTCATCATTTAATCAAGCACGTGCTCTCAAACATTTCAATAAACTTGAGCATTGTATAATTTTATAATTAACAGGTGAACACGCGGCTTCACATTTTGAACGGTCAAATAGCACATTCACAATAAATATGAGACTTGTAAAGAAATTCGTTTTAAAAACATTAAAATCAATACAACTTGCAATGCTACATTTTGATTTTTCAAATTTTCGAAATTATCACTTAATATTAATGTCGCAGAATATATCGTTCCACGAATGATTTTATACTTGATTCGTATTCGGTGTTGAACCACTTGTGTTAAAAAAATACAATCGTGATATAGAATCAACCCTTATAGTCATTTCAGTGTAAAAAGACGGACACATCATCAACGTTTGTTGTAGAAAAGACTTTAGTAGCATCCTTATAATTTCTATTATATTACGACAAAACCTTCTGTCCGCAAACAGACGTTCGTATCGGTGCGCAAAAAAAAACAACAAAAAAGAAAAAAGAAAAAAAAGATCAAAACAAAACAAACAAACATGCTGTTCGCATTTGTTTTGTTAATGTTATAACAGACGTACTAGTAAGTAACTATGCATATTTTATTGTTTGATCAATGTACCACAATACAACAAAATATAAAGAATTAGTATTTGTATTTAGAGAACTAAGGCAAGTCTTAAAGGGGTCTGATCTCGAGAACATTCATCCCAATTAATACTATGTCATGCAAAAACACCGAAACTGCAAGTTAATTTTAAAGGGAACTTTATACAAATAACATGTCTGCGTCCATTTGAAAAATTGTCAGTTTTGCATAGGGTATAACTAGCTCAGAAGCACAGCACTACTTTTTTTTATATAAACCTGTTATATTAATTGTTATAGTTTAAAACGCCATTGTCCAAGGTAAATGTGTATTTAGAATTATGCGCACGTAAGACTTCATTCAACCTTGTGAAACAGGCGCCTGTACTATATCGTAGTTAAACTATATTGTATGTGGCGATTCTCGTTTATAAACTTTTCACACATTTAATATTCTTGCTGCATGTTGGATTCATTTTAGTAATTTATTTGTTGTATCCTATCCTGTTAACGAATTTTATATAACGATACATGATGTAAACTTTTGTCCGCGTTTGTTAAAACAACTCTGGTTTTAAATACCAAAAAAAGAAAAAGATCGCTGCTCAACTGCTTGTTTTCTGTTGAAAAGGATTTATAATTGATTAAAGAGAGTTCGCGTACAACTTCAGGACAATTAGTTCTATGTTGTAATACACTAAAAACCTAATGTGACAGTTCAAATCCGGATAATTTACCGAACTTGTTCAGGATGATATTTAATCCATAACACATGCAACCAGTTGAACAAATATTCGATCTTCAAGTCTACCGGCAAATTAAATCATTATTGATCATCAACAAATAAAATGCATGTGAGATATCGTGGCCGGACCCCTGTGGCGACATGCCATGGTAGACTGAACTATCTCATATGTATCCACCGTGGTAAGATTACCCGAGAAGATTATTAACCACGATAGTAGGCGGGGATATACCATGGTGCACGTGGGTGATAGAGGAAAGGATTAACTTCCATGGTGGGTTAGTGTTTTTTATAAAAAACATGTTGTTCCCTCTGTACATGTAATTATTATATGTCTCTGGTATGTGTGAGCATGGCTTTCAATACATATACCTATAATTAAAAAATGTCACACTGAGAAGCCTCCTTTACATGTAACTGGTGTTAATTGGGAAAGGTACACGTGCAATTTGTAATAATTACCATGGAAAAATGTGTTGCTCATATCCGATACAACTTTCCAAGCTATATTGTACCCACCTGTTTTAGGATAAGCATTTTCCAAATTGCAGTTGTAGGTTTAGGGAAAATATTGAAAATAAAATAGCTTAAGATTATTTCGTTTTTTATTTTTTGAAGGAACCCAGAAAGGTGCAGTGATGTAGAGAGATGTATTAATTATACAATAGTTGCTTATATAGAGGGCATTGTCATGATATCTTGACTGCACAAGGGAGAGTGGTATTGCCTGAAACATTGATAACGCCCGAGCCAAAGGCGAGGGCATTAGCAATGTTAAAGGCAATACCACTGTCCCGAGTGCTGTCAAGTATCATGACAATGCCAGCTATATAAGCAACTATTATATTTATTTTATTAAAGAATAAGAAACCATATGTTTAAGACTGTATTACGTTTTTGTAGCTGCTTGCATTATGATTTGAATGTTTGGCCTCAGGATATATCATTGTTTGGCATTTTTAGGCAATACATAGTTAGTTTTCTAAACTGAATGACATTTTTTCCTCATTTGGGTTGTACATGTACATATATTTTTTTTATAAATAAACAGTGTTATGCTGCTTGTTACTGGAGAGGGCATTACCACGACGTGGGCGTTATCACGGCGTGATAATGCCCACACGTCAAATTACTGCAAATTAACTAATACCAGCTGACCTTGTTTTATCCAATTAAAACAAACATAATTTCACTGATATGAAATAACACGTGATATTTCAAGTCTATGAAGGAATGCTCCTCCCATCGTGAATTTTTCCCGCCACACCTATTGATTAGATTGTAAAATATGTGTTGCATTTGATACACAGGGGCCACCCACCTGTCAATTGAGTCAATCACATCAGGCGTTCAAAAGAATGACAATTGACACTGAATACTCGCATTATGCAAGTCCGATTGTTGTTGAATTTCCGACAATAAAATTATTTGTCAAATGAACTATTGTGTGAACCGAAAAATAAAACTACAATAGCGACGACAAATAAATGTTGCAAAACATTGTTTTATGGTTTCAAATGCATTGGAAATAAGTATTTTCTCAAGGAAAGTTAGTGGTAAGCATATACTGCATGTGCGAGTCACACATGTAAATCGTGGATACCCGCCCCTTTAAGGGAGGTAACATCACTTAATTCGCAATCGGCGATTTAACCTTATTAGTAGATGTTACTATAGCCATAGGCAACAGGTGAGTTTGAATACAACACGGATGTCACTGGTAGGCTTGTTTAATCAAGCTATAAAATAGCTGGGGATATACCTCCAATTAGCGTCAGGTAAATAGGGTAATGCACATTGGTTAATTAATTAACAATCACGTTTACTCAGCGGGCAGTTTTAATAACGTTCCTCACTCAGATATTGACACCTGTCATTCAACTGAAGCGTGAAAATTTATCAAAGATAATTGCCCATTTCAAAAGGTTTCAACAGAAAAAACTGCGGCTGTCAGTTTTTAGTACCGGAAGTGGACACTAGGTGGCATTTTTTTAATTTGGAAAGTCGTCAATTTTATTTTTAGTTTCGTTCTGTGGTCATGGAGTGAAGTATTGCCCAGCTGCGTACGATGGGACCATGGTCGTGGATGGGAGGCAGTAACAAAAATGAGGTTTAAGACAAATTGACCCATTTCCAGTTTTACTTCCTGTTAAAAAAGCTACTGCTATCATTACTAAAGGACTATGATATTGAAATAAAGATTTTTTATTGTTTTTATATTGTTTGTCTATGCCAATTAAATTTTTCATCTAATTAACCTTATAAATAGATGTTACTATAGCCATAGGCAACAGGTAAGTTTGAATACAACACGGATGTCACTGGTAAATATGTTTATTCAAGCTATAAAACAGCTGGGGTTCTACCTCCAATTAGCATCAGCTCAGGTAACTAGTCTAGACTAGAGTAATGAACATTGGTTAATTAATTCAGATCACGTTTACACAGCAGGCCGTTTTAATAACCTTCCTCACTCAGATACCTGTCATTCAAATGAAGCGTGAAAATTAATCAAAAACAATTGTCCATTTCAAAAGGTTTCAACAGGACAAACTGCGGCTGCAGTTTTTAGTACCGGAAGTGGACGCTATGTGGCGTTTTTTAAATTGGAAAGTCGTCAATTGTTCACAATTAAGCATATCATAATATTCTTTTAGAGTTCTGTGGTATTTTGTGGTAAAAAGTCTCAACCCCCCCCCCCAAACCCCACTACACACACACAATACCCCTGTATATGCTTCGTTTTTAATAAGCTTTGGCCATATCTATAGAATGCGGACTATCGTCGTACTTTATGAATCGTCAGTACTCAGTAGCGCCATAATCTCTTGCCTAAAAAGCTATAAAATTTGAACTTACGCAGGGGCATCTTTCTCATCTATCCAAGACCTCGTGTAAAATTTAATAGCAAGCCGTGTTCGGAAAATCCTGTCAAAAATTCGGAAATTTCAGGCACACTATGTTATTGTCAAAATTTGCAAATTAATCTGTTAAGAATATTCTAGATTTTAAATAATTCAAATATGATTGCATGGTACATTCAATGGAAATATTTTAGTATTAATTTTTCGATCTTTTTTCATATTTAATAAAAACATTGAGGACGAGTTCCACTTTCTATCAACTTGTCCTCATTACAACAATCTAAGAAATAACCTTATTGAAAAACTTAAAAGCTAAGTACTAGGATATCCGCTTCTTCATACTCTAACAATGAAAGAAATTAAATTTCTTCTAAATAACAATTCCTATCCAATTATTAAAATTTTTAGTACATTTCTACAAGAATGCTGTCAGATGAGAAAACACAATTAAAAGTATAATACATAAATTAGTACCGCTGTCACGCCATGTTAATATTGCTATGTTTGTAATTATAAACTGTTTATTGACATTTTCGCTCATTCTTTGTGCTATAACCATTTAATGTAAATGTGTTTATGCAAATAAATATTGTCTATTTAATTTTAAATATAAAAGCAAGTATAAAGCAAAGCCAAGAGCTTGACGTCCCTGACATAGGTGGCGTTTCATTCTAAGAAACAAAAGCAACAATGAAGTACCCTTATTACTATATTTGTGTAGTGTGTGTGGTTTTAAGCCAAAAACTCCGACATCCAATTATCTGGCGTATTTGTCAAAAATAGTGTAAAATATACACGTTTACTATTAAATGGAAATTTTCTATTCTGAATAAGGTGTCTTCTTTTTTCGCTACCAATTCTGCATTACGTTTTGTTGACATGGTCGTAACTAGGGTCAGAAAATAGAGGAGGCAGGGGCTTGGAGGGTCCAGGGGGGCTGTCCCCCGCGGGAAGAAAATTAAGCAAAAATCAATGTAGAAGCAAGTTACACATTCCCCCCCCCCCTTATTTTAACAATGTTGAATTAAAACAATAAGTTTTGGAGTATTTCCTTATTTTGTGGCAGATTCTTTGTGTAATTTATTGGATTTTTTTAAATAAATACACACTTTATTTCTTTGTTGTGGTAAACCTAGAGGAGGCAGTTGCCTCCGTTGCCTCAATGGTAGATACGGCCCTGGTTGGTTTAAACTGGCACAGAATACTATATAAAGTTTATTATATGAATATAATTTTGTGTGCTTTTGATTTGTCTAAAAACAACAAAAACCCAAATACCCACGTTGGGCGGGGACACATGCCTTTTTTATTACCTTCTTCGTGTCTATGGTGCTACGTTGTACTTTAAATTTCCGGTGACAGGTGCGGATTCGTGGGGGTGGGGCGCACCCGGCCCGCAACCCTCTGTATCCGCGACTGCGCTATTGACCTGGTTTTGACTAGTTCAAGCATGTTTTTCATGACTGTTCAAACATAACAATAAATTCAACTTTAATAGTGGTCATTGAATCATCTGTAGTTATAAAATATACTGTTATAAATGTAAAGAATAAAATTAATAATTTATTTATACTCTTTTCAATATTTGAAATGTGATGAAACTGGAATTTCAGGATTGTCAGCAAATCAATATCAAAATGCAGTATTAACAGGAAATATAAAGGGTAACCAGCGTTACAACAATTACAAACATCCTTTGTTTTTCTGATGAAGGAACGTGGTGATTTAATCATGTAATAAAACAATTACTGACTTCAATATACAGTCTCTATCAGGATTTCTCATTCCTTAAAAATGTATAGCGGCTCGGTGAATATTACATTTTTTTCTGGCTGCAACCTATATCAAAGTCATTAATTGTATAATAGTACTGTCAGTATAGACTGTCCCTGGTTTAGATCACTTTTAGCAATTTTTCAGCTAAATAATAATAATAATAATTTTATTTACACATGCACATTATAATAATGGCACAGGCCCAATAAACATTATATAATAACAACAGTTGTGAAAAGATTTAATTATAATATTCATAATGACAACAGTTATGACAATCTTAAGTTAAATTGCATGTTTTAGAACATATACATATAATATGTACATATGTATATCACGCCTCCAGTTTTTATTAGGGGTGGACTAATGACTATTCGGTGATAACTTACTACCATTCGTCTGGAAAACTGGCATTTCCAGATGTGTACGGCATTTCTACAGTTATGTTTCGTATCAAGTTGTGTACGTAACTGTGACGCGAATGACGTCATAAAAAGCTGTCTCGTCTGGCGAGACTAATTGGTTCTTACATAGTTTCTGGAATGTAAAAGACAGGTTGATCTTCCACGAGTGAATGAAGTTTAATGCCTTTTCACGAAAGGAGCGAAACTTGCGAAAAGACATGCAAAAATGTACTTGACTTGCATGAGACATACCTTTAATGCGTATAAAATTACAGACTGATATGTTCTGCTATACAACGAAAGTATGCATTGTACTTGCATTAAGTTTACTTACACATTGCCCGCTTTTTACGAACATACAAATTCCTTACTAAAATGTTGTACGTTTTGTGCTTACTTCCGACTCACCTGTTGTGCTGTACAACTCAATGTATGGATTTGGTGCGTAAGACACAATTTCTGGATTAATCATACTGACATATGGGGCATTTAACACAATTTAAGTTTTGTAATAACATCAACCTGACAACGTCTGAATTCGACTTGCATTGGACATACCCGTGGTGCGTATAACATCACACTTATACCGACCTGTTGGGATGAATATCGGCCTTATATCCTACCACAAACATCAGATTCACCTATGATACGGCATTACACGAATTCCGCCTAGCACTAGCATTAAACTGACTTGTAGTGATGTATAACACGTCTGCATTGTACTTAAAGCAGACTGGTGTGTAGTGCTGTTTAACGCAATATCTGTGTTCGACTTCCATTAGACATACCCGTGGTGCGTATAACATCACATTTAGACTGACCTGTTGGAATGAATATCGGCCTTTTTTTCTAGCACAAACATCAGATTCATCTATGATCCGGCATCATACGAATCCCGCCTAGCACTAACATTACACTGACTTGTAGTGATGTATAACACGTCTGCATTGTACTAAAAGCAGACTGGTGTGTTGTGCTGTTTAACGCATTGTCTGTATTCGACTTGCATTAGACATACCCGTTGTGCATATAACACAATGCCTGCTTTTACAAAAATCATACTGACATGTGATGCGTTTTACACAATGTACTATTTGTAATAACATCAGGCTGACCTATTGTGCTGTCTAACGCCTTGCGCTCCTGGTAGCAATGTTTGAAAGACCTGCACGGCTGAATATTACGTCTGATTTACCCTGAAATCAGACTGACTTGTTGTACTGTATGAATTGAACTGGCATAACATATATTTGTATTTGAACAAAAGGGTTCTCCGTGCCCGACCCAGAGAGCAGCCCAGCGCGTCCCCAGTTGGCGAATTTGGGACCCTTTAGTTGTGGGGTGGTGTTGTTAGGTCATAATACGGAAAGCCTGACCGCGGACCGTAGTGGGTAACGTGTTTGGAGAGTGCCACGCTCCTTGGACGACAAAGACCTTTTTTGTAGACTTCGAAAAAGAGTATTTTCATTGTAGCCGCTACAAAAGGCTAAGTTCTTCGTCTCTACCCAAAACTCCATACTTTTCCAGTGGCAGTCAAAATTGTATTTCCCGTGACCCATCCCACCCCACTTTCAGTTGATTTATTGTTGGTTAACTTGTTCCAGTCCTGAATAGCCGAAATAATGCTCGCTAAACGTAAAGTATACATCCACTCAATCAATCAATCAATCAATCAAATATAATCGTGATGGGTATAAAAAAATGTGTGCTTTCTACAGACATCATAACGGCATCTGGTGCGTTTAACAACAATGTATGTTTTGAATAATATCGGGATGACCTGTTGTGCTGTACAACGCAACGTATTGATTGTACTTGCATAAGATATACTTGTGGTTCATATAACGCAATGTTTGCTCTATACAGACATCATATTAACATGCGGTGCGTTGTACACAATGTATGGATTGTACTTGCATAAAATATAATCGTCGGGCCTATAACACAATGTCTGCTTTATACAAACATCGTACTAACATGCGGTGCGTTTTACCGAATGTACGCTTTGTATTTACATTTAGACTGACTTGTTATGCTGTTTATCCCAATGTCTGTCTACGACTTGCATTTAATAAACATGTGGTGCAATAACACAATAGCTGCTTTTTACAAATATCATACTGACATGTGATCCGTTTTACACATTGTACGTTTTGTACTTACTTCAGACTGATCTGTGGTGCTCTAAAACTAAATATATAGATTGTACTTGCATTAGATATACTGGTGTTTCATATAACTCAATGTTTGCTCTATACAAACATCATACTGATATGTGGTGAGTTTTAAACAATGCATGGATTGTACTTGCATTAGATATACTTGTGGTTTATATAACACAATTTCTGCTCAATACAAACATCACAATGACATGTGGTGCGTTTTATCTAATGCATGGATTGTGCTTGCATTAGATATACTTGTGTTGGGCAAAACTCAATAGCTGCTTTATACCAACATTATACTGAAATGATGTGCGTTTGCACAATATACGTTTTGTTTATTTGTTTGAATGATGTTTAACGCCATTGTCAGGAATTTGATAACTATGTCGTGGCGTCCAGATTTTATTGGGGAGGAAACCGGAGTACCCGGAGAAAACAGCCGACCTTCGGTAGGAAAACTAGCAATCCTTGTCAATTAAGATTGGAGTCAAGTACACCCTGCCAGCGGTGAGACACGAACCCGCAACCTGAGTGCATGTACATTTTGTACTTACATCATACTGACCTGTTGGTCTATACAACGCAATGTACATGTTTTACTTGCATCAAATATAATCGCTGGGATCATACCGGGAGGGTTCTCAGTGCTCGACCCAGAGAGCAGCCCAGCGCGTCCCCGGTTGGCGAATTGGGGAGACCCTCTCGTTGTGGGGTGGGATTGTTAGGTCATAATACGGAAAGCCTGAACGCGGACAGTAATGGGTAACGTGTTTGGAGAGTGCCACGCTCCTTGCACGACAAGGACCTTTTTTGTAGAATTCGAAAAAGTGTAGCCTCATTGTAGCCGCTACAAAAGGCTACGTTCTACGTCTCTACCCAAAACTCCATACTTTTCCAGTGGCTGTCAAAAGTGTATTTCCCGTGACCCATCCCACCCCATTTTCAGTTGATTTATTGTTTGTTAACTTGTTCCCGTCCCGAGTAGCCGAAATACTGCTCGCTGGACGTATGATATACATCCAATTAATCAATTAAATGTTATCGTGGTGGGTATAACAAAAATGTGTGCTTTATACAGATATCATACCGACATCTGGTGCGTTTAACAATAATGTACGTTTTGAATAATATCGGGATGACCTGTTGTTCTGTACAACGCAAAGTATTGATTGTACTTGCATTAGATATACTTGTGGTTCATATAACGCAATGTTTGCTCAATACAGACATCATATTAACATGCGGTGCGTTTTACAAAATGTATGGATTGTACTTGCATAAAATAAAATCGTCGGGCCTATAACACAATGTCTGCTTTATACAAACATCGTAATAACATGCGGTGCGTTTTACCAAATGCACGTTTTGTATTTAAATTAGACTGACTTGTTCTGCTGTTTAACGTAATGTCTGTCTAGGACTTGCATTAACTATACATGTGGTGCTATAAAACAATAGCTGCTTCATACAAATATCATACTGACATGTGATGCGTTTTACACATTGTACGTTTTGTACTTACTTCAGACTGATCTGTGGTGCTCTATCACTAGATATATAGATTGTATTTGCATTTGATATACTTGTCGTTCATATAACGCAATGTATGCTCTATACAAACATCACACTGACGTGTGTTGCGTTTTATACAATGCATGGATTGTGCTTGCAGTAGATATACTTGTGTTGCGTAAAACTCAATATCTTCTGTATACAAGCACTATACTGACATGTTGTGTGTTTGTACAATATACGTTTTGTTAATTTTTTTAAATGATGTTTAACGCCATTGTCAGGAATTTGTCAACTATGACATGGCGTTCAGATTTTATTGGGGAGGAAGCCGGAGTACCCGGAGAAAACAGATTGGAGTCGAGTACACCCTGCCCGCGGTGAGACACGAACCCGCAACCTTAGTGCATGTACTTACATCATACTGACCTGTTGTTCTATACAACGCAATGTATAGATTCATACAAATATCATACTGACATGTGATGCGTTTACACATTGTACGTTTTGTACTTACTTCAGACTGATCTGTGGTGCTCTAAAACTAAATATATAGATTGTACTTGCATAAGATATACTTGTCGTTTTATATAACGCAATGTATGCTCTAAACAAACATCATACTGATATGTGGTGAGTTTTACACAATGCATGGATTGTTCTTGCATAAGATATACTTGTCGTTTTATACAACGCAATGCATGCTCTATACAAACATCATACTGATATGTGGTGAGTTTTAAACAATGCATGGATTGTACTTGCATTAGATATACTTGTGGTTCATATAACACAATGTCTACTCTATACAAACATCACACTGACATGTGGTACGTTTTATACAATGCACGGGTTGTGCTTGCAGTAGATATACTAGTGTTGAGTAAAACTCAATATCTGCTGTATACAAGCACTATACTGACATGTTGTGTGTTTGCATAATATACGTTTTGTTTATTTGTTTGAATGATGTTTAACGCCAGTATCAGGAATTTGTCCACTATGTCATGGCATTCAGATTTTTTGGGGGAGGAAGGCGGAGTACCCGGAGAAAACAGCCGACCTTCGGTAGGAAAACTGACAATCCTTGTCAATTAAGATTGGAGTCAAGCACACCCTGCCCGCGGTGAGACACGAACCCGCAACCTTAGTGCATGTACGTTTTGTACTTACATCATTCTGACCTGTTGTTCTATACAACGCAATGTATAGATTTTACTTGCATCAAATATAATCGTTGGGACCATACTGGGAGGGTTCTCAGTGCTCAACCCACAGAGCAGCCCAGCGCGTCCCCGGTTGGCGAATTGGGGAGACCCTGTCGTTGTGGGGTGGGGTCATAATACGGAAAGCCTGACCGCGGACGGTAGTAGGTATCGTGTTTGGAGAGTGCCACGCTCCTTGCACGGCAGAGACCCCTTTTGTAGAATTCGAAAAAGAGTAGGCTCATTGTAGCCGCTACAAAAGGCTCGTTTAACAACAATGCACGTTTTGAATAATATCGGGATGACCTGTTGTGCTGTACAACGCATCGTATTGATTGTAATTGCATAAGATATACTTGTGGTTCATATAACGCAATGTTTGCTCTATGCAGACATCATGTTAACATGCGGTGTGTTTTACACAATGTATGGATTGTACTTGCATACAATATAATTGTCGGGCCTATAACACAATGTCTGCTTTATACAAACATCGTAATAACATGCGGTGCGTTTTACCAAATGCACGTTTTGTATTTACATTAGACTGACTTGTTCTGCTGTTTAACGTAATGTCTGTCTACGACTTGCATTAACTATACATGTGGTGCTATTAAACAATAGCTGCTTCATACAAATATCATACTGACATGTGATGCGTTTTGCACATTGTACGTTTTCTACTTACTTCAGACTGATCTGTGGTGCTCTATCACTAGATATATAGATTGTATTTGCATTAGATATACTTGTCGTTCATATAACGCAATGTATGCTCTATACAAACATCACACTGACGTGTGTTGCGTTTTATACAATGCATGGATTGTGCTTGCAGTAGATATACTTGTGTTGCGTAAAACTCAATATCTTCTGTATACAAGCACTATACTGACATGTTGTGTGTTTGTACAATATACGTTTTGTTTATTTTTTTAAATGATGTTTAACGCCATTGTCAGGAATTTGTCAACTATGACATGGCGTTCAGATTTTATTGGGGAGGAAGCCGGAGTACCCGCAGAAAACAGAATGGAGTCGAGTACACCCTGCCCGCGGTGAGACACGAACCCGCAACCTTAGTGCATGTACTTACATCATACTGACCTGTTGTTCTATACAACGCAATGTATAGATTCATACAAATATCATACTGACATGTGATGCGTTTACACATTGTACGTTTTGTACTTACTTCAGACTGATCTGTGGTGCTCTAAAACTAAATATATAGATTGTACTTGCATAAGATATACTTGTCGTTTTATATAACGCAATGTATGCTCTAAACAAACATCATACTGATATGTGGTGAGTTTTATACAATGCATGGATTGTACTTGCATAAGATATACTTGTCGTTTTATATAACGCAATGCATGCTCTATACAAACATCATACTGATATGTGGTGAGTTTTAAACAATGCATGGATTGTACTTGCATTAGATATACTTGTGGTTCATATAACACAATGTCTACTCTATACAAACATCACACTGACATGTGGTACGTTTTATACAATGCACGGGTTGTGCTTGCAGTAGATATACTAGTGTTGAGTAAAACTCAATATCTGCTGTATACAAGCACTATACTGACATGTTGTGTGTTTGCATAATATACGTTTTGTTTATTTGTTTGAATGATGTTTAACGCCAGTATCAGGAATTTGTCAACTATGTCATGGCATTCAGATTTTTTGGGGGAGGAAGGCGGAGTACCCGGAGAAAACAGCCGACCTTCGGTAGGAAAACTGACAATCCTTGTCAATTAAGATTGGAGTCAAGCACACCCTGCCCGCGGTGAGACACGAACCCGCAACCTTAGTGCATGTACGTTTTGTACTTACATCATTCTGACCTGTTGTTCTATACAACGCAATGTATAGATTTTACTTGCATCAAATATAATCGTTGGGACCATACTGGGAGGGTTCTCAGTGCTCAACCCACAGAGCAGCCCAGCGCGTCCCCGGTTGGCGAATTGGGGAGACCCTGTCGTTGTGGGGTGGGGTCATAATACGGAAAGCCTGACCGCGGACGGTAGTAGGTATCGTGTTTGGAGAGTGCCACGCTCCTTGCAAGGCAAAGACCCCTTTTGTAGAATTCGAAAAAGAGTAGGCTCATTGTAGCCGCTACAAAAGGCTCGTTTAACAACAATGCACGTTTTGAATAATATCGGGATGACCTGTTGTGCTGTACAACGCATCGTATTGATTGTAATTGCATAAGATATACTTGTGGTTCATATAACGCAATGTTTGCTCTATGCAGACATCATGTTAACATGCTGTGTGTTTTACACAATGTATGGATTGTACTTGCATACAATATAATTGTCGGGCCTATAACACAATGCCTGCTTTATACGAACATCGTACTAACATGCGGTGCGTTTTACTAAATGTACCTTTTGTATTTATATTAGACTGGCTGGTTCTGCTGTTTAACGTAATGTCAGTCTACGACTTGCATTAAATATACATGTGGTGCTATAACACAATAGCTGCTTCATACAAATATCATACTGACATATGATGCGTTTTACACATTGTACGTTTTCTACTTACTTCAGACTGATCTGTGGTGCTCTATCACTAGATATATAGATTGTATTTGCATTAGATATACTTGTCGTTCATATAACGCAATGTATGCTCTATACAAACATCACACTGACGTGTGTTGCGTTTTATACAATGCATGGATTGTGCTTGCAGTAGATATACTTGTGTTGCGTAAAACTCAATATCTTCTGTATACAAGCACTATACTGACATGTTGTGTGTTTGTACAATATACGTTTTGTTTATTTTTTTAAATGATGTTTAACGCCATTGTCAGGAATTTGTCAACTATGACATGGCGTTCAGATTTTATTGGGGAGGAAGCCGGAGTACCCGCAGAAAACAGAATGGAGTCGAGTACACCCTGCCCGCGGTGAGACACGAACCCGCAACCTTAGTGCATGTACTTACATCATACTGACCTGTTGTTCTATACAACGCAATGTATAGATTCATACAAATATCATACTGACATGTGATGCGTTTACACATTGTACGTTTTGTACTTACTTCAGACTGATCTGTGGTGCTCTGAAACTAAATATATAGATTGTACTTGCATAAGATATACTTGTCGTTTTATATAACGCAATGTATGCTCTAAAGAAACATCATACTGATATGTGGTGAGTTTTACACAATGCATGGATTGTTCTTGCATAAGATATACTTGTCGTTTTATACAACGCAATGCATGCTCTATACAAACATCATACTGATATGTGGTGAGTTTTAAACAATGCATGGATTGTACTTGCATTAGATATACTTGTGGTTCATATAACACAATGTCTACTCTATACAAACATCACACTGACATGTGGTACGTTTTATACAATGCACGGGTTGTGCTTGCAGTAGATATACTAGTGTTGAGTAAAACTCAATATCTGCTGTATACAAGCACTATACTGACATGTTGTGTGTTTGCATAATATACGTTTTGTTTATTTGTTTGAATGATGTTTAACGCCAGTATCAGGAATTTGTCCACTATGTCATGGCATTCAGATTTTTTGGGGGAGGAAGGCGGAGTACCCGGAGAAAACAGCCGACCTTCGGTAGGAAAACTGACAATCCTTGTCAATTAAGATTGGAGTCAAGCACACCCTGCCCGCGGTGAGACACGAACCCGCAACCTTAGTGCATGTACGTTTTGTACTTACATCATTCTGACCTGTTGTTCTATACAACGCAATGTATAGATTTTACTTGCATCAAATATAATCGTTGGGACCATACTGGGAGGGTTCTCAGTGCTCAACCCACAGAGCAGCCCAGCGCGTCCCCGGTTGGCGAATTGGGGAGACCCTGTCGTTGTGGGGTGGGGTCATAATATGGAAAGCCTGACCGCGGACGGTAGTAGGTATCGTGTTTGGAGAGTGCCACGCTCCTTGCACGGCAAAGACCCCTTTTGTAGAATTCGAAAAAGAGTAGGCTCATTGTAGCCGCTACAAAAGGCTCGTTTAACAACAATGCACGTTTTGAATAATATCGGGATGACCTGTTGTGCTGTACAACGCATCGTATTGATTGTAATTGCATAAGATATACTTGTGGTTCATATAACGCAATGTTTGCTCTATGCAGACATCATGTTAACATGCGGTGTGTTTTACACAATGTATGGATTGTACTTGCATACAATATAATTGTCGGGCCTATAACACAATGTCTGCTTTATACAAACATCGTAATAACATGCGGTGCGTTTTACCAAATGCACGTTTTGTATTTACATTAGACTGACTTGTTCTGCTGTTTAACGTAATGTCTGTCTACGACTTGCATTAACTATACATGTGGTGCTATTAAACAATAGCTGCTTCATACAAATATCATACTGACATGTGATGCGTTTTGCACATTGTACGTTTTCTACTTACTTCAGACTGATCTGTGGTGCTCTATCACTAGATATATAGATTGTATTTGCATTAGATATACTTGTCGTTCATATAACGCAATGTATGCTCTATACAAACATCACACTGACGTGTGTTGCGTTTTATACAATGCATGGATTGTGCTTGCAGTAGATATACTTGTGTTGCGTAAAACTCAATATCTTCTGTATACAAGCACTATACTGACATGTTGTGTGTTTGTACAATATACGTTTTGTTTATTTTTTAAAATGATGTTTAACGCCATTGTCAGGAATTTGTCAACTATGACATGGCGTTCAGATTTTATTGGGGAGGAAGCCGGAGTACCCGCAGAAAACAGAATGGAGTCGAGTACACCCTGCCCGCGGTGAGACACGAACCCGCAACCTTAGTGCATGTACTTACATCATACTGACCTGTTGTTCTATACAACGCAATGTATAGATTCATACAAATATCATACTGACCTGTGATGCGTTTACACATTGTACGTTTTGTACTTACTTCAGACTGATCTGTGGTGCTCTAAAACTAAATATATAGATTGTACTTGCATAAGATATACTTGTCGTTTTATATAACGCAATGTATGCTCTAAACAAACATCATACTGATATGTGGTGAGTTTTACACAATGCATGGATTGTACTTGCATAAGATATACTTGTCGTTTTATATAACGCAATGCATGCTCTATACAAACATCATACTGATATGTGGTGAGTTTTAAACAATGGATTGTACTTGCATTAGATATACTTGTGGTTCATATAACACAATGTCTACTCTATACAAACATCACACTGACATGTGGTACGTTTTATACAATGCACGGGTTGTGCTTGCAGTAGATATACTAGTGTTGAGTAAAACTCAATATCTGCTGTATACAAGCACTATACTGACATGTTGTGTGTTTGCATAATATACGTTTTGTTTATTTGTTTGAATGATGTTTAACGCCAGTATCAGGAATTTGTCAACTATGTCATGGCATTCAGATTTTTTGGGGGAGGAAGGCGGAGTACCCGGAGAAAACAGCCGACCTTCGGTAGGAAAACTGACAATCCTTGTCAATTAAGATTGGAGTCAAGCACACCCTGCCCGCGGTGAGACACGAACCCGCAACCTTAGTGCATGTACGTTTTGTACTTACATCATTCTGACCTGTTGTTCTATACAACGCAATGTATAGATTTTACTTGCATCAAATATAATCGTTGGGACCATACTGGGAGGGTTCTCAGTGCTCAACCCACAGAGCAGCCCAGCGCGTCCCCGGTTGGCGAATTGGGGAGACCCTGTCGTTGTGGGGTGGGGTCATAATACGGAAAGCCTGACCGCGGACGGTAGTAGGTATCGTGTTTGGAGAGTGCCACGCTCCTTGCAAGGCAAAGACCCCTTTTGTAGAATTCGAAAAAGAGTAGGCTCATTGTAGCCGCTACAAAAGGCTCGTTTAACAACAATGCACGTTTTGAATAATATCGGGATGACCTGTTGTGCTGTACAACGCATCGTATTGATTGTAATTGCATAAGATATACTTGTGGTTCATATAACGCAATGTTTGCTCTATGCAGACATCATGTTAACATGCGGTGTGTTTTACACAATGTATGGATTGTACTTGCATACAATATAATTGTCGGGCTTATAACACAATGTCTGCTTTATACAAACATCGTAATAACATGCGGTGCGTTTTACCAAATGCACGTTTTGTATTTACATTAGACTGACTTGTTCTGCTGTTTAACGTAATGTCTGTCTACGACTTGCATTAACTATACATGTGGTGCTATTAAACAATAGCTGCTTCATACAAATATCATACTGACATGTGATGCGTTTTGCACATTGTACGTTTTCTACTTACTTCAGACTGATCTGTGGTGCTCTATCACTAGATATATAGATTGTATTTGCATTAGATATACTTGTCGTTCATATAACGCAATGTATGCTCTATACAAACATCACACTGACGTGTGTTGCGTTTTATACAATGCATGGATTGTGCTTGCAGTAGATATACTTGTGTTGCGTAAAACTCAATATCTTCTGTATACAAGCACTATACTGACATGTTGTGTGTTTGTACAATATACGTTTTGTTTATTTTTTAAAATGATGTTTAACGCCATTGTCAGGAATTTGTCAACTATGACATGGCGTTCAGATTTTATTGGGGAGGAAGCCGGAGTACCCGCAGAAAACAGAATGGAGTCGAGTACACCCTGCCCGCGGTGAGACACGAACCCGCAACCTTAGTGCATGTACTTACATCATACTGACCTGTTGTTCTATACAACGCAATGTATAGATTCATACAAATATCATACTGACCTGTGATGCGTTTACACATTGTACGTTTTGTACTTACTTCAGACTGATCTGTGGTGCTCTAAAACTAAATATATAGATTGTACTTGCATAAGATATACTTGTCGTTTTATATAACGCAATGTATGCTCTAAACAAACATCATACTGATATGTGGTGAGTTTTACACAATGCATGGATTGTACTTGCATAAGATATACTTGTCGTTTTATATAACGCAATGCATGCTCTATACAAACATCATACTGATATGTGGTGAGTTTTAAACAATGGATTGTACTTGCATTAGATATACTTGTGGTTCATATAACACAATGTCTACTCTATACAAACATCACACTGACATGTGGTACGTTTTATACAATGCACGGGTTGTGCTTGCAGTAGATATACTAGTGTTGAGTAAAACTCAATATCTGTTGTATACAAGCACTATACTGACATGTTGTGTGTTTGCATAATATACGTTTTGTTTATTTGTTTGAATGATGTTTAACGCCAGTATCAGGAATTTGTCAACTATGTCATGGCATTCAGATTTTTTGGGGGAGGAAGGCGGAGTACCCGGAGAAAACAGCCGACCTTCGGTAGGAAAACTGACAATCCTTGTCAATTAAGATTGGAGTCAAGCACACCCTGCCCGCGGTGAGACACGAACCCGCAACCTTAGTGCATGTACGTTTTGTACTTACATCATTCTGACCTGTTGTTCTATACAACGCAATGTATAGATTTTACTTGCATCAAATATAATCGTTGGGACCATACTGGGAGGGTTCTCAGTGCTCAACCCACAGAGCAGCCCAGCGCGTCCCCGGTTGGCGAATTGGGGAGACCCTGTCGTTGTGGGGTGGGGTCATAATACGGAAAGCCTGACCGCGGACGGTAGTAGGTATCGTGTTTGGAGAGTGCCACGCTCCTTGCAAGGCAAAGACCCCTTTTGTAGAATTCGAAAAAGAGTAGGCTCATTGTAGCCGCTACAAAAGGCTCGTTTAACAACAATGCACGTTTTGAATAATATCGGGATGACCTGTTGTGCTGTACAACGCATCGTATTGATTGTAATTGCATAAGATATACTTGTGGTTCATATAACGCAATGTTTGCTCTATGCAGACATCATGTTAACATGCGGTGTGTTTTACACAATGTATGGATTGTACTTGCATACAATATAATTGTCGGGCTTATAACACAATGTCTGCTTTATACAAACATCGTAATAACATGCGGTGCGTTTTACCAAATGCACGTTTTGTATTTACATTAGACTGACTTGTTCTGCTGTTTAACGTAATGTCTGTCTACGACTTGCATTAACTATACATGTGGTGCTATTAAACAATAGCTGCTTCATACAAATATCATACTGACATGTGATGCGTTTTGCACATTGTACGTTTTCTACTTACTTCAGACTGATCTGTGGTGCTCTATCACTAGATATATAGATTGTATTTGCATTAGATATACTTGTCGTTCATATAACGCAATGTATGCTCTATACAAACATCACACTGACGTGTGTTGCGTTTTATACAATGCATGGATTGTGCTTGCAGTAGATATACTTGTGTTGCGTAAAACTCAATATCTTCTGTATACAAGCACTATACTGACATGTTGTGTGTTTGTACAATATACGTTTTGTTTATTTTTTTAAATGATGTTTAACGCCATTGTCAGGAATTTGTCAACTATGACATGGCGTTCAGATTTTATTTGGGAGGAAGCCGGAGTACCCGCAGAAAACAGAATGGAGTCGAGTACACCCTGCCCGCGGTGAGACACGAACCCGCAACCTTAGTGCATGTACTTACATCATACTGACCTGTTGTTCTATACAACGCAATGTATAGATTCATACAAATATCATACTGACATGTGATGCGTTTACACATTGTACGTTTTGTACTTACTTCAGACTGATCTGTGGTGCTCTAAAACTAAATATATAGATTGTACTTGCATAAGATATTCTTGTCGTTTTATATAACGCAATGTATGCTCTAAACAAACATCATACTGATATGTGGTGAGTTTTACACAATGCATGGATTGTACTTGCATAAGATATACTTGTCGTTTTATATAACGCAATGCATGCTCTATACAAACATCATACTGATATGTGGTTAGTTTTAAACAATGCATGGATTGTACTTGCATTAGATATACTTGTGGTTCATATAACACAATGTCTACTCTATACAAACATCACACTGACATGTGGTACGTTTTATACAATGCACGGGTTGTGCTTGCAGTAGATATACTAGTGTTGAGTAAAACTCAATATCTGCTGTATACAAGCACTATACTGACATGTTGTGTGTTTGCATAATATACGTTTTGTTTATTTGTTTGAATGATGTTTAACGCCAGTATCAGGAATTTGTCAACTATGTCATCGCATTCAGATTTTTTTGGGGAGGAAGGCGGAGTACCCGGAGAAAACAGCCGACCTTCGGTAGGAAAACTGACAATCCTTGTCAATTAAGATTGGAGTCAAGCACACCCTGCCCGCGGTGAGACACGAACCCGCAACCTTAGTGCATGTACGTTTTGTACTTACATCATTCTGACCTGTTGTTCTATACAACGCAATGTATAGATTTTACTTGCATCAAATATAATCGTTGGGACCATACTGGGAGGGTTCTCAGTGCTCAACCCACAGAGCAGCCCAGCGCGTCCCCGGTTGGCGAATTGGGGAGACCCTGTCGTTGTGGGGTGGGGTCATAATACGGAAAGCCTGACCGCGGACGGTAGTAGGTATCGTGTTTGGAGAGTGCCACGCTCCTTGCAAGGCAAAGACCCCTTTTGTAGAATTCGAAAAAGAGTAGGCTCATTGTAGCCGCTACAAAAGGCTCGTTTAACAACAATGCACGTTTTGAATAATATCGGGATGACCTGTTGTGCTGTACAACGCATCGTATTGATTGTAATTGCATAAGATATACTTGTGGTTCATATAACGCAATGTTTGCTCTATGCAGACATCATGTTAACATGCTGTGTGTTTTACACAATGTATGGATTGTACTTGCATACAATATAATTGTCGGGCCTATAACACAATGCCTGCTTTATACGAACATCGTACTAACATGCGGTGCGTTTTAGTAAATGTACCTTTTGTATTTATATTAGACTGGCTGGTTCTGCTGTTTAACGTAATGTCAGTCTACGACTTGCATTAAATATACATGTGGTGCTATAACACAATAGCTGCTTCATACAAATATCATACTGACATATGATGCGTTTTACACATTGTGCGTTTTGTACTTACTTCAGACTGATCTGTGGTGCTCTATCACTAAATATATAGATTGTACTTGCATAAGATATACTTGTCGTTCATATAACGCAATGTATGATCTATACAAACATCATACTGATATGTGGTGAGTTTTACACAATGCATGGATTGTACTTTCATAAGATACACTTGTGGTTCATATAACACAATGTCTGCTCTATACAAACATCACACTGACACGTGGTGCATTTTATACAATGCATGGATTGTGCTTGCATTAGATATACTTGTGTTGCGTAAAATCCAATATCTGCTTTATACAATCACTATACTGACATGTTGTGCGTTTGCACAATATGCGTTTTGTTTATTTGTTTGAATGATGTTTAACGCCATTGTCAGGAATTTGTCAACTATGTCATGGGGTTCAGATTGTATTGGGGAGGAAGCCGGAGTACCCGGAGAAAACAGCCGACCTTCGGTAGGAAAACTGACAATCCTTGTCAATTAAGATTATAGTCGAGTACACCCTGCCCGCGGTGAGACACGAACCCTCAACCTTAGTTCATGTACGTTTTGTTTTTATATCATACTGACATGTTGTGCTATACAACACAATGTATAGATTTTACTTACATCAAATATAATCGCTGGGACAATACCGGGAGGGTTCTCAGTGCTCGACCCACAGAACAGCCCAGCGCGTCCCCGGTAGGCGAATTGGGGAGACCCTCTCGTTGTGGGTGGGGTTGTTATGTCATAGTACGGAAAGCCTGACCGCGGACCGTACTGGGTAACGTGTTTGGAGAGTGCCGCGCTCCTTGCATGACAAAGACCTTTTTTGTAGACTTCGAAAAAGAGTCTGCTCATTGTAGCCGCTACAAAAGGCTAAGTTCTCCGTCTCTACCCAAAACTCCATACTTTTCCAGTGGCAGTCAAATTGTTTTTCCCGTGACCCATCCCACTCCACTTTCAGTTGATTTATTGTTTGTAAACTTGTTCCCGTCCTGAATAGCCAAAATACTGCTCGCTAAACGTAAAGTATACATCCAATCAATCAATCAATCAATCAATCAAATATAGTCGTGGTGGGTATAAAAAATGTGTGCTTTCTACAGACATCATAACGACATCTGGTGCGTTTAACAACAATGTATGTTTTGAATAATATCGGGATGACCTGTTGTGCTGTTCAACGCAACGCATTGATTGTAATTGCATAAGATATACTTGTGGTTCATATAACGCAATGTTTGCTCTATACAGACATTATGTTAGCATGCGGTGCATTTTACACAATGTATGGATTGTACTTGCATAAAATATAATCGTCGGGCCTATAACACAATGTGTCCTTTATACAAAAATCGTACTAACATGCGGTGCGTTTTAACAAATGTACGTTTTGTATTTACATTAGACTGACCTATTCTGCTGTTTAACGAAATGTATGTCTACGACTTGCATTTAATATACATGTGATGCTATAACACAATAGCTGCTTTATACAAATATCATACTGACATGTGATGCGTTTTACACATTGTACGTTTTGTACTTACTTCAGACTGATCTGTGGTGCTGTTAAACTAAATATATAGATTATACTTGCATTAGATATACTTCATATAACGCAATGTATGCTCTTATACAAACATTATACTGACATGTGGTGAGTTTTACACAATGCATGGATTGTACTTGCATTAGATATACTTGTGGTTCATATAACACAATGTCTGCTCCATACAAACATCACACTGACACGTGGTGCATTTTATACAATGCATGGATTGTGCTTGCATTAGATCAACTATGTCATGGCGTTCAGATTTTATTGGGGAGGAAGCCGGAGTACCCGGATAAAACAGCCGACCTTCGGTAGGAAAACTGACAATCCTTGTCAATTAAGATTGGAGTCGAGTACACCCTGCCCGCGGTGAGACACGAACCCGCAACCTTAGTGCATGTACGTTTTGTTCTTACATCATACTGACCTGTTGGTCTATACAATGCAATGTATAAATTTTACTTGCATCAAATATAATCGCTGGGATCATACCGGGAGGGTTCTCAGTGCTCGACCCACAGAACAGCCCAGCGCGTCCCCTATTGGGGAGACCCTCTCGTTGTGGGGTGGGGTGGGGTCATAATACGGAAAGCCTGACCGCGGACCGTAGTAGGTAACGTGTTTGGAGAGTGCCACGCTCCTTGCATGGCAAAGACCCCTTTTGTAGAATTCGAAAAAGAGTAGGCTCATTGTAGATGCTACAAAAGGCTACGTTCTCCGTCTCTAACCAAAACTCCATACTTTTCCAGTGGCAGTCAAAATTGTATTTCCCGTGACCCTTCCCACCCCATTTTCAGTTGATTTATTGTTTGTTAACTTGTTCCAGCCCTGAATAGCCGAAATACTGCTCGCTGGACGTAAAGTATGCATCATATCAATCAATCAATCAATCAAATATAATCGTGGTGGGTATAACAAAATGTGTGCTTTATACAGATATCATACCGACATCTGCTGCGTTTAACAACAATGTACGTTTTGAATAATATCGGTATGACCTGTTGTGCTGTACAACGCAACTTATTGATTGTACTTGCATAAGATATACTTGTGGTTCATATAACGCAATGTTTGCTCTATACAGACATCATATTAACATGCGGTGCGTTTTACACAATGTATGGATTGTACTTGCATACAATATAATTGTCGGGCCTATAACACAATGTCTGCTTTATACTAAATGTACGTTTTGTATTTACATTAGATTGACTTGTTCTGCTGTTTAACGCAATGTCTGTTTACGACTTGTATTAAATATACACGTGGTGCTATAACACAATAGCTGCTTTATACAAATATCATACTGACATGTGATGCGTTTTACACATTGTACGTTTTGTACTTACTTCAGACTGATCTGTGGTGCTGTAAAACTAAATACATAGATTGCACTTGCATTAGATATACATCTGCTTCATATAACGCGATGTCTTCCCTTTTGAAACATCATACTGACATGTGTTGTCCGTTTTACACAATGCATGGATTGTGCTTGCATTAGATATATATGTGTTGCGTTAAACTCAATATCTGCTTTATAAAAGCATTATACTGACATGTTGTTCGTTTGCACAATATACGTTTTGTTTGAATGATGTTTAACGCCATTGTCAGGAATTTGTCAACTATGTCATGGCGTTCAGATTTTATTGGGAGGAAACCGGAGAACCCGGAGAAAACGGTCGACCTTCGGTAGGGAAAATGGCAATCCTTGGCAATTAAGATTGGAGTCGAGTATACGCTGCCCAGAGTGAGACACGAACCCGCAACCTCAGTGCATGTACCTTTTGTACTTACATCATACTGACCTGTTGTGCTTTACACTGTAAGGCATAGATTTTACTTGCATCAAATATAATCTCGCTGGGACAATATTGGGAAGGTTCTTAGTGCTCGACCCACAGAGCAGCCCAGTGAGTCCACGGGTGGCAAGTAAGGAAGACCCTCTCGTTTGGGGGATTGTTAGGTCATAATACGGAAAGCCTGACCACGGACCGTAGTAAGTAACGTGTTTGGAGAGTGCCACGCTCCTTGCACAACAAAGACCTTTTTGTAGATCTCGAAAAAGAGTAGGCTCATTGTAGCCGCTACAAAAGGCTACGTCCTCCGTCTCTACCCAAAACTCCATACTTTTACAGTGGCAGTTAAAATTGTATTTCCTGTGACCCATCCCACCCCATTTTCAGTTGATTTATTGTTTGTTAACTTGTTCCCGTCCTAAATAGCCGAAATACTGCTCGCTGGACGTAAAGTATACATCCAATCAATCAATCAAATATAATCGTGGTTGGTACAACAAAATGTGTGCTTTATACAGACATCATACCGACATCTGGTTCGTTTAACAACAATGTACGTTTTGAATAATATCGGGATGACGTGTTGTGCTGTACAACGCAATGTATTGATTGCACTTGCATAAGATATACTTGTAGCTCATATAACGGAATGTTTGCTTTATATAGACATTATATTAACATGCGGTGGGTTTTACACAATGTATGGATTGTACTTGCATAAAATATAATCGTCGGGCCTATAACACAATGTCGGCTTCATGCAAACATCGTATTAACATGCGGTGCGTTTTACCAAATGTACGTTTTGTATTTACATTAGACTGACTTGTTCTGCTGTTTAACGCAATGTCTGTCTACGACTTGCATTCAATATACCTGTGGTGGGTATAGTACAATGTCTGCTTTAAACAAATATCATACTGACATATGATGCGTTTTACACATTGTACGTTTTGTACTTACCTCAGACTGACCTGTTGTGCTGTACTACTCAATGTATGAGTTGTACTTGCATTATATATACATGTGGTTCATATAACGCGATGTCTGCTCTATACAAACATCATACTGACGTGTGGTGAGTTTTTTACAATGCACGGCTTGTACTTGCATTAGATATAGTTCGTATAACTCAATGTATACCTTATACAAACATCATACTGACTATAGTACACCTTATATACCACAGATATGAAGACAGGGAGGCTATAGTACACCTTTTATTCCAAAAGTCACGTTAGGGTTACATTAGAGGCTATAGTACACCTTATATACCAACGATATCATGGCAGGGTAACATAGGAGGCTATTATACACCTTATATACCAACGATATCATGCCGGGGTTACACAGGAGGCTATTTTACACCTAATAAACCAAAATTACATGGTGTTGGATATAGTACACCTTTAATGCGAAAGCTATCATGGTGGTGTAACATAGGATGCTAGAGAATGCATTATATACCAAAAGTGCCTGTTTACACCTTATATACAAAAGCCTTCTTGCAAAACGGTACATGTACGAAATGGCATTAGTGACATTCACGCTGATGAAATGGTTCTGTTCCCTGTCGAATGTTCATCATTGAAGACTTCTTTGTTTTGATCAAGTGCGCGACAATGGAAGAAGAACTATGCAGAAACATTAATTTTCAAATCTGACAAAATTCTTATTCCAGTGAGTGTGCACTTAGTTTTCATATATTGTTCTTCATATACTGACGATTAAACAAATCTGTAAAAAAAAATCATATTTATTGTTTGTTTTTGTTTGAATGATGTTTGGTGCTTCTTTCGGCAATTTTCAATATTGTGGCGTCCTGTTCAGGAAGCCAGAGTATCCAGATGAAAAAATGACCTAACTCGTCAATTAAAATTGGAGTCGAGTGCACCCTGCCCGCAGTGAGACTGGAACCCACTACCTAAGTATTGACAGACCAAGTGATAAATAAGTAGACTAACTACCTTAACCACTCGGCCACCAAGGCCACCAACTCATATTTTAATGTACATATATTCATTATATATGATTTTTTTAAAACATTAAAAATAAAGGGCAATACCAGACACAATGTATTAAAATAACTTTGACCTAGATTACTGCATGCATTAAGAATGCACAGTATTGATGTTCAATATTTGTACATTGTGCATCATAAATATTCTGTCAATTTCTACAATAAACAATTCTTCCAACCTTTAATTAAAATTCATGAAGTGTTTTTGAGATAAAATCCCCCTTGTTTCTCAAACAAAGTCCCGAATTCTATAACAATAAATCAGAAATTTGCTAAAATGTATATAGATCATGAGGCTAACATAATTCACAACTATATGCAGTGTAAAGACAATTTGTGATACCATTCTCAAAATACATTGTGACTTGTGGACAACAGATGGACGGACATTTGTATACCATATTAATAATACGCCCGTCATAAACGAGCGTATAAAAGCACAAAGAAAATCTATGAACCATGCTATGACTTAATTCCAAATGAACAATGATTAAGTTATCCATATATCATTGAATTAAATTTTCATTTATTGTTCAATGTGCGGAAATCATTCTAAAAATATCTTATTACGAGGAAGTAAAAACAAACACCAGTTCTATTTATAAATTATTCTTCCCCAAATATAAAGATAAGAAATAACTAGCTAAGATAAGAGAAAAAAGAAATGAAAAGCACTTAAAATGAGATACAAATTAAGACATGTCAATGTTAAACTACTACAGGAAGCAAGAAGTAACATGTAAAAGAGAAAACCTCTTTTTTACCAAGCAGCAGAAACTCTTTTAACACTAACTAACGATAATGTAGCTCTTTTTTATCTGAACGATAAATGGGAAATCTACTTGTATACCTGCAACGACCCCCCCCCCTTTTAATTTGCACATTTGGTCACAAAACTTTTTTGTTCCCGATGTTTTTTTAAGTTGGGTATAAAGCGTAAATATAATGTTGTTACTGATTTATATTTATAGTTTTCGGTTGGTCCCATTTCTATATCATCTATAATTTGCAGATTTCTGTACACTGAATCATGGAGTCCCCTAATATAATGTCCCTGTTCGAATACCGGGTAACAGGGTACCCAGTCTCAACATACAAATGTACGTTTTAACAAATAATATATGTAAATTATAGTCCATCAAAATTTTATACATGGAAGGTAATTATCTTAACATGCAACTTTACTTACGAAAAATGAATTCAATTTATTGTTTGACCTTTACTGGCTTAGTCACGTGATTCAAGATAATGAAAAACGTATACTTATTGATACTGTTTATCGCCTCGGTGTAATTCTTGTGCAGACAACAATGAATGTCTGTGAAAATCAAGTTCACAAACGATACGTCTATAAGAGAACAAGATCAAAAGCAAGTCATCATCAAGCCTTCCTCCATCTTGTCCGTTGTTCTCGGATGTTTACGCTTACTTTCTTATAAACAAACAACGTAAACTGTCAATTATCATGATACAGCCAATCAGATTTAATTGTAATTTGATAGGTACCCTAAAGAGTTTATATTTTGTGTGAAAAATAAATATCTCAGATATCATTTTTCCTTAAAAATATTTTTGACCAAAAATTTACTGCAAAATTAGAAAAACTCATTCTACATTAAAAAAATTCTTTCCCGTTAAAATATAAACCTAAAATAAGAAACATTTGCGCAAACGCCACAATTTCCACATATTGAATAAATTTTGATTATTTCGAATATAAGGGGGGAAACACTTTGAGATCAGATATCTCGTAAACGACTGAACCAAAAGGGCTGAACCAAAAACAGTTACGAAGATTACACCTGACCCTACTTTCAGTTAACTTGGGTAAGGTCAGCGTTAGTTCTAACCTGTTGAAATAGGCTTCCAAAAACACTTGGGAGAAACGATTTTTTCCCCCAATTTTTTTTTTCTCCCAAGTACACAAAAATTATGTATGTGAATTCACCCAACTGAAGAATCCGCGGGTATATATATATATATATATATATATATATATATATATATAATAGGACGGTAGGTAGGTGAAAGGGTAGATATCGATAGGTAAGTTGGACGGTGAACGGGTAGATAGACATGGGTAGGGCAGATGGTTGGTTGGTGGATGGGAAGATATATATAGGTCAGAAGGTGGACTGGAAGATATAGATAGGGCAGTTGGATGGTCGGTGGATGGGAAGATATAGATAGGGTAGTAGGTAGTTGGACAGGTAGATATATTAAGGGTATTATGTAGGTGGATTGGAAGACGTAGAAAGGGCAGTTCGTCGGTAGGTGGACGGGAAGATATACAAAGGGAATTATTTATCAGTATGTGGACGGGTAGTTTGATGGGTAGATATTGATCGGGTACTTTGACGGGTAGATATTGATACGTTATTTGGACGGTATGTGTACGGGTAGAAATAGATAGGTCAGATGATCGGTAAGTGGACTGGTAGAAATAGATAGGACAGTCTAGGTAGGTGGACGGGTAGATATAGATAGTGCAGTTGGTCTGTTAATTTATGGACGAGTAGATAGATAGATAGGACAGTTGGTCGGTAGGTGGACGGTTAGAAATATATAGGACAGTAAGAAGGTGGACGGGTAGATATAGATAGGGCAGTAGCTAGGTTGACGGGAAGACAAAGATAAAGTATAGTCAATTTTACCGTGTCATTCCGACGGGATTTTGCTTCACAAAATGGAAAACTGCTACCGCGTTTGGTCGAGTTTAGGGTCCTTTAGTAGATCTTTTATTCCACTTTTTGAAAGTAACAATTATTTTAAACAGTTATTCGGCTTTTTGAAATGCGGCCGTTTTTTCATTTTGCCAGATCGATTTTCCATAGGAAGTCAGCCATTTTTGTATCTTAAGGGGTCTAATTTTGTTTACAAACGTTCGTCTGTTTTCGTAACGTACAATGGTATTCGAACAAACCGCGAGACTTTTCCCGCTTCAACTGCAGACGACATTACCCGAAGGATTTCGAATAGACAACAATGGAATTTTCCTAACGTACACTTCCGTTCAAAACAAGGTCAAAATTTAGTATGGAAAATCGATCTGGCAAAATGAAAAAACGGCCGCATTTCAAAAAGCCGATTAACTGTGGAAAATAATTGTTACTTTCAAAAAGTGGAATAAAAGATCTACTAAAGGACCATAAACTCGACCAAACGTGGTAGCAGTTTTCCATTTTGTGAAGCAAAATCCCGTCGGAATGACACGGTAAAATTGACTATAGATGGTAGGTAGGTGGACGGGTAGATATAGATAAAGCAGTAGGTTGGAAGGTGGACGGGTAGATATAGATGCGGCAGTTGGTAGGTGGACGAGTAGATATAGTTTGAGAATTCGGTATGTGGACGGGTACAGCTAAGGCAGTTGGTTGATTGGTGGACAGGTAGATATAGATAGGGAAAGTGGTCGGTATGTGGGCAGGTAGATATTGATGGGGAAGTTAATCAGTAGTTTGACGGGTAGATATTGATGAGGCAAATGGTCGGTATGTGAACGTAAAGATATGCGTAGGGCAGTTGGTCTGTGGGTGGACGTGAAGATATGGAAAGGGCAGTTGGTCAGTAGCCGAACGGGAAGTGGATTGGACGCTGGGTGGACGGGTACAGACAGGGCAGTTGTCGGTGTGTGCATAGACGTGAAGACAAAGACTGACCAACGAATGGCCTTAGTCATTGAATGTCAATATAAATAAATGACGTAAACAAGGCATAACATATTAATCTTAAACTTTCTCCTTTCCAACTTAACCCAAAATAGTTGCTTCCCAAGTCCGCCAGCCGGGGACGTGCCGTGCTGTTACTTGGCTTTGCTCAAATATGTCAACAAGATGTAATCAAAATTACCAAGGTGACAAATTCATTACGCCAGACGCGCGTTTCGTCTACTTAAGACTCATCAGTGGCGTTTAACTCTAAATGCTTAAAGTATTTTTTCATTCGGTGATGGAATAATATAAGTCCACTGGGATCGTGTAAAAACACAATACAGGTAGTTCAAAATATTATATAATAGTCTAAAGAGTCTACCAACCAGCAAGCTTATTAAGTATCGGATCGACAAACATGACGATACAGCATAAACAAAAAATAAAATACAAGTCTAGAAGATTATGCAACGATACAAATGACGGTGTTTCTTGTCAAAAATTTAGACAAAGACTGACCAACGAATGGCCTTAGTCATTGAATGTCAATATAAATAAATGACGTAAACAAGGCATAACATATTAATCTTAAACTTTCTCCTTTCCAACTTAACCCAAAATAGTTGCTTCCCAAGTCCGCCAGCCGGGGACGTGCCGTGCTGTTACTTGGCTTTGCTCAAATATGTCAACAAGATGTAATCAAAATTACCAAGGTGACAAATTAATTACGCCAGACGCGCGTTTCGTCTACTTAAGACTCATCAGTGGCGTTTAACTCTAAATGTTTAAAGTATTTTTTCATTCGGTGATGGAATAATATAAGTCCACTGGGTGATCGTGTAAAAACACAATACAGGTAGTTCAAAATATTATATAATAGTCTAAAGAGTCTACTAACCAGCAAGCTTATTAAGTATCGGATCGACAAACATGACGATACAGCATAAACAAAAAGTGATATACAAGTCTAGAAGATTATGCAACGATACAAATGACGGTGTTTCTTGTCAAAAATTTAGACAAAGACTGACCAACGAATGGCCTTAGTCATTGAATGTCAATATAAATAAATGACGTAAACAAGGCATAACATATTAATCTTAAACTTTCTCCTTTCCAACTTAACCCAAAATAGTTGCTTCCACAGTCCGCCAGCCGGGGACGTGCCGTGCTGTTACTTGGCTTTGCTCAAATATTTCAACAAGATGTAATCAAAATTACCATTATGACAATTTCATTAGGCCAGACGCGCGTTTCGTCTACTTAAGACTCATCAGTGGCGTTTAACTCTAAATGCTTACAGTATTTTTTCACTCGGTGATGGAATAATATAAGTCCACTGGGATCGTGTAAAAACACAATACAGGTTGTTCAAAATATTATATAATAGTCTAAAGAGTCTACAAACCAGCAAGCGTATCAAGTATCGGATCGACAAACATGACGATACAGCATAAACAAAAAATAAAAGGCATCAATTGGCAAAACAAATGGCGTACATAGAATAGTAGGTCACAACAGCATCAATTGTCAAAACAGATGGCGTACAATACCCGGTCACCAAGGCATCAATTGTCAAAACAAATGGCGTACATAGAATACCAGGTCACCTAGGCATCAATTTGCAAAACGGATGGCATGCATAGAATACCCGGTCACCAAGGCATCAATTGGCAAAACAGATGGCATGCATAGAATACCAGGTCACCAAGGCATCAATTTTCAAAACAGATGGCGTACATAGATACCAGATCACCAAGGCGTCAATTGGCAAAACAGATGGCGTACATAGAATACCCGGTTACCAGGGCATCAATTGTCAAAACAGATAGCGTACATAGAATACTTGGTCACCAAGGCATCATTTGGCAAAATAGATGGCGTACATAGATACCAGGTCACCAAGGCATTAATTGACAAAACAGATGGCGTACATAGAATACCAGGTCACCCAGGCATCAATTGGCAAAACAGATGGGGTACATAGAATACCCGGTCACCAAGGCATCAATTGGCAAAACAGATGGCGTACATAGAATACCAGGTCACCCAGGCATCAAGGGGAAAACAGATGGCATGCATACATGTAGAATACCAGGTCACCCAGGCATCAATTGGCAAAACAGATGGCATGCATAGAATACCCGGTCACCAAGGCATCAATTGTCAAAACAGATGGCGTACATACATACCAGATCACCAAGGCATCAAGGGGAAAACAGATGGCGTACATAGAATACTCGGTCATCAAGGCATCAATTGTCAAAACAGATGGCGTGCATAAAAAAACAGGTCACCAAGGCATTAATTGTCAAAACAGATGGCGTACATAGAATACCAGGTCACCAAGGCATCAATTGTCAAAACAGATGGCGTACATAGATACCAGGTCACCAAGGCATCAATTGTCAAAACGGATGGCGTTCAAAGAATACCAGGTCACAAAGGCATCAATTGTCAAAACAGATGGCATGCATAGAATACCAGGTCACCAAGGCATCAATTGTCAAAGCAGATGGCGTACATAGGTACCAGGTCACCAAGGCATCAATTGTCAAAACAGATGGCATGCATAGGATACCAGGTCACCAAGGCATCAATTGTCAAAACAGATGGCGTGCATAGAATACCAGGTCACCAAGGCATCAATTTTCAAAACAGATGGCGTACATAGATACCAGATCACCAAGGCATCAAGAGGAAAACAGATGGCGTACATAGAATACTCGGTCATCAAGGCATCAATTGTCAAAACAGATGGCTTGCATAAAAAACCAGGTCACCAAGGCATTAATTGTCAAAACAGATGGCGTACATAGAATACCAGGTCACCAAGGCATCAATTGTCAAAACAGATGGCGTACACAGATACCAGGTCACCAAGGCATCAATTGTCAAAACAGATGGCGTTCAAAGAATACCAGGTCACCAAGGCATCAATATTCAAAACAGATGGCATGCATAGAATACCAGGTCAACAAGGCATCAATTGTCAAAACAGATGGCGTACATAGATACCAGGTCACCAAGGCATTAATTGTCAAAACAGATGGCATGCATAGAATACCAGGTCACCAAGGCATCAATTGTCAAAACAGATGGCGTACATAGATACCAGGTCACCAAGGCATCAATTGACAAAACAGATGGCGTACATATAATACCCGGTCAACAAGGCATCAATTGGCAAAACAGATGGAGTACATAGATACCAGGTCACCAAGGCATCAAGGGGAAAACAGATGGCGTACATAGATACCAGGTCACCAAGGCATCAAGGGGAAAACAGATGGCACGCATAGAATACCCGGTCACCAAGGCATAAATTGTCAAAACAGATGGCGTACATAGAATACCTGGTCACCAAGGCATCAAAAGGAAAACAGATGGCGTATAGAGATTTCCCGGTCACCGAGGAATCAAGGGGAAAACAGATGGCGTACGTAGAATACCCGGAAACCAAGGCATCAATTGTCAAAACAGATGGCGTACATAGAATACCTGGTCACCAAGGCATCAAGGGGAAAACAGATGGCGTACAGAGATTACCCGGTCACCGAGGAATCAAGAGGAAACAGATGGCGTACATAGATACCAGGTCACCAAGGCATCAATTGGCAAAACAGATGGCGTACATAGAATACCAGGTCACCAAGGCATCAATTGTCAAAACAGATGGCGTACATAGAATACCCGGTCACCACGGCATCAATTGTCAAAACAGATGGCATACATAATTCAAGCAATAACTAATGTTTTTATTCAACAAGTATTTGTTCGCACAAAGTCATGCATGTTTCCGCGAAATGTCGCACATTATCTTTTTCTATATATAGTGGTTATTGCGTGAATCATTTTTGCTCACCGAGTTAACCAAGGTGCATCATTATTAATCAGTAGTCACTGTTACCCACTCATAAAATCACATACTCTAAGAATATGACCAGGCAACGGATTCAAATAGTTTATTACATAAAAGTAAAATTTCAAATTTAATCAATACAAATTAAATAAAGAAACCCATGAAAATTATTGCGACTCTGTTATAAGTAGTGTTTGTTGTCTCAAGTGTTTTATTTTTTACAATCATACATAAAACCACGTGATTCTGTATCAACTCTGATGTATATATCTCGTCTCCATTTTCTTGTATCCCGTCTCCATGTTCGTGTATCCCGTCACCAACCTCGAATATATTTGTATTCTGTTTTCGTTAAATGACATGATTTAGCACTTACCTTTTTGTACGTTTTCCGTCGCCAGCCATGACTTTAATCCCACCAAGGAGATTAATACAAAAGAATTAGAGAATAAAGAAAGGCAACAACAATAGAAAAATATCAACTATATCGTTATAAAATTAATCGCAGGTAAAATACGAAAATATATTAAAACGTTGCAAATGTTTGTGTTGTGGATCTGATGACAATCAGCTGCAGCTCGTCCGTTATGAAATTCGTTGATGCATTCCTATTCACTGTGTATGGAATTCGTTGATGCATTCCTATTCACTGTGTATGAAATTTGTTAATGCATTCCTATTCGCTGTGATTGAAATTCGTTGATGCATTCCTATTCACGATGTATGAAATTCGATGATGCATTCCTATTCACGGTGTATGAAATTCGTTGATGCATTCCTATTCACTGTGTATAAAATTCGTTGAAGCATTCCTATTCACTGTGTATGAAATTCGTTAATGCATTCCTATTCACTGTGTATGGAATTCGTTAATGCATTCATATTCACTGTGTATGAAATTCGTTAATGCATTCCTATTCACTGTGTATGAAATTCGTTGATGCATTCCTATTCACTGTGTATGACATTTGTTAATGCATTCCTATTGACTGTGTATGAAATTCGTTCATGCATTCCTATTCACTGTGTATGAAATTCGTTGATGCATTCCTATTCACTGTGTATGACATTCGTTGATGCATTCCTATTCACTGTGTATGAAATTCTTTAATGCATTCCTATTCACTGTGTATGAAATTCGTTAATGCATTCCTATTCACTGTGTATGGAATTCGTTAATGCATTCCTATTCACTGTGTATGAAATTCGTTAATGCATTCCTATTCACTGTGTATGGAATTCGTTGATGCATTCCTATTCACTGTGTATGACATTCGTTGATGCATTCCTATTCACTGTGTATGGAATTCGTTAATGCATTCCTATTCACTGTGTATGAAATTCGTTAATGCATTCCTATTCACTGTGTATGGAATTCGTTGATGCATTCCTATTCACTGTGTATGACATTCGTTGATGCATTCCTATTCACTGTGTATGGAATTCGTTAATGCATTCCTATTCACTGTGTATGGAGTTCGTTGATGCATTCCTATTCACTGTGTATGAAATTCGTTGATGCATTCCTATTCACTGTGTATGAAATTCGTTGATGCATTCCTATTCACTGTGTATGAAATTCGTTAATGCATTCCTATTCACTGTGTATGAAATTCGTTAATGCATTCCTATTCACTGTGTACGGAATTCGTTGATGCATTCCTATTCACTGTGTATGAAAATCGTTGATGCATTCCTATTCACTGTGTATGAAATTCGTTAAATCATTCCTATTCACTGTGTATGGAATTCGTTGATGCATTCCTATTCACTGTGTATGAAATTCGTTGATGCATTCCGATTCACTGTGTATAAAAATTCGTTGATGCATTCCGATTCACTGTGTATAAAAATTCGTTGATGCATTCCTATTCACTGTGTATGGAATATTCGTTGATGCATTCCTATTCACTTTGTAGATACTTGTATAAATTACAGTGTTGATGATTTCAAGTTCAACGTCAGAAGCCCAAGTGTCCTGTAAAAACTCTGAGCTTCAGGAGATAAACTGACAATCCTTGTTCATTTAGCTTGCTCGAAGTTAGCCCCGAACTGGTGACTCTCGTGTTAACACACCGGTGATCAACCGAAATTAAGGAATAACTTAAACAATTTATAAACGTAGTTCTCGATTAATTAGGGTCAAATAAAGATATACGACTTTGTGTTTTTAAAACAACAAAATTATTATTAATTATTATTAAAAATGCTTTAATTAAACATCCTGGTACTTTCAGTCGCACAATTAAAAAAGTTAGGTTTGTTTGGTTATAGATGGGTTCATCAGATTAAACCAGCTTATTAAATATATTCATTACACTGTTTTTTTTTGTTTTATATTACAATTAAGTTGTTTATAATAATTTGTGTAAAAGTGATTGAAGAATTAAAAAAAACATATTTATAGTGTAGCAAACAACATAAGACTTATTAACTATACGACATATTAGATTAAAATTAGACAACAATAACATATAGAAAATATAAAAAGTAAAACAAAAATAAAAACAAATGCATATTAATCAAATTCCCACTATGTATTAAAAACTGACCATTACTATTTACAACAATTCAAAAATTTAATTTTAATCTAAGGAAATCAATTAATATTATTAACACGCTTAATATTGTGGTTCTTCTATTTTCTTTCCCTTTTGCTATTCTGTAAAGCGGCAAACTAAAATAATTTGACACATTCTTTGGAAATGTTAGCAGTTTACATTCGTTTTGATGTATATAAAAGATACATTAATAACCAATTAAGATAAGATATTTAATTAACCAATTAAGATAAGATACTTTATTAATTAATTAAGATAAGATACTTTATTAACCAATTATAATAAGATACTTTATTAACCAATTAAGATGAGATATTTTATTAACCAATTAAGATAATATACCTTATTAACCAATTAAGATAAGATATTTTATCAACCAATCAAGATAAGATATTTTATTAACCAATTAAGATAAGATACTTTATTAATTAATTAGGATAAGATACTTTATTAACCAATTAAGATAAAATATTTTTTTAACCAATTAAGATAAGAAACCTTATTAACCAATTAAGATAAGATACTTAATTAATTAATTAAGATAAGATACTTTATTAACCAATTAAGATTAGATATTTTGTTAACCAATTAAGATAAGGTACTTTAGTAACCAATTTAGATAAGATACTTTATTAACCAATTAAGATAAGATACTTTATTAACCAATTAAGATAAGATACTAAATTAACCAATTACAATAAGATACTTTATTAATCAATTAAGATAAGATGCCTAATTAACCAATTAGGATAAAATAATTAATTAACCAATTAAGATAAGATACTTTATTAACCAATTAAGATAAGATACTTAAATAACCAATTATGGGCCATTGGAAGGCATGAACAAACAATACAATTACCAAAAAAGAGAAAAAATATATTGAATCGGAGATAACTAGTAAATTCTTTCTTAAAAAAATGCTACCAAATGTCACCTACAGTTATGTCCCTCCTGTTGACAAAATGTGTCTATCCGAAGTTTTGAAAATGCTAATTTGATTGTTGACAAAAACAAATTTACCACTTAAAAAATTTACGATTTGGTTGCTTTAATACACAACTTTGTGGTAAAATGTCTGCATTACAATCAAAGTTAAATACTCGCCATATTACCACAGCTGAATATGTCATAGAGTTATCGGATGATTTCAATGAAACATTGTTGACAAACCTAACATCTGTAAACATGTTGCTCTCGCCGTAGTATGGCTGGTTCATTATTCACTCAGTTAATGTGTTAATATTAAATAATCTGCTTCAAAAAACTGCCGCAATACAAAGCAGTGCAGTATTGTCCTCGCCAATTTTTGGCAAACATTTGCAACCAAAAGACATCATTTATGTACTTTCTATGTTTTTTTGCCAAGAATGGATGTATTTCACATTTTATCCATTTTTAATATTTTGTTTGTTTGTTTGAACTGAATTTAAGGCAGATTTAAACAATTTTCATCAATATCATAGTGTTTAGTTTCTATCTGAAGCAGGGGTACCAGATGAAAACACCCCAACATTCGACAATCGGCAATCTCCCCCACTTTGCACCAATCGAGCATACCCTTTTCACTTGCCTGCAGTGAGGCTTGAACACGCAACCCCAGTGTTTACAGACGCGTGAAAAGATAACTAGCACACTTTTATTGGATCATACAAATAATAAAAATCGTATCTAAAAATTCCCTACGCTGTATATATATTTACTTTGACAGCCTGTCTGGTTTGTTTGGTACCGTGCGCCACTATAGGGTACGGAAAATCATGCGTTCGATCCCGTACATGGAAGCATCCAGTCATTCACATGGGGTCAATAACTTTTTTCCGAGCTGGGCTGCACTTAAATGTCTAAAATAAATACAAGAAGTGTGGTTTTTTTAAACTGAAATAAAGTATAATGATATTAAATGTTATGGGAAGCTGATTTATATCGTGATTAGTTTGTATTTAAAAATGCCACTAACTATTCAGAAAACGACGGACCGTTCAGATGACCCGATTTCTTATCTTATCTTATCTTTGTCAAAGTTAAAATACTCTTGATAAAAATAACTCGAACAGGAAAATAACATAAGAATTTAGAAAGATGTGAAACCTATTATTTGAAGAAAACAGATTGTTTTCCTTTTTCTACGCAAACTTGTAGCAGACGTGCTGCGACTTCAAGCGTTTAAGATTCAACTAACTGGTCCACTCTTCCACACAGATTATATACATATGTTATAGTTTTGTTTGGTTTTTGCAATAAAACGGCTGGAATGGGTTGTTGACGTATTTCTGTATCTTCTGCATTGACAATTTCCCATCCGTATGTGAGTAGTTTCAACGGATTAACCGGCTTTCTCTACAAAATAAAAACCGAACATGGCATAGCTCAACCCCTTACTCTTTAAAATTAAATCTTTTACTTGCCCCTCTCCACCCCGTCTCTAATTGTCGCTAACACGGCGACAGTGGTAAAAATGGAAGAAGCTAAAATTTACATTATTTTAATTATATAAGACATATCTATTAATTATAGCTGGGAAAACAAGGCAACAAATACAAAATTATTATACATCTATACCGGGTTAATACAATTAAACAATTCAAGCGTATTCGATCTAGTATTTTAATAAACAAACAACATGGGATGTAAAAATACTCTGTGTATTCCAAGTTGGCTGAATGATGTCGTTCATATACATAATAAGGCAGAATTCCAAAAAATAAAACGTCAGTGTACCCAGCTTTGTCCATGCAAAGTGCACTGTTTATTTACAGTGTAATATTTTCTCGTCTTGAGTTTTGCTCAATTACCCTACGCTGACATCATTCAACCAATACACGGTTTCATTTTTAAAAGAACATACAAATTAAAGGGAAAATTCCGAAAATTAACAAAAAAAAAACATTGGGTCCCCCTTTTTCACCAGAATGCTAAGGTCTCTTGGGTTATGTTAGAATGTTGCTTATAATATACATTTTCGACGGTTTTCCTTACCATAATGGTATTGTTAAACAAATATTTTTGACATACATTTAAAAAACAATTCATTGCATTTTAAACTGTAATTTAAACTTAGGATGCTTATACGGGACTAAAAAATAGAGTAGCCTTTTTCTTTCATGTAGTCATAACGGTACCTTCACACAGTTAAACAGGTAGCCGTAACGTAACGGTATATTCATACAGTAAGACAGGTAGCCGTAACGGTATATTCAGACAGTTAGACAGGTAGCCGTTACGAAATATTTAGCCGTAACAGTATCTCTTGAAAGAAAGACGGGTAGCCGTAACGGTATATTCAGCCAGTAAGACATGAAGTCGTAACGCTTTCTTCAGACAGTAAGACAGGTAGCCCTAACACTATCTTCAGACGGAAAGACTGGAAGCCGCAACTGTATCTTCAAAAGTAAGATAGGTAGCCGTAACAGTATCTTCTGAAAGTAAGACGGGTAGCCGTAACAGTATCTTCTGGAAGTAAGACGGGTAGCCGTAACGGTATCTTCAGCCAGTAAGACACGAAGTCGTAGCGCTTTCTTCAGACAGTAAGACAGGTAGCCCTAACAATATTTTCAGACGGAAAATGTTTGTTTTTGTTTGAATGATGGTTAACGCCATTTTCAGCAATTTTTCAGCTATATCATGACGTCCCGGTTTTTGTGGGGGGATGAGCCGGAGTACCCGGAGGAAACCCCTGACCTGCGGTAGGAAAACTGGCAATCCTTATCAATTAATATTGGAGTCGAGAACACCCTGCCCGCAGTGAGAATCTCAGTGTTGATAGACCACGTGATCAATAGTAGACGAACTTAACCACTCGGCCACCTAGGCCCCGAGGAAAATGTTTATTACTTCATAAATAAATAACGTTCATTTACATCGGTTTCAAATTAAAATTGCAAAGTTCTTTCTATGGATGGTATATCCAGGAAACATGTTTAAAGTTGAATACCTACCTATATTCTTTCGTAAAATTTTTAAAGCATTTATGTTGGGCAATTTTAAAATACAGAATGTTTCTCTTTATAAAAACAGGATTGAAATCGGAACTGTTCTTATCATGGCTTCACAGAATTATTGAACCTGTGGGTGTTTATTAATAGAACGACACAACTAAATTTGTTCCAAATATTCCGTAAATATCAACAAGAACAATACTAGGATTAGATTTGTCCACCACTAGTTGGTTATGTCACATTACATTTTGTGTCTTTTAAATTAAAGTTGTACAAATTTAAAATTTCAATTAGTCAAACTAGAAGAAATCTCAAAACATGATAAGGTTTTTTGTTAACCTGAAGGACAAATTCATTTGAAAAAAGTTTAATATAGTTTATATAAATAAAACAACAAAAGGGAATAAACACGGTACCGAACAGAACAGAGAGAAAAAGAGGTATGTGTATTATGTTAACATTTGACCTTCGTCTGAATCATTTTCAAATCAAAGAATTTAACAGACCACATCGAAATACGAATAATGTAAATTTTCTACGCCAAATCTTATTGGAGCCTCGGTTGCCGAGTCACTTGAGTGGTTATTAGTTATCAACGCCGTGTCAACTCTAAGGTTGCAACAATTCCCTCTACCTGTGTGCTTGTTGTGTGCAAGACGTCAGTGACGGGGTATTTCGGTTTCCTTCATAATAATACTAGACGCTGTGAATATAATTGAAAATTGCTAAAACGCTTCATACCACATGTAAAACAAACTAACACAACGACACACTGTGTCGTCAAGCTTATGAAAAGTTGTAAACTAAACAATAAATCAAACCAGTTTTAAGGTGTTCGTACACTACACTTACATTTAAAGAACTCATAGGAGATCATTAGACGGCTATTTTTGAAGATCGATATAACGTACAATGAGTTGCAAATTGCCTCAGTAATACATATATTTTTCAGAAAAAAACTTCAGTTATAAGTTTTGGACGCTTAAACAATTGTTTTTACAAACAGATTGCAAAATATAAATAACGTGTATACATGTACCTCACCTCAGCACGAAGATAAAACAAGTATTGTTTTATGTGAGAAATCACGTCAAACTCAACTAGTCTATATTTGTATTTATTAATTAACTACTTCATGGAAGGTTCCCAGTGCTCGACCCACAGAGCAGCCCAGCGCGTCCCCGGGTGGCGGATAGTGGGGACCCTCTCGTTGGGGGTTGTCAGGTTTTAATAAGGAAAGGCTGACCGCCGACCACAGTGCCACGCTCCTTGCACGATCAAGACCACTTTTGCAGATTTCGAAAAAGAGTAGGCTCATTGTAGCCGCTACAAAAGGCTAATTTTTCCGCCCCTACCCAAAATGCCATACTCTTCCAGTGGTTTGTCAAAATTGTATTTCTTGTGACCAATCCCACCCCCATATCGTTGATTCATTGTTTGTTAACTTGTTAACGTCCTGAATATAGCTTAAATACTGCTCGCTGGACGTAAAGCAAACATCCAATCAATCAATCAATTAATGAACTACTATAATATTTATTTAGATAACAGTTAAACTGCGATATGATTCATTTTGATGGGTCAGTCCATTACCTAATTTACTAGTCCAATATCGGTATTGGCCTGAAACGACCTGTATTGGCCTGATTCCAAACTGTATTGGCCTGATTGATTTTGACAAGGTTATTAATAAGTATATCATAACGTGATGATTTCTATACGGGCCTAGTTATTGGTCCTTTGCCAGCTGTATTATCCTTCGGCTGCCCCTTTTGTACAATAGTGTTAATACCTTGTTATGATTGTGATATTTATAAGTTGCGTTTATCGATCGATCCATCTGCCGCCATTTGTGTATATTCTACTTCCAAATACTTGCTTCTTTCAAGCAATTTTAGTGGTCGATATTTTAAGGTTGTGACGTCGTATGAAAACCTTCTCGCCCGGGAATTTTTTAGCTAGGTTCGTCAGTGTTTCGTGGACACATGTGGACACAGAAACCCTGATTAGTGAGGATGATGATGAATATTAACGCGATATGTGATAGTTTTACGATTTTGAAGATGATGGAGTTCAGGCGGCTGAGAAGTTACGATAGGTAGTCAGTCATCTACGTTTGATCACCGAAGTGTCATTGACGTTGCAAGTTTAACCATTACATTTTGTAGGGTTTGCTCGAGTCTAACGTTATTAGAAAAGGCATGTTTGTTTTACATATACTGCTTGGGGCTTATCCTCGGAGCCATGATATAAAAGAAAAAATACTGTTACCTGCATTAAATCTCGTTCACACGATTAATTACTTTGAAATCGCTCTGTTTTTTTTAGTATTAATAAGAAATCTATATTACATTTCAAACAAGGGTAATAATCGTTTCGTTACGTGATGGGATATTTTTGGTACAATATAGTTAATAGTGGGATGAGGACATGATCACACGAATAGATAGGCATATAATACCACCCAATAGTTGAGACACAAGCAAAGTATCAGCTACAAAATATCGCTAAACAATACTTCGGATAGGATGTTATGATACATGAAAAGAGGCCATGAATGAAGAGCCATTATTTATCTTAATTATCTTATGCCACAGCATAGGTTATAGCATGTTCGGCACGAATTCTAGATGGCCCATTGTTTATCACGTTGCCTGTCAACATTGTATCTGTTTGGTCTTACTGTGTAAGGTTTACTCCAAACTTTATTGAGAATTAGCTTTTAACCAGTGCTTCCGCCCTCGGAAAAATAGATGTCATAGCTAAAATATTGCTGGAGGCTGCATTAAACTATTATCTAAAAACAAAAAATCAGAGCCATAGATATTTGAAGCCTCTGTGATAAAGCTACTGGTACGTTAAAGACGCACGATTGGTCAACACGTTTAATTGATCTCACTTAGCATCTGATAGCCAAAAATCAAATTGTGGATGCGACATAGGAAGAATTTGCAGCGAAATAAAACAAACATAGCCAAAAAGCTAGTGTTCCCCAGCTGTATTCCGTAGAGAATCACGTGATTCATGAATAGACGACCTAAACGGACATAAAATATTAATGTTGTTCATTTTTGTTTTATGACGACGGACCGGGTGACAGTGATGTGGAATAATCATATCAAATAGAACGAAATGGCGTAGTGTTTGTAAGCAGGGACAACAAGCCTCCTGACGCTGAGCAAATTGTTAAATAACGGTGGCAAGAATTTTATATCTCGTATTAGATTTAATTCATAAAATTATATTGTAATTGTGCAGGATAACAGCTAGCTTTGATCTCTTTTATGTCTTTGCTTTTGTTTTTTCTGTTTCTTTTCACATAAAATCGAAGTTTTGACATAAAATTCTTCATTTGTAGCAATGTCAGTGATACCAGTGCTGCTTCGAGCAGCGTGAGAAAGGTGTTTAAATGTGGTAAACTTTGTGTTTTCGGTAAGTCATGAACACAAGTTTCGGCAGACGAAGTTTTTGGTTGTTTGAAAAGTGCTACGACAATTTACTTTGCCCGTTTCTCCAATGGTGTTCCGCGGAGCCCGATTTGCTTCTTTTCATTTTTGGTCAGTACTTTCTAATATGATATTGTTTTATTTTCAATCGGACGATTGTATAGAAATGTAAATTTATTAAACCGTAATATTTGATCTAAATACTAAATTAACATCGGTGTAACGACGCAGACAAGTATTTTGTGCAATCTATAGGAGGATGTGGGGCAGCTTCAGGAAACGTTCCAGTACGAACGCAAACTGTTGTCTAGATTTACATGTAACTATGTACACAAAAAGTGCAAAAAATTTTAAGCACGTGTTTTCAGTGTTATAACGTAGCTACGCCACTACGTAACCTTTAAATACAAAAAAGAGAAAATGGAAAAAGAAAAACAATTGAGGATGTTGTTTGAGCATTACTGCATGCAGTGTGTTCTCGACCATAATTTTCCGGTTACTCAGTCTTCTGACCCTTTTCCCCATAGAAGTATGATGCCATCATATAACTAAAAATTGCTGACAGTGGCATTAAATTTTACAACAAACATTCGAATGCAAACGCTCGATAGTAACGAGAAAAAAAAACAGTCTCAATTATCCGTCGAGTGCAATTCATTAAATCTTAAGTCAAGTTATAATGTTCTATATTCACTGCACATTTCTGTAATATTTGGACCTGAAGCTTCTTTTTGGAATTTGTGAATTTGTCAATATGTTCATGGAAAAATAGATTTTAAAGAATTTTCTGCATTTAATTTTGTATTTACACATCAACACTTGTATTAAAGTAGACAACGATTTAACACACGGAATACACTGAAAGTTTTATGTTGATGCGGTGTAATGTCACTTGAAGTACGTAAATTCTAGCATAGGCCTATGCGCCCATTACCGGAAGGACCAGTAGGATGCGTAAAGGGACGTACGTTATTTGTTTTTCTTTAATTGTTTTAGTCCTTAACTCGCTGTAGGTTAAGCATCCACGCAATAAATAAATAAACAATCGTTTTTGGTCTTTCTAAGAAAATCAAGTTCTTTAACCTATTTGATGTGTTTAGATCAAGGATATATATTTTTGGTAGTGTCAGTGATTGATGAAATATTGTTTTCTGAAAGAGTCACTACTTATGCCATCACCCTAGGCGCAGCAAATTTCTGTTTGAAAAGCTTATAAGTAAAAAGCAGCATTCGGTCTTAACAATCTAACGCAGAATCAAGGATGCTGTATGACTTGTGAAATGTAAATGCCATAATCAGCTTGGAGTCTCTATAAACGGAAAGTTGACACTTGGGTAGTTGATGTCATCACGCTTGTAATAGTTTTGTTTTACATTTGCGTCTATTCTTGGAAGGTGGAGGCAAGAGACAGACTAGAATCTGTAAATGTTGGACGGAACCAAACAGAAAAGTGCATCCCTTACATTTTGGATTGAAAACCACAGACAGTATCATTAACAAAAATGACGCGAAGATGTAATATATCAATATTGCGTCTGGCATGTCTAGCATGTCTGGCAAATACAGGAAGCCTCTGATGGTGTAGGTCCACCAAATACCGGGAACCAGTCCAGAGGTTGTACGTAAAAGTAGTACTAGTCAACAGACAGGTTCACTCCGCCATCATATAGAATTTGAACTGCATATGATACAGGAATAAACTTGGTATTTTTGGAAAGCTGAATATTCTAGGAAACTTGAGGATAAAATTTTATTAGTTTTAAATGAACATAAAAATGTTGAGAGTCAATCAGGGACAAGCACTATTTTTGGACTGAAATGGAAAGTGAAAGTAGATTTGTAGACAACATGGACTTCAGGTTGAGTGTTTTTTCTTCTATGCATTGAAACATATTGTGACATTTTGACAGAATGTTCAGCCAGTGCATTTCCATAGGGGACAGAAGTGTCACTTAATTTGAAACAAAGGTAAATTTTCTAGGATAAGTCAAAATTATCAAATTTTAATACATCCGAAGAGTAAAAAAACTATGGTGGTCCTACACCTGAAAAGATTTAAATTCTATCTTCTAAACAAGTACTGTTATGGCGACACATAAACTAAAACATTACAGTATTTTACAACGTTGATGAACAATAAAGTTATCGCAACATATACACACTGGTCCCTGTGTCTTGTGTGTTTACACTGCACAAGTCGATATATCTGTACAGTTTGCATATGTCACGATCAATCGAAAATGCCCTACAATATCCGTTCTGTTTGCAGAAATATGCACACGTAATTTCCTTGTTCATTCCGTCTGATATCATAGCTGTGGTGTATGGATTTTCAATCAATGCTTTACGTCCAACTAAATTGTATGTCTGGCTTGCACTTGTGAATCCTAGAATAATGATCAAACAAATTATTTAATCTAGGTTTCATTTAAAATTGGTATAATATTATTCAAAATTATTTCATATACGGAATAGCAAGTTTTTGCCAAATTAGCGTGCAAAAAATGGTCAACATAAAGATGTTGATCAATTTCCCATGTGCATTGTTGTTTGTTTGTTTGAATGGACATTAGCGCCATTTTCTGCAATTTGTTAAACTACATCATGGGGGCGGAATCTGGAGTACCCGGAGAAAACTCCCGACCTTAGGTATGAAAAATGACAATCCTTGTCAATTAGGTTTGAAGTCACGCCCACCCTGCCCGCAGTGCGAATCAAAACCAAAACCTCAGTGTTGACAGGCACGTTGTTAATAGTTGACTAACTTAACACTTCGGCAACCGGGATACTGTGCATTTGTGAAAAATGTGAATTTTTATGCTTCAGGTAAGTTTTGTGGAAATTATATTTGTATGGAATGTATGAAATAAGTAATTTATAACGCTGGTTGAAATGGTATATATTCAGTTATTTATAGATCGCGTTATAATATATAGTACATCTGGCCTATTGTTTGACTGAAGCATGAGGTTACAAATGCAATGCTATAACTGTTTATTTACCCGTTCGATAAACGGATATCCTCCAATGATTTCCACATTTCTGAGTATGATTCCCATTGCAATTAAAATTGCAATCCAACTCTGGAGCAATTGTCCAATTTGTGCCATTACCACAAAAACATTCTTCGCCGTTCTACCATTAATGCAAATAAAATAATATTAAGAATTTTTCTAAAGAACTGATAAACACTTTTTAAAAAACAATTTCTTTTTAATATGTTGTTTTCATAGAAATTGGTGAAAAGTTGTCAAAAAACATTAAAAAACAGTGCAATAGGTTGGGGCAATCAAACTTTAATAAAAAAAACTACAACGTTGCATCTCGTTTAAAAAACTTAAACTATATATAAGTAGTACACAGACAGTACATCGAAAGTACATCATTCATTTTGGAGACAGATATTGCGTATTGTTATACACATACACGATTTAGTCCATAACATGTCCTCTATAAAGACAACTTGTGAGACACAAAATCCAGATGTTGCAGTTTAATTGATTAGCTCGACAAAGAAAATTGTGGTATACTTCACAAAGATCTGGAGTAAAGGATCAGTTGTTTTATTTTCATATGGAATGAATATTTTAAAGCATATAACAACTGTAATAATAATGAAATTTTGTAAACTATATGTGTGTAATTTAAAGGCCAGTTATTTTATTCCACATTTCTGAGAATTGAAACTAAATTGTGGGTGGTGCCCTTAGCACCGTTAAGCTCTTAAAATTTAATATAAATGTACCTCTGTTCCAGCAAAAGTAAAGTTGTTATTTTTACACAATGAAATGCATCTTTTGTTCTCCATTACTGATGCAAAACCATAATATTGATGTGGTAAACCTCTGAGGCTGTTGTCCACAAAGCAGCCAAAGTAATCTGCAGTATCTTAAAAGTAGTCAGTAAATAAAAGGTTACAGTTATCTAACATGAGTCATGAAGAATGGTTATATCTTAGAATTAATAAAATGTCGTATTGTGCATTAAATATATGTATATAATAAAAATCTCGTCATGAGAACATATGAATCCTGTGTCAGGTTTACTTCCCTTGTTAAATAGTATGTTGTATATACCACGCTGTAAGCAACTGTATGTAAAACCATTTTGCTATCGGAATATCCGTTAGTATCTTTGAAGTTTGAAGACATTTACTTCCCGTTAATGGGCCAATGCCTTTGCTGGTAGATGTTTGTCCCCGAGAGTTGAGACGTGTAGTAACATTTCTGTGCTTTGTTTTGAAGTGTATGAAAGAGCTTGCAATGAGTATACTGATTTTTGCAAACGTCATCAGTTTTTCTGGTCGACTACTACAGCAATATTTTTGATTTGGTACAGACATTTCAAAAGAAATGGTGGGTTAAACCAGGTTTTATGACATGCCAAACCTCCCGCTTCCATTACTGTAGTATATTTACTGTATAGCGAATTCAAAAAATAGGAAAACTATCTGCAACCAGTTTTTCAAAAGAGATCGAATATTTGTCGAAGTGGTATCTATAGTAAAACTTATTTATGGCGCAGACCAGACGTTTTTTCTTGTCACTTCGGTTTATACGTTTATCTGTTTATAAATCAAAGTTACAAGTCAAAACGACTCTGCCGAGCCTTCTATACATTTGATCATAGATGCCATTTCTCGTTGATAAATATTCAACCTCGTGTGAAAATCTGATTGCAGATAGTTTTCCAAATTTGTGCATTAAGTACATAGGGACTGTGCTGCGAAGATTGGATACTCCTATGACTAGTGTTGTATGATACAAAACCTTTTTCATGAAAACACCAACTCACTCACTAGAGCAATGGAATCGTAAACACAAAAACAGATAGTGAGCAAACCGAACCCATTAAAAACCACGAGTCCTCGCAGGTGTCCAGAAGAGTAAGCAGTGCATGCCTGTAATTAGACACCCATCGAGATACCCATAGTCATGTCTAGGAAAAAAGTCAAATAAAGGAAAATGAGGGGCTACCTATTACTCAGCATACATTGATTTCCCATCAGGAAGAACTAAGACATATAAACGAGCATACAGCTTCTGGAAATGATAACATTAATCTGGATACAACAAACCCTTATCTTAAAAGTAAACAACGGTGAGCTGCCTATAAAATCTGAATACAGATCGCAGGATCTAGCATGACGTTGTAAAATGAAGATACCTTACGTTGGAGCTGCTGGAATGTTACTATCAATTAATGGGACGTTTACAATTTGAAACTTGAAATCTGACCTTATATTTGAAGAATACTACATGTAATTATTTGTTGACGCTATGTAATCATCAGAATAGGATGAAAGATTTGTGGTTTTATTGATGAGTACACGTGTCGGCCAGTCGCGGCAGTACTTCGTTCAAAGTTACTTCGTCTGACAATTATATGCATCAATATACCAAAAAACTTGCAATAAATTCTTAATCTATCTTATGGAGGTCAAGGTTAAAAGCACCGATACAATCAAGTCGGCTTTTTTAATGACAGTTTTCGAAAAAATCTGAAGAGCGAAAACTACGAACTAAATTCTAGTACAAGGGTAATGATTTTAATTTTCAACATTCTCTTTACTAATGGCAATATAACACAACTTAGGAGGATAGGAATTACAATTTACAACTCATGCGTTCTGCTAGATTAGATCTTTCGGAATTCCGAATTTCTATACCTGATGGTGAAGTTGACCAATTAACTACTTAATCATGAAATGTGTTGATTGATTGATGTCAGCTTATTAAATTTATTATTCAGCCACCACGATTAACAGTCTTATGTTGATAAAAAAAGATGTGTTAACGGTCACTATATATTAACATATAATATTTTAATTAGAAATAGTTTTGAAAATGATCAGTATTTTGTAGCATGCTGCTAACCATTTTTTCAACTGCATCATTGGCGAGGAAGTCCAAGTACCCGGAGAAAACATACGACATTAGGTACGAAAAAAGACAATCCTCGTCAATTAAGTTTGGAGTCATGCCCACCCTGCCACCAATGAGACTCAAACCCACTTCAGTGTTGACAGACCCGTCGTTAACTACGTTAACTTCGGTTGACTACTTTAACACCGCTTCCACCCAGGTCACTGTGCATTTGTGTAAAGATGTGAACTTTTATGCTTCAGGTAAGAAGTTATATTGTATGGGATAAATTTTAAAATTACTAAATAGTACTTTACTGATTGGTAATGAATTAAGTTATTTATCGGTTGTTATAATAAATTCACATATGTTGCTTGATTGAAGAATAAGGTTACTAATGTTTTATGCTATGACTGGTATCTTTCCTGTTACTGTACCTGTTCGATAAATGGATAGCCTCCAAGCACCTCCACATTTCTGAGTATGATTTCCATTGCAATCCCAATTGCAATCACTTTCTGGTGCAATTTTCCAATTGTTGTCATAACCACAATGACATTCGTTGCCTATCTACCATTAAAAAGATATTTCATATTTTTTATAAAGAACTGATCAACAGTATTATTTCTATGTGTTGTATTCAAGGAATTACTCCTTCATCTTACTAGTGTCAACTTGAAGTTACAAATATCCCTGCGTTATTATCAAACTCATTATCTGAATTATTTAACATTATTATAATTTAGCGGTTTATTTGTTTTCTATTTTGTGCTTTAATTTGCATGTTGAAAGAGGTAATTTGTTCAAATACCCCTCAATTTTCAAACGCTTAATATTAGTAAACATGTTGTTTAAAACATAAATTAAGAAGAATACAATCTTGTGGGAGAATTTAAATCCTGATGTCCAAAACAAATTACTATGAAACAATGTGACCCATAACAAAAAAAAACCACAGAACGTACAAACTAAAATAAGGCACAGGAGATCAAACTAAGCGGTTCCAACACAATGTGGCTGGCAGTCCCTTCATTGTAAGACAAATCGAGAAAAGGGATCTACTACACATACTGTGCGATGAAAGTATATCATTACTTTTTGAGACAGATATTGAGTATTGTTATACACCTACACGATTTCTTCCATAAAATGTTTTCAATAAAGACAACATGTGAGGCACAAAATCCAGTTGAAGGAGTTTTCGCATTAATCTATTAGCTCGACCAAGGAAATTGTGGCATTCTTAACAGAGATCTACAGTAAAGTATCAGTTGAGAAACCTAAAGTCCATATGTTTGAGGAAATGAAATGCACAAGAAAGGAAAGCTGAATATTAGAAAGTTGATGTCATCGCGTTTGTTGTGGAGTTAAATAGAAAGTCTTCCTACAGGGTATATTTCGAGATTTAAATCCATATATGAAGCTGAACACTTAGTGTATGCTGTGTCCTTAGTCTCAATATGCACCTTGTATGAAATACAATAAATGGTAGTGATGACACAATTAATAAGATTGATTGATTGACGTCAGGCCAGCTCTAATCAGGATAAATAAATACATTGGTTAAATGTGAAAGGATAACTCAACATAATTTTAACTGCATCGGTTTAGCGTAGAAATTGGAATTGTAAAATGAAATTGTGTTATCATTATAAGCAATAGGTACACATTTTAATTAGATAAAAAAGCTGGTGTCTAAATAAGATTTTTTACTAGAAAATTACTAGTACTGCATTATGCCTATATATAGTTAACGCCCCTATCCAAAAATTACTAGTAAAAAAGTAATAATTGAAACCGTTTTTTGAATTACCTTAATTGTACAAAATCTTATTTTCTTCATTGTGTCTATAGTTAACATCCCCACCCCAAAATTACTAGTAAAAATAGTAACAAACCGTTTTTCAGAATTACCTTCATTATGCAAAATCTTATTTTCTTCATTGTGTCTGTAGTTAACACCCCACCCACAAATTACTAATAAAAAGTAACAAACCGTTCTTCAGAATTACCTTCATTGTGCAAAGTTTTATTTTCTTCATTGTGTCTATATATAGTTATAGTTGTGTCTGTAGTTAACGCCCCACCCTAGTGTCTATAGTTAGCACCTTTACCCTTGTATCTATAGCTAATACCCCACCCCTGTGTCTGTAGTTAACGCCCCACCCTTGTGTCTGTAGGTAACGCCCCACCCTTGTGTATGTTGTTAACGCCCCCACTCTTAATTATCAGTTTTAATCTGATATGGAATGAATATTTTAAACATATTTAAAATTTAATAATGAAAGGATTGTTAAATATTAGTGTATAGGTTTAAGGACGAAGTTATGTATATTTCCACATTTCTGTGAATTTAAACCTAATGTCAAGGGTGACCTTAGCATCCTTAAAGTCACAAAATCTCCTCTAAATGTACCTCTGTTCCAGCAAAAGTAAAGTTGTTATCTCTACATAATAATATGCATCTACTGTTGTCCATTACTGCATCAAAACCATAATATCGATGTGGTAAAACTCTTATTTCAAAGGAGTCCACAAAGCAGCCTATATAATCTGCAGGATCTTTAAAGTAGTCAATAAATATAAGGTTAAAGTAGCCTAGCATGAGTCATGAAGAATGGTTATTTCTTAGAATTTATAAAGGTCGTGTTGTGCATTAGATATATGTATATAACGTATTTGTAGAATGTGATAGTTTACTGTTGAATCGTCTATTTAGAAAAATAAGAAACTCGTCCTGAGATTATACGAATACTGTTTCAGAATGACATCGGTTTCTATTCCGCTTAATTTTTAAGTGTATGAGTATTTGGTTTTTTGCAAACGTCACCTGTTTCTTCGTTGTAGACAGCAAAATACGAGACGGCCGCGTATTCTCCCCGAATAACTGTAAATTATATGCCCTTGAGATATGATTACATTCCTTTTGTTTTGCATACATTGGTTCAGAATAATTGCCGCAAATAAAGTTCTGTCGTGAAAAAAAGTAAAAAAATGACAAGACCGCGCGCTTCCTTGGCCATGGCCAGAGTAACGAGGAGTATTTTTAATAATTGGATACGATTTTGTATGACCATAGGACTGAAGAATTATTCATGTAAATGTATGCTGACGGAATGTAATCGTATGAATTGGATGAAAGTTTTTTGGTTTTATGGTTGTGTAAACGTAAAGGCCAAGCGCGGCACAACTTTGTGCAAAATGTGCTTCGGCTCACGAATATCCGCATTAATTACCAAAAAAACAGGAGTTTTTAATCAATCTATCTATGATTGTTATGATAAAGGACACCGATACAATCAAGTCAGCTCTTTTATGACATTTTTTTAATAATCTGAAATGGAAAACAACAAACTAAGCTCTACGACTGGCGTGATGATTTCAATTCTCAACATCTTGTGTACAAATGACAATAGTGCACCACCTTCGGAGTATAGAAATTTCAATTCACAACACATGTGTTCTGCTAGATCTTTTGGTTTTCCGATTTTCTAGACGGGATGGCATATGACAAATAAGCTACTTATTCCGGAAATTTGTTGTTAGATTGATGTCAGCCTTCCAAATGTTATATTTCTACAACCTCGACTAACAGTCTAATGTTGATAAAAACACAAATTTAAAAGATGTGTTAACGGTCAGCATATATAAAAATATAATATTTTAATTAGAGATATTTAAAAAAAAATCATGAGTATTTTTTAGTATCTTGTTAACCACCAGAACGAGTATTTAGTAAAATGTAAAACTTGAAGTAAATATCAATTAAATTCATTTCTTGTATTTAGGGCATAATAAGTAAAACTCACCTAAAATATATCCTGGACACTGAAAACAGAAAACAATTAGGTCATTCCTTTTGACTTTATGTTATTTTTCATTAATTCAACAACAGTCTTTTTTTCAATCTTTTATTTTATATTTGTTCTCATACATGCACAGTAGTTAACAGTTTTTCCAATCAGTACTATAGTGGTATGGCTTCAACCTTTTCAATAAAATAAGGGGATTAACTTCTTTTTGTAAAAAAGAGAACGAAAACATATTTTACATGCATATTAAAAAAATACGACCCATTGGGACCCCATAAATAAAACAATAAGAAAAAAGATAAACTAATACATTGCCAGTTGCACAATCTTTCATTTTGGTAGTTAGTACTGAATTGATGATATTGAACTTCAAGTTTATACTCTTCTAATAGTATTGTATCCTTCCTTTCCTGCTTTATTCTAGCAATGAACGTGCTTTATTCTAGCTATGAACAAAAATTTTTGTATGATAAGAATGTATGCGTTAATGAAAAATGAACGTAATAGTGAATTTGCTTTTAAGATCAAAACTAAAACCGAAATCATCGTGAATCGTATCGAACAATCCACCATCTCCATGATCACTGCTTTACGAACAAAAATGAACAAATGAGCAAATGTTCTTTAATTTAATTAAAGTGTTTTGTCAATTAAACAATAGGTTAATGATAGTTAAAACATAACGTAATAATTTGTCATTACTCTGTATTTATATAAACTTTTAATAAGAACTATATATTGTTTTTGGTGTAAAAATACAGTAAAATATACTTTTTATAGCAATTTCATTGTTTTTAATGTAAGTACTTGTTTTTTTCATACTAAGTTTCTGTTCTTGCCTTTCATAAAAATACTGCCCTAATGCATATGCATAAAATATAATTAGAACAACGACTTATAACCAAGTAATACTTAATAATAACAAATCATGTTCAAAATGATGTTATCATCTGGTCATACATTTAACATTTCAGGCAAAGTATTCAATGAAACGGTTAACTGTTTTCCACATCTTATGTAGAAAACAAGACGTATGTGAAAACGACGCCCCCATTTGAAGAACAAATGGCGCCAATTAAATTTATTCAACAAAATTAAAGTAACAGCTCAATAATGCATGCGTTACGATCTTGATTACTTTCTTAAAAGTACACGCTATAACGCATCATGCCATAAAAATTAATCCTGGTGCTTATTTTACCTTTGTTTCACGTAATAAATTTCTTAAATGTATATCTACCAATCTGTTAAAATTACTAGTTTCAAATGTTTATGTAGGCGCATGAGCACCACTAAGTCAACAAGCACATAACACATAACTAGTGCAAAACTTACAACAGTAATTACATCAGTTAATGCAATACTTCTGTTGATAACAGATTGGTGAGTGACCGTTGACTGTTAAGTCCACGAACAAATATGAACTCGTCATCACCTTTCTGCTATGTAAATGTTATATTGTAATACACATTTGTTTCTAAGAATACACATCATTTACAAGAGTGCTTTAATGTATACATCGTTAGTTGTACTTGGATTACAGACAAAATAACCTTAAATTATTTACGTGTGGATTTGCGAAATGTTATTTTCTTCAATTTTTAAGTTATAAGAAACGTCCTGTTATGAGTTAAAATCAACACGTTCTTACTACAACACTTGAAACTCTCTTCAAGGTTGCTAATAGTGGTAAACTTGTCAACTCCTTTTGTTTCTGCGTCAACTAATATGTTTACATATGACACCAAATTATACTTATAAATTATAGTGTTGAGACAGTGAGACCTCTATCGCCTTTCAAAATAAAAAATCTGGCTTAAACACTAGTTTTAATTTCGGTGTATCTACTTTTTGTAATTGTGTCAGTATATATGTCAAAATACAATGTATGGAGATATCGTATAATAATACATATGTTTTAATATGCGTATGCGCCAATCATTTAATTCATATACACTTTAAATCATAAACAAGAGCGTTTCTACAGCAGGAACTCCCATTTATTTCATTACCCTACTTAAACGCGCCCGTCATTAACAAATAGTAACATTGTTACGGTTTTCTAAAAACAACTTTCATTAAACTTTTTTGTCGCCGTATGTGTACCTGGACATTGCCTATTTAAAGTAATTAAATGTGTACTTTGTTTATATGTAAATTCAATATTCATCAGTACCGAATATAAGCTAAAATATTGCTTGATGGACGTCCATCATGGACGTAAAAATACGTTAGTACAACAGAAAAAAAACTAATAGTGAACGATAACACAAACGATAAACCATGCGATGTACGATAAACCAAACGATAAACGCTAATGTAAACGGAAAACCATACAATGAACGATAGAACAAACCATCCACCATACGATGCACGCTGGAGAAAACGATGCACGATATTCTAAACGTTATACGGTACCATATACGTAGGATATACGCACGCTATACGAACGATGTACGGACGTTGTACGAACGATAAACGCACGATGTACGAAGGATAAAATCGTTAACTTATACGCCCCAGGAACTGTAGTAAGGAAACCGAAGTATAACGTCGCTACACTATACATTTTTGAAGTCAAACACAAAACCTGTTTGTAGTAAAGAGAGTTGTCGCAACCTGTGTGTTGAAATGCCAGTGATGATAAACACGCACTCAAGAGACTTGATTCTTGAGGCTCAGAAAGATTTAGGTGTAGAACATTTTAGCATATGAACTTCTATTTCAAGGCAGCCTATTGTTACTTTAACGTGAAGATGATTTATTCGGGCGAACTCAAGATAAAATGTTCAAAATTTATTAACAATCCTCTTTTTCTTATATTTATTCTGTTTGGTGGTGTTATACTAAATCTAAGAATATCTACACCCTGAAAAAAGTTAGAATTAAATTTATGTTCGAATTTTCAGGGCAGCAAATTTAAAGAATGAATACATGTATATCAATTAAACAATCAATGATATTCCCGTCAGCACAGAAGTTTGATTGCTGGGCTGGTGATACCCTTTGGGGACTTACAGTCCACCAGGAGAGGTATCGATACAGTGGTTGCAAAACAATTGTTATCAATGATACGAAGATTAATAGAAATTCCTACGCTAGACACGTTTCTTCTTATCAAGATGCTTTGGGATTTCCTGTAGTTTTACCTGGGACGCGTATACCTTACGGGATATTACAGTCGCTAAGTCCTAAATGTAGCACGTACTAATTCAAGACGTAAACGAGACCGAAACTAGATGAAAAGAGAACACAAAATTAACATTTTCTAGCACAGTACGATACCAATAATTATTGAAACTTCATTCAATTATGCTTTTAAAGTAAATACATTTTAAAGTTTAATAAATGTTTAGTTTGTTATTTTCCTAGTTGTATAGTTATGACAGTGCGTATATGATTGACATGCAAAGTATTTTATTTAATATGTACGGGTCAATCAATTTGTACTATAGTTGCCGTTGGAATGAAATTATTTTGGTTGTGAATCTATTACTTCCGGATGAGTACGCATATTAGTCTTTTTAGGAAGACGGCACAAATGTTTGAAAAGTCCCTTGAAACGAATATCAATAATCTTTCTTGTCATAATCATTCATGTTGGTCGTTTAAAAACAATTCATGCTAGTTTACATGAAGACATATCCATCCGGTTATGTATTTCCAGTTTCTATTTTATCAACAACAAAAAACGGTAGTTTTTAATTTTGAAAATAATAGTCAAAAACAGGATTTTGCAGTTGCTAATGACACAGAATAATATATTTAACTGTCATGATCTCGAATGTATCAAATCATTGAAATTTTTAAGTCGTCAAATACCCGTTCTTCATTCTCCAGTCCTCGAAAAGGTGGCGGAGAAAACCAAATTCTTGGGCTGCTTTACACACTTCGGAACTGTTGTCGTTCTCTTTATAAACCCACATGTTAAAAAAATCAAGGTCGTGATACAAACAATTTCCGAATTCACTCATAGCTTTCTTAAAAATAACGTTATTTACTGTCCAATGTAGATCATTTTTAATTTTATCAACTAATAAAAGTAATGATCAAACATGTTCTTCTGGATATATATTAAATAGAAAGAACTTTACTCTTTAAAATTGAAACCTAAGAAAGTAAGCGTTGTGTATATGCATTAATGAAGTGAATAAACACGTTGCATTCAAATTATTTATCAACCAATATTATATTTACTGTTGATTGCAGCACCCTTTTATTTAAATTTTACAAATATGTGCCAAGAGAAATTGCAGGGTATAATCCTAAATGGTTATATTTTACAGTACTTAAATAATCTTTTTATTGTATAAGCGATATAGATTATATGGGCCATACAATAATTTTGATAATTTTTTTCTGAAATGTCTTAATCCCAATATGTATTAGCAGTGCGAAAGGTGGACATTTGTTCATTATGCCATGCAATACAAATTGCTTTATTTGGTCCCATTATTTTATAAGGATGACTTGATATTTTAAAACACTATACGTTATTTATTGCATTTAACCCTACCCCATAAAAACCCACCAATTACATGGGTTCTAAGCTCATTGTCAAATGCTTTTGTCAAAATCAACAACGAGCAGAACAACGTTTTCACTTTGAACTAAATCTGAAAAAGGGGATGTAAAGTAATCATTCTCTGGCCTGTAGAGCGTATCTGAAGGAAATATAAAACGTCTTTCATCGCGTATTTATTTTTGATATTGATTTAAAGTAGATTGTAATTATAACTGTTTCACAACATATCGTTATTTAAAGTAACCTGCAATATAAAGATAATTAGGCGGACAAAGCCATTAAGATTTACAACTCGAGATGATGTAAATCATTTATTCATCAGACACAATTTTGTATCTATTAAATGTCTAACCGTTTGTGAGATGCTTAGAAAATATGATAAATTATTTCACAAAGCATACCGATTTTTTATTATTGTTTTAAAGCTACAAATGATTGCGGCAAGACCGAATACCAGGAGATGATTCAACAAAACAGTACAGATAAAGTTAAAGTTAAAGATGTCATTGCGAATCTAATAAAAACTTTACAATGCAGCATAATTATACAAGGACTATTATTTAAAAAGGAGTAAATGACATACCTGTTGTATTGTGTTTTTAATTCCTGAAATGATGATTATTGATGTCAAATAAAATAACTCGGTCTGTTTCATAACGCTTTTAAATATGATACGACGTCTTAGTACATGATTTGAAAAGTTTATTAATGCTGTGGTCTGATGTTTTTCTCTGTAGTCATTTAGATTACGTTCAGCAATATAAATTAAGGATTGGACAAAACACTTTGTTAAGAAAATCAATGTACCAATTAGATTTGAGAAAGCGTGTTTAATGATGCTGAAATGTACCGGAAATTATGAATTATGCAATATATCTATGTACACTGGTATAGATAAATAACATGACTAGTCAATATTTGTACAGAATACTGACAGTACTAGCTTTTAATAATGCCTAAACGATCGAGTTGAAAAGCACATGCCTGTATTATCAATAATGCTTTGTATACTATTAAATGCGCTAGCCCTTTTTGAACTTGACAATTATGTTTTTTACCAGGTGTAATGTCAATTTAATCACTGATGTTTGCAGTTAAGTTGTCAACTTTGAAGGTCTGTTCATTAAATTTGGCTCTCTGCAAAGTGAGCACGTCGACTCTAAAAAAGTGCACATCAATTTTACCGCAATGAAATTTGGCTCTAAAAAAGTGCACATCAATTTTACCGCATGAAATTTGGCTAAGATTTTTCAAGAAAACTTCCTTGTTAATTCAACCGCTATATTAAAGTGTATAAAGCGACGAGGTTTGAAGCTCTATGTAATCATATCGTTAAATTCTGCCATACCACGGTTGGATCCGATTACTCAAAATATTGTCATCGGTTGTGTCCAGACCGGAGTTTTCCAAAGTGATTTTGGACGAACCGAAAACGTAACCCTGAGCACATTTTCTAGGCCGTGGAACATATTTCAGCAGACTGGCCGTATCTATGAACGCCCGAAAAGTGGACAACTTTGCATAATGAGTCCTGGTAAAGATCGCAACATCCGAGTCTTTCATCTACAGATTCAAACCGTTGCCGCAAGAGCCACTACAGTCTGGATACATTTATTGAGAAGAATCAGCAAATAGTCCAAATTCGACAATATGGCATTAGGCTCAAAAGTCCGTATTTTCGAAGCAGTTAGACAGACGAGAAAGAATCCGACGGTGCTACAGATTAAAGAACTAGAAATTCCGCAACTGACCTATAATCTGCCTCATTTGCAAGTCCAGTTTTCTGCAACAGAAACGTGATGGAATAATTCGTAATATCAGAGCAGGAATAAACTTTTCTCATCCTCTTCGATCTGGGGAGCTTCGGCAGAGGTAGCGTCATGATGTAGCTGACGATTTCTTCTGACCTTAACACAGAACTAGTATATGTCCCATGCAATTTTACGGCTCAAAAGTACAGAAACAAAATTTGTGTATGACCAGCAGGCAAAAGGTGCGTGCCAGCGTTAACCTCGTACTTAGACCATATCTATATGTGTTGTTATAAATCTTTTTGCAAATATATCTTCTAAACGTTTAGAAAAATATGTTTTCGCAGTTTAAATGAAAGAATGTATATGGTCTGTGTAAAAACTCTACGACGAATTGAATACTTACGAAGTAATGTAGTCTGTAAAATTGGCTAAAAAACACTTTCAGGTCCAAAAAAATGGGAAAATAATTTTTCAAAAGTGTGTTAGATATTGTTTGAAAACAGTAGAATGAAATGATTATGCAACATAAGTACATAATTATATCAAATTTGCTTTTATCTTATAAAGTTCAAAATAAATCAAATAGGAAATTACTTTTTGAATAATTCCGTTATACCAGGAACACATCTTCAATGTGCTTGCAATATTTTTGGGAGGTTTCTCTGATCTGAACTAAAGTAGGAGTTGATCGCACAAAATAGGTAACATCTATTGAATTCGCAGAGAAATGACTAATTTTCAAAAGAAATGAAAGAAAACTGAACGGTCAATAAGACGAAACTGAAAAAAGAACTTAAAAACGGTATTAACAACATTTAGTGACTCGAACCTAATAAACACATGGATGCGTTTAACCGGATATCGAACACGTAAGCAATAACTTTTACTTAGACACTCGTCGAACTTCTCATTGTCATATCTGTGTAAAAGTTAATTGCAAACAACGTGTGATCTTATTTGGGTGATGAATGACAGCCATAGACGTTTTGAAGAGATGCAATCAATCTACGTGCAACAAATCTCTATTAGAATAGACAATTTTGTTTATAAAAGCGTGTGAAAAAATAAAGTCTTAGAAAAAAGGAACACATTCTTCAAACGATTCTACCATAGAAGAAACTCGATATGGGTGCATATTCTGGTGAAGTTCAAACGCTTTAGGAGGAGTAGATAACACAAATAGGCCCGTATCTTCTCTGACCGTCCATCACCGCATGAGCTTGCCAGATTTCACCATACTATAATCCTAGCTTGTATCGTTTGTCACCCGGCTTAAACTGCAATCCGAGTTCAATACATAAAATAATTCGACAAGTATTTGTCCACATGAAAATGAATATTTCTGTATATCTGATGTTATTCAACAAATTATTGGTCACAAATTCGTTTACAAATTGGGGAATGCATTTTTATACTTACCTCTTGAATTGTGACAAACCTGATTCAAGCTATTTTAATACAGCTAGTTTATCCAGTGGTATAGTGACATATAGTGACTAAGCTTAATGATAGAGCAATCGAGAGTATACATAAAATAGTTAACCATTCGAAGTTTGAACCAGAGCACACGATAGGCAAACCGTGTTAGATACACGACATGGCTAATTCCTATGTTATAAAGAGCCACACATATTATAATAAAAATATTTTTAAAGATTTGTCGTACGTGGTATTAAAATCAATATAATTAATTTAATATCAATCAGAATTAATCTTTAAGTACTCTGATATTTTTATAGAAAAGACTGTAACAGCAACAGTACCACTAACAGTAACAACATGCGTTTGGGAGGAAAAAAAAGAAACACTTATATTGTATTTTACTTTAGTGCGCTTTGTTTCTTTAATTACAAATTAGTACAGAATATTATTGTTCAAAAACGACTAAATGCTGACAGTCCTTTTTCATTTTGTAAATAGTTTAAGGCTGGTAATGACACGCAAACCGAGATAAATTTTTCCTCAGAAAAAACAAAATAGTACATAAAACTACTATACATTTAACATAAAGTTGTCCCTTCACATAAAAATATATTTACTTTAGTGGTTTTATAGCGCATCGATACCTGTTATATTATCATGAGGACTATCAAATAACTAGAAATAAATTATTAAAGATTTCGTAGCTAATGTTGCTGGCGTAAAGGACAAATAATGTATCATTCAATTTAAACAAACAACCATTAAAATCATTAACTTAGCAGCCGTATGTAAAAGGACGCATATACTTAATTAAACGCGAATTTGTTTTTTAATCATTATTCCGAAATTGCAAATCATTTCACGTGTTATGACTACGGAAATTGGTTTTCATGTCATATTTACATCTTCCGATAGCACAACACAAAACATAATTGATTACTCAGTTAAAGGATGCTTATTAGGAAGTTAATAATACAGGCTTGTAATCAACGTGTTTGAGATGTTGTAATATAATATCAAATTCCCAGAAAGCAAAATAGAAAACAAGAAATATAAGAAGAAATTTAAATTACACAGTAAATAAAAAACAGCATGACATTACTGTTGCGTTATGTTATTTAATTTATATAAAAATATAGAATTGGTTCCAAATCTAAACCTCGTCAAGTACATTAATTGGTACAATTGCGTAGATCATAATTTAAAGTGAAATACAATATTTTACCTCAAGACCTATCTTAGAAATATAGGATCTAGTTTATTATCGGATTTCTCCAATCGAGATATTTTAATTATGGAATTTTAAGTCCGAGCCTTGGAATTACGTTTCCATAAATAAACTATCGAGATCAGAGAAATCCGATAATCCAAGAGTTCTAATGTAAGAATCTGTTTTTCTAATTTAAAGAATTAGAAAATTTGCGAAATTAAGTACAAATTCTCCTAACCCCATTTTTATGTTCATGACTTGAATACCTGGTAAATTGAAAGTGTTTGTTTATGAAGTCATTAGTTCTCGTTATGACGTTATTATTTTAAACCAATCAACTGCTAGTTTTCACTAGTGACGACAACTATTTTTCCACACCGGTCAAGCGGTTTGAAAATACCGCAAAAATTAGAGGAATAGGCAAAACCAGTTCAAGCTTACCTGACAAAAAAACAGATTGTGTTTGATTGTAGTGGATCATCGAGTTATAGTTCGAGTTGAACCATCGATGCATTAGACATTAAGCTGTTGTAGCTAGCCCTGGCACTCCGAACACTTGTTCGATACGGAGCTGTTCAATCTGTAACAAAAAGGGTTAAGTTACATGTAGAAGAAACTCTGAAATATGTCGCAATAAGAGTTGTTGCAATAATGGATTGTGTCCCATTTTTTACATATTGCGCAAAGGATTTTCACCAATCCATAAAGGAGTAATTTCCCTTTCTTTTAATTTTACTCATTTTCAAACGGCCAGAAAAGATAATAAAAGTTATCAAATCTCTATAAAAATTACATGCCTGTGAAAAACAATCCTTAATCTTTCAGAATTATTATTTAGCGATTACTTTCGAAATTTTACTGCACTCGCCACCATGAAAAAGTCAGAGTTGTCTGATTTCAACGAAATTTGATTTCGAGGCATATTTTAATGTTCTGGTTTGAATGAAATACTATCAATGAGGATTTTGGGCGACTTCTGTGTTCTTGGCATCCCAACACAAAAATCTTATTATTATTATTGTTGTTATTCTCGTTTTTATTTATCTTGAACTTGTTCGGAATTTGTCAACGACAAAGGGCTCGTACGAGCATAATGATAATTGGCACAGTGAATATCTAATATTCCTAGTTTTGCAGTTGGGTTTTGAATTTTTTCCAAAATTGTCGCCGTGTCAAAATGGCCGCTTTCCGAAAACCACTACCCAAAAACGCAAAAATCTAGATTTTTGTTCGCCTTCCGATTTTACTACACCCGCACAACATGAAAAAATAAAGTGTCCGATTTCAACGAAATTTTATTTAAAGGTCTATTTCAATGTACTGATATGAAAGAAATACTATTAATGGGGATTTTGGACGACTTCTGTGTTGGCATCTCATCAAAAATCTTTGAATATACTTTTTTCTTCGTTCTGTAAAGAGAGTTTGTCTGGTATTTTTGTAGAAAGAGTCAAGGGATCCTCACAAAACATTGCAGAAACGTAGAATGGTATGTCTTGTTGTGCACGTCGGTTTTAATTTTTTCAAAATGACCGCCATTTTCAAATTGATAGCTGTTAAAAAAAGTGCCGATCTCAGATCTTCGGAATTTCTATAGCAATTTCAAGGAAATTTGGTCCACTGATACTGATACAACTCTCCCGAGCATTTTTGCCCAAAACCAATTGTCGCGACCGACGCCATTTTGTAACGGCAGCCGTTTCACCTTATCATTCAAACGTCAACTTTGTCTGATTGCAAAGAAATTGGATATGTATAGGTAGGTTTTAAGGCACACAGTAAGAATGTAATGTGACCGACTATTTTGTAGACGGGAGTGGAACTTTTGTGACTCGCTTGCAATCACAATCAGCACCAGTTAATTTATAGGGTTAGTTTTGGGGGTTTTTTGTAAGATTTTATTTTATTTGTTAGTTTGTTTATGCTTTTGTTTATGTATGAATAATTAATTTTCTTAAGTTCGTTTTCTGACACCTTTTTTGTTGTTTTTATTACAAATACAATCATGTATCAATTAAATCAATTAAAAATGTAGCAAATATTTGCAAAGACATAATTTGACACAAACGTGTATCATAATCATTTTAGTAAAATCTTTATCTTGATATGGGGAACAATAAGTCTTTAATAATAAACTTTTTTAAATATATCTATGCAGTAAAAATGTGTGTTACATGATAGGTGAAAATTGTTGAAAGTGGCGTTAAAAGAGGATTCAAACAAATAAACCGTATAATGGAATAACATTTTGTCCCTTTTTTGAAACAAAAGACATTGAATTTCATTCATTTTTATTTAATATAAACCCCCTATATATCAGCTAACTGGCCAGTCAAAATGGGATAGGTAAGGATGGTTGTAGGAGGAGGAGGAGGCAATATAACAAGTAATGTTTGAAATCTGTTTTTTTCGTTCTAATTATAACGTACTATTCTTTTAATTCTTCCCAGGCGTTGTTATCTATCCCTGAAAGGGAGGGATGCGTGTTTGTAACAACACAAGAGACATATTGGTTTCTCGTGTTATATTTGTCTGAGTAAATTTCTTATTATTTTATGCGTGACTTGCCAGATGTCCTACTTATTGTTTTTCAAAAACCCATTTATCATTACTAAGTTAAATTAATCAATACTATTTGTAAGTACAGTTTGAATTCATTCCGACATTATATAAGAAAAATAGCAAAGACCGAACAACAAGAGCCAAAAGTCAAGGGACAGTTACAAATCCGGATATAGACAAAACGCATCACAAAAAACAAAACACAAAAAAGAGAAAGAGAGTAGCCCGAACCCAATAAAAACCATGGGTGCAATCAGGTGCTCCGGACGAGTAAGCAGTGCTTGCCTCTTATTAGACACCCGTCGAGTTACTCATTGTCATGTCTAGGGAAAAGTCAAATCCAGGAATAGGAATCACTACCTACGACTCAGCAATATCAGATCGTATTTGAGACACTGATAAATAATACAAAAGCAGAAGTTTGCACTCAGAATGGCACAAAACACTTTCATTTATGTCATTACCTTGCTTTGTTTGATGAAATGTTTCCTACATGTATCCATACACTCTAGATATATTTATATATGAGTGTTTTTATAATGATTATGGTCCCAAAACATTATGTTTAATTGGTGTACATAGCTTTACACTGAGAAAACACACATATTGGAGTGTGGATTTTTATGGGTAAAGGCTAAAAAAGAAGTGCAAAAGTTTAAACTAATGTAGCTTAATTAATGATTGCAGAATGTAAAGCAAAGAGCATAGAAAACAGAAGTTCTGCTTTTTTATGTAAATCAAACTTCCAAAATATCTGAACTACCGCTGGCAGAACGAAAAGCAAACATCAAATATCTAATATTGCTTAACACTGATGAAGCGCACACATTGCAGTATTGATTTTGATGGGTAAAGGCTAAAAAAGAAGTGTAAAAGTTTGTGTATGGAGATCATATCTGTTTTATGTTACTTAATTTAGATAGTACATATACTGCAGAGTCATTTTGATATCAAAAACATGTCTATAAATAGAAGAAAGCATTCCTTTTTGTTGTCTTTCAAAGAAATTTCAAGAAAATTCTTCCGAAGCGAAAGTAAGGAAAATTGTCATAATTTTATTTTTTTTTCATTTTTAAACATTTTAAATAAAATAATATTTAATTTGTCTACATTTAACATCCCTAACATATGAAAGATAATATTTTGGACAAGTTGTAAAACTTATTCAAATTATAGCACTCTGAACATTATTTAAATGATCGGCACCGGTATATATGAGCAAAACTTCTGAATATATATAAGTAATGAGTATTCTCAATACTTCATTTAAGCCCACCTCCCTACAAGTGTTATATCCTTTAACATAATAAATTCAAACCTGAAGCCTTTACCAAAATGTGATGAAATTTATTATACGTCATCTTTTCTCAGTAACAATAACAGATATTGCTATATGCAGTCTAATTAAAATTAGCCCACGAATATTTGTTATTTACATTTTTAAAAAGAATGTAGAAAGTAAACACGCTTGGGTTAATTTTAATTAGACTAGTACAATGAAGTCAGAAAAAGAATAAAAATACTTGCAAACATAATTTGGTTTAAAATACTCAGGGGACTCGCTGGCAATTGTAAATTTTATAGTATTGCTGTTAACTGAGCAATAACGCAAACATGTTTTAATTAGAACCACTCAAATCGATTTACAAAACTTACTAACAAAACAAAACGTGTAGACTCGTTTTCTGTCTAAATATATCATATATAAATTGAAGGGCTGAACACACTCCGATATTTCAGTTAATTTGTTTTAGTCAGAAAGCTGATTGTAATTGCCCAGTCAACGTATGCATACAAATATGAGGAGGTGCCACGTAAATATGGTGTGTACTTGAGGAGGTGCCACGTAAATATGGTGTGTACTGGGATTCAATAATAATAACACTACTCTTGTCACGTAAATATGGTGTGTACTGGGATTCAATAATAATAACACTACTCTTGCCACGTAAATATGGTGTGTACTGGGATTCAATAATAATAACACTACTCTTCCCACGTAAATATGGTGTGTACTGGGATTCAATAATAATAACACTACTCTTCCCACGTAAATATGGTGTGTACTGGGATTCAATAATAATAACACTACTCTTGACACGTAAATATGGTGTGTACTGGGATTCAATAATAATAACACTACTCTTCCCACGTAAATATGGTGTGTACTGGGATTCAATAATAATAACACTACTCTTGGCGCGTAAATATGGTGTGTACTGGGATTCAATAATAATAACACTACTTTTGACACGTAAATATGGTGTGTACTGGGATTCAATAATAATAACACTACTCTCCCCACGTAAATATGGTGTGTACTGGGATTCAATAATAATAACACCACTCTTCCCACGTAAATATGGTGTGTACTGGGATTCAATAATAATAACACTACTCTTCCCACGTAAATATGGTGTGTACTGGGATTCAATAATAATAACACAACTCTTCCCACGTAAATATGGTGTGTACTGGGATTCAATAATAATAACACTACTCTTCCCACGTAAATATGGTGTGTACTAGGATTCAATAATAATAACACTACTCTTGACACGTAAATATGGTGTGTACTGGGATTCAATAATAATAACACTACTCTTGACACGTAAATATGGTGTGTACTGGGATTCAATAATAATAACACTACTCTTGACACGTAAATATGGTGTGTACTTGGATTCAATAATAATAACACTACTCTTGACACGTAAATATGGTGTGTACTGGGATTCAATAATAATAACACTACTCTTGACACGTAAATATGGTGTGTACTGGGATTCAATAATAATAACACTACTCTTCCCACGTAAATATGGTGTGTACTGGGATTCAATAATAATAACACTACTCTTCCCACGTAAATATCGTGTGTACTAGGATTCAATAATAATAACACTACTCTTGACACGTAAATATGGTGTGTACTGGGATTCAATAATAAAAACACTACTCTTGACACGTAAATATGGTGTGTACTGGGATTCAATAATAATAACACTACTCTTGACACGTAAATATGGTGTGTACTGGGATTCAATAATAATAACACTACTCTTGACACGTAAATATGGTGTGTACTGGGATTCAATAATAATAACACTACTCTTCCCACGTAAATATGGTATGTACTAGGATTCAATAATAATAACACTACTCTTGACACGTAAATATGGTGTGTACTGGGATTCAATAATAATAACACTACTCTTGACACGTAAATATGGTGTGTACTGGGATTCAATAATAATAACACTACTCTTGACACGTAAATATGGTGTGTACTGGGATTCAATAATAATAACACTACTCTTGACACGTAAATATGGTGTGTACTGGGATTCAATAATAATAACACTACTCTTGACACGTAAATATGGTGTGTACTGGGATTCAATAATAATAACACTACTCTTGACACGTAAATATGGTGTGTACTGGGATTCAATAATAATAACACTACTCTTCCCACGTAAATATGGTGTGTACTAGGATTCAATAATAATAACACTACTCTTGACACGTAAATATGGTGTGTACTGGGATTCAATAATAATAACACTACTCTTGACACGTAAATATGGTGTGTACTGGGATTCAATAATAATAACACTACTCTTGACACGTAAATATGGTGTGTACTGGGATTCAATAATAATAACACTACTCTTGACACGTAAATATGGTGTGTACTGGGATTCAATAATAATAACACTACTCTTCCCACGTAAATATGGTGTGTACTAGGATTCAATAATAATAACACTACTCTTGACACGTAAATATGGTGTGTACTGGAATTCAATAATAATAACACTACACTTCCCACGTAAATATGGTGTGTACTGGGATTCAATAATAATAACACTACTCTTACCACGTAAATATGGTGTGTACTGGGATTCAAAAATAATAACACTACTCTTGACACGTAAATATGGTGTGTACTGGGATTCAATAATAATAACACTACTCTTGACACGTAAATATGGTGTGTACTGGGATTCAATAATAATAACACTACTCTTGACACGTAAATATGGTGTGTACTGGGATTCAATAATAATAACACTACTCTTGACACGTAAATATGGTGTGTACTGGGATTCAATAATAATAACACTACTCTTGACACGTAAATATGGTGTGTACTGGGATTCAATAATAATAACACTACTCTTGACACGTAAATATGGTGTGTACTGGGATTCAATAATAATAACACTACTCTTCCCACGTAAATATGGTGTGTACTGGGATTCAATAATAATAACACTACTCTCCCCACGTAAATATGGTGTGTACTGGGATTCAATAATAATAACACTACTCTTGACACGTAAATATGGGGTGTACTGGGATTCAATAATAATAACACTACTCTTCCCACGTAAATATGATGTGTACTGGGATTCAATAATAATGACACTACTCTTCCCACGTAAATATGGTGAGTACTGGGATTCAATAATAATAACACTACTCTTCCCACGTAAATATAGTGTGTACTGGGATTCAATAATAATAACACTACTCTTCCCACGTAAATATGGTGTGTACTGGGATTCAATAATAATAACACTACTCTTCCCACGTAAATATAGTGTGTACTGGGATTCAATAATAATAACACTACTCTTCCCACGTAAATATGGTGTGTACTGGGATTCAATAATAATAACACTACTCTTGACACGTAAATATGGTGTGTACTGGCATTCAATAATAATAACACTACTCTTCGAGTATCAAGACAGCTTTTATTATATTACTAATGATTCTTTCAATTTTTGTACAACTTTACACGACAGCTTTCTCTATATTTATATACTTCCGACGAATAAGGAAGATGATAACGTAGCTCAATAAGAGTTAATTTGAATAAATAAACCGGTGGTAAAACACATTTACTTGAGAAGATCCACGCTTCAAGATGGACCTTTTATTCTCTTTCAAACATCACACATAATGGCATGACAGTTTGTACTATTTTGTAATAGAAACTGCTTAAACGAAATTAGAGACTTCTGCACGTGTTTGGTATGTAAGTGAGCCCAATAGGAACACATTAAAATATGAACATACTGTACATGTTCGTCTGTTAGGAGAAATATCTGACTTACATATAAACAAAGTATAGACGAAAAGTGCAAAAGTAAGTACATATTCAGAGGTGGTTTTCATATGTAATATAACAACTAAGGACTTTCAATATTGTTAATTCTCTTAACATTAACGATGTCTTGAATCCAGTGCCACATTTTTGCAAACGAAGTCAGACGAATACACGTTGCATTCGAAAAGTAATGAGATCAGAAATTCTTTTCAATGCTACCGCATACTATGCATGCTATTAGCGCAGGCAGGGAATGCTCAACTCTAAACCTTGCTAACAAGTAGTGCCAGTGTTCTTTACCTTAGGTCAGGGGATTCAGCTTGCTAATTTTGAAGTAATATGAGTACGGATGAAATCGCGTACTGGATCCCATAACGAGTAGATATAAAAACATTAAATAAGAAACCTATTGTTTATCTGTTTATCCCAATAACCATGCACTAACTCGACTCATTTTAAAATGGTTTTCTATCGGAGATGACTTATTTTGATGAAAAGGATGGACCAGTTGTTTTTGTTTGCATGTCTGGTATCTAGGATGGACCAGTTGTTTGTGTTGGCATGTCTTGTATCTAGGATGGACCTGTTGTTTGTGTTTGAAAGTCTGGTATCTGGAATTAACATATTGCTGTAATACTGCTTACATAACTTAAGAGATACAAATAGCTAAAATACTGCTTGAGGAACGTAAATCAAGCATCCAATATAGTTAAAATACTAAAAATGAAAAGCAACATCCATTATAGCTGAAATACGTTATAGTTGAACTACTGCTCGCTCGCAGAACAGAACGCAAACATTCATTATTGTTTACATACTGTTTGCAGAACTAGGCAAACATCCAAAACAGCTGAACTACTGCTCGCAGAACGTCGGCAAAGAGCCCAGAGAACTGAAGTTATGCTTTCTTGATGTAAATCAAACTCCCAAAATAACTGAACTACTGCTTGCAGAACGGAAAGCAAACATCAAATATCTAATATTGCTTTACACTGATGAAACACACATATTGCAGAATTGACCTTGTATGTCTGCATAGGTAGCTCCTGCTTACAGAATAGCCTTAAATATACTTGGGAAAAGGGTATAGGGTGATATAACAGCTATGCACCTGACGTAATGTTGGCCTTTCAGACCTCCTATCACTTGACACAGAGCAAACAGTGACAGGTGTTATCCACATACTTCTGCCGGTCACAGGTTTTTTAAATTCACTGCTATACACTGGTAAGAACACTCGTATTGAAGATAAAACTGAGTATAGTTGTGTTATTTTATTTCTTAGATCACTATTTTAAAAATATTTCTTCTCATCAATATTCTCATAAAATTTGGGATAACCAGAAAATTCAAAACTTCTATTGAACATAACTGTTGAACCCCAAGGCGTATTTTTTAAAAGAGAGGCGCCAAAATGTTTCCTTTTCAAAGAACTATCCAACATCAGATAAGTAATGAGTATTCTCAGTACTTCATTGTTTGGCTCACCTCCCTACTAGTGTTATATCCTTTAACATAATAAATTTAAACCTGAAACCTTTGCCAAAATGTATTGATGAAATTTATTATACGTCATCATTTCTCAATAACTATAACAGATAGTGACAATTGGCAGTTAAATTAAAATTAGCCCATGAATGTTTTATATTTACGGTTAATCCCCAGGGAAAGAATGAAAAAGTAAACACGCGTGGGCTAATTTTAAGTGCAATGAAGTCAGTAAAAGAATAAATATTTGTAAATACAATTTGGTTTAAAATACTTAGGGGACTCGGTGAAAATTGTAAGTTTTATGGTATTACTGTTTACTGAACAATAGCGCGAACTAATAGTTTAAGAAAAATTGTATAATGAATACAGCTGAAATTAAAATTAAAAACAAAAAATCGTGTAGACTCGTTTTCATTCTTAATTATATCATGAATAAATTGATAGGAGGAACATATTGCGATATTTCAGTTATTTTTTAATCAGTAAATCTGATTGTGATTGCCCAGTCAAAGTATGCATACAAATATGTCTATGAAGTGTTGCCACATAAATATGGTGTGTACTGGGATTCAATAATAATAACACTACACAACGGACCGTACCCATCTAGTCTCATGATAGCTTTTGTTATATTACTATTGATTCTTTCAATCTTTGTACAACTTTACACTACAGCTTTCTCTATATTGCAAATGTTACATATGGTGTGTCGCATTATAGTTCCGATTGGCAATTACTTGATTTGTAAAATATTCTATGCATGTATACAAATAAACACATTTTTTCTACTTTTAACACATATTGACGCTTTGTTTATATTTTTACGTATATTGACGCTACACTACGAAATAAAGATCCGCATATTCTTTCCGATTGGATCTTATTATACAATCGATTTAAACAATATGACCGGTGTATAGGCGAAAAATGCACAAGTAAGTACATTTTCAGAGGTGGTTTTCATATGTAATATAACAATTAAGGACTTTCAATATATAAGACAGAAGTATACACGTACGTGTATTTAAATGATTTAGGGATACAGCTGATATCATTTGTAGATTCTTATTAAAACTATAAAATCAGTTAAATCGAGATGAAAACTGTTATTCTAGTGGATGAGAATGACAACCACAACTACATAACTTTTATTTATGTCAATGTTCATTTGAATATAAATTTATCAGATTTGTCATACTCAATTACTCTCCTATTCTCTAAATACTCAACACGCTGCATTCGAAAAGTAATGAGTTCAGAAATTCATTTCAATGCCACCGTATATTTTGCATGCTAATAGCACAGACAATTTATGTTCAACACTAAGCCTTACTGACAAGTAGTGCCAGTGTTCGTTTCCTTAGGTCAGGGGATTGACCGGACGAACGGGTTTCCATCCCCGAAAACCGAAAAAGCTTAAAATTTACAGATTTGTTTGTTTTGTTTGAATTTAAGAATAAATTCAGTATGTATGTTGAATAATTTTGAAGTAATATGAGTACAAATGAATCGCGTACTAGATCACATAACGAGTAGATATAAAAACATTAACTTGAAACCCATTGTTTATCTGTTTACCGCCTATAACCAAGCACTAACTCTGCTCATTTTAAAACTGTCGATTTAGTGGCGATAAAGTGATTTTGATGAAAAGAATGGATAAGTTGTTTGTGTTCGCATGTCTGGTATCTAGGATGGACCAGTTGTTTGTGTTTGCATGTCTGGTATCTAGGATGGACCAGTTGTTAGTGTTTACATGTCTGGTATCTAGGATGGACCAGTTGTTTGTGTTTGGATGTCTGGTATCTAGGATGGACCAGTTTGTGTTTGCATGTCTGGTATGTAGAATGGATCAGTTGTTTGTGTTTACATGTCTGGTATCTACGATGGACCAGTTGTTTGTGTTTTCATGTCTGGTATCTGGAATTATCATATTGCTGTAATACTGCTTGCAGAACGTAAATCAAGCATCCAATATAGTTACAATACTAAAAACGAAAAGCAAACATCCATTATAGCTAAAATACATTATAGTTGAACTAGAGCTCACTCGCAGAACGTCGGCAAACATTCAATACAGCTGATCTAATGTACCTAATTACTGCTTGCAGAACGTAAGGCAAAAAGCACAGAGAACTGAAGTTCTGCTTTCTTGATGTAAATCAAACTCCTAAAATATCTGAACTACTGCTGGTAGAACGGAAAGCAAACATCACATATCTAATATTGTTTTACACTGATTATCACACATATTGCAGTATTGATTTTTATGGATAAAGGCTAATAAAGAGGTGTAAAAGTACCAAAACATGTAAATCGGTAAAAGAAAGTATTACTTTTTGTTGTAATTTAAAGAGATTTCAGGAAAATTCTTCAGAAGCGAAAATAAGGAAAATTGTCACCTTTTTAATTTATTTTTTTTTTAAATTTGATATGAAAAAAGCAAAAGAAAACCGATTGAACAACAAGAGCCAAAAGTCAAGGGACAGTTACAAATCCGGATATAGACAAAACGCAACACAAAAACAAAAAACACAAAAAAACAGAAAGAGAGTAACCCGAACCCAATAAAAACCATGGGTGCACTCGGTGCTCCGGACGATTAAGCAGTGCCTGCCTCTAATTAGACACCCGTAAAGTTACTCATTGTCATGTCTAGGAAAAAGTCAAATCCAGGAATAAGAATCACTACCTATGACTCAGCAAACATGTCATATCGTATTTGAGACACTGATTTCCCATAACGATCAATTAAGTCATGGTGACGACCATAGAACTCATGGAGAGATAACATCAACCTAGGTGCAACAAACCCTTGTTTGAGTAGTTTTGCAGTCCATAACAGGGAGCGGTCTAGAAAATCGGAATACCGATCGCAGGATCTAGAATAACGTATAAGTTGTGAAATGTACACACCATACGCTGGAGCTGCTGGAATGTTGCTGTCAATGAACGGGAAGTTGACAATATGTTTATATGGACATGTTTACTAATTAATTAAAAGGAGAAGTAAGTAAATAAATGTACATGTATTAGTGTGCTTGAGACAAAGTTGACAACGGCCTCTTAATTATTTGCGTATTGGGGAAACTATTAACATTTTACGATCTGACTCCGGCACCACGTTTCGTTGAGTAATGAGAGACCCCTCAAAACGCGCGAAATCATTTCACTAATATCACATTACATTTTTTGGGTGTCATGTCAGATACATTTTTTCGCAAATTTAGAAACCCCGAAGGGTATTCAAGGAAACTCACAAGCACCAATAAAATAGTCCAAAAATGGGATTGCACATTCAGCTGAAACTAACCATTACATTTAACAAATTATATAAATAAATTTATTTATCAGTTATGTATGAAACTGCTTTTTAAATGCAGCTCTAATATCTAAATTCCATTGAATAATTAATCCATTGTATATGCTACAGCTCGGCGCAGCCAAATATCAAAATGAGAACTAATTTCCTCTCCCTCAATCAAAGGTCATTTTCAGAGCCGTTGTCAGTTACTTTAAAAGCTACATGTATATCACGATTTCCAGTTTTGAGTAGGTTTGATCCCTCACGGCAACAAACCACATACAATACAATACAAATCACTCAATCGCGCGCTCACTCAGATAAACAACACCTTCTAACCTTTACAGGCAAAAGCACACACACAAACCGTACACACACAAACTGACACACATATTCAGACACACAGCATGCAATCTAACTTACTTAATAACCTCTTTTTAATTTAAACACACATGTACCCAGATACAAGACGTACATAGTTTGAAATATATATATATGCTCTCTACCTCTCATACATTGGCAACGCACGTAAAACGCTGATTTGTACAATTCCCATAGCAAAAGTCGAATATTATTTGTACCAAGTAAACAACAGAGGCGTAGTATAAAACATGGACAGGTTATCGTAACTAAACTTTAACTACTGGATTTTCGTAATAAAAAAGTAAAAAATAATTTTTAAAATGTGTTACCAAATATGCACTCCACAGGGTTGTGACTTGTAATATAGGCGAATAGTTCTAACAAGATGAGAAAGCCCATAGGGTATCAAGCGAGCCTGCAAAACGAAATGTTTTACGACACAAGTTTAATTTTTGATTCAAAGAACAATTTCTAAAACAATTGGTACGGAGGTCTCTTTTAGTGTCACATTTCCATAGGAAAAAAAGATGACTTTAAAAGTCAAAAATGACCAAAGAAGGTTGAAAATGATTTTTTTCTACACTGTAATATACATGTGACCCTGTTTCTTTTCCTTTGTTCCTGGAACTTTTTATTTTAAAAAAGGCCCAACACCCCAACGAGGTCTTTTATAATTTTAAGCGCTCTTGTGGTATGGATTTCTTAAGTAATAATTGTGTTTTTTTGTATTAAAGATATACTGTTTATTCATTTTCGTTCAGCTTTTCATTTAAATAAATTGCTTCTACCCAATTTCCCATAAACCTATTTTGATAAATTTATTTCCTTAAATAACTTGTTTGCGGATTTAAAAAAAATCTTCTGAATTGTTTATCGTATAAGATTAATTCAACATTCTAAGATGTTTTTTTTTAAATAAAAGTCTGGGATATATCTTAGCTAGATTTGTTTTAAACGCTTTTTGATCTATATTCGTTTAAAAAAAATCTTTTTCAACACTTATTATAATTATATCGGGGTAAGATTTTCCAAATTTCATAATTTGAATATTTTATTCGCATAATCCATTTTGTGTTCAGTGCGTCAAAATAGCTGGTTGTGTCAATGGTGTTAAGTCCTCTATTTTTAATATTGTCAATCAATGTTTTTCATTAGTTTGTGAGTTTCATTTTTCTGGCTTCCAGGTATATTTATGGTGGAAGCCGGAATACCAGTAAAAAAACCACCGACACTCAACTTGCCAGTTAAAATAGGTGTCGAACACACCCTTCTCGCAATGCGACTGAAACCTGATAAGTGTTGACAGGCATGCACATGATCAATCAGATGACTAACTACCTTAGTCACTCGACCACCGAGGCCACTAGTTAGGTTTATTATTAAGTTATTAAATTTTGTTCAATTTTTAGAACTCGGCCAAACGTGGAAAATATATTCACATGATAAATTTATAAATTTGTTGAATGCATAAGTTTATTTTATTAAAAAAAGAGTAAGTTGTAAAAAAATTTACTGGTTGCGTAGTTCTGCTTGCTTGAAAAGTGTCAAAGAAAATATCTAGCACAATAATGTCGATCTTAACAGGTTTTCGCCTGTCGAACTGCAGAGGGTCCGTTTTTGCGCCAGCTTTTGTTAAAATTGATATGTATTTGATCTTGCTATAAAGCACATGATACTGTTAATAAAACAAATGCATTATTAGAAAAGTAGAAAAGGTCTAAATATGGTTTGAACCACATGATTTTCATTTGAATGTCAAACACAAAAACACTTAAGTACATTGCATTAAAGAACGTTTAAAAGCAATTGTGCGGTGTTTTAGAATTTAAAAACAGCTTCAGTATGAATTACTTGAGAATATTTATGTTTAAGCAATAGACGTGCTTGCCTGACATCCATTTGGTTTTAATTTATTACTCGTTTAATCAACAGTTTATTTTATTATGTCAGGATGAGGAGTATTGAATGAACAAATATAGCATGGGATTGCTTCCAAAATTAACGTGGAATCAACACAAATCAAGAGCAGCATCAAAACAAAAAATAACAAGCCATCTAAGATATATCCAATCATATATCACTGTCAAAATTAAAAAAAGACTAGTAATGTTTAAACCAGAATATATTGATGATTATTCGAGAACCAATATAACAACACTACTTGTTCTGTTTCTATCCTCGTCTAAATTTGTGTTGTTTTAAGGGACAAAAGCTACAAGCACTATGAATGTTAAACAAAAACATCTTCTGGCTGCAAAACTAATATGACTGAATAGAGTTTGCACAAACATGCAAGTACATCTGCACTACTAAAGTAATGAATTATTCTCCCTTATCGCAATTGTTCAGAATTGCAGAAGAAAGGATTCTTTTTAAAACTGTACTGTGCAGGGGAATGTAGTATCTTTGTTAATGCAAACTAGATCATATCTCTGTGAACATATTCAGTAATTTAATTTCACAGTTTATAATTTATGTAAACGTTTGCAAATGCACTGCATACGATGATAGCTTACTACGTTTGATAGACTATTTTAATTAGATCATAAATATTTTATTTATGTACTAATTACTCAACGACAGAACAACCAATCAACAAACAATTTACAAGCAATTAACAGACAACACTTTTTTCTAATTACATGTCTGTGTATTTCAATAGGTTACAAAGAATGTATCAATATAGCGAATACAGAAACGTTTTCGACTAAGGTCCCTCTATGAATGAGCCGCTCATATTATGAACAAGAAGACACTAAAACAGACTTTCAATCATCGTTTGTCACAAACAAATTGCAATAATTTCAACTAAATGCCAGACCGCGCGGTTTACTAATTTTCTTGTCATGTTCCAGAATGATGTCAATGACGTTCCCATCTGCCGATAATCGATGTATGTTATTTGAGCCTATACATGCAACATACAAGTTACCTCCCTTATCAGTAGTCACAGCTTGAGATTCCTTGAAGTTTTCACTGAGTTAGACGCAGCCTAATTTGTTAGTCAGTATAAAATACACTATTTTGTGGACCCAGATGTAGGTATTCAATCACACCAAACCGGGTACAAATATTGTAGTTGTATGCTTCCCTTGTTTTTCTGAGTATGTAAATCATCCCACCACCACCACCAACACAGATCTTATCACCGACAACAGCTATAACGTACCACCAGATAACGTACAACCCCGTAGGTACTCACCACGGTCACTGTATACTTGTAACTTGGTACTGCATTGGTTGTAGTAGACGGTTGTCGTCTATCACAGCAATACTGGTTATATAGACATTACGGGTAGATTTAAAGAAATGTAAAGTCAAACACGAGCTTTGTTGGCATTTGAATTTTTGTGGGTAAAACATGAGCTTGCTTTGATTTGTATGCATTATACTTGATCGGACATGGTGTAGACTCAATATGTACTGACTCTAAGGAGTCGTCTGGAGTTGTTGCTGTGGTGACTGTTTGAACAATATTTTATAGATCAACATCGATGCTATAGTTTTTTTTATTTCAATATAGTAGTCTGAAACGTTCCATTTGCACGTGTTTAATAAAACAAAAAGATGGTTCTCTGATCCGTGTTTTGATACCAGATGTAATTTACTGGTAACCTTGTCCAGATATTGCATCATTTTCGATAATTTCTCCTTATCGGATTTTATTTGATTGTCGCATGTCCGCTTTGAAGATTTGACCTCAGATATGTCTTTCCTCTCGAGATCGAGGCGTTTCAATTTTAGATTTTATCGATGACAAATTTCTCAGAACATCGGCTTCTTCATCATTCAGACTCTTTGAATTCTCATCGCGGTTGCAAATTAGCTTTTTCAAAGTATCCCGCATGTTTGATACAGTACCAAACTCATCTTCCAACATGAGTGATTTTCGTACTCCTTTGGATGCACCTTCAGCAGGATACAATTTTTGACAGGTCCGATGTATTTCTGCCATACAAAAATGACAACATAGGCAGTCATTTTCCACACAGAAAAAAATCGAGAATCATTTCATCATATTCTGTACAGGAACTTTTAACAGATAATGTTTCCATGGGTAACGATTCAGAATCGACTACACGATGAGACGTTAAAGCTTTGAATGAACTTTGGGCATTCAGACAGTCCTTACATAGGTTTTCCTCACAATCAGTACAATACTTTATGTCTGTTAGAATGGATCACAACTCTGCTTGGACGATCCTATTTTTACCTGAAAAATATTTAATCAATAAAATATGATATTACAACCATCTGGACATTATGATTTATACATTCTTACTAAAATTTAATTTTTCACCTGCTCCCCCGTTTGGTTATTGTCACTCTCACATACAACGAAAACCGGGAGCAAGTGAAAGATTTAAATTAGATCGGTATTGAAATAAATTTGACATTTATAACCGCGTCAACGTAAATACTGTTAAAACTCACTTAATAACTACTCCAGTTTTATGAGGATGAAGGCGAAGTATGCATGCAAATTATTGTAAGAATCACAACTTACCATCATTGAGGCTTGAACCAGCAAGCTCAGTATTGACATGCCGATTATCACTAGTAGATGACTATCTACCTTAACCACTAGCCCATATAGCCCACGATGATAATACAGCATCATTGAGGCTTGGACCAGTAATCTCAGTATTGACACGCCGATTATCACTAGTAGATGACTATCTATCTTAAACACTCGCCCATATAGCCCACGATGATAATACAGCATCATTGAGGCTTGGACCAGTAATCTCAGTATTAACACGCCGATTATCACTAGTAGATGACTAACTATCTTAACCACTCGCCCACATAACCAGCGATGATAGTACAAGATCATACTAAATGTCAACTGTTTATACTGAAACTGAACTAATCATAAAACCTAACACCTGTCGATGCACATTCCAGAAAAGCAACACACATGTCTCGGCTATCGCTAAATTGAACTTTGAGTCGAGATATATGTAGATAGATTTTATGTGTGTACAATATTCGTTATAATGCACTCAGACTTTTGGTTTTTAGAGAACAGCTATACGCAGATACTTTGAAAACGTATAACATAATTAATCAAACCATGTATATTGATCCGTTTGAGGCCCAAGTAAACAAACAACTCTCTTATTTTGCCGCTGTGATATCCAACCAGTGACACTTGTCACTATCTCCTGATGTATTTTTTTTGCCGCGGTGCTATGCAATCAATGAAACTTGTCACTATCTCCTGCTGTATACTTTTTTGCCGCGGTGCTGTCCAAGCAGTGACACTTTGTCGTTATCTTCTGCTGTATTGGTTTTTGCCACGGTGTTGTCCCATCATTGACACACTGTCATTTTTCCTTTTTTATATTAAGATTAACAGTTTACATTTAATACATAAAGCTAAGAGTTTTTATTAAAATTTAAAAGATCAGGGGAGGTAACCAATTTTCGTATATCATTACATTAGATTCAGACTATATGATTGTAAACAGCCTTATTAGACAGACTAAAACTACTACAAACATAGCATGCAGTAGTAACAAACAACTGGTTCTTAAATATAATGTTTATTAATTATAACCGGCAAAACACAATAATGTCTCCGTAAAATACATGACAGTTCATATTCCCATGATAATTACTTTAAACATGTGTATTTTGTGTTACTAACATGTTTCGTTAATTTTTTAGTGATTTATTATTCTTATTTTAGTGATTTTATATTTTTCAAAATCTTTATGAGGTAAATAATAAATGGCACATAAAACTTCGTGTTAATCCATTATCCACGATCTGTATTCAAATTCTGTTGGTCAATCATCATTGATTAGACAACCGAATCGGTAACTTTGTAAAGTGTATTGTGATTGGCTCATAACAAGTAAAATCCAAGAGGTATTATACCAAGACCGATTCTGACTAAGGTTACCTGCACAACTGAACTCGTACTAATACAAGTCCGTTTAAAGCGATGTGAGTATAAAGTCTGTTCAAAGATTGGTTGAGAAATATGAAAGTTAACGTTGACATTATTGTCACTGAATTGGTTTAGTTCCAAGATTGTTGTAAATGTAAAACACATACAGACACACACATGCAGCTACTTGAAATGCACACACATTCCCCCTTTTCTTATAAATGACAACAAATCATACGTCCTTCAAAATTTCGTGCGAACCACTAGAGATATTATTATTTCTTTAAAATTATTTAGAAATGAAAATGCACACGAATTAAGTTGCACCTTGTGATTGCACGTTTATAATTTTGGGATGTTAAAAGATTTCTACTTATTTATTATTGATGAAGCACCAATATAAAATATTTTTAACAGATGCCTGGGTTAAGCATATTCAAATGCTTGCTTTTGAATAATCAATAGACAGTGTATTTTTCGCACATTGCCAGATTTCTACTGCTTGCGTGTAAATTTGTATCGAGTGTGGCATCCCTGGGGTACAATGTATTCGACAACAAATTACCCTCGCTGCCGTGATATTTGTTACAACAATTATCCTCGCATATATTGGATTCCCACAAACATTCATTCAAAACCTTTTTTTTACTTTTACCTCAAAGTAGCCGCAACATTATAATTCAATTTTGTTGGCGGTTGTGATCTAAAGAAATAAGGGGCCTTATATAATCACTCTTTAAGACCAAGATATTTTGTGGAATTAAACATATACATCATGTCCGGTAGGAGTATTGGCGAAATTTTCATCCCTCGACGCGTATTTGTCACCAACTCTCTCCCAGACATGATATATCTGTTCAATACCCCTCTTCTCCAGCAACACACAGTAATTTCTGTATTCTCATACCAATTTTCATCTTTATCAATACCGATAAATAAAACTGTACACTATCTACTATGGCCTATACGACTTTCTAAAATCTATACTACTGCTTAGAGCATGCTATAATTTTATAACTTCAATTAGCATAGCCATCTAGCATATTCCTAATAGCGATTACCATTGCTCTCACTGAGGGACTTTAGCGGGATGCAGATCCCTTGCATTCAACAATAGCTATGCCATTGATAAACAAAACAGAAAATCTGGCACAAATTACTGTATCTTTATTTCTGTTAAAGATTCCGTCTTTGCTGTGTTATGACAAGTAAGCATTCTTCGTAATGTTCTATATTAACAGTTATCGCTATTTTGCAGTATTTTCCTTTTATCTTTGTGTGTGATTTATTATTCCATCTCACTCTACTAGCTTGAGATGAGCCCATCTCAGCTCGCTGTCAAGACGTCGTTAAGTAAACATTGTGACGTCACAATGTTACAAAACAGCGATAAACAGAATATTTACGTTTTATGAAACTCGATGCGTTTTCTCGTCATCTCATCTCAGGGCTGTCGCCCTTCGATGAGATATGGACGAGAAAACGCATCTCGTTTCAAAAAACGTAAATAACCTATAATTCATGAACACATGAACTTGAGATCAAGGTAACTGTTTATGAATGACATGTAAAAAGATAGGGCCAATTGTTTAAACCGGAAGTGAATATATAAATTTTAACAGGAAATGTTGTCCTGTATATGAAAACATCGGTTTCTATCGACTTTCGTCAACTAAAACTCACATTTAAAAAACAGAAGTGAGGTTTCAAACCCAGAATGCATAAAGACAGGGAATGCTGTCTTGGATCCGAGAACAAACTGTTGCTGCGTAATTTTGCCAAATGGAAGTGACTTTTTAAGAACCGGAAGTTACTAACCAAACCGAAAGTTCATGCCAATATCAAAGTTTTCAGATGACCTTTGCCAAAGACCATAAATGTTTACGAATAAAGATTTAGAAGTTTTGACAAATGTTTACGACTAAAGATTCAGAAGATTTGACAAATGATGAAATCGTCAAATATTCCACTAGAAGTATCTGCGTACGTTCTATTTTTTTTAATAATATGCAATATGCATCAGTTCCTTCCATTAACCACCTATCAGTTTTCTCCTATCTGTTATAGTTCCAAGGAGCACCTGTCCACAAGGAAAGGAAAACGGTTCGGTTTCATGGGGTCAATTCGGAATAGATTTTCAGTACACAAAATTTGTTGTGAAAAACCAAAATGATATGTCGCGTACTTTTTAAACTGTTTGGATTTCAAATTTGGCGGAAAAAAGCAAGAAGATCTTAGCAAAGACCTTAACAAATGAGTGTGTAGCGTGTATTCACATACAAAAACCTTTTCTTGACATGAATGGTTATTTAGAAGCGTGGCATGTCAGACTGGTTTCCTATCGTATATACAGATATACATTTAATAACTTCAATGGGCATAAAATATTGGTCGATAGTGTGTCATTCATTTGTGATAATTTAACTGTAAATAGTATATATTTTTATATACAAAAACAGTTTTCAGTTTAAAGCATTAATTGATTTATTTTAAATTTACAACAAAACTCGGTTAACATCATACGGGTATTTTTGGTAAAAAACGAAAGCTGTAGTTTTTCTGATACATTTAAGTAATTCTACAGCTATGCATAATGAAATGAAGTGTGAAAACATTAACCATTTGTTAATAAAAATGTAGACATAATAAATGCTTTAACCTTCGCTAGTTAAAGTATTTACCTGTGTGTGATCGTAACATTCATGTATAGCACATGACCAAATAATTGTTTGGGAGAACCTATTATGAGGAAGTCAGTATAAAATCCGGAATTAAACCGTAACGGCTGTAGTCATATGTTTCTTATGAAATAAAGTTTTGAAAATTTTGTGTAAAACTTTTTATTTATTTGTTGAGGATCATGATTCAAATGGAAAGTTTTAACACGACGTTTTCACGGGGGTGGGGGGGGGAGGGGGGTGGTTTAGGTAATCTGGATGTGCTGCCCGATGGTGTTAGTGTTTTGATTGGAATGCCCACAGAATGTTATAATTAGGTGAAATGCTGTGTAAGTGTGCCGCCAAGACTTTCTAAGACAAGAAAACAAATTCATTGTATGTCCTAAGATGGGGCTTTAATTTTTATATATTGTTTTTGTAATATAAATATTTTAGTAGTGAATGGACTTTATGGATGTACAATAAAAACAATAAATAGGTCTGGTTTAAAAATTGATTATATGATTAGATCCCGTCCGAAAATATATGAATAGGGTGTGTTGCCAAATTTGCGTCCGCACGCCTGTTCTTAAAAGTACCATTTGGTACCCCCCAATTTTTGATAAACTATCAAAGCTATTAATTGCTTAATTGTTTTATATGCAGTTATTTTTGACCTATGAGGTCATCATCGACACCCCTTATTAATATTGATTCTATGCAAGTTGCCTATATTATTATTATTGTACCTCGTATTGATGCCTAATTACAACCGCAACCCTCCTCCCAAAGGTCACGTGATAAATTAATATCAAACTGTATATAATGTGAACTTAAGCGTTAAAACCAATTTATGCATTTATAACAGGCTTATATTGATGTATTGTTATTATCTACAGAAGATTTGATCATCTCCAGGTATCATATATATAAATCAAGTTGGCAACAGGTTTTTCTCTGACTATATCTGAAATAAAATTGCACCAGCCACATTTCCATTTAAAAAAAACCTAGTAATTGTAAATCTGACTCAAATCGGTTGCTATGGTGACTTCGCTCTTTCTACTGCGTACTTCACAACTAACGTTGACAGAACGCAATTTATACAGAAAACAGCCGAATTATGTTATTAAAACCTGTAAGTAACAAATCCTAAGACAGTATACCTTGACAAAGGATTTTTTCTATCTGTCCTGACTGCCATGCGATTTAATATATTACGCATTGTGTATGTCTATAATATATTTTGTATGTACGTAAACAAATAAATTAACAACGCTAAGAAAACGCATATCAGGAAGTTTTATTTGTCATTTCGCTCTATTGTGGACTATTCAAATAAACTCATAATCTCGAAGAGAAGGACGAGTTTTGTTGCTGAGTTGTTAAAAGTGGTTAGTCATATAAATTATTGATTACTGACTTCGGCGCCGAGGTGTGCTCGATACAAAACTTCATTACAACGAGACAGTTTTTTTTTTAGTTTTTTTTATTTTTTGGAGGGGAAGGGGGTGGAGAATATATATCACGACATGTCACTTAATGCTTGTGCATGCTGTATACACAGTTTACGATCACAAGAAGGTTTTGTTGGAGTCTTTTATGATACTGGGTGAAGGCGACAATATTTATTAGAAGTTGTCAGTAAGATTTCATGTGTAAGCTTTGTTTAAAGAGTTTGATGTACATTTTATACCGCAGAAGAGTATGGTAACGTGTTTTCGACTCCATTGTGCATTGAAAATGATTGATAGCTTTCCTGACGATCAGGGTTTTCACTGGGCACTCTGGCATCTACCTTAAAAATTCTGAATGCGGCGTGAAAAATCAAAACGTGGTGTAAAATGTTCACAGATTTTTGCCACGACAAACACGTTCTGTTAATCCGAAAATTGGGTTGTAATTCATTTTAATCGGCCTTTTATTATGACAGTTTTAACTTTAATGTGGAGCAAGATTTATATGCATGACACTAATTGGATAAACTTAATTTTGATAATGTCATTAATTTCATTTTCTGATTTAGCGTTCTTCAATTTGTTATATAAACTTCAATTTTAAATTAGAAAGGTGAAAACATTCGTAGACCGTCAACAGAAGCAAATGGAAACTCGTTTTGCCGAATTATGAACATAAAAGTGGAAATGCATAAACTATTCTGATTATAATTCAAGACTCGACGAATTATAATCAGAATAGTTTATGCATTTATAGCCATTTTGTTATTGCTGTTTTTATCTGAATAGAACATTTAGTAAATATCAGTATTTTCAATACTTAAGTATTAGCTCTACCAGCTTGTTCCCCGGCGTGTTAAAATCTTAACACGATAATTAATTGTCGTAACGGAATTTTTACTCCAATTACGCACTTAGGTTATGACTTCAAAAGGATGAGAATATACTTTGGTCGAAAGTGTTACCTATAGGAAGGTAAAGAAGAGGTAATTCCAGAATAATTTCCTAGGAGCTGTCTAGAATACTATTCAAGTGACCGTCTATAGTATAAATTTAGGGGGCACCTAGTATAATTCTTGGTCCATCTAGTGTAATCCTAGAGGCCGTTTAGTATACCATCCTACGGACATCCTATACTAGGGACCATCTAGTATGCTATCCTTGGGGACGTCTTGTATAATACTAGGGACCGTCTAGTATAATATCCACGGACCCGCCTAGTATACCATTCTTCGGTCAGTATAGAATATTTTCCTAGGGACCAACTAGTATGGTCTAGGGGAAGTCTAGTACACGTCTAATATAATATCTTAGGGACCGTCTAGTATAATCCTAGCGCCATGTAGTTTACTATTCGAGGGCCGTCTGGTATATTATCCAAGGGACATTCTAATATGATTTCATAAGGGACGTCTAGTATACGTCTAGTGTACTACACTAGAAGCCGTCTAGTATAATCCTAAGGGCGTCTGGTAAAGCCCTAGGACAATCTAGTGTAATCATAGAGGCGGTCTAGTATAATCTTAGGGGCCGTCTGGCATAATCATAAGAGCCATATAGTGTATTCCTAGAGGGCGTCTAGTATATGCAATAAATTATTGATCACGTGCCTGTTAACAGTGACTTTGCGGGTTCGAGACGCACTGCGGGCAGGACCGGCGGGGTGTACTTGACTTCAATCCTAATTGATATAGATTGCAAGGTTACCTACTAAAGATCTTTAGTTTTCACTGTTTCACCAATAAAAACAGGACGCCACTATTTATAGCTGACAAATTATTGAAAATGGCGTTAAACCCCACTCTCACAAACAAACAAGAACATGTATACTACCTTAGAATTGCTGATAAACTTTTTATTTACCTACTTGGTTTATTCTGGAAGGGTTCCCTATGCATGCTCCACAACACAGCGGCCGAGCGCGATCCTTGATGGCGGCGCATAGTGGCTATCACGTCATATTACGGAAAATCCGTTGCGCCTTAGTGGGTGAAGTAGTTAGAGAGTTTCGCGATACTTGTTCTATAACAACCCCCTTTGTACTTTTCGGAAAACAGTAAGGTAGGTTCGATGTAGCCGCTATATAAGATTTAATTGTCCGTGTGGACGTAAATAAGCAGTTTTTTTTGTTGTTGCTCTCTTTTCCGCGTTGATTTTCAGTTTGCTAACTTTTTCTCGTCCTTACTATAGCTGAAATATTGATAACTGGACATAAAGCAAACATTTAATCAATCATCTCTTCTTTGTTACGTCATAGTACATATGTTGAATATTCTGCATGTATAACGTAGTTTACAAATCATACAAATTTATAATATATTAGAACTGAGAAAAGGGTTGGGCTCTGTTGAGTTTTTTCCCGGTTCGTGCCTAGACTTTATACTGTTTTTGTGTTTAGTGAATACACTGATATTATGTTCATCTTGCAATCTATTGTAATGACATCACAATAAAACATATAGGTGGCGCTCTCTTCGATGAGAGAGAGGGGCTGTATTTATTACTAATAAACAGATCAAAAGAAAAATTAAATAGCTGCATTTTATTTATGTTTTATGTTTATTTTTCTTGCTTAGCAACGCTTAACATATACAAGTTTAGCGTTTTAAAACTTATATTTTATTTAGCTGATATTTTTTCGACTGAAAAATTTGAAAAATACAAAATAAACTAGAGGTTCACATTTTAGCTGTATTTAATTTGCAATCAATCACAAGGCTGAGCTATTAAATTTTAAAGAATCAAGTCAGAGAGAACCATTCTCTCCTAATAGGAAATTTCGTTTGATTCAGAATACTGTCTACCATGGGAGACGGTAATAATATCGTTGTTTGGTGGAAGGGGTGTGTATGACTGGTAATTCGGGTTAAAATGGAGCACATTATGCCATACATGTATGTTAGCTTTAACTTAGCGTTGACAACCGGTGATGAAAATCATACGACTTACTACCTATAGTTTCTGATTGCCGACCCCCAGCATCATGTAGAAGTGGGTCGTCAAATGCGATAAATGCCGATCTATGATTGACTGATTATTGCCACACATCATGAAAACAATATTTTAGTTATATTCAGGACGGGGATAAAGTTAACAAAAAATAAATCATTGGAGAAACAGATGGACCAGCAGCAACACAATTATTTTAACTGCCGCAGCAAAAGCATATATAGCATTTAGTAGATTCGGATAATTTATTTAGCGTTTTTTGGTTTTGGTTTTGTTTTTTAGTTTTTTTTAATAAGATAGTCCACAATTTGTCCATGAAAACCTGTCTATATTGCTTACTATTCCTTCTTCCGAGAATGCTCTGCCGTCCAACGCTGTTCTTTTTGCGTGGGACCCCAAAAAAGCGTTGAACGGCAGAGCATTCTCGAACTATTTTTCTGTTATTTACATGTCACAAATCGTCTGTTGACTTTTGACACGAACAATGTTTATAGTGGCAGGAGCGTAGCAACTCAAAATAACGCAAAAACGAAGCTGCGTTTATATGGTCGCAATGAAACGGTCACAATGCAGGATTTGAATTGTTCCTTGTAATTCAGGCATGTTTGTTTCTAAAAAGATCTGTTTTATATAGAAACTGTGTACAACGTAAAAAAGCCGTATTTTTTCATATTGGAAATTAGACGCCATCTTGCATTCTTCTGAGTATTACATAGGTTAGGCATATTTAATGCAGTATAATACAAGTGATGTCAATTTCTGTTAATAATGTTTCTGAAAACAACGTTGAGTTTTTAAATCATTTGCTTAGCGCTGTAATTAATAGACCTTGATAAAAAATTCTGTTTTCTGACCTATGTTGCTCAAGATAAAAATGTGTAGGTCATCTGCTATTAATCAACTACCTGTCAACACTGATGTGCAGGTTCGAGCCTTACTGCGGCATAGACTGTTTTACTCCATCTTCAATTGACTAGGAATGAAAGTTTTCCTGCCTTTGTTGTATCGACGGCGTCCTTCCACAATAAAAACTGGATGCCATGATGTAGCCGATTAGTTGAAATTGGCGTTATTCATTCCATGGACTCAGAGAGCAAAACAAACAAACATAACAAAGCAAAACAAACATACAAACAAACAAACAAACAAAATATGATTGTAGTTCCTCAACATCAAGAACAATTATTGATGAATATGAGAATTGACCGAATTGTTAAGTCACTTAGTGTTGAGTTTCCTTTGCAAATAGCATGGTCGACTGGTAAACAAAGAATATGAAGAAAGATGTTGAGCGATGCCAGCTTTTGGCTGTGAAGTGGTTAACAGACGCTAGAAAGAAGTAGAAATCTAGGTGGGTGTAAGGGAGGCGGGATTTTAAGAATCTTTGTCCTAGCTTTTGTTATAGTCTTGACAGGCTAGACTGTATTTTCTATAATTAAAATCAACACTTTACAAAGTATTAAAGTGTATTTGCATTTGCTTGCGCCAACAACGCTGCATTGCAATTCAGAAGGCTTTGTTTGCATGTACAATATATATGTTTTTCTACTGAAGACATATTTTCAACCAAATCTTACATTTGTGTAAATATTTATATTAGTTTTGAATGATCGTCATCTACTGGATAAATTGGAGTTGTTGACAGATAACTATACTTACTGCTGATGACAGATAACTATACTTACTGCTTATGACAGATAACTATACTTACTGCTTATGACAGATAACTATACATACTGCTTATGACAGATAACTATACTTACTGCTTATGACAGATAACTATACTTACTGCTTATGACTGATAACTATACTTACTGCTTATGACAGATAACTATACTTACTGCTTATGACAGATAACTATACTTACTGCTTATGACAGATAACTATACTTACTGCTTAGGCAGCGAAAATTGTTTAGTTGTATTTTTTCTAAACGAATACATACTTAAGCTTGTTTAAATATCAGCTAAATCCCGGCTTCCCTGGAGACTAGAGCACCTAGTAAAAGTCTCCGACCTACTCAGTTAAGATTGAAGTCGATCATCTACTTTTAGAAACCGAACACTCAAACTCTGGTAACACGCCGGTGATTAATAATAGAAGACTAACATTACTTGATCTTGTTGATATACCAATAAATCCTTTGAAAACGATGTTTCGTCCTTATAGCTCTTTAAAATTGCATTAGGAATTTAATTTCATTAATGTAACCTCAATTACCTGTTTCTTCATCCTGCCAAGTCAGGGGTTACGAGTCCGCGTTCGCTCACGTGATGGAGGAGCGAACGCGGGCTCAGAACTCCTGACTTGGGAGGATGGTTTCATGTGCATTGTGATAGCGCAAATGACATAATTATTTTTGTTGGTTTTCACGTACAAAATGTTATCCCATAAACTACCTTCTGATAGAAATAAAAAATGTATACATAGGTAAGTTCCAACTTAAAATCAAACCAAATATTATGCTCTGATAATTAATGTTAAGCCATCAAACATATTATTTGTAATTTGGTTGCAGTTTATATCTAATACCGTCATCTTAGTTTGTATTAGTTACATATAAAGTCAAGTTAATTTAACGTTATTCATCCAAATATGAATTCCTTTGAAACTTTCTGCCGGAAGTAATCTTTACCAGTCAAACTTATTTCTAAATATGCAAATTATATTAGAATTATTAAGAAATAATTGATTGGGGAACGAATGTATACTGATTTTACCACGGGTTGGTCCATTATGGCCAATATTTTAATGTGTGGCATAAATGGCAAACCCGTGGTAAAATCGGTAGATATTCTTGCCCCCAATGAATTATTTCTATTCTAATGGGACATATATCTTAATTTTTTAAACCACGCAACCCTTAAGTTAGAGGAAACGTCAGCCATTTATGACACAAATTTGATTGTAACGTCGTTAAATATTTGCAAAATCTTACTATGACGTCGCTTTAAAGAGTGTTGATCGTTTATGACGTTAATAAGAAATATAAACTCGTTTTACACATGGTGTGGACTCAAAGTGTCTTAGGCACATCATATTAGAATTATTACTATCAGATTACTTTCATACACATGATTAACGTTATAACTAAAGCGGAAAATTATGGCTTCATAAAATGTTGTATATCAAATTTGTTGTTTGTTCAGTTCTATTCAAAGCTCACAATTTACTAGTATAATACGTAATTATATTTCAATATTCCGTTGGTTTAATAAACACTGTTCTTTTAGGAAATTATTAATGTGTAAACTCTGGCGACTCACCAACAAACTTGAGGTAAATTCCTTCGGACTTTATTTAGGTTGTGAGAGAGTCGCCAGAGTTTACACATTAAAAATTTCCTAAAAAGAGTGTTTAATCCTGTAATATACGTATAGATAGATATACCGTATGCATTGTAGTTTGTAGGAAGACAAATACAAGTAGGCCAGTTATTAGGTAGGTTGACCGCTAATGGGTAGATAGAAAGGTTCTTATAAGTATGACAGGAATGCACTAGGTAGAGAGGAAATTGGTAGATAGATAAGTAGGAAGCGGGTATGTAGGTATATTTTTAAATATTTAAGAGGAGATTTAGGACTTTACAGACAGGGTAGACAAGTTGTTGTTTTGTTTGCGTTTTGTCATATAAAGAAGAGATCACGCAAACATGGTTAATTATTTTAATTAATCAATGATACATATTTCTATACATGTATATACGACTTTCTAATGTCATAATAATGTCTTACCTGAACACCGTATCTATTTTATGAAGTTATTGCTACTGTTGAACTAACGTAATAAATCATGAAGATCTGTCATCTTTTGATTTCAATGAAGGAGGATCAAGAAAAATGAGGACTACGGAAGCTTCTTTAGGACCTCCACAAATATTTTTTTTAAATTCGTGATCACGAATTTTAATTCGTTATAACGCATTCCAGAATTCGTGATCATGAGTTTTAATTCGTTATAACGGATTTCATAATGAGTGATCACAGATTTTAAATTTGTGATAACGGATTTGAATTTGTTTTCCCTCAATTTTTTTTCTTTCGTTTGGTTGGATTTAGCACAGCTAGAATGTAAGTGGATCCAGACAGTTCTATCGAACGTTAGCATGTTTTGACTGTCCCTTTTGTCATCAAAGGCATGCTAGTCTTCCCTAGCAAATTAAAACCCTTGATCACGAATTCTGGAATTCGTTATAACGAATTACAAATCCGTAAAACTGTGAAATCTGTGATCTCAAATTAAAAAATACGTTATTACAAATTATAATCCGTGATCCCGAATTCTTGAATGCATTTTAACAAATTTAAATTCGTGATCACGGATTCAGGAATTCGTTATAACTAATTAAAAAAAAAGTTTTGGAGGTCCTAAAGAAGCTTCCATACATCGTCCAGGGTGTGATACCGCAAAATACATAATCGTTCGGTAATATGAACAGCCCAATCATAAGAGAACGCGAAATACATAATGACAACAATAGTATTGATTTGTTAGTCTCTATAAAATAATTGAACAAAAGCATACCATTCCATATGACGTTACATGTGAAAAATTTGGCTACGTCACAGATATGCCAACACAACCAATCAAAAAGCCATAAAAGTGATACATAATAGACATTTTATTATAATTTCTTATTAGGTGAATTTTTTTTCTGGACGATACTATTAGTAGATATAAGGTCATCTTTCCTAATAGGGCATTCAGGAAGACGTGACATGAAAATTTCCTACTGAGACATCTTCGTGGATTTAAAAATTTAGACAATTACGGGGAAGGTATTAAATTTGTCACATTTTTTACATAACGTGACACGTGGAATCATCCACAAATCAATCACAAAAGTACTATGATTTGCACACACAAAAATAATATGTTATGCGCTCAAAATAATATAATGTGCGCATAATATAATATAATGTGCGCTCAAAATAATATATTGTGCGCACAAAATAATATATTGTGCGCACAAAATAATATATTTTGCGCACAAAATAAATATAATGAGCGCACAACATAATTTTTTTTCTTTAAATGTCCCTATGCGGGCTCCGTACTTACTAAAAGCGATTGTTTGTGTTTTATTTCACGTGACTTGTTTGACATTTTATGTCGTTATTTTATCCTTCGTTGTCGCTCGGGATACAATAATGCGACATAAATGGCCATCCCGTCGTTATTCTTAATCAGTTGCGGATCCAGGGGGGGGGCGTAAGGGGCGTACGCCCCCCCCCCATTTAAAAAAAAGAAAAAAATGAAAGGACAAAAAAAAGAGAACAGGGTGGGTAATATAGGTTTAGCTTTTACAAGTACAGCCAAGCCGAACACAGAGATTGATGTCTTACATGTTTCGCTACGACGATCAAATGGTTAGCGGGTTCACGTGTGTAGCTAATAGGTGGCTATTTTACACGAACAACTGTGACGATCACATGATTGGCTGTTTTACATGAATATTTGTGACAACCACAGAGTTGACTGTTTTTTCATCTACAGCTACGACGGTCCCAAATCTAGAGATTCTAACATATACAGATATGACAAAAACAGATTTACTTTTTTTACTTGGACTAACTCATAGCTAGCTGTTTTACATGTAAAGAAATGACAGACAACATTGGACGTTAAACTAACATTAGAATCATCCACTCATATCGAATACCAGAACATATTATTGACTTGGTCACGCAACATATTCAGGCGGGGTCGACAGCAAATGTATACTGTGTGTGGCATCACATACATTGAATCAAAATCCTTGTAAATTAAAGTTCTAGCTGAGCACAGCCAGTACCCAGTAATGCTCGAACTCTAATCCTCAGTGTTGACACGCACAAGATCAATAGAGACGACTTTCTACCTTTATGTTTTGTTTATATGAAGTTCTGGCTTGTGACATGGTGTGCTTTACTATCAATAGGTACTGATTTGAACATCTGCAATATCGCAGGAAATCTGGGAACTTGGAGTTGGATCAACAAGGCGTTACGGCGGGTTCAAATGATATATGACTTGATGAGAAAAGGGAGAGCACTCGTCATGTCATACTACTGATATCCTGACCATATGCGTTACGTTTTTAGCCACTCCCGCGATCCTGTCACGATTAGGAATCCTTTTCGATAAAACTACATTTATTATAGCCCCACGCCCTAAACCACTACCAAAAAGTCTAGGACCCTGTTTTACCCAGTTCCCTCTCTTTTGTATTAAATATATATTTACTTTTTATCAATACTCCGTACACTTTATCAATTGAATTATCAGTAAGACTTTAAACTGTATCACACGATTTTATTTTACTTTAAGTAAAATATTTTGTTTTACTTATTTGTTTTTCTATAAATCTTGGCCATACAAACAATACTGACTACCCAACCTCGTTACAAAAGCAAAAATATAAAAAACAGTACAAATATAATTTTTATTAGTAAAAATTAAGATTGATTGCATACTTCAATTTCATGCACTTAAAGTAAACACATCATCAAAGGTCAACGTTCAGGGAATGAAAAGTCACTTTGGAACGTGTTAAGCGCAGAAATACTCAGTAAGTCGTTTAACCACCACGCTTCCGATACAGTTCAATAATTCTCCATCTCATACTGTAGACGAAAGCTCTGTCCACTATTGTTCATTCAAACGATCTGCCACTTTTCAGATTCACCTAATTTCCATCTGGGCATTGTAAAAATGTAAAGATGAAGTCGAAAAGATCAGGAGATTTGGCGTGCTCGACTACCGTATGACAAACTGGCTTTTAAAGATTTACATGAGGAGTTAATTAAAGTAACTTTCCCGCGCTCGAATGATGGCTTTAGTAAATAAAGAACACAAAGTTAATATTGATTCAGATTTTTTACATTATAAAAAAAATGAAGGTGTTGCTTAACTTATGGCGAGGTGTATATATGTGAAACAGCCACCAAACCCGCTTACCCATTCAGTCAAGACAACATTAAATGATGACCCAAGCCTATGGTAACTCGCAGCAACTTTCTTGTATGTGCATGTGCAATAATGTTAATAAAAAGAATGGCTAGTCCATACATATTTTACAACCTGTAAATGACAGTCATTATTTAATAAAATATCCACTTTTGCTAAATTTTCTAGAAATATTTAAACACAGATTATTTTGTCAACACTGGGGGAAATTGCCATTTCAAGGCTCACTGTGGCAGGGTGTGCTCTAATCTAATTTTAATTGACAAGGATTGCCAGTTTCCTACCGAAGGTCGGGTTTTCTTCGGGTACTCGGACCAATAGTTACAACATAAATACGTCTTCAGTTTGAATTAAAATTTACTGTTTTAGATTTTTTTCTTAACTTTGTAAATGTGAGTTTATGTTCAGAATTTGCTTGTGCGATGACACAGTTTGGAACATTTGTGTTTGTAGCGTGTAAGCTGCTTAGAGCTGGGAGCAATAATTAATTCCAATTTAATTTTAATTTTATTTCAGATTTAGAGAACAAGCTAACAGAAATCACCTGATTGATTGATTGATTGCTTGATTGAATGATTGATTGGATATTTGTTTTACGTCCAGTGATCAGTATTTCAGCTATATTCAGGACGGAAAAGGAAGCACTTGGATCACTGGTAAGTCCATGGAGTAATTATTATAATTATACATCATTTCCATTGAACTGCATGTGTATTTAATGTAGCTAATACTGAAGTCAGGAGAAATTTAAACGAGCACACACAGTTTCAAATAACGGTCGTTGACGTATATAACCGACTCATTTATTGGTTTTTTAACTTAAATGCTTCTAAGAAGGTGAAGCAACTCATATAAGGAGAAGAGAACTCAAATTAGTTTTGCTTGGACAGATCTCTATCCAACAAGTTTACACCTGCATACTTATTGTCTTACACACGTGTAAATTATATATGTATGTATATATGTCTCTTTTATTATATTTTTATCAATATTTCTAAATATTCAATACATGATTGTTAGATATTAGTATCTGGAACAAAATTGTTTAGCTATCTTTGGAAATGTGACACAATTCTAAGAATATATTTGTAAAAAAATTAAATTGATTTTAAATCATCGTGATTGCAGAGTTCTGTGCTGCATATGATTGTTCGTCAATCTAAAAATTAGGGAAGCGATGAGAGCGGAAAAGATTAGAAAAACTGAAACAGTCTAAGTGAATTAAAACTTGCATTTATGTTGTAAATATGTTGTAAATAATTATTTCCATAATTATATTGTGTGATGTTTTAAAGGTTACATTATGCATCCATAAATATGGATACTCAAAAAAACTTCTATGATTGTAATTTGCTTTAAAATTTCTTAATCATTTTAAACAGATGGAAACAAGAGCTACACAACAAGTACAACAAAGACAGGTTTACAAAATGGCCAACTCCACATACAATTACAACTAAAACAGTCTGACATCTCAAACTTAAAACACGCTGAAATCTCCATCTTAACACACGCTGATATCTCAAACTTAAAACACGCTGAAATCTCCATCTTAACACACGCTGATATCTCAAACTTAAAACACGGTGAAATCTCCAACTTAAAACACGCTGACATCTTCAAGTTATAACACGCTGACATCTCCAACTTAAAATGAGCTGAGATCATACACTTAAAACAGGCTGGTATAACCACCTAAAATCCGCTTTTGTACCCTGATACCTAATTTGCATATTCCACTTAAAATATGCTGATTTGTACCCATTAAACCCAACGTATTTTACACTTCTATACCACTTATTGTCCTAATAACTGAACCAAATATTCAAATTAGTTTGAAAAAGTGGTATTTCAGCAGTTCAGTAGCTAGATATAGGTTGATTTAAAGTAACGCAGATATACTGATTTTGTCAGCTATAAGTCAGCTGATTTTAAGCTTTTTTATTAATAAAAATTACGCTGAAATAATACTTAAATACTTAGTCATAGCTTTCTCAAAGTAAAAATATCATGGGCTGCCTTCTGGAAGAAATATTCATCTAAATACCTCTTAAATGCATTATCACATGATCATTTCCATATTGGCTCTTGTATCAGCAGCAAGACTCATATGACCCTAGAGGGCTGATATCAGTTCCAATATAGAAATGATCATATAATAATCTATTTATCCCATGTCTGAATGTTTACAAAGTTTATGTTAATATTTGCCCTCTTCTTCATGTCTAACCAGCGATATTCGCACTGAGGGATAATAACTGACGTCAACTTCCAGCTATCGTTACATGGACGGATTGCCCTATATTTATACATTGAATATATGATAATCCATAAATATTCATCTTAATTTTAGAGCTTGATTTATTTATTTTAAACATAAATCACCCTTTTTCTTGTTCTAAAAAGACCTGTATTTAATAACCACAGTCATCATTTTCCAACATACCAATACCTTTACTAAAAGGATATATGTCCTTGACCGGTCAAAGAGATTTCATGCCTTATAAGAAATGGAACGCTATAAAATTATTAAAAAAAATTACATTTCCTAAACTAAAATGCGTTCAATATATTACATACTACTGATGTCATTTCTAATAGCAGCGAAGCCTAAATAACTTTCAATGACATGTTAACATAAAATGGTTGATTTATTGGTTTGTTGTTTTATGTCCATCAGAATGCAATATTTCATAAAGTTTTTGTAATTGACAAGGATAGCACATTTTCGCCTGGTATTGCGGCCTCCCTCCCCATAAAAACCAGACCCCACGATATTGCTGAAAAATTAAACAAGTGGTGTTAAACACCATTCAAACAAACAATCTACCGTTGTTCAAAACAAACAATCTACTCTTCTGTGCATTTATTGTACAATGCTAGAAATTGTGGAATCCGATTCCGATATTTTTCAGTGGTTGTGGTTTTTTTATGTCATTTGCAATATAGTGTCATTGTGTCAATCCGGATGTTGTAACAATTTTTTGGTTTAGATTATTATTGACCGTTTGGATTTTTTAACATTTTAGATTAAAATTTCTACATGCTGACTCAGACTGCTTATTACGAGAATTAAGTTGCATTACAGATATATAATAAAGTTGCCATCTAATAAATAGTACGGGTTGTGTTCTGCTCTCTATGACAGCTATAGTAACCTACCATATATTGTTGATCTAGTATAAAACAAGTAAGGAAAATAAGAGGCCGCAGAGTACTATTGTATTTTGGGGATGTGTGAATGATGTGTGCAAGTTCATCAATTCAGTGGCATTTATTCACCATTAAATGGAAACTTAATTACCTTGTATTTTGCTCAATTTTTGTAACATTCTTGCATTTAGTTAAACATCATATATTTGTTTGCATATATGATATTCACCAATGTCAATAATAAACACCAATGTAAATTTGACTTTATTCCTCGGAAACACGTGTTCCTTTAATGGTTAAAAGTTGCTAGGCTTCATATCGATATATGTCTTGTACATTTTTTCAGGAACACGTGAATGTAGGGTAAATTATGCGATCGCCTAGCTGGCAAAAATATGTGACCGGAAAGCGAGCAAAGGCTATCGTATTATCAACAAGACAGGTGTTCTCGACCAATCGTCGTCTATTCATCTTTCCGTCCCGCCCAGCCTCCATCAGTCTGACTGTCCGTCGTACGTCGAATCGTCCAGCAATTCATCAATCAATCTATAAATTATTCTAAATAAGAAAAAATCATATTTACTCTATAGTAAGCTCTTTATCTGTGATAACCATAATACTGTTTTTTTTCAATGGGATTTAATGCTCCACTAAGTTTTCCAGCTACATCATGGCGTCCAGTTTCTATTTCTGGAGAAAGCAGAGTACCATGTCCAAAATTCGTGTCCCACTGCAGAAGAAACCTTAGTTAAAATTGAAGTCGAGCAGACCCTACCAGATGTCAGGCTCCAACTTGAAACCTCAGTGACGTAGATGACTGACTACCGCTCAGCCTTCTCAACCTAGTAAGATGTTAATAACAACTGAAAAAATAAATAAAAAAAAGAATCTGAAAAAATCGGTTAATAATCTAGTTGATTCCGAACTATTATGATATAATGAAATCTGGATCCTCTATACCATTTTTGATTGCTCACTCTGAACACCTTTAAAAACATGGCCGCTTAAATTAATACAAAAATAAACTAATAAAAAAATTCCTGCACAATTGTGACTCTCTTTTGAATTTTCGTTGGAGATGCTAAAAAGTACAAAAAATTCACTGTATTTTAAAATTTTTACTTTAATGAGGAAAATTAGCGATTTGTGCACACTAAGAAGAACATCGATGTGATCATGCCGTTTTAAGACGTTTTTCCGAACAGTTCAATGTATCTTTCAATATTGGACAAATGTTTTTGAGCGCCTATGATGAGGCATAAGTAACTCGGGTCTGGCGTACACAAGTTATAAGTGTGTATATTTAATACTTTTAATTAGTTTTTGTTAGCATAGAAACCGTGCTGATATATTTAGTAAGCAATTTTGAAGTATGTATATTATGTCAATTCGTCGATGTGTAATATGCTGAGGAGTCTACTCTGTTTCTGAAGGTGGCGGTTTACTCAAGTTATCAGTTAAATTTCATGAACAACTTGATTGTCTTCAAATTAAATTAATTATGTTTGTCCTTTTAAGTTATTTAATTGTACTCAGTATTAACTATTTACATGAAAAAAGTAATTGTTCTGACCATAATTGATCTGTCAACTACTTCATGTATAACAAGACAACGATTTTTAATCTGAAATTACCTCCCTTAGACTATTTTTTCTTGTATAAAAAACCTCTGTCTATTAATTGTGTGGGAATCGGTACATGGGTGGTTAAGGTAGTTAATCACATATTTCAAATGTACTATTTGGCTGTCAACATTGAGGTTGCAGGTTTTAGTCTCAATGTGGATGGTGTGTAGTCGACTTCATTTTACTTGACAACGACTGACAGTTTTCTTTCTGTAGGTTGGGGGTTTTTCCAGGTACTCCATCTTCCTCCCTAATAAAAATTGAACGCCAGTGATATTTCGCCTTCTAAACTTAATATAGAAATAAATAATTATATAAACCAAACCTATATGAGAAAGTGCATTAGGGCCCAAATTTTCCAAAATTTTTTAAAATCTTAAATGATCATTTTAAAACAGGCAAAATATCTGAATAGTAGTAATCCTTTACCATAGTTAGCTACTTTATACATATAAATGACTGTACAACGTCACGAAAGGGGATCATAATCAGGGTGTCGACAAAAAGCGTTAAAGTTTAACAAAACTCAAACACGTTTTTAAAAGACAAAGCACGCCAAAGTCTTGTCTTATCCGCCTTATTATATTTAGTATTTATCAATGACTTATTGATAGAACTTGAACAGTCCTTTAGAATTACTGGTATTCATAGTGTTACAAGCTGCTGTCCAACTCTTGCTGACGACATTTCATGCATAAGCACTAATCCGAACAGATTGCAACGTATGCTTGATGTATGTTCTAAATATGCGTCCAAATGGCGCTTTTGTTTTAATGCAAATAAATCCGGAATTGTCCGATTCTCTTTGAATAATCGCTCCAATACTCTTGATTACTCTTGGACTATTGATGGGAAACGCATACCTGTGTGGGACAATGCATTGCACCTCGGCATAATAATAGATTCTAAGCTTAGTCTGAAAATGACAATCGAAAGTGCATGTAGAAAAGGTCGAAATACTTTTTTTGCTACTGATGCAATTGTATCACGATGCACTCACCCAAAAGTGCTTTTGAATTTATACAAGTCAGCTGTTCTTCCCTCCGTCTTATACGGATCTGAATTCTGGACAAACATGAAATCTAGAGACATCGCTACCCTAAACCAATTTCAACACTTTATCGTTAAACGAATACTTGACTTAAAACTATTAACGAGATCTGACATGTGTCAAAGTTTACTCGGACTTCATCCAATAGTTTCATGTGTTGACAAAAAGAAACTGACATTCCTGCAGAAACTGTGTACGTTAGATAATAAATACCTTACCAAGAAACTTTTTCTATATAGGCTGTTTTCCTACTTTATTAACTCTACAGGACGACATATTGGATTCATTGCCGATATCTTAAACATACTGTACAAATATGATTTGCATTCGTATCTAATGAATTTTATACTCGATGATGAATTTCCGTCCAAAAACCAGTGGAAATTAACTGTGAATTGTGCTATTGACTCTATGCAAACAAAGGAGTGGAATGCGAGAGTGACAAATGACTCGGACTTTCAAAGATTCAGATCCATACATAAAAATGTAGTCCTTGCAAAATTCTGGAAACTCGCTAGTTCTAACCAAGAAGTGAAAAATTCTTACATCATATCGAAACTAATAACGGATATACCAAATTCAGTTCAAGGAACATGTTCGATTTGTGACAGACAATTCTTTGATATTTATGTCCACATATGCTGCAACTGTAAGGGAACATTCTTTTTACAGAATGCCTTTTGGGATACAGTGATAGAAAATTTTCCCCTTGAAATCTTTTGCAAACTTTACGGAAAAGACGAAGAACAATTCTATCAAATTCTCCTTGGTGGAAACATCGACGACTCTGATCATTTAGTCGATAATGACAGTTTTCTTTTACTATGTCATAGACATATTGTTCAATCTATAGCGCACTATAACAGGTTGAAACGTTTGTTAACGTCGTCTGCTGAGGCATGAACGGTCGTCAGCAAAAGCTGGAATCAGGTGTTCTTATTTCATATTTATAGACATGTAAATATTATTATTGATATTTCGACATTATAATGTTGCTTACACCCCTCTTTATGTACATACTCACCTTATTATTTAGTTATGCATAATATCTGTACATTGTATTTCATATAATCTCATATAAATGAGGAAATAAAGATATGAATGAATGAATGAATGAACATTGAGGTTGCAGGTTTTAGTCTCAATGTGGATGGTGTGTAGTCGACTTCATTTTACTTGACAACGACTGACAGTTTTCTTTCTGTAGGTTGGGGGTTTCTCCAGGTACTCCATCTTCCTCCCTAATAAAAATTGAACGCCAGTGATATTTCGCCTTCTAAACTTAATATAGAAATAAATAATTATATAAACCAAACCTATATGAGAAAGTGCATTAGGGCCCAAATTTTCCAAAATTTTTTAAAATCTTAAATGATCATTTTAAAACAGGCAAAATATCTGAATAGTAGTAATCCTTTACCATAGTTAGCTACTTTATACATATAAATGACTGTACAACGTCACGAAAGGGGATCATAATCAGGGTGTCGACAAAAAGCGTTAAAGTTTAACAAAACTCAAACACGTTTTTAAAAGACAAAGCACGCCAAAGTCTTTGGTCATTAGAAAAATTGAAGAACATGTTAAGCTTATCATAAAGAATATGTGTTTTTTAATTCTATTTTTATTTTTATTTAAGGATGCGTGGATACATATTCCGAAGTTAAGTTGTGAACACTACACGTGTAACATTTTCCTGCACAAATTTATGCTTTTAACATTTAGAATTAATTTGAAAAAATGTTAAAATGTATACATAATTTCAGAAAAAAATCATTAACTCGAGGATTGTGTGATTATGTATTATACTTAATTGTAAAGAGGCTCAGGTTATTTATGTTGTTTGTTTGAATGCAGTATTATTCCACTACCAGCAATTGTTACAGTTGAATTTTTTTGGTGGCGGTGTTTGGAATGGAGTAGGAAACCAGAGAACAGGGTAAAAAGCACTAAATCTTCGGCGGGAAACTGGTAATTTTTGTAGTAAAAAGAGCAAAAGTCGAACTCACACTTATCTGCAGTAATGCTCAACCTCGTCATACCACATATTTAATTACGTAAAAGATATAGGGTTCGTCTGCCAATTAATGGAATAATCTGTTGTTGCCAGTTTATTATTCTGTGGTCATTTTGAGCACACGGCACTATGTTTTGTTCAAATTGAAAAAAAAGACCTTGAAATTAAACATAAGACAGGTCTGACCTCAAAGCATTGTTATCTCCGTTGCAAAGTCATGCTAGAGAAATTGTGTCACTTGAAATAAACCACACATGTAACTTTCATGTTGAGCAGAAGACATTAGGCATAATGATAACTAGATTAAATAAATCTATCAGTTTCAAATACAGAAATCTTTTAGCAAGATAAAAACAAAAGGTACCGATTCGTTGTAACATCATGTGCACAAAGTTACTAAACATTTATACCAAATAAAATAAAGGAATTTGTAAGTTTATTAGATGAATTAGAAATGCAAAAAAGGCATATTATAGCAGTTTCCTTCAATTTGGCCCAGTGGTTTCAGAGCAGACGATGACATAAAAATGTAATGGATTGGTGGATACACCACTGGCAGCTAACAGAGAGCAATTGCAATACATGTATATTACATGGTCAATGACCGCCGAACTTAAGTAGTGAAACTCAGTTTAAGAGTTGATCACACCCTTCCCGCAACAAGAATCGAACTTGTAACTTCAGAGTTAAACGACACGTATTCAAAAGAAGGACACCCACCTGGCCACGGATCCCTTTGTTGGTGAATCTATGCTTGCACATTTGCTTAGGCATCTGTTGTCTGTGTGTATGTGTTTCTAAAGGAGCTAGCTTTTTGCGTACAACTTTTAACTTTAAACATTGTTTTATTCGTTTCTGTGTTATCCTGAACGTTTTACACTGAGTTCAACTTCGCTTCCTACTTTTTCCAATTTTGCGCATGAGCAGACTACCTAAATCTTAGTCTATCGATTTTTGCTTTGCTCATAAGTATATCGTCTTTTTTCATTTGCACAAATTGTGTTTTTTTATTTCGCACTCATCTTGCAGTTATTAGCGCTTGTCCCTAGATTGATTGTGCTTATTGCGTAGTTTATCATGTTTTACCGTTTGTTTATGTTCATGTGACTTGTATCTCGGAGTCTGGAGAAAACATTAGTTGATTGGACAAAATTCAAGATGTTTAGTTATAGAAGTCATAAAGACCAAACTCATACCCAGTGGCATACTGGTAGCAGTTATGTGAAGTAAATAAGTGTTTTCTTCTAAATATTAATGTAAGTAAAAGTTTTGAATTAATGACAAAACAATTAAAAAAATATCAAGTGTTAAATTTTACACATGAATAAGTATGCACTGCTGGTCATGCACTTGTGACTTTGACAAGATACATAATAGACAATTGCGTTTTTTTTTTATTTCATTGATAAACGTAGTGACTCCTTTGCAACATAATTATTGAACTTCCTCCAGAATCGTATTTGTCTAGTTTTTTTTTACTGACTTTGATATAGGTCGCTATCAAAATTTATCAGCAAGAAAAAAACCTAATATTCAGCGAGCCGCTAGGTGAGCTGAATATACATTGTTGATTGTTGAGAAATCCTGATAGCTACGCATATCAAAGTCAGTAATTGTTTTATAACATGAATAAAATCACCACATTCCTTGCTAAGAAAAACAGAGAATGCTTAAATTTTGTAATTGTTGTTATAATAATTACTCTTAATATATATTTTTTTAATATTGCATTTTAATATTGATTTGCTGATAATCCAGTTTTATCACATTTCGACACTGAGAAGAGTGTAAAAATAAATCAACAATTTTATTCTTACATTTCTAAACATTATATTAATTACAGTTGCAGTTCAATGACCACTAAAATTGAAATTTATTGTTAATTGGAACAATCAGGAAAAACAGACTTGAATTAGTAGTTACCAGTTCGATATTGGATACAGATTGATTATTGTTAAGCGGAATCGTGCATCGGAAAAAAATTTCCATTTCCATATCTTTAGTACTGTTGAGATTTATCGTGACCTTAAAGTTGTTTTTAGACCAATCAAAAACACGAAAATTCTATTCATATAAAAACATATATGGTCATACAATATGGGCTTTCTGTATTTGATAGAAATACCCTTTATTGAAAGGTTTGAATCAATCAGAATGAATACATATGCCTGTTTGCTAGATTCTAAATTTATAATTAAATCGTCCATAAATTAATGTGATTTTGTTTACCATGATTGACCATTTCAAAAATATGTTTGAGAGAATATATGATGTTTTCCTTCAATGTATAATGTGATGATTGCAACAATTACAGGTTAAAGAAACAGGTCAATAGCTTTCACGGTTAAATTTCTGGTCCTTTTTGTATACAGGCGAGACAGTGTTATTTTCTAGTCATGTGTTTTCTAAGATTTTTTAATTTGATACACGAAAAGGTGATATTTCACTTGATAGTTCTTTTATGTTTGTTTGTTTGAATGGTGTATTGCCACTATAAGAATATTTTAGCTTAACAGGGGTGTCCGGTTTATATTGGAGAGGAAGTCGGAGTATCCAGTGACCCGGACCCTCGGTGGAAAAACGGTTAATATCACTTTTTTTTATATATGTCAATATGGCTTATGCATATTTAGTTTTTAAGCTTTTTAGACACGAAATAAATTATCCCGAACAAGGAAACCTAATATTTGAAAAAGGATGATGCTGACTTCCTTAATATTTTTGTTTTACGACGAATTACGGAAAAAGATCTTATCACGACCGCTTCAAACAAGGATATTTTTTCATTTTTAAAATCTATATTTTACCAAATTACCTTTTACTTAATATGCACTTTGTTTAGTTTTAAAGTGAACTAAATAAACTGTAAGCGTCTTATAACGTCTTCTAGTCGGAACAAGATATCTAAGGCACATCAAAACTCAACTGGATGACCTCATCAGGTCAGAACAAGATATTTAAAGCAACAAAAAAAAATTAACTGGTTGAGCAAATATAAATACAGAACATAAGTTTTCATGATTATTTGTCTAACCTGTTTTATATAAGCGAGACATTTACGGTTTTATAGACATTTGGGACACCTGCGTTTAATCGTTTGAAAATATGTTAGTGAAGTTAATGTTTAATTTGATAATTTGATAATTTTGTGATATGTTTTTTTCTTTAATGATGTTAAGTGCCATTTACAGCAATTGTACAGCTATATTGTAGCATCCAGTTTTATTTGATGAAGAAGCCGTTGAAAACTCACATCTCCTGGTTAGAAAACTAGCAATTGGTAACAATTAAGATTTTGAGTAAAGCACACCATGACCGCAGTGAGTCATAGACTGTTTTACCCAGTCAGTGGCGCAGGGAAACGTATGTTTGTGACAAAAGACAAACATATGACACGTGTCAGAATATCTCTGTGATTTTATGTCTGTTTTTGTGTTGCTTTGTATTTTGTTTTTTTTTTTGGTCAAACATTAAACAAGAAATTAAACTATCCCAACAAAAAAAAAATTTCATGGGCAAAATATATATGTAAAGAACGCTGATTCGTATTGTTTTGTGTTGAAGGAAGATATTCAATAACTTTAAACAAGGAAGCTTTTCTTTTTCAAGAGTGATATTTAAAAATTGCTGATGCTTAAATTAGCTCTTTTTGTTTAAGATTTGATTAAATTTTTTTTATAAAATAATGCCATGATTTCTTTTTTTTTATGAATCTGAAACAAAATAGTTTTAAAAGCCTATCCAATTAACGCACGTCAAAAGACCAAATCACTTGCTACGCTGACAAAAACAATGTTAAACCGATCCACCTTTCACTTATGTTCTTATTCATTTGTAAATCAACATAGACGTCTTTTTACTTCTTCTTGTCATAGCGATATATTTAAAGCCAAAATAATACATATCCGCGAAAACTAATGTAAAAGAATCAAATAATTTGACAGTATGACCATGTTTATGAACAAGATACTAAAGAGTAACAAAACCACGTGTCCAACATGTATTTACAAATAGTAGAGAAGTCAAAGTAAACGTTATACATATGTCAACTTCATAATTTGCATTTTTAAGATTATTTTAGTAATATTATTTATTCTGAATTTCGCTCAGAATAATCCCTAAGTTAGTAAATGTATCAGATGTATCATGTACGATCACAGTGAATTCAGATTTCCTTTATAAGTTATGAGTTTGTGCCGTCCCAAAAATTAGTCGATTTACACTGCTTTCAGCGATTAATTGTGCTGTTGAAATAAATGTGAATGACATTTATGAGTTAATAAAACATGAGTTTTTTTTACGGAGAGTGTAATACTGAACGTCCTCAGTAGAAGAAGATAAAGAATTTCAATTCTAAATTAATTACTGAAATTATTTCCGGATGTCATGGTTGTCTGATTTTCACCACTTTGAGTAATTTTTCATCTGTATCATGTCCTCTAATTCAGTATATTCCAAATAATGAAAATAGTGATTGCATAATTCACAGTACCTTTTCAAGAATGCGTTAAATATAACACGAAGAATTATATTTGTAGTTTTTAGTTTATTAATAGAATCGGGTTTGGCGCTGTACAATGAAGACTGTATGGCGGCAGACCGTTATTATGGTAGAGCTAGGTTTCTCTAGTGGTGTAAGGGTTGAAGCAAAATCACACCATTGAAACGGTGAAACCAGTCCTTTCACACCGTTCTAATGGCATATTTTTCTGCATGTTATAAACGCTGAACCATATTTTCTATCATTGTTATAAGAGTTAAAGCAGATGTTCCTCACCGTTCTAACAAAGGATCACAATTGTTTGTAACCTTTTTATGGGTGGAGCCAGTACTTTTTGTTTACAAGTTGACATCCGAATATATTTGTAGGACTCTAAAGTACGATGGGTACGCTAAAGTGCGATGGTGTCCCCAAAGTACGATGGTCACGCCAAAGTGCGATGGCGTTTTTATTGTACTTGCGCCAAAGTGCGATGGTCACACTGAATATTATAAAAAGACATAAAATTAAATCACATATTATTAAAAATAAATAAGATTCCAGAACATTGTTAACACCGAAAAAAAGATCTCCTCAAATAATTCAAAATAGAACTATTTCAAAAAAAAAGTCTATGAGACAAAATACAAACATTAATTGTATTGAAAACAAAAATGTAATATTTGTCGGTATCTCCGCTATGCCGACCATTCTTGCCTTTTGATAATTGAAAATTATATTCTTGTGTGGTTTCTTTTTCAAATGATCCACTTAATTACTGCCAATTATATTGAGAACTACGAGTTTCGCTTAGAAAACGCACGAAAACGTCAAATAACGCAAAAAGATGAATGCACTTTAGCGCCACTGACGTTTAGATATTGTGACGTTAACGTCCAAACGTTGCCATTCAAAACGATATATCAACATGGAGGAGACGGAAGATGGAGGTTATCTTATAGAAAAGAACAAGAGGAAAAGGGAGACCAACGACTGCAACCCAGAACAGTTTTGGGCAGTCATGTCTGATGTCAAACAGAACAACTTGGGTGCCCAGAAAATAAAGGAGGAGCTGAGTCTAAGTTTGGGAGAGGCCACCATCAGGAAATACATTGCAGGGTACATTTGTGATTAGGAGACGGACAGTCTTTACTAACGGAGCACCAAGGTCGGAGAGCCTCACAGAAAGGTACTGGGGTAAGAGCAAATGATCGAACAGATTGAGAAAAATCACAAAAGCGACCATCGGAAGACAGACGCCATATACGAGACGTTGAGAAAGTCTTTCTTTCCGGTTGTACGAGAAAACACTCGATTGCTTTTTAAACAATATTTTAAATGCACCCAGTGTTTCTCGGCTGTCAACCTGCCCAAGACTAAGCGGACACGTAAGCCTATTCCAGCAACCTATCCCAACAGCAGGTGGCAAATGGATCTCAAGACGATGCCTCCGTGCCGTGGTTACAACTACATATGTAACATTGTAGACTGCCATAGCTGTTTCGCATTTGGCATGTTTGGAGGCTACTTAAAGCAGAAAAAAAGAGGTCGCCGATACTATAATCAAATTCATTTATCTGTTCGGTCCTCACAGAATCCTTCAAACAGATAACGGGAAGGAATTCAATAACAGTGATTTGAGCGCTATGATGGACGAATTTAAAACCAGACACATAAAAGGGCGCCCGTATCACCCACAGTCTCAAGGTGAAGTTTATAACATTTACTTTTTTGAATATTTTTATTTACAATCGTACAAAAAACATTACAAAAGAATACCACGCAATATAACATCAAAACTGTATGTAGCTCGCTCGCTACAATCGCATTATAACTAGGGACACTCTATAGTTGTCCGTCTATCCTTCCGTCAACAATTTATTGTAAACACTAAAACTATGAAACTATTGACAGTACAATTCTGAAATTTTGTGCAGTTGCTCCGTAGCATATCATGATGTGCATATTAAAATTTCGTGCAAATCACTAAAATATTTTTTTGCAAAAAACTTAGAACTTTTGTATGAACTGACAGATTTTAAGAATTGGACTATGTGAACGCTAATACTCAAAAACTATTAAAATTATAATTCAGAAATTTTGAACAATCGCTGTGCTGGATGTGCGAGTGTGCACATTTTAATTTCATGAAAATCTTTTGAGTAACTTTGAAAACACTTAGTTTTTTTGTTGAAGAGGCCCTTTCTGACTTTTTCACAAAGTTAGTATTAATCTCTTTCGAAATAAAAACTGAAAAGTGCATTTCATTTTTTATTTTTAATTTTCGCAGTGTTTGTAGAAAGGGTAACATATGCACATATTTCACATTTCGTTATTATCTATATATATAGAAAATTAATCTATTTACAGAGTCGAGAGCAGTGGGACGGGACTATGTATCCCATGGAGTTATTTCCCCCCAAACCATCGGTCTGCACATCCATGAAGAACTTCAATCCGGCAGTTGGAGATTTTGTAGATTTCAAACCCAATTCAGCAATATCAGCGAGTACCAACGTGTTTCTGTCGGGATATTGGAGAAAAGACGTTAATATTGACATTCAAATGGACGACAACAAAGAACGTGTGTTCGCAGTGGAAGACTGTCTCAACAAAAAAATTCACCAATTATCAAAATACCTAATTAGACCCAATATTTTGTAAATAAAGTAAACGTGAATGTAAATTGATTTTCAATTGTTTCAGTCGAAAGATGCATATTTCTGATAACATGTTTATTTTCGCTTGAACAAAAAGAAACAAGATTGCATCGCAAACAACCCAAAAACGGAAACGACTTGTAAATTTAAGGAAATGCCAAAGGGGTGTTACTATAGTTTTCTGAAACGGTTTCTGAGAAAAGCTTGACGAAAATGCGTACGGACGTACAGACGGACGGACGGACGGACATGAGTAAAAAACAGGGGCATAAAAAACAAATTTTAGGACACACGGATAAACGTTTCTCTTTAGGTTATAATGTTGACAAAACTGAACGGAGCATTTTTGTAATCCGTTCAAAAAGGTTTCACCACAGGTAAACAAATATAAAAAAACTGTGAAAATGACACTATCAAGTGACTACCTAAATCCTAAATAGACCTAGGAATAAAAGTACACAACATCCAAAAGAATCAGATGTCAGAAAAACAGTAACTAATTAATCGGGGAATAAAAGTACATTAAGATCCATGAGAAACAGATATCAGAAAAACAATAAAGAGTTAGTTCGTGAAATAAAATTACATGACACCCACAAAAATGGATTTATTTCAGGCAATCTTTCCCTCCTAGTGTTCCTCTTGATAGTCCTATAGTATCCATGTGCCACGTCCACTATCAGGTTAGCATCAGGGAGCCGCCTCGATGATCAGATTATCATCAGGGAGCCACCTCGACTATCAGGTTAGGGTAAGGGTGAGGAGTTAGGGTTATGGTCAGGTTAGCATCAGGGAGCCACCTCTACTATCAAGTTAGGGTAAGCTTTTTAACAGGGTTAGGGTTAGGGTTAGGGTCAGGTTAGCATAAGGAAGCCAACTCGATCATCATGTTAGGGTTAGCTTTTCAATAGGGTTAGGGTTAGGGACAGGTTAGCATCTGGGAGCCGCCTCGACTATAGGGTTAGCATCAGGAACCCGTCAATATCTTTTTTATTAGACTCTACATCTTCCTATCCTTAAAATTAATATTAATGCTTAACATGTCCTTATATAGATGACCATCGGGCTTTAGTGTGTGTTCCCAACGTACTTTGGGGTGAACCAACGCACTTTAGCGTATTGTACAGGTGCACCATCGCACTTTAGCGCGACTGAAAGACCGTCACACTTTAGCGTCAACGGGCATCGCACATTGGCGTACACCATCGCACTTTGGCTAAAAACCCATCGTATTTTAGCGTCAACCAACGCATCTTAGCGTGACCATCGTACTTTGGAGTCCCATCGCACTTTTGAGTCCTACATATTTCTAACGGGTTTCATTATAATACTGGGTCTATTCTCCTGTTACAGATGTCTTTAAGTATTATCTACAACTGTATCTTCAACTTTAATAAAGAATAATAGAAACTGAAAGGTGCTTTTCTAGTGTATCTTTCTTGCACTCCCTTGAATAACAAACTCGTCCGGGAGCCAAAATTAATTAATCAGTCAAATTACAAATATGTATATATATATATATATATATAAACATACATCGTAAATTACAAACAGATCAAAAACTTATGCGGGATCCACTTTTAACGCACCTTCCCCTGCATTGCTTTATTTGTGTAATATATAGTAATAATTTGCTTATAATATTCACACTGTTCAACGATTGAATTCAGTTATCAGTTTAACTTTGAATTTTAAAGTCCGTCACACAATTTTATTTTTAAGAATGTCAAGAGGAAACATTCACAGACAGACACATTTGTATCAGACAAGTGTTTTTAGATTTAAAAACTGAGATATATAACAATATGTATTATGTGTTGTTGTTTATTTCAGTTATATCAATAATAAATATTGTCCGACAAAATTATGATTTTGTTCATTTGTTTCACAGATTCTTAACGTAACAAAATACATATAGTATTTGTATCCAACATTTGAAGTTGCGTCACGTTTGCGCTTATAATTCTCAAATAAGAGGTACATGTATTTTTTGAGTTAACTGTAACATATTAGTTTTACATAGACACATGCGCCGCTCTTTAGCTTTATAAGATATAAAACTGTTCTGCAGTAAAAAAAAATCTGTAAATATTCATATTAATAGTAAAATTAAGTCAAATTAGTCGTTCTCCCCAAGTCCAAATTGTGCACAATGATATACTGAGAATTGCTAAAAGTGACAACACAAATCTATTTGACTGTGTAGATAAATTATAATTAAGAAATACAAACTAATATGTATAAATAAATCTTTCGGTGTTCTCTCAAACTTTTTTAAATATGAGTAATCTTAGCGATCATGTTTGGCTTGTTAGAAACTATACTGAAGAATGTTGACAGGTGAACCTCTTTTTTACACATACATGGTCAACACATATTAAAACCAGTATATATTTTTGCCACTCGTTAATGAACTAAGTTATCACGAAATAATTGCATGCACTGATATTTTTGCCACTCACTGCAATGTTTGCTTTTATGGTTAATTAGCCGTTTATTATTCTATTTCGACACTAGATTATAAGTTTGTTTCAGTGTTCTGGGGCCTAATGCCCGAATGATTAATTTGGTGGCAGATTGTGATAGACCATAATCTTAAGCTTGCCAATTTTCCTGTCGAAGGTAGAAATTTTTTACTAGGACTGCAGCATTCTCTCTGGATAAAAAGTGGATGCCATTATATAGCTCAAAACCTTGTGACTGCGCCATAAATAAACCTAAAAAAACATACATTTTTTATTTCTTATTTTAATAAGATAAAAACAAGGTCGGAAGTAAAACTATATACATAAAAGTTACATTTCAACATTTTTGTTGGAGGCGGGGTAAAGGGGTTTATGGAAATATGAAATAAAATATTGATATTTATAATAAAATTAAAAACGCGATAAATACGGATGTTTTTATTTTGCAAAACGACATTCCGATTTGTGATGTTTTCTTTGGAAACTATGACTCTCTTCATTTTTAGCAGTTATACAGAAAACATAAGGATTTTGTTTTCCGTCTCGAGTTATTGTTAGGTGAGGGAACAATATATACATGCAACTTAAAAGGAAAATAATTTTAAATAAAATGTAGAGTTATTATTTGATGCTTGATTGCAAACAACTTGCATTATTATTCATATTATCTAAAATGTACTTTTTATATAAAGTAAACAATGCAAATTAATGGAGAAACATTAAAAGACATTTGGGCAACGTTCTTGTGAATGAAACAACGCATAATATATTGTGTCGCTCCTTGGCACCACTGAATCTCCTGCAATTTGCTGATTGGATTGATTCTCTTTATAGTTAATCATATCAATAGATTAAACATATTTTATTGTCATAAACAATAGACAACACTGAGATTGCGGGTTCGATTCTCACTGCAGGCAGGGTGTACTCGACTCCAATCTTAATTAACAAGGATTGCCAGTTTTCCTACCGCAGGACGGGGGTTTTCTCCGGGTACTCCGGCTTCCTCCCAAATAAAAACTGGACGCCATGATATAGCTGAAAAATTGATGAAATTGGCGTTAAACACCATCAAACAAACAAACATAAACAATAGACAAATTTATGAGACACAAGTTTTCAAAACTAATGAAGTCTTCTCCATTAAATAGACGACATTACACATGGGCAATATGTAACAGACACTGTAAATAGTAATAGGTATGTATATATACATACGTTATACAACATATACGGCTAAAATACTGCTCATTGGACGCCATACCACATACATAGCTGAAATACTGCCTGCTGGGCGTCATACCACACATAGCTGGAATACATCATGCTGGATGTTATACCACATATACTGCTGCTCGTTGGATGTTATACTACAAATATATATCTGGAATACTGCTCGCGGAACGTTATACCACACATATAGCTGGAATGCTACTCGTTTGACGTTATACCACAGATATTTAGCTGGAATACCGCTCGTTGGACGTTATGCAAAACATATAGCTGGAATACTTCTCATTGAAAGTTATTCCAGACATATAGCTGAAATACTGCACGTTGGACGTTACACCACATATATAGCTGTAATTCTGTTTGTTGGACATTATACCAAATATATAGCTGGAATACTGCTCGCTGGACATTATACCACATATATAATTGGAATACTGCTCGCTGGACATTATACCACATATATAGCTGGAATACTGCTCGCTTCTGAAGAAGAAACAGGCACTACCATATAGATACTGTACTGAATTATATCTTTAATGGAAAATGCTTGTTTGTCATCGTATTTGTTTTTCTCCTTTTCATGAAATAATTAAAAAATTAACAAAAACTGACCTCGAAAACATTCAAACTAAAAAATAGTAAGACATATAAACTCTCATTTTGAATTTTTCTTTTGATGGAGTGTAACAAATGATATTGCGGGTATGGTTTTAAGACGTGGAAAATGTATTCTTACATGAAAAAGATGCACACAATGAAGCTCCAACGAAAATAATTTGTATTGAGATTTCCGAAAAATAGAGGCTTCCGGAGGGCGGTGCGTACCCAGCTGGTGGCCTAAAGCGTCTTCAACATTCCTCGTCATAATGTTGCCCCCCCCCTCTCCCTTACCATGAAATCTGTTGCAAAAAAGGCCGAGACAGAGGTGCACTCGATTAACAAGACCTCACAGATGTTTACATCTAAATGGCTTTGTTCTATTTTCAATGATTATGTAAAATATATGTATTAGAATAATAATATCTGCATTTAAATTTGAATAAGTATTAAGGTATCATGGGGATAGATATCAAATTATATAAGTAATTAATTTATTTTTTAAATCCATAATGATACAAATAGATTTTTAATTAGTGTTTCGTCTAGTGGATTTATTTAATGATTTGTGTTTAGCGTGTGCAATTTACATGTCGTTAAATCCAACTCGGTTCAGTGACAAATGAATACAAAACATAGAATATTAAACATATATAAATAACAACTAAGGTACCTTTAAATGTCAAGTTTGTGAAATATATGCATTGAAAAGTTTTTTCTGTATTCATATCCAGAAAATTTTAATAATACTCAATGAAGTGTTGATTTAAACGAAAATCTTTACAACAGCTACATAAACGTAATACTGTTTTTATCCAGTCAGATTTCCGGTGAAACTATAACAATAGAATCGGAGCTCTCTATTATACAAGGTACAAAAGTTATGTACCCATGTTTATTCGGTTGCCATGCAAATTAAAAGTTATTTAGCACATGGACTGACAAAAGTTTTCGTTTACTGTCTATTCGTTTTAAAATTAAAGACAACTTTGGAAAGTTACAGGAACAACGGATATTTAATACCTCTGTTTTGATCAGAAAACATGAAAAACAGGGGGCGCATTCTGAAGTGCTGCAAAAAAATGCACCAATTTTATTTTCGATGAAAAAAACTCCATAGATTTCTGAAATATTCATCTTTCACATGTGTAATTTTTGACTTGTGACGACCTTTCGTTTTCGAGAAAAAAATGTCAAAGTCGCGCATTATTTCTGTTGCTGTTCATTCATGTGTGATAATTTTCGGTGTGTTCTTATATGAAACAGATAAACAAGGTGCGTGTGATTTGCCATCGGGTTATGTACAGTCTCGTTTTAGTGCGGCACATTTTATTTTAAAGGTGTTTAAATTTGAATATAAATAGAGTAAAAAATAATAACAATAATATCATTTTTTTTTAAATGAAGTAACACATAAAAAAACGGTTTTTTTTCGCAAAACACAGTAGCATTCGTCATATTCTTTGCGAGGGTACGATTATTCGCTCCAGCTCTCTATCACTAAAATTTATTGAAATGAAATATCATCAATTTACTTCAAGCCACGCATCGTTCCCTCTTTTTCGATCTAAAATGGTTTCTATTACACGATGATTGTGTTGTAAATATTTTAGCAGATTAATTTCGATAACAACCGAACATTCATTGTACGTTTTTATAACATTTTTAATCTGCCTCTTGTACGTATCTTAAATGCGTCAAATTAAGACTTATTATAAATAATGTCTTGTGTATATAGCTAAAATGTTGGAAGAAAGTGTATTATTTTATTTTTTGTAAATTCTTCAATAGTTCGATAAAATAATTGTTGGCATAAATGGCACAAAACAGCGATCCCTGTATGACTAATACTTATTTTTTAGTTTAGTTGAACTGTATTAGCATGGACAAAAAAAGCGTTTATAAAAGCTTTGGATGGCAGAGGGTTCTCGGACTACTTATTTTCATGCAAATGGTACATTTTTACGTTCACGTGGGGACACCAAGGCAGAAAAATATACACTATAGAAGACCAAAATCGTATCTGCAAAACTTGGCACGGACTAAATAAGTCGCAAGTTCGCAAGACAAAATCTTTCCAAATGATCTAAATTTTAGGAAAGAAATTCAATTCACACTGACGTAAGTGATTTGCTCTCCTTGCTGTATATTTCTTTAATAAATATGACCACCTAGAACGAATAATCGTACACTCGCTTTTTTGGCGTAAATCCGACAAATCGCAAAACTAACTTAGGATTATAACGGCTACCTACCCCTCCCCCACTTCGTAGAACGAACCAGAAAATAAACGTCCAACAAACACATATAACTGTAATTTGTGCATGCAATATTTGTTCAAGGAGGGTTTTTTGAAATCTTGACATTTAACATTGCTGAAATTCCGAATCTGCATGGTTATGGCGTGGGGGGGGGGGGCGAGTCCAAAATAACATTGCAAAATCTGCATCATGAATGTACCACAAGTATATGTCCATGAAATGGATCATTATCACAACTTTCCCACTACGTAAGTATTCCAAAACTGTTGTCTGTAGATTGGTTTCTCCCTATTCATTATTGCCAAATACACCAAAACACCCCACGCATATAGTCATAAATGCCAGCAACTCCTTTAAGATGACATCTAACAAGTATGCTCTACTTGAATAAATTTGATCAGATTATTTTGTGCATGCACTTTTTTCAGATTTTAACTATCAAGATTGTAAAAATAAATGCAACAATTACTTGCATTTTATATTATATTTTTTTATTTTCAGTCATTGACATTTGGTTGTTTGGTGGCTACAAAAAATTATCTGACTTTATACTAGACACCATTAGATAAGGATAATAGATTAAAGTTGGCAAAAAGGGTTTCCGAGTAGATTTTTTAAACAAAAGCACACGAAGTGAATTTTAAACATAGTCAATTGATTCAAAAATTAAAAACACCGTTATAGACTGGGGGTTCTAAAACCTATGTGTTTTTCATTAAACCATACGCGACCAGGCCAATGAACAATACTCTAAGACAATGGCACATTAATGTCAGGTTGGAGAAATAACTTAACACACATTAAAAAGAAAGTTTATTAAGAACTTTGCAAAACTGTTCAATTTTTTTATTTTTGAAATCACAATCTTTTTCCTGCATAAAACCGTCTCACGAATATGCATTCTCAAGAATATTCTATACTTCAATAAAGTATTAAAGATGATTGGAAGAGGTGGTACAATTGGTTTCTATACAACCATGGCTAGTTAGGCTTGCGCATGATGACGCCTTCTGGTATAATCCATCTCCAGACCTTGATACAATTGCAGGTTACCTACATACAGAGCATCTCTACAAAAAAGATTTTCAATTAGGAACAAACAGTAAAGGAAAATTTAAGAATCTGAAAATAATTTGGGAATGCAATGATTTTATAGTTATCAGTAATGCCTAAATAGGATTCTTTTACAAAACATTTTTAGCCTACACAGCCTGCCATACCACAATCAATTACCGGACGAGGATCACTTGACCGTTACATTACTTTTAGACTTGTCTCCCTTAATTACTTGACAACGGACACATTTAAGTGCTGCGATTTTTTGCACCACGTTAAAATTACTTTAAACAAACTTAAATCAAATCTATATATAATTATCTTTGTCCCATAGAAGATCCGATTTGTGACTACATCGGGAACAGTGTTTTAAAAATTTTCAAAGGTCTGCCAACATTTTCTAAAGTTTTTCCTTGACGATGGAAAAATGTCTATAGCTACTTTTTTTAGATGGATTGTAATTTTCTACTGTCATTGCTCGACGGAGGAAGCATTCGCGTCTTAGAATATCATAGTATTGTGTTTTCTTGAGTTGCACTGTATTAGCTGTGTACATGTTTCAAGTCCATTCAAAATACTTCGCGTCAATACGAAAATGGCAGTCTTTCCAAGTGACTGCATCTCATGAATATTTTGAAGCGAAATAATTCGATGTCACCACAAATCGGATTGTATCGTGTTATCTTAAATGTAAAGAATGTCGATTGATTTATTAATCCAGACTACAATGTCAATACAGTACGTGGAAACATTATATCTTAATACATTTCATATATTTTAAAGTCACAGTAATAACTGTTTTAGTCCGGTGTGCTAAATATAAAAAAAGGAATAAAGATAAAAGGCACTATGACAAAAGTAGTGACAATAACAATTGATGTGTGACGTATGATTGGAGTCGATAATGCCTTGTCCTAAAACAGGCCGTTAATATACCCGCTCTTCTTAGCTTTAAATCCTGCAATGCACGAGCAACTAAAATACTAGTTTTATAAAATTGTAAATTGGCTGCGCACTGCAGTAATGTCGATAGATAAAATGCATTCTTTGGCAAGACGACAAACTTAACAAACAACGATCGGTGTGCAAAGGGGGCCTCGTAGTATCAGTATAGAGTCATACAACAAAATTGAGGTTGTGCGTTTGAACTAGACTTCAATTATAGTGGACTAGACTTCAACCATTACCATAATTTTGTTTTTCATCGAGGGTACCCACCGATATTGGGGTGTCCCGGACAATACAAACTTTATAAAGAGTAAACGCCTGTATCGATTCTGACGCTTTCATCGATTTGCAGATTTCGAGAGAGTTGGAAAGATCTCTAGTACTCTCTCTTGCACATTTCGACATAGAAATATCCTCACAAGTCGGGGTTTCTGTATCCACATGTGTCTACGAAATCCTGACAAACTTGGCCAGAAAATTCCCGGGCTAGAAGTCACTATTTTGATTGGCTACTTTATACCTGCATGTAGCCAATGAAAAGCTCGCTTTCATTAACTACTTGGATAGGGTATATCCCGATGTCGATTGTAAATAACCAAATGAATGTGTTGCATAGACCACTTAAAAATCAGTGTATTTTGTACAGTAGTGTAAATAGTTTGTTATTACCGCGCTTTATATATTAGTTGCGTTACGTTTTCTTCCCACTTAAGAATGAGTAAGAATGACTACTGTCAAATACTTGGTTTTTTCAAGCTATTTCATTGGTTGATATTTTGGAGGTTTGACGTTATATGAAAATCTTCTATCCAGGGAATTTCATAGCTAAGTTTGTAACGGTTTCGTGGACAAATGTAGAACATGAGGGGTGCGGGGTGCACAAAAAATGGTAGTTTTGACCATAGCGCCATACAAACACATTGTTATAATTAAATAAAGCCTGGTTAACTATAACATTGATTTTTTGGAAGGGTTGAAAAAAATGCCTACAATGAAGCTTCAACGAAATGGCTAAAATAATTTGTATTGAGACTCCGAAATATAGAGGCTTCCGGTGGGCGGTACACACCCAGCAGGTGTCCTTAGGCGTCTTTAAAATTCATCGCCCTAATGTTGCCCCCTCTCCCTTTTTAGCATGAAGCCTGTTGCAAAAGTGCCAGAGGCAGCGGTGCACACGATTAACAAGGTCTCACAGATGTTTACATCTGACTGGCTTGTTATGTTTTTAATATTAATATTTATGTAAACTATATCTTTAGAATAATTAGAATAATAATAACAAAATAGATTTTTAATTAGTGTTTCGTTTAAAGTGGATTTCTTAATTATTTGTGTTTAGCATGTGGAGTTTACAGGTCGCTAAATCCAACTGGGTTCAGTGACAAATGAATAGAAAACATAGACTATTAAACATATATAATGAACAATTAAGGTACATTAAAATGTCAAGTTTGTGAATATATATATATACATTTAAAAGTTTTTTTTCTGTATTCATATTCAAAACTTTTTAAATAATACTCGCTGAACTGTTAATTTTAAAGGAAATCGTTGCAACAGCGACATAAACGTAATATTTCTGTACGTATCGTGTCATCTAAAATGTACAGAATATCGATTGATTTATAAGTCCAGATTACAATTTAAATACAGTACGTAGAAACATTATATGTCAATAATTTTCATATATCTGGTTTAATAACTGTTTCAGACCTGATGTTTAAAATATAAAATAAAAACAGATAAAGGCACTAACACAAAATACAGACCAGGTAATTAGTGACAACAACAAGTATAATCTGTGACGTTTGAGTCGATAATGCCTTGCCCAAAATCAGGCCCGAATTCACAACCACGGAGATACGACGAACACATTTCTTTCTTCATTTAGTAAACACTCAGACACATATACATGTGTTACATAAGGTCATTTAACATAACATTTGTACAATAAACGTATACAGAATGAACGTGTGGTGAATTAATGAAAGCAATATGAAAACAATATATGAGTATAACAGTATCAAGGACAATATCGAAAATAACAACATTATTTAGAAAAGAGAAACAACTTTTCTAATGAAAAATGACAATCTTTTATAAACTTCGATGTTACAGTACGACATCAATCCTTTTAGTTTCGTAATATTTTGATTAAATCTATAGTATTTGCTTCTTAAACAAGTAATAATTTCATCTTTACAACAAAAAAGATATGGTATTCATCTCCGACATTTTCTTTGCAGAAGTTACATAGTCCATCATTTCTTGGTATGTTATGCCATCTACCAGTTTCAATCGGTAATCGTAAATTTGATGTTCTAAATTTTGTGATCCAGGATCTTGAAGTCTCTGATAATTTTAGTAAATAGTTTTCCATAGAAAATATTTTCTTAAAAATAGAGTAGAATTGACCGCGTGATGCGTTTGACATATCACTGAACCATTTTTGCATAAATTGATCAGACAGCAGTTGACGCACTAAAGTTTTGTCATGATATGTGAATGGGCTGGTAAAAATAAAACCAATACCAGTTTCATTAAATATGGACTCTACATATCCGATCCATTTGAAATCATAGTCATAGTTAATTCGTAAGCTTAACATCAATCTGTACTGATGCTACTACGTTTTTCCTCATTTTGTACCAATTTTACCCAAAAGGAAATCATTGTAAGTTTAATTCTAATTTCAAGAGGAAATTTACCCAATTCACCGTAACCATTAAATTTGGAGTTTCTAACTTTAAGAATTCTCTTGCAGAATTTCAACTGAATTTGTTCAATTATTTTCACATTTTCAAATCACAATACTTCTGACCCATATAATAAAATTGGTTCAATCATAGAGTCAAACATGTTTTCATTTCGGATAAGCTTGTAAATACAGAATAAAGACTTTTGTGATTGGTCTACCAGTTTCTTTTTGGTTTCAGTAAAAGGGCCATTATATTTAAAAAAAAACACAAAGAAATGTATAAGTATCAACAATCTCTAATTCCGCATCTTGAAATGTACATTTATATTTATGTTTTGCCTCTCTTTTACAAAATATCATAACCTTTGTTTTATTTACATTCACTTGTAATTTCCAAAGTTCACAATATGATTGAAATATATTAAGAGCATCTTGCATACCCTTTTCTTTTTCTGCCAAAATCACAGTATCGTCGGCATAAAGGATTACAAAAAGTTTGTACAAAATATGTAATTCATTTTCAAGTTTTTCTTTAAGAATATCCATAGGCGTTCCGTTTAGATTGCAAAAGTATTCTTCTAAATCATTAAAAAATACAGAGAAAAGAAAGGGAGATAAATTTTCTCCTTGTCGTACACCTGATAGGCAAGGAAAAAAGTCGGACTGGTCATCGTTACACTTAATACAAGATTTAATGCCTTTGTACATATTGAAAATTACTTTAAAACATTTTCCTTTTATTTCACAATTTTGCAATTTTGTCAACAGGCCCCCTCGCCAAACCGTGTCGAACGCTTTTCTAAAATCTACGAAAGTACAAATTTTTTTTTCCCCAATGAAAAATATAATTCTACTTAAACATGTAGTACAAACTCTGTTGACAAGATATTTAATCTTGTATTTAAAATAGATGTAGATAGTTTACCCAGACAACTTATGAGAGTAATTGCTCTTAAGTTGTCTGGGTTAGTTGGACTACCTTTATTTTTGAATATCGGTCTTATAATACCACTTGTCCAACTTTCTGGTACAACTCCTGTATCTAAAACTACATTAAATAATTTACAGTATACAGAGATTAAAAATGGAGTTGTGTATTTTAAGTACTCGTTCAAAAGGTTATCAGTACCTTGCCTTTTATTATTTTTAAGCTCTGCAATTGGTTCTACAATTTCTTGTTCACTAATCAACCCATTCACTATTTCATCATACAGAGGATTATTACAAACTTCATCAACATTAATATCAATATGAGCAGGTGCTTCGTCTCTATCACCTGCATTTAAAGTTTTAAAATACTCATAAAAAGTGTTCATATCGATGTGTATATATTTGTTTCGATTGTTTGTATATTTGTGCAATGGTTTCCAGAACCCTTTTGTATTTGATTTTGATAAAGTTCTCAGCTCATTTGAACAATTTTCTTGATATTTTTTGTAGTTTGTTTGTAAAATGTGTCTACATTCCTTGGCGGCCTTGTTCATCGATATTTTGTTCTGTTCTGTTTTAAATTTTGTTTATTTTTTGCCGTGCCAGGTGGAACTCATTCCGCTTATATTTGCAAGACTTATTAAACCATGGTTTGCTAGATCTATGTACACAGTTTGAGTACCTCATCGTGTCTTGTCCGAATACTGAGTATGCAGTATTTAACAGTATATACCATAGTTCATTTACTAAATCATTTACTTGCTCAGGAGAAACTGATTGTATATTTATATTCTCGAGTTTAAAATTAACCTCATTAAGAGCAGCAGTGTTGTGATTGTCGCCTAGAGCATGTGTTAAGTCGTCTGCTTTGTTTGTGTTCCATTTCACGTTAGTCGTACATTTGTTATTGTTTACGTTTTGTTGTGGTGTATTGATTAGTGGAATATTTAATTGAAAATGCAGTTTATGTACATCCGAAAATAAAGGATTATGTACAATAATATCAAATTCAGACACAATATCAAACATATTAAGTAGTCTACCAAGCTTTTATCTTTACATGTAAGTTTGCCTCTAAACTTATCTTTATACAATCTACCATTCGCAATATATAAAGAACATCGTTTACATAATTCGATCAGCTTTGCACCATATTTATTTACACAAAATTTGTCCTCACTAAACCCTTCAATGGGTATACCCTTTTCTATCAGTGTGTTGTGAGGTAACATATTCTCATTCAATAAATCTTCAGTATTTACAATATCTAGGATTTCATAGAGGTCTTCATCTATTTCAACGATATCACTGACAGTACTTGTTTTTGAATTAAAATCACCCACCAGTGCAATATTATTAGTATTACATTTCATCTTCTACTTCTGTACAAACATCTTCAGATGAATATTTGGAGAACTCGGGTGGGATATAGATACAGCCGAAAAGTATTGTGCTGTGTGTGCTTGAATCACATGTGTTTTGGACCGAATTATCTAAACGTAACTCCAACCACTGAACGTATTCTGAATCGGATTTTAAAAATTTTGATATTTCGCCAAAGATTTCTTAAATACAGCAATAATTCCGCCTGATTGTATTAAAAACTTTTTCCTATGTTATGCAAATTATGTTAATTCATTTGGGCAGTTGTAATTCATCATATTCATCAGTTTTTGTTTCAGCAAAAATTAGTATGTCATATCTTGGGATAAATGAATCAAAATCAGGATTTATGAGTTAGGATTTAATACCACACACATTTAGGAATGCTATATTTAGTTTGTTAACACTGTTCACAACATGACCAATTTTATTGTCCGATGTGTTATCCTAATGTCTATGTGTTTGATGATTTTCAATAGGTGGGGGCTCACTACGGGTAGGACCGATATACTGTTCACCGTTTTATGTGGTGTTTTTGTCGTTTCAGTTCTTTCATTTTTGGTATCAGGGGTTTTCTTCTCTCAATTATCTCACGGGGATACTGTTGATAAACAACAGAATCTTGTGGTTTTCTTTTTAATTTCTCGGCGGCTGCTTTTCGTACCCGTTCATGATCACTGTAGTTTGCAAATCGAGCGATTATACTGCGTGCTTTTTCGTTGTTTCGTTCACTAAGCCTATGTACGTTCTGGAAGTTAATTTCCTCGACATTTGGAATTTCCATCTCCCTCGAAAAAAATGACCGCAAAACAGCCTCAGTATCCTCGTTACCACCATCATTGCTTGTTATCCCTTCAAACATCAAGTTATATTTCAAAGAGTGAGTTTGTATTTCTAAGAATTTCTCTTTTAGTTCTTGGTTTTCATTTTCTAGCCTTCTGTTACATATTTCTAATTCCCTGACTCTGTCTTCGATGATATGATGGTGTTTTTCTTCGTTGTCTAATATTTATGATTGCGTTTGTTGTATACTTTTTATGTTGTCAATTTCATTTCTCATACTGGACATATTTTTTCATTTTTTCAAGTTTTTCGTTGACAACCTCTAGCAAGTCCAGTTTTGCCAGCTTCTCACTCATTATGAGTTCTAAACGTTGTAACCGCTGGTTTGTGTCATTATTATTAGCAAATACTATTTGTGACGTGATGTTAGGATTCGCGAGTGGGAACTCAGGCGGAATAGAAGGTGGTATAAATGTAACGGGAGCCTATTGCTGTAATGAACGATGTGATGTGCCTGTGAAATGTCAAGAAAACCAAAAAAAGATTGTTTTTTGTTTGTTCTTTTTTTTGTTTGTTTGAATGGTATTTAATGCCGCGTTCAGCAAGTTTTCAGCTATATGATGGCGTCCAGTTTTTAACAGTGGTGGCAATACTCGGAGAAAATCCCGACCTTCGGATGGAAAACTGGCAATCCTTGTCGAAACAAGAAAAAGAAGAAGCTGTGTTAACTGGTTCCCGCACCATCTGAAGTCACAATAGTTTTTTGTTTGCTGAATTAAAAAAATACATAAATTAACCTACATAAATTATTATATTTATCTCAAGTCAACACACATCTAGTATACACTCTGCAGATGTAAGACCTCGACGATAGGTCAGAGTGCGGAAACGCTCCTACCCAGGTGGGATACTGGGGTAGGCCAACGTTATGTCGGAACAGCCCGGCCGCTAGTAGAACATATGATGCCGATTTTTTCGACCAGGTTTCCCGAAGGCCGGTCTTCGACAAAACCACCATGGTGGAGTTCATGGATTACTAACACTAACAACCGTCCGACCGAGGGTATTAATTTATTAGTGTAGCACGTAAAAAACTCCCATCATCATCCTTAAATAACACGGATTGCCAGTCATTTTTCCTACCCAAAGTGTAAGGTTTTACAGGTTTTGCCTCCTCCCTAGGTTAAATGAAGTACAGTTCTTGTGGGACTTATACATTTAAGAAATAATTCACGCAGGCTGTAGTTAATAATTGTTTACAACGGGGTGACCATTTATGTCGTATTAATTTATCATGAGCGACAGCGAGGGATAGAACAACGACATAAATGATCATCCCGTTGTAAAATAATGATAAATCACAGCCTCCGTGAATTATTTCTATTTTAATAAGACATTTATTACACGGTACATTTATGATATTTTCGTACCTATAGAAAACATCATTTCCGCCATAAAGTGGATGTTCCGTCAATGTAACACACAATATATTGCAACGGATAATTATAGCGCATGTCGCTATTTATAACATGTATACGTCATACGCAATAGCTTTCCGGTGGGAGTTACAGTTTTGTAATTTGAACAGCCCTTTAAAACACGCCCTCCTCAGCATGGTTGTTCATATATAAAAATTTTTTTTACCACAGGTGTGGTCTCAAAGCCTTTAAAGCACATCATATTAGAATATGTCATCTAACAATTCACGTTTATGTTTATAATCATTACATGAAAAATAAATTCATTTATGAATATGCATCAGGATTCTTACCACACTATTCAACAGTAATCTAAATTATAAAACTCTTGTTTTGAACATATTGGAGAATATAGTGTGCTTTCCGAAAGTTTTCGATTCAGTTTGGCATAGTTTTTATTCATAGGTTTGATTCAGGCGAATATTGAAATGTGATAATGATGCGAGGCTTAATAATTCGACATATTGACACTTTAATATTTCAAGATACTCATGCAGTAAGATACTTCATGTGTATATTCAATCAAAGAATATCACATTTATTGATTTAAATTATTCAATGATATTATTACGTGATGATTTCTGTATTGGCCTAGTTATTGGTCCAAGGCTTGCTGTATTGGCCTAAGGCGCAGCCGAAGGACAATACATCTGTCCAAGGACCAATAAGGCCTATACCGATATTGGACTGGTTAATTCCGTATTGGACTGGTTCAGCAAAATAATCATATTGGCAGTTTAACTGTTATTTAAGCGCATATATTTTAGTAATTAATTAATAAAAGTTCATATTTTAAATTCAATAACCTGATCGTAAAATCCATATCATTAAAATTCTCGCATCAAAGTGTCTAAAGTATATGATAAATAGGTTATTTATATACTGTTAAATCAGTTTAATCTGTAATTCAATTCTATTAACTTTAAAAAAAATACTAAAAAGAATAAACTTTCGCCATTGATGCCCATGTGTAATGAACACGTGGATAATATAATATCTAGTGTATCAAGCTTTAATGCGTTCTAATACAAAATATATTATAACTGCTAGTACATTTTTAAATATGTTGAGAAGTAAGACAACCTTAGTGTCGAGGAAGGAATGTAGCAGGTAGCGAGATTTAGTGGGTGTGGGTTGGTACTAGAACAGCGTTGTGGTATGTTGATACTGCGAGGGAAAGGTAGTTGTGATATGTGTAGGTGAAGTATTCCTAACCGTAAGGCCAGCGTTTTCAGAATTGATGCTTTTTGGCAAGATTTTGAAATTAGTCAAGAATGTTTGAACGTTCATAGGGCGAATTTCATAAGTGTTACCTAGAAGCAGTCGATTTTGTCTGTTCGAAAAGCTTCAGACTATGTCGTTTCCGATGAACGCGGGAAAATTCTCACGGTTTGTCTCATACCATTGTACCTTACAAAAGGTTATCGTTGAAAAAAAAAAAAAACGGAAAAACACTGGACGTAGAAAAAGGGGGTAGGGGGAATTTGACTTTAATTAAACGTTAATAAGGCGTTATTAATATGCGTGTTGGTACTTTTCTTAAAATATTATCAGCTTGGTGCATGTTTAATATTTGGACGTTAATTATCCTAAATAAATGTGTAATTCCTCTGCAATAGTATTGAACTTCATCGTTCCGACGGCCAACGAACATATTATGTTCTATTATTTTGCACTATTTTGCTATTTCAATACTAGGAAAGAATCTTGACATCTTACATGTATGTTTATCTGTTGAAAAGTCATACAATACAACCCTTCCGGTTCCTCTTTCCTAGATTAGGAACTTCTAAAGGGAGCTTACTCTCTTAGCAACCCCATAATATAAACTATGTATTGTCCCAGTTTCAGTAATCTGCATAATATGAGTAATATTGGAAACTCAGAAAAAAACCTTTAAAGGGTATCTGTTGATCTGATAAAACTAAAACTAGATATATGAAGCATTGTGCTGGTTTTCTTGCATACCTTCATCTTCAAGTCTTTTCAATAGGAAATGGAAGGCTATAACATTATTTGAAAAAAGACATGTGCTTTTGAGCTTTAAACATTTTGACCACGTTTACAATGACTATAATGTGTTTAGTATAGCACTTATTACTGATGGCATTTTAATAGCAGCAAAGCGTAAAGAATGACATGTACACACAATGGTTGATTGCATGATTGTTCGTTGTTTTACATCTAGCAAGCAAAATGTCAGCTATTTTCAGGACTTTATATAAAATGGCTATAACATTCCTAGTAATTAATTCTTTTAATGATTTTAAACACTGTTGCTCTAAACCACCTTCTTCAGTTATATACAATTTTGTTCCTTTCCGGGATATGCCGTGTATAGCGTTTTATGGATTTTGCATGGTTGCGTAGACCTGATGTTGAACATTCAAATTCTTATTTTTATTATTGCATTTCTTTTACTGTTGTTTATAAAATTTTCCAGATAAAAACCCGCGGTAATATAAAAAGAGTAAGTGTTTCCCTGTTGGCTGAAGTAGTCAAAGTGGTTCGTAACATTCAAATACATTTAACTGACATCTGATAATAAAAGTTTTTTTTTCCGTTGGGATAATGCCACGCTCTCGGCACGTAACAGATCCATAGCGACAGCTACACGATTATAACCAGTGGTCCAGGTATGAGGTTAGCTTTCTCATACTTTTTTTATTGTATCTCTTTCTTCTGTGGCAATGAAATTTAGAATATACACGTAGCTAAAGCATTGATAATGTTTATTTAGGTGAAAATAATTCTATTGTGTTTTACTTTTAATGATTATTAGAAGAAACATTAAATTTTTGTCTGAAATGTGTAGAACTCGTTTTGACTAGTTCGGACTTTTGTTTTGATTCCTTTAGCATATCACTGCTGTTAAAATTCATATTTAATTTTTTTTAAAGATTTGACCATGTAAGGATAGAAAGAAGCTGCAAAAGAATCTAAAACAGCTGGTATAGAAGAAAAAACGCTAACAAATTGTTGCTAAGAGCTAATACGAGTGTGCGAGTTGAATGAATTTAGAAAAGCTTATTGGAGATTGTTAAAAATAAACCGATTCGACTCGTAGTTTTACTTTTCTCTATATTAGTTTACAAAAAATCTAACTTCATTCCACAATCTACAGAATGCCGTTAAATAGAAGTACACCCAATAATGTCATAATGTCCATAACATATCAAGTTTTCCTACCGAATGTCGGTGGTTTTTTCCTGGTACTTACTGCGACCTTCTTCCCCATAAAACTGGAACCCACGATATTGCTAAACAAATTTCAAAAGTGGCGATAAGCACTATTCAAACAAACAATCTAATCCTCTATGCCATGATTTTACAGTGCGAGAAATTGTGGAATCCAATTCGGATATTTTACTGTGGTTGTGGGTTTTTTAATGCCATTTGTTATCGTGTCATTGTGTCAATCCGATTTTGTCACAATTCTTCTGTTAAGATTATTGTTGACCATTTGGGTTTTTTCACATTTTAGATTAAAATTTCTACATGCAGACTAAGACTGCTTATTACGAGAAATGAAGTTGCATTACAAATATTTATTTTATGTCAGTAAAATTGTGTTTGTTTTAATTGGATAAAACAAGGTCAGCTGGTATCAATTAATCTGTAGTAATTTGACATAGGTCTTTATCACGTCGTGGTAATGCCTGTCCTGTGATTTAGAGCTAAACGTGGCATTTGTCATTAAAGGAGACTAAATGATTAATTCACGCATAAAAATCGTACATACCAACATAATTTTAATGTTTTTTGTTCAATATACTTGTAGATTAAATAATTACAGAGCAACAAAATCATGCAAAACTGAATTTGAAAACCAAAACCAAGCAACACAAACTGTTTTTTATTCTTCAATAAAATAAATATAATAGGTGCCTATATATAGGACATTGTCATGATACCTGACAACACTCGGGACAGTGGTATTGCCTTTAACATTCATTATGCCCTCGCCTTTGGCTCGGGCATTATCAATGTTTCAGGCAATACCACTGTCCCTTGTGCAGTCAAGATATCATGACAATGCCCTCTATATAAGCAACTATTGTATAAATATTACATTTGCCATCTAATAAATAGTATGGACTGTTAACTGCACTTTATGACAGCAATAATAATCTACCACAACACGTTGATCTATTATAAAACAAGTTAGGAAAATAAAAGGCCGCAGAGCACTATGTAGTTAGCAGTCTACTTAAGACCGAGTTCTCGTTAACAATGTGGATGTGTGATGTGATGTCTAAACGTGTGCATGCTCATCAATTCAGTGGCATTTATATCCCTTTGAATGCAAAGTTAATTATCTTGTATTTTGCTCACTTTTGGTAACGATCTTGCATTTAATTAAACATTATATATTTATTTGCATATAATATACACCAATATAAATTTGATCTTTTTCCGTGGGAACACGTGTTCGTTTACTGGTTAAAAGTTGCTAGTGTTAATATCCATCTATACCTTGTAGATCTTTATCAGGAACACGCGAATGTTGAGTATCCCCCCTGTCGTAAATTATGCGATCGCTTCGACAAACTATGTGATCGGAAAGCTAGCAAAAGGCTATCGAATTGTCGACAAGACAGATGTTCTTGACTAATCGTCATCTATCCATCTATCCGTTCCCGTATTCCCTCCGTCAGTCCAATTCTCCGTAGTCCATTGAATCGTCTATCCATTCATCAAATATGCTCAATCATAAAATATTTAAGAGTTGTTGAAAGACTCTGTAGTATTCTCTATATCTGTGATCAGGTGCGAATTCAGAAAATTGGCTAAGGGGGACGAAATTCGGCAAGGGGTCTAGGGACTGCTCAATGTAATTAATTGTTTATTTAACAAAAAAGATCATCTAAAACTATTGTTCGGACACAATAAATTATTTTATCCTGCAACCGTTACATTTGCTGTACAATAAAGGTAGCCGAATACATTTTTGCTTTATTTGGCAGTGCCGAATAAAGTCTCCTGCTACCATTGTCCTCACTTCTAACGATATTTAGCATTATGTTCTGGTTACGACGTGTTGTCAAATACAATATTTGTTTGTGACGTCAGGCTATCACTTAAAAACGCGCCGAAAATTTCACATCAGAAATCGGCTAAAAGTGCAAATTTTTCATGTTTAACGTCGCTGCAAAATGTATTTTAGATTTGCAGGATAAAAACAATATTCGTACAGTGTCCGAAAATATAAAGTTTATTTGTACTCGCCGCTAAACAGGTGGGAAATGCTAGACAGAGCCTCGCATTTCTACCTGTTTCTAAGGCTCGTATACAAAAATTTTTTATATTTTCGGACACTGTACGAATATTGTATATACAAAAGTCATATAATAAATTTATTATCTGCTTCTTTTTTACACACTCTTGCTCGTTTTTTCTATTCTCTCTTCCTTTCAGCTCACTCTCTTTTTCTTCTCTCCATTTTAGGGGTGGGGCGAACGTCCCCTCTGCCCCCTCTGGATCCGCCACTGGTGATAACTATGACTTTGTTCTATGGGATTTAACGCTACACTAGTTTATCCAGCTATATCATAGCGTCCAGTTTTATTTTTTTTTTACATTGGAAAAATGTTTTTGAGCGCCTCTGATGAGGCATTAGTAAGTTTATAACCTTGTATATTGAATGACTTTTAATTTGTCTTTGTTAGCATAGAAATCCTGCTGATATATTTAGCAAGCGATTTTGATTATGTATATTGTGTCAATTCTTCGCATGTGTAAATTGCTGTCTCCTTCACTAAAGGTGGCGCTCTAGTCAAGGTCTGAACAACTTGATTGTCATCAAATTAAATTATTTGTTTATCATATTAAGTAATTTAATGGTAATCTATTAATAGCTATTAACAGGAAAAAGGTAATTGCTCTGTCAAGAATTGATCCGTCCCCTTCTGCATATATACCAAGACAACCGTTTTTAATCTGAAGTTACCTCCCTTAGACTAATTTTGGATGCCCAATTTTGTCCCTTTAGTTAAAAGTCATCAAAGATACCAAGGTTAATAGAATTTACTATGCCAGACGCGCGTTTCTTCTAATCAAGACTCATCAGTGGCGCTCAAGCCCAAACAATATTTGAAATCCAAATTAAACATAATAATACAACAGTTAATTATATAAATAAACTGATCTAAATTAAAAACAAAATACTCTTCGGTTTGTCAACATTGAGGTTGTCTGTTTGTGTCTTACTTTTGGCAGGATGTGCACGATTTCAATTTTAAGTGAAAATAATTTTCGGTTTTACATCTATACTTTTACTTTCGTTCCTGTTGGCGTAGATACCATTTACGCAACGACTCACCTGCGTGCACAAACGAAACGCTATTTTTTTATCAAAAAGAAAGCACAACGGAAGAGGAAGAGGTATACTCATTCCATACGTTTTGGGTAGTTGTCAGTCCAAAAACTCCAACCATACCAATACTCTCACTCTAATAGTCTGGGTATTATTCAGTCCGGACATTCTCCTAATTTTGGTCAGACATTTTGGTTACTACAGGACGTAATTCGCATCACACAAAATGAAGAAGGCAGCTGTAATCTTCAATACAATTAAAATTTAGTTCTAAAAGGCAATATCCGCGGTGCTTCCGGATGCTTCGTCATCAGACCGCCTACCGTCAATTTTGTGTGCACTGCAACCAGAAAGAAGCTACGCCACCGTCCGCCCCCCCCCCCTCACAAAAAAAGAAAAAAACCTAAAATTAAACATAAGACAGGTCTGATCTTGAAGTATTGTTTTCTCACCCGAGGTATATAAATATCTCGTGACTTCCTGTTGGTGAGATTTCTATTTCTCACTAATGAGACAGAGTGGTACCTATTTTTAGCCGGTTGAGATATTCTTGTCTCAACCCGTGGGTGAGATAAGAATTTCACGCTGCCTTTACCGTAAAAATGTACTGTGACGTCAGCTATTGGTTCAGCGAGAAAAAACGTAAAATATATGCTTTAGTTGTGTTGGTTTACCAGGCCTCTTTAAATATTAATATGAAAACAATATATCTGACCTTCAATGAAATAATTTATGCCACAATCTGATCGCGGTACACATAAAAAACACGTTGACGCAACAAATTTCACTGGAGATTACGTTCAGGGTAGATAACTCTATTTGTTGGCAACTTCAAACATAACAGCACCGGAATTTTTTAACACATTAATCAGAAATAGGATCAAACACCGGAGGTAGGGCAAGACGGGAAAATCTCAGACACCCGCGTGAAAGATTTTTGTTGGTCTTCAACTCGGCAGAACCTCGTTGGACCAAAATTTTTTCACTTGGGTGTCTGAGATTTTCCCGTCTTGCCCTCCCACCGGTGTTAGATTATATATGTCTCTCCGATGATATATCTTATTGTGACGTCAGTTTATTATGACGTCATTGACGTTACAGTTAAGTATAAATACACTAAATATAAGTACACAAATGGCATCAAACATGCAGAAGAAATGCAATAATAATCTGCAACTCTGATGAGAAAATGTACCAAATCACTCGTGAAAAGTCAATTCACGAAAATCTCAAACCCGCTGGCAAGATATCTATTTGTGCAATCCCTCGACAGAACCTCGGGATGGACAAGATATCTTTGTCCTTGGGTTTGAGATTTACTTCTCTCGCCTTTCCACTTGTGATAGATATTATTTATTTCCGTGGCAAAGTCATGCTGGAGAAATCGTGTCACTTGAAATAAACCACAGTCGTAACTTTCATGTAAAATAGAAAGATATCAGGCAAAATAATGACTATATGATATAAATCAATTAGGGTCAGAGAAAGAAACCTTTTAGCAACATAAAAAACAAAAGGTAGCTATTAGTTGTGGCATCTAGCAAACGAAGTTCATCAATATTTAGACTAAACAGAAGAATGGAATTTAATTAGATTAATTAGAAATGCACACGACTGGCATATTCTAGCACCGTTTGCTTGAGTTTGACCTATTGGTAACATCAGAGTTCACCGACACGTAATTAATAGTAGATAACTACCTCAAACACACGGTCATTATTGCTGCATTGTGGCTTGTTCACTTGCTTATTCATCTGTTTGTCTTTGTGTTTATGTTTCTACAAAAACGCCAGCTTTGTGCGTACAACGTTTAACTTTAAACATTGTTTTAGTAGTTTCAGTGAGATCCTGAACGTTTTATACTGAGTTCAACTTTGCTTCAGTATAAGTATTTATGCGATATTGCCCGTGAGTAGACTACTTAATACTTGTAATCGTTTACTATGAATTTCTATTTTGCTATTAAGTATATTTTCTTCCTTTTTTTGTTTACTTGCACAAATGTGTTTGTTTACTTCCAACTCGTATTTATTAGCGTTTGTGTCTAAATTGCTTTGTGCAAACCGAGTAGTTTAACATGTTTAACCGTTAGTTTATGTTCATGTGATTTTTATTTCGGAGTCTGAGAAAGTATTAGGTAAACTGGACAAAATTCAAACAGTTTAGTTATAGAAGAAAAATTGAGTCATACGGACAGAACTTAGAACTAGTGGTATGCTGGTGGCATTTATATGAAATGAATTTGTGTTTTCTTTTCTTTCACAATTTGCATTTTTTTTCTTTAATTAACATAGTTTTTCCTTTACTACACTTTTTTACTTAGACAAAAAGTTCTACAGCACATCTGTGTTGAAATTCCTCAAAGAATCGTAGTTGTCCAGTTTTCATTGCTTTTACATTCAACACATTTGGATGTGTTCTGAAACTTGTTCTCTTTGGATATCCGGTCTGTTTGTTTTGTGAAGTGAGGCAAACTATATGTATTATAGCTATATGTTCATACCAAATATTACATCAATTACTTTGAGACTTTGACATAGGTCGCTATCAGGATGTATCAGCCCGAGAAAATGTAATATTTACAGAGCCGCTAGGCGTGCTGAATATACATTGTTGTGTTGAGATATCCTGATAGCGACCATATAGCAGTCAGTTATTATTTTATTACATAAATAAAATAACTATCTTCAGAGGATGCTTACATTTTGTAATTATTGTAATGTTGATTACCCTTAATATTTTGTATACTAAAATTCCAATTTCATCGTATTTCAATATAAAGAAAAGTATAAAAATAAATCAACTAACTTATTCCTACATTTTTTACAGTATTATAATTACAGATGATCAAATTCAATAACCATTAAAGTTGAAATTTATAGGTACAACAGTCATAAAACAGGCTTGAACTAGTAGTTACCAGGTCGATATTGGAATTCTATTGACAACTGTGCAGCGGAATCGTGCATCGGACAAAAATTTCCATAGTGTGATTTTTGTACTGCTGCGATGCATCGTTACCCGAAAGTTGTTTTAGACCAATCAATAACACGCAAAATTCTATTCAAACAAATTTAGCTTATCGTATTGGATTTTTGCTTTTGATAGAAATGTCATTTATCGAAGGGTGTAAAGAAATCAGTATGAATACATATGTTTATTTTGCTAGATTCTAAGTTTATCGTTAAATCGTCCATAAATTAAAGGCATTGTGTTTATATGAGTGACCATTGCGAAACATTGTTGGAGAAAATAGAGTGTTTTCATTCTATGGATAATGTTTGACAATGTTCGAGGAGTTCATCAATTACAGGTTAATAAAGCAGGTCAATAGCTTTCATAGTTATAGTTCTGGTCTTTTTTGTATACAGGCGAGACTTTAGAAGTTTTCTAGTTATTGCTTTCCATGATTTTTGAATATGATAGTCCGACGAATTGTCAATTAAGTTTGAAGTCGAGCACACCTTGCTGAACAGGAGTAATGTCTGCGCCACAAGTGATTCGTATTATTATAAAACATGTGAAACATATCTCTATGATTTTATGTCCGTCAATGTGGCTTGTATTTGTTTGTGTTTAGTTGTGAAGCTATTTATACACAAAATAAATTATCCCAACAAAGAAATATTTCACTGTGAAACTTTATATTTGAAAAAAAACCCTGATGCTGACTTCCTTAATGTGTTTGTTTTACGTCGATTGAAGCAAAAAGACGTAATTTCGACCGCTTCAAACACGGATATTTTACATTGTCAAACCCAATATTTTACCAAACCACCCTTTACTCAATATTCCCTTTGTTCATTTTTGAAGTGAACTAAATAAACTGTACGCGTATTATAATTTCTTCGGGGGTTCTTTCCGGGTACTCCGGCTTCCTCCCCCAATAAAAACTGGACGCCATGAAATAGCTGAAAAATTGCTGAAAGTGGCGTTTAAACACCATTCAAACAAACAAACAAAAAATATTATAACTTCTTCTGGTCAGAACAATATATTTAAAGAAACAATCAACTGGTTGACATCATGATATACATTGTATAATGACATGCGATTATTGATCAATGTTTAAGTTTGGTTGTTTTATGTAGTTATACACCATAGCCGGTGTACCCGAGTGAACCCTGTTTTTGTGCAGACAAATTGGTATTCTTTGTCAATAAAATTGGAGTCGGATACACCCTGCCCGCCGTATGGCTGGAACTGATAACCTCAGTGTTAGCTACATGATCAATAGTAGATGACTAGCAACATTGACCGAGACCACTCAATGTTTTAAGCATTCACGGTAATTAAAAGGTGTTTTCTACCTACATGTAATTGATGTGATTTTAAGCATGATGTAATGCATCAAGTTAAGGAAATCCACTTTTATGACAACTTTGAGACATTTTGCTGTTATCTTAAAGGCCACACATTTCAGAACCCACTAATTGCTTCAATTTTTATATATTCAGAAACAATAGGGCTCACTTTTTATTCACAACTACTCAAGAGTAACAAAAAACAATGTCTGATTCATATATTGACAACCAGTATATAAATAATCATATCAAAGCACGTTTCACGTACTGAGAGCTGATGCACATAAATGTCGGGTTCTTAATTAGGCTTTATTGATATCCTTAAAGTAATTGTATTTATTCTGAATTCTAATCGGTCAAAATATACAGCCTAGTTTCTATAATGTATTTTAATTTTTGTGGAAAATGAGATACAAGTAGCGCATACATATTTTGAACTATATTGTCGAAATCTCAATATTGTGATTTTGTTACAAGTTGCCGCGTCATACATTATTATTCATGAAGTGAGTTCATTGTCAACAGTCAATAATTCATACATGTGGAAAGCACACTTATATAGTTTTTAATTTATATTTGTTTATTTTATGGTAAACTTGTACTTTGTCATTAATGCATCACAGATGAGTATTATGTTTAATGCTGGTATAATAAAGCCGGAGGAGTATCTTGTGCTATATCTTATGATTTGTAGGGACTTCCCTAGAAAAGGTTATTATACCGAGACGAATATTTACATATGAGGAAATCCCTCAACTAGAGGATAGTTTTGGGAAGCACAAGATGTTCAAGATTTGGTCAACTAGATGCGTGAAACATACGCTATGATGCAGGCTCTACTGATATTGGTGGAAAATCCTCTTTGGATGTAATAAATACAGTAAGCATTAGATAATAAAGTCAAAAGAAAATATTCCAAGATCCAGGTTATTATTTGTGAGATTTTGCTAAAGTTTATAACAATGCGCATAAGCGTAAAACCTATGAAGCTAAGCGAATACGTACAAATATGCAGCAGCTTGCCTTGAAGGCATTGCTCTAGCAACACAAATGAATACATGCCATAAATTATTTTTAAAACTACTATTTTACTTTTGCTTTGTATGCTAGAGTCGTTTAATATACGTTCAAAATATTTTATTCTTAGAAATGATGAAAAGTTCCCATAATATTTTGGACATCATTTTAGCCGAGGTAGCTTTAGCTACATTTTCAGTTTGGGTTGTCACTATATTGGAAATGCCTCGATTTTAAGTATTTTCTTGACGTCACTTGAAAATGATATGCTTGATTCCATTCAACTTTGCAAAACAATGATCTTATTGATCTTATCTAGATATATTTGCAATTATATTCTTCTAACATTTCTATGACGGCGCAATGAGCTTTGTTTTATATTTACCGTTGAATATACGTCTAACGGTTAAGAAAATATTCTATCAGTTTTTCTCGTTTCCCAGAGACTCTTGTCTGTTTTTCATTCGGCTAATGCGCTCTGTGGCAGGCGCATAATCAGAAATTGGAACGGACTCCATTGACAAGGTGCCCATTTGGTAAACTTGTGTACGCATTTATGCGTTTACATACGGTTAGTTCACATTTGTTCAGGGACCTCGGTTACCGAGTGGTTAAGATAGTTCGTCTACTGATGTTCACGTATTCTGTCAACACTGAGGTTGCCGGTTAGAGTCTCACTGCGGGCAGGGTGTACTCGACTCCAATTGGCAAGGATTGCTAGTTTTCCTACCGAAGGTCGGGAGTTTTCTCCGATACTCCGGCTTCCTCCTCCAATTAAAAATGGACGCCATGAATTAGCTGAAAAATTGCTATAAGTGGCGTTAAACATCATTCAAACAAAACAAATAAACACATTAGTTCATGTCCGATAAACAGTTGGGATTTTGGTCTTATTTGGGGTGCATCGAGTGTACGAGAATATTTTTTTCCATATATTTCCGTATACAACCTATTACTGACTGTATAGCAAATTTCTCCACGCAATTAAAATTTCCTTAACTCTAGTTCTATTCGTAAAACATCAATTTGATCATAGCATTACAAAACAATCATAGCTGCAACCATATTGTTTTCGCCGAATCAAGTGATTTATATAAGTGAAACAAGTCACGTAGTGAATAGATAAGTGTGACGTTGTGACGGGATACAAATATATTGGTTCCAAATCACGCGACTTCATGGACGCGGTTAACAATAGTTGTAAAGCTATATTGTAGCCAATTAAATGACAATGTTTTACAGGTCGGGATAATAACTTATTTTTGTCATGATCATAAACAGTTAATAAAAATAATATATCTTTGCTATTTTGCGACTGAACTGTGTCCAGGTAAAAAAGAAATATTATGCTGTTCCTTTATTAAGAAAAATTACAAAATTACTTACACACAAATAAATAAAAGATCAATGTTGTAGCTTTGACACTCCAAGACTTCATTTAGAAGAGCCCATTTAGTAGACTTGCCGAAAGTCAATGATTTGCTTCATGTAAGATATTTACCAACAGGTACATTGTACTTTAACGCTAAATTCGGCAAATTTTCCGTTATTTCTGTAATTGTACTTATTGTGGGAGGACGTCAAAGTACCCGACAAAAATCCCTATATTCGACATGAACACTTTTCACATTGGCATATCACTTTTAAACACATGTTGCTAATAGCATTGATGTAACGCTTTGATAACAACGTGATTGAAAGTCTAAATAATTTTGTGGTTGTCTGTGGATGTTTTCTAGTTTTTCTGTTTTCTTTTACAATAAAATGTTCTTTTCTACGTTTTCATTAGCAGGATTGGTAAACAGGAAACATTATAAGACTCGACTATCTGACAATTTGATGCATATATATACTAATAAAAGAACAACAACTGGGCATATATTTCAAGTGAAATATTGTAAACATCAATGAATAATACTACACTTAATATGGCTAAATACGTAAATACGCATTTCTTTATAAATGTCAGATCACAAAAACATTTGCCACCCAGAAAACAAAATGTTAGTTTGAAAGATTGCTGGATGTATCAGCATATCTGCCACCTCCGATTATGTCGAGGTTACCCACTCCTTTCGTTACTTTGCAAAAAGAATTGGCACAGTACAAGTAAATATTTGGAATAACATTCCATACTCTTTTTTAGCTAACAGCTTTTGGGTGAAAATGTTTTTGAGGTCTTTCATTTTTCAGGAAATGTAACGAATTTTATCTTTATCACCTAATTAAACACAAAACATCTGTTAATGTTGGTTATATTTTACTTTGGTTGTGTTTTAGTTTGTGTTGGTTATGTTTTAGTTTCTTTCTTCGAATGTTATATAAAAAAGGGAGAAATTATAAGTTTGGGTCAACTATTTTCATTTTGTCTACAGACCTTCGACGAATAAAGCCTTATAGCGAGGAGGGGTGCACATGACGAAATACTTTTCCTCTTCTTGTAATTATTCTTTTTTGTGTTATGAATACTCATTAGGTAGTTTATAACGTCTTTTCATTTTTCCTAACAAAAGTATCCTCTGACTAGATCTTTGAGCCTGAATGTAATATTAGAGACCGGAGTATAAAGTGCGAACAAATAACACAATACCCTCGTGTGTAGATGTTGGCTAGGCCTGAGGAGTTTGTTAAATCATTATTTAATGTCTGCCACTCCAGGAAAAGCCGATTTCATAGTATTCGTGAATGGTTTTTGTTAAGTTGGTAAATGGTCAGGGTTTAAAATGAGGTTTGGTACATTACAAGTCCTGCTATATGGCGCTTGTATTTTTCCAATTGCGTGACATAGAATTGCAAATAACACTTGGTTGAAATAATAGTATTAGAGTGTTTAGAAAAACAAGCGCAGGGAAACCCACCATCCTTACAATTGTCAATATTATTTATACTGCTGCCCTTGTAGCATTTTAAAGAATTTAAGAAATCTACCAATTGTTTTATGTTGTACCAACTTAAGTGAATGGCTAATAAATAATAACATTTAGTCACCACAATCATATATGTTTGCCATGGATTCATTCAGAACATTTTGTGGATTTCTATATTTGTGAAACATTTTAATCAACATTGTTTAAATAATGGTATACATATTCATGTAGTGGCTATGCAAGTTATTGACATCATTTTTCTCTGCTTTTATTTTATTATATATATACGACATTTGTTTGATTTTCTCGCCCATTGCTCCTAAATAAGACTCCGGTTAAAAGAAACATATCACTTTTCAAATGTCTCTTTGGTCGTGTTTCTAATAAATTTTTTTATCTTCCTTACAGGACGTAAGAGAATATTTGATATTTGTTTTTATCAATAAAAAAATGAATATATTTCTTTGCTGGAACGCAACTGTTTTCCTAGTCATAGGTTATTTGCATGAGACGAAAGGTAAATATCATTTCAATTTTGAATTACTAATGTCCAACGATTAAATATTTATAATTATGATACTCGCAGGTCATGCATTTTAATGTTGAGCGCTAAAATCGCCACTGCGGATATGTCCGAATGCCACATTAAAATTGTAGGCCAAGTTTTAAGAACCTCTTCAGCGTAATCATGGAGTCAACTTTTTTATGGAGGAAGCTGGAATCCTTACATCATTATTTCTTTTAGATGCATTTAAAAATTACTGTAAAGGGAAATATCGCATATATTCCAAAATAGTACAATAAAGTATTGGTTACTTTGATAATTGGTCAAAGAATTTTTTTATCAATTTAAAAAATTTATGGTTTACATGCATTTTCTTTTCAATACACGATATGCTTGGTCATAACTTTGAGACTCAGCTATTGTGTTTTCTTTGTTTATAATTATATTGCACAATTCTGAATATTTGTTTTGAGATAGTGATTGGAAGAGAATGAGTGGGTAACTCGCATCGACATTGCAATTGATAAATGCGTAGCCAGGTGCTGTCATCAATCAGCAGAATTTCTAATCTTGCAAGGAATATAAACCCCTCGGCTATTCAATGCAATCAATGTATGTTCTCAGCGAAACATAACATGGTAATGCATTAAAACAGATATATACTGTCTACATTTACATATATGTATTTACATAACAAATATTTAGTTTCAGAGTAAAGAAAAAGTTTATTTCATTCATTTACTCATATTTAGGAAAACAACCTCTACGGATCACTGTGGTGACTAAAATAAAATATGGCGAGACTTTAAAACTAACTTGTCGGATTGAAGGTTGTTGCTCTTCTCGTGTCGGATGGAAAGTTGACGGTAGAATTTTATTCGAAGACGTCAGACATTTATCTCCATTCGGGTCGTTGCCTTATTACCCCACATTTAGGGTATGTTGGGAAGCATTACATGGAGTGACGCTTGTCATTCCAAATTTTAGTGAAGGTGACCTGGGTAAAACGCATCTATGCTCCTACAATGGTGATGAAACCAATATGACCTTAATTGGAGATGATGTGCTCTTGGGTAAGTAATTTCTTTTCTGTTATAAAACTTGTCAACATATAATTCCATGAATGTGTAATTTTGAATTCAACTCTAATTTATTAAATTCAATGTTGTAGGTGCAAGCGAAACAACAAGGAAATGTGCTACAACGACAACACTCTTTTTCTGTACAAATATTCCCATCATAACGTATTCAAGTTTGTTAAAATTGTACACTTGTTATACAATTGTATTTATACCTCCTAGTTAATTATTGTCATGTCTAGAGAAAATTCAAATCCAGAAAAAGAAAACACTATCTACGACTATGCAACTATGCAAAAATGTACGATCGCATTTGAGGCATTGATTTCCTGTAACGATCAATTAAGTCATGGTGACGACCATAGAACTTTTGTAGAGATAACATCAACCTATTTACATCAAACTCTTGTTTGATTAGTTTAGCATTCAACAACATTGATTAAAAAAAATAGAAAATCTGAATTTCTCGGATTTGTGCATTGTCTTTTTTGACACACGTTTCCACGGTGTTCGGTATTTTGTCATTGTCTTCATCGGAATAAGATTGCCAAATGTTATTCCGTTAAAATTAATAAAAACTATATTATTTTCCCGGTTTCATCAATATCTCAAATCTGAATATATCATTAATTTCTTCTTTAATTAGCTTTTTAATAATGAGGTTGCTGAAAAATTTGAATCTGAGGAAAATTTCAGCTTGAGAAGTTTTTTTTAAACTGGCGCCAAAACTTTGCAAATAGGAAAATATAGGAAGAAAAATTGAATTAACCCGTATTTTACATTGTTTCAATTTCCAAAGATCCATGTGTTTATCTTTTCTAGGTAAAGTTATGCCTGCTTTTGTCATTGAATCTTGCTAAAAATGTAAACAACCATCGTGTTTGTTTTGAAGCTAAATAAGGTTTTAATAAATTTGTCTTTTGAATATATAGCAATATAAACAAGACATAAATATGACTTTTAATGCTCTCTATGTTAAGTAGTAAACCATGGGTAATATGGCTTTTATATGATGTTTTAGTATATGAAGACAACTTGATAGATTGTGATTCATCCTGTCTTGTATATAAGATCAAGATATGGTTTGACGTTTATTGTCTATCATAAACACTTTACATTTAGAATGCCCTCAAGGAAGATTCGGTCAAAATTGTCAGTTTAAATGCAACTGTTTAGATGGAAATAGTTGTAATCGTGTTGACGGAAGTTGCCCCAACGGACAATGTGCCCGTGGATGGCAACTGAAGAACTGTTTCAAAGGTAAATATATATTACTCAATTTCTTATGCTGGAAATGAATTTAACCAAATAATGTTGTAAATATACTATGATTGGTTGAAAATAAGAATCCATAAAGAAAAATAATGACGTCATAAAACACTTGCATTAACCGAGTGACCATAAAATTTGCATTTAATTTTGCGCATTTACTACTTTTTAAAATTAGAGAAACACAATCTTACATTAGTACTTGTGACTATTGGATTTCTTTCTAAATCGCTGCTGTCAATGTAAGATTTTTTATTTATTATAAAATCCGCGAAGAATACCTTAGAATATTTCAGTATTTAATGTTAATATTTAGATTTATTTATTTTAAACAACACATTTAATTATGTGATTATAGAACGTGTACAAGGTAATTTACGTTATAATTGTTACGAGAATTGCTCAAATTGTCCCCAGAAACAATTCAATTTAGTGAGTGGCAATTGCATACCAAACGTAAAATGAGCAGAAAGATCTTCGCGCATAATTAGACAATTTGTTATTCGCACTCTGTTCAAATCGACATTATTAATTGCAACCTGAAAATGATCGGCATCTGTTTATGTCTATGTACAGCAAACATTATTTGGGTTATATTCGGAGCGAGAAACTGTCCGTGGAACGCATATGGTTTATCGTGCATCGTATGGTTTATCGTTTATGCGATCGTTCATCAAATGGTTCCCTGTTTGTGTAAGCGTACATCGTGCGTTGTATGGGTTATTTGATTGTACATTCACATCATTTCGTACAGAGTTAAATAAACTTCAAAATTAAATTAAACAACATTCTTCTGTATGGATAATAACTGTCCATTAATAGTTTATGAATAACTTAATGAATCAGTGATGTAAAAAGTAACATGCACAGGAATCCGAAATTTGATTTTACATAATATATAGCCTGTAATGGAGTCCACAGATAAATAAATAAATAAATAAATAAATAAATAAATGAATAAATAAATAAATAAATAAATAAAGATAAATAAATAAATCAATAAATAATAATAAATAAATAAAGTCGATACGAGTACATTGGGAACATATATCTCTCTTGAGCTTTTAACCGAATATGTCGATATACATGTATGTATAGTTTATATCTGCGTTTTAATGGAGCGGATAATAAGAATGAATAATGCATAATAAATAAACGCAACAATACCGTTTAAAATATGTATAAACTTATCGTAAATGATACAGATATAAGAACGTTAACCGCTTCATTTGTATATAATTCTATGTATAAGACACTTCTTTTTCATCCGATATGTTTTAAGCCTACGTAAGATATTATTTTGTTCTGTCTAATAGGATGAGTATGTGTACATACATCACTTCAATGGGAGAGCATTTATTTTAGACGCATGCAACTTTGGGACCAGTATGTTTAGTTTTTTTTTAAAAACGAAAGCATTTATTCATTACTTAACCTGTGTTTATTTGTAATTAAACAACAACTTAAGATGTTTCGAGCTTTGAATATAACCGTTTGCATCCGAATTGATTTGTAACATTTATCCAGAATTTCAACTCGCATGTCTTATAACATTTCATCAAAATGATGAAAGGGGCCTCGGTGGTCGCGTTATTGAAGTATTTCGTCTTCTAATGATCACGTGATCGGTCAACACTGAGATTGCGGGTTCGATTGTGAACAGGTGAGTTCGACTCCAATCTTAATTGACAAGGATTTCCAGTTTTCCTACCGAAGGTCGGGGTTTTCTCCGGGTACACCGACTTCCTCCCCCAATAAAAACTGGACGCCATGATATAGCTGAAACATTGCTGAAAGTGGTGTTGAAACACCATTCAAACAAACAAAATGATGAAACATAAATATTCACAAGAAATGTGTTTTTTTTGTTTTGTGAACATTATACGTCGTCTTACCTAACAGATGAAGTATTACGATTTATTTCAAGCAATACATGTACATGTATCTGCACCTGTTCAGTAACCAAATGTGAGACTGCCCGTATAGTATCGTGGTTTCAAATTTAGAGCAATTATCAAAAGATAGCAAGTTGTTATATAACTTAACCCTTCATATAATCACTTCAAAGGAACACGTTATAATCTATTACATGATTGTGCTCAATGCAATTAACAAATTAACGTCAAGTTTACCTTTGTACCCCATGTAGCTACGCATAAATGACACATTTTAAATCACCTGAATAAAGAACCAATTTTATAAATAATTTGCCATAATTTTAACGAACTTTATAATGAATAGCGATGCAGGAATGACAAACGAAACATACAAACAACATGTTTAAAGTCATTTTTCTTATTGTTTGATGAACAAATGTTCAAAACAAAGATATAAAACACTAAGCAAATATAACTTTCATTAGTAAAAAAATAAGGTTTATTGCATACCTCAATTTCATGAACTTAAAGTAAACACACCATCACAGATCAACGTTGAAATGTGTTAAACGCAAAAATACTAATTAAGTCGTGTAAAAACCACGCTTCCAGTACAGGTCATTAACTCTCCTCCTCATGGTGTTGACTAAACGACGAAGTGTAGCATGTGATAAATTCTGCCATTAATTTTGAATGGCAAGAAGTAGTTCTTGGAAATTTTGACAAGTAGCTTTCCCGTGCTCGAATGATCGCGTTTGTACATAAAAACACACAGTTAATATTCATTCAGATTTTTTAAATTATAAAAAAACGTATGTGTTGCTTAACTTACTGCTTATTGTAGCCGCTTCTCTATATATATAGTCCATAATTTTCAAGTGGCAGTTAAAATCGTGGATTTTCAGTGGATTTATTGTTGACTTGTACTTGTGCTGAATTTAGCTAACAAACTTCTCGCTGGACGTGACGGAAACATCCAATCTATTAACTACGCGCTAGACAGTTAAACGACATTGTGACGATTTATTTTGTTTTAAATGTGACTCGCGTTTTGTTGATTCGGTGGTATTTACAATCTTAATAATGTTTCAATTTTCGTCTCATTTTAATCAGAGTACATAATTGTTATTTTTCATGGGTGGTTGAATAGCTGACATGTTTATCTTACTTTAATCTCTATGCTCTAAATGATGAGGAAATTGTTTCTTTCCTGATTTGTACGTTGAAAACAAATAGTCACCCGATTCAAATTGAAGATTGTCAGGTACCTGATTAAAGTCCGCGATTCTCTATGTCGTACTAGATTTTAAAGCGTTAGACTTAAAAGCTAGTTTGTTAAACTTCGACAATAAAGAAGAATTAACGATAACAACCCTACAAACATTCTACCAATGACAAAATAATAGATAGAACGTCTTGTTAAAGAAACTTCTTTTGAATTCATAGCAGCAAATGTAGGAATAACATTATAAAGCTAATGAATCTGAATATTTGTTCTGGATGATTGCCAAAATTTTTCCGTTACTTAATTAACAAAATATGTCATTATTTTATTTGTGGTATCTTCCAACGGCGATGTACATTTATTTACCACCTGACACATATAAACAATGGTAAGATGTAGATAAGAAAACAAAAGTCATTTATTTAAAAGCCAAATTGTGACTATAGTTTCTTCCTGTAACACATAGTACTGTAAACAACCACGTAGGTAGTTGCCGGACTTTCAACATTTTAAAAAGAGGTTTTAGTAATGTTATTGGTGAATTCAATTAAATAAAAATATGCCAAAATTGCTGACTATATGAATATTTAGTTGATTTGTTGGAAAACGATTTATTGAATGCTTTATTGATTTATACCAAGGTGAAAAATTCATTAGTCAAATATTCCAACAAGATGTATTCAATATTACCAAGGTGAAAAATTCATTATTAATGATTTTTTTACCTTGGCAATATTGAATACATCTTGTTGAAATATTTGACCAAAGCCAAGTAACAGCACGGCACGTCCGCGGGTGGCGGACTGGAAAACAACTATTTTGGGTTGTTGGAATGAGAAAGTTTAAGATCAATATGTTATGACTTGTTTACGTCATTTATTTATATTGACATTTAATGACTAAGGCCATTCGTTGGTCAGTCCTTGTCTCAACTTTTGACAAGAAACACCGTCATTTGTATCGTTGCATAATCTTCAAGACTTATATATATATGTAGCTATATTCAAGGCGTTATGAAAATTTGAGTTTACATACAGCCAAACGGTGGGGAACTCAGATTTATGTGGAATCAATTTATCCTGAAGAATGCAATAGGAATAGCTTTATGATTTTTTTTAATATTATTATTTATAAATTACAAACACATTGAAGTAAGCTTCGAACTTCATGGAATATGTAGGAAGTCTTCCTCAAGAAACGCTGATGATACGATCTGGAATGTATATGAATTAATGATTGGAACATAAACTTGTTAAACATGTAGACTTGATTTGTCAATTTTGTTAGCTTTTTCAAACGCATGACTGTGAACGTTTTTATAAGTTATAATTTACTGATTTATTAAAAATAGAGGACACAGTAATGTTATTGATCAATATCGTTCAATAAAAAAACACAAACCCTGAAATTTACGCAAATGAATAGTGTGAATTGTTATCAATATAGTGGCTATAAATTATTTACAATCTATGAAAACTAGTAACTACTTTTAATACTGACGTGAAATACTGAAAAATATAACCATTTATACTAAAAAATACGATGCGATAAACGAAACATTGAACGATGCGATATACCGTACGATTAACAAATCTATCTATCAAAACGTTTCCATCGTATCGTATATTGTATCGTGCATCGTGCGTACAAAGTTTGTATATCGTTCGTTCATCGTTCGTACATCGTTCGTGCGTCAGTATACCTGTATACCTTTCAGGGTCTGTGTTCATAAAACAACAGATGAGTTACAATGCATCCAAAAACGTGGTATCGTCATAGACCAATAATCAAAAACTTTTAATAACAGCAAAGAGATCAATGATTAATGGTAATAACTTTAAATTCAAATCAAAGCAGGACGATGTCTAGTCACTTTCAGATTTGCATCAATTTAAATGAAAATAAAATGTCATAATGATACCAAGGTTAACATAATTTATTAAGCCAGACGCGCGTTTCGTCTAATCAAGACTCATCAGTAGCGCTCGAACCAAAACAATATTTAAAATCCAAAAGAATGATATGTTGTAGAGCTTTTGTCGCCAAAATTCCACCAAAACGTTATGCCAAAAATCCGGAAAAGGCTATACACACCTTGAAAATAAAACAAACCTTAGAAATAACAAATCTAAAAAAAATTATTAACATGTATCACGTTAAAATTCTTTAATTTCTTGCAGCGAATACCTATGCTTTTATTGTGTCAAGGTGATATTGACTTAACACCATTCAAAAATGCTTAGGGATTTTATATAATCGTGTAAAAGATTTCATACGGGAATAGTTTGATATGTGTTGTGAACCAATAAATAATTTGTATTTAGAATGTGATCATGGAAGATTTGGTCAAGATTGTCAATTTAAATGCAACTGTTTAAATGGAGCTGATTGTGATCATGTTAACGGAAGTTGCCCCCATGGACGTTGTGCAGCTGGATGGCAACTCAATACCTGTTCCAAAGGTAGACATATATTACAGGATTTATATTTAAATTTTGTTTCTAATTCTGTAAATGAATTGAATCAAATAATGTTGCTAAATTTTACAATTTACAACTGAGCAGTTCTATGTATTAGATTATCTAATTTTTACCTAATATTCTAAAACCGCTGAAACGTTTTTTATATTTCTCGTCACTGGTCAGCATTCGGTTCTTATCTGTTGATTAGTTTATATAACAACGTCACAAACAAAAATAATGACGTCACAAACGAAACAACATCTTCCATAAAATTGGGGTTGGCAGAGGTTGCATTTGATTTCGAGGATATACTACTTTTTGAAATTAGAGAAACAGAAACTTGTATCAGTACTTTATTGTTATTTAATATCTTTTTAATCAACGCCCGCCAATTTAAGATTTTATAGTATAATGAAATCCACTAAGAATACTGAAGAATATATGATTCAGCAGTTAAAGTTTATATCTTTTCCTTAAAACAATACATTTTAATTATGTGATTACAGAACGTCAATAAGGTAATGTACGTTATAACTGTTACATGAATTGCTCAAATTGTCCACAGAAACAATTCATTTTGCTGAATCATATTTGCATGTCCAAAGGAAAACGTACAACTAGATACCACGTCCAGTGGACGGCGGTTGACAAAGATTTTTTACTATTCAATACTACGTTTCATATCCTCTCGCATAATTAGATAATTTGCCATTTGCAGTCTGTTGAATGGGCATTAATAATTGCCACCTGAAAATAGTTTGCATCTGTTTATCTTGATGCTCTGCAAACCTTATTTGCGTTATATTCTGGTCGAGATAAATTTGTTTTCATAAACAATAAATCATTTGCAATGCATCCAAAACGTAGTAAGGTTATGGATCAAGAATTGTTTAATAACAGCAAATGGCTAAAATGATTTGAGTTAATAACTTTAACATAAAATAAAAGGATGACGATGTTAAGTCAGTTTCAGTTTTTGTGTTAATTTAAATTAAACAAATTAATTAGTATTTATCATGTTTACATTTCTCCAATGTCTTCGCACTAAAGCCAATGCTTTTATCAAGGTGATATCCGATTTAACATAATTCAAAAAATGCTAAGTGATTATACAAATCTTGAATAAGATTTAATCAAGGAACATATTGATACTAATATTTAAAATAATTTTTATTTAGAATGCGATCATGGAAGATTTGGTCAAACTTGTCAATTTAAATGTAATTGTTTAAATGAAGCGTATTGTGATCATGTTGACGGAAGTTGCCCCAATGGACATTGTGCAGCTGGATGGCAACTAAATAACTGTTCCAAAGGTAGACAACATTTATATTTCAATTGTGTTCTATGACTAAAAATGAATTACACCAAATAATTTTTTTTTATTTTACAATTCACCACTGAGCAGTACTATGTATCAGATATTCTCTAATTTTTACCTAATATTCAAACAGCTGAACCGTTATTTACAAATATTTCTCGTCACTGGTCAGCATTCGGTTCTTATCTGTTAATTGATTTATATAGTAACGTCACAAACAAAAATAATGACGTCACAAACGAAACAACATCTTCCATAAAATTTGGGTTGGCAGAGGTTGCATTTGATTTCGAGCATAAACTACTTTTTGAAATTAGAGAAACATAAACATGAATTAGTACTTTATTGTTATTTTATATCTTGGTAATCAACTCCCGCCAATTTAAGATTTTATATTATGATGAAATCCACTTAGAATACTAATATATATGTGATTCACTAGTTAAAGTTTATATTTTTTTCCTTAAAACAATACATTTTAATTATGTGATTACAGAACGCCTACAAGGTAATTTGCGTTATAACTGTTACATGAATTGCTCAAATTGTCCACAAAAACAATTCATTTTGCTGAATCGTATTTGCATGTCCAAAGGAAAACGTACAACTAGATACCACGTCCATTGGACTGCGGTTGACAAAGATTTGTTACTATTCAATACCACGTTTCATATCCTCACGCATAATTAGATAATTTGCTATTTGCAGTCTGTTCAATGGGCATTAATAATTGCAACCCGGAAAATATTTGGCATCTGTTTATCTTGATCCTCTGCAAACCTTATTTGCGTTATATTCGGATCTCGGTAACTAATTATTTTGGTAAGATGCTTGAAAAATAATATTTAAACAACTTCATAATTATATCATGAAACAAAATCCTTACAGATGATCAATCAGGTTTTTGACACAATGACTAGACTGTCAATCAATTGTTAATTATTTCTGATGTTATCATTAAGAACTTAGATATTGGTAAAGATGTTAGATTCATATTTTGTGATGTCTCCAAGGCATTTGACCGCGTATGGCATAAGGTGTTACTTTATAAACTGTGTAAATATGGAATTAAGGGCAACTTATTGAATTGGTTTCTAAACTATCTTTCTGATCGAAATCTTGGAAATCTATTAATGCTGGTGCCCCACAAAGATCAATACTTGGTGCGTATCTGTTTCTTCTCTTTGTCAATGACATAGTTGACGTGGTTTCTAATAAAATCAAACTATTTTTTATGATAATTCATTATACTGTGTTGTTGATGATCCGAAAGCAGCTTCGGAATCTTTACAATCAGAGTTAGATAGTCTCCATAAATGGGCCACCTACTGGGGCATAACCTTTAACGCCAGTAAAACAAAATTAATGTTATTCACTAAAAACATGAAGAAAATATTCCAATTTTGAATTTAAGTGATATTGCCTTGGAGAACACAAATATTCACAAACATCTTGGTCTAAACTTTAATCAACATGGATCTTGGAAAGACCATATAAATGTAATATATACAAAAGCCTGTGCCAGACTAAATATCTTGCGCATGCTCAAATGTAATATTGATAGAAACTCTTGAGAAAAATTGTACATTGCCTTTATTAGACCTATCCTTGAGTATAGAAATGTTATCTTTGACAATTGTACTCAGGAGGGGTCCAACCTATTAGAGTCTGTTCAATATAATGCTGCCATAATAATTACTGGTGTGCGTCAATGTACTCCAAAATTTAAGTTATATAAAGAACTTGGGTGGGATTCTCTGCAAAAAAGGCCGAAGATTTGTATCTTTAAGGCTTTAAATGGATATCTCCCATCTTACATATCTGATCTCGTACTTTCCCAAATCAATATAAATGAGAATTATAATATCAGAAAGCCTAGATATTTTGATATACCACATGCCCGTACAATCTCTTATCAAAAAAGCTTTTTCCCGGATACCCTAGATATGTGGAATAAACTGGATATAGGTATACAAAATATCACATCTCTCACCGAATTCAAGAATAAATTGAATAATGAGATAGTGAAGCCCCCTTGTCATTACTCCCTTGGCTCACGCAAACTTAATATAGTATATTGTCAACTGCGGAACAATGTTAGCAACTTAAACCAACACCTTAACCAATCACATTTATCTGAGAGTCCGTTTCGTTCATGTGGTGACATTGAGGATAACTTTCATTATTTATATGTATGTCCGCTCTATGACAACCCCCGAAAACTGTTATTAAACCGTCTTAGAAATTTTGAATCAATACTAAATGTAAATGTTTTTCTACATGGTTCACTGGACCTGTCTCCAGAGGAAAATGTAGAAATAACAAATGCTGTTCTTGAAAATATTACTAGTACACACATATTTCAATAAATATTATAAATTTTACCTACATGTATATTGCCCACCTTATTATTATTTTTGTAAACACAGGCATATTCATATAAGAGTTAAAAACCCTAAATACTAGTACATGTACATGTATGTATACCTTAATTGCTTCATTTGCAGTTATCAAGAATAGATAACATCTGTTCACCAACCCATTGCTCCTATGTTATTTATATTATTAATGTTATTTACTTTATTTTATTGAATTTTTCTTCTTATTTTCAATTATGTTCATTTATTTATCTATCCACATAACTGTTCTTTATTCATTTCATACATTTTTTCTCGTTTTGGTTATTTTCTTCTATACTTGACTAATACCTTTTCTATTTCCTCAGTTAAAACAGTTTTTCAAAATTGCTCTTCTCTTCAAAAACACAAATAAAAAAAATAAAAACCAATTTGTACAGCTTTCTTCTTCTCGGTACTCAATAGATATTTATTTTTATTTATAAATTTATTAAGTGAAACAGTTACCACATAAAGATATGGAATTAACTTTAATCTTTGTATTATGTATACTAATAGCAATTGTACAAACTGTATCAAGATTCACGTCTATCACAGAATACTCAGTATACTGATGAATTACCTTGTTTAAAACTAACTTACACCTGGGTTCACAAAAGTTGCATATTGTCCCTATAATTATAGTACAGATGTAGTATAAATGAGCATCCTGTGACTGGACTGAAATATGATTACTATTATTATTGTTGCCTGTAGAATATTTATTATCTACGATTTAATTACATTCCATTTTGAAATTGTTGGGATAGAATTTATATAGGCTATGCCTGTTATTCAATACCCTTTGATTTATATCAATAAAATGTTTGAAATGAAAGGAAATCTTGTATAAACAAGGCAATAAATCCGGTAGTTCAAGTTTTTTTTTCGTTTCAATCCCAGTACTAAAATGTAATAACGTATGTAATATATAATATATGCAAAAAAGTTATAAGATCTGTTTATTTAAGTGGACAGATATATACATAAAGTGACTAATATACATGCTTTCAAATTATACATAAGGCGTATTATTATCATCGATGTTTATAATGTATATTTCTTCCTAGAGCCCAGTTTTTATCAAAACATGCCCTTTCACAGGATATTTTAACATGAAAAATAAAAATTATATTATTCCTATTTTCTATCAATGAATGGTTATTATCTCAACATAATATTGAATGTTAATAGTAATGGTTCATAAAAAAACAAAAATAAAGCGCTACCGTATTCGCAATAACCTACCAGATCAGACCTTTTCTCACTACAGGCATTTGCTGTCTAACTTAAAAAAGTGAAAATTTGAAAGTTATTTAAAAAATCTCATTGAATCATTTTGAATCAATTGGGTAAGATACATTTATATAAGATTAATTTCATGTTTTTTATTAAAGCCAATATTACTTGAATAAATACATTCCGTTGGTGGAAACGAAATTTCTGGAAATGTACTAATTGCATAAGCTATGATTGACACGAGTGTAGAATTCTGAATTAAATATTTGTAGAGTTCTAATTTATATATGTTTGTTCATTAGCATCATATGTATATGCAGCAATTGTACAGGTTATTTGTTTGAATTGTATGTTAAAGAACTGCCACAGATTAAATCACTAATGGGATGCCGTTAAATATTTCTTCCGTAAATGACCGATTTCTGGTACAGATGACCCTGTACAGATGAGATCACGCGCAAACATCTGTACTTGCTGAGTCCTCCAATCAAACTGCCAGAACAAGAACGTTGTTATGGAAGCATAACAACGTTCTTCTATGACGTTCATTATTTCCGGCGTTCTGATTGGACGTCAGAGACAATGGAGTCTAAAACAATGGGTCGTCTATAGTTTATAGCGATGTGAAAGTTGTTGGTTTACGGAAGAAATAGGTACTTTCATACGTTTTTGGGAAACTCCTGTGAACTTTCAACAGGTCTTTCCCAAAAACGTATGAAAGAACCTATAAATCTTTATTAGTAAGACTCGTGGTGTTTTATTATGGAGTGCAAATACAAACACACATATAGTTACTATTTAGATTAAACAAATCATTGTAGAAAGTTTCGATATACATTTATTGCCAAAATAGTCTAGTATGCCATGCATGTACCTTTCAGTTTGTCTTATAATTTCAGCATGCAATAGGGGAACATATGGAATAGGCTGCAACAAAACCTGCAGCAAATGTATTGGTGAGACGTGTGATCAATTTAATGGGACCTGTTCTAAGATTACTGCCTGTAAGCCTGGATACTTGGGCCTAAAGTGCGATCAAAGTAAGCAATGTAAACGTGCAGCCCATTATAGATATGTTGTGTATTTCTATGTTTATATGTTTCTTGGCATTTTTTATTAAAATGCTCTTTACGACAATCAATGTTTATTTATTGTTTGTTTAAAACGAACGCAGCTCATATTGCCTCTCTAGCGTCTTGTTGTTTAAGTGATCATAATTATAGTTCATTCTTGCTTACTATAATGAGTACTTCTTGCTTATTCGCCTTTTTCTATAGAAATTATACAATATGCAAATTATAAAAATATGACTGACCGGGATTTCTCAGTTTTGAATTTTTAACGAGATACAATTGCAAAATCGTAATATGCACGCTTTAATTGGCATATGCGATGTATTTAGTAAAAAAATAAAATGCAAGCCCCTATGATCTTTTGACTGTTTTCCACAATGATTCAATAAACAATACATTAAATATTTAGGAAACAACATCGCACACGTTTTACATGTCACTTTTACATAAATAAACTGTAAGAAAACTGAACAGTAAACAAGAGTGAAAAAACATAACACAGTATCATGGCATCCAGTTTTTTTTGGCGGAGTAAATACTCGCAGAAAACCCCGACGTTCGGTAGGAAAACTGGCAATCCTTGTAAATTAAGATTGGGTTCGAGCGCATCCTACCCGGAGTGGGAATTGAATCCATAACCTCAGTGTTGATAGACAACGTTATCAATAGTAGAAGAACTATCTTTACCACCAGGCCAACGAGGCCCTTGTATAGAAGATCATAACACTGATAGCAAGATATATCAAAACGCATTAATTGTGAAGTGTAAATTAATCAGAAAACTGAAAGTTATTTAGCAAAAAAACATGTGAAATAGGTAATACAAAAAAAACATTTTAATGAATTGTATTGTCTCGTGTAAACCCCCGGAAACATTCTTTTGTTATTGCAAGCACAGTGCAATTATTAACGTGTTTGTACCGGGTGGCTTCTTTCCCTCCCCTCCCTCCACCGCACGCATTGCTGCTCTGCGAGTCATCGGGTCTTCAGACAATCTCATGTAATATGGTGTCATGTTAAGATGTTTTGATAGACCAATGCTATTGTACGATAAAAATAAATGTGTGGTATTCAAAATAATGAAGGACCGTTCATTTAACCGCTACGAAACGTCAACTTCTCCATCCCTAAATATTTCTTTCTACTTTAGATGTGGCAATCAACATTTTCGTACCATTGGTCTATCCCATAGCACTGATTGATTCAATGTTTGGCAAAATGTTCTCTGTTGTCTGGCTATAGCTGAACCTCTTGCTTAAATTATTTATATTGTACTTGTATATATTTAAACGTTGAAAAAGTAAGAAACGCTTGCAATAAATAGCTCGCAATTCAAAGGAGCATAGCTTTAAAAAGTCAAGTTTGTCGGCTGAACGGTGTAGGTTAAGGCTTAAAGTGACAAGGCTTAGCACGATAAATAAATAATGAGCAAATTGTAACTTATGGCTTGTGAGGGGAAACCGGCAAAATTTAAAAAAATAACGGTATTTGATATTTGCAGTCATAAACACATTTTAAATATTTTATAGCCCTTAAAAATATTTATTCGACCAATTCAATTAAATGTAAGCATTTGAAAATCTGATATAATTATAGCTTGTCCTAAAGGGACATATGGTCATGCCTGTGTTGAGAACTGTGGAGGATGTATTGATGAAATGTGTGAAGTGGAACTCGGAAATTGCACCAAATATGGTTGTAAGCAAGGCTTTACAGGACACAAATGCAATATGCAAGGTAACACTACCAACATCTCAACAAGAGAAAGTGTGGTGAAAATGCAGATTTCTATGACAAACGGCCTCATCCAGCAATTTGTCTCACACATGTGGTAAAATTTATCACTGTTCGCTTAAACTGTATATGCTAGATTGGTTCTTTTCAATAACGGTCCTATGTGGATCGTGAGTCGTTCTGAAGTTCTGAAAGCATACAATTTTACCCAGCGTAGCGGTATGCGTCGGTTTGATTGTAGTGAAACTTTTTTGTTTTTATTGCTGCAGGCTAATTCCTGTTTTTTAGTCTACGCTTTCGGTTTAAATAACGAAATATGAGTGTTTTAAGATTACGTGTGTTCGATAAAATTGAGGAAAAGTCTGCGACACATATTCTGTTGGGTGACAGAATAGAAGAAGCAAACGTTTGTGACAGACATTTTTTATTGATACTGTTGTAAGACACGAACTTTGACTGAATAAATGGGCAAAACAGAATCAACGTACCAGTCAAATTTCGATAGAATAAACGTTTAAAATCTTTGCGACAAAACAAAGTTTCCATGATAGACACAAAAGTACAACTGAAGCAAAAATTAGTGTCCAACACAACGTTTGCAATATTTTGCAAACATTTGATCATATCTTCTACAGTTAATATCAGTCAATGACAGAGGGAAAACGACTGCAACTAATATTTATGGTCATTCTATAGCCAGTAGTTTTAGATTTAGAGTAACGATGACTGAATAAAATGTGTTTAAAATACAATTACTTGGCAAAATAAAGTAGACTACATGCAAACTGCAGACTAATGTCACTAACAGCTTCACGCGTAATGTCATGACGGACAAAGTTAGATTTAAATGCGGTCATTATCAACGCATTATATAACAACAAATGTTTACTCACTTTCAGTTTTAATGTTGTTTTGGATATTTTTAGTGTTAAATGTTTGTCTAAATCGAATTTGTAGCCAACAGAACAAGAAGAGCCAACAATCAAAAGGACTGTTATTGATTTTCGGCTCTTGTTTGGTTTGTTTCCTTCCTATGCTCTGTGACGATGCTGAATTTAAGATTACTCGTCCGGAGCACCTGCGTGCACCCATGGTTTTTATTGAGTTCTGTTTACTCTCTTTCTGTGTTTTATGTTTCTGGTTGTTGTGTTGTGTTTGTCTATATCCGGATTTGTAACTGTCCATTGACTTTTGCCTAATGATGTTCGGTCGGTTTTGTTTTGCTATTTTTTTTAATTCTTGAGTCAAAGAGTTCCCGTCTGGTCCCCAGGTGGCAGATAGGGTATGACCTGTCTTTCGACCTTGCGGGGTCATAATTTGGAAGGCCTGATCATGGACTCTAGTGGGTAATGTGTTTGGAGAGTGCCATGCTCCCTGCACGATAATGACTCCTTTTTAGATATCGAAAAATATTAACCTAATTTTAACCGCTAGAAAACATAACATTACCCGTCCTTACCCTATACTTTATACTTACTAGTGACAGTCAAAACTGTGTTTAAGTTTGCCCATGCCGTTTCCTTTTTGATTTATTTTATGTTAACATGTTTTCGTTCAGAAAAAAGCTGGAATGCTGGTTGCTGGATGTTAAGCAAACAATCAATCTAGTAAGAAATATTATATATTTTTGGTAAGGTCGGACGTATTTCAAAATCAAATTAATTTATTTAAAGAATATTTGAAGGTATTCAACTATATTTATACGTAAAATGTTTTTGTCTATTTCCATTTGACGTTTGAAATCTTAGCGTTCGACGAAGGGTTTTTTAGAAAACGTAGTACGTAAACTATTTGAAAAAGCCGTATATGCTCGTTCATATAAATTCGTTTTATTTGGTCAAAAGACTGCGCATGGTGTCTGTAGCTCGTGTTAATATTCTCTTATTTACAATAAATATTATACTGCCTTCTTTGCAATCTATATAAGAATGCAAAATGGTAATTATTGAAATAAATAAAAATATTTATTGTAATGAACCAAATTTTAACCAAATTCCAGTGTGGATATATCTTAATTATATGTCTTGGGGATATATTAAAGGTTCTATAAAATTTAATTAAATTTTAAATCCCTGACAATAATGATGCAAGTGTGTGTTTCGTTTTCACGCTAAGATACTTTGAATTGTTCAATTTACTACTTGAGTGTGCAATAATGAGTAATTATAGCAAGTAAACAGAGCCCAATCTCATGAGACATCTCTTTTCCTCATATTTTGACCAATCAGATTCCTGAAGAATTTGAATTGGATGAAAACCAATCAAAGATTTTATTCGAAATCACAGTTGAAGTTTTATAAAACTGGGGCCAGGTAATTACAAATAAGAACATATAACAAGATAAACTAATTAACATACATTATTTCAATGTCCTCGAACAAAGATCTATGCGTTTATGTTCTTGATCAACTGTGCGTGCCATTATCATTGAATCTTATTAAAATTAAGATTACCTTCTTGTTTATTTTAAAACTGATTAAGGTTTTAAATATTTGTTTTCAAAATATGGATATACAAGAAAAATTTGCGAATTTAACGTTCACTATGTCTCGTACTGAAACACAGAAATCATTGCTTTTATATTATTCCATATATACATGAGTAAATTCTTTGCATCATTTCCAAGATTGATGCCGTCAGAATATAGCGCAAGACAGACGTTATTTCCGTTAAATTAAAAAAATTACTGTTTAGTATAATTTAGTTTTTTTGTATTGTCGCTGTATTCAAATCGAGATAAACTTAATTTCAGATCTTCAAATAGTTGATGCCGCAAATCTTGTAATACATACAATACTCCTAATTGTAGAATGCAATGACACTTGATATCTACTTTAACCTCGTGATTAGCCCTATCGTTTATATAAGGTGATCGAGAAACAGCTGGATGTTTTTTGTTTAACAAAATATAATTAATATTTAGAATGCTTTCGTGGAAGGTTTGGTCAAAATTGTCAGTTTAAATACAAAGTGAACCAAATAATGTTGTAAATTATTGGTTTTAAATATTTAACCCTATCAAGAAAAATAATGACGTAATAAAACAACTTCGATTTACCTTGTGATTATAAAATTGGGTTGCGATAATTTGTATTTGACTTTGGGTATTTACTACTTTTTTTTAAAATTATAGAAACACAATATAATATAAGATCTATGATTATTGTATTTCTTGTTAATCCACTCCTATCAATGTTATATAATATATATTCGACAAAATCCACAAAGAAGACTTACGGATATTTCATTAAGTAGGTAATTGTTATGTGTGTGTTTTATTTAAGAGACTACATTTAATTAGGTGCTGTTATAAGATTGCTCAAATTTTTTTCAGAAACAATTCAATTCGAAAAATGGCAATTGCATGCCAAAGAGAAATCTAGAGCAAAATAGCTTGGACCGCATTTTGACGAAGATCTTATACTAATTTCTGTTACGCTGTCGCGCAAACTTTGATTATTTGTTATTTGCAGCCTGTTCAAATCGTCATGGATTTTATATAATGTAGGATGTGAACATGATATTAGGGTCCACCATATCAAAATTGTTTAGTGATTAACCTTATCGTATGTGAAAAGGGATTAAAATTGAAACTCAGAAAAATAGAAACGGATTTGAAATTGTCCATTGACTTTCGGAGATTATGGTTGCGTTGTTCTTTTCCCTCCCTAGCTTTCTATATGCTCCTTTATTTTTTTGAGACATAATACAAATGCTGAAGCCGCAAGACATTTTAATACTATATATTTTATTTTAAACTTCTAAGCCACTAGAGGAGAATCTGTATCAACGACATTTGACGAAAAGGAAAAGGCAACAGGTAAACTGTTATTATGGATAATTACAGAAACTTCACCATTTAGATATATCTCGTTTAATGATTGCATTACACTCTGCTACATGTTTCTCTTATTCCATAATGTTTCACACGTTAGATCCTTGTGTTTTTTACTATTGTAGTGGTGTAAGTTTCGTTTAAATAAACATTGACACATCAGACTACATATATCACTAAAACAGAACATAATGTTTAAAATATTTGCAGCATTCTTTTATGATTAAAATTTTGGATCATAATCTTTGTTGTACCGATGAAAAAATAAAAGTTGCATTAAGTGCAATTTTGCTATTGTGTTTCGTTTATTCTGCAGAAAAAACATTTTTAGACATGAGTACAGATTCAAACAGCCACGGAGATTTTAATGAAACAACCAAAGAAAAAGGTAATATTTATAATAATTTAATACACTCACATATTTATGTTTTTATTTGCTAGTGGTGTCAGGTATTTAGATCTGCTTCCCGTTTGCCCCAATGTCTGGAATATCATAAAAACGATTTCAACTGCTTTTATGAGTTTCTGATAGTGGTTGGTTGTCAACATATTCTTGGGGCATTATTCTTCAAAATTTTCTATTTAAATGTTTGTCGTTCTAGTTTACTCGCCCTGCCAAGCCCAACTATGAATATTTTATCAGATTTTATAAAAAGTGTATTTTAAACAAGTGCATACACTATCATATATAATATGAATTTTACAATTGAAAGAGGTTTATTAAAACATTTCTATAATTCTAAGACTATAATTTATAACAAACATAACGCAAAACAATATTGCGACTTTACATGATCAAGATTAGTTTGACTACATTGGTATATTTCTTTGTCAGCAACGTCTAATATCTAATACACAGCCAGATTTCTGTACACCTTATCTAGGACATAGTTCAAGTTGAGAAATTTATATATCTTAAATTGCTGCTGATATAATTTTAATTTGAAAACCTATATAAATGAGCCATGAAAACAACTATTTTGTATTTTAGGGCAATCATTCCGTGAGAATTTATACTATGGTTTATTGGCGGTAGGTTTGGTTTTAATCTTGTGTTTTTCAATTCTTTTTAATCTGTGCATTAATAAGAAATGTAAAACTGCTGTAATACAGACAACTGAAAATCAACAGGAAAATGCACTGAATGTACAAGCTAACCATATGGCACACCTTGGAAGATTCGACAATGACGCTGAAGAGTATATTTCTCATTATGAAACTATTAACGAAAGTGAAATGGTGCCCAAACGGGTATTTGCTGTAATAACCAATGATACAAATAAACCAAAACACAGATCTTCTGCATCTTATAAGGTGTATCTTGAAAAAATCGAAGACGATTTAAAACATAAAAGATCAGAAACATTGGTTGATCCCAAAGATGCGATTTTACGAGAAAGTAATCTTGATTCAAATACTGACACAGTACCACCTTCTGAAGTAGATGAATTATTGGACGGTGATAGATCGTCCAGTGATAGTGACGACATAACGTGTTCAAACACAGATGACTATCTTCATTCATATACAACATTAAACGCAAACGACATGGAATGTTTAAACAGCTACAGCTCAGTAACACATGTATACCAAGCCATCATTGCGGCTCCTTTGAAATTGCCTGACAGTGACAGTTCGTTCTGTCTTAAGAAATAAATCACACTCGATGAAACGGCGGTGTGAACGTTCAACGTTATAAATGACAACGACAGTGTTAAAATCTGACAAGTATTTGAAGGACACAGAAATGCTAACTTGACTAACGATGATTACACAAATTGACTCAGCCCCAAAACAAATTCATGTTGACTTCAAGGCATCAAAAATGATTCATTGTTATAACAATGAACGAAGCATTACCTTGTACGGTTTAATCCTGGTTAGTCCACATTTATTTAGCTGTATAAACAATTGAGCTAAATAAAGTAAAAAGATAATGGGTTCACTGACCATGAAGAACTAAAGTATGTTTTATTTTAATAGGTACAAAATAGAAAGTATATAGTTTGTGTATATTTCTCTGTGCAGAAAGAAAAGAGATACTATTGTTCTATATTGTTTTAAATGTTTGTGGGTTGCTGTTTTTTTCACCTTATTATATTTGTGTTTAAATACGAAATATGAGTTTTGTTTTGAAAATAGGAAATTTTATTTTTAAACAAGTGATCCTCTTATTTGATGATCTATATAAAAAGGACTATATTAATTATTCAAAATACAAAATATGTCATATATTTTAACATTGTTACAATTAAATTAATTACCAGGGCTAAGATAGAAATAAGCGTAAGTACAGTTCAACACACTAAATAGAGCAAAGATTTTCTTTGATGAAGTAGATTTTTTTTGAATGGTGTTTTAACGCCACTTTCAGCAATTTTTCAGCTATTTCATGACGTCTAGGTTTTATTGGGTTAGGAAGCCGGAGTACCCGGAGGAAACCCCCGACCTTCGGTAGGAAAACTGGCAATCCTTGTCAATTAAGATTGGAGTCGAGTACACCCTGCCTGCAGTGAGAATCGAACCCGCAATCTCAGTGCTGATAGACCACGTGATCAATAGTAGACGAACTACCTTGACCACTCCTAGACTTGTTCCGCTTTAAAAAATTTCTAAGACAAATACAAGAATGTCACATGATGATCAAATATTTTTTGTAAAGTCTTTGTATGTATGCTTTGTTTTAATTTACTTTGTTTTTGATTATTTTGTTAATAAAATTACATTATGTGATATTTATTTTTCGTCACAGATGCATAAGTAATAGATTGGGGAAATTTCCATTTATATCTTTAGACCTGTTTTAGCTTTATATATTACGTTAAATCAGCCATAAATGAGGACATAAAAAGTTGACATTTTTATACCTGAAAAATTTGCGAGTGAAACGCATTTTCACATTTCTAAATATTAATTTCACTAACCGGAAGTTGAATGGACGGATCAATCCGCCAGATCAAATCATTGCAAATTCGTCAATTGACGAATTGGGAACGATCTGACGGATTGTGAACGATTTGTCTGATTGCTGACGGATTTTGGAACGCTGACGGATTGCTAAATGTGTTGCGTTTTCAATCTCAAGTGCTGTAGGTTAACTGACAAGTGTAGACAGTTCATATTACGCTTGTGAAACGTATCGTTCAACGTTATGTAACCACCACGTTATATGTTATCGAGTGATACCAGCATTCAAACATATACTGGGTAATTTATTAGACACTTAGATATTAGCCATTAATAATGGGGACCGCAGAACCTATCATGTGAAGGCCAATTGTCCCAGTTGGTTTGTGTAAACAGTTACTTCGTAAGCAGTAATTATCTATCTATAACTATAGTAATAAAATTTTAAATCAAATGAGCATAGTTCGTCATATTGATAAAGCAGCGTAATATTAATAAACCAGACATTTAAGCAAGTCAGTGACGATGCACTTTTAGTTTGAGACTAGTTTATTTCCATAATTTGAGCTATTAATTGAATTGAGGTATCTATTCGAATTATGCCATTGCTTTCCCAATTTTCTACCCATATTAGCATGTGACGTTTTCATGCAGAATAAATTTTACAATCCACGACTTGGTTTCATATTATTTTATTCATATCCTAGATTTTTTAATGATATCCTGGTATTACAAAGCAGTAAAACTTCGTAAAGGAGGTTGTTTTAACTTTATAATTCGTTAGTGCTATTTAAATGCCAACTTGTGACGTTTTCATGCAGAATAAATTTTACAATCCACGACTTGGTTTCATATTATTTTATTCATATCCTAGATTTTTTAATGATATCCTGGTATTACAAAGCAGTAAAACTTCGTAAAGGAGGTTGTTTTAACTTTATAATTCGTTAGTGCTATTTAAATGCCAACTTGTGAATTAGTTATGATTTAAGATGTCAAATATACAAGGTTTGAACAAAACAAGTATGAAATTAATATAATCGTAGTATTTAAATAACAATAAACAATATAAATAAAAGGAAAACTTTTTGTACCTTGACAAATAAATTCCTAATATGTTTTTTATATTATCATAACGTTGAAAACAATGCAGATTTAAAAAAATTGAAAACTCAAACAGATGTGAATAAGATCTACGTAATTCATTTTGATCTGGTTTATTTGTAGACTCGATTTTGCCTCTGTGCCAGCGGATGAATGAAAACCTCTTTTGTGAATTATCCACTCGTTTCGGCGATGGAGATTTTATGGTGACTGTTCATACACATAAGCTATTTTTGGGTTTGCGTTGTTCTCTTTCTGTGTTTTTGTTTTTTGTGTTGCGATGTACATGTTTGTCTATGTCCAGATCTGTAATTGTCCCTTGTCTTTCTGCTCTTGTTGTTCGGTCGTGTTTCTTTGCTATTTTTCTAATTAAGAACCAAATATAATGTGTATAATTTGGCGTGTGATAAACTCACAATTATGTAAGCTACCTGCTTCAATTTAAGCCCGTTCTATAAAAGGTACCTTCGTGTTCATCTTGGTTCTTAAATGAACTGTTTAAATATCAGTAATTATGTTTTATTTTAAGTATCTCTAATGTCGTTTTGTGACCTGCATATTGTATACATGTATTAAATAATGCGAACTGAACCAAGGTAGCGCTTTTCATTCCGTTTGCAGTCTTTGTATCATGTATTATCAGTTAATCAGCATCTGCACGCTAATAACATACACATATACGTTAATATCTTAAATGATGCAGTTATGAACTACCGATTTGAAGCAAAATTCGAAATAACTGCATTCAAGTGGCGAAAAGAAAATAAAACTATAACATATAATTCTGGTCTCGCACCTGCGTTTAAAAATGAAAGATTTCAGATGATAGTGGATAAAAACAATGGAGCTTGTAAATTGACAATTATTTAAGAGGAGGATTTGGTACAATATATATGTGAAACACTGATAGGAAGGAAGTTTTATAGTACTTTCTATATGCTTACAGTTTTGTATCTTAAATTATTGAACATGTAGCAAAATTTTGTATCCACCTATTGAGTAACAGTAGCATGGTGTGTTGATGAACACATCTACGTTAAAATGAAATAATATATTCTAGGGATTCATATGATTAATATACCAATAAAGGTCAATTTTGTGGTGGCTAAATAAATCAAGCTTTAAATGGACATGACATTTTGATTTTGACACAATTACAATATAACGTAATCATGTCTTACAAACACAATATCTAAGCCTATACCAAATTTGACATTAATCATGATAGAAAACTAGTTGATTATGCCTCTCAACAGAACGGATTGAAACTATTAATAGAAAATGCGTAATGCATTATAAAATACAAAAGTACAACTTTACAATGAACGATGTTTTTCTTCACATGATAACATAGCAACAGGTTAGACAGACACAATTTGGCTTTCACCCTAGATCATTGCTTAGATTAAATGACAGGCGAGATAAAAGAAAAAATAAATAAATTAGTAAACATCTAACATGAAATAAAATAAATTGCAGTATTAAAGAACCTATATAACTTTTAATAACTGAATAACAGAAACTAAATTTACAAGTAATTTAACAAACAAAACATATCACACCAGAAGTTTTGATGATCTGAATTGTAAATCAGAAAATATTGTCTACGCGTTAGAATGCAACTTATACAGACTTATTCAATCTGTAGAAACAAAAGGGCGACTCAACAAACGTATATGTGGACACCATTCAGGAATTAATACCAACAAATTTCCTGCAGTATATCAACATTTCAATCAGACAGACCACTCTATTCTGTCTATGAAGGTCCGCATTCTTGAAAAAATCTACCATGATTCTAACAATCCTCAATTCACCTACTTAGTAACAAAGAAGAATACTGGATCAGAAAATTAGGCACTGCAATACCTTATGGGTGCAATGACAAAATTGATAGTATAGGTAACCTTTCTAGTCCTATTTGCAGCAATGTGAATGTGATGGGCCTTTTCTATCACAGTAAGCGACAACGTAATCGTGGTCATCGTTACTATCTATCATCTTAGTTACATGATGTATATATAAATGACCTACTACCATTTCTTCAAAAACCACTAGGATTTCATCATATTCGAGCTAAATTGTACTCTGTTCCACTCAAAACACTACATTCTCTTTACAAAGAATGTCTCCAGTCATCTGTAACAGACCCTTCGCCAACTCTGTATAGATTAGTAGCTATTATTTTAGACATTGGAAAACACAGATTATTCAAACCGGTTAACACACACAAAGAAGTAGAAGAGCCTCGTTCCTTTCTTTCATTACTTTTTGCTAACAAAGGCATAGCTGCTATTAATCTTGGTAATATCTTGCATCACAAGTCTGTTACTTCCAAAATTCCACCAAGAATAAATCAATTCCTATTATATCTTATACCTATACTACCCACATTGCACCCGGAATTTTCAATTACAAACGTGTATAGCAGGATCTGTTGATCAGTGACTTCAAAGCCAAACCCCCCGATTGCTCTTGCCACAATTCCCCATTCATATATAGTCCTTCAGGTCACGTGATAACTGGAGATCTTAATATTGTTGAAAATGAAAGACTCCGCAATGTGTTGTCCAAAAGACCAAAGTACCGTGAACCTAAATCCATCAACTGGCATTATAACTTGTTGAAGGATTTAATAGAGGACTATGCCAGAAAATGGGCAAAGCAAGAGGACCATGAGGTTGATGCTTTGTCAGAGCGGGTAAAGGCCTTGAGGTCATTTACGTTGTTTAAGAAGATCTATGAGTACTGAAGCATTATCAATCTTAGAAATCTTGATGCTCTTAAAACTTTGTCCGATGTTCATGACAAATATGTTGTTGTGCCAGCAGACAAAGCCGCCAACAACATTATTTTTATCTGCAAAAAAATTACATAGTGTTTAATTAATGAGTTAGGCATGGAGAGTTTACTTAGCAATCTTACTTACATATTCACTGCGTATTCAAAGGAGGAGATTATTGAAAATCACAAACCGGCATTGGCATCCTTTGATCTCAAAATCAAAGTCGAAGATTGTTATCTCTTCTTATTGTATTGGATTCCAAAACTTCACAAAAATCCTTACAAATAGCGTTTCATTGCAGGATCGTCTAAGTTTTCTACCAAAACACTATCGCAACTCCTGACCACTATTTTAACAACAGTAAAAATGGTACTTCAAAAATACAGTGACCTGATAGACATCTTGAGGTCTGGATCTCTTTCCAATTGAAACAGCCCTAAAACATTTGATTTTTAGACACTCTATACGCCATCCCTCATACGCAGCATAAAACCAGGCTTAAGGATCTTATAAAACGCTGCTTTTTCAAGAAAAACGAAAAGAGACTATATAAATACCTGGTAATTAGTCATGACAGAACTTGCTTCGTCATCAATGACTCTAAATTTAATACAAAATATACTGAAGACAAAATCTGTCACATGTTAGATTTTCTGATTGATAACATATTCGTCATGTTTGGAGGACATGTTTTTCAACAGACTGTTGGTATACTGGTGGTATCCCAAGTGGTACTAATTGTGCTCCTCTCCTCGCCGACCTGTTTTTGTACTCTTATGAGGCTGAATTCCTAGAAGGCTTATTGAAGAGGAAAGAAAAGACACTGTTCAGACCTTTAATTTAACATTTCGCTATATTGATGATGTTTTGTCCATCACCAATGCTAAATTTGGTGACTATTTACATTTAATTTACCCTAGCGAGCTTGAAATTAAGGACACCACCAATACACTTAGGTCAGCATCTTACTTAGACCTACTTCTAGAAATATACTCAGGAAAACTGCAAACTAGACTCTACGACTAACGTGATGACTACAACTTTCCAATTGTCAACTTCCCGTTCATTGACAGCACCATTCCAGCAGCTCCATCGTATGGCATGTACATTTCACAGCTTATGCGTTATTCTAGATCCTGCGATCGGTATTCCGATTTTCTAGACCGATCACTGCTGTTGACTGCTTAATTACTCAAACAAGGGTTTGTTGTACCTCTCTCCAGAAGTTATATGGTCGTCACCATGACCTAATTGATCGTTATGGGAAATCAGTGTCTCAAATACAATCTGACATTTTCGCTGAGTCATAGGTAGTGTTTCCTATTCCTGGATTTGACTTTTCCCTGGACATGACTGTGAGTAACTCGGCGGGTGTCTAATTAGAGGCAAGCACTGCTTACTCGTCCGGAGCGCCTGAGTGCACCCAAGGCTTTTATTGGGTTTGGGTTACTCTCTTTCTGTGTTTTATGTTTTTGGTTTTTGTGTTGTTTTTGTCTATATACGGATTTGTAACTGTCCCTTGGCTTTTGGCTTATGTTGCTTTGTCGTGTTTCTTTGCAATTTCCCTTTTTTAAACAATTTGTACACATATATTATATTTGATCACTTATTTAATAGTATGTATTTTGTGTAACGAGACATACGTTTAATATACCTCGGATAACTGGAGGTTTGTTTGTTTTTTTTTTGTCAGATTGTCAAGTATTGATTTTATTCATCAACTATGATTATTACGAATATTTTTAGTTGTACGAAGATAATAAAATTACAATATTCGTGGAATTAACTACAATATAAATGTTTTGTTTGAAGAAATAAGAATTTGCATTTAGTAGACTAGAGTATATCCCGGTAATACTGTGTTAAATATTTAAAGAAATTAATCGGTCGATTGACGGTAATACTATTTTTTAAATTAAAGACGTTAATCGATTTATTCACGGAAATAAATCCAATAAATGCAATAAAGATACGTCCTCAAAACTTAGGCTTAACACCCGGTTGTGTTTATTCAAATTCCATACTTGATAACGTTTTATTGTTTTAGCATTATCAACAAAAAGCAAATGCAATAAGTAATGTACGATACAATTTAAAAACTTAGTATAGTTGTTTAGATCCTTAAACTTACTTTCAACACAATATACATCCAAATAAAACATTAGTTTTATATATCTACAAGAAGTTCCACAAAAAAGTATAACAACCATTCAATCAATCAGTCAATTAAAATATTGGATACATTGATTTATATGGTTTTCACAATATTTAGACATCTGACTCATTCTTTAAATAGCATACCAGAAAATATCACTGACTTGACCTTGCAACATATTTTGACAAGGTGACACTAAACTTAAACTTTATGTGGCAGCAAAACATATAATAATATTAATATATAGATTTATTTGTTTGAATGGGATTTAACGCCACTATCAGCAATTTTTCAGCAATATCATGGTATCAAGATTTTATTAGGGAGGAAACCTGAGTAAATCTCCCGGCTTTCGGAGGAACAACCTTTTAGATTGGAGATGAAGTAGAGCACATCCTGTATGCTCGAACTCTCATCCTGAGTGTTGAAAAGCACAAGATCAATTTTATATGAATGGTTGTTTGTTTCTTTCTTTCTTCTGTTTTTTTGAACTGTCAGCAGTTTTTTCAGCTATATATATGGCATTTAGTTTTTATTGCAGTAAAAAGCCGGAGTACCCGAACAAAAGCATTTGATCCTCTGCTTGAAATCTGGCAATTATTGTCAATAAGGGTTGAAGCTAGAACGAATAATCGTACCCTCGCTTTCTTTTTTTTTGGCGATAACTTTGAATTATAACGGCAGTAAAGTTTGTCATAGGTTGAAGCCGGCAGCAGTAAGGCTCAAACCTTAACCTCGGTGGTAATAGGCACGTGATCAATAGTAGCTGACTAACTACCTTAACCACTCGGGCACCAATTTCTATTAAAATGCAGAAATGAACAAAGCTAAATGAATCAGTTGCCCATATACACATACCCCGATTTGATAGATTTCGACACGAGAGCTTGATGTCGAGAATTTCAAAAATAGGTTTGTATAGTTAAAAATGAATTATCTACAATATCACAGGTAATTGAGTGGCGTCCTTGTTCGATTAACAAAGTTGTCAGGCGTGTCTGTGGATCCGAATTAGAAAGACCTATTGAAGGGAAAGTTGGAGGGCAGACGTTATATTACGGATATGCTGTCAATGTGCGTTACTCTTTTGGTGAGTGCCACGATCCATCCACGATCAGGATTCAATTTCGATAACACAACTTTTATTGTCGCCAAAAAACCCTTACCAAAAGGTATGGGACCCTCTATTACCCATATTCCCCCCTTATGTATTAAATACATTACTGTTTATCAATACTCCGTACACTTTATAAATGCAATTATCTGTAAACTATAACTGTATAAAGGGGATTTATTATTTGCATAACAATGAGGAATATTGAGAGTCGGGTGTATTTGTGTCAGCAAAGTGGTTCACATAGACGAAATCTCATGTAACTAAAAATATATAGTACTCTTATGTGCTAGTTGTAATTCAATAAGATGCAAATTTTGTGTTTTCAAATGAAACGTTGTTGTAAACATTCATTGTTTCGGAATAATACATAAATTATTATATTTATAAATTTACGTATTGTCTGTTTTCAGCAAAAACGCTGAAACATCGAAATGTAAAATAAAAGTTTCCTGAATAGTATGAGCAGTTGCAGATATTTGCGAGAAGTAACACATATTCAATATATTCAGAATAACTGTATGTTAAAGCATGTAAAGGAAGATCTAAGAGTTTATTAAAGATTCGTTAAAATAAATTCTTGAACACGCGCGAGACAGCAATTTCACCGATTATAATTACTAATGATTGAAATTAAAATATTGAAGAAATGATACATCCAACTAAGCCATTAGTTCTACCAGACAGAAACAGATCCTTTATAATGTCTCACAATAAAAAACAGTTCAAATGTAGAAAATAAATGAGCCATGTACTAGAAAACCTAAAGTTTTGAATGGCGAACGGAGGTTTTTATTCTTATTAATATATACTTTACTTTTTATTCAGTTTCAGAAAAGGTGTTGAATACACAATATGTTATATTAAACATATTTTATTTGCATACTATCAAAACAAGATGAGATTGGGCACAAGTTATTACAACATTATAAAAGCACATTCTTTACAATTTACAACAAACATTAAGATAGAAACAAAGTGACAAAATGACAAATGACCTAATACAAACAATTTCGATGTAAACTGTTCAGTTAGTTTATATATAATAAGTGGAACATTTAGGTTAGTATTATTTCTTGTATAGCAAAAAGAAAACAAATTAAGATTACAACAATAAGAACTAATAGAAAAAAAAGTATCCAAGGAAAAAGAGCCGTAATAAAGCCTGCTGAAGTTAGTCGAAACGGTGGGTACTTTTAATATAGTTGTGGACGGCGCTTAAAATATCAACGTTTTGATCTACATTTAACTTATCTCTGCCATAAAATAATATATATGTAATGAAATTTCTCCGTATATTTGAAGTATTATGAATAAATTATTTCTGATTAAATTATAAAGAGGACATTATATGAAAAAATGATATGCATTCTCACAACGATAACCGCATAAACACGTTGCATTATTTCTTAGGTTACATCAAAATAGATCAAAATTTAATGCGCTTAAATTGTGTCGCAGCCTTGTAAGAAGTATATTCAGTTTCCCCTAGTTCCAGTATGAAACCATTTAGGTATAGAATATGTCTGAGCTGTAAGTACTATTTTAAATTCTGAAAACGTAGGAATATTTCTTAAATCAATATTAAGTTTATTCCACATTCTAAGTGTCGACGGAAAAAAATATTAGTTTTTGTAAGTCTATATCGTGGATAACTGAAAATATCATTATTTCGAAGGGAATAGTGTGAAATTCCGAAATTTTTGGTGGTAAGATATCGGTTAGGTATGGAGGACAATTTTCATTTACAACATTATACATCAATCAAAGACATCATCTATTTCGTCTGTCTATCAGATTCTTCCACCCTGATTTTATATATAGCGATTCGCGACTTGCATATCATGGGAGACCGGTTACTATTTTGGCTACTTCTAACTGTATTTTTTCTAGTTAATTTTCTGAAAGTTCATTCCCGCAAACATTCCACAACTCACAACTATACTCCATAATTGGTTTAATGAATGTTAGATATATCTTACTTAGAGAATCACGCTTAAGTATGTACATTTGTATTTTAATTTTCTAAGCATAGATATCTTAGGAGAAACACTTTTGCATACATTATCAATATGGCAATGCCACTTACAGTCGTCACTTAGAGTAATTCCCAATTGTACGTGCTGCTCACGTATACCAAGTTGGTTATTTTGAAACATTAAACTTTATCAACCATTTTTTTGACCATATATTAATTGTGTATAGATCTCTGTTTACTACACGTTCTAAAGTTTCATTTGAGTCGGAACTGTACATAACAGACGTGTCATCTGCAAAGAGTCTTGTGATTGACTCAATAGAATCAGCTATATCATTAATATATATTAAACACAAGAGGCCCTAATACAGAACCCTGCGGAACACATGCCTTAACATTTCTAACACTTGAATATTTGTTATTTATTGTGACACATTGTCTCCTATCAGAAAAATTATCTTTAAACCAAACTAGTAATTGACCATCAGTTCCATACGCTTTAAGTTTACGTATAAGCCCCTTATGCCATACTCGATCGAATGCTTTTGGAAATATCGAAGAAAACTAAACACATGAAGTTTTTTCCTCAAAGTTTAGAAGAATATTGTGGTAAATTTCGATTAATTGATAAGTTGTGGAATGGCCGGGGGTGAATCCATACTGGTATTTGTATAACAGTTTATTAGACAATAAATAATTAAAAACATGTTTAAAAACAATTTTTTCAAAAACTTTCACTATAGACGATAACAGAGCAACAGGTCTATAGTTAGATGGCAGTTGTTTCTTGCCGGACTTAAGTAAAGGTATATCAACAGATCTTGTTGTAGAGACAAATTTAAAATCACCGATAAAGGCTTTTTCACAGACTTTGCAGTGTAAAGTCCAATCGAAATTATGTGTGTCATAACATCACCCATTATCAAACATATTCATGGCTGAATAAGATAAAAATACTCGATTGGACAATCCACCGACCGCTCGATAACTTCTGCACGTTGTAATGATAAATACAGTTAAAGACAAGTAAACTACATACAAAAAGAAACATATGTACCAATAAGCATACACGGTACATGTATCATTGCAATACCGCACACACAAAACAATGGTAAAAAAATTCATGGTCAATAAGTTTATCCTAGACATTAAATAAGCAATACAGCAACGTTCAAAAATTTAGGTGGTGATGAAAAAGAAACTTGTGATAACAATATCGGCTCCAGGTTTTGCTACAGAAATCAAATGAGAAGGAGAAAAAAAATCGTGAAATTCGGAAACAATAGTTACACGCGTGTTTTATAACTTTGAATGTTATACATTTAAAGAGGTGAACAGTTTTATCTGTGTAATAAAATGCAATGGTCATTGAATATTGTCAATTGTATTTTCGTAGCCGAAATGGAAGATTGTTTGATTGATTAATGGTGTTTAACGCCCGAGCAGCATTATTTCAGCTATATTCAGGCGATGAACATGAAATGGATGATAAAATGAACATGAAATGATGATGAATGAAAATGGGATGGGACACAAGGAAAAATAGGGGTTACGGATTTTAGATTGCCACTGGCAAATGGGAGGATGGATAGGGTCGGGCAATTCAGCCTCCTATAGCGGGATCGAAATCCCTACTCATAGCGAATACTGGCGTTCTTTAACGTGCGAGGAACGTGGCATTTTTCCCAACACGGTGTACTAATATGGTTTGCGGTCAGGTTTTCCGTATTATAGCCTGACAACCCCAGCTTGCCAGGGGTACCCCATTCAACCCTCTGGGGCACACATCCCACTCGGTCTTTAGGCAAACCCGCCGGTCATGGTACTGTGCGCTTTTTAGTCGCCTTCCACGACAAGCTAGCGCGACTGCGGTCTATTCTTTTGGCCACCCGGATCCCGCACGGGGCCCAAAATGGAAGAAATTGAATATATAATTGACTAATAGTTTTCACTTTGCAATTACTGTTCACTCGTAATTCATGAAACGCTGTCGGGTCAAAACAATAACAAAACAATAATGAGATACACCTTAATAAATATAAGGTGACATCTGACAATAAGTAGTTTGTATTATAAACATAATATATAACTTGTAATGTAACATGATTTCTACTCAATGTTTAAGATGTTCCAAATTTTGCGTAACTAAATATTATTTCAAATTATAAACAAATCAAGTAACACTAACATGTTTTACCCCTTGAAAGTTTGATTTGGAAATAATATATAAATTAGTGTTTTTTAACAATCAGAAGTAGTCACGATACTTATCCAAGTCGTGGATCAAATTTTTCCAAGATTCGTTGCGCAATTTTAAGAATATCCTACCATCATTCGTCCAAAAAGAGTCGACGCGACCCTCACGCTTAGCAGTTGTTAGTTCTTTAATAATTGTCTTTCGTTTACGTGTGAGGTCTTCGGTAATAAAAATATTACTATTGGTGTTTTTCATATTTCGTTTTGATTTGTATATGACATTTTTTATCTTCCAATTTCTAAAACGACATATTATATGCGCAGTTTTTGTGAGCTGACCTCGCCAATTATATGTGAGCGTTGAATGTCGTCTTCATTTATATTTATGTTTTACTTTGTTTGGCAAATTTTAACGATCTTTTTGTCTGTGTTAGGTTTGTCGATCTCAGTCATAGGAACTTTGTGGAAACGAAGCGAATTTCATCTGCCATATTGTTCCAGATCTTCTTTTCGCATTTAGCTCGTTTGATCTCGCCATCTGCATCTTTAAGTCGATTAGTGTTATCGCAAACAACAGTTATAATGCCAGCTAGATTTGTACTAGTTACAACAAATCGATTCTCAAACTTATTAATAATATTATTCAATTCGCATCTGAGTCATTCTTAGACTTAAGTAATTAGAATTCTTTCTCGTATTTTGCGATTGTTTCGTGTATGGGTCTCACTACTAATTGTACCATATTATCAATTATAGGTTTCATGGCTTGTATAATATGACAATATTACCCCTATTATCAGAAATACAAGTTTCTACAGACTCCATATTAATTCGGTGTGATAGATCGGGAAGCGAGCCTCTTCTACGTATTGGAAAGGTTCCTGGTTGATGAAGAGATAAAGGACTTACTGTGTCTGTTAATTTACGTTTTTCTCCTGGTTTAATAGGTGTTTCCACATTCCATAGTCCAATTATAATATGTACTGCACGAATAGTGTTCACATATGTTAACAATGTCTATTCACTAAAATTACTTAGAAAATCTTTTAAAAATCTATAAAATCATAGACATCAGAAGATCTTGTTTGTGAGTTTTGCTGTATACTATCTAAACTGTTGACTTCAAACACAAATACATGTAGAACACATTTGCAATACACATTATATTTCTTCAAAGTTTTCTTAACTAGCAAAAACTACACATACACTGTTACCGCCATCTTGGTCACGCAATATGTTATTTCCAATATCTAAAAGTATCTTTCAGTAATCTTGATTTATGCACCTGTCAACAATACAACGGTGCAGGATAAACACCAATTGAAATAAGATAAAAAAATACAACCTTCGCAGGTTTCTTCTTGGTAAGAATATCATCCGAGATCCAAGCCTCAATGGCTGAGTGGTCAAGGTAGTTAGTCACCTAATACTGACAACGTGCACGCTTTACAGTGACTTTATAACTCCTAATAAAAACTGCGATATTTCTAAAAATGGCATTAAACCCCATACAAATAAACACAAATACATATTATCCGAAAAATGCTAATAGAAGTTCCCATAGCTCTTTGCCATAAGCGGCTCATACAGCTCTTTTATGGATTTCGGCGAGGAGTAGGCTCATTGTAGCTGCTACAAAAGGTTTAATTCTCCATCCCTACCAGATACTCCATTATTTTCTCGTTGCATTGTAAATGTGAATATATCACTTTGAATGCGTTCTGCATTTTAATTTACAGCGATGTGAATCAACTATGACGTCACTTTTTTGTGATATACGGTCACTGACTGCTTACTACAACAGTTATACGAACATCACATTTAAGCTTCCTTAATAGGCCAATGCAGGATATTGAATAAAACAACAGTGCCTCTAAAACAAGAAGTGCACCCGGTAACACACACTTCATTTTTATTATTGTCTTTTATCAATAATATCATATTAATCTTATTGTGCATCCTAAAAAATATTTGTGCAAAAACAGATATCAAGAGTAAATCTATTGGTGTTTGTCTAAATAATAACTCGTCACCTTTTAAAGTCGTGTATGGTATGACGCGGATTGCGACGCATCACAATTCCACCAATAATTTGTCGGATGGTCGTAAGGTAGGTAGGTAAATCAGTTTAAACATGTATATGCTCAAAGATCCAAATATGTTAAGACACATGTTAGTAAAACTTATGAAGTCAAAAATATACCAAATGTTACAAAAGAACATTCGTGGACCATGCATACAATTTAATACAACATATAGTATATATGCAAGATAAGAAATGTACAAGGAGAAAGAGGGAAGGTATAAGGAAAGAAAAAAATATTGCAAAAATATTACAATAATTAAATAATAAGGATGATGGGATGACATCTGTGATTCAAAAACTCTGTGTTCAATGCATAAAGCAATATGGAATCGTTCTTAACCTTGATATACTCAATAATTGTTAAAAAACTTGTTCCTTCTGTTCGGTGGACAACGATTTTCACAAGCATACTCAAATAGTGGTCTTATGAAGACTAATTACAAATTTTCCTGATTTTTGTTTAATTTATATTTGAGTTTCCTCTGTGGGTTTAGGTGCCTAGAAACACTAAATAAAATATTGTCAATGTGTATTTTCCTCTTAGCATCACTTCTAAGTGTGATTCCTAGGTGTTTATGAAATTTAGAAGCTGCATGGAATATCAGAGTCATTTATTGTAAACTTTATATCTGTATATTTGAAAAAAAACCATTATTTCTGTTTTTCAGGGTTAAACGAAATATTAAACCATTTTCTTGACCAATCGTTCAATTCTCTCAAATCGTGTTTGATCACAGATCGTATCTTTTACACATCACGCCTAGAATAACTGAACAACGTGTCGTAAGCAAAAGGTATGCAAAAAGAAACAAGATGTTCAGATATATCATTAATATATATTACAAATAATAAAGATCTAGTAGTGATCCTTGCGGAACACCAGCATATACATTGCAAAGCTCCGACGACAATTGGTGGATAACTACTCTCTGCTGCTTATTATGTAAATAGCTTTTAAACCATTCTAATAATCCATTCACGCTATACAATTTTAATTTATTATAGGCTTGAACACCGTTTTCAATGGATTTATCGCTATATCAACAAGACCAACTCACTCAAAAAAATATTAAAGTCATAATAATTTTCCTATTAAGGTACTCTCAATTAAATGTTTCTTGGTACTTTGGTAGCAGGGATCGTCGACCTAACGTATGAATATTCTGTTGATGTTTACGTACCAAATGTTATTCATAAACAATCATTTGATTTCAAAAAAACAACTAAGTTTTAACTTGAATGAATGAATGAATAGTTTATTTGCAAAAAGCACTAAGACATGCTATGGCAAACAAATAATATAATACAATTGTAACAACAATGACAGATAATAGAGAACAGTTAATCAAAATAAAGGTATTATGAAACAATGTGAGATCTGACTTTCCAAGCTGAATTGAGATAATTACACAATTTTATGGTGAGAGAGCGATTAGAAGCTTTCAACAAATTACAAAGTTTATGCTATTTTGGCCATGAACAGTAGTATTTAGGTAAAAAATTACATCTCAAAAATCTATATGCCGGACAAATTAGTATAAAATGATATTCATCTTCTACAACGTTCATTTTACAACAAGTACATATACGATTCTCTCTTTGTGTATTATTATAACGACCAACCTCAACATTTAACTTGAGTGTACCACTACGTAATTTAGATAACAAATAAAAATTACAATTGAAATCTAAATATTTTTCTATACAAAAATCTGATTTATATAATCTATAAATACTTAGTTTAGAACACTCTTCTAAACTTTCATGCCAACTTTGCAAAATTGGTCTTTTATTCGAATCTTTAACATGTCAAATGATATTCTAGTTGGATCCTGTGAGACCCATATATCAACAAAACCGAGGTTACATAGCAAATTTTAACTTAAATCTATAACTTTATTGTCTTTATCGAACACAAGAATAGTTTTAAATATAACAAATTTTGCTGGTTTTCAGTTTTTCTATTTTTTATGACAAAAAAAGAATTGGCTATGACGATTACAGAGTCGACTGTTTGAGATGTACAGTTATTGTTACTACTTATTTAGAACTACAACAGTTAGTGATTTATATATTTTATATGTGCAGATATGACCACAGAAATGTTGGTTTTTATTGCGACGTAAACAGTGTTGGTTGATTTACACGAACAGCAATGACGATATATTTGGAGATCTACTGTGCATAGCTATTACGACAGATTTGGCGGTCTAATGTTAAATTTAACCCGACATATTTGGTGTTTTAATGTGCATAACTATGGCTACGGATTGGGTGGACTCAAGCGTATAGTCATGACGACATATTTGACCGTCTAATTTGTATAGCTAGATTAGGCAATACATGTGTATAACTATGATGAAAGATTTGGCGGTCTAATGTGTATAGCAATGACAGGATTTTGCGGTCTACTATGTATAGTTATGACGACAAATTTGGCGGTATAATGTGTATGTCTTTGACGACAGGCGGTTCAAAGTGAATGGTTATTACGGTAAAATGTATTGCTATGACGACATATCTGGCGGTCTGATGTGTGTAGCTTTTAAAAGGTTAAAAATTGATTGGTGTTTCACATAGAATATATATATCGTTGCCTAATGAAAATTACTATAACAACACTACTATATAAATTTCGCTCTAAAAGAGCTTAATCAAGGGTTGACTTAATGAACAATTCTACTAATATACAATTATGGCCTTTAACGAAGGTAATATCCATAATTATTAAATCGAGAAAGAGTTATTTTTCCGAGGTCCGCAGATCTAATAATTTGGATGTTACCTGTAGTAGATTAAAGGCCATAACTATTATTATACTGAAATAAACACAAACAAGAATAAATGAAATGTGTAGTCATAACTGCGTAACCCTTTTACAATTGGCGCGCTTATGCACGTCGAACAAATAACTTGTTATTTCCCCTTTCAAATTTGGCACTCTTTGGCACGTCGAACAAATAACTAGTTATTTTGTCTACGGGCAAATTCCCAGACAGTTATTTTACCCAAGTGAAGTTTTGAGCGAGAAAAACAGTTATTGATCCTAATATCTAATTTATTTAAGTACTGGTTTCCATAGTAAAGTATAATAGCGGGCACGTATCGCAGCTGGCAGCGAAAAGCGGCGAGCTCTACGGCAATTACGTGTCACGTGATCAAAATGAAATCACGTGATAAAATCTGCCGAATGCTGATTGGTTGATCTTTTTTCGTCCGGAAGTTGATCTCGTTAAAAACTGTAACAAAGTGAATGAAGAATTTTGTAACATAACATGAATTTTACAATTCCAACATATTTGTTTGTTCATATTACTGTAGTTTTCACTTTGCGATTACTGTTCACTCGTAATTCATGAAACGCTGTTCGGTCAAAACAATAACAAAACAATAATGAGATACACCTAAATAAATATAAGGTGACATTTGTCAATAAGAAGTTTGTATTATAAACATAATATATAACTTGTAATGTAACATGATTTCTATTCAATGGTTCAGATATTCCAAATTTTTGCGTAACTAAATATTATTTCAAAATATAAACAAATCAAGTAACACTAACATGTTTTACCCCTTGAAAGTTTGTTTTGGAAATAATATATAAATTAGTGTTTTGTAACAATCAGAAGTAGTCACGATACTTATCCAAGTCGTGGATCAAATTTTTCCAAGATTCGTTGCGCAATTTTAAGAATATCCTACCATCATTCGTCCAAAAAGAGTCGACGCGACCCTCACGCTTAGCAGTTGTTAGTTCTTTAATAATTGTCTTTCGTTTACGTGTGAGGTCTTCGGTAATAAAAATATTACTATTGGTGTTTTTCATATTTCGTTTTAATTTGTATATGACATTTTTTATCTTCCAATTTCTAAAACGACATATTATATGCGCAGTTTTTGTGAGCTGACCTCGCCAATTATATGTGAGCGTTGAATGTCGTCTTCATTTATATTTATGTTTTACTTTGTTTGGCAAATTTTAACGATCTTTTTGTCTGTGTTAGGTTTGTCGATCTCAGTCATAGGAACTTTGTGGAAACGAAGCGAGTTTCGTCTGCCATATTGCTCCAGTTCTTCTTTTCGCATTTAGCTCGTTTGATCTCGCCATCTGCATCTTTAAGTCGATTAGTGTTATCGCAAACAACAGTTCTAATGCCAGCTAGATTTGTACTAGTTACAACAAATTGATTCTCACACTTATTAATAATATTATTCAATTCGCATCTGAGTTTGACATTCTTAGACTTAATTCGAATTCTTTTTCGCATTTTGCGATTGTTTCGTGTATGGGTCTCACTACTAATTGTATCATATTATCAATTATAGGTTTCATATCTTGAATAATATGACAATATTACCCCTATTATCAGAAATACAAGTGTCTTCAGACTCCATATTAATTCGGTGGGATAGATCGGGAAGCGAGCCTCTTCTACGTATGAGAAAGGTTCCTGGTTGATGAAGTTTTGCTGTATACTATCTAAACTTTTGACTTCAAACACAAATACATGTAGAACACATTTGCAATACACAATATATTTCTTCAAAGTTTTCTTAACTAGCAAAAACTACACATACACTATTACCGCCATCTTGGTCACGCAATATGTTATTTCCAATATCTAAAAATATCTTTCAGTAATCTTGATTTATGCACCTGTCAACAATACAACGGTGCAGGATAAACACCAATGGAAATAAGATAAAAAATACAACCTTCGCAGGTTTCTTCTTAGTAAGAATATCATCCGAGATCCAAGCCTCAATGGCTGAGTGGTCAGGGTAGTTAATCACCTAATACTGACAACGTGCACGCTTTACAGTGACTTTGTAACTCCTAATAAAAACTGCGATATTTCTAAAAATGGCATTAAACCCCATACAAATAAACATATTATCCGAAAAATGCTAATAGAAGTTCTCATAGCTCTTTGCCATGAGCTGCTCATAAGGTTTAATTCTCCATCCCGACCACATACTCCATTATTTTCTCGTTGCATTGTAAATGTGAATATATCACTTTGAATGCGTTCTGCATTTTAATTTACAGGGATGGGAATCAACTATGACGTCACATTTTTGTGATGAACGGTCACTGTCTGTTTAATACAACAGTTATACGAACATCACATTTAAGCTTCCTTAATAGGCCAATGCAGAATATTGAATAAAACAACAGTGCTTCTAAAACAAGAAGTGCACTCGATAATACACACTTAATATATATTATTGTCTTTTATCAATAATATCATATTAATCTTATTGTGCATCCTAAAAAATATTTGTGCAAAAACAGATATCAAGAGTAAATCTATTGGTGTTTGTCTAAATAACAACTCGTCACCTTTTAAAGTCGTGTATGGTATGACGCGGAATGCGACGCATCACAATTCCACCAATAATTTGTCGGATGGTCGTAAGGTAGGTAGGTAAATCAGTTTAAACATTTATATGCTCAAAGATACAAATATGATAAGACACATGTTAGTAAAACTTATGAAGTCAAAAATATACCAAATGTTACAAAAGAACATTCGTGGACAATGCATACAATTTAATACAACATATAGTATATATGCAAGATAAGAAATGTACAAGGAGAAAGCGGGAAGGTATAAGGAAAGAAAAAAATGTTGCAAAAATATTACAATAATTAAATAATAAGGATGATGTGATGACATCTGTGATTCAAAAACTCTTTGTTCAATGCATAAAGCAATATGGAATCGTTCTTAACCTTGATATACTCAATTATTGTTAGAAAACTTGTTCCTTCTGTTCGGTGGACAACGATTTTCACAAGCATACTCAAATAGGGGTCTTATGAAGACTAAATACAAATTTTCCTGATTTTTGTTTAATTTATATTTGAGTTTCCTCCGTGGGTTTAGGTGCCTAGAAACACTAAATAAAATATTGTCAATGTTTATGTTCCTCTTAGCATCACTTCTAAATGTGATTCCTAGGTGTTTATGAAATTTAGTAGCTGCATGGAATATCAGAGTCATTTATTGTAAACGTTATATCTGGTGGTTGTATATTTGCAAAAAAAATTGTTTCTGTTTTTCAGAGTTAAACGAAATACTAAACCAAGTGAAGTTTTGAGCGAGAAAAACAGTTATTGATCCTAATATCTAATTTTTTTAACTACTGGTTTACATTGTAAAGTATAATAGCGGGCACAGTTCGCAGCGGGCAGCGACAAGCGGCGAGCTCTACGGCAATTACGTGTCACGTGATCAAATCTGCCGAATGCTGATTGGTTGATCTTTTTTCGTCCGGAAGTTGATCTCGTTAAAAAACTGTAACAAAGTGAATGAAGAATTTTGTAACATAACATGACTTTAACAATTCCAACATATTTGTTTGATCATATTACTGTAGGACCATTAATATTTAGTATTCTACCTATGAATTACGTTCGTTCAAGCCATCAGATTCAAGAATTTTTAATTGATGTATCCAAAATGTTTCTCGAAGTCTTCAGGTTGATGCATTCCACTTTGGTTTTTGTTCAATAATCTGGAATTTTGTATCAAAGGAATGACCTGTAGTTTTAAGGTGGCAAGTTAACGGACAATTTTTGTTTTTCGGGAAAAAGAGCAATGGTTGCTAAATCGCATATTGAAAGCTGTCTTCGTTTCCCCAACACACTGGATGTTTCAACAGGTCAGTATGTAAATACAATTGCTGGATTTACAGGAACCAGTGGAGTATGTTGTAAAGTTGCGTTGGTTGTTGTGCTTCGAAAGGTGCTAGAAACGTTTGCTGCTTTACAACATTTGCAACTCCTGCGATTGCATGGATTGTAGCCACCAGGTTTTGAAGAGGGTTCGTTTTGAATTTACAGTGATATCTTTTAGACATGTTGGACGACGGTATGTCATTATAGGTGGTTGAGGGGAAAGCTTTTTTAAAGTTGGATCATTTTCGATAAGGTTGTAATGTTTCCTTACAACATTTGAGATGTGTTTTAAGTCAGGGTGTTATGTGACGACTAATGGTATTCTGATGTTTGTTATATTATGTTATGCACAATACGGTAACTATTTCATTCATATGTTAGTGAGTGACGACATATATTTTACTCCAACCATAACGAAATGTTCTCTCTCTGCTTAACGGGGCGTGCTCAGGAGCTAAGCATCGGAAACTATTTTACCTGCCTTTGTTTTTGACCTGAAGAGGATTGGAGCTGGACAAAGTGGTTTTAAAATAAACATACAAAAATACAACACGAAATCGATACAGTTAAAAAAGAATCCTGATAGTCAAATATTCTTTATGACTACTTTATTATTTTCCTTGGGATTTTATACTGAAATGGCTAAGTATCAACTTTGGCACTATTATATGCGAAGACTCAGTTGTCGATCTAGCAGTCTTCTAAAAGAATTATGTTTAATTATTTTGTCTTATTGGGATTTTACGCTACTTGCAGCTTTTTTTCAGTCTTATTATGGCGTCCATTTATGTGTGAGAGCGGAAGTACACGATGATAATGTCGAGCACTACGTGCCAAAAATGAGACTTTAACTCGCAGCCTTAGTTTTGACACTCCCGCGACAGGTGATAAATATTAGATCGCTCAACCACTGTGTCAACAAGGCCCAGTTTAAAAAGGAAAGAAATTGTATACATCTTAAATGTTTAAATGTTGACGTGTCTTTTGTTAAACTTTATTGTCAGCAATCAAAATTATGAAATTATGAAAAACGGATTAACATTGAAGATCGGCGGTATCGACTGTATATTTCTTCAAAGCGGTTTTAAGTTCGTCATTTCTGGCTACATCATGCTGTCAAGTGTTTACCGGGAATGGGGAGAGTAATATAGTAACCTCCCTACTTTTGACAATAATCCGATCTATTCAATCTAACGAAACAGTTACTATTCATGTCATTTAAAGTTGAACGAGAACACACAACTGCTTCGGTAAACCTCGAACTTGCTAATTTTGTGTCGACATAACCTTTACCAATCCAATCGTCCACTGTGTCTCCCAAAGGTATACCCGAATGTACAGGAATGAGTAAAAATACGCACAATCTTACATAGGAATAATAGATAGGATATTGTTATTTGATGTCATGAAAATTAGCACTGGTTGCGTTTCATTTTTATCATTTTATTACGTCATAAATCGTCAACCATAAATTTGGATTTCTAAAATTGTATTCAGTTACACATAGTAATGTTTGTGCATAAATTTAAGACTGGTATACCCGAAATTTTACATCCTTAATTGTTCACAATTATGTAATGCAATTGATAAATAATGTTATGTAGAATAACACTTAAACTGCATTTTTTACAATAATTACAGGGCCAAAAAGAGTAGTAACGCCCTTACCGCCTTATGTTCTTTGAAAAAATATGTTAAGTGTGTGTATTGAAACCCTTGGTTGTAGATTTGCTAGTGTATATATACATCTTAAGTAACAGCCAAAATATTATAATATATCACCAAACATGATCCTCCTTTACTATTGTAACGCGCTCGTTTTTCTGTTTTGTTTGACTTAGGCATAACTAACGTGAAGCTAGTATAATATTATATACAATTATATCTGTTTATTGATGTAGCACGAATTTTAACTGATAGTAATAGAGAACAAGTTTTGTGCCAAAATTAAGTAAGACGATTACGATGTGACTGACTGTAGTTTAACATCCATCAAGACGTGTGTCCGTACTTTTCAATAAATAGCTCTATATCATATGAAAGAACGAGCGACGTTGATATCGTCAGACAATTTTGCCCTCGTGAGTATGTTTCTTTACAGACAGCGATCCTTTTACGCCTACAGAACATCAGATTTATTCATTCTATCAGATGAATACAGCAACAATGTGTATGGTATATGGATGTCTATGTTCTTCATTTTTGTAAACAAAATGTAGCAGCAAGCGATACCCAGCGTGAAGACTAAAATTTACTGTTCGTGTTATCGTGGCCTTTGACCATTAAAACAGTTTGGTGCAGTCCTAACATAACATTAAGTTATCCAGTCCAAATCTCACTTAACTTTTGGCTCTGGTTGTTCGGTCGTGTTTCTTTGGGGTTTTTTATAAGAACTAAATGCACAGAGATCTGTGAGTACTAAGCGAAAATTAGCATAAGTTGTGTATACCAATGAGATTTAAAAGTGAAACAAGCATAAACAAAGAAACAATTATACAGCGAAGGCTCAAAGGAGTGATTCCATGAGATCTGCAAGAGCTACATCTGCAAGAACTGACATTCCAGTTGTTTATAAAGCTTGTGAAATCGTTGAGATTTGCCTCTGCACGAATGTTGTTAGGTAGATCATTCCAGAGTGTTGCTCCAGCACATCTCAACGAACGCAACCCATAATGTCTTGCTCTTACCCTTTGGAATACTAACTGTGTTTTCCTTTCTGATAGGGTAATTTGAATTTTTAAAACTTATAATATCTTATAGGTACAGTGGTGATTTCTTATGTATAATTTAAAAATCTCAAGTGCTAATTTTAAAGTTGACATTCCAAAGTAGTATAAATGAGTTGCGTAGTCACTTGGATAATCTTTGTATATAAACCTCTATGGCACGTTCCTGTTTTTTTGTACATTTTTTAGTATTACCCTCCAACAAAAGTGCTAAACAATTGGACAATAATTTAAGTTTGATAGAATAAATGAATAGTATATTGTAAATCATCCTAGTTTAGACAAATGTTAAGCAATTCTTTTTAAAAAATTTAACTCTCCTGAGGCCGTATTACAAATAATAGATATTTATGATTTAAAACGCAGCTGATAATTAATTGTTACTCCCAAGAGTTTAATTTCATTTACACATTCACACTGAACTTCAAGTTCCCATTTATTGTGTTGTTCCTTTTATACTCCAGTGTTAACTAATCCATCTAGGTCAGATCCTGAGTGAGACAATGTATTATCATCCGCATAATTATGAAGAGTGCTATCTTTCATAACATGTATTATTCATGCATATCTTAAAAAGCACAGGGCCCAGGATAGAACCCTGGGGAACTTCTTTATAAATATTTTTCCATGTTCTGATATTATTTCCGACTTAAACGCATTTTTCCTATCTGCTAAATAATTTTGTAAAAGATTTAAAGAATTGTCTGCAACACCGTTTGCTTTAAGTTTTAATAGCAGTAAATAATGATAGACAATCAAAAGCTCCATAGAGATTTTCATCAACTGCCTTGATCCAGTCTTCGATTAGCTTAATGAGTGCTGTATCACATTCATATCCTGGTATAAACGCTGAGAAGAAGGGGTAAAATAAATTTCAAAATACTCTATGATCTGCTGTTAAATGGCCTTTAAACTTTGATACCATGGGTAAAATACTCACAGGCCTATAATTATCTACTTCTAACTGACCAGTTTTATAATGAAATGGAACTACATGTGCATTTTTAACTGATTTTTGAAATTCTGATTTAGAAAAAGACATATCTTTTTAGATTAGTAATTGCTTTAACTATAGCCAGTTTAGCGATTTTTAACACTTTAAGAGATATCATCGATTCCTGCAGCCTTATGAAGAAAGGAATTTGTTCAATCAATAAAAAAAGTATTTTCCATGTTTTTATGCAATCAGATATTAATATAATATATATATATATTCGAAATGTACACCACCAGCGTATTTTAGCACAATTTGGCTCGGTGGTTTTAGCGCAGACGATGAAAATGTAAACATTTAATGAAAAATGAATATACCATTGATAATTACACAATAGCTTACTAGGTCAACAATCCCCGACCTTAGGTAGGAAAACTGTCAGTTCTTGTCAATTAAGATTGGAGTCGAGCACAGCCTGCCAGCAGCGAGACTCGAACGTGCAACCTCGTTGTTGGCAGACAGGTGATTAATAGTAGATGACTAACTACATTACCCACTCAGCCCTCTTTATTTTGGTTCATCGTTGCTTGCCTAATTACTTGATCTTTGTTTATATTTATTTCTATGTCTATGTTTCAAAACATGTTTGTAGGTCATGTGTATTTTAACTTTAAATATATTTAGTTTTAATTTTTATTGTCATCATGAAACTTTGAGGCATTTTAACGCATTGTCTGCAACACCGTATATGCTTTAAGTTTTAATAGTAATAATTCATGTTGGAGGCAATCAAAAGTTCATAGAGATTTTCATAAAAAGTTTAGCCTATGTTTATCGATTTCTACTGTAGTCGTAAGTATATTTTTAAATTTGTTTACATGCACAAATTTTATATTATAGATATATGATTTTTTATTGGAATTTTTTTTTAACGCCACTTTCAGCAATTTTCAGCTATATCATGGCGTCCAGTTTTTATTGGTAGAGGAAGCCGGAGTACCCTGAGAAAACCCCGGACCTTCGATAGGAAAACTGGCAATCCTTATCACTTAAGATTGGAGTCGAGTACACCCCCTCCCGCAGTGAGACTCGAACACGCAACCTCAGTGTTAACATACCACGTGATCAGTAGTAGACGAACTACCTTAATCACTCAGCCACCGAGGCCCCTCTATAGATAAATGCTCATGGAATATAATCATATATTGTCAAACAGTATAGCTGTTTTATATTGACTTTTGTTTTGTTTTGGTTTTTTTTTTGTTTTGTTTTTTGATAGAAATTACCTTAATCGAAGGTCTAAAAGACATAATTAGGAATAGATCTGTTTGTTTCTAGATTACAAAGTTATGGTGAAATCGTCCATCTCATATTCTAAGAATCGACAATTATTTCATTAGTCGTGTCTTGATTTCATCTGGTCCTGCTGAACAGGAAAAACATGTTTGCAAAACATGTGAACATATATCTCTTATATATGTACACATGGTTGTGCATTTAGTGTTAAAACTATTTTCACTCAAAATAATTAACTATTCAAACCAGGACATAATTCATTGTGAAAATTTATATTTAGAAAACCGTGATGCTGACTTCCTTAATATTTAGTTTAACGTCTAATGAAGGATAAAGATGTACTCATGACCCTCCAACACGGATATTTTTCATTTTAAAAGCTATATTTTACCAAACCACGTTTACTCAATATGCAATTTGTTCATTTTTGAAGTGAACTAAATAAACACTGTACGAGTCTTATAACTTCTTTTGGTAAGAATAAGATACTTAAAGCAAACTAATCAACTTAATCAACTGATTGACCTTATAAGATACCTTTTATAATGACATGCAATTATTAATCAATGTTTAAGATATTTTTCTAGTTTAACGCCGTAGCATGAGTACCCAGTAAACATCCTCGATCTTTGGCATGAACACTTTTCATCTTTGTCAATTAAGGCTGGAGTCAAGTGCACCCGGCCCACAGTAAGGCTCGAACTGACAACTTTGGTCTCGAGAGACTACGTGAAAAAATCTACCTTGTAGGCATAGGCCTTTGGCCGGAGTCCTACGTACTATGTCATCGGTTGGCCGGCGCACTCATCTTTGAACATTCCGATCACCTTCTTGTTCACGTCGACCGGGATCCCGGAAGCATGGTCCGTAGCGTAGTTGGAGGTATCGAACTACTACTGCACACTCTTCGCCATATCCTTGTACACGTCCGCTGTCTGGATGTCGCAGATCAAGCTGTCCGTGTAGGGGTAACAGATGCTGGCCCGGTCACCGTCCGTTGACTTGAGATAGTGGTAGACGAAGTCGGTAATCAATGTCTTCGATAGGTCGAGGATGGAGAATCCAAGGTAGATCGGTTTGTCTAAGACCAGTTCCGTGCGATGTAGGTGCACTGCAGCCAAGTCCTCGCTGAACACTGTAATGCGCTTGAAGTTTTTGCCACCAATTTCCTGGCAACCTTATCGCTGTTACCTAGTCGCACGTCCACCCTGCTGCTACGAATGTTCTTCATGGTTTTCCCGAATACGGCGTTGTTCATGAGTTTGAATAACTCCTTCTCGAAGGTGGTGGGAGCAGCGACCAGACAAGCTGTATTTTTCTCAACGTACTTCTTCAACCATGGACTCTGCGTGAACTGGATGGCTCGAACGATTTTCCTGACGAGGTATTTCTTCAGAGTCACATAGTGAATCACATATCCCTCCCTGTCGTGGAGATTCGCCTCCAGTTTTCTTACTCCATTGATCTTCACGGATTACAATTTATTATAACTGCATTTTGTATTCTGGTTGCTTGCTGAGTATTGCTTACTTATACTGTATTGTATTTTCCTGGGGATACACACTTAGTATAGCGAGAGGTTGGATGTGGTTTTGTACGACTACGTGATCCTTTGCAAATCTGTATTATAAGGCGCCTTATGCTACCGCCAGGGTTTCGAAAATGGGCCTTTTAAAAAAATAGAAACCAACTCGTCTGTTAGGTGGAAGACACAGATATTTTTATTTCATATAAAGTAATTACAATTCTACACATAAAGTAAATTTAATTTTATACAATAATTGACATTTACAATTTAATAATTTATTTCTATTTATGAACCAAATTTCCGTAACTATTAAAAATATGAGAGTAAGATTCTTAAAACCATAATATTTGAATAAAGTTAAAACATAAATAAAACAATTTGCCTCTTTATCAAAATAGTAAACATAAATTGTACCAACCTTTTAAAAAAATAGAAACCAACTCATCTGTTAGGAGTGTTCCCTCTAACGAGCCGGTTATTTATGCCCCTTTTAGATTTTCCCCCGCGTAGGGTGATTTTTCGACAATTCTCCGACTTAAACTGACCCACCTTGAAGAGCTCCGGGTTCATTGGCACTGCACTAAATTCTCGCCGCATGTTGGTAAATGCATCGACCGGCGTTGCTTCGACTAGGCTCTGGAGACTGGCATTCATGAACTTGAAACTATCAATGAAGAACTGGTATTGCGTCTTCATCTTTCCTTTCTTATCCCTGTACTCTCCAACCGGCACGCTCTTCGTGAAGGAGATATAGCGCTCTTCCGTGTTGGGATTGCAGTCGATTCGGTTCTACCCAGGTTCTTGATGAAGTATTCTGCCCGTGTGGCAGATAGCTAACCAAAATATATGTACGGGGCAAATATACGACGAAATCCGGGGAAAGATCGTTTATTAAACCACGTAATATACAAGCGAGTGAGTGAGTAACAGTGAGTAAGGATGAAGTGAAGATGAAATGAAGATGAAGTGAAGGTAAATTGCTGAAACATAAATAAAACAATCATAAGCATGAATCAGAGAAAGTTACAAATATAACGTTAATTAAATTTAGAACCATAAAAATATACAGTCTCTAGAGTTTATAAATTATTAATTAAAGGCAATCACATCTGGCTATTCAAGGTCAGTCGAGATCCAAAAATGACGAACAGAAGTAATCCTACCAATAAACAAATCTTTAAACGATTAGTAAAACATGAGAATAAACAGCCGAAAGTCTCATAAAATAAATTAAAACTGTACGTCGGCAAGGTTTAACTCCTAAAATAGAGATGATCCAATAACGTGTCGGACAAGTATTTCATCACACAGAAGAGAAAGAATTCAAAGGAAGCTAAAACCTGTGAGACTGTCCGGAGGAGTTGCATAGAAACTGGGATGCTAAACCGATCCAAACAATAAGTAGATGTGGTTAAATCTTACACTATAATTAATAATCCAAGAAGGAATAAAAATTAGTAATGTAACTACAGTACACTCCCCGCCAAATATTCTTGTGAATATTTCTCTAAATTTCTAGATGAAAATATAAAAGCGAATATATTCCAATATCCAATTAATATCACATAAATCCAAAGGTGATTCAAGAATAACACTTGACGGTATATACACATGTACAGTTCAGAAAACGATCCAACGGTTATAGTTCTGGAGTTCCATCGCTGTGTGGCTTCCAGCGTTGCCAAATGGGAAGAGAAGATCTGTTGCTCAATCGTTGCCACGCACGGCGTGGGAAGGAACGTCGTGTTCCTCGACCGGACCCAGGCGATGAACTGAGTTAATTTTAACTAAGATGACAAATCGGAAAATCGCTCCTCCCAAGTTGGTATGATCCACAGTACAAGTTTTGGCGACTTTTACAACAGGTCGGATCTCTTTGTACGGTTTCGGGTTCCACAAGAGTATGTTGGGATGCATCTGTTGTCTCAGACTGAACGTTAATAAGCAATCGTTTGGGTCCCAAAAGCCAATCGCTGTCGTGTATATCAGAAGGTTGTAAAAATCTAGTTCCTGAATCAGCTGGGTTCAGGTTAGACGGCACGTAGTTCCATTCGTCGGGCTTGCTATGTTTCTGAATTTTATCCACTCTGTTGGCGACGTAAGTTTAGAATCTACGTGTGTCGCTACTGATGTAGCCCAAAACTACACGACTGTCGGTATAATAGTTGACTTTGTCGATAGGAAGTTGAAGGTGATCAATAGCACTTTGGTCGAGTTCTACGGCAAGCACAGCCGCGCATAGTTCTAGTCGAGGGATGGTATGGCCGCTTATTGGTGCCACTTTCGTCTTTCCGAGAACAAATCCAAGTTATGGTTCCCCAACGGTTTCTGCGGTACTTAAATACACAACGGCTGCAATGGCTTTTTCTGACGCATCAGAGAACACGTGTAGTTCCCTTCTGTTGGCCTTGTTAAGGTTAGCCAAATATATGCGTGGAATGCGTAGATTCTCGATTTGGTGTAGGGAGTCCCTCCAGCTTTCCCATTCAATGGCCAAATCGTCTGATACAGGCTGATCCCAGTCTATGGTTTCTGATACTAGTGTTCTGAGTCCTTTAGGTTGCTAGCCAGATCACTGGGAGAAAACGCAGCTATTACTTCGGGGCTGTTAGATGCAAACTTATGCAATCGCAGATTCCCGTATTCCATCAATGCATTTTGGGTGTCCTTCATGACGGTAACTGCCTCTTCCGGTGTTGCGCAAGAGGTCAATTCATCGTCAACGTAGAAGTCGTTGATAACGGAGTTCGGTACATTGCTACCGTATTTCGACTCGGATTCTAAGGCTGCTTTTTGTAGACCTAATGTGGCGACTGTTGGTGATGGGCTATTCCCGAACACATGGACACGCATACGGTACTCTATAAGTTCTTCAGTTGGGTTGTTGTCCTTGTACCACAGAAAACGTAGGTAATTTCGATGGTCGTCTCGAACCACGAAGCAATGAAACATGTGTTGCAAATCGGCTGTTATGGCAATCTTTCTCTCCGAAAGCGTACCAGAACTCCGAGTAAACTGTTAGTCAGGTGTGGACCCGTCAACAAAACGTTGTTCAAAGAAATTCGTTGTATTTTGCTGAGGAATCAAAGACACCACGAATCTTATCGGGCTTTTTCGGGTGATAGACACCAAATAGTGGAAGGTACCAGCATTCCTCGTTTTTCTTTAATGCTGGAGCAACTTCCGCGTGGTTGTTGTCCAGTATTTTTCCCATGAATTCTGTGAAGTGTGCCTTCTTCACGGGGTTCTTCTTTAGACTAGTGTCCAACATTTTCGCTCTCTGTTTGATCCCTATTGTTGGGTAGGCGTGGTCTTGTATCTCGAAAAGGCAAGGGTGCAACCCAGCTTCCTGTGTCGTCTCTCACAAATTCGTCGTCCATCTGTTTCATGAACAGTTTATCGTCGTGAGACATTCCTGGTTTATCATCGTCAGGTGTCTTGAAAAACACATCTTGTCCTATGCTGTTGTCCTTCGGGAATTTTTCCCGTATCTCAAAGTTGTTTTCGCACGGTTTTAAAACCGTAGGGCGACCGGAAGTCGATACATATGTCCTGTTTACATTGATGTCGGTGGGTGCATGTTGCTTGTCTAAGCATGTTTCACCCACTACGACCCAGCCAAGTTTGAGTCGTTGGGCGTATGGAGCTTTTAAGGGTCCAAGCTTTTGATCGTGCACGTGATGAGCTTCCGATAGATCTCGACCTATGAGAAGCATGATACTGCAACTATCATCCAAAGGTGAGAGGTGTTTCGCTATTTCCCTTAAATGAGGGTGTTTGTTCGCAATATCCGGTGTTGGAATCTCGTTCCTGTTGTCGGGTATGTTGTCGCATTCTATTAGGACTGGTAAAACTAACGGGTCGCTGCCATTGATTGTAGTTACAATAAAGTCCTTCCCTCGTCTTCCAGAAGTCGTGATCTTTCCAGAGCAGGTGGAAAGCGTATATGTCTCGGGAACGTCCCGTACATTGAAGTACTGAAATAATTCTGGAGAGGCTAAGGACCTGTTGCTCTGGTCGTCGATTATGGCGTGCATTTTCTTCGTGTATCCAGGGTGGTCCTTGTGAAACACGATAACTGGAAGTATTTTTGCACAAGATTTTCCACCATAGTCTTTACATATTTCCGTGCAGGATGAGTTGACCGTGTTAACAGTAGTTGTGCTCCCTGACTCCCCGCCGTTGTTTTGTGCAGGCTTAGGCACTGATTGGGAAGCAGGTTTGTTGCTCTTGTTAGCGTGAAGAGCCGTGGTATGCTGTTTACTACCACACTCTTTGCATGAAACACTGGCGGGACAATCCCGGCTTACATGCTTATTCGAGTCGCAGCACTTAAAACAAACTTTGTTGTCTTTCAGCAGGGTTCTTCGTTCCTCCATAGGTTTAGAACGGAATCTACGGCAGTCATTTAATGAATGCTTGGAGCCATGCAAGATGCATTTTTCAAGCCTGTCTGACAAATTATTGACGTTTGGCGCTTCGGTTTTGTGAACACCGATTTTAGCTTAGATGTGGACCTTGTCGAACTCCCTTTTTGAGATGAAAGTACGGGTTCTGAGTCGTAGGTAAACCCTGGGTTGTTTCTGATCTTACTAATCTCCCGTATGAATGCGGAAAATTCCTTAAAGGGAGGAAATGAGGTTGAGTGTTGCTCATTGTACCTTACTGCTCTTGTTGTCCATTTTTCTTGTAGACCAAATGGCAGTTTAGACACAATAGGTCTTATTCCCGAGGAGGAATCGAAATAGGCCAATAGATTCTTGAGCTGTGGCTTCTCCTTTATGTACTCGATCTCTGACAAGATGTTTGGCAACTCGTAGAGATGTTTGTTGTCTTTGTTTGTGAGCTTCGGGAAATCTGTTAACTTCGTTTTAAGGGAAGCTTCGATCATTTCCGGACAGCCATATTGTTCATCAAGTCTTTGCCAAAGACGCTGTAGACCACTGGTTGGGTTGTCGGCATTGGATGCTCTAATACTAACCGCGTGCTTCGACGATTCGGTTCCTAACCATTTGACCAATAGGTCCAGCTTCTCCGAATCCGAGACGTCCAGTTCTCTTGTCACACTTTCGAAGCTTGACTTCCAAATATGGTACGACTCAGTCCTATCATTGAAGGTACTGAGTCGGGAGAATATCAGGTCCTTTCTCAATAAAAATTAAACGGATGTGGGTTTTCTTACATCTACGGGGCTTGATGCACTGTGCATGGGATAGTCTTGATAAGGCGTAAAAACAGGTGCATTAGTGTTCAGCCCAGATAAACCGGAAGTCTGTGTCTGGGTGACTGGAATATGCCTACAATCGTTCATCAGCGTAGATGTTGCAGATGGAAGTCCAAAATCTCCAACCCGTGAATGGTATGAAGGTCGAGTATTGAATGCGACAGCTGTGGTCATATCTAGCTCGTTTATAGGAGCATTTCCAGAAAGACCTAGTCCCGAGTGTGCGGGACGAGAGAGACGAGTTATGTCTTTCGGTATAGCAGAAGGTACGTGGTAATCCACGTTTTGCATCCGATATCCCTGTTGGCAGTGAACACTGTGCAGCTAGAGATAGTCCTGAGTCCGTTTAAGCGGGTCGTCGGTTAGAACTGGAAGTGGATCGTCCAGATCTTGTTCCATGTCGTCTTCCTGTTCTAGGATCCGGGCTTTGGCTTCTAGTTCGGCAGCCTGTCTCTGTGTTTCTAGAAGAGTCATTTCCGCTTTGATTTCGGCCTATCTACGGTTAACTTCCGCTTCTCGCCTAGCGGCATCTTGTTCCATTTCGGCTTCTAGCTTAGCCATAAGCGCCTGTTTCTCGGCAAAGGCGATTGCTGCTTTTGCCGCCTCGGCTTTGGCACGTGTTCTCTTGGCCAAACTGGATGTATTTGATTTACAAGAACTGGTCTCGCTATTTGATTTTGACTTTGTTGTTTTAACATACTTCGCCATGCTGGTCTGTCTTAGTACCTCATGCAGGTTGGCTATAGCGGAGTCGTTCATTCGCTGGCGAACGTCGATGACTGGATTTATGACATCTAAGTCTTGATTTGCCAAATTTGTTCTTTTACCCTTCACAAACACGAGGTATTCCTCGCATAGTCGTTTGTACCTTGTGTAGGCTTTAACAACTTTTTCAAGTTCCAGGCATTTTCTTGCCTCTGACGGGGGTTTGTCGGTCTACTGTAAGATTGCTTTACACATGGACCAAAGAAGTTCAATGTCTTGCGAGAGCCTGTCTCTCCTCTGGATGTACTGCTCTTTTCCTTTTTCCGTCAATGTACGTGTTCTGGACGTTGCTGACATCTGATCGTCCTCATTATGTGGCGATGCTGTATTGACTCCGCGAGTCGTACAACGGTGCCCCGAAGAAGTAACCAACCAAGTGTAGTCAATGTACTATTCTGCCCGTGTGGCAGATAGCTAACCAAAATATATGTACGGGGCAAATATACGACGAAATCCGGGGAAAGATCGTTTATTAAACCACGTAATATACAAGCGAGTGAGTGAGTAACAGTGAGTAAGGATGAAGTGAAGATGAAGTGAAGGTAAATTGTTGAAACATCAATAAAACAATCATAAGTATGAATCAGAGAAAGTTACAAATATAACGTTAATTAAATTTAGAACCATAAAAATATACAGTCTCTAGAGTTTATAAATTACTAATAAAAGGCAATCACATCTGGCTATTCAAGGTCAGTCGAGATCCAAAAATGACGAACAGAAGTAATCCTTCCAATAAACAAATCTTTAAACGATTAGTAAAACATGAGAATAAACAGCCGAAAGTCTCATAAAATAAATTAAACTGTCTTACACTGTACGTCGGCAAGGTTCAACTCCTAAAATAGAGATGATCCAAAAACGTGTCGGACAAGTATTTCATCACACGGAAGAGAAAGAATTCAAAGGAAGCTAAAACCTGTGAGACTGTCCGGAGGAGTTGCATAGAAACTGGGATAATTAACCGATCCAAACAATAAGTAGATGTGGTTAAATCTTACACGATAATTAATAATCTAAGAAGGAATAAAAATTTGTAATGTAATTACAGTACATGAAGAGATGACTGTCATAGGGGACGAATTTGGGTGCCTTGAAGTTCAGATTGCAGTCGCTATGGGATGCCCCTCTGAACTTACCCGTCAAGTGGCAGTGATCCTTCACTTTGTCCTCATCGAGCTTTTGTTTGCAGATGGCGCACTGTGTGGCTTCCTCGAATGCCTTCTTATCCTCCTCCGTCATCACCAGGGGCTTTCTTGAAATCTTTCTGTTGGTAGATGCCGCGGAAGTCTTTCGTCAACCGGTTCACAAAAATCTGGGCCACCTCTTCCCATTCCTGCTGCATGGTGTAAATCACCGGTTTCTTTGTGTATACGTTCTCGTCAAAGCACTTAATGTGGTAGAAGAACCGAGATGGTATGTGCTTCTGGAGAATATTGGTAGCTTTATAAGCCGCGGGTTCCTCTTCAATCTATACCTTGGTTCTGAAACACTCAAAGTCGGAGTAGACCACGAATGGTACACCGTCATCGACCGGCGTGGTTCTGGAAACCGACGCAGCACCCTTCGTCCGTCATCTCGACTTTTACTGCCCTCTACAGGCTGCAGTATTCCATGTGGCGGTCCAGGATATCTTGCCGGGTGAAATGGTTTAGGCACCGGCGACAGAAGTAAATAATCTTCCACATTATGTCACCTGTTCAGTCAAGAGTCGTGAGAGGTTCTTCACCCAGCTGTAGTGTTTTGTCTCTGCATCACCCAATAGCATGAGATCCACATGCTTCGCTCCAGTTTGCCCACTATTGGATATCCTCAGCGGGAAGACGCCTTCATTCTTCTTATCCACGAACCCAAAGACATTCATATAGACACCTTCGTCAAGTTCTTCGAACTTATCAATCGCCAGGAGTGAGACTGGGAATTAAATCGTATATAACCTAAGTTCATCCTTCCACCTAGCGTACTGATTTACCCTATGAGAACTCTTCTGATCTTACTCGTTGGGGTGAAGCGCTGAGAAGATTGCCCATCAAAAGCATTCCTGATCCTTGTTCTGTACATTCACGATTGCCCTTTTGTCTGCAAGCTTCTTTTGGAGAAGTATGTATGAGTTGCCGGCCAGTGGCTTTAATTCATTAAGCTGAATTTCCAGCTTCTCAATGCGTCCAAAGGTCCACCCACTTCCATTGTCCTGGTTATTAGCCATGCTCTCCTTGATCTTGTCCATCTTCTGCGCTATCGCCTGATCCAAATCTACCGACTCGGTGCTCGGGGATAGTGATCAAGGCAGACCGGAAATATGCGTCGGTGTAGTCGTTCTGACCAGGAGTCGTCGGGTTGTTCTTCATCATCTCCACATTGAGGACTAATACCACTTTCAATCTGCTCTTCTCTGCTAGACCAGCAATCGTATTTGGACCAGCTCACTTGTATAAACATTTCAACGTCATGTTTCTTCCTAGGTTTAATGATCACTGTGCCGAACACTCCCCCAAATGCCTCGCGCTTATCCTGCACCTCAATCTCATGCACAGCATCTTCAAGACTCTGTTTTAACCACTCTACTAATTCATCCTTTCTCAGTTTCGACTGTTTGGCAATCCCCCTTTGTCTAGCCATAGCCATGAGTTGCTTCTTGTTGAGCACCTCTCGACGAATGAACCGGCGAGCGGTGGGCGATTCAATGAATCTCACCAAGGCATCCTTATCTCTCCTACTGTATCCTCTCAACCCCTCCTCTTTAGCAATTTCACGAGGCTTCCTGATGGTTTCAACTACCCGAAATTTACCGCCGATCGGTTGATCATCTTCGTCTTGCTATGGAGTGTTCTTGGTGTGTCTCCGGCAAAGACCATTGCTACTCGGTTTACTCCTGCAGAACTGACCTTTCTTCCTTTTCAAAGGTGCTCCGCAGGTTCGTTGACCTCCCCTCTGTCATCTCCATGGTTTAGTGTTCATATTTATATATACCCTATCTTCCTTACTTCTAAGGTATTATTTTTTTAATTTTTGGCAGGTGATACCTCATATACCGTTTTCATCAATCCCTTCGCGTGCAAGTTTGCGAGTTCGTTCGAGCAAACCTGATTTTCAGGATTTCAAGCATACTTTTTTCCTTTCCGACTCATCACTGATTGCCACCCCCAGCCTTAGACGCCTTTTCCGATTGGGGGGGTTTCCTCATCGAAAAAAGTTTCTACTACACAGTGGTTAACACACTACAACGTCGAAGTACTCATATCCAGTCTTCTTCGACCTCTTCATACCTTTGTTGTCAATCTTGAGGTTATTCCACTTTTCCCGTCGTATTCCATCCAACTCCCGTATCACCCTCGTGCACGCCCAGACTTGTTTTTCTCACCCTTACTCGCCAATATCAGGATTATGCTAGGTCCATAGGCACCTTTTACGTCCAGGGCGTCTACCACGTTGAATGTCTGCCACGGTAGTTCTCGCCACTTTAGGACTGGTGGTCTGCACTTTGCCTCTTCCTCCTTTTCTTTCTTGGCGGCTGCAAGCACTCGCCGGGCAATCTGCAATGACCGCTCGTGTTTCTTCTTCTCAATCTCTTTGCGCTTTAGCTCTTCCTCCTCCTTTTCCTTTTTGGCGGCTGCAAGCACTCGCCTACCAATCCCTTCACGTGTGTGGTATAAAAGTCGGACGTGTCTGTACGCGTTGATTATTACTGAAGTCATAATACTATCTACCCCCATCTTTCCTTCCTTCTAAGGCATTTTTTCCGAATTATGATTCATATATCAGGTTTATTCAGTTTTGATTCGTTTGCACAAAACCTTGATTTTTCTGGATTTCAAGCAGACTTTTCCCTTGTGCGGCAGAACTCTCATTTCCATACTACTATCATACATGTATCAGAGGTATTAATCTCGTGTAATAAACGTTTACAGGGTATTTGTTTGAATATTGTTTACATAAAAACATGGTTATGACAGGTGATATTGTGTTTACCTGTTCAATCATTAAACTTGTTTTACAAAGTCATTTATTATAATCTGTTGCTTAATTTGCCTCTGTAAAAGTTCATTTATGGAAGTCTATGATAGAAAGACTAATAATACATGTTGTTTATTTTGTGTTAGTTTTTTTTACCAAGCCTAATAACGTACTACAAACTCGCTAAAATCTATCAATTAATTACAAGACATTTGTTTTTATTTAATAGCCTATTACGCTTTCGAAATATTAAAATTCTTTAATTTAAGCTTATTAAACATATATTTTTTTCTTTAGAATAATTATATATAAGATATTGCAAGTACATTAGACATCGGTGTTAAACTGTTTTTATTTATCTTTATATTCCAAACCTAATGATATGTTTAAAGGGATGTAATTGCATTCAATTTGTGAGGAACGAATGGTTGCTTTACGTCCAGAAAGCGTGTTTTCGGCTATAATCAGGATGAGATCGATTTAACAAAAACGGCAGCACTATTTGTAATTATTTGTAATAAATACAAGAACAGAGAGTTATTTACAGTAGTTCACAGATTCAGAATACATGGAGCCATCTCCTATGGATCACGTGCCTGTCAACACTGACAATGTTGGTTTGATGTCTAACTACGGTTAAGGTACGCTCGATTCCAATCTTAATTGACAAGGATTGCCAGTTTTCCTACTGGATTTAGGGGTTTTCTCCGGGTACTCGTATAATTCGCCAATAAAAACTGGAAGCTATGATATAGCTGAAAAATGATAAACATAGCGTTAAACACAATTCATTTTCCTAAATACATGTAGCTATGACAAAAATCACGGCGATCGGTCGGTCCTCCATTTCTCCAAACAATCTAAAATACAATACAAGGCACAAGTTGATCCGATATTTTCCTTAAATAGCTATAATTAAATACACGGCGACCAGTCGTTCCTCAATTTCTCCTTAATAGCTATTACGTGATACACGGCGACCAGTCGATCCTCTATTTCTCCTAAATAGCTAAGACGTTATTCACGGGGACCATTCGTATCAATAGCTTTGACGCGATACACAGCGACCATTCGATCCTCTGTTTCTCTTAAATAACTAAGACGTTATCCACGGCGACCAGTCGTCTATTTCTCCTAAATAGCTATGACGCGATACACAGCGACCAGTCGATCCTCTGTTTCTCCTAAATAGCTATGACGCAATACACGGTGACCGGTCGATCCTCTGTTTCTGCTTAATAGTTATGACGCAATACACGGTGTCAATTAGATCCTCTATTTCTACCAAATACCTATGCGACAATGCAAGGCGACAAGTCGATCCTCTGTTTCTGCTAAATAGCTATTACACAATACAAGGCAATCAATCGATCCTCTATTTCTTCTTAATAGCTATGACGTGATACACGGCGACCAGTCGATCCTCTTTTTCTTATAAAGAGCCATGACACAATACACGGCGACCAGTCGATTCTCTATTTCTCCTAAAAAAGCTATGACGGAATACACGACGACCAGTCGATCTTCTAATTCTCCCACATGGTATGTGCGTAGAAATAAAAGCTTTTAAAATAACTGAACAAATTTGATCATGTCGTTATTATGTCTTTACGGACTACCGTTGCCGAGTAAAGTACGGATTGATCTAATATTCAACGGCGTGTCAAAACTGAGCATGCGAGTTTGAGTCTGAATTTGTAAAGTGTGTGCCTTATTTATCTTGCGCTATTAATTGTCGGAACTGTATTAATTCAAGTCCGAAAGATCTGCTATATATTAAGTGACCTGCCAAAACGGATGCACAACACCGTACAAGTAGAATTTTACCAGGTTTATATCTGAACACATTGGTGTTTGCCAGAGAGTTAGATATTTTAACAAATTCTATACAACGAATTCTGGAGTAGTACTTATAGCCAAACGTTTATTTCACGGTTGAACTAATTAATTACTGTCGAACAATGTTATAGTTATGGCATAGAGAACGAATTTTGGCGTGTTCGACTTAAACCTTAATTGACTATCGTATCTCCAGTAATTTGTTTTGGCTTAAGGTCAATATTTCTTACTGACCGGTGAAGGAGACCAAATATAAAATCACACAGAAGAATCTACTTTAGAAGTCAATTAATTATCCACCATTATTATTGTGTGACGATATTAAAATGTCATAATTCAATTAACAGAGAACGGTTCTTTCCATTTATCCAACTTTTAAGAAATTGGTATCCCCATTTATCAATGACTTAATTGTATTTTTCTTACCTATTGTACGTGTTTATCGAACCATAATGATGATAATAAGATAATTCGAAAAAATCCATAGTAATATATTCCAGGATAATGGCTTTCAATTTGTAAATATGGAAATAACAAAAGTATACTTAATAAAGAAAAGTATATATTTTCAATTGCAAAGAATGGGATTGTACAAACTAAAAAAATTGTTTTGTTATGTTACGTGTGTTTCTGACGAATATGTATGCTGCTCCTGAAGCACACTGCATACAAATAGTGTTATGTCGCTACTAAATCACCCTGGTTACAAATATTTTTAAGTCACCCACAAGCGCCCTGGTTACAAATATGCTTATGCCCGGTCCTCATGCATATTCTGCCTTCAACTATTTGTATGTCTCTCATGAAACACCCTGCTTGCAAATATGTTTATGCTGCTCCTCAAGCACCCTGCTTGCAAATATGTTTTTGTCGCTCCTCAAACACCCTGCTAACAAATATTTTTAAGTCACCCCACAAGCACCCTGGTTACAAATATGCTTATGCCCGGTCCTCATGCATATACTGCCTTCAACTATTTGTATGTCTCTCATGAAACACCCTGCTTGCAAATATGTTTATGTCGCTCCTCAAACACCCTGCTAACAAATATTTTTATGTCGCTCCTCAAGCACCCTGGTTACAAATATTTTATGTCACTCCTTAATAACACTGCTTACAAATATTTTATGTCGGAAATAAGGTTCATTTAATTTCGTGGTATTGACAAGAGTGTCTGAAATTACCAACGAGCATAGGAACTCGCTGTTCGTTGATCACTGATTTCTCAATACGTTTAGCTCTTTTTGGTACAGGATATAGGTAGTTTGCCGTATCTGTTATTGACGCACTATACGTTAGAGCCCAACTTAGGATATAGATTGCTCGACTTCAAGCTGTACTGTCAATAAACACCGACCATCGTGTGAAATTCTAGTCCCACAACAATAAACATTTCTAAAATAATGAAATTTATATATAGAGATCTTATCACGAACCAATAGTTAAAAGGCGAGCGAGTCACAAACTAATGGATGTAAGAAACCTATCCACGAACGCCATTGGTTGAAAGACAAGCTAGCCACGAACCAATATTTGAAAGACAGCCACGTGAACGAACCAATAGATACACGAACCAGCCACAAACCAATGGCTGTAATACAGAGCGATATCCACGAACCAATTGTTAAAAGACATAGTTTGCCAAGATACAATGGTTATGAGGAGTAAGCCACGTAGGATAGTAGTTGAAAGCCACCATATTTTCAACCTGATGATAATGGTAACCACCCGATGTACTTATATAAACTTCGACAGATTTGTACTGTAGTACACTACGGGCAATTATTAATTTACATTTGTAGTTTAGTTAGTTGGATGTCTGCTTTACGTCCAGGAAAAAAATATTTCAGATATATTGGTTGTTTGCTTTACGTCCAGCGAGCAGTATTTAAGCTATATTTTGTGTTTTCTTTAGGTCCGGAGCATTATTTCAGATATATACATGTATGATGTTTGCTCTATGTCGTCCAAGCAGATGTGCAGCTATATTTGATGTAAGCTTTACGTCCAGCGAGCAGTATTTAAGCTATATTTTGTGTTTTCTTTAGGTCCGGAGCATTATTTCAGATATATACATGTATGATGTTTGCTCTATGTCGTCCAAGCAGGAGTTCAGCTATATTTGATGCAAGCTTTAAGTAGTATTTCAGTTATTTTGGATGTTTGCTTTACGTCCAGTGAGCAGTATTTCAGCCATATTCAGGACGAGTTGTTATTGCCAGGTAGTTCTAAAGTGAGACTAGATCGTGATTAATTATAGGCGATTAGAACACATGCAAAGGGTACGAGTTATAATATCTTCGGATCAAACTGTCCTGTGATTTAAGACGGATTTTCTTCACACTCCAATTTTGCATTAATCAGCATACATACTGAATGTCTTGTTATTCGTGTTCGTTGTTTTAATTCAACTTTCTGCACCTTACAGCTACATCATGGCGTTCAGTTTTTTCAAGGAGGAAACCAGATTATCCGTTCCTGCATAAGGAAAAGAACACGGACAATCCTTGTTACTAAAGTAATGTCGAGCATACTCTGCCTATGCTAAATGTCTTTTGAGCATTTAAATGAGTAAATATGGAGTTAAACTTTGCTCTAGATTTTGAGCTAAACTTCAAGCTAAATGTCAAATTTATGTTGATAGGGACCGACCATTTCACTCGCAAATGGGGGGTGGGGGGCTTGGCTTTTACCTTAAAAATATTTTGAAATGATTTTTGATGAAAAAATATTTTTGAAGCAGAGGGTAAGAAAAAAAATATTCTGAAGAACGATTTCTGTTATATAAAATTATGCTAATAAGGAAAAAATATATTATGTCGCGACGCCTTCAAAAATAAATATAAATTTACTGACAAAACAAAAAACCAAGGCCCCCCCTTCCCTTAAAGTTTAATGGTCTGTCCCTAACTATATTCGAGTGACGGTTAGTGTTTTCCAGTAGCTTGACATGTTAAATTACAGATAATGATTCTAGGTTGTAAGCAATATAAACATTAAGCCGACGTGTTGGTTTAGTACAAAGCAGTAAAAATGTGAAAAAGGGGCTTCCGTACCTTAAAACTTACGACCTGTAGAGACGTAGATGTATACAATTCTTAAGGATGATCGCTGGTAAATTTTTGAGAGATTTGTCAGATTTTCAGAATCCTCTAGATTTTACCATTAAAATAGGGATAATTTTTTTGCCCAGCAACCCCCTATTTTCTTTTTATAATAGGGTTTATTGGGTCAGTTAAAGCTAATTTACAAAGTTTTATAAATTTCGTGTTATTTTTTCATAGGTTTTTACACGAAAACATGTCCACTGCTAAACCTATGAAAAAGTCAGAGAAAGCTTTTTCCCGCCAAATTTTGGATGCTTATTATCTCGAAAAAGAGTTCAGCAACCTATGAATTTTTTAAGCTTATTTTTAACCTTTAACTATGTTGTATTTATCAAATATATAAATTTAGATACCTTGTTATTTTAAACATGACCAGCGAACATTTCAGAGAAAATAAAATGTGTCCACGTTCTACTATTTAAAAAGGCTCAACGTTTTTTTGTCTTTTTGTCCGACATTCACACAGTTTATGTTTATTACTTTGAATTATTAAGTCGTGCTTACATTATTCAACTGGATTCATAAGGTAAAATTTATAAATCATTATGTAGGCGAGCGGGAGGGGGCACTTCAAATTTAATGTGCTATTCGTTTATGGGCGAAATTTTTTTCTCTTAAAAACAAGGTATACATATATAAAGTGTTTAATTACATCTCATATAACAATGCTGGCTTTTGATTGGTCATTATACAGTGTATTTTTCATGATTTTGCCACGATTTCCTCATCACCGATTTCGGCAAAAAAATTACCCTCTGAACCGTGGTATTTGCTAAAAAAATAATAACCCACGCTTAATATTATCCCAGAAAAATTCATTCGGAAGTTTGCTAAAAAAAAATAACCCTCGCATAATATTAACCCAGAAAAATTCATTCGGTACATTTGACTTTTACCTCAAAATAAACGTAACATGAGTAATCGGTTTTGAAAACCGGAAGCGTTCAGATAGAAAAGAGACAATATAAACAGCACGCAAGTGGTCTAGTATCACCGCTCTTTGAAATCATGATATTCAATGTGATTAAAAATATAAATCATGTCTGGGAGGGGTATTTGTGAAAAAAATACCAGTCTTGAGAATCAAATTTCATCTCTCGACTTGTATTTTTCACACATACCCTCCCAGACATGATATATCTGTTTAAAGTATAAATGGTATTTAAAGAAAAAAGTAATGAGATATTTTAGTATTGTTACTTTTGGAATCAAGCAAACTCTTCTGGTATTTGGGCTTTATAATCTCAACCTGGACACGCCGCTAACCAATACAGGGGCGAATACAGGATTTTCGAAAGGGGGGCGTAAAAAGGGAAATATCGGAAAAGGAGAGCAACGAAGTGGTCCTCCCATTTACTGCAAGGGAGCTTTTTTTCCTTTCCTTCTTTAAGGTGGGGGGCGACTCCTTTTACCCTCCCCCCTGGATTCACCACTGCAATAAAAGGTACAAGCTGTTATGTGGTAATCAATGACCGATTGGTCTAGGTGCAAACTGTAAAGTGGTCCTTAGTGTCCTATTGGTCTAGGCACACACTTTAAGGAGTAGTCCTCAGTGACCAATTTGTCTAGTAATAACCTATTTAAGTGTTCCTTAATGACCGATTGATGTAGGTTCAAGCTGTGAAGTGGTCCTCATTGACGGATTTGTCTTGGTACACAATGTGAAATGGTCCTCAGAGAACAATCGGTGTTGGTTCAAGCTGTGAAGTGGTCCTCAGTAACGGATTGGTCTAGGTACAAAATGTGAAATGGTCCTGAGTGACCGATTGGTCTAGGTACAAGCTGTGAAGTGGTCCTCAGTGACCGATTGGTGTTGGTTCAAGCTGTGGAGTGGTCCTCAGTGACGATTTGTCTTGGAACAAAATGTGAAATGGTCCTTAGTGACGGATTGATCTAGGTACAAGCTGTGAAGTTATCCTCAGTGACAGATTGGTCTAGTTTCAAACTGTGTAATGGTCCTCAGTGACCTATGTGTTTAGGTACAAACTGTGAAGTGGTCCTCAGTGACCGATTGGTTTAGATACAAACTGTGAAGTGATCCTCAGTGACCGATTGGTTTAGGTACAAACTGTGAAGTGGTCCTCAGTGACCGATTGGTTTAGGTACAAACTGTGAAGTGGTCCTCAGTGACCGATTGGTTTAGGTACAAACTGTGAAGTGGTCCTCAGTGACCGATTGGTCTAGGTACAAACCGTGAAATTGTCCTCGGTGACAGATTGGTCTAGGTACAAACTGTGGAGTGGTCCTCAGTGACCGATTGGTCTAGGTACAAACCGTGAAGTGGTCCTCAGTGACCGATTGGTTTAGGAACAAACTGTGAAATGGTCCTCAGTGACCGATTGGTCTAGGTACAAACGGTGAATTGGTCCTCAGTGACCGATTGGTTTAGGAACAAACTGTGAAATGGTCCTCAGTGACCGATTGTTCACGGTACAAACTGTAAAGTGGTCCTCAGTGAACGATTGGTCTAGGTACAAACTGTGAAGTGGTCCTCAGTGACCGATTGTTCAAGGTATAAACTGTGTAATGGTCCTCAGTGACCCATTGGTTTAGGTACAAACGGTAAATTGTCCTCAGTGACCGATTTGTTTAGGAACAAACTGTGAAATGGTCCTCAGTGACCGGTTGTTCAAGGTACAAGCTGTGATGTGGTACTCATTGACCGATTGGTCTAGGTACAAACCGTGAAGTGGTCCTCAGTGACCCATTGGTTTAGGTACAAACTGTGAAATGGTCCTCAGTGACCGATTGGTTTAGGTACAAACTGTGAAATGGTAATCAGTGATTGATTGGTTTATGTACAAACTGTGAAGTGGTCCTCAGTGACCGATTGGTCTATTAACAAACTGTGAAGTGGTCCTCGGTGACCGATTGTTCAAGGTACAAACTGTGAAGTGGTCCTCAGTGACCGATTGGTCTAGGTACAAACCGTGAAGTGGTCCTCAGTGACCCATTGGTTTAGGTACAAACTGTGAAATGGTCCTCAGTGACCGATTGGTTTAGGTACAAACTGTGAAATGGTAATCAGTGATTGATTGGTTTAGGTACAAACTGTGAAGTGGTCCTCAGTGACCGATTGGTCTATTAACAAACTGTGAAGTGGTCCTCGGTGACCGATTGTTCAAGGTACAAACTGTGAAGTGGTCCTCAGTGACCGATTGGTCTATGTACACACCGCGAAGTGGTCCTCAGTGACCGATTGGGATAGGTACAAACTGTGAAGTGGTCCTCAGTGACCGATTGGTTTAGGTACAAACTGTGAAGTGGTCCTCAGTGACCGATTGGTTTAGGTACAACCTGTGAAGTGGTCCTCGGTGACAGATTGGTCAAGTGGTCCTCGGTGACAGATTGGTCTAGGTACAAACCGAGAAGTGGTCCTCGGTGACAGATTGGTCAAGGTACAAACTGTGAAGTGGTCCTCAGTGACCGATTGGTTTAGGTACAACCTGTGAAGTGGTCCTCGGTGACAGATTGGTCAAGTGGTCCTCGGTGACAGATTGGTCTAGGTACAAACCGAGAAGTGGTCCTCGGTGACAGATTGGTCAAGGTACAAACTGTGAAGTGGTCCTCAGTGACCGATTGGTCTAGGTACAAGCTGTGAAGTGGTCCTCAGTGACCGATTGTTCAAGGTACAAGCTGTGATGTGGCCCTCAGTGACCGATTGTTCAAGGTACAAGCTGTGATGTGGTCCTCAGTGACCGATTGGTCTAGGTACAAACTATGAAGTGGTCCTCAGTGACCGATTGGTTTAGGTACAAACTGTGAAGTGGTCCTCAGTGACCGATTGGTCTAGGTAAAAACCGTGAAGTGGTCCTCAGTGACCGATTGGTCTAGGTACAAACTGTGAAGTGGTCCTCGGTGACCGATTGTTCAAGGTACAAACTGTGAAGTGGTCCTCAGTGACCGAATGGTCTATGTACAAACCGTGAAGTGGTCCTCAATGACCGATCGGTCTGGGTACACACTCTGAAGTGGTCCTCAGTGACCGATTGTTCAAGATAAAAACTGTGATGTGGTCCTCAGTGACCGATTGTTCAAGGTACAAACTGTGAAATGGTCCTCAGTGACCGATTGGTCTAGGTACAAACCGTGAAGTTGTCCTCGGTGACAGATTGGTCTAGGTACAAACTGTGGAGTGGTCCTCAGTGACCGATTGGTCTAGGTACAAGCTGTGAAGTGGTCCTCAGTGACCGATTGTTCAAGGTACAAGCTGTGTTGTGGTCCTCAGTGACCGATTGGTCTATGTACAAACCGTGAAGTGGTCCTCAGTGACCCATTGGTTTAGGTACAAACTGTGAAATGGTCCTCAGTGAACGATTGGTTTGGGTACAAACTGTGAAATGGTAATCAGTGATTGATTGGTTTAGGTACAAACTGTGAAGTGGTCCTCAGTGACCGATTGGTCTATTAACAAACTGTGAAGTGGTCCTCGGTGACCGATTGTTCAAGGTACAAACTGTGAAGTGGTCCTCAGTGACCGATTGGTCTATGTACAAACCGTGAAGTGGTCCTCAGTGACCGATTGGGATAGGTACAAACTGTGAAGTGGTCCCCAGTGACCGATTGGTTTAGGTACAAACTGTGAAGTGGTCCTCAGTGACCGATTGGTTTAGGTACAACCTGTGAAGTGTTCCTCGGTGACAGATTGGTCAAGTGGTCCTCGGTGACAGATTGGTCTAGGTACAAACCGAGAAGTGGTCCTCGGTGATAGATTGGTCAAGGTACAAACTGTGAAGTGGTCCTCAGTGACCGATTGGTCTAGGTACAAGCTGTGAAGTGGTCCTCAGTGACCGATTGTTCAAGGTACAAGCTGTGATGTGGCCCTCAGTGACCGATTGTTCAAGGTACAAGCTGTGATGTGGTCCTCAGTGACCGATTGGTCTAGGTACAAACTATGAAGTGGTCCTCAGTGACCGATTGGTTTAGGTACAAACTGGGAAGTGGTCCTCGGTGACCGATTGTTCAAGGTACAAACTGTGAAGTGGTCCTCAGTGACCGATTGGTCTAGGTACAAACCGTGAAGTGGTCCTCAGTGACCCATTGGTTTAGGTACAAACTGTGAAATGGTCCTCAGTGACCGATTTGTTTAGGTACAAACTGTGAAATGGTAATCAGTGATTGATTGGTGATTGATTGGTTTAGGTACAAACTGTGAAGTGGTCCTCAGTGACCGATTGGTCTATTAACAAACTGTGAAGTGGTCCTCGGTGACCGATTGTTCAAGGTACAAACTGTGAAGTGGTCCTCAGTGACCGATTGGTCTATGTACAAACCGTGAAGTGGTCCTCAGTGACCGATTGGGATAGGTACAAACTGTGAAGTGGTCCTCAGTGACCGATTGGTTTAGGTACAAACTGTGAAGTGGTCCTCATTAACCGATTGGTTTAGGTACAACCTGTGAAGTGGTCCTCGGTGACAGATTGGTCAAGTGGTCCTCGGTGACAGATTGGTCTAGGTACAAACCGAGAAGTGGTCCTCGGTGACAGATTGGTCAAGGAACAAACTGTGAAGTAGTCATCAGTGACCGATTGGTCTAGGTACAAGCTGTGACGTGGTCCGCAGTGACCGATTGTTGAAGGTACAAGCTGTGATGTGGCCCTCAGTGACCGATTGTTCAAGGTACAAGCTGTGATGTGGTCCTCAGTGACCGATTGGTCTAGGTACAAACTATGAAGTGGTCCTCAGTGACCGATTGGTTTAGGTACAAACTGTGAAGTGGTCCTCAGTGACCGATTGGTCTAGGTAAAAACCGTGAAGTGGTCCTCAGTGACCGACTGGTCTAGGTACAAACTGTGAAGTGGTCCTAGGTGACCGATTGTTCAAGGTACAAACTGTGAAGTGGTCCTCAGTGACCGATTGGTCTATGTACAAACCGTGAAGTGGTCCTCAATGACCGATCGGTCTGGGTGCACACTCTGAAGTGGGCCTCAGTGACCGATTGTTCAAGATAAAAACTGTGATGTGGTCCTCAGTGACCGATTGTTCAAGGTACAAACTGTGAAATGGTCCTCAGTGACCGATTGGTCTAGGTACAAACAGTGAAGTTGTCCTCGGTGACAGATTGGTCTAGGTACAAACTGTGGAGTGGTCCTCAGTGACCGATTGGTTTAGGTACAAGCTGTGAAGTGGTCCTCAGTGACCGATTGTTCAAGGTATAAGCTGTGTTGTGGTCCTCAGTGACCGATTGGTCTATGTACAAACCGTGAAGTGGTCCTCAGTGACCGATCGGTCTAGGTACAAACTGTGAAGTGATCCTCAGTTACCGATTATTCAAGGTACAAACCGTGAAGTGGTCCTCAGTGACCGATTGGTCTAGGTACAAACTGTGAAGTGGTCCTCGGTGACCGATTGTTCAAGGTACAAACTGTGAAGTGGTCCTCAGTGACCGATTGGTCTATGTACAAACCGTGAAGTGGTCCTCAGTGACCGATCGGTCTAGGTACAAACTGTGAAGTGGTCCTCAGTGACCGATTGGTCTATGTACAAACCGTGAAGTGGTCCTCAATGACCGATCGGTCTGGGTACACACTCTGAAGTGGTCCTCAGTGACCGATTGTTCAAGATAAAAACTGTGATGTGGTCCTCAGTGACCGATTGTTCAAGGTACAAACTGTGAAATGGTCCTCAGTGACCGATTGGTCTAGGTACAAACCGTGAAGTTGTCCTCGGTGACAGATTGGTCTAGGTACAAACTGTGGAGTGGTCCTCAGTGACCGATTGGTCTAGGTACAAGCTGTGAAGTGGTCCTCAGTGACCGATTGTTCAAGGTACAAGCTGTGTTGTGGTCCTCAGTGACCGAGTGTTCAAGGAACAAGCTGTGATGTGGTCCTCAGTGACCGATTGGTCTAGGTACAAGCTGTGAAGTGGTCCTCAGTGACCGATTGTTCAAGGTACAAGCTGTGATGTGGTCCTCAGTGACCTAGTGTTCAAGGAACAAGCTGTGATGTAGTCCTCAGTGACCGATTGGTCTATGTACAAACCGTGAAGTGGTCCTCAGTGACCGATCGGTCTAGGTACAAACTGTGAAGTGGTCCTCAGTTACCGATTGTTCAAGGTACAAACCGTGAAGTGGTCCTCAGTGACCGATTGGTCTAGGTACAAACTGTGAAGTGGTCCTTGGTGACCGATTGTTCAAGGTACAAACTGTGAAGTGGTCCTCAGTGACCGATTGGTCTATGTACAAACCGTGAAGTGGTCCTCAGTGACCGATCGGTCTAGGTACAAACTTTGAAGTGGTCCTCAGTTACCGATTGTTCAAGGTATAAACTGTGATGTGGTCCTCAGTGACCGATTGTTCAAGGTACAAACTGTAAAATGGTCCTCAATGACCGATTGGTCTAGGGACAAACCGTGAAGTGGTCCTCAGTGACCGATTGTTCAAAGTACAAGCTGGAAAATGGTCCTCAGTGACCGATTGGTCTATGTACTAGCTGTGAAGTGGTCCTCAGTGACCGATTGGTTTAGGTACAAACTGTGAAGTGGTCCTCAGTGACCGATTGGTTTAGGTACAACCTGTGAAGTGGTCCTTGGTGACAGATTGGTCTAGGTACAAACCGTGAAGTGGTCCTCGGTGACAGATTGGTCAAGTGGTCCTCGTTGACAGATTGGTCTAGGTACAAACCGTGAAGTGGTCCTCGGTGACAGATTGGTCTAGGTACAAACTGTGAAGTGGTCCTCAGTGATCGATTGGCCTCGGTACAAGTTGTGAAGTAGTCCTCAGTGACCTATTGTTCAAGGTACAAGCTGGGATGTGGCCCTCAGTGACCGATTGTTCAAGGTACAAGCTGTGATGTGGTCCTCAGTGACCGATTGGTCTAGGTACAAACCGTGAAGTGGTCCTCAGTGACCGATTGGTTTAGGTACAAACTGTGAAGTGGTCCTCAGTGACCGATTGGTCTAGGTACAAACCGTGAAGTGGTCCTCAGTCACCCATTGGTCTAGGTACAAACTGTGAAGTGGTCCTCGGTGACCGATTGTTCAAGGTACAAACTGTGAAGTGGTCCTCAGTGACCGATTGGTTTATGTACAAACCGTGAAGTGGTCCTCAGTGACCGATTGGTCTAGGTACAAACTGTGAAGTGGTCCTCAGTGACCGATTGGTCTAGGTACAAACTGTGAAGTGGTCCTCAGTGACCGATTGTTCAAGGTACAAACTGTGATGTGGTCCTCAGTGACCGAATGTTCAAGGTACAATCTGTGAAATGGTCCTCAATGACCGATTGGTCTAGGTACAAACCATGAAGTGGTCCTCAGTGACCGATTGTTCAAGGTACAAACTGTGAATTGGTTATCAGTGACTGATTGTTCTAGATTAAATCTTTACATGGTCTTCAATAGTCCTTATGTATTTAGTCAACTAATACATGTATTGACATTCGTCATTTCAAAGTTCGTTGGCTGTAATCTGATACGTTAATTGTTTCCATCCTCCTTGTTTGAAGTCTGAATATTGATTGACTGCTTGATTGATTGATTGATTGATTGATTGATATAACGAGCAATATTTCCTCTATATTCATTACCCACTCTCATCACCCTGTTTCATATATTTTAAAGATATAACCAGCTATAATTGCGTCCAGTTTTTTTATTGGAGTACTCACTAGAAATCCCCGATCTCACGTTCGGCATAAAAACTATCCTTGTTATTTAAGGCTGGTGTTGAGTATACCCTGCAAGAAGTAAGGCTCCAGCTTTTAAACCTCAGTTGTGACACGCCGGTTATTAAAGGCAGATAACAAACTACCTACCCACTCGCCACAAAGGCCATAGATTTACACAGTTAATATTAGAAATAACATTTATAAGACAATAATATAAAAATATAAAGCAAAAAACAAATTTTTGAAAGTAGCATAGAACTAATAAAGCACAATGTCTCTTGTTGTGTGTGTTTTTATCAGTAAATGTGACCCTGGACTTTTAATCAATAGATTAGTCAATAATGGACGAACTCCCTATAGACCTTAGGAAACCGTAGGAATAGTCAATAACAGGTTTATAAAATAATAGGACTAAGTCGAATCGCTATGAGTCAACATTGTGTATTATTTATTAAATATCCCTATCGACAAAATATTCCAAGCAAACCTACAGTACAAGTAGTAAAGGGGGATTACAACGATTAAGTAAATAGTAAATTATCATCACCTGTTAGTCATCATAAACATAAGTCAATTTCCCTTAGTAGACTTACTTCCGGGCCGCGCCGGTTTCTGTTTGGGGGGAGGGGGATTATCATTCAAATATACTCTTTTAAATATGTCTTTTTAAGTGGATGGTATTGACATTGAATTGATATTGGTTGGCCCACAACGAATTTCTGCGTTGGATATCAATCCGGAATAGAAAAAAACTAAAACATTTTCTAATCGGAGTGGAGTGTATCGCGTTTAAGACAGTTGTTTTTCCTACTTCAGAAGACGAGTATATTTATCGTTTGATATTAAGGAAAAAAGATAGATCCTGATGTAGTACTACCGAAATTCTGTGTTCCAAAGGTCCTTTGCTCGTAAGGTTCATAGTTCTGATGTTAATTGTTGAATTCGATATCTTTTAGCAATTAATTGAATTTTTTTTATTGATCAAATTTGTGGCTGTGAATAAATTTCAGACATGAGAATCGTGGTTTAAACCAAAAATAATTATTATTTTACAATCAGGGAGCCTCGGTGGCCGAGTGGTTAAGGTAGTTTGTCTACTATTGATCACGTGGTTTGTCAACACTGATATTGCGGGGTCGATTCTCACTGCAGGCAGGGTGTACTTGACTCCAATGGTAATTGACAAAGATTGCCAGTTTTCCTACCGCAGGTCGGAGATTTTCTAGGGATACTTAAGCTTCCTCCTCCAATAAAAAGTGGACATTATGATATAGCTGAACAATTTATGAAAGTGGCGTTAGACATCATGCAAACAAACAAACAATATTATCCAATCGAAATCGAAGACGCCTTAACGTTGTTTTGGAATAATTTTTAATGTTAAGCGTCTAAGCGATATACATTCGGTGACATTAACATTCGGAACAATGCGTCGTGGTATTATTCTGTCGAAACAATATGGACTCGGGTAGTAATGTAATGGAACTTAGATATAATGAACATTTGGTATAGTGAAAATGTGCGCAGTGAACATTTTTTAAACAATGAATCTACGGTCCAAGACTTCACGCACAAATCTTCATATTGTCTGCTAACAAAGCAATGCTATCAACAAAAATAGTTATCATCATTTTTTGAGAATCAAAGGTGAATTAAGTTGTTTTATGACAGGATATATTATACATGTACAGGATAGCGTCGTCCGATATTTTCTCTGATCCCAAAATATAATGATGGGATAAACCAAACATAAACCAGTTATTATAAAGTTATTTTAAAAATACAGTCTAATTTTGAATTAACTAGATTAGTCAATTAATACACTTTCTCTATTTTTAAAATCAAATTCATGTCCAGTCTAAGGGAGATAACCTCAACATTCATAACGGATATGACTGCTATGCATTATTTGTTGTAAGTTCTACTTACAGTTAGGTGCAGTCCTAACATAACATAAAGTTAACTTAAACCAGTCCAAATCTCTGGTCAAAATCTCTGCTTTTGAGAAAAAAAATCTCTGCTTTTTGACCAAAGACCAGTCAATTTGACCGCTTTGACAGGACAAAATTTTGTCCAAATCTCTGCTTTACATATTGTCAAATTCTCTGCTTTTGTCAAGTGGACAAAAACGGTCCAAATCTCTGCTTTTGTCAAATTGACAAAAACGGTCAAAATCTCTGCTTTCAAATGTCACGTGACAAAAATGTCCAGAGGACAAAAATTGTCTAAATCTCTGCTTTCCAATTGTCACGTGACCAAAATGTCCAGTGGACAAAAATTGTCAAAATCTCTGCTTTTCAATAGTCACGTGACAAAAATGTCCAGTGGACAAAATCTCTGCTTTTAAATTTTCAAGTCACAAAATGTCCCTTTGTACAAAAAGTCAAAATATATGCTTTATTTAATCATTTCGTTACAAATTGTCAATTAGACGATCATCAAAAATTAGTTAACGAAATCTACGGCAGTCTATTTTAAAGAACGCGATTTCTTTCCCGTCCGCGTTTCGGTAAATGTATAGCAAGCCGTTGTGGTTACATATTTAGACTGTAGCTCTCCCTACATTTCTATTATTATGTTATTGTTATTATGATTGAGCAATCATATTTTTGTGTAGTTGAATAAAAATATAAAAGTATAAATCCCAACATGTAATATTTTTATTTAATAATAAATACTGTTACAACTCACCTGTATGTTGGTATCATTAAATCTATTATTAATATTTACATTTCACTTTTAATTTTACACTAAATAATATTTATTAGTTTTCAAATCTTGGCTGCCTACATCCTAGGATATGCATTTTAACCTCAAATCCACATTTTAAAACAAGTCACCCATAAAATACCAAATTAAAACCTCTTCTTCATATCAAATCACTCCTGAGAAAATAGAATATAAAATTACAACCATATTAAATACATTATATCACTCCAGAAACTTTTGCGATGCAATTAAATCGCAATTAAAAAACATATTTCTCATACAAAATCACTCCAAATACTTAAGCGATGCAATTGAAAACCCTATTTCACATATCAAATCAATCCTGATCCCATAGCAATGCAATTAAGAACCATAATTCACATAAGAATTTAATCCTGAGACATTTATAATGCAAATATAAACTATATTTAACATATAAAATCAATCAGGAGACTATAGCAATGCAATTTAAACCATATTCCACATATAAAGTTACTCTGGAGACCTTAGCCAAGTGATTAAAAAGTATATTTTAGATATAAAATCACTAAAGAAACTAAAGCTATGCAATTAAAAATTATATTTCACATATAAAGTTACTCTAAAGACCTTAGCCATGCAATTAAAAACCATATTTTGCATATAAATTCAATCAAGAAACCTTGGCAATACCATTAAAACAAAATATTCAACATATAAAATCAATCCTGACACCATAGTGATCATGGTGATGGAATTAAAAAACCATATTTCACATATAAAATCAATCCTGAAACTTTTAAAATACAATTAATATCTATATTTAACATATAAAATCTCTAATGATACTGAAGCAATGTAATCAAAAACCATTTTTCACATATAAAATCACCCTGGAGACCTAAGTGATGCAATTAAAAACCATAATTAACATACAAAATCAATAATGACACTGAAGCAATGAAATTAAAAACTCAATGCAACTAGAAACCATATTTCACATATAAAATCAATCCTGAAGCCTTGGTTATGCCATAAAAAACAATATCTCACATATAGAATCATTCTGGAGACCTAACAGATGCAATTAAAATCCATATTTAACATATAAAATCAATCTCGACACTTTATCAATGCAACTAGAAACCATATTTCACATATTAAATCATTCCTGAAGCCTTGGTAATGCCATAAAAAACAATATGTCACATATAAAATCACTCTGGAGACTTAAAAGATGCAATTAAAATCCATATTTAACATATAAAACCAATCTCGAGACTTTAGCAGTGCAACTAGAAACCATATTTCATATATAAAATCATTCCTGAAGCCTTGGCAATGCCATAAAAAACAATATCTCACATATAAAATCACTCTGGAGACCTAAGAGATGCAATTAAAATCCATATTTAACATATAAAACCAATCTCGATACTTTACCAATGCAACTAGAAACCATATTTCACATATAAAATCATTCCTGTAGCCTTGGTTATCCCATAAAAAACAATATCTCACATATAGAATCACTCTGGAGACATAAGAGATGCAATTAAAATCCATATTTAACATATAAAATCAATCTCGACACTTTACCAATGCAACTAGAAACCATATTTCACATATAAAATCATTCCTGAAGCCTTGGTAATGCCATAAAAACAATATGTCACATATAAAATCACTCTGGAGACATAAGAGATGCAATTAAAATCCATATGTAACATATAAAACCAATCTCAAGACTTTAGCAGTGCAACTAGAAACCATATTTCACATATAAAATCATTCCTGTAGCCTTGGTTATCCCATAAAAAACAATATCTCACATATAGAATCACTCTGGAGACCTAAGAGATGCAATTAAAATCCATATTTAACATATAAAATCAATCTCGATACTTTACCAATGCAACTAGAAACCATATTTCACATATAAAATCATTCCTGTAGCCTTGGTAATGCCATAAAAAACAATATCTCACATATAAAATCACTCTGGAGACATAAGAGATGCAATTAAAATCCATATTTAACATATAAAATCAATCTCGACACTTTACCAATGCAACTAGAAACCATATTTCGCATATAAAATCATTCCTGAAGCCTTGGTAATGCCATAAAAACAATATGTCACATATAAAATCACTCTGGAGACATAAGAGATGCAATTAAAATCCATATGTAACATATAAAACCAATCTCAAGACTTTAGCAGTGCAACTAGAAACCATATTTCACATATAAAATCATTCCTGTAGCCTTGGTTATCCCATAAAAAACAATATCTCACATATAGAATCACTCTGGAGACCTAAGAGATGCAATTAAAATCCATATTTAACATATAAAATCAATCTCGACACTTTACCAATGCAACTAGAAACCATATTTCAAATATAAAATCATTCCTGGAGCCTTGGTAATGCCATAAAAACAATATGTCACATATAAAATCACTCTGGAGACATAAGAGATGCAATTAAAATCCATATTTAACATACAAAGCCAATCTCTTGTTTGATATTCTTTGGATACTTCAAATCCCATTTTGTTTACTTTTGGTAGGGCGATTCAGATGAGAGATAGAAGTGTGTTAGATGACTTTTTATAGCTTAAAACTTTTTTACTAATCTGTACATGGGATCATGACATAACAACGGAGAATGGAGTTTTGGTTTATTTGAAACAACAATTTTTTTTGTAATATCTGTACCAAGTAAGGACGATAATGATCTTATTTATCCAATATTTTGTTATTTGGTAGCTCAATTGCCTGCTAGCATGTAGGTCATAGTTTAATATGAACTTTTATGCACACATTTCGGGGCTTTTATATGGCATTGGGTGTCAAAGACCAAAACAGAAGAGTGGCTGGAAAAAAGAATGGACGTTTTTAAAAATTCTTGAATGTGGCATTTGCAATTGACACTGCCTGTGATAGCTGTATGACTACTTGTATTAGAGAACTTGTATTTTTGTTAGGCTGTTTTGATAGATGTCAAAACATTGGAATTAAAGAACGATTTCTCTCTGTAATAAGTGGGTCAAAGAGACTATGTTTAAGTTTTACTTGAATCACAATTTAACCCCCCCCCCCCCCTTTTAAGGACTAAAAATTCCTATTGCGTAGAGTAGAATATGATAGTTTGCTCCTATAAAGTTAATTGTTTGATTTTTCATAAGTTTAATTATTTTTTTTCTCATAAATTATCCGATTAATAGTCCTTCCATACGAAAATTTTCGTCCGCGGCTTGCCCACACGGGCGGTCGGGTTTTGTTATATTATGAATGAGCGCGTTGCACCAAAAATATGTTTATCGGACCAATGACCCTTTGGACCAATGATCCCTCATACAATTGCCCCTTCAGACCATTGCCCCTTCGGACTATTGCCCATTCAGACCATTGCCCCTTCGGACTATCGAACGGATCATGTACAGAGGGATTTGTGTTTTTAAAAAGAGGCGAAGGTACGATTATTCGTTCTAACGAATGTCGATGACCAAAATCAATAATACTCTGGTCACTTAGAGTGTATCGGATCCATTTTTTGTAGACCATGTAATATGATAATATCTATCGAATAGTCCTGGGCAGCCAATCAGACCAGACCCCCACCCACTGCCTTAATACTATCTAATACTTATCTACGCTCAAAAGTTGTAATACTCGTCGAAATAATCGACCTTCACATGGAACTTGGAATTAATTAAAAATGGCGTTGATCACACCTTAAACGCAGTATTAAGAAAGCACACGTAATTTAGTGTCAATAGAATATTACTAACGTTATTGAAAACTCGGCCACCGAGCCACCAAAGCCACGTCACATCCCTGCGATGTAATAAACATTCACATTCAATATACATTAATATACATTCAACGAAAAATTATTAAAAATTGACAAAACATTAAAAAAATACTATACTCCCCCCCCCTCCTTTTTTTAAAGCCTGGGGTATTTTATCTTATTTTAAACCAAGTTACCAAGTTTTACATATCATTTAACGTTTGCCATTCAAATTTTGAATATCGTTATAACATTTTTGGTCGAAGTTTAAGGGGTGCCTAGTGCGCAACGCATTTTGGATCCGCCACTCAATACCTAGTTTTGTATTAGTTGTTACCTCCCTTTATCGATTATGAAACATATTTTGAAATGTGATAATGGAAGTCTGCATTTTATGTGATACCTTTTACACCGCTTAAACGTATTTATTTATGTCTTATTGTGTATATGTGAAAAATGTATATTATCAACAATCTGCACACTATGTCATGGTTTAAACTGAATTGTGTCACGTGAATTTTATCAAGGACGAATATTGACAGGCGGGTAGCTACACACCGATCAACCGACTTGTATCATTTTGGTGAGAAGATGTATGACACGATGAAAAAAGATATAAACAAGTTAGAAGCGATGAAAACGTAGTTGTTTTTCAAATTTTTTTATGTTTTAAATTTACTGTAGCGAATAAAATATATTTAAACACGATTTAGCATAGATTTGGCAATAAAACTATTCAGTTCTTTAAGCTCTTGCTTTTATTTTTGTCCAACTTATCTTATAAAATAAACGAAAAAATGCAGATATAGTTATTAAAATGCTAAAATGACCTTTTATGATATAATTTTATTTCAAATCGGCCGTTTAAATATAAAGATTATTCCTTTGGCTTTCGATTGATGCCAAAAATGTATCTTTAACATAATGCATTAACAATATTAATTTGATTTTAATTGCACTGACAGAGAAATTGCGATACGATGTAAATCAGTTCAATGATATGATGAAAACAAGAAATATGACTTTGTATAAGCTATTAAATTCTGCTAACCGATTGAATAAGTATGCACTTTAAGAGTTCGTAACGTTATAATATATGTAATTTTTTATTTTCTTGTCAATATCAAGCATGAAGAGGAGGATGGGGAAAATTAATTTTGATTACTGTGCATAAAATATGAAATGAACAAATTGCGACACACAATAACATTTGCAGAAAAGCTTTCAAACTAGCTTTGTATTTGTATGCAACTCTTATTTTATTTTCTATACCAAACGAAGATAAATGGGAGACATATTGTTTTTGCTAATTGCATACTAATACACGTTTAGGATATGTAAGATAGCTTTATCTAGTGTTACATAACACTTTTCATTTTTAGGAGGTTTATATTGGGTTTTTGGTAAAAGAGGCAAAAGAAGGTCGACATATTGTTGTGTGTTCGTCCGTGCAGCCATTACAAATCTTGTCCGGGATATAACTTTTTTCAGGTAGGCTTTTTGATATTTGGCATGTGGGTAGATTATAACTTATCGATGTTTCGCATGCCATAGGTGTTGATATTTAATTTAAAATTTGACCCCCAAGGTCACATCATTGCCTTTTGAGTGACTGCTTCGTGTCCGGGATATTTAACTTCGAAATTTGACCCCCCCCACCCAGGATAACATCAATGCCTTTTTATTCATTGCTTTGCGCCCGGTATAACTTTTAAAATAATTGTTTGACTGTTTGTTTGTTTGCATGAATGGTTTTTAATGCTTTTCAGCAATTCATCAGCTGTATGATGTCTTTAATGGGAGTGGAAGCCTGAGTACCCAGAGAAGACCCCGACCTTCGCTGAAATAGGCTAAGCTTTTCATATACTAGTATGCCATGCAGGTAGATAATTACTAGACAATGGGTATTCTATCATAGTTGTAGACCTTAGACTTTGAACGATTCGCATTTTGTTTTGATTGACAAATAAGTACCAGGGTTTTAAATAAATAAATAAAAAAATAAATAACTTTTATTTAGAGTCGGAATATATTATACAACAAGAGAACATAAGCACTAATGTGCTTTTGACCGACATAAATAACAATAACGATATCAAATAATGCAGTATCAAAGAGCATGCACAATACAAGTACGTTTAGAGACATACAAGAGACATAAATACGAAGAGCTGGCTAGAAAAACATGATGAGATTGAGATTATTATGAAAATAAAATAACTAGCACTAAAATATAGTAGATAGTAAAAATAAGCTAGCAGTAGCAGCATAAAAGCATACATGCGAACATAAAGAAGAAAAAAAAACAAATTTGGTAATGACCTAGATGGTATCAGTACATATAGCACATAACAGCAGCATAAAAGCATACATGCAAAATAAAAGAAACTCATTTGGTAATGACCTAGATGGTATCAGCGCATATAGCACATTTACAGTTTTTCCCATTCCAAGATTTGATAATGTTCTTAAACTGGTTAAAATTTGAGGTTTTTCTAAAATCATCAGGTAGGTCATTCCATAAAACAGCAGCAGCATATTTAAAAGAATTCTTACCATAGGTAGTTGTTCGTACTCTAGGTATGTCTACAATATTGGAATATCTAAAATTATAATTTGAGTTTTTAAAAACAACAAGGTCATGTAAACAAGGAGGCGATAATTTATATAAAATCTTAAAACATTCAATAGCCATCGTACGCATCCTTCTGATCTTAAGTGATGGTACTTTCGCTCTATCTAATAATTCATCATATGTACTCTTGTAGTCATCATATATGAATCGTAAGGCTCTCTCTTGAATTTTTTCCAATTTAGCAGAATTACTTTTAGTGCAGAAATGCCAAGCCAAAGGACAGAAATTAAAGTTTGAAAGAATAAAGGTATGAAAAACGGTGAGCTTATTCAATTTTGAGAGAAAACAACCAATGCGTTTAAGCACATTGAGTTGTTGAGAGGCCTTACGACATATATTTTTAATATGTTGATTAAAATTTAATTGGTAATCGATTCCCAGTAATTTTACTACATCATCACACGTTATTACAGCTGACTCTATATTAAAAACTGGCTTCATATCATGTGTTTTCTTACCTATGGCAATAGCCTGAAATTTATCAGGGTTAGCTTGCATGCAGTTAATTTTGAACCAGTCAATCAAAATAGTACTTTCTTTTGAAAGAATAGACATTAAATTGTCAAAATCATAATTAGCATTAGATAAGGTGTTATCATCAGCATAATTGTATAAAGTACCATGCTCAATTAAATAGAATATATCATTTATAAAAATGTAAAAAAGAAGGGGACCGAGTATAGAACCTTGAGGTACACCTTTCGTGATGCCAACCCAGTCACTGAGAACTCCGTGAAGCTTAATTTGTTGCTTACGGCCAGTTAAATAATTTTGTAGTAATTTCACTGATTTTGAAGATAGACCATAAGCAGAGAGTTTACTTAAAAGAATATCATGTGGCAGACAGACAAAAGCTTTCGAAAGATCCATTAAAATAGCTGCCACATACTGGTTTTTATCAAGTGCAATTTTTCAGTCTTCAAGGAGTCTCAGCAGAGTGGTCTGGCACCCATGTCCTTTCCTAAAAGCACATAAAAAAGAATGAAAGATATTTTCAAAATACTCAGTTAATTGATCAGATAAAACCATTTCATATAATTTAGATATTGTGGGTAAAATACTAACAGGGCGATAATTTTTCTTATCCAAAGGGTCACTCTTTTTGTATACAGGTACAACCTGAGCTTCTTTAAGTCTATTAGGAAAAGTACAGTTTTGAATAGTATTATTTATTAAAGATGTAATATTTTTGTTAAGAACAAGGGCCCCAGCACGTAAAAGCTTAGGTGAAATATTATCTACACATGTCGCTTTCTTTATGTTAATTTTACTGAGCAATTTAGAAACAGTGTCAACATCAGTTGACTTAAACTCAAAACATGCATCAGGGCGACCCAACGTTTTTATTTTTGAAATGCTAGGGTGACTGCTTTCATCAAAAACAACATCTTTGCCAATATCAAATCGTTTACAATCCATTAGTATAAACAATAATATGGAATAACCAACCAGTACGATAAACGAAACACGAGAAACGTTTGACGAAATTGTTCAATACGTATAAGCTGCAAGCAGAAAGTAGAGGGTCGACAGTGAGATTTGTGCAGAACTTACTGCCTATTAGTACGAATCGCCAAATATCGAACCGTTCCAATTTCCAGAAGGGGTTAAATGTTAAACTAAAATCATTGTAATGCACATCGGCCAACAAGAAGTAGGGTACTGTCGGATAACAGCCTATAACGTAATATTCGTTTGCACAAATCACCATATCAATCAGCAAACTATTTTGATTGAAGAAAACCCAAAAGAGTGACAAGATAAATATCGACGTTCTTACTTTCTGCAAAACTGAATTTTTATGTCACCGTCTAAAGGTGAAGGTGGCCTTCGCATTTGGGGCGTTGACATAAAAATAAAGACAATATTATATAACATCGTTAAAGGCATGGTGTTTTGATTTGTGTTTGTTTGATTGTTTATCATTATTTATTTTTCATTTATTAGAATTAACAATGAAAGAAAACGGGTAATTAAACCATAAATATAAATAATTGTAATAAAACAGTGTACATTTGTGTAAGCATTCTCTAACCAGTTTGGTAGATTCTTTTCTGTGTATCTTTAGGTGTCTACAGGGGTAATACGCGATTAAAATTGTGTATAATTCGGTCAATGAAGGTAAATCTCGCGGTCTGTTTGAATGATACAATATTGTCCTTAGTAACTACATGTCTTACACGTTTTCCTTTTCTGTTTTTATGTAAATGATTACTGTGAAATTCTCAAAATATTTGCAACCGATAGTGTTAAAAATTATTAGACATAGGCAGTATTCGTGTTACAGTTATATATGATGTATTTATTCTTGAGATTTAACTCTCATTTGTACGCTAATTAACCTTAAATTTCCCGCTCTTCGTCTTTATTATAAATTGAAGCTGGACTAGTATATAGGTTCCTGATTGTAAGCAGCACATTTGATAATGTTTGCCTAAATTCATACTTTATAATTTGTAAAAAAAAAAGTTTGACATCAATATATTGACATACCAAGTAGATGGATCCATTATATACTATTTAATGTCGACATAGTAGGAATTATTTGTACAAAATCTTGTTCGTTATGTGTTATTTGTTGACAGGTTAGAACTCATATGTAGAGCGTTATCGACATATAACACTGATTTCCGCTTAAGCCCTGCTATGGGATTGTCTAAATGAGAGCATTTACTCTATGTTTAATTTCCTCACTTACTATGGTTTTAAGATGAATTACAAAGCTGCTCCGCTGCTTGTTACCTTTTTCCATATCTAGTGATTTGTGTCAAGAATGTATACATAATAGTCCTATTGTAATAACAATTGCAGACTTTTTGTATAATATTCAATGATATACAGACATTAGTTGTAAAATGTTATTGAAATGCCCCATGTGGAAGTATAAAACTAATCACTTAAGAAATACGTGGCTGTTTTCAATCGTGTCAAGGAACTTTTATTCATCGTGTCATTATAAAAAGATGAGCTAATTTTTTCCGTATCATTTTTTCAGTAAATGCGTAAAGAAAAATGATTCAAACTCCTAATAAATTGCAATTGAAAGAAGAATTTTGGGGTCAGAAAAAACGTTGGATATATGTCCTTTTGAACAAAAACACTGGATACAGAAATATATTGTGCAGAAGCGTAAATTTTGCATTTATTTTGTTCAAATGTGTGATGCCAGTACCTTTGGAACCTATTTTCAGATAACAAATGAAAACATTAGTTAAAACGATTGAATATGTTAATGGACAAATATATGCCAAATAATTTTTTACTACACTATATTTGATACAGTGAGTTTTAAACGTAGCGATTTGGAAAAAGTCATCTGTATACGTATAGGTCTTAACTTGTTTATATCTTTTTTCATCGTGTCATACATCTTCTCAATAAAATGATATAAGTCGGTTGATCGGTGTGGTAGAAGAGCGGTAAGGTTAATTTAAAAGTAGACAAAGGTCATTTTGACTTCGATATTTTGAAAATGTTTTTTTTTAAATAACGACAATAATTAAAAAAGGTAGAATAGGGAATCGGGAACACAATGGAAAAGTATTGGGTAGGGGCGTAGAATTTAGCCTTTTATAACGGCTACAATCTGCCTACTCTTTTTCGAGATCTACACAAAGGGTCTTTATCGTGCAAGGAGTGTAGCCCTGTCGAAACATGTCACCCACTACCGTCCGCGGTTAGGCTTTCGGTATTATGAACTGACAAACCAACGAGAGGGTCTCCCATATCCGACACCAGAGGACGCGATAGGCTGCTCTGTAGGTCTATCACTGGAAACCCTCACAATAAGGTTCCAGCTGATGGAATGCAAAAAGGCACTGTTAGCTATAGGTTGGTCTGAAGTAAAATCATGAACCATATAATGTACTCGCATTTAGGCTACGCATATATTCATATTAATTTTGGTAACAGAGAAACAGATTAACGTTTAAGACGTTTATTTGATCTACAGTTAAATCCATGAACGCTATGCCCTCTCCCTTTTACAAAACGAAAGCAGTTTTGTGGATACACAAATAACAGCAGTTGATAATGGAATGTTTGTGAAAATGTTTATTAAAGTTAAATTAACCATGTGCAGACAACAATAGATTAATGATTTAAATTCCTTTTTAAATTAGTTGGTTTACCTGTGTCAGTGTGTAACAGTGTGTCTCAAATGTAATACAATGTCATGTCGTTAAAACCTACTAGAGGTGTGTGAATCCGAAGGAGAAAAAAAGTAAACTGAAAATTTTCAGAGCAATTTAAAAATTTTACTCGATAGGAATCTCAACATATTATTTGTTAGTAAAATTTACACAAGTTCCTGAACCTGAGCTGTAATGATGTTAATAATTATATACTGGACCATATCTATTGATCCTGTCATTTAAATGGCGAGAACTACTCTCTGACCAGTAAATGTGCTGAAATGTCAACCCCGGTCTATAATAAAGGCACAAGGATATAACTGTACTTGCTTGCCCTTGGGCGGTATGGGTGTTACACTTGCGTAGGGTATGTACAGCCTTTCTTGCGATTTATCAATACTATAAAATAATGGCATATTCTATACTAGCGGGCACTTCTAGATTATAGATCGATCATGGGTCTTTATTTCTTGATAATTGAAAAATTCATCCATTATAATTTTGTCATTAGAAATATCCCCCCCCCTTTTTTTTAGTTTCACAAAACGAAAGTAGTTTTTGTGGGTACACAAATAACAGCATTTGATAATGGAATATGTTGTGAAAATATTTGTTTAATGTTTGATTATCGATTAACAATGTGCATAACAATTGATTAATGATTTAAATTCCTTTTCAATTAATTGTTTACCTTGTGTACAACAGTGTGTCCCAAATGTACAACAACGGGAAATCCTATTTTGAGGAGTGTAAAACCCGGATGTCGTTATGTCTCCGTTAAAAAAAAATTGTGAACTTTTTGCAGAGCAATTTTTCAGTTTGAATAAATGTGATGGCAATCTCTAAAATGACCAAGTGGTTAAGGTAGTTCGTATACTATTGACCACGTGGTATGTCAACACTGAGATTGCGGGTTCAATTCTCACCCCAGGCAGGATGTACTCGAATCCAATCCTAATTGACAAGGATTGCCAGTTTTCCTACGGCAGGTTGGTGGTTTTCTCCGGGTACTTCGGTTCAATAAAAACGACGCCATGATATAGCTGAAAAATGGCTGAAAGTGGCGTTAAAACATCATTTAAACAAACAAAAAAACCCATCAAAATGGCGAAGTCCGCTGAAATGACGCGGTAGTATCGAAAGTTTTACAACTATTTGGTACTATCAAGAACTGAAGAAATCAAAAAGATAATTTTGAAATGATTAGTGAAAGACAAAGTTTGCGTAACCGCTCTTCCAACGGCATTTGGGAAATCCTTGCCATTTCAAATATACATTCCAAATATTCATATTTTCGTATATTGTTTACTTACGGACATTTGTATGTTGTGCGAAGTTGGGAAGATCTGCCAATTTACTTGATCCTGAATAAGCAGTATCAGAGGGCAGCAGACCAACATCTTCTCGTTCACTTTAGCGCATTGTTTATCTTTCTCTTCATTTGCATGCAGTTGAGTTAACAAATTTGACATTTTAACCCTTTCAGTGCCAAAGCTTTTGCTTAGAGAGTGCCCGGGGGGGGGATGAAAAAGAATAACCGACGTTTGTTCTATGACGTTTTTCTAAGCAACGATTGTATGACGTTAACAATGCCTGGAGAAATAAGAGGCGTCAGAGGGCTGAATGATTGTTGCAGTTTTTCTAATCATCTATACTACTAAAATAATAGACCCCATTTTTAAGCACGCATCACAAAACACAGAGAAATCGCGCAGTATTAATCCTCATTTACATTTAAAATGTATTTCCGGGGCAAGGAAAACCTGTCAGGGGTACAAAACAAAGGTACGCCTACCCAACTGGGAACTATTAAATTAGAAGGCATTGTAATCAGTGAAAGCGTAGCTTTAGTTCATTTTTAATGTCATATTAGTCCTGATCACAGTAAAAGGAAGTCTATAGCTGTAGTTCGTACTTCAATATGTATAAGGTTACATGCAGTTGATGTTGCACATTAAACATATTTAATGTTGATATCGATAAAGTCGATTATTATTATTTTTTTCTGTGTTTTGTGATACGCGCTTAAACAAGAGGTCTTTAATTTTAGTAGTATAGCTGATAAACATTTTGGTAAATTTCTGAGAGACAACAACCCAAAATTTATGCAAAGCAACGCATCCCTGTCATATTAACCCACAGTTGTGTTCCTTATACATGTTTTGCCATCATAAAAGTAACCACCAGAATCATTACCACGAGTTCAAAAAATCCGTCTTTCTAGTTATAATTAAAAGTATACTGTGTATTTCATTAATACATTTTTCAATTTTTACAGTCGTAGAAAAAAAGCAAGGAAATTAGTAAACATATATATTAGACAAACATATTTTGCGCAAAGCATGCTCGTATCGGTTTTGTCTAATTTTGTCAGATGAGTTATCTTTTCGTTTTGCTCATTGTTTTCTATATAAATAAGAAATTACCGCTTTTACATATTTGAAGAATAACAAATTAAAATGGAAGGAAAAATCTTATGACGTCAGTTAAAGAAATGACGTCAGTAACCGTTCTAGGATAGCCATGGGTGCTTTTTTCAATCCATGGTTCCATGTATACTCTCCGGAAAATATTCAATCCATGGTTCCATGTAACTATACTCTCCGGAAAACTGAGAGCCGCCAAATTTCCAAGAAAATACAGGAACCAAAAATATGCCACCAAGAAATTCAAAGTCTATTGTATACTTCTTCGATTTTCACTGATGAGAAAGTTTGTTTTGGAGACAAATAGGTAAGTGCTTTTTTCACGTTTCAAGATATGGATGCGTTGAAACACAAAACACACGAAGAAATTTAAAGAAATATAAAATGATATCAAATGCTCCAATAACAATCAAGTTATGAAGGTTATTATACATTAAGACAAAAGTCATGCACACGCACAAAAACAAGAAAATATGGTCCAGACAACACATTATTTCGTGCCATGTGTACATTATAAGCCTATTATTTGTTCAGTCAGCTAATTGTTTTAAAGACAATTATTACTAAGAGTAAATCCAACGCCAAGATGAAAGCAAGACTAGGAGAAAATAAATCAAGTGCATATTTTAAAACGCCTGTACCAAGTCCGGATCAATATTTGGGGCATCGGTGGCCGAGTGGTTAAGGTAGTTCGTCTACTATTGATCACGTGGTCTGTCAACACTAAGATTGTGGGTTCGATTCTCACTGCAGGCAGAGTGTACTCGATTCTAATTTTAATTGCTAATGATTGCCAGTTTTCCTACCGCAGGTCGTGGGTTTTCTCCGTGTACTCTGGTTTCCTCCCCAATAAAAACTGGACGCCATGATATAGCTGAAAAACTGCTGAAAGTAGCGTTAAACATCATCAAACACACAAACAAACACACATATCAATTGTGTCTACTGTGTTTTTTTCGATACTGTTAATAATAATATTTAATAATAATTAATATTTAAATAAGCATATGGCGTAGCAGTAAGTTAATTATTTGAGTTGTGCAAAAATGAAAGAACATTGTATCAAATCATATTTCGCTTGTGTTAAACAAGTAAAACAGATTTCTTGGATTGCATACGTTTAAAATTTTATTTGTAGATAATCAAAAAGATTTGTGAACAGAAATAGAGATGATTTAAAAGAAAAGTCTAGGGTTCATGACTGGATGAAGAAAGGATATTTGACAATAACAGAGTTTAAAGCATTTATTTCTGTAATATTAAACATTGGATTGAGTAAAAAGTCAACGATCGTTGAGTATTGGAATAAGTCGATGAAAAGCCAGTCCACTCTATGGTTTAGAAAATTGTTCTCACCAAAAAGATTTCAGCTAATTCTCAAATTTTTACATTTAGTAGACAATCGTAAAGTTGCTCCCAGAAATTCACCAAACTATGACCCTATGACTAAATTTAAACCAATTGCAGTTGATCATTTCAATTTAAAATCAAAAGCTCACTTCGTCCCTTGTAGATGAATCTTTCGTCGGAACCAAATCGCGAACCGTAATGCGTAACTATATTCCTTCAGAACATTCCCCAAGTTTGGAGTAAAATTATGGATGTTGACAGAGGCAATTGCCGGTTACTGCTGCCATTTTATTGTACAAGTATATAGAGGTCAAAAGTATGACCCCACTCCGACTGGACAAATACAAGGATCGTATGTAGTTACGAGCAGCTAACCTAATGCACAATGGTTCCATATTTTCTGTGATAGTTTCTTCACTTCAATAACACTTGCCAAACATTTGCTAACGTTGACCACTTTTTGTACTGGAACTCTTAGGAACAACCGCCAGATGCCAAATGCTATAAAATCAGTCATCTTACGACCTAAAGAATATTTATGCGACAGCAAGACATTTTGCTATGCGCTTACAAAGAAAAACAAAATAGAAAAAAGTGAAACTGCTATCAACCAGTACAATGCAAAGGTTTCTACCAACATATGGGAGGAGTGGACTTGAATGACATGTTAACTAGTCTTTACGAAAACGGAAGAAAATCTACTAAAATGTGGAAAAGGGTTACGTTTAACATTATTCATAGGATGTTTATCAAAGCATATGTTCTTTACTCCAAACACACGAACTCTTTAAAGCAGCTTAATCGATTACAGTTGATTCAATCGTTAATCGAAGATTTATCTGTAGACCATCTTAGTTGTCAAAATAATTACATGTACTAAAACATTTATATTGACCCTGTTGCAAATGAAGTCTCATAAAACTTCCGAACAGTAAGGAAAAAAAGACTGCTCTGTTTGTTCGGAGAGGAGTAGGGGAGTTATACGTTGAAGATCAAAAACTATGTGTAATGACTGTCGAAAGGGCGTACATTTACACTGCTTTAGGCAACATCAAAGAAGATGCAGAAATGACGAATAAGTTATTGAATTCTTAATATATATATTTATTGAGTTCTTGCAGAAATAATAAATAATTATTTGAGTTCTAAATTAAATATTTAATTTGTTTATTTTGTTTTGTTTTAATGACTTCCGACGGAGACCCATCTAGAAACACAAAGAAACCCATATACATAAATAAATGTCTATGAGACAATGATGAAAATAAAACGAATATAAGCCTTGCTTACCTTTTATACAACAACAGAAAAGGTTCAAAATCTGTTTACCCTATCCCAAGATGAAATGGAAAAAATATTACCATACATTCCAACAAAATTAGAAATATTTAATGTGCCTTACACACATTTTGCCTAATGAAAATCATCAAAGGCGCTCCAGTGAAAGGTTGGAAATACCAAATATTTTTTTTACAAATAAAATATATAATAAAATCACATTGGACATTTTAGTCATAGAAACTCAGCATTAAATAATTAAAATTAAAATTGCATTAAAATATTATTCATATACATTACAGGTAAACAATTAAAAAATATATATAACCGATAAATATTTTTTATTGCTAAGCAACGTTTTTTTCGTAACAGAACTTTATTGTTTCCATAAAATTACACAAACATTTGACATTGTTTTAATTAATCCCTTTTGGGGATCCTTTCTTTGACGTCATAGACACTTCTATGCTATGACGTCCAAAAACCAACAAGATTTTGAATGGGCAAAAGAATCGGCCCGCTGGCATTGAAAGGCACAGAACTCAGTAACATTTATTCACATTTCGTTATATGAAATTTAAGTTCTTGTTTTTTCCAATTGACTGCTATTTAATCTTATTTTCTCATGTTTTCATCCTTACACAGGGAAGAAGATGATGATAAATGAGCTTTTCTGTGCCGGCTCGCAGTGATACATGTACTTTAACATTTTACAGTTGAAGTTTCCTCCACACCAAAATTATCAAACTCTGTTGAGATGTCAGTGTCACGGCAAATACTGATCTAACTGTAGATTGATTACATGACCTAAAGGAATGTTTTTTTCAAAATCGATTATCCACTCCTGCACTTCAAAGTGGTAGGAATGGGCAGATTGAAAGAAGTGTGGAAATCTTCAGTTGCATTAATGAATTAAAAAATATCCAGAAAACTAAAAACTATATATACAAGTCTAGAAGAGTATGCAACGATCCAATTGACCCTTTTTAAGGACTTGTACATTATTTTTTGTTTATGCTGTATCATCATGTTTGTCGATCCGTAGGTTGGTTCCCGACGTAATATTCAGTATGCCTTCGGAATATACAAATATAACGGTCGGTATTAGCTAACGATGACCTTAAATTTGAGAATATTTGTTCCCTGTTAAAATATAAGCATTCGGGTACCAGATGGGAAACCACTGAAACAACAATGGCGTCTGCTTTGGAAGCAGACGAAATTATAAAACGTATGAACAAAATCATGCCAATGAAATATGAAAAGTTGAAAAACAAAACACATACAAACAATAATAGCTTGCAAAAATAATGATGTTCAGTCGGTGTTTCCAACTCAAAACGGAAAAAACAGTTATAATTCATGTTTACATATCTCATTCTGTCAATCGTATGCATCATAAGTTACTATAAAACGGACTATTTCTGTTCACAGTGATTTAAATTCCGTATTGACCTTTTCTAAATCCCATAGTCGCGTATGTCTTGGTTAGTTTTAAGGACTACATATACTACGATCCTAGTTATTTTATTTTCAGTATATAGTATAAATATAAGTATCCAAATATAATTTGCATTTTTTAAAGTTTTAAATCAAATTTTTTAAATCTTTAAAAGAATTAAAATCAATATCTTTTGTGGCTTAGATTTGCTCTTGCATCCTTACCACTGAGTTTTACTGATTTAGACATTTTTTTTTTTATAACATACCTGTTTTTCAAATCTAATTTTCGTATAAAAATCATGATCTAAATTTACATTTAGACTGCTTATTATGTTTGTCTTTTATTGGTCTTTCATTTTGACCTTCTACTGTAAAGTGTTGGGTAATAAATAAGCAATTAACGAATAAACAAGGCACATTTAATATACAATTACATCACAGAAACATCTCTTACCCCCTCCCATGCCTCAATCTCTGCAAATCTCGTTTGTGAGAGTTTGGATTTCTAAATCGTGTATAGTTATACACATTTAAATGAAGTACAAGTAAAATAACTGGAAAGTACCTCTAAATATAACCTTCAGGATAAAAATTTTAATTTTATTGAATTTTCTCTATCTGTGTGTGCTTCAAAAATTATAGTAAAAATAAAAGTAACCTGTAAAGTGTAGAGTGCAAAAATTTCAAAGTGGCATTACTGATAATTTTGAAATGAATTTAATTTTATATTATGAAAGTAGTCAAGTTTCTTTAATATAGAGATTTAATTTATTTCATTTTGTCAAAGATTCAGGATTGTGCAAGTTTAAGTCCATAACCATAATGACAAAGGAGTAAGTTTGTTTATGAGATTTCTTATATTTGGTGTTATGAGCTGTTTATGTTACAGGCCTTGCCATTTTTAACCACCAAACCATTTTGTATCATCATTACAAATGGTTTGAATGGTATAATTCAAGAACAAAAAGATAGATTTCAGCATGATTGTGTAGTAATTGATCAGGAAATCATCAAATATTTAGAAGAAAGAGAATACTCAACTTCTAAAAACCAACAGGTATTAAAAAAACATTATCTTGAATTAAATTTTGATGTGCTTTTTTAGCGGTTCAAAATTTAATTCATATGTTTATCTGTTGTCATGTTCCTTGTTTGTTAAACCCTAAACAATATTATAGGCAATTGTTTACTGTGTGAGCCTTAAGAATTGATTATATAAAGTGTTAATTTATTACACATTTGCCAATTTCAATTATAAAGATAACAAATACTTTGGTAGGTGTTACACCCAGATTATGTCCTGATACTCTTGGCATTGACAATAATTGAAATTGCAGATGTGTAATCACAATATTTTGTACATACTTTGTGAGCATTTCGTAATTATATTTTTTTCCATATTGACGGATGAATAATTAAATTATAATACCAAAACCATGGCATATAATAATCAATTATTATTATAATAATAGGTATTTATAACATATGTTATAATGTTAAACAACTCCAATCTATTTCATATGCAATAATTGGTTTTCATAATCTATAACTGTGTTTCAAGCATAATTCAGTATATAGTTGATAACTTTATTAAACTTACACGTTTCCCAATATAAATCATGGATTTTAATGTCACAAATTCAGTTTAAGTGGCATAAAAGACAGTGGACATAACTTATACTTTTGTAGTTCTAACACCATGTTTCTTTGTATCTGTTTAGTACAAGTTACCATTAGTGGTGTTTTCTGTCATTTTCTGTGTTTTTTCCTTCTTTGTTCTTTTTGTTTATTTGTCTTAATTATTGAATTTGTTTCTGGTTTTCAAGTGTATATCTGGCTACTGCTGAATATTGTTTTATCATTTTTATAATTGAAACATCACTGAAAGTGGCATAAAATATTACATTTCCAGATAAAAACTAGAAAAAGTTAATTTAGTGATCACTGATAACCCCTCATAAATTTTGCAGAACTTTTTTGAAAAAAAATTTCTGTCGCTTTTTGTCAAGTGACGACCTTGAACATCGATGGAATTCCACCAGCATCAAGAGACTTCTAACCATCCTGATATGCAATAAACGCTAATTTTTCATTAAAAACAAATGAACACTTATTTTTTTTGCAAATATTGCAAATATACAATCTGATTAATATTTTCTTAGTTTTTCCTTTACATACAGTGATACACAGTATACAAGTTTTCGACATTAAAAAACCAAACATTGTATAGATTCATTGTCATTTCAAGCATACCATTAACAAAGAAATAAAATATATATTATGGCATATAGTCATTTCAATTTGGTTGCCACCCTTTCTCTGTGTGAATTTTATGTAAATTTACAAGCTACAAATGATAAAGTGATTCATACTAGTAGATTAAATAAGTGTGATATATGAACATTTCCTGTAAATATATTGTAATAATTAATAGTATTTGATACAATTAAAATGATAAGACAATTCATTCAAATAATGAAAAATAATTGTTAACATGTGATCAGATACAAGTGTATACAAATAAGGATGAAAGGGACAATTTGAAAAAAAGGTAATGATAAAATATGCCATAAATTTTTACAGATAACCCACTTTGTTGTCGATGAAGCGCATTGTATTTTGTCATGGGGTTATTCAGATTTTCGTCCTGCATACAAAAAGTTAGGCTTGATCAGGGCAGTTCTGAAAGATTGTAAAATATTAGGACTGACAGCAACAGCAAATAAAGATTCACAGAAAGAAATCCGTAGTTCTCTTCAAATGAATAAACCTGTTATCATCATGGAATCACCTGACAGGTTTATGTAGCATAATTTTATTTTATACTTTTTTGCTGATTGAGACTTAAAAAAATAGCATGATGTTACAGAAAATAGCATTAAATTTAATATAATAAGTAAATGTTTGTGTCCCACAGTTCTGGAAACTATAGTTAATATAAAAAAAAATAAAATAGAGTTAAGAAAACAATAAATGTTTTTCTAGGTATATTTTTATGGAGACAAAAATGTACAGATTTTTTTACTATCTAATGTAAAGAAAATTAAGTCTTTTATTATACATGCATAGACCTAATGTTTATTTGGAAGTTGTAAAAAGACCATCTTCGACAGGAGGGAAAAACACAGCTGAGAACTCAATATTTGAAGTAATTGACCCCATAATAAAAAGACTTAAAGAAAATGGGAAAGATTTTCCAAAAACTGGAATTTATGTGCCACTGAAATGGTGTGGTATACTACATCACAGAACTGTTACAACATTGGAAAATGAGGCCGCAAATTTCACAGATATTGTTTCACAGTATCATTCTCCACAGTCCACACAGGTACACTGATTTATTGATAGAGTAGTAGCTTATTGTTCAGCGATATCGCAACTATTTTCTTGGATATGGACCAATAAAAGAGTAATTGATATGACTGCAATGACACAAGTATGGAGAGCTGTGTATGTGGAGATAATTTAATTTCTCTTTGAAATCGGCAAATAAATATAATAAGGAGGTTTCATTTTGCAAACAGAACATCCTCTATGGTCCTTGCCAAGCATTCTGAATTATAAATAGACAACCAACCCTTCCTCCAACGCCAGGTATGAACAAAACATTAACTTGACATTCTGCACAAATGGTCAACAGTTGGAAAATCATTACAAAAAGTGGCATCCTTCATTGTTTGGACTAGTGTGTTTCAACTCCATTTTAAATAACTCCAATATTTCTTTCGCAACGTTCTGATAGATGTTTGACAATCTGCTATCGATTAAGTATTGTAAAAATGTTTCTGAGAGTTTTTCTAAATAATTTTCAAAAGTGAAACATTTATAAATCTCATTGGCAGATGAAAACATGGATCATAAACGATATGAGAGATTTACAAGAATGAAGGCTTCGCCTTCTTTACGCCACTGAGGCCTATGGGATGGGCATAGATGTTCCCGATATAAGACATACATGGTGGACCTCCAAGTAATATGGAAAGTATGCAGAAATTCTGATAAGAATCTTTTATGTGAAAGAAAATTTGATAAAATATTACATTATAGTCTGATCAGGCATACTATACCAAAATTATGCATAATTTATAATACTGAAATAATTTCTAATAAGCCTTGGAGAGCCTGTAAGCAAAGTTCTTAAATTTAACTAACTTTTACTCCATGCAAAATTTTATCTGATATTAAAGTTATCCAGATTTAATACATTTGCTTTGAGTGCAATGTGTTAAAAACAAAAAACACATTGCACTCAATTTTTTTTTATCTTTTGAACAATTCTCATCCCGTCTCTAGATTATTGACGCAGTAAGTGAAATAAATGTCAAATACCCCTAATCAGTTACTGTTATAACACTTACAGCTTATGTTCAAGAAATAGGAAGATGTGGAAGGGATAGCGAGCTATCAATAGCAACTTTATTCTACAATAACACAGATTTAAGCTCGGTCTATCTTAATGACAAAATGAAAAATTATGTAAAACATGTTTCAGTTTGTCAATGTTGAAATTTCTGAATTAGAAAATATTCATAACTGTTGTGACATATGTAGGAAAATGTGTAATTGTCATTTATGTTGTATTGAAAGTGAAAAAGTTGTTACAACATCTGAAATAGAATATTTTAATAAGAAACAAAAGGTGGCAGCTCACAACCTGTTAAGTAAATATTTCAAGGCTGAAAATTCCATTCAGGGTTGTGTACTACCACACCTTCATACTGGTCTATGTGAGAATACAGCTGTTACACTTGTTAGTAAACCTTCATATGCAGACCCTAATAAAATGTTAGAAGGATTTTCCTACTTTGAAACTGGCTACATCCAGAAAATTTCCAAAATTTTATACACTGTAAAACATTTGAAATTGTAATGAGACAAATACAAATGTTCTATTAATATCAACCATGTGTATCTACATCTGAAGATTCTGTGCATTTACAAACTAATGTATTGTTAGTTTGACATAAAAATAACAATAATGAAAATTACTTTGTCAAAATTGCCTGTAATATTTTGGTGTTTAATTAGATTTTTAATTGCATACAACTATCAGATTATCTATGCATTAAATTTCTTCAGAAATAAAATATATGTGACAATGCCATTGGGATATTGTTAATATACAATGCAATGACATTAAGTTCATTAGTGTACAAAGTTAGTTAAATGTACAGTATACTACATATAGCCAATCAATTTATACTAAAAATGATTTTTTCTGTTTATTAAACCATTTATGTAGTTTTTGACCATCAACCTTTTCTGACAATGATTTTGGAATGTATTTAAATTGCTCATAGTATCTACCCTCAGTGTATTTAAATGGCAAAATATCATGCAAATCTTCAATAATAATTTGAACTGCATAATCATAGTTTTTTTCTGTGTGTCCTTTGGCTCTGACAATTGTGCCAGCCTCTTAATCAAAATTGTTTGCAATTGTGTGAATGGAAGGAAGAGCTGATGTTCTATGCAATATATTCGATTCTTGTTTGTTGGAAAACATGTGCTTTATATGTTTTTTGCTTTCCCTAACATTCCATTCCTGTACTAAATCTGCTGGGACATTAGTATCCGATTTCCCATGAAGATTTACAAAGCTAGCACAAAACACCTGACAAGCTTCACGTAATCCCATAACAGAATACTGCTGTACTAGCATTCTTAAAATCTCCTTGGGATATTTTGCACAAATGGCATGTCTTCTTAATTGAACCATCATCATTTTTAGTAATGGTAAAATTTTTTCTCTTACTGGAGATTTAACTAAATGACAACAATAGCTAAATGTCAATCCCACTTCCAACCCATAATGAGCATAATCCTTAATTGTGTCTGGTCTTTGATTTGTTACTGTATGTTGCTCTATTTGGATGGGAATAAACAGTCTCTCGCCATTTTCAAGAGTAACTTCAACTGTGTCCTGAATTTCTGTTATTTCTGCAAAATATAGTAATTCATTAGTGCACTTATTTTTAATATTATGCATATTAAAACATATGATTCATGGCTAATCTTTCTGAAAGAAGTGGCCTCTAGGGAGGGGGATATTTTAGTTGAGATTCACTATAGTAAAATTGATATAAAAATATGTTTTCTGTTGTCATGGTAATGAATAACAAAGTGTTAAATCAATCTCAAGGTTTGTGTTTACTGCTCAATTCAATATAGAATATTCATAGTGATACAATTTTTGAGTGCCAAATATTTGTGTTAAAAGTGAACCTGTTATTTCCAACTAATTAAAGAATATGCTTTTTGGCAAGTAATTGATAGCTGCTGCATGTACATTCAATGGAAAAAATTCTGTATGCTTTACATTTTACCATCTAAAACCTGGGTGTATTCTATATGACCACTCCATGATGGGTAGACATATTGATCAACAAATGTCCCCAATACTTCATATGTCCATTGTTCTAACTCGTTGTTGGCTGAAAATATTGGAGGAACATTCTTTGAAAGAAAATCATTCCTACTTGTTAGACCAAAAAAATCCACAAGGGCTTCTACAATATTTGCTGACAAATAATTTAGCACAAAGGTTTTGTCACTGTCATATGCTTTCATTACATTTGGGTCTACACTCTTCCGGCTTAAGCGTTCACATTCTCCTCTCAATGTGCCCTTCTCCACCAGACCATTACCATTCCACATTTCGTTGAGAATAACCTTGAATAAATTCCAATATAACTGTATGTGTGCATAAATAATAATGGGAATAAAAATTTAATCTCGTAATATATTTTTTGTAATTGCGAATGTGGATGTAACTATTTGTGTAATGTCAAGTATATGGCTTGTACAACTTTTTTACATTATAAAGTCAAACCTGCTAATAAAGACTTGTATGGTCTAAGATTAATTTCCTTTCATTTTGCTTTTATATCAATTAAACGTTTTGGTATTAATAAATCTCGACTTATACCAGTACTTGAAAACTTTCAAGTCAATAAGTCAAAATACTGATCAAGTCTCATGTTATATTGCCTCAAGTATACATTTTTTTGCTATTTGTTCATTATTACAACAGTGTAAAAATTATAATACATTTGGATTATCTAGTTTTTTTAATGCTACCGTAGTAAAAAATGAAATATGATATATACTTGTAAAGTGTTGATTTTACAAAAGATTACCTGTGCTTCTGGTATTTTCACTAGGCACTACTGCTTCCTTCACAATAACTAGATGCTATGAAAACCTCGCTAAACCAAATTAAAGCAAGCAAAAATTATCACATTATAACCAATCAATGTCATGATTCCCATAAGTTCTTGTTTAGTATTAAATTTGATTACCTTCTCTAAATAGTTCATTCCAAGGTGAAAGAACTCTGCCACACACCATCCAATGTGTGAAAACCTATCTTGTGGATCCAAGTTACCGAATCTCAAGAGCAAGGCCTAAGAGAATCTCTCACGGGTAAGCTGATCACCTCCCACCTTAAATTTAATGATTTGGTCTGCCCCTGATTCGATTAAAACATTATCTAAAAGTTTCTGGTACCATGCAAGGATCTTCACATCATCCTGATACACCTGCTCATTGTGGTAAACAAGGCAGTGGTATCACCCCAGTTTTCGTTCAAAGATGGACCTCATCATAAGTGGTTTCATTATGTTTAATAAAGTTAAGTTGTGGAAGGTACTGTGTTGCAGTTTCTATAATTAAGCATATTATGTTGTGTTTTAAGTTCTGGTATTCTGTCTTGTTTAGCAATATTTTGTCTATAGTTAGTTGTTCTATGGGGATCTCTGGTTCTAATGGTTTGGTCAAAAAGTGATGGTCAGATATCAGTGCAGTTGAAGTAAACATATGGATCATATGCTTATGGTTATTTTGTGTTTCATGAATTGTTCCAACAGTAAAGTTAAGATTGTCTCCTATTATATGTATTTCCCTTGCTGTAATGATTTTGATAAAATACCCGTGTACCTTTTACCTAACATGTTGATGGTTTGAACTGCTACGCAGTAAGGTGAAGACACACCTAATCTATTAAGTCTGTCGTAAACCTACAAGATATAAGCCTTTTTAAAATTTGCAAATGAATTATAGCAATAAAAAATATAGAAGTAATTAAAATGATTGTAGATACTGTTGCCCATATGAAAATCATGAATCATATTTTCTACTCAAAATTTATTCTAATACTGCAAAATGGCCACTTTAATATAAATCAACAAATTATAAACTGTTCATTAACGCTTATTTCTAGCTAAAAAAATCCAAGGTATAGTACTGTTTCATAAAAATGCTTTAATTTTTTTAAACTGGTTCTATAACCATTATTTTGATACTTTACTGTCTGTCAAATAAAAATAATTAATAGTACCATTTTGTTAATTTCATTACATTTTTAATTACTTAATTCACTTCCTACTGCTGACTTGACAGACGACATAAATGCTGCAACTGGTTAAAGTTACTGTAAAAATACAACTGTGGAATTCTATTAAAATTATAACAAATTTAATTTACATTCATTTATTTAAAAAACACTTTCATGCAAATGTAACTGTCCATTGCCTGCAATATTTTATTAAGGTTATGTAAATTAATCCTCGGTCAGACTCGAATTGACGTTACCTAATTCTAATTAGGCGTACTATCCTATTGTAATACAAGGATGATATAACACCTCTGTATGCAAGCACAAATAAGAGTTCAACCACAGAAAGGTTGACCTCCTACTATACTTGTTTATAACAACTATCTTTTTAGTCTGTTAAATTAAAAAGCGAACATAATTACATATCTTGCCTTCAAATGATAGAAACATTTAACAATAATATGTGTATGGTTATTTTGTCTAATAGATAATACCAATCTATAGCTGAAAAGACTGAATATCAAAATAAAAAAAAAAATTACTTAACCTACTGTGTGCTTTTAGGTCAAACCATTTCCTAACATACCTTATGGAGCACAGCTACTATATTCTTAGACTAAGGACAGTCACTAAATAAAACAAAAACATGAATTGTATAACAGAAATTTCAATCTGATAATACTAACACTTTGGTCGCATATATTATCTGCCAGACACATAGCTTCTACTCTTTGTATCCTGCTAAGTTCATGACATCTGGTCTGCATTATAATTCAATATATCATTGCTAATCTTGGCAGAATATTGCCAAGCATGCATTCCAAAGATTTTTTTTCTTTTGGAAGCATTAAACTGGTCAATAGCTGGAACAATTCAGGAAATTGATTTGTCATTTCCAAAATAACCATTTCAATACTCAAATTTTCCAATGCCTCAGGATCTTTCTCCATCAAACATGAAACAAAACCTTTTTTCTGTTTCTCATTTTACTGGGCCGTTCACCAATGGTTGAACAAAGAAAAGTAACAATGCAATCTCGTAATGCAGGAATCGACATAATTACTTTTGAAATGGTTCCAGTGCTCTTTGTTCTTGATAATAATAGTTTCAGTTTTACCATTTCTTTTACAGGAATAGATAATGAGGCTCCAGCACTACATGTATTCACTGTTGACAAAAAAGGTTTACCTTTTTGCGCATGTTTTGATGGTGCTGCTATATGCCTCTTGTTTGTTATATTTTCTACTTCACAGCAATAATTGTGATCACTGTTGTTCTTGACAGTTAAGGTTTTACCTTTTTCTGTCTCGGTTTCTGTGAGCTGCCTTGCCATACTTTTTTGGGGGGTTGATGTGAATTTTGGCTGAAAGCTGGCATTCAACTACAAATAAAGTAATATCCATCAAAGACAGAAATGGCTGGATTTCATTAAACAGGAAGTAGGTGAGCAACCGACCTGAAATCAAATCTCACGTTATAGGAGGCCATGCTTATTTTGCATACCAAATGATTCATCCGAAAACTAATCCATACTTAAAACATGTACATAACCCAATATCATCTCATCAGAAGGCAGTCCCTTGGTATTCGGGACAATTTAAATTATTTCTTATATGAAATGTGTTTGTTTGAATGATTTTAAAACCACTTTAAGCAATTTTTCACCTGTATCACGGTGTCCAGTTATTGGGGAGGAAGCTGGACTACCCGAGAGAACTCTGAAATTCGGTAGGTAAATGGCAATCATTGTCAATTAAGATGGCAGTCAAGTACACCATGCCCGCATTGAGAATGGAACCCACCACCTCAGTGTTGACAAACATGTGATCAATAGTAGGCGAACTACATAAACCACTCAGCAACCGAGGCTCACCCTATTATGAAGTGTGAGATTTACAAATTGAAACATAACATGAAATTGACAATTTAAACAGGTGTTTGTTCTGACTATATATATTTACTGCCTTTTATAGTAAAGTGCTTTTCATTGTAATCATTTAAATCAGTGACTGTGTAAATCAAGGTAAACTGTTCTTCTCAGTAAATGGGCATTATGATTGACAAATAATGCTATTCTTTTTCTTATAAACAATATCCTTTACATTTTAATAATTTCTACCTTTTGAATAGTTGCATTAATTTTACATAGATAAGAAATAAACATAGACATGAATGCAAAAATATAATATTTTAAACAAATAAACAAGGTAAATCTATGCTTAAATTGAAGATGTGAAGTTTGTTATATTTTTCTATTATTCTTAACTCACAAGCATACTACGAAGAATACTACTTGTTTCATGATCTACAGTGGTATCATCAGATAATGATAGCTCAGAAGAATTTCCTGATACTGTGCAGAATTTAAAGTTATCACTGAAATATGAAAAAAAAATTAGTCATTCAACAGATTGCAATGAAGAGCTTAGAATAGGGGTCATAAAATTTATATTTTTTAATGGGAACATCAAATAACAAAGAACATTTGTAGTCAATTTATAGGTAGAAAATGTTAAAGTTTAATCAAGTATATACACATGTAACATACAATAAGTGACTTTCATCTAGTATCTCAATCAGCCTAAATGTTATATTATATATTGTGAATATATATTTTTGAGGGTTGATAAATCCCAATAGCAACTGCATATTAAAGACAATTATTGTTCTTTTACATGAATAAAACCAGCAGTCATTGTCTATAGTAGCAAATCTTTTAGCAACAGATATATCCATTGTAATCGGCAATTTTTTGTTTTACAAACGCATACATGAATCAGATACAATATTATTATATCCAGAATACATATAATAATATTATAAATACAAAATTCCTTACCTCGTCATGTCAAAACTTCCATTTTTGTTATCAACATCTTGCATATCCTGAAATGGCTCTCATGACTTTCTTTTCATCACATTTAGTGGGGCATAAGTGTGATTACCTACCATGATTCATGAAATACAATAGGGACCTATACCGGGTTATTCACATCATTTAATTGACTAAGTCGGTAAATAATACAGGACAACATGGTAAGGTCACGCATATAATTTCAAGTGGTTGTGATAAGTAGTTGCTGTTACGAAAGTTATGTTGAGGACGGAGGACAGATGGACAGGGGTAAACCAGTAAACACCCCCCCCCCTTTTTCCTTCGAAGCAGGGGTATAATTAAGATATCACAAATACAAAAATCCTCATCATATAAACCAGAACAGAAAGCAAAGGATACCAGAATACTTTATTGTGAATATGAATAAAGCACAAACCCTTATTTATATACATGTACATGTATTGCACAGCAAATTTCTGCTGGACAAAAAAAAATAATAGCAGAAAGTATTATTACCTTGGTCTAATTGTGATTTCTGTTTGGACTTCTGCATCACATAATTGTGGGGTTATCAATTGTGATTTTGAAGGCTTTGTATTAAACGCTAACATACGCTTAAAACAACTCTGACATGATTTTGCTACAATAAAATAATATGAAAAGTTGACATACTTAATCACATGAGGAATATTTTACCAATTTATAGGTTATTTCTGCAGGGCTCACGCTAGGTAAAAATTATAGGGAGAAGTCCAAAATGGGAATCAAATTTTAAAGGCGACATTAGGCGATTCTACAAAATGATAGGGCGACTTCACTTCGCTTTGGAAGATGATCGAGGGCGAAGTGGGACCATGATAAAGCGACTTCTTCGCCCGAGTCGCCCTCTAACGTGAGCCCTGTTCTGAATAAATTTACTATGATAAACTTCAATTTTTACTAACATTCCTTTTGAGCAATTAACAATCACTTTATTTAAATGTATCTTAAAAATTAAAAATAATTTGAAAATTAACATACAGTTGATTATGAATTATGATTGAATAAAAGAGAAAAAACCTGTTCTGTTGCCCTTGAACATGAGGTTTAATTCTGAGGCAATGTCTTTCCATATAATGTTTTCCTCTCCCTTATCTCCCACCAACAACAACAAAGCATTTTTTTCCTCTTCTGTCCAATGACTGGTGGCAATACTAGGCTAGAATGAGAATTATATTTTGTAATAACTGATAACCATTGACCTGAATATTGATGACAATCATTGTTTCGTTTAATTATCTGGTTTTTAACACATGTTCAAATTAGTTTGCTGTTTAAAATTAAGTCCTGCATTTGTAGTCATCTTGGATTACTGACTGTAAAAACATGTGGACTATCCTGTAAGCATTAATAAAATTGAGATTGCATTTTCTGAACGGTGTAAACCACAAACTTTGAAGTGGAGTATCTAATTAACATAATTAGTATGTTTAGTCTTAATTGGCCTAGTGGTGTATGAGAAGAATATTAAAAATGTGGCATTGTCATCACTTTGAAATCTAGTTAACAAGTCAAATAACAGATTGTTAAGTGATGACAATAGCTTATTTGGTCATTCTGAGACAATATAAGAACTACTAAAAAGCAATTTTTGTTGTCGTGTACATATAGCACTTACTTCTGGTTTTTGTTTTATCTTTGGTGAACATGAGGAAGATACAGCTGACCTTGATCTCTTAGGGGCTCTTTTCTTTGGTGGAGAGTAAAACTGCAAAGAAATTAAAAAATTATCCTTAAACATTGTTACTTATTTATGTACACATTGAGATGTTAAACAAATGATACTTTTTATATATCACTGTTGCTGTATTTGACTGGATTTTCACCACAAAGATACATAGCAAAATGTACTAATAAAATAAAGATTGCTTCTGCAAAGCAGCATTTAAATTTTGATTTGTCCAAAGTCCAAATCTATCCTTTGTTGAAATTGTATAATTGTAAATTGTATAACCAAACCTTTAAGTATTTTTCACAATAACAATCTAGGTCTAAAAGCTTTTCAGTTTTATTATAAAAACTGAAACTTTGTAATTAATCATAACAATAACTCCTAAAAGAAGTCAAAACACAACTTCAGACTAATAAGAAAATTTGTTGAGCTTAATATAATGATAAAGTTCAACCAGTATTATAAGATGTTATAATGTTTTGATACCATATGTTCTATAATAAGTAAGAGTGACCATCTTTTTATATTGATTGATACCCTGACTGGCCTGAGTACTTATTTTAAACTAGGTAACATATGGATGATTGTGGAAAAGTTGCGGAAAAAAATTGCCATGTAGTTTCAGAGATTTTTGATCAAATAAATGACAGATGGTTGAGGAACACCAAGTGATGACAAAAGCTGACATTAGTTAATTGGGCTAAAATGAACACTGCATGAACTACTTGTATTTTTGAAGTTATAATTCATGTAAAAGCTAAACATTAATTGTAGCTCATTACGTTTACAAAGCTGCTTAAAAAATACTATTTCAAGAAAAGCAATCAGAAGTAAAATAATAATGTGGGTGGTAATGCACCAATTTTGTAGTAATATTTTCAACTTTTTTGTGACAGAAAAAGAAGTGTGTGTGTGGGGTGTCTTTAAATGATACTTTATAGAAAGAAATTAACTGGTCATTATTAACACAAAGGATTTATTACAACTTTTTATTAGCTCTAAACATATAATAAAACGTACATGTAACTTCAGTTCAAAATTAGTATCCTTTTTTTTCATTTTTTTGTGTCATGTGTCACCATCTTTAGTCTTTTGCTTTTAATGACATCTTAAACATGCAAAATATGTAGGTTACATATTAACTTAAGACTAACCAACTTTAATAACTTCTACTGCTTTATGTTTTTATTACATGTAACAAACTTATTTTTATACCATTTCAGTATGTTTACACATGACTTTGGTTATTTATTATAATCTCTGACTAGTATAGGTTTCCAATTTTAATAGTCAAGATAATAATGGCTTTCTACTGACTGTGTTTTGATAGATGTAAATCAAATCTTGTCAATTTTATTTCTTGTTTACATTAGCTTCTTCTCGTCATTAATATTGCTGAAATGTCAATGATACTTTGTATCTTTCACATAAACTTTTCAACAGGCAAATGAGTCAGTTTATTTTTTACAAATCATCAAAATACATATTTAATCCAGTGACAGTCTATACTGGGCATACTAGGTAGTATAGACTGTCGCTGTTTGATCATTATTCTTGTGTATGTTATAACTAAATGTCAATCTTACTACCACTTGAGCACACATTTTAATTGGATGCTCGGTTTGTGTTCTGTGTTTTATCGAGTCAAAATATATATCACAATGTTACCCTATTTCCATAGAGTATCTCATTAAATTTGAGCATTGTTATATATTTTATTTTTCTTAGAGGACCACGAAAAATTTGGTAATTATGTCACATATTCGTAGCATTTCATCCTTTTTAAGGCGTTCATATAGCAACAATACTTCTTATTTATATATATAATATGGTGTACTAGATATCAAACTAGACTAATTCATACTCTTCAATTATATTTATTTGTTTCTACAACTCGATTCTTAAAAATAATGTATTATTTTTACATAATCTATTGCAAGAAAATCGACGCTCACATCCGATTTTACCAACTGGGTGCTTTTTAAAATGAGCGCTCATTTTTAATTTGGAAATAAAAAGAGGTAAATTAATAACATGCCATTCCGTTGTGACCTTGTAAACATTACTTTAAATTTGAGCAATTAGAGACACCATGTTTTTTTTTTGTTTTATGTGAAAATGTCGACCTACATCACGATTCTTCACCTCAGCGTCTTTATTTATATTTAAAGTGCATGCTCAACGGACCACCATTTAAGAATTAAAATCGGCCCATACCGGACTTAACCTGGTCCCTTGGTGCAATATTTTTCATTTACGCAAGCTTCACTTTCAAATATAACCCCAGGTCACCACCAGTTTACTACCCGTTTTGGTTGGTTGTTTAAAACGCCATGTTTTAGCTAACTTTTAGCGCGTTTTGTTCCGTAGGAAATTTCTGTTAGAATACAATTTAAATAAAGTAGCTACTTGCTTCTTGTTCTCCGGCTTTCGAGTTAAACCGACGTTTTCCGTACAGTTATTTCCACAAACGAGACATAAATCTATATAAAAGCATTCTTTTGATAAACAGTATTCTTCATTTGAATTTGATTACCAGACGCCGGACCTTACGTCATAATGCTTTGTATCGGAATTACGTCAGTTACAGTTAATACTGACGTAAATTTTGAGGCATTCCGGATGTTTTATAAACTGGTCAAAATTTTGACCGGATTCATTGCTGGTGACCTGACTGTATATTATTCGAACCAGAAGTCTGCTTACGGTATTGAAAATATTTAGTCAGGTTCCCAGACTAATACCGGACTGTCATCCGAAAGATGATAGACCGGGAACCAGACTAGGCGATCCGATACTTAACCCTCTTGCTGCCGAATATTTTTTTCTATTTATAGGGCTAATTCTAAAAACAAGTTTGTTCTATGACATAGCAAAATTTGCGCTGTACCCAGATAGCAATCACACGTTGGGCCAACGTTGGGTTAATGATGGCAACTTTGTTGGGCCAACGTTGGCAGACTACGTTGGCCCAACGTAATTTTGCTCATCGGCCCTACGTTGGGCCAACTGGTTGGGCCAACGTTGGCCCCATGAGACATAGCCAACTTAGACTGCACACTGCCAACATCTTGCCAACATGCTTGTGTGTGAATTTAGGTTGGGCCAACGTTGGCCCAACTTGATTTAGCCTGCTAAGTATGCTGTTTGCCAACGTGTTACCAACAAGTTTGTGTGGGATTTTCTCAGTCAATAGCTCAAAATTGCTTGTTTTGTACTTATCGTCTTTTAAACAAGTCAAAGGATCAGTGATCTCTGCTATAAAACACTGAAATTTGTGTTGGTATATACATTGTATATTTTGGTCGATTGTCAAATACAAGAACATTAAATTTATGATCAACTTTATTCCAATTCAGCTTTATCAGCAGCTTCTCTTCTCTTTTTTACGAAAGACTTTTTTCTAACCACTCTTCATGTATATCTCTTGCGAATTTTAACGGGTCCTTAAGTACATTCTCAATATGACTGTCACTGGCTGAACACTTAGTCCCTTCTTCCTCACATACCCTGAAAAAAATGGAATATAGAATGTAAAATATATTTTTGTCATGAAAATACCTTCAATATTGTATTTTCATATGTCATATTGTTTTTGTTATTATTGTAATTTTTTATGTAAACAATTCATCAACAAGGCACATAAAAACATAGATATAGTCTAAAAACGTACATGAACTTACCTGTTACTGGACATTCCGTAGGATCTTTTATCCCTTGCCGTTTCTAGCGTACATGTATTGTCTTTACATAACTCTTCATTGTGCGCCTATCCTATTCTACTAGTACACTGTAGTATATAAGTAAAACAAATGTGTAAATTCTTCCATGTATATTTTCTGGAATATTTTTTACAAGACTTATATGTTTTATATTTGCATTATGTTACGAAATATAAGAAACACAAGTTGAAAAATAAACAAACAAACAAAATAAGCCTGCAGAAAAGTAGGATGCAGTTAAATAACATACATTGTTCATTAGTAAAAAACTGAATATTTTAGCTTAAAACATACATGGTTAATAATAAAAAACTGAGAATTTAAACTAATAAATTCATGTACTTACATTCTATTTTGTGTTAAATAAAATACTCCAAGCTGTCCAAAATGGCGACCGATGTGAATTCCTGACACAGATGATGCTATGGATTAGCGCGAAAATTATCTGAAATAGGATACTAATGCCCCGCGTCTAATCTGCACACTAATTGTTCTAACAATTTATAGGTCATCAGATTTACCTATAAATATATATCCCAGATGTCCCATATGTGTTGAATTAATTAATTAATTAGCAAGCTTATGAAACGTATGATCTAAATTCACTCATATTTGATTATTAACTGCACTTTTTATGTCATATATTTCCATTTACATTGTATAATTTAATCGAGCATTAATTTTTGTGTGTGGACATTTTATGTTGGGTTGACGTTGGAACGCCAACAGTTGGTCACGTTACGATGGGCCAACGTTGGATCGATGTTGGAAAGCCAACAGTTGGTCACGTTAAGATGGGCCAACGTTGGGTCGATGTTGGAAAGCCAACAGTTGGTCACCTGACGATGGGCCAACGTTGGGTCGTTGTTGGAAAGCCAACAGTTGGTCACACTACGATGGGCCAACGTTGGGCCGATGTTAGAACGCCAACGCCAACCATTTACCAACCATGCCAACAAATGGCCAACGTTGGGCCAACGTAGTGTTGCTATCTGGGTAGCTTAATATATCAATTTCCCGCCGTTTCACCGTATTTCCCGCAAATATTAATTGAATATCCCGCGCTTTTTAATTACAGTCGTTAATTTATAAATATCCCTTTCAAAAATAAATATATGTTGACGAAAATTTTACGGAAGACATTGAACTCGGATATTTAATAATTTTATTGTACAGAATGTACGGAAATATCTATTCTAAATTTACATAGTTTGAAGTCATCGTTTTTTTACTTTGTTTAATGAATAAATAACTACTGCTCAACATATTTTCCGAAAACCATCAAAGAACGTACAAATAGAGCGTTTTTATATAATATCTCAACGCTTATTTACATATAGGGAAAACGATAATAACAGAGAGTATAAAAGCAGAATGTTGCAGATATTCGAGGAATTTATTGTTTAAATTGAATAATTTTATGATATCGTCTGAAATCATTGACACATAATCCCACAGGACAACGCTGACAACAGGTTCTGACTCTGGATCCACACACCCTGCAAAAAATTCTAGCACCCCCAGCTATCTTTTCTATAAAGTGGTGACAGAGAAGTCTCTCTGGTGGATTTATGGGTGACATTCCTACTCTGCTCTCCTCGTTATCAGCACACTGCAGATTGCCAACGAAGTCAATTCTATTCATTTTCTTTTGTATGTTTCGGAGCCGTCTATAGCATATGTAAGCATTAAACTGAAAAAGTAGTAAGCATACATTTGAAAAAAAAAACTTCTATTCGCACAAAAATATCTGAGTTTCTGAATTTAATGAGAACAGACGATACTTATGATCTCTTTAAATCCTTTTGTTAAATATACATGAAGTAGCAGTTATTTAAATTTCAAATTCAATGTATTGGGGGGTGGAGGTTGGTTGTTTTTATTTGCTTTTTAAAGGGTTTATAATTTTCTGCAATACTTCATCTTTATAATGGCGTCCAGTTTTTATTGGGAGAGGAAGCCGGAGTACATGGAGAAACCCCCCGACCTTCGGTAAAAAAAACTGGCAATTTGTTTCTATTAAGATTGGAGTCGACCACACCCTGCTGCATCGAGACGCTAACCCACAAACTCGAGGCACCAAGACCTCTTTAATTATGTTATGATGTTAGGATACCCCATTATTTGTGAGATAAAGAAAAGCTGTCTAGATGACGAGCGAGTGTAATTACCCTTGGCCATAGATCCGTATTTACTAAATTTCAAACTTCATCGATAATGCATATTAGTAAATTGCAAAACTACAACAAAAATAAAATCACACCAGTAGCAGTTGTAAGAAGATTAAAAAGAACTTTCTTCCAAATTTTCACTGATCTAGCATCAGGTATGTATTCGGATATCATCTGATCTTGCAATCCTTGTCTATTTATATTGGTGTCGAGTGCAGCCTGCCCGCTGTGAGACTCGAAGTATTAATGTTTTAACAAGTTAAATTCTAATGCAACATAACGTCAATTCTGATTGGACAACGCGAATAATTTCATGGCACCAATCCCAGATTGATGCCATCAGAGGTTAACGCTATTGCAGACGTTTTTTTTCGGTAAATAAAAATATCCGATTTTAGTCATTTAATTTATTTTTTTTTATTGCCGTAGCATTAGAATGGAGATAACCGCAATGTATGTGAAGATTGCACTTGTAACGCGTCGCCAGTAAACTCAATTTCCTACCATCAAATCATCAACTGATGCCGGCAAATGTTCAACTGAACAGAATTTAAAAAAAAATATTTAAGAAAGATAATCTTCCTTGTGGGCCATTAAAAACTATTTGGATCATTTAGTCATTTATCGGAGGATAACACCTTAGGCAACGAAAATGTCAGAAAGTTCACAGGTCGTCTATCTGACTAGTGGACGGCTACTAGATCACCCTGTGACATTACTTTGCTTTGCCCTCTAGGCAATGAAAGATTACGGAATGATCTAGGCATTCCTCGCCTCCGCACACGCACTGTGCCTGTTGAAAAAGTGTTGTTATCAAGCAGGTCGTAACACAAACGTGGACGTGTGAAAAAACTGTCGAAAGCAACATCGTGGTATTTTCCAAAATGAGTTGCACAAGTTGTGTTACAATATGGTTTCCCAGGCCATTAGGATAATTCAATACGTTAGGCAGGCAGGCAGGCATGCAGGCAGGTAGGGTAGGTAAGGTAGGTAAGGTAGGTAGGGTAGGTAGGGTAGGTAAGGTAGGTAAGGTAGGTAGGGTAGGTAAGGTAGGTAAGGTAGGTAAGGTAGGTAGGGTAGGTAAGGTAGGTAAGGTAGGTAGGTAGGGTAGGTAAGGTAGGTAAGGTAGGTAAGGTAGGTAAGGTAGGTAAGGTAGGTAAGGTAGGTAAGGTAGGTAGGGTAGGTAAGGTAGGTAAGGTAGGTAGGGTAGGTAAGGTAGGTAGGGTAGGTAAGGTAGGTAAGGTAGGTAAGGTAGGTAAGGTAGGTAAGGTAGGTAGGTAGGGAGGAGGGAGGGAGGGAGGGAGGCAGGCAGGCAGGCAGGTAGGGTAGGTAAGGTAGGTAAGGTAGGTAGATAGGTAGGTAGGTAGGTAGATAGGTAGGTAGGTAGGTAAGTTAGGTAGGTAGGTAGGTAGTTAGGTAGGTAGGTAGGTAGGTAGGTAGGTAGGTAGGTAGGTAGGTAGGTAGGTAGGTAGGTAGGTAGAAAAAGGTAGGTAGGTTGCTAGGTAGGTAGGTAGAGGTAGGTAGGTAGGTTGGTAAATAGGTAGGTAAAGGTAGTTAGGTAAGGTAGGTAGGTAGGTAGGTAGGTAGGTAGGTAGGTAGGCAGGTAGGTAGGTAGGTAGGTAAGGTAGGTAAGGTAGGTAAGGTAGGTAAGGTAGGTAAGGTAGGTAGGTAGGTAAGTTAGGTAGGTAGGTAGGTAGGTAGGTAGGTAGGTAGGTAGGTAGGTAGGTAGGTAGGTAGGTAGGTAGAAAAAGGTAGGTAGGTAGAGGTAGGTAGGTAGGTTGGTAAGTATGTAGGTAAAGGTAGTTAGGTAAGGTAGGTAGGTAGGTAGGTAGGTAGGTAGGTAGGTAGGTAGGTAGGTAGGTAGGTAGGTAGGTAAGGTAGGTATGTAGATAGGTATAGGTAGGTTAGTGTAGGTAGTTAGGTAAAGTAGGTAGGTAGGTAGAGGTAGGTATAGGTAAAGGTAGGTAGGTAGGTAAGTAGGTAGGTAGATAGGTAAGGTAGGAAGGTAAAGGTAGGTAGGTAGGTAGGTAGGTATGTTTGTAGAGGTAGGTAGGTAGGTAGAGGTAGGTAGGTAGGTAGGTAAAGGTAGTTAGGTAAGGTAAGTAGGTAGGTAAAGGTAGTTAGGTAAGGTAGGTAGGTAGGTAGGTAGGTAGGTAGGTAGGTAGGTAGGTAGGTAGGTAGGTAGGTAGGTAGGTAGGTAGGTAGGTAGGTAGAAAAAGGTAGGTAGGTTGCTAGGTAGGTAGGTAGAGGTAGGTAGGTAGGTTGGTAAATAGGTAGGTAAAGGTAGTTAGGTAAGGTAGGTAGGTAGGTAGGTAGGTAGGTAGGTAGATAGGTAGGTAGGTAGGTAGGTAGGTAGGTAGTTAGGTAGGTAGGTAGGTAGGAAGGTAGGTAGGTAGGTAGGTAGGTAGGCATGTAGGCAGGCAGGCAGGCAGGCAGGCAGGCTGGCAGGCAATCAGGCAGGCAGGTAGGTAGGTAGGTAGGGTAGGTAAGGTAGGTAAGGTAGGTAAGGTAGGTAAGGTAGGTAGGTAGGTAGGTAGGTAAGTTAGGTAGGTAGGTAGGTAGGTAGGTAGGTAGGTAGGTAGGATGGTAGGGAGGGAGGGATGGAGGGAGGGAGGGAGGTAGGGAGGGAGGCAGGCAGGGTAGGTAAAGTAGGTAGGGTAGGTAAAGTAGGTAGGGTAGGTAGGTAGGTAGGTAGGTAGGTAGGTAGGTAGGTAGGTAGGTAGGTAGGTAGGTAGGTAGGTAGGTAGGTAGGTAGGTAGGTAAGTTAGGTAGGTAGGTAGGGAGGGAGGGAGGGAGGGAGGGAGGGAGGGAGGGAGGGAGGGAGGGAGGGATGGAGGCAGGCAGGCAGGTAGGGTAGGTAAGGTAGGTAAGGTAGGTAAAGTAGGTAGGTAGGTAGGTAGGTAAGTTAGGTAGGTAGGCAGGTAGGCAGGTAGGTAGGTAGGTAGGTAGGTAGGTAGGTAGGTAGGTAGGTAGGTAGGTAGGTAGGTAGGTAGGTAGGTAGGTAGGTAGGTAGGTAGGTAGAAAAAGGTAGGTAGGTTGCTAGGTAGGTAGGTAGAGGTAGGTAGGTAGGTTGGTAAGTAGGTAGGTAAAGGTAGTTAGGTAAGGTAGGTAGGTAGGTAGGTAGGTAGGTAGGTAGGTAGGTAGGTAGGTAGGTAGGTAGGTAGGTAGGTAGGTAGGTAGGTAGGTAGGTAGGTAGGCAGGCAGGCTGGCAGGCAATCAGGCAGGCAGGTAGGTAGGTAGGTAAGGTAGGTAAGGTAGGTAAGGTAGGTAAGGTAGGTAAGGTAGGTAAGGTAGGTAGGTAGGTAAGTTAGGTAGGTAGGTAGGTAGGTAGGTAGGTAGGTAGGTAGGTAGGTAGGTAGGTAGGTAGGTAGGTAGGTAGGTAGGTAGAAAAAGGTAGGTAGGTAGAGGTAGGTAGGTAGGTTGGTAAGTATGTAGGTAAAGGTAGGTAAGGTAGGTAGGTAGGTAGGTAGGTAGGTAGGTAGGTAGGTAGGTAGGTAGGTAGGTAGGTAGGTAGGTAGGTAGGTAGGTAGGTAGGTAGGTAGGTAGAGGTAGGTATAGGTAAAGGTAGGTAGGCAGGTAAGTAGGTAGGTAGATAGGTAAGGTAGGAAGGTAAAGGTAGGTAGGTAGGTAGGTATGTTTGTAGAGGTAGGTAGGTAGAGGTAGGTAGGTAGGTAGGTAAAGGTAGTTAGGTAAGGTAAGTAGGTAGGTAAAGGTAGTTAGGTAAGGTAGGTAGGTAGGTAGGTAGGTAGGTAGGTAGGTAGGTAGGTAGGTAGGTAGGTAGGTAGGTAGGTAGGTAGGTAGGTAGGTAGAAAAAGGTAGGTAGGTTGCTAGGTAGGTAGGTAGAGGTAGGTAGGTAGGTTGGTAAATAGGTAGGTAAAGGTAGTTAGGTAAGGTAGGTAGGTAGGTAGGTAGGTAAGTAGGTAGGTAGGTAGGTAGGTAGGTAGGTAGGTAGGTAGGTAGGTAGGTAGGTAGGTAGGTAAGTAGAAAAAGGTAGGTAGGTTGCTAGGTAGGTAGGTAGAGGTAGGTAGGTAGGTTGGTAAGTAGGTAGGTAAAGGTAGTTAGGTAAGGTAGCTAGGTAGGTAGGTAGGTAGGTAGGTAGAGGTAGGTAGGTAGATAGGTATAGGTAGGTTAGTATAGGTAGTTAGGTAAAGTAGGTAGGTAGGTAGAGGTAGGTATAGGTAAAGGTAGGTAGGTAGGTAGGTAGGTAGGTAGGTAGGTAGGTAGGTAGGTATGTTTGTAGAGGTAGGTAGGTAGAGGTAGGTAGGTAGGTAGGTAGGTAGGTAGGTAGGTAGGTAGGTAGGTAGGTAGGTAGGTAGGTAGGTAGGTAGGTAGGTAGGTAGGTAGGTAGGTAGGTAGGTAGGTAAAGGTAGTTAGGTAAGGTAGGTAGGTAGGTAGGTAGGTAGGTAGGTAGGTAGGTAGGTAGGTAGGTAGGTAGGTAGGTAGGTAGGTAGGTAGGTAGGTAAGTAGGTAGGTAGATAGGTAAGGTAGGAAGGTAAAGGTAGGTAGGTAGGTAGGTAGGTAGGTAGGTAGGTAGGTAGGTAGGTAGGTAGGTAGGTAGGTAGGTAGGTACGTATGTTTGTAGAGGTAGGTAGGTAGAGGTAGGTAGGTAGGTAGGTAGGTAGGTAGGTAGGTAGGTAGGTAGGTAGGTAGGTAGGTAGGTAGGTAGGTAGGTAGGTAGGTAGGTAGGTAGGTAGGTAGGTAGGTAGGTAGGTAGGTAGGTAGGTAGGTAGGTAGGTAGGTAGGTAGGTAGGTAAAGGTAGTTAGGTAAGGTAGGTAGGTAGGTAGGTAGGTAGGTAGGTAGGTAGGTAGGTAGGTAGGTAGGTAGGTAGGTAGGTAGGTAGGTAGGTAGGTAGGTAGGTAGGTAGGTAGGTAGGTAGAAAAATGTAGGTAGGTTGCTAGGTAGGTAGGTAGGTTGGTAAGTAGGTAGGTAAAGGTAGTTAGGTAAGGTAGGTAGGTAGGTAGGTAGGTAGGTAGGTAGGTAGGTAGGTAGGTAGGTAGGTAGGTAGGTAGGTAGGTAGGTAGGTAGGTAGAGGTAGGTAGGTAGGTAGGTAGGTAAGGTAGGTATGTAGATAGGTATAGGTAGGTTAGTATAGGTAGTTAGGTAAAGTAGGTAGGCAGGTAGAGGTAGGTATAGGTAAAGGTAGGTATGTAGGTAGGTTAGTAGGTAGGTAGATAGGTAAGGTAGGAAGGTAAAGGTAGGTAGGTAGGTAGGTAGGTAGGTAGGTAGGTAGGTAGGTAGGTAGGTAGGTAGGTAGGTAGGTAGGTAGGTAGGTAGGTAGGTAGGTAGGTAGGTAGGTAGGTAGGTAGGTAGGTAGGTAGGTAGGTATGTTTGTAGAGGTAGGTAGGTAGAGGTAGGTAGGTAGGTAGGTAGGTAGGTAGGTAGGTAGGTAGGTAGGTAGGTAGGTAGGTAGGTAGGTAGGTAGGTAGGTAGGTAGGTAGGTAGGTAGGTAGGTAGGTAGGTAGGTAGGTAGGTAGGTAGGTAGGTAGGTAGGTAGGTAGATTGGTAAGTAGGTAGGTAAAGGTAGTTAGGTAAGGTAGGTAGGTAGGTAGTAGGTAGGTAGGTAGGTAGGTAGGTAGGTAGGTAGGTAGGTAGGTAGGTAGGTAGGTTAGGTAGGTAGGTAGGTAGGTAGGTAGGTAGGTAGGTAGGTAGGTAGGTAGGTAGGTAGGTAGGTAGGTAGGTAGGTAGGTAGGTAGGTAGAAAAAGGTAGGTAGGTTGCTAGGTAGGTAGGTAGGTAGGTAGGTAGGTAGGTAGGTAGGTAGGTAGGTAGGTAGGTAGGTAGGTAGGTAGGTAGGTAGGTAGGTAGGTAGGTAGGTAGGTAGGTAGGTAGGTAGGTAGGTAGGTAGAGGTAGGTAGGTAGGTAGGTAAGGTAGGTATGTAGATAGGTATAGGTAGGTTAGTATAGGTAGTTAGGTAAAGTAGGTAGGCAGGTAGAGGTAGGTATAGGTAAAGGTAGGTAGGTAGGTAGGTTAGTAGGTAGGTAGATAGGTAAGGTAGGAAGGTAAAGGTAGGTAGGTAGGTAGGTAGGTAGGTAGGTAGGTAGGTAGGTAGGTAGGTAGGTAGGTAGGTAGGTAGGTAGGTAGGTAGGTAGGTAGGTATGTTTGTAGAGGTAGGTAGGTAGAGGTAGGTAGGTAGGTAGGTAGGTAGGTAGGTAGGTAGGTAGGTAGGTAGGTAGGTAGGTAGGTAGGTAGGTAGGTAGGTAGGTAGGTAGGTAGATTGGTAAGTAGGTAGGTAAGGTAGTTAGGTAAGGTAGGTAGGTAGGTAGTAGGTAGGTAGGTAGGTAGGTAGGTAGGTAGGTAGGTAGGTAGGTAGGTAGGTAGGTAGGTAGGTTAGGTAGGTAGGTAGGTAGGTAGGTAGGTAGGTAGGTAGGTAGGTAGGTAGGTAGGTAGGTAGGTAGGTAGGTAGGTAGGTAGGTAGGTAGGTAGGTAGGTAGGTAGGTAGGTAGGGGTAGGTAGAAAACAGTCTGACTAATTTGTATATTCCTCCGTAGAGATACTGCTGAGTGAATAATAATCAGGAACCTTTTAGCCGTTCATTAAATTCCATACTCGAAGACCTGACGATGGATTTTTACGGTGCCTAATGTAACAATTTCACCCGGACTATAAATAAACGATAGGAAATACAGTTAAAAAAATCATTGGGATATTTATGTATTGTCAATAAAAGCTGAAAACTAAAATTATTTTGATATTCTCTAAAGGTTTGTTTGGTGTGTGTGTGGGGAGGGGGTGTTCACATGTACATATTTCTTTAACATCCGTAATGACAGTTTTACTTCAGAAGGTGGGGTGCTTACACCGGGTACTCCGGCTATATTCCTTAAATAGGATCTGACAAGTGAAAATGGTTTTAAGTTACATTAACCGCACACAAATACAACTTAAATATAAAAAATATACTGTTTAAAATCAAAACGTGTTTCTAAATTAATATTACTATTACCTTATTTTAAAAATTTACGAGCTAGTTATTCAAACAAAGACACTGCTCGCTGACCTCATTCAAGCTAATACATACAGTTGTGCATCATTGTGCACATGTCACGAAAAATAATGACAATTTTACAAAAATAAATTGTGACCTTCCTTTTATTCAGAACTTTAATTCACCTGCCCACTTTTATTGTTAGAATTTGTTTTTCACATGTACATGTTATAAACATTGACTTTTATCGATATGTTTTTAAATAAAGTTTTTTTTTAATCAAATAAGATAACAATTCACGGAATTTATCTGTTATTTAAACAAAGATACTTAATCCTACTTTAATGAACCTATTACCGGACTAAACAAATATTCCTTTTCTTTTTTTACGGAAGCCTATTAGTACCATATGTGGTATTTATTAACTTGTTATAACAACTTAAATAACGTGTTATAACTACTAAGCCAACTTGTTATAACAACTTAATAACTTGTAATAGCAACATAATAACTGGTAATAACAACTTAGTTAAACTTTAATAACAGCTTAGTTAACTTGTTACTGTGGTTTCATTTATTTTCGTGGATGGAGGAAAAAAGATCTTTCGTGGGATTCTTTAATTCGTGGTTCGCGAAATCGGAAAAAATAAAAAATGAAAATTGAGGGAATTATTTACAAATTTTCGGTATTCACATACATTTTTAAGTCTGTACATTTCTGAAACGTCATTTTCAAGATATAATCGCTCCCAAGTGGCAATTATAATGCTGATCACGGGATTTCATTGAAATTTACGGTACTTTTAGAGGAAAGCGGCGACATTAAAACGAAATGGGACGGCTTAAGAATGACGATGAAAAAACGAAACCTGTTATTTGTTGTGCCGTGGTGCAAAGCCCACACTGAACATAAATTTACGGTTTTGGGTCAAGTTAAAGTTTTATGCCGTTTTATATCGTTTACACGATTTTGAAAGAAAGTGTGTTGAGTAAACTGCCCTAAATAAAATTAGGCGAGACCATGTGATAGTGTACATCTAACTACCTATCTTGAAAATGGCGTATTCATTGTTTTTTTTTTAAAGAACATCGAGTAATTAAGATTAAACAGATTTTGTTTTGTAACCGTAAACATTATTAACATAATTAATAATTTAGTTTTTTAACCGTAAACATCATAATTAATATTATTAATAAACATGTCATTTTTTAAATCAATATAAATAAACAGTTCATTTTAAATTCGTCGTGCATTCCCTGGGGCAAAGGTTTGTTTGCTTGATGGTATAATTAGTAGTTTTAGAAAATGGTAATCAGTATAAAAGGTGTTAATATGTTTCTTTATTGATCTTTATTTCAATTAAGAAATTAACTTTAATATTTGTGTATACATCAATACTTTACAAGGAAAAGGCACAACAGGAAGTGCTTTCATTACTGACGGGATTACACAATTAGAAATAACAACAATGGCTTTTGTCAATTTTATTTCTGTTTAGTGTCATCAACACAACACACTTAAGTTGTTTATAATGCAAAATTATCATATCTATCGAAAACATATTAATATATAGTATACAGTACTTCTGTCAATTATTCACTACCGAGATTGGTTTTGTTATGTTGAAAAAAACCTTAAATGACTAAAAATACATTGTGTTTTAAAAATTGCCATACAGCACAGTAAAACGAGACTTAATATTCTAACATTCCCCATAAACACACACAAAAAAGTAACATGGAACAGTACGTGCATTGACCGAGCAAAACCAGAAAATTGCTGTGTATCTTCTATTACAAAAGAACAAACTTATTACTCATTTTCAAGGTGGTCAAAATTTAATTTCTGATCTGGGACCATCATTGGAAGGTTCCAAGTGCTCGATTCACAGAGCATCTCAGCACGGATAGGGAAGACCCTCTCGTTTATTTATTTATTTTTTTTTTGGGGGGGGGGGGGTTGACAGGTTACAATAGGAAAGCCTAGCTGCGGACCGTAATGGGTAACGTGTTTAAATAGTGCCACGCTCCTTGCACGATAAAGACCCCTCACTATAGCCGCTACAAAGGCTTAATTGTCAGACCGAACCCAATATTTCATACTTTTTCAGGGGCAGTTAACATTGTGTTCCCCGTGTCCCATCCCACATATGGTTTCATTGATTTGTTGTTTGTCAATTATTTTATGCATAGCTATGAAATAATCGAATATAAAGGCCCAGACCGGGTGTAAATGAGTACAACACTATAGCCCTCTCCCAGTGAGTAAATTCAACAATCAAGATTTACAGAACGTGGTTAGTTTCGTTAGTGTCATGGTGGTGAAACAATGGGGTAACATATTTTTTGTGTTTTTATTTTAAATGCTAAACTGTTAATTTCTACAAGTTGTTTTCTTTCTCTCAATCGTGTATCACCAATCATGTCGCTGGTTAATTGGAAACATATGGTTTATTTTGTTTTTATGTCTTCATCTCATACAAGGCTCTTTTGACAATTCACAGACAAACTTCTCGAGTCAAATAGTAAGTATTCAACATAGCAGCATCTTTCTGCTAGTATTATTTACAGACGAACCTTTCAATCCGACTTGTTTTATTTAGAAACATTATTTTTAATTCGACTAGTTTTGTGTAGAAACGATCCTTTTAATTCGACTAATTTTATTTACAAACGATCCTTTTAATTCGACTAGTTTTAGTTTCAATCGATAATTTTAAATCCGTGTTAGCGATATTTTAAAACGGGTACCAGTTAACGATTATAACCAGTTAAATACAATAATCATAGCTGAAAAAAAATAGGTGACTTTTACTCGAACTCAAACTTCGAATTTTAACTTGAGCTCCAACTCTACCTTGAAGTCTAACTCGAGATAAAACTCTGATGATCAACGCAAAGTGTAACTTGAATTCCATGAACCCGATCTCGAGGTTCTATTCGAATTCTAATTCGATGAACAACTAAACCCCATACAATTGAATATTCATAAATTAATATTTCTTATCTTACATTCGTTTACGTTCATACTCATATTTGATTAGTCAATAGGACTTAAATCGGTAATTCCCAGATCCGTTTATACTTTCATGAACGACTGATATGGCGGACGTGTGTCGTGTACGCTTCAGACAATAAATTTAACCAATACCCTCAAATTTTGGCGATGAGAATATCTTGAGCAGTGTATCGCTTAAACGGTAAGTTATTTAGTTGAAGCAGCAGCCGTAAATTACTATTAAGGAATCATTTGTTTAGAAAAACAAAATAATATTTTAACAGTAAACTTTGCTTTGGATTCATTGTTCACATTTCTTAATGGAGGAAAAAAGCCAATTCGATTGTTGACAAAATGCGAGTGTATATATAAACAATACTTGTAATTTGCATTGAAAAATGACAACTTCAGTTTTTCCTGTTCGTATTAAAGAAAGAACGAATAGCAAGATTTACGTTGCGTTTGAGGAGCTATAACCTCACACCTGACATTACTTCTTCTTCAGTTCGTTGTGTATTTTCCTGCGCGTCACACCTTTACAATGGAATTTTATGTTGGGAAAAGATAGTACATATTTAAAAACTATTCTGGGAGAATTATACAGATTAAACACATATTTTCAGTAATTCATCGATGTACATGTAGGAACGAGGTCGACTCACTCATCCATAAACGGCCTTGTTTGTGAGAGTCAACCTCGTTCATACGTCGATGAATTACCGAAAAAAAGCGTTTAATCCTATATTAATTCATTGTGAATCTCCAAATTTAATCTACACAAAAAGGAAATGGATTGGGTCAAATATCTTGTTCTACACATCCTGTCTCTGTAATTTAACTACTCATAATTCAAATATAGAAAAAGAGTAATAATTTGTTTGATTGATTGATTGATAAATTGAATGTTTGATTAACGTCAAGAGAGCAATATTTCCGATATATTCGAGACGATAACACGCTAACACACAATACATTTACGGAAATTAAAGAATGCAGGATTGACCAACTGGAATAAAATGTCGAGACACTGAAAAAGTATTCAGTGAGGAAAATTTAGTATTTAGTAGAGCCACAATGAGCCTTCTTTGTTTCGAAATTTCCAACGGGATATATAGCGTGCAAGGAGAGTTGCATTCTCCAAACACGATACCCATTATAGTCCGCGGTTAGATTTTACGCATTATGACTTGACAAGCCCCCCCCCCCCCCCCAAAAAAAAAAAAAAAAAAAAAAAAAAACATCGAGAGGGTTTCTCTTATCTGTAGACACGCTTGGCAATATTGGCAAATTAACAGGTCGTGCAGATCTCAGGCGACAATTTTTGTTCTTTTTTGTTTTGTTTTTTTTTTTTTTGGGGGGGGGTGGGAGGGTTCTGAAACAGCCACGTGTGTAATGTAACAACAATGCTATATGTGTACTGTGTATACTAAGACAACAGTTTTTATTGTTTGGCCTTGCTTAAAATACTGTTTCGCAAAAGATCTACCATAAAAGTCAGGTTGAGGACACTTCCTAGACTCTGTTAAACTTTTGACAAAAATAGGCATGCGCTAAAAATGGAAATATCAGGGAATTTATTAGTTTTCGATAATTGTATTGGGTAAAATAGATCAGATCATGCATTTAAAGTTCGAGTTCTAAATCAAACTCGAAGTTTAACTAGGATGATCAAATCGAAGTGTAATTCGAATTGGAACTTGAACTTGAATTAAAACAAGAACTCTTACTCGATTTTAATTTCGAAATTCAACTGGAACTTTAACTAGTACTCTAACTCGAACCAGACTAACTCTAACTCATAGGTCCACTCCATTTTGTTGAAATATTCTTCTTCTTTTCTTAATACATGTATATAGTCTGGATCCTGTTTTCTTCCAGTAAGCATATCTAATCTCAGGACAATGTCGGTTATTGAGTCAGTTGTCCACATGATGTCGGTTATTGAGTCGGTTGTCCACATGATGTCGGTTATTGAGTCTGTTGTCCACATGATGTCGGTTATTGAGTTGGTTGTCCACATGACGTCGGTTGTCTTTCACGATGTCGGTTATTGAGTCGGTTGTTCATATGATGTCGGTTGTTCATATGATGTCGGTTATTGAGTCAGTTGTCCGCATGATGTCGGTTATTGAGTCGGTTGTCCATATGATGTCGGTTATTGAGTCGGTTGTCCACATGATAGCGGTTATTGAGTCGGTTGTCCACATGATGTCGGTTGTCTTTCACGATGTCGGTTTTGAGTCAGTTGTCCACATGATGTCGGTTATTGAGTCGGTTGTCCACATGATAGCGTTTATTGAGTCGGTTGTCCACATGATGTCGGTTGTCCTCATGGTGTCGATTATTGAGTCGGTCGTCCACGTGATGTCGGTCATTGTGTCTGGTGTCCCCATGAAGTCGGTCGTCCACATGATGTCGGTTGTGCACATGATGTAGGAAATTGAGTCGGTTGTCCACATGATAGCGTTTATTGAGTCGGTTGTCCACATGATGTCGGTTGTCTTTCACGATGTCGGTTATTGAATCGGTTGTCCACATGATGTCGGTTATTGAGTCGGTTGTCTTTCACGATGTCGGTTATTGAGTCGGTTGTCTTTCACGATGTTGGTTATTGAGTCGGTTGTCTTTCACGATGTCGGTTATTGAGTCGGTTGTCTTTCACGATGTCGGTTATTGTGTCGGTTGTCTTTCACGATGTCGGTTATATAGTCGGTTGTCTTTCACGATGTCGGTTATTGAGTCGGTTGTCTTTCACGATGTCGGTTATTGAGTCGGTGGTCCGCATGATTTTAGGTTTGTAGTCAGTTTTCCACGATAAATCATTCAATTAATTTGCTATGACTCAAATATTGTTTCAATTTATCGCGATGGAAAAATACAAAGAAGCTCATCCTACCCATCTAAGAGAACTTAAACATAATCCGAGGTAAGGTGTTATGTAAAATATATGAAGTACCTTTTCTTGTTACGAATTCCAAGGCTGGGCATGCTGATCAGTGTAAGCAGACCATGATATTTTACTGAAACAGCTGAAAAAAACACATCCCTCATTATCTCCATTATCTCATTTTATCTAATAAGTTTGAAACGAATTGTAATTGAAATCTCAAACACAATCTTAAAGATTGGTCGAGTTGTTTAAGTAGATGTAGTTAGACACTCAAAATAGGATAGTACTGTGGCAATCAAAATCACAGTCGCTGTCAATTAAGGGAGATAAACACAACTGTTCTCACCATCATTGTGGATATTTTTTTATTATAATACACGCAGGTATTGATAACTGGCGTCATCCAACGAAGACATATATATTCCGAACTGATTCTTGCTAATAAGCAGTAGGTTCCCGCGTTTAAATGCCTAAAATTGAACTGTCCTGAGACGGATCAAGTTCTATGACTAATAATAACAGGTTTCGATGCCTTTTTGGGGATCAAAATTTAAATTATGTCAATTAATTCACTTACTTCAATATGAATATGACATATCGCTTTTCAGTTTTTATCTCGTTATCGCTTAGTCTCTGGAACTTTCTTGTTGTCTTATAATGTTTTACAAATGGAGCAGATTTTTAATCGCATATTACGAAATCATTTCTGATCATAAAACTCTAAATAGCATTTCAATGATCAGAAAAAAATTCATCCCCAAATATTCTACAGTTAACCAATACTAGAACAATTTTTACACTTTAAAAACAAAAATTAAACTGTGGTGTATTTTGTGATTTTATTTTTCATTTTTGGCAAAATCCGGAAAAATCCAAATAAAAAATCAGTCAGATTTTCTTCAAGAACATTTAATCTAAATATACCATTTCATCAGAAAAAAATTTAAAAGCTTATTTATGTTATGCCCTTGTAAAAAGTATGTAGAACATTTTCCTTGCCATTAATATAATAAATTAAATATCTTTAACGCTCACTATACTTCGTAGGCATGCTGGTCCAGATCGAATGGTCAAGATCGAATTTTGAATAGTCAAGCTTGGTTGTCGCTGAACGCTATCTTTTCGGTCACAAGTCAGCTAAACGTTTACCTTCAACAGAGTATTGTACATTTTATTCTTTAATCGTCCGAGGAAAGTCAAATGAAACTTGATCATCAGCAGACAGAAAGGCCAGAACGAGAAGAACTGAATTATCTGATTAAATTAGTTTCGATTACTTCTTTGACAGCACACTAGAAAGCCATAAACAATCTGGAAAATTTAGACGTCTCAGGTAAAGGGGCAACCACTGTAAACGACATTAGGATTCAACAGGAAGGAAACACGATTAAATGAAAACACTACTCCAGCGATCTATGATGCGTAAAATACTGCGTTTGATTCGTTCAGATAGATCAACCGAAAACTGGTCTCTACGTCAACAACTTTCTATGATCTAGAAAATTCCTTAACAAGATAAGGTCAACTTATTGTAAATGTGCCAAACATCAGACGGAAAATTGATCCTTATCACAGTCTGTATTAAAAAATATACTAAATTCGAAAACGTGCGATTCTGGCATGTCCGATGAATCCCACGTGCTCTCCGCAATCCACATTTAAAACAAACGGTGTTAAGATTGATCACTTACTGCTATAATCCTTCTATCGGTTAACTTCCGTCCCTCCCAACCACACCCACCCCCGCAATGTCGCAAACAGGAGACTGATGTAGAATTATGATCGTAAAATAAATCCCCTCAGCTATATGTATGGTTAAACAACGGACAGTGCATTGTGATTAGAAAAAGAAACTCCCGGATGTTATAAAAAACTCTATCGTATACATCCTAACGAAAGTAAATTTGAGGTGCTATTGTTTGAAATTGCGCCTTATATCCAGGAGGAATTCACAAACTCGCTTGGGCCTCGATGGCCGAGTGGTTAAGGTAGTTCGTATACTATTGACCACGTGGTCTGTCTACACTGAGATTGCGGTTTCGAGTCTCACTGCAGGAAGCGTACTCGACTACAAATATCGTAATTGACCATAATTGACAGTTTTCCTACCGAAGGTCGGTTTTTTTTTCGGGTACTCCGACTTCCTCCCAAAATAAAACCTGGGTGCCATGACATACCTAAAAATTGCTGAAAGTGTCGGGAAACACTAAACAAACAAACATATTCATTTGAAATTGTGACTTTGATCAATTTAAATAATTAAAATATACACATTAGTGTTGCATTTTTGTTGCTATTAATTTGCGTCTCGTTAGTTTTGTTTGATCCATCTTTGTAATGAAGCCAACAATAATATTTTTATATAATAACTTACACTGTAGTCTTTTAATAATAAGTTATACGGTATTGCATGTACGGATCTGCACTAATTCATCCGATAAATTTCACAAGTCTGCTAGTCTTACACAAGAGCATATTCTATTAAATAAAACGTTAAATATTGTTAAATTTCGAACAGAATCGCAGTAAATATATTGTTGATCATCATGGAATCTCGTAGGGCAATGGGGTTAGACCTGGCTGGTCGAGTAGTTAAGGTAGTTCGTCTATACTATTGATCACGTGGTCTGTCAAAACTGAGGTTACGGGTTCGAGTCCAACTGCGGGTAAGTTGTACTCGACTACAATCTTAATTGACAAGGATTGCCAGTTTTTGGACCAATGGTCGGAGGTTTTCTCTGGGTACTCCGGCAACCCAATAAAAACAATACGCCATGATAAAGCTGAAAAATGGTTGAAAGTGGCGTTAAACACCATTCTATCAAACAATCGTATAAAACAGGTAAATCATTTTGCAGAATCGTATTGTAGAACTGTCCGTTGGCACACTTACTCCAGCTGTAATAAGAATAATGTTTATTCAGGTAAAAGATCATAATTATACAAACAAGTAGATTGTCATAATTAATGTACATAATTAATGCTTCCACCTAGGATTACCAATTAAAGCTTACATAGCTTATTTCCAATTGTGTCCTTCGTTTAAACATAAAATTACCTACTAGTTACAAGCAGCTAAGTTAAACAATTTACAAACTGGATATATAATTAATAAAAGTATCTTAGATCAAAATAAGTATTTAAAAATTAAAAATATGTAAATTCAGACTCAGAGAAAGATCTAAGTCCTGTCATTAAATATTTCTTGACATCTTTTTTTTTGCATCTATAATTGTCATTTGTACATTTAATTCTATCTGGTAAAGAATTCCAATTTTTAATTCCGTTGAAATAAAAAGATGACGATTCGATTGATTTAAAATTTTGGTACATAAAAATTAAAATGACATTTTCTGTTATTTCTAGTATCAACAGTTCTAGTGAAGTAATCTTTCAAATAATCCGGAGATTTGTTGTGAAAAATATTAAAAACATGATTAAGACGTTATTGTTTCTCTCTATTACAAATATTAAAAATGCTGGTTTATTCAAGATGATCTACAGTAATACACTTTCTTTGAGGCAAATTTAAAATAAATCTTATAACTTTGTTCTGCATAATTTACAATGTGTCCTTTAATCTTTTTCGATAATCCTTCATAACAACAAACACATGCATAATCGAAGTAACATAAAATGATTGCTGTACATACAGTTTTTCTGGACTGCTTAGATAAAAAGCTTTGATGTCTTTAAAAAAAAAATAAACCTTTGGTTTGCCTATTTAAAAACATTGTTGACATTATATTCACCTGATAATAAGTTATCTAAAACTAATCCCAAGTATTTAACAAATGTTTACTTTCAATTTTGATATTATCACATACAACAGAGAACACATATTCATCAATATTTTTAAGGTTTCGCTTTGGACCAAAAAAAAAATCTGTTTTTCCTGGATGTAATGAAAGCTTGTTGTCCAGCGGCCAGTTTTGTCAAGACATTAACAAAAGTGACAGCTTTTGAGATATTGCTAATGGATCTTTTTGTGAACAAAGTATTGCTGTATCGTCAGCGTACAATTACACTTTACAATCATTGTCAATACTGACTTAAAGGTCATTTACATCAATTAGAAAAAGAAGCGGTCCCAGTATACAACCTTGTGGAGCACTGCAAGTTACATTAAATACATCTGAATCAGTTTTATTAACATTAAAAATTTGTTGTCTGTTTGATAAATATGAACAGAACCAATCCATCGATCTCACAACAACAATCTTTAATTTTTCACATAACACTTTGTGGTCTACAGTATCGAAAGCTTTCTGTACATCAAGTAAAACAATTCCTGTATAAAGCCCTTTAGCAGTTTGCTTCTAAATATAGTCATTTTTAAAATGTATAAGACAACTATATGTAGAAAATTTTGTACGAAAGCCTGATTGAAAATCGTACAAAGTATTATTTTTTACTAAAAAAGATTCTAATTGGGAATATTAAGCCCCTTCTAAAATCTTAGAAACAATGCTTAAAATACTAACAGGACAGTAATGCTCAGGTTTTAAACAATCACCCTTTTTAAATAAAGGTTTAACTTTAGGTAATTTTAAATCATTTGGTACAGTTGCATCAGAGCTAGATTAACATATTAATAAAAAAGTAATATGCATTTAATCAAAAGAGCAGCATCTTTTAACAATTTTGCCAGTATTCCATCTAGACCTGTACTTTTTGTGACATTAAGGTTACACAATTCCTTATAAACTAATTTTTCAGTAACATGCTTTTATATTAATTCATTTTAAAAACTTTTCACAATGCCCGACTTAGCTTGAAATATGTTTGCTGGGGTTGGCAGTTTTTCAACTAGTTTCGAGGCAATCGTTGTAACAAACTTGTTAAAGTGGTTTTCTATTTTCCCATTATTAAAACAGTTTTCATTGTCAATGTTTGGAATAACGTTAGAGTCTTATTTGGTGTTCAGTTGATAGCCTAATTTTTTTTAAATGTGACCACAGTTTGTTTTTTTATTTCCTTTATTTTCTTCAATACCATCAATACAATAGTCAGATTTTGCCTTTGAACCAAATTTCGGAATTTACAGTACTTTTGATAATCTTCATCTTTACCGGATTTTCTAAAAATAGTTAAAAAGTTATCTTTCTGTCTTATATTGTCTAAAATCTCCTGCTTCATCCATGTTTCTGTTTCACACGGATTTCTTTTATTGGTGCCACTTTATCCAGAATGGACATAAACGTTTCACTGAAGCCTAACGAAGCCTCATTCACAGAACACACAAGGAAACATTTACTCCAATCAGCTTGAATTAATAATGCCAGAATTTCACTTTATCATATTTCTTACTGGATCTAACCTTCACATTATTATGTTGATTGTATACACGTTTTGGAAGCCTTCTGGTGCAGTATATTAAAGAATGGTCACTAAGTCCAGTACTGATAAAAGCCGACTGACTTATATTTTCACTGGTGTTGCAAAGAATGTGATCAAGCACAGATTTTGTACAATTTGTAACTCTAGTAGCTTCCTGAATAAGTTGTTTTAAGCTGAACAGTTTAATTATTCTACTGTATGTTTGGTAAAGACAGCTTTTGTTGTTCAGAAGACATATGTTAAAATCCCCCATAATTACTATTTCAAAATCAACTCTCAGTTATCCAAAAATGTTTTCAAAACGATCTAAGAAATCTTAACGTTCAGGAGGACTATGGCATGTCCCGACTATATGATCGGTTTAATTTTCGGTAAAAGTAATTTATGAAACAATATCTCATTACACTCCGATTCATTTTCACGCTGAAGCTGAGTAAATGCTATATCTTCCCTGACATAAGTACAGACTCCGCCACCATGTCGATTTCGATCTTTCCGTACCACGGAATAACCATTTAAGTTGACCTCTGTATTTGTAACTGATGAATCAAGCCATGTTACAGTTATAGATACAAGAGACTTTATTGGCGCATACACCAAATATTCGGGTCGTAAATAATCAAATATTTGCTGCATAAAAAGCATTCCTTCCATGGGGTAGGTAAAAATCAGGCATACAAACTGTCATTGAATTAACACTTGATGTAATGAATAAGGAACAAACGCTGTAAATAGCTGTTTACCAACCTCATAATCTTAATCAAAGATTGGGTGGGGGGCAAGATCTTTTCTGTTAACGTGTTTTGGGGCATTTTTACACGTCTGTTAACTGTTTTTTTTAAATAAAGCAACTGTTAACTGTTTTTCAACCATTAGCTGAAATAAATATAAAATGTGAAATCGTTATTGAGAAAACATTTGTTTAGAGATTAGATGCAAGATATTTTAACAGCACGATTCATTAATATATTGCCGAATTAAATATAATCGCCGAAATTTTGAGTGCGGACGAAATTCAAGTAATTGACCATAATAGTCAGACCACTGTTAACTGTTTTACAGGTTTTTTTCTGTTATCTGTTAATTCATTTTATTCACCACTTTTAAAATGTAATTGAGTCTTCCTATTTAGGGAGGAATATATTAAGATCCCATAATGGTTACTATGGAAACACTGATTAATGTATGCATTTTCTCGCCGTATTGCCCTTCGATGAGAACCTGCTGTTATCTGTTGTTCGATTTTTTAACTCGGCGTGTTCTGTTTTCGTTTGTAAAATTACTGTTCTCTGTTATCATTATTTTAAATTTACTGTTATCTTTTTTTGGAAAAAAAATGTTAACCTGTTAATGGACCCCCTCTAGCACCCCCTCCCCCAAAAATATGTTGGCGAACATTAGAAAACCCGCGAAACAGCAAGACATATAATGCATGTAAGATCTCGAGTTTCGAAAGGGTAAAGCACATGGTGTAACCGTTTACGTTGAAGTCTTGGAGCGACAATATTTAAACAGATTGTCTCTGATTTTATGGAGTTTATTTTTCTTATAGACTTTATTACAAATATAATTTTAACAAAAATGTGAAATTTCATGTAAATCGTTATCATGGTTGTACCGTACATTGTTCCTAGTCTTCTAATCTAAAAGTAGCATTGCAATGTAACCGACTTTCACGTCTTGTTTTTTTTAACCTACAACTAACTAAACGTTGCATTTTTGATATGTCAGTATTTCTCAAAATACATTGTATAGATCTAAATTTGTCAGTATGAAATATATAAAAAATGTACGTAGACTTGATCCGGACAACATGTTCTAGAAATAAAATCGTAAACAAAATGTTATCGATTTTTGCTGACTCACAATTAACTAAAAATTGCACTGCAAAATACCACATTAATCGCAAAATATCTACTATATATTATGCTTTAGTAATAACACCGGTACAACTCTAATGTTTATTTGTTTGTTTTCTTTTTTAATAATAATTTACAGCAGTAAATTAATCCAACCTCCGCAGCAAATCATGAAACGTTTTCAAACTCATATCACATGACGGACCGGCTTAGTGCCGGCCCGTAATAAATCTAGAAGTATTGGCAATCAACTGAAGCTCCGGGATTTTATTTAGACCGGATCTAGCATTCAGGTGAATAAAATGGAGACTATATTATTATATTATTATTATTATTACAATACTTGTATAGCGCTTATCTAAAATGACATTACTCTAAGCGCTTTACAGGGTATAAAATCACATAGCACAAGCAATAAAATATATACACAAAATATTACACATAAAAATTCTTAGAACATAAAAATTAAAACATATTGAAAATGTAAAAGTCACAATACTAACAAGAGTTAAATGTGTAGTTATCTTTAGGATGAATTGTAAAATATAGGACAAGAATGATCGGAATAATCGCAGATAATAATAATAATTTATAGATAGTGAACTACCCAAAACATAAAAATCTTTTATTAAAAGAGACCCTTTTTCTTGAAGCATTCATAATATTTTGAACTAGTTTCAGATGACACGGTGTTGCTACAAGCTTCTGTGTGATTCGTATCAAACGAATTATTTGCTGTTAATGAAAATTCGTTGTCATTGTTGGGTAACTGTTTGATGGTGCATTCGTTACAAAAGTAAGATGTGTGAATGTGGTGGTATGCATCGTGTATGGGTCTTATTCCCGCACGTTTCACATGTGACAGATTTACGTTTTTTTATCACTCCCCTTTCGCAAACAGTGCAAGGATATTTTGGTTTGCGATCGGTCGAGGATTAACGTGAATATCGCCACTTAGCAATGCTGTTAGCGTGATGCTGCTTTTCACATTAGATTCAATGACGATTTTAAGTTATTGGAGGTTTGATTTGAGAAAGTGTTAATAATATATAGTTCGTATACAAATCGTAACTAGGAAAGATGAAATTGACAAGACATAATTTCGATGCTGGAGCTGGAGCACAAACACAATACGCATAATTTAGTAATTTAATATAGATATAAAATCATTCCGTATCTATACCAAAGCGGACAACATCCCTTTTTTATTGTACATGTAGGCGACAAGTACAAAATATTTTGCTCAAGAAAGCGGTAACCGATTCGAGTATAGAAAACAAATTAATCAAGAAAACTTTAAATGCAGAGCATCAATTCCACTCCGATTTATTCTGCATTCTGCATGTGTTTGATTGTATGATAATAATTTTATGGGGCGCATCTAAAGCATATTTATACGAGGTTTTACTCTGCAGTTATAATATATAATGTTGTAGTACGTAAAAGAAACTTTAAGTCAATATAGTTATGTTTAAATTGTTCATGTTTACATGAACAGCATATATTTTAGACCTAATAGTGTCATTTACTATACTTTCCATAGATATCGAACGCAAAATAAATAATATTTTATATGTTGCATAATGTAAAGTTGAGCACGTTTCGTTTCAAATGTGTTTTCATCGAAATTACATAATTTCTTCGTCCTTTTAATTGTACTAATTTGAATAAAAAATTTCAATTATAAAAATACGCTTCGGCGTCACACACAGAACTCAACATCACAAGGGGTTAAGTTAAGTTTCACTCACTAAGGCGAGATGAATTAGAAGAACATGAAACATGTCACCTTAAAGGAGTCGTTGTCTAATATTAGCCTTGTCAAATTATATATAGATAATAGCACTCCAGGCAGAATTGGAATTGATTACGATATATATTTACTCCACGTGATCTAGGCAAGACAGTAACATGTTCAAACTTTATAATATTGCAGAACATTTCCCAGTTAGGATAAATACAATTATCAACGCGGTCAAGTGGTAGAATGTTGTTTGATGGAAAATTACTATCGCAAGATTTCCGAATGGATACGACAGGACATTTTAATTAACGAATTTATCTAACTTGTCAGAACCGGATAGGGAGACCCTAAACTGCGGAAATGAGAAAAGCCCGAAAGGTTTCTTAATTGCTATATTTTTGAAGTATAAGTTATTGTCTGTAAGATTTAAACGAATCAACATATCAATGTAATTCAAACGGATTCTGAAAGATAATATAAAGTTCTCCACGTTGAATATAAGATTACTTTGACTTAGTTTATTTAAAACTTGACCGGGAGGGATTTTCTCGACCAAAGTCGGCATGTTTTTTTCAACTTTGACTAAATTGTTCAACTTGTAGAACCCGATGAAAAGCGGGTAATATATTGCCCTAAAATATTTAATATCACATTCATCGATTTATAACTTAATTTTAATTTAAAAAGTGATAGTTGTCAAAGTTGATCGGAAAGTCGTTGGAATGGGACATACAGTGGAATTTCAACTTTAAACGCAAATTATACAAACATGGAAAAACCCCGGACAAATGTGATTACTTGACTTCGTTAGTAGATTTAAGATAAAATTCATTGATATTTAACTTAATTTTATTCAAACGTCGTGCTGGCCCTGTTCGTGGTAGCAGATATTTAAACACACGTTTTTTATTCAAATGGGTAATCCGAATGACTGGGACCATACTAGAGAGGGGGGTCCCAGTGCTTGTCCTGCAGAGCGGCCCGGGGCTTCCTCGGGTAGCGGATGGAAGAGGCCCCCTTTTTGGTGGTTGTCAGGTCCTGGTGCGTAGGGCCTGGCCATGGAACATAGTTAGTGACGTGTTTGGAAAGTGCCACGCTCCTTGCACGATGACCCCTTTCACACCGGGTATCCATCCAACATCCGGGCGGGATCCAAATTCCGCAGAGCCTAACAACTAAGGCAATTGTTGGGTTTCAAAATAATTGGATCCAATATTTTTGAAACCCACCAATCGCCTGTTCGTTGTTGCCGTTGCTTAGCTCCGCAAATTTGGATCCCTCCGCGGATGTTGGATTTGGATACCCGGCGTGCCTTTTATAGATATCGAGGAGTGGCTCGTTGTGGCCGCTGCAAAGGGGGGGGGGTGTTAGATTCTCCACCTACCTCTACTCCATACTATTCCAGGGGCAGTCAAAATTATTTCCGTATGTCCCATTTCTATTTCACGTTGATTTGTTTTTTGTTAACTCGTTCTACTACACTTAATATAGCAGAAATACCGCTCGCTGGAAGTAAAGCAACGATCCAATTATCCATCAATGAAATAATTAATCCGAATGATATAATGTTAGCTAGATTTTCATGGTAGTTAAATTTAATAGGACAGCGAATTAAAGTTTAAAAATTAATCATGGTTTGCCAATATTGAATTATGTTTCCGTCTGTGCTGTGTGCGCTTTCATTTTGATACATTCGTTGTAACCTATTGAAATACATGTACTTGTAATTAGAAAAAAAAATTGCTTTGTGTGTAAATTGTTTTGTTGATTTGTTGTTATGTCGTTGAGTAATTATTACATCTATACAATATTTATTACCTCTATTAAAATGGTCTGTCAAACGTAGTAAGCTTTCATCTTATGAAGTACATTTGCAAATGTCAACATAAATTATAAACTATGAATAAATTGCTGCTCTAATGATACATACAAAAACGATCTAGATTACCTTTTTAAAATCATTAGACGGGAAAAAGAAGACAACCATTTGAAATTTTTTAATAAAATGTTCATGATCTACTTTTACATTATATTTTTGCTAGCGTATACAAAAATTATGAACTGTGAAATTAAATACCTGACTATTTCTCTCAGAGATACGATATACTTTCTATTAACATTAAAATTAACTTTGTTATTAAATTTATCATACCAATATATTTACCACGTTTGACCGAGTTCTACACATTGAACAAAATTTTTAATACTCGTGTTGAGAATACCGTTTCAATTTTGGTCACAAAAAGCCCATTACGGTAAAGTTTTTACTTATTTAAATCACAATAATTATCCAAATCATCAACTGACTGGAAATGTAATATTGCTATAAGAATAATTTGCATGGAATACCGGAAAAGCGTGAATTACATGTACTTCATAATTTAATAGTGATTACATGTAACGCTAATTTACATGTGGAGGTCTATATTCAAGATAATGTGTTTAATGTTGAATATTACCTTTTACTTATCAACTCGTAAAAAATTTTAAAAAATAATTACGTTGGACGATGAAGAATGAAGGATGTTATTTATTATTAAAAACGGGTTAGAACTCGTAACTGTTGTTTACTTCGCTTAATGTTTATACAATTAATTAAGGTGTAAAATTCATTCTCATATTAATAGAAACAAGTTGTTTTTCCTCAATGATTGTAATTTATTTAAAAAGTATTCGAATGAACATAGGTAAATACGAGATAGGACAATAATTAGACAGAATTTATTGATGATCAATATTACATTGTACATTGGGTTGCAAATGAACATTGCTAAACTGAGTAATACAGATAATCTTTAGTTATTAGTTAATTATAAGTTTTTGTACAATAAATGATAACAGGTGCAAATTAAAGTGATTGAAGTCCTAGATTACTGCAAGAACCGATTAACTGGAATACACGGTGATAAATTGTAAGTAACAGTCATATCTTTTAACGACGTCTACGTCGTTTATGATAAAACGCCCGAAAATTTATCATTGTCAGGGATTAGTGAGTGCTGATTTCATATACTTTACGGATTTAAATAACATAAATCTTCAGATTTGATGATTTCGATGTATCGGGAGCACAATTTTCCAAAATCTCAATTTCGAAAATTCTCGATTAAGGTCCTTTTATGAATGACACTGCTCATATTATGAACAAGAAAACACTAAAACCGACTTTCCATCATCGTTTGTCACAAACAAATTGTGATAATTTTTACTGAATGCCAGACCGCGCGGTTTACTAATTTTCTTGTCATGTTCCAGTATGATGTCAATGACGTTCCCGTCTGCCGAAAGTCGATGTATGTTATTTGAGCCTATACATGCAACATACAAGTTACCTCCCCTATCAGTAATCACGGCTTGAGATTCCTTGAAGTTTTCAGTTGTACATGTAAAACGTACTTCTCCGCTGAGTTTGACACAGCCTACTTTGTTAGAGTCAGTATAGAAGACACTATCCTGGGGACCCGGATGTAGGTATTGAATCCACCCACCAGGTACAGTTATTGAAGTTGTATGCTTCCCTTGTTTACTGAGGATGTGAATCATCCCCCCACCACCAACACAGATCTTATCACCGACAACGGCTATACCGTAACACAAACCGGGTACAGAATGTGTATCACCGGACTTCATTGATTTTATGTCAACAAACTGTATTGACTCCATGTAAGGTAGGGATACTACAGCTTTATCTTCACCTGGTAAAATAGCAATACCCCATAGTCCACCAGATAATGTACAAGCCCGTATGTACTCACCACGGTCACTGTATACCTGTAACTTGGTACTGCATTGGTTACAGAGTAGTATACGGTTGTCGTCTGTCACAGCAATACTGGTTATACAGACATTACCGGTAGATTGACTATCAAACTTAAAGTCAAACACGAACTTTGTTGGCATTTGAATTGTTGTAGGTAAAACCTGAGCTTGTTTTGATTTGTATGGTTTATACTTGATCGGACATGGTGTAGACTCTATGTGTACTGACCCTAAGGATTCGATGTGGAGTTGTTGCTGTGGTGACTGTTTGAACGATATTTTAGAGGTCAACATCGAGGCTATCATTTTTTTAATTTCAATATTGTAGTCTGAAACTTTCCATTTGCACGAGTTTAATAAAACAAAAAGATTGTTCTCTGATCCGTGTTGTGATACCAGATGTAATTTACTGGTGACCTCGTCCAGAGATTCCATCATTTTGGATAGTTTCTCCTTATCGGATTTTATTTGATTCTCGCATGTCCGCTTTGAAGATTTGACCTCAGATATGACATTCCTCTCAAGATCATCAAGTCGTTCCACAATTTTAGATTTTATATATGACAAATTTCGCAGAGCATCGGCTTCTTCGTCATTCAGACTCTTTAAATTCTCATCGCGGTTGCAAATTAGCTTTTTCAAAATTTCACGCATGTTTGATACAGTACCAAATACATCTTCTAACATGAGTGATTTTCGAACTCCTTTGGATGCAACTTCTAGAGAATAAAATTTTTGACAGGTTCGATGTGTTTCTGCCATGCAAGAACGACAACATAAGCAATCATGTTCCACACAGAAAAAATCGAGAATCATTTCTTCGTGTTCTGTACAGAAACTTTTAACAGATAATGTTTCCATGGGTAACGATCCAGAATCGATTACATGATGAGAGGCAAAAGCTTTGAATGAGCTATGGGCATTCAGACAGTCCTTACAGAGGTTTTCTTCACAATCAGTACAATACTTTATGGCTATTACTTGTGACATTTGGTTGCGTAAGCATGGATCACAACTCTGCTTGGACGATGTCATTTTTACCTGAAACATATTTAATCAATAAAATAAGGTATTACAACCATCTGGACATTATGACTTATACAATCGTACTAAAATTAAATCTTTCACCTGTTCCCCTTTTTGGTTATTGTCACCGTCACATACAACGAAAACAGGGAGCAAGTGAAAGATTTAATTTAAATTCGATCGGTATTGAAATATTTTGACATTTATAACCGCGTTAACGTAAATATTGTTAAAACTCACTTAATAACTACTCCCGGTTTATGAGGAGGAAGGTGCAGTGTGCATGCAGATTAATGTTAAAATCACAACTTACTTTCATTGAGGCTTGAACTCGCAGTCTCAGTATTGACACGCCGATTATCACTAGTAGATGACTATCTACCTTAACCGCTCGCCCGTATAGCCCGCGATGATAGTACAGCATCATTGAGGCTTGGATCAGCAATCTCAGTATTGACACGCCGATTATCACTAATAGGTGACTAACTATCTTAAACACTCGCCCACATAGCCCACGATGATAGTACAGCATCATTTAGGCTTGGACCAGCAATCTCGGTATTGACACGCCGATTATCACTAGTAGATGACTATCTATCTTAACCACTCGCCTGTTTATACTGAAACTGGACTAATCATAAAACCAAACACCAGTCGATGCACATTCAAGAAAAGCAACACACATGTCTCGGCTTCCGCTAAATTTAACTTTAAGTCGAGATATATTTAGATAGATATTTTGTGTGTACAATATTCGTTTTAATGCACTCAGACTTTTGGCTTTTGAAAAACAGTTCTACGCAGATACTCTGAAAACGTATAACATAATTAATTAAATCATGTACATTGATCTGGTTGATGCTCAAGTAAACAAACAATTCTCTTATTTTGCCGCTGTGATATCCAATCAGTGACACTTGTCACTATCCCATGCTGTATAGTTTTTGCCGCGGTGCTGTCCAATCAGTGACACTTGTCACTATCTCCTACTGTATAGTTTTTGCCGCGGTGCTGTCCAATCAGTGACACTTGTCACTATCTCCTACTGTATAGTTTTTGCCGCGGTGCTGTCCAATCAGTGACACTTGTCACTATCTCATGCTGTATAGTTTTTGCCGCGGTGCTGTCCAATCAGTGACACTTGTCACTATCTCCTGCTGTATAGTTTTTGCCGCGGAGCTGTCCGATCGTGACTTTGACATTATCTCCTGCTGCATTGTTTTTTTTGCCACGGTGTTGTCCCATCATTGACACATTGTCATTTTCTTTTTTTGGTATTAAGATCACCAGTTTACATTAAATATATAATAAAGCTAAGAGTTTTTATTATCCATATGATCAGGGTAGGTAACAACTTTTCGTATATCATAGCATTAGATTCAGTCTATATGCTTGTAAACAGCCTTATTAGACAGAATAAAACTATTACAAACATAACATGCAGTAGTAACAAAGAACTGGTTCTGAAATATAATGTTTATTAATTTAACTGGCAAAACATAGTAATGTCTCCGTAAAACATATGACAGTTCATATTCCTATGATAATTACTTGAAACATGTGTATTTTGTGTTACTAACATGTTTCGTTATTTTTTTAGTGATTTATTATTCTTTTTTAGTGATTTTATATTTTTCAAAATCTTCAAAGTCATACGTCCTTCAAAATTTCGTGCGGACCATTATAGATATTAATATTTCTTTAAAATTATTTAGAAATGAACATGCACACGAATTATAACTTAGGATCTTCAACTTATTTATTATTGATGAAGCACCAATATAAAATATTTTGAACAGATGCCTGGGTTAAGCATATTAAAATGCTTGCTTTTGAAGAATCAATAGACAGTGTAATTTTCGCACATTGACAGATTTCTACTGCTTGTGTGTAAATTTGTATCGATTGTGGCATCACTGGAGAACAATGTATTCGACAACAAATTACCCTCGCTGCCGTGGTATTTGCTACAACAATTATCTTCGCACATAGTTTTCCCACAAACATTCATTCAGTACTTTTTTTTACTTTTAACTCAAAGTAATCGCAACATTATAATTCAATTTTGTTGGTGGTTATGATCCAAAGAAATAAGGGGCCTTATATAATCACTCTTTAGGACTAAGATATTTTGTGGAATTAAACATATAAATCCTGTCCGGAAGGAGTATTGGCGAAATTTTCATCCCTCGACTGGTATGTGTCACCAATTCCCTCACAGACATGATATATCTGTTCAATACCCCTCTTCTCCAGCTACACACATTCATTTTTTGTATTCTCATACCAATTTTCATCTTTATCAATACCGATAAATAAAAATTTACACTATCTACTATGGCCTATACGACTTTCTAAAATCTATACTACTGCTTAGAGCATGCTATAATTTTATAACTTCAATGAGCATAGCCATCTAGCCCAACCCTAATAGCGATTACCCTTGGTCTCACTGAGGGACTTTAGTGGGATGCAGATCCCCTGCATTCAACAATAGCTATGCCATTGGTAAACAAAACAGAAAATCTTGCACATATTACTGTAGCTTTATTTATGTTTAAGATTCCGTCTTTGCTGTGTGAGCATTCTTCATAGTGTTTTATATTAACAGTTCATGAACACATGAACTTGAGATCAAGGTAACTGTTTATGAATGACATGTAAAAAGATAGGGCTAATTGTTTAAACCGGAAGTTAATATATAAATTTTAACAGGAAATGTTGTCCTGTACATGAAAACATCGGTTTCTAGGTACTTTCGTCAACTGAAACTCACACTTCAAACCAGAAGTGAATGCATAAAAACAGGGAATGCTGTCTTGGATCCGAGAACATACTATACTTTTGCTAGGTAATTTTGCCAAATGGAAGTGACATTTTAAGAACCGGGTGTTACTAACCTTACCAAAAGTTTATTCCAATATCAAAGTCAAGTTTTCAGATGACCTTTGCCAAAGACCATAGATGTTTACAACTTAAGATTTATAAGTTTTGACAAAAAAGGAAATCGTCAAATATTCCACTAGAAGTTATCTGCGTACGTTCTATTTTTTAATAATATGCAATGAAGTTGTCTCATCAGTTCCTTCCATTTACCACCTATCAGTTTTCTTCTATCTGTTATAGTTCCAAGGATCACATGTCCACAAGGAAAGGAAAACGTTTCGGTTGCATGGGGTAAATTCGGAATAGACTTTCAGTACACAAAATTTGCTGTGAAAAACCAAAATGATATGTCGCGTACTTTTTAAACTGTTTGGATTTCAAATTTGGCGGAAAAAACAGCAAGAAGGTCTTAGTAAAGACCTTAACAAATGAGTGTGTAGCGTGTATTCACATTTGAAAACCTGTCTTGACATGAATGGTTGCACTTGTTTTCTAGAAATGAGGGCAATATTTAGAAGCGTGGCATGCCAGACTGGTTTACTATCGTATATACAGATATACATTAAATAACTTCAATGGGCTTCCGTAAAATATTGGTCGATAGTGTGTCATTCATATGTAATAATTTAACTGTGAATAGTATATATTTTTATATATAAAAACAGGTTTCAGTTTAAAGCATTAATTGATTTATTTGAAATTTACAACAAAACTCGGTTAACATCATACGGGTTTTTCTGGTAAAAAATAACGAAAGCTGTAGTTTTTGTGGATATTTAAGTAAGTCTACAGCTATGTATAATGAAATGAAGTGTGAAAAAAGTTACATTAACAATTTGTTAATAAAAATGAATAGACATAATAATGCTTTAACCTCCGCTAGTTAAAGTATTTACCTGTGCGTGATCGTCACCTATATGTATATCACATGACCAAATAATTGTTTGGGAGAACCTATTATGAGGAAGTGTAAAATCCTGAATTAAACCGTAACGGTTGTAGTCATATATTTTTTATGAAATAAAGTTTTGAAAATTTTGTGTAACACTTTTTATTTATTTGTTGAGGAATCATGATTCAAATGGAAAGTTTTAACACGACGTTTTCACGGGGGGGGGGGGATAACTTAGAATATATTGGGTAATATGGATGTGCGGCCCGCTGGTGTTAGTGTTTTGATTGGAATGCCCACAGAATGTTAGAATTAGGTCCAATCGTCTGTAAGTGTGCCGCTAAGGAAGAAAAATAAACTATAGAAGAAGAATTTCTAAGACAAGAAAACAAATGCATTGTATGTCATAAAATGTCGCTTTAATTTTTATGTTTTGTTTTTGTAATATAAATATTTTAGTAGTGAATTGTATTTGTGGATGTACAATAAAAACAATAAATAGGTCTGGTTCAAAAATTCAATATATGATTAGATCCCGTCCGAAAATATATAAATAGGGTGTGTTGTCAAATCTCCGTTCGCACGCCTGTTCTTAAAAGTACATTGTACCCTTAGGTACCCTCCCTTTCCTAAACTATCAAAGCGATTAACTGCTTACATGTACCGGTAATTGTTTTATATGCAATTATGTGTGACCTATGAGGTAAGCAGCGACACCCCTTATTAATATTGATTCTAGGGAAGTTGCCTATATTATTATTATATTGTACCTCGTATTGATGCCTAATTGCGTAATGTTACAACCGCAAACCTCCTCCCAAGGTCACGTGATAAATTATTATCAAACTGAACTTAGCATTAAAACCAACTGATGCATTTATAATTGGCTTGTATTGATGTATTGTTATTATCTACAGAAGATTTGATCATCTTCAGGTATCATATATATAAATCAAGTTGGCCACATGGTTTTCGCTGACTATATCTGAAATAAAATTGCACAAGCCACATTTCCATTAAAAAAAATACCTAGTAATTGCAAATCTGACTCAAATCGGTTGTTATTGTGACTTCGCTCTTTCTACTACGTACTTCACAACTAACGTTGACAGAACGCAATTTATGAAGAATACAGCCGAATAATGTTATTAAAACCTATAATTAACTAATCCTAAGACAGTATACCTTGACAAAAGATCTTTTCTGTCTTTCCTGACTACCAGTATAACTAAATATCGTTCGCTGTTCGTTTAACAACAAACAATCTATACTTAATTGACAAGGGTTCCCAGTTTTCCTACCGTATGTCGGTGGTTTTCTCCATAAATCGAATCGAGGCCGGAGAATCACATAATGCTGTTGCCAGAACGTACAATGTTCATCGTAGCGCAATTTTACGCCTTTGAAGACGCTACCAGCAGCTTAGTACTACGACAGACCGACAACGTTCAGGGCGTCCGAGTGTTACAATTCGGGCGCAGGATCGTTACATTGGATTATTCCATGTACGGAACAGGACTATTGCTGCAACAGAAACAGCTGTAAACGGTCCAAGTTTGAGTCGTATATCACCACAGACAGTACGCAATCGGTTACGATCTCATCGATTGCGGGCAAAAAAGACCTTACGTCGGAGCAACACCGAGACGCCAACACCGCCGAGCAAGGGTTAGATGGTGTAATACCGTTCGTGTATGGGATTTACAGAACTGGAGAAGAGTGTGGTTCAGCGATGAGTCACGTTTTCAGCTTGAAGAGCGAGATGGTCGCATACGAGTGTACAGGCGCCGAAATGAACGTTTTGCGCATAACTGTGTTGTAGAAAGAGACAATTTTGGCGGAGGCAGTGTTTTGATTTGGGCCGCTATCTCTTACGCCAGGAACACAGGTACTTGTGGAAAGCACCCCCTTTGGTGCCCCAATAAGCCCCAACCCCCTTTCTTGAAAATTATATTTTTTTGTCTTTCCATACTTATATATATAGGTCAAAGTCAGTTAAAGTGCGCCAATTACAAATATTGTGGTCACAGACGTTTTTTGATGACCAATAGTATAATTGTTATGGGAATTTGACTTCAATTTAACTCGTAGGTAATTACGTGTTGAAATAATTAACAATAATGTTCTGTTTGACTCATTAATTGGTCAACACTGACTAATTTTGAAGCCTACATAGTAAAAACCATTATGTCACAAATTTGGAGTACTAAATTTATTTACAAAGAAAAGAAATTTATAGCGAAATAAATAAGTGAAATATGTTTTCTATGATAGAGAATTGTCAGAATTTGGATAAAAACACTGTGTTTTTATGTCAGTATATTTGGAAATAAAAAACAACAACACAGTATTTGTGTCCCATAAAATGCTGTGAATTACGTTACAATTTCATGATAGTCGTATTGCAAACAAATTTGATTAACACAGTAATGATTCGTGAACGAATATGTACAAAAATGCTTCAAAATATTTATAAATCATGATTAAAAGGTTTATGAATAATTTTGGCCTAAAAACTAGTCTTTAATTTCAATTTTTATTTTTTTGCATTTAATTGTGAATTACGTTACGGTACCTTCCTCATAATAGGTATATGCTATAAGCGTCAAACACTGTGAGTAATAAACACACTGATGTTAACCATAATTGCCATATAAACATTGTTTTTAGCTGTTAATATGTCCGTAAATTACGTTGCAGTGAATTACGTTACGGTATATTCAGTAAACATGCTTTAAAACTTATTTCATAGGAACAAATTACCTGGAAACATTATTTTTTGACACCGCCTAAAATAAGGGCGTTTATTGAAAACTAAGTTGCCAAGCGGGAGACATTTGAAACATTTTCTTGTGTAAATATTACCATCACTCGTAAGTACATATTTCTTTAACAAGAACACATATTATATAGCATTAATTGTCAGCGAAAATTATTATTAAACGACACAATATATAATATACTGCAGAACTGTGAATATGGAATATTGATTCCATTTGTATTTACGTCACGTGAGGGCACAATGTTTAGTGTAACGTAATTTACGTATTGTAACATAAATCACATGCACATTTATGTTATAGTTTGTTTCCAAAAAATGGTAAAAGTTGATAAAATGATGTGAAAAAATGTTTAAACACTAACCGAAGATAGGCATACAATTTAGAAGGAGTTAGGCATTTGGAAAGATTGACATGTCCTTATCGATACTACCAAACACCAGTTGGATATATCATTTTGTTTTAAAATGGCACTTTCATTTTAAATTTTATCTTGCTATAATTGAAAGCATTTGCAAAAAATAAGTATAAATTATAATACAACACCATGACAATAAATAGTTTAGAAAATCATGTAGTAAAGATCTATCACTCTTACTTTCTTGTGTAACGTAATTCACTATTGTGTAAAAAGACAATTGTCAATACAACAGTACTGAATACACAACCATTTGTTCCAAAACATTTAATGGTGTGAAATGATCATAGCCCATTGTTTATCTTTAATCAAACCGTTGTGAACAGCACAATTTCATTTGTGTAACTGGGGATTTTGTTAATATTTCTTCGCACTGGGAATTTAATGTGACATTTTAAAAGATTTTATATTTTATGTGTTAATATCGTTGCAAAGATATTGCAAATCATTGTACCAAAAAAAATAATCATAACCCAAAAGCTCTTTTTCTATAATGGTTCCAATTTAAACATAAGATAACAAAATTGTATATATTTTATGGACTTCTGTGAATTACGTTACACATGGTACTACTACTGTAAAGTGTAATAAATATCTGTTTGATAAAATTTCAAGTCTTTTAAATTTGTTAAGTATTATCTTTAATGGTCAACAAACGAACATATTTATTTAAATGGTCTTTAGACTTTGAAAATAAAAGAGTATCAACATTGAAAAATAGACACTTTTTCTTTAAAGCGTCTATTTTCCTTTTTATTGTTCAAGTATCAAGGAGTTGACTGATATCTTTTAGAGTTGGTTAATGTTGGGTTTCTTAAATGTTTTATTTGGTAAATCAGTCATATATCTATCATATAAATGTGTTTTATATGCAATTATGGTTCGTTTTACGATAAAATATGTTTGCTATAGTTACAGTAGACAGAAGTAACGTAAGTCACCATCCAAAATACCACCACATATATATTCATGTTTTTCTTGATGTGAACTTGTTATTCAAGAGCTACCTTTTTTGTTTTCTAATTGTTCAAATATAGTTCTTACAAAATAAATGCATTTGTCTTGTTTTCAAAGCCGAAAATCTTCAGCCGTTTTTCCAGTGCAAATGGCGCACTTTAACTGACTTATACCAGGCGTAACAGTATTTCAAGGAATATATGGGTTACTAACAAAAAGCGAAAGGTATAGGTCACTTCAGAAATTCCAACTTTGTTTACATCGAGTTGAAAGAACGGAAGCACGTACAGCGGCGCCACCTGTGAAAATCGATTTCTTCCGAATGGTAGTGCAGCCTACGTAAGAAGTCGAGAATCACGAATGAAAATTCCACGAAAATATTCGAGATTCTCGATTTCTATGTAGGCTGGCTGCATTACCATTCGGAAGAAATCGATTTTCACAGGTGGCGCGCTGTACCCGCTTACGTTCTTTCAACTCGATGTAAAAGTTAGAATTTCTGAAGTAACTGTGGCCAGGAACACACAGCTGATACATATCCAAGGCAATCTTAACGTTGTTAGGTATAGAGGCGAAATTATACGGCCGCATTTATTAAAGAGAAATTTAAACACGACAATGCCCGACCACATGCATCACGTGTAACGGTAGATTTTTTTAGAGCAACAGAATGTCAATGTGATCCGTTGGCCATCACGATCTCCGGATCTTAACCCAATTGAACATCTTTGGGATGAACTGGATCGCGCGTGCGCCAACGAGAACCACCGCCGCAAAATCTGCAACAATTAGAGCCGGCACTTTAGTATAAGTGGCAAAGGATATCGCGTGTTCGTACTCAACGTTTAATTGAATCCATGCCAAGAAGAGTAAGGGCTATGTTACAAGCAAATTGTGGGCACAACAGATACTGACATTTTTTGCGTGATTTATTGAGAATATGAGACAATGTTATATTCCATGGTAAAAGAACTTATTAACAAGAAGTGAGTGTTCCAATTTTTACATTTCTGTATCAATTATTTAATAAATTGTTAAAATAATATATGAAGTAAAATTCGCATTTTTTGTATGTTGCATTTCTTCTATGAGTGAGTATATTATCTTTCAAATACGTTTTTCAATGCTTCATTTTATGAATTTATTTGATATTAGATTATAATGTAAATAAATGCGATAAGATATTTTTTGGAATTTAAATTTCTAAAAAAAAAACAGTACGTTTTTTTAACACGTATGTCTTGTTCTATTGTTCTAATAATTTCTCATAAATTGGGTTTACTCCCAAAGTTCATTTTATGTTATTAGGATAAATATACATGCATGAAATAATCAGAATTTATAAAATGAAAATTCATTGTTAAATACTTAAACCTGTGGTCTACAAATATGGCCTCTTTCACATCGAACGAAAACCCGTCCTGTCAAGATTTTTTCCACTTTTCGGATACTAAACTAAATTTCAAAATCTATGTTTTTGTAAACTTCGTGATCTCAACTTTAGCAGAAAGTAAACATTTGTTGACAGACATGTATTTTTAAAAAGGTACAAGACCTCAATCTAGAAAAAAATGTCAGTGTGTCATCAGAACGAAATCCGGTCATGTCAAGATTTTTTTATTTTACCTTTATCAAAATTTATCCAACTTTATATTTTTAGAATCTGTATGACCTAAGCTTGAATAATATATAAACATTTCTTGACAGACAATAGTTTTTATGTAAAATATTTATCATCAATTTCGGTCAATTTTTCATGCAACAAAATCTCGTCATGTCAAGATTTTTTGCCTTTAAACTCATTATATTTTTTTAAGCGATATGTCATTTTACAGCTTTTAATTTGTACTTTAATAATTTTACTTTAATAATCTTTATTACTTCAAAAGTTATAACCATTTATATACAGAAAATGTCCCGTTCTGGTTTTCTTCGTCATATTTTGAGACCAACCCGCAAATTTCATTCTCTTCCGGTAGAAAATCACTCATGAGTAACGAGTTCATTCTTAATTTGTACAATGTTAATGCGTACTTTGTAAGCGTGGTGATTTCGAAAAATAAGTAAAATAGCTACAAAAAGATAAGTAAACTAGCCATGAAAGAGAAATATTTGAGAAATATACAAAGAGCGAATTAATAACTGCTGAAACAATATAATATCCATGACATATACAAACGACATGAAACAAATAAAAACGTGTGGTTAATACAGGCTACCAAGCTGGAAATTGCATTTCTCAAATAAACAATTGAAGAATTTACAATTGACAAAGAAATAACTGAACATGTAAGGAACTGCAAATCTACCAATTTACAAAGAACAAACGAACATATTTTTGGCGGATATCCTAGGGGCTGTCTATACTATCCTAGGGACCGTCTTGCATACTATTCTAGGGGCCGTCTCGTATACTATCTTTGGGGCGTCTGGTTTAATCCTTGGTGCCATCTAGTATAATCATTTGGGCCATATAGTGTAATCCTAGAGGCCGTCAAGTATAAGCCTAGAGGCCATGTAGTGAAATCCTAGAGGCCGTTTAATATAATGCTAGCGCGCCGTCTGGTATATTATCATAGGAGCCGTCCAGTATAATCCTGGAGACCTTTTAGTATAATACTAGGGGCCGTCTAGTAAAATCCTAGGGGCTGTCTAGTATAATCCTAGAGGCCATCTAGTATCCAATCCTAGGGACCGTCTGGTATCCTAGCCTAGTGACCGTTTAGTATACTATCATAGGTACCGTCTAGTACACTATTCTAGGGACCGTCTAGTATACTGTCATAGTGGCAGTCTAGTATACTATCCTATGGTTCCTCTATCATAGTATTCTAGGGCCGTCTAGTATATTATCCTTGGGGCGTCTGGTCTAATCCTAGGGAGCTTCTAGTATAATATCATAGGAGCCGTGTAGTATACTATTCTATGTGCCGTCTAGTATACTATCCTAGTCACCGGATAGTATAATCCAAGGGTCATCTAGTGCAATCATAGAAGCCGTCTTTTACAATCCTAAGGGCCGTCTTGTATAATCCTATGGACCATCTAGTGTAATCCTATAGGCCGTGTAGTATACCATCCTAGGACCGTCTGGCATCCTATCCTAGGGCTGTCAAGTATGCTATCCTTGTGGCGTCTGGTAAATTCCTTTCTATTATAAATATAATATATTCGGACATTGTCAGAAAATATACAGTTTATTTGTACAAGCCTTAGAAACGTGTAGAAATGCGAGGCTCTACAAATAAACTTCATATTTACTGACATTGTACGAATATTGTTTTTATTCTGCAAGCAGAAAATAAATTTTATACTAATGAAAAACATGAAAAAGTGCACTTCTAGCCGATTTGTTACTTGAAATTTTCGGCGCGTATTCGAGTGATGGCCTGACGTCACAAACAAATATCGCATTCGACAACATGCCCTAAACCAGAACAGAACACTAAATATCGTTAGAATTGAGGAAAAGGGTACCAGGAGCTGACGACATTATTTACAAATAAAGCTTTGCTTTATTCGTAGGGTCGTATTTGTATAGTTGAAGCGGTAATTGCAGAATAATATCCTAGGAGCCGTCTAGTATACTATTCAAGCGACCGTCTAGTATACTATTCAAGTGACAGTCTAGTATAATTTTAAGGGACATCTAGTATAATTCTTGGTCGATCTAGTGTAATCCTAGAGGCCGTTTAGTATACCTTTGCATCCTACGGACCGTCTGGCATCATATACTAGGGGCCATCTAGTATGCTATCCTTGGGGGAATCTGGTATAATCCTAGTAACCGTATAGTATAATATCCTAGGACCCGTCTAGTATACCATCTTACGGTCGGTCTTGTATATTTTCCTAGGGACCATCTAGTATGCTATCATAAGGACGTCTAGTATACTATCCTAGGGACCGTCTAGTATAATCCTAGGGCCGTCTGGTGTACTATCCTAGGGGCCGTCTGGTATATTATCCAAGGGATCATCTAGTATGCTATCATAGGGGACGTCTAGTATAGTCCTAATAGTCCTAGGACCATATACTGTAATCCTAGAGGCCGTCTAGTATAATCTTAGGGGCCGTCTGGCATAATCCTTGGAGCCATATAGTGTAATGCAATAAATTATTGATCACGTGCCTGTTAACAGTGACTTTGCGGGTTCGAGACTCACTGCGGGCAGGCCCGGCGGGGTGTACTCGACTCCAATCCTAATTGATATATATTGAAAGGTTACCTACTGAAGGTCTTTGGTTTTCACTACTTCACCAATAAAAACAGGACGCCACGATATAGCTGAAAAATGTCGTTAAACCCCACTCTCACAAACAAACAAGAACTTGTATACTATCTTAGAATTGCTGATAGACTTTTCATTTACCTACTTGGATTATTCTGGAAGGATTCCCTGTGCTCTACGACAGAGCTGCCGAGCGCGGCCCTTGATGGCGGCGCATAGTTGCTATCGCGTCATATTACGGAAAATCCGTTGCGCACCTTAGTGGGTGACGTAGTTGGAGAGTGTCCCGCTTCTGTACTATAACGACCCCATTTGTACTTTTTGAAGAACAGTAGGGTAGGTTCGATGTAGCCGCTATATAAGATTTAATTGTCCGCGTGGACGTAAATAAACAGTTTTTTTTATTTCTTTTCTCCGTTGATTTTCAGTTTGCTAACTTGTTCTCGTCCTGACTATAGCTGAAATATTCCTAACTGGACATAAAGCAAACATTTAATTAATCATCTCTTCTTTATTACGTCATATTACATATGTTGAATATTCTGCATGTATGACGTAGTTTACAAATCATATAAATATATAATATTAATGTATTAACTTAACATAAAGAACATGTAAGGATTAGGCTTATAACTAAGAAAAGGGTGTCTGGGGCTCTACCGAGTTTTTTCCCGGTTCGTGCCTAGACTTTATACTGTTTTTGTGTTTAGTGAATACACTGATATTATGTTAATCTTGAAATCTATTGTAATGACATCACAATAAAACATATAGATGGCACTGTCTTCAACGAGAGAGAGGGGCTGTGCTAATTAACAGATCAAAGGAAAAATTTAATATAGCCGTGTTATTTATGATATTTTTTTGACTGAAAAATAAAAAAAAAATACAAAAGAAACTAGAGGTTCGCAGGAGCCGGAATTCCCGGGATATGTGTACTCATTTTAGCTGTATTGAATTTACAACCAATCACAAGGCTGACCTGTTAAATTTTAACGAATCAAGTCAGAGAGACCCATTCTATCCTAAAAGGAAACTTCGTTTGATTCTGTATACTGTCTCCCATGGGAGACGGTAATAATATCGTTGTTTGGGGGAAGGGGAGTGTATGACTGGTAATTCGGGTTAAAATGAAGCACATTATGCCATATGTCAGCTTTAACTTAGCGTTGATAAAAATCAAACGACTTACTACCTATAGTTTCTGATTGCCGACACCAAGCATCATGTAGAAGTGTGTCGTCAAATGCGATAAATGCCGATATATGACTGACTGATAATTGCCACACATCATGCAAACAATATTTTAGTTATATTCAGGACGAGGATAAGTTAACAAACCATAAATCATTGGGGAAAGAGATGGACCAACAGCAACAAAATTATTGTAACTGTCGCAGCAAAAGCATGTAGCATTTAGTAGGTTCGGATAATTTATTTAGCGGTTTTGGTTTTTTAGTTTTTTTTTTAATACGAAAGTCCACTATTTGTCCATGAAAACCTGTCTATATTGCATACTATTCCTTCTTCCGAGAATGCTCTGCCGTCCAACGCTGGTTTTTTTTTTGCGTGGGACCCCAAAAGAGCGTTGGACGGCAGAGCATTCTCGAACTATTTTTCGGTTATTTACATGTCACAAATCGTCTTTTGACTTTTGACATGGAAAATTTTTATAGTGGCAGTGGCGTAGCAACTCAAACTAAACGCAAAAACGAAGCTGCGTTTATATGGTCGCAAGGAAACGGTCAGAATGCAGGATTAAGCGTTGTTTATGTCAGAGCTCCTACGTAAAATCTTCTCTTATTTTGAGTCAGTCAAAATATTTTGCGTACACTTCATTTTGGATTGAATCGTCCCTTGTAATTCAGACATGTTTGTTTCTAAAAAGATCTTTTTTTATATAGAAACTGTGTACAACGTAAAAAAGCCGTATTTTTTCATATTGGAAAATAGACGCCATCTTGCATTCTGCTGAGTAATACATAGGTTAGGCATGTTTAATGCAGTATAATAAAAGTGTTGTCAATTTCTGTTAATTATGTTACTGAAAACAACATTGAGTTTTAAATCATTTGCTTAGCGCTGTAATAAATAGACCTTGATAAGAAATTCTTTTTTCTGACCTATGTTGCTCAAGATTAAAATGTGCAGGTCATCTACTATTACTCAACTACCTGTCAACGCTGAAGTTGCAGGTTCGAGCCTTACTGCGGCATAGATTGTTTTACTCCATCTTCAATTGACTAGGAATGCCAGTTTTCCTGCCTTTGTTGTATCTCCGGCTTCCTTCCACAATAAAAACTGGATGCCATGATGTAGTCAATTAGTTGAAATTGGCGTTACTCATTCCAAGGACTCAATGAACAAAACAAACAAACATAACAAAGCAAAACAAACAAACAAACAAACAAAATATTATTGTAGTCCCTCAACACCAAGAACAATTATTGATGAATATGAGAATTGATCGAATTGTTAAGTCACATAGTGTTGAGACAACTAAGTTTCCTTTGCAAGTAGCACGGTCGACTGGTAAACAAAGATTATGGAGAAAGATGTTGAGCGATGCCCGCTTTTGGCTGTGAAGTGGTTGACAGACGCTAGAAAGAAGTAGAAATCTGGGTGAGTGTGAGGGAGGGGGATTTTAAATATCTTTGCGCTAGCGTTTGTTATAGTCTTGACAGGCTGGACTGTATTTTCTATAATTAAAGTATTAAAGTGTATTTGTATTTGCTTGCGCCAACAACGCTGCATAGCAATTCAGAAGGCTTTGTTTGCATGTACAATATATGTTTTTCTACTGAAGACATATTTTCAACCAAATCTTACATTTGTGTAAATATCTATATATATTAGTTTTGAATGATCGTCATCTACTGGATAAATTGTAGTTGATGACAGATAACTATACTTACTGCTTATGACAGATAACTATACTTACTGCTTATGACAGATAACTATACTTACTGCTTATGACAGATAACTATACTTACTGCTTATGACAGATAACTATACTTACTGCTTATGACAGATAACTATACTTACTGCTTATGACAGATAACTATACTTACTGCTTATGACAGATAACTATACTTACTGCTTATGACAGGTAACTATACTTACTGCTTATGACAGATAACTATACTTACTGCTTATGACAGATAACTATACTTACTGCTTATGACAGATAACTATACTTACTGCTTATGACAGATAACTATACTTACTGCTTATGACAGATAACTATACTTACTGCTTATGACAGGTAACTATACTTACTGCTTATGACAGATAACTATACTTACTGCTTATGACAGATAACTATACTTACTGCTTATGACAGATAACTATACTTACTGCTTATGACAGATAACTATACTTACTGCTTATGACAGATAACTATACAGACTGCTTATGACAGATAACTATACTTACTGCTTATGACAGATAAATATACTTACTGCTTATGACAGATAACTATACTTACTGCTTATGACAGATAAATATACTTACTGCTTATGACAGATAACTATACTTACTGCTTATGACAGATAACTATACTTACTGCTTATGACAGATAACTATACTTACTGCTTATGACAGATAACTATACTTACTGCTTATGACAGATAACTATACTTACTGCTTATGACAGATAAATATACTTACTGCTTATGAACTGCTTATGACAGATAACTATACTAACTGCTTATGACAGATAACTATACTTACTGCTTATGACAGATAACTATACTTACTGCTTATGACAGATAAATATACTTACTGCTTATGAACTGCTTATGACAGATAACTATACTTACTGCTTATGACAGATAACTATACTTACTGCTTATGACAGATAAATATACTTACTGCTTATGAACTGCTTATGACAGATAACTATACTAACTGCTTATGACAGATAACTATACTTACTGCTTATGACAGATAACTATACTTACTGCTTATGCAGCGAAAATTGTTTAGTTGTATTTTTTCTAAACGAATAAATACTTTGCTTGTTTACATATGGCTTAACACCACTTTCAGCTAAATCCCAGCTTCCCTGGAGACTAGAGCACCTAGTAAAAGCCTCCGACCTACCCAGTTAAGATTGTAGTCGATCATCTACTTTTACAAACTGAACTCGAACTCTGGTAACACGCCGGTGATCAAAAGTAGATGACTAACATTACTTGATCTTGTTGATATACCAATAAATCTATTGAAAACGATGCTTCCTCCTTATAGCTCTTTGAAATTGCATTAAGAATTTAATTTCTCTAAAGCAACCTCAATTACCTGTTTCTTCATCCTCCCAAGTCAGAGGTTCCGAGTCCGCGTTCGCTCCGCCATCATGTGATGGTGGAGCGAACGTGGACTCAGAACCCCTGATTTGGGAGGATGGTTTCGTGTGTATTGTGATAGAGTAATTGACCTGGCGTATGAATATTTTTATTGGTTTTTACGTACAAAATGTTATCCCATAAACTACCTTATGATCGAAATAAAAAATGGATACATAAGTAAGTTCCAACTCAAAATCAAACCAAATATTATGCTCTGATCATTAATGCCAAGCCATCAAACACATTATTTGTAATTTTATTGCAGTATATATCTAATACCGCCATCTTAGTTTATACTAGTTACACATAAAGTCAACTTAAGTTAACGTCATTCATCCAAATATAAATTTCTTTGAAACTTTCTACCAGAAGTAATCTTTACCCGTCAAACAAATTTATTTCTAAATATGCAAATCATTTTAGAATTATTAAGAAGTAATACATTGTTGAATCTTATATACACTGATTTTACCACGGGTTGGTCCATTATGGCCAATATTTTAATGTGTGGCATAAAGGGCAAACCCGTTGTAAAACCAGCATATATTCTTGCCCCCAATGAATTATTTCTATTCTAATAGGACAGATATATTAACGTTTGTTAACAACGTAACCTTTGAGTTACAGGACTTGTCAGCCATTAATGACACAAATTTGATTGTGACGTCGTTAAAATATTTGAAAAATTTTACTATGACGTCGCCTTAAAGGGCGTTGATCGTTTATGACGTTGATAAGGAAAATATACTCGTTTTACACCTGGTGTGGACTCAAAGCGTTTTAGGCACATCATATTAGAACTATTACTATCAGATTACTTTCATACACAAGATTAACGTTATAACTTCAACGGAAAATTAGGGCTTCATAAAATGTTGTATATCAAATTTGTTGTTTGTTCAGTCCTATTCAAAGCTCACAATTTATTAGTATAATACGGGCTCAATATTCCGTTGGTTTAATAAAAACTGTTCTTTTATGAAATTATCAATGTGTTAACTCTGGCGACTCCCTCACAAACTTGACGTAAATTCCTTCGGACTTTATTTAGTTTGTGATTGAGTCACCGAAGTTTACACATTGAAAATTTCCTAAAAAGAGTGTTTAATTCTGTAATATACGTATAGATAGATATACCGTATGCATTGTACATGTAGTTTGTAGGTAGATAAATTCAAGTAGGCCAGTTAGTAGGTAGGTTGACCGCTAATTATAATTAGGGGAGGACGGGGGAAAATAGCTATAGACAGTAGGTAGAGAGCTAATTATAGATAGGACAGTTGGCAAGGTAGGTACACTAGCAGGGCAGTCTATGGGTAGATAGATAGGTACGTATAAGTATGACAGGCCTGCACTAGGTAGAGAACATGGAGAAGTTTTTGTTGGTAGGTAGGCAGGCATGCAGGTAAGTAGGTATATTTTTAAATACTTAAGAAGAGATTTAGGACTTTACAGACTGACGAGACAAGATGTTGAGTAATTTTTAGTTTCCGTTTTGTCATATAAAGAAGAGATCACGCAAACACGGTTAATTATTTTAATTAATCAATGATACATATTTCTATACATGTATATATGACTTTCTAATGTCATAAAAATGTCGTACCTGAAGACCATATCTATTTTTATGTAGTTATTGCTACAGTTGAATTAACGTAATACATCATAAAGATCTGTCATGTTTTGATTTGAATAAATGAGGATCAAGAAAGGAGGACTACGGAAGCTTCTTAAGGACCTCCAATTTTTTTTTGAAATTCGTGATCACGAATTTTAATTCGTTATAAAGAATTCCGGAATTCGTGATCACGAATTTTAATTCGATATAACGAATTCCAGAATTCGTGATGATGAATTTTAATTCGTTATAACGGATTCCATAATTCGTGATCACGGATTTTAAATTCGTTATAACGGATTCCAGAATTCGTGATCACGGATTTGAATTTGGTTTCACTCGAATTTATTCCATGATAAATACTTTCTTTTGGTGGGCTTTAGCACATCTAGAATGTTAGTGGATCCAGACAGTTCTATCGAACGTTAGCATGTTTTGACTGTCCCTTTTGTCATCAAAGTTAGGCTAGCCTTTCCCAAGAAATTAAAATCCGTGATCACGAATTCTGGAATTCATTATAACGAATTACAAATCCGTGATAACGAATTACGAAATTCGTTATAACTGTGAAATCTGTGATCTCGAATTCTCGAATTCAAAAATACTTATTATTATTATAAAATTATTATAAATTATAATCCGTGATCACGGATTCTTGAATTCGTTATAACGAATTTAAATTTTGTGATCACAGATTCAGGAATTTCGTTAAATCGAATTCCAAAAAAAATTTTTGGAGGTCCTAAAGGAGCTTCCGTACATCCTCCAGGATGTGATATCGCAAAATACATAATCGTTCGGTAATATGAACAGCCCAATCATAAGAGAACGCAAAATACATAAAGACAGCAATAGTATTGATTTGTGTTAGTCTCTATAAAATAATTAAACAAAAGTACACCATTCCATATGACGTTGCATGTGAAAAATCAGAAAGCCATAAAAGTGATACATAATAGATTTCTGGACGATAATATTAGTAAATATAAGGTCAAATGGGATATTCAATCTTTTCTAATTGGCATTCAGTAAGTCGTCATATGAAAACTTCCTATTGAGACATCTTCGTGGATTTAACAATTTTAGACAATTACGGGGAAGGTATTGAATTTGTCACATTTCTCACATAACGTGATACGTGGAATGTCCACAAATCAATCACAAAAGCGATTTTCTTAATTGTTCGTGTTTGTAAAAATTATTCTTTAACCAGCTATCATCATTTTTATTGATGTCTTTTTTTCCGACGCAGTCGGTATTATATTAACTTTTCACCCTTTGACCTTATGACACGTCACCTCTCGAAAAGCAAGTCACGTGATTGTAATTCTGTTTCTTGATTAGTCAAAAACCAATGGGATAGGGTTGTTCGAAAAAGTGTGGTAAGATGAAAATTCACATTTTAAATTTAGTACTATTACTATTATATTTGGCCGTCAATTTGTTCATGTAATAATGTTATATTAATATATAACATTAATTATTTTGATTAAAATAGCACACATTAGAACGCATATAAACATGCTGGATCTTTGCAGGCTTTTCTGAAGTCTCAACTACGACAAAGAAAAGAAATTTTAATTTATTTCTTTATTAATTCCAAATTCACAATCATGCGGAATATTAAATCAAATGTATCATAAGCTGTACTTGGGCGTCCGTCGTAGTACACTCATAGATAGAGAGTTGGGGCTCTAATTGTAAAGAAAACTTAGCTTATTCAGTATATTTTTAATTATATACATTGTATTACAAAATTTCTAATGTTCTATTTGTTCACATTAGTATATATAGTGCTCGGAGAAAATTCATTTCTATATCTTAGGCATCGGAGTTCAATATACATTGTAAATTTTCTTGAATACATGTACGTGTCTAAACCCGTAAAAATGTACATGTAGTTTACATGTAAATGATCAATTTTACTTGAATTGTATGTTAGAACATGTAAAAAGACACATGTGTAGTAAATTAATAATTTCACTAAGTAATAATTATAAGGTTTACCAATATTTGTCCTTCAGTACTTCCCGAAAATTAGTCTACTTGTTAACACTCGATTACTGATCATCTGGCTGTGCACTGAGTGTGTGATAACGAGGCAAATTTAGTTAATAATACTGTTTTTCATTTTACCTAATGAGTTTTATATCAACACAATCAAATGAAATACACATGCAGTTATATCAAACTACATGTGCAACCGTGTTATCTTTATATTCATAATTTCATTCATTCAAAATTGTAGTTTATAATCTACGGCGGGAAAAGGTGATTAGTATGCTCGTATTTAAGAAAAAAAAACAAACAAAAAAAAACAACCAAAAAATAAGCAAAAAATAAAAACAACAGCAACAAGACAAGTTAAAACGCTCAAAATTGGTTTTCCTTTGTTCGATTTACAGAGCTGAACATGTGGTGGATGGGAGAGGCCCACTCGTTTGGGGTTGACAGGTCCTAATCGATAAAATCCTGACCGCGGATCGTAGTGGGTGACGTGTTTAGATTATGCACACTCCTTGCACCATAAAGACCACTGTTGGAAATTACCAAAATTATTAAGTGTCGCCGCTACAAAGGCTAAATTCTGTCCCTACCAAGTAAGCCACACCTATCAACAACTTTTTCTGGTTGATTTATTTTTTTGGTAACTTGTTTTCATCCTCAGTATAGCTGAACTGTTGATCACTGGACATTCAATAAATAATTAATCAATAAAAAAACCAATGCACGCGCAAAACAATTTGCAATAGAAAGAAAAACGCAAAAATGACCTAAACGGCATCGCGTGCATTGTATATCATATGTATAATACGATGAAATGCACCAATAAGCAATAGCACAGACAGAAAACAAAATGTTATTCATTTTTACCCATAAGCTTATATGTATGGTCCGTTTACCCAGCCACATGCATTTCAGCGATAGATGTCAACGAAACATTTTCTAATCTTAGGTGGGGAAAGCGGGGGTGACAGATTTGGAAAGTGTTTTACATACCTTTGAAGACTGGTTCAGTTTTGTTCAAAATAAAGAGAAAAGAGAGATATTGATGGAGAAGTTCCAAAAATCAGAAGGTCCGTTGCTCGTTTGGCTCATTGTGCCAAATGTTAATTGTGCCGAATGTTCATTATAACAAATATTCGATACATCGAAAGATCTCTCGTGAAAAGTTTTTTTTTTCATTAATGAAAAATTGGACTTCCGGTTATTTTTTTTTATCTTAATGATTTGCTCAATGGCTAATTAATGTAAATTAACTAGTTGTGTTTTGTTTTTAAATCATCTAAAGAAACCAAGGTTATAACATGGTTTGACATTTATTGGTGATTTCGCTGTCGGAAATTAAATTTTCTAATTTGACGTGCTTTAAATGCTTTGAGACCACAACCATGCGGAAAAAATATTTATATTATAGCTCACATAAAAAAGCTTGCATTCCGATTGGCTAACCAAGCAGTATACATCACGTCTACATCCATATACATGAAGCACATTTCTGGAAAACCTAATCATCATAATCTTCGTTTCGATTCGATTGCAAAATTTCCCCAAGTGCAATTTAATTAAGAAACAAAACTATACTCAAAAATAGCGATAGAAGGGACCAGTTTCTTTTTTTTTTTCTGTTTTTTCTGTTTTTTGAAAAAGGGGGGAGGGGGGTTCTGTTAAAATATTATCAGTTACCGGTCACACATCCTATATGATTTCGTCGTTTCCTCTATAGCAACGTGAGTCCGCCGGCAAAAACAGCAAACGAGAACGTGATCTCAAGCGCAATAAAAGCTAACAAACATGTACCTGCATTAACTGCATCATCCTGCCATAAAATTCCTCATTCTTTAGTCAAGACATCTTCCAAAAGCCATTGAAATTTGATTACTTAAATTAAGATACTTAAAATCCATAAAAATTGCGATTTTGGGGTTGTTTTGATACTGACTCCATCACGGGTAAAGATGACTCCATCACGGGTATAATAGCATCAAGGTTTTATTGCGTGGGGAGAGGGCTTGAGGCAAATCAGAGTACCTGTTGAGACCCACCGTCGTTCTACAGGAAGCCTGGGTGAGTCGAGAACACTCCTCATACTTTACAGTTTTAGTGCTGACACCCGGTGATAAATAACTCCATCGAGGCCGCCTAATTGATGTTAAAAATGTATTTCTGTATTTTATATTTCATTGATTTCCCAAATTATGTATACTTAATTAGAGGCAGATATATGCCACCATACCCGAGAGTTACCGAAGGATAAAATAACGACACAAATGACCAACTGTGATTAACTGGAACTCCGTGATCCGCTATTTGACAATCATGGTAATTTATATATTTACGAGACATTTGGAGACTTAACTTGTTCCCATATCTTGGGACTACTATAATTGTTTTAAGAAAAGTAATAAACCCAGGGGTGTAGCTAAAGATAAATTGATAAACAAGAGAAACTCGGCAAAGGTCCATGTGGGTCCGGGGAGGGGGTGGACGGGCAAGCCCCATTATCTACGCGAATATTACAATTTAAGGTGGCATAAAATGATACCATTTCAACACAAATATAACGTTCTTATAGTTAAAAATGAAATTTGACCACAAGTAAACAGTGGTCAGTTTTGTTGTATGCATCCTCCTAAATTTTTCTATCGTGGCTTTCTATATAAGACACAAATTAGCATCCAAACAAAATAAAAATATATTGCATTCGGTTACTGTTTTACTGTTACATTTTCGATCAAACCCGTACATACATTTTATTTCAATATATCCGATCTGATAAATCTTTCTGTTAGTTTTCAGCTATTGAACACTAGTGTGTAAGTATTGAAGCTGTACGTTGGAGACCGACTTTGGGTAAGACGAATACATGATTGCCATTGATTATGAATTACTGCCGGAATACCGTGGTTCATCCAGAATTCTAATATGAGGTGTTTTGAACGTTTTATGATCACAACCGTGGTACAAATACGGTTTTGTATGAGCAACACGCGAAGAGGAGGGCGTGTCAACCCTCAATTTGGCTTCCGTTAATATATCCTTCAGAAGTAGAAATTAAAGAAAGCTCAGAAACTGCTTCATCAACATCATATTTAGACTTGCAGCTCGAATATGACACCAACGATCATCTAAGCACAAGAATTTACGAGAAACGAGAAGATTTTAATTTCAAAACTATAAATTTTACCCACCTATGCAGCAATATTCCTGCTTCTCCTGCATACGGTGTCTTTATTTCTCAATTGCTCAGGTATGCAAGAGCTTGCAGCGAGTATACTGAATTTTGCACACGTCACCTATTTCTTCGGGATAAACGTATAAACCAAGGTTACAAGAAAAACGACTCGGTCGCGGCTTTCATAAGTTCTACTATAGATACCACTTCCCTGTTGAAAAATATCTCGTTTGAAAATATGGTAATCCCCCGTTGCAGATACTTTTCCCAATTCTTGAATTCAGTATAGTGATTGTGCTACGATGATTGTTGGATACACCTATTACTGACCAGTGGTATATGATACCCATCCATATTAATCAAGTAACTCAAATACGACAGTTATGGAAGCGGGAGGTTTGGCATGCCATACAACGTGGTTTAATACACCATTTCTTTTGAAATGCCTGTGCCAAGTCAGGGCGATTACTGTAGTTTTTGTTTGGTTATTGGTTCTGGAGTTTGCCAGTTTCTCAGACTTTGGTTTGTGGATTGTCTTTTTTGAAAGTTTCATCGGTGTTCGGTATTTTGTTATCACCTTCATTTACATTGACGGAACAGTTTATGGCGGAAATGATGTTATCTATAGGTTCGTAAATATCCAAAATTAACTGTAATTGTCTTATTAGAATAGAAATAATTCACGGAGGCTTGATTGATCATTGTTTTACGACGGAATGACCTTTTATGTAGTATTTTATCCCTCGCTGTCGCTCGGGATAAAATAATGCGACATAAATGGCCATCCCGTTGTAATTCTTAATCAACCATGTACTTCGTTGTTATATTTTTCAAGGGTCAGGTGTAGAAGTTCACTGCTGTGTCAATAATGGGATTGTGAGTTCGAGCCTGTGCATGGCGTACTCGACGAGACCAGACAATGAGACATAATACCGCTATATTACGTAAAATTGGGGACAAATGCATAGAGATTATTAAACCCAACAGTCCGTTTATTTTGTGTATTAATTTACTAGGAGCCTTCCTTTTTCCGGTTATTTTACGTACTATATTCTGGTTAATTATATTACCTTTTAATGGTTTTGTGACAAGCAATAACAGTTACCCCACAAGAGTTTGACCTCATATAATTTTAGGCAAAATACTCTCAGAAAAACTAAATAGGGGTCGCGAACGAAGTGAGCGAAGGAATCTAACGTAAAAATGAAAAGCTGTTACCCATTTCTGTGTTGCGACGTTTACTGAAAGTTTGGGTCTGGGTGTTCTACGTACTCTCGAACATTTATTATGACATCGCTTTCTTTGATCTATCAATATTTTTGTAACCGCGAAACTTTTGAAAGTTGGCCCTTCATGCCAAATATTTAACCATAAAGGGTACAATGTATACAGAAATGGCGAACCTGTGATCGGGTCATTAGATATTCGTGCCCCCAATGAATTATTTTTATTTTAATAGAATAGCATATACATTTTTTATCACGGATACATTGGTATATACCAATATACATTCATTTTACAACAGTTGTGGACTCAAAAGTATTTTATGCACGACATCTTAGAGTAGTACTTCCTTATAGTGTATTGAAATCAATTCGACAAAGTTACGAACTTATTCTGCGTTAATAGAAGTCCTCACATGACATAAAAATCAGTTAAAATTATACAATCCTTATTCTATAGCCTCCGAAGCGGCTGGAGCTGTCGCCATTTTTTGACTTTCAAACTTGAAGTCAGATTGAAGACATCTGGGATACAGTTGATCAAGCTTTCATTAATCTATAAGGGATAGGATACCAGGAGACAATACAGTCACTGACTATATCACAGTCGCATATAGAAGGTCAATGCATTTTACCTGTTCTAATAGAACAGTTGCAGGATAAAATAGTTTAAGTTCATTTATCGGCAACATTTATTTCTAAACAATACCGTTTAACATCTTCGTGACATAGCCCTAATTGCAACGGAACATTTAGAACAATGAGCCCATTATATGATTGTAGAGTAGTAAATAAAAAAACTATATAGGGTTATGCTAGGAAGGAATCAAAATTAGCGACATGGATGGCAGCTGAAAAGCAAATCTGCATGTATTCAATCCATGCAGTGCAACACAATTCGGGGTACCTAACATTGTGTACAGTTCATATTTTGTTTGGTATTACTTTGAGGTATAATCATCAAAGCCCCGATAGCTGTGACGGTAGTGACGGGACTGCCACTTTTACAGTACGGAGAGTTTGGTAGTGACAGAAACTGACACTGTAAAAGTATGGAGAGTTAGGTAGTGACCGGACCTATCGCTGTTAAAGTACAGAGAGTTAGGTAGTGACGGGAACTGCCACTGTTTAAATACGGAGATTTGGGTAGTGACGGGAACTGCTACTTTTACAGTACGGAGAGTTAGGTAGTGACAGAAACTGACACTGTAAAAGTATGGAGAGTTAGGTAGTGACGGGAACTGCCACTGTTAAAGTACGGAGAGTTAGGTAGTGACGGGAACTGCCACTTTTACAGTACGGAGAGCTAGATAGTGACAGATGTGTGTGTGTTTGATGGTGTTTAACGCCACTTTCAGCAATTTTTCAGCTATATCATGTCGTTCAGTTTTTATTGGGGAGGAAGCCGGAGTACCCGAAGAAAACCCCCGACCTGCGGTAGGAAAACTGGCTATCCTTGTCAATTAAGATTGGAGTCGAGTACACCCTGCCTGCATTGAGAATCGAACCCACAATCTCAGTGTTGACAGACCACGTGATCAATAGTAGACGAACTACCTTGACCACTCGGCCACCCAGGCCCCTGGTAGTAATAGAAACTGACACTGTAAAAGTATGGAGAGTTAGGTAGTGACGGGAACTGCCACTGTTTAAGTACGGAGATTTGGGTAGTGACGGGAACTGCTACTTTTACAGTACGGAGAGTTAGGTAGTGACAGAAACTGACACTGTAAAAGTATGGAGAGTTAGGTAGTGACGGGAACTGCCACTGTTTAAGTACGGAGATTTGGGTAGTGACGGGAACTGCTACTTTTACAGTACGGAGAGTTAGGTAGTGACAGAAACTGACACTGTAAAAGTATGGAGAGTTAGGTAGTGACGGGAACTGCCACTGTTTAAGTACGGAGATTTGGGTAGTGACGGGAACTGCTACTTTTACAGTACGGAGAGTTAGGTAGTGACAGAAACTGACACTGTAAAAGTATGGAGAGTTAGGTAGTGACGGGAACTGCCACTGTTTAAGTACGGAGATTTGGGTAGTGACGGGAACTGCTACTTTTACAGTACGGAGAGTTAGGTAGTGACAGAAACTGACACTGTAAAAGTATGGAGAGTTAGGTAGTGACGGGAACTGCCACTGTTTAAGTACGGAGATTTGGGTAGTGACGGGAACTGCTACTTTTACAGTACGGAGAGTTAGGTAGTGACAGAAACTGACACTGTAAAAGTATGGAGAGTTAGGTAGTGACGGGAACTGCCACTGTTTAAGTACGGAGATTTGGGTAGTGACGGGAACTGCTACTTTTACAGTACGGAGAGTTAGGTAGTGACAGAAACTGACACTGTAAAGGTAGTGACGGGAACTGCCACTGTTTAAGTACGGAGATTTGGGTAGTGACGGGAACTGCTACTTTTACAGTACGGAGAGTTAGGTAGTGACAGAAACTGACACTGTAAAAGTATGGAGAGTTAGGTAGTGACGGGAACTGCCACTGTTTAAGTACAGAGATTTGGGTAGTGACGGAAACTGCCACTTTTACAGTACGTAGAGTTAGGTAGTGACAGGAACTGACACTGTAAAAGTATGAAGAGTTCGGTAGTGACGGGAACTACTACTGTAAAAGTATCGAAAATTAGGTAGTGACGTGAAATGATCCTGTACAAGTTTGCAAAATTAGGTAGTGACAGGAACTAACACTGAACAAATCTGAAGAGAAAGTTAGTGACCGAAACTGCCACTTTTACAGTACGGAGAGTTATGTAGTGACGGGAACTGTCATTGTTACAGTACGGAGAGTTAGGTAGTGACCGGAGCTGCCACTGGTAAAGTACAGAGAGTTAGTTGGTGACATGAACTGCCACTGTTAATTATGCAAAGTTAGGTAGTGACGGGAAATGCCACTGTTAAAGTTCGGATAGTTAGGTAGAGGCGGGAACTTCCACTTATACAGTTCAGAGAGTTAGGTAGAGACGGGAACTAACTTCCAAAGTTACCGTACGGAGAGTTAGGTATTGACGGGAACTGACACTAAAAGTATGAAGACTAAGGTAGTAACGGGAACTGCCACTGTAAAAGTACGGAGAGTTGATAAAGACGTTATAACTGCCACTGTAAAAGTACGGAGAGTTAGGTAGAGACGGTAGCTGCCACTGTTTCAGTACTTAACATTCTTTATCGTATTTAGTTATTTAAACCGCGTTGGACTTAAATGCGCAAACGTATATCAACACACAAAATGCAGATTTGAAAGCCTCTAACAGTCAGTTAAGTTACACGAGATTTTATTATTTGCAGAACAATTAGATTTTATTATTTGCCGAACAATTAGAAATATTGAGAGACGGGTGTCAGATAAAGCAAACTCGGGTAAATAAAAATATATTGAACTCTTAAGTGTTTTAATTCAAATAAATTAATTTTTTAATCATTTTGCATATTTTGTGTTTTAAAATTTAGCATTGTTTGAACATTCATTGTTGTGCATTAAAAGAAAATTGCTATATTATTCATATAATTTTCGTTTTGTCAGTTTTCAGTACAATGCTCCTGAAAAATATCCGCAGTCGCAGATAGTTGCAGAAAATATAGATCACACATATTTAATACACTCAGAATAATTGTTTATTAAAACATTAGTTTAAATGGATTCGCAAACTCTGCATGAGACAAAATATATCATCGCAAAATGAAGTCGTCTCGTTTGAAAGACATTAGAATATTGAAGAAATGATACATCAAGCCATTAGTTCTTCTAGAAACATATCTTTCGGACTGTCGGACAACAAGCCACAGTTCTAAAGTAGAAAATAAATATGACCTGATCGAGGAAAGTTAAAATTGTCTTTGATGAGTTTTTTATACATGTATCTAAGTAATCTTTATTAAACTATTAATTCTGTTTCAGGTCTGCTGAAGAAGCTATCAGTTATTTCCAATATCATATCTAAAGTACGTTACGTTTCTTTAATTAATCAATATGGATTTATTCACCTGTCATTAGGTAACAATTGATTGATTGATTGGATGTCTACTTTACGTCCAGCGAGCAGTATGTGGGCTATATTCAGGACGGGAACAAGTTAACAAACAATAAATCAACGGAAAATGCGGGGTGAGATGGGTCACAGGAAAAAAATTTTGACTGCCACTGGAAAAGTATGGAGTATTGGATAAGGGCGGAAAATTTGATCACGTACCTGTCATACTGAGGTTGCGGGTTCGAGGTTCACTATGGTTAGTGCGTGCTTGATTCCAGTTTTCCTGCCAAAAGTATCGGTCTTCCAACAACTTACAACCCCTTAATCAACACCACAATATAGCTGAAAAATAACTGAAAATGGCGTAAAACCCCACTCAAACAAGAAACAAGCATGTGATAAAAAAACTGCAAATATAAGGTCCCAGAGCTCTACGCACTGGGCTGGCCAGCGTGCCCATTAAGAACCGTGCATAGTAGCAAACTCTCGTCGCGGAAATGTCAAGTCATATTAAGATAAATTCGTAATGGACCACCGTAAGTAACGTAGTTGGTGTTACTTACACTATATAAATCCCTTTTATATAATTCACTTGGTGTCTGTCATCTGTTAACATTTATTCCAAATCTTCTCCTCTGAAACTACTGAACAGAATTTAATGAAATTTGATTTGATTGATCCTTAGGCTGTTGTGCACAAATATACCAAGTCAAATGGTCTTATAGGCAGAATCGGGGTTTTACTGGACCATACTACTATATTAAACAATTTCACATGGGGACATTCGAACCTAAGATACAAAAAACCGTGTCTTGCTACCCGAACTTCATCAAAGCAGTTTGGAGCCGCCCCAGAATATACTCAGTGGATCGGAAGTTCACGCTATCTGTTAACACTGATATCTCACTGCAGTCAAGGTGTACTTGACTCCAGTCTTAATTGACAAGGATTGCCATTTTTCCTACCGAAATTCGTGGTTTTTCCATGTACTCTGGCTTCCTCTCACAATACAAACTGAACCTCGGACAACAAGATAAAGTTTACGAATTTCTGAAATTGGCGTTAAACACAACTTAAAGACACAAACATGTTAAAGTATTTATCTCTTGTTTATCTTTTATTAGTTAAAGGGAGCTAACAAGAACCAAATAAGAAATTGAGTATTTTAAGCAAAACATTCAAGTTAAAGGTTTTTTGATGCATTTTCATTTTAGACAGTGAACATGGACAATAAATGTAAACAATAAACACGGACAATAAATATAGACACAAACAATAAATGCCTACAGTTAGCATGGACACTAAATGTAGACAGTGAACATGAACAATTAATGTAAAACAGGAACAGGGACGATAAACGCACACAGCGAACACGGACCGATAGAAAACATTGATAATAAATGTAGACAACGATCACGGAAAAAAATTGTAGACAGCGATAACCGACAATAAATGTAGACAGTACACAAGACAAGCAATTAAGACAGTAAACACCGACAACAAATGTAGACTCTGAACAAGGATGATACACGTATAAATTGAACAAGGACAATAAATACAGACAGAGAACACGGATAATACATTTAGACATTGAATACAAAAACAAATGTAGACTGAACATGGACAATAAATGTAGACTCTAAAGAAGGATAACGATCACGGAAAAAAATTGTAGACAGCGATAACCGACAATAAATGTAGACAGTACACAAGACAAGCAATTAGACAGTAAACACGGACAACAAATGTAGACTCTGAACAAGGATGATACATGTATATAGTGAAAAAGGACAATACATAGAGACAGAGAACACGAACAATACATTTAGACATTGAAAACGGAAAACAAATGTAGACTGAAGACGGACAATACATGTAGACAGTGAACACGGACAGTAAATGTAGACTCTAAACAAGGATACTATATATATATAGTGAAAAAGGACAATAATTGCAGACAGAGAACACTGACAATACATTTAGACATTGAAGACAGAAAACAAATGTAGACTGAACACGGACAAAACATGTTTTGGTTTGTTATCTTTTTTTTCCTGTTTGAATGATATTTAACGTCACTTTCAGCTATTTTGAATCTATATCACGGCGTCCAGTTATCAGGTGGGAAAACTGGCAATACTTGTCAATTAGTCTTGGAGTCGTATACACAGGGCCTCTAGGGAGGGTAAAACCCGCAACCTCATTGTTGGCAGACAATGTGTTTAAAATCAATATAATATATATCTTACAAAGTACTATGGTGACAGAAAAAAAACAAATATTCTTAAAAACCATATCTAATTATCGTTTTTGTTGCAAGATACGAATTAATTTTCTGTAAAGTGGGTTTTGGAAATATGTGGTTTAATTTTGAACTGTTGCGTACTTGGATTGACAGGGGATGAAAATTTGAAATATGATTAAACTTCTTTTATTATGTAGTCGAATTTATCGCTGCAAGAACGTTGATAATATTAAAAAAAAACGATAAGAGTTGTAAATATCCAATTGAATCGAGTCAAGAATAATCTGAATATTTTACGTAGAATCATTTGACTGTATGGCGAATTATTTCATGATAGAGTGGTACTGGTTAAAGAGCATATTAAGAAAATATGATGTAAATGCATCAACAAGTTGAGGCATGTTTACAGTAAAGATAGTAATATAGGTAATATAGCATTTAATAATTTCGCGTATGTTATATTTTTACCTGTTGCCTATATCGATTATAAACATTTCTCAAAATAAAATTGATTTTAAATGGATTTCAATTTGAATATAACGGAATTTGACCAGCAACGTTTATACTTTTTATGTCGTACATGTGAAGGGTTCGACTGGAATACCTGAAATCAGACATATCAAAATAACAAAATGATATTAAAATTAAAGACCGTCTATATTCTGTCTTTTAATACATTAAGAGGTACATACAAACCAACGATAGGTAAATCAAAGGAACACAATGGTCAAAACCTTAAGGTTGGTCCGACCCCAGGTATAGTGTGATCTAAGTCATAATTTGGGATTCAGTTCGTTACATTTTGCTTTAATTGATCTATACTCTTCATATTTATATAGTTTTTCAGATTTTCAATTTTTTGGGGTAGAGCGCTTCTGATGAGCCTTAAATAGATGAAACACACGTCAGGCGTAGCAAAATTTATTGCCTGGGACTTTTTTGTAATTTTTTATAAATTTTTTTAATTGCATTATCGCGCAGTTTGTTTTCAAAGGCCTTTAGTTTCGTCCATTGTCTATGTTATAGAATAAATTAGCTATTCTTATGTATTTTCTGTGCTTTTGCATCTCGGAGTAGCTTACAACAAAGGAATCCATTACTCAAAATGAGCACAACTTGTGTAGACGTAAGAGTATAAAACGTAGGTTTTTCGGAAATATCATCGAAATATATACGGTTGTTCTCATTCATTCTTTTACATTCTAAAACTCTTTCGCCTTGAGTAATAAAACGATATTGCACTATTGGGTCTTTACGTCGAGTAATCTCTTTTTAGCACATCCGCAATGACTGAACGTACATTTTTCGCTTATGGTAGGTTTCAGATTGTGATGACCGAGTATAAGTGAGCAAATATGAACTCACCTGTACTTGTTTTGTCATCCATTCGCAAAGCATGAAACAAGAATCTTGTTATGGTAGCATACCAAAGTTCTTGTTTAACTTTCGTATTTCGGCTATATCATAGTGTCCAGTTTTTATTGAGGAGGAATACAGAGTACACAGACGAAACCCCTGATCTACGATAGGAAAAGTGACAATCGTTGTAAATTAAGATTAGAGTCTAGCATACCCTGCCCGCAATGTGACTCGAACCAGAAACATCGGTTAAAATGCCAGATATAGACAACGCAAAAAAAACAATAACAGAACTGAGTAACCTGAACCCAATCTTGACGAGTAAGCAGTGCCAGCTTACAATTGGACAATCGTCTACTTAATAATTATTATGTCTAGAAAAAGTGAAATACAGGACTTGGAACGACTACCGATTAACATAGCCCAACAATATGGAAAATTTCCAACAAAATTGGAGAGATTGATTTCCCAAAACGACAAAGTCAAGTCACGATGACGACAACATAACTTTTATTGGGATACCTTGAACCTAAATACAGCTAACCCTCGTTTAAATAGCTAACAAAAGCTAGAGTGCTCCTCCGGAAGACTAAGTTTTTGTTCAACATGTTACAGATAGTTAGTTTGACGAAAGAGTCATTAGACAGGCGCGGAAATGAGAGACATAAAATGTTACAATAGTGCAGTCTAATTAAGAAGCATCTGTTTACATAATTATATTCAATAATTAAACAATTCTGATAAATAATAACCTGTACTAGTAAGACAGGAATGTTGTTTTGTCTTGAAAAGGTGCCATTCGTAAATTGGCAGCAGAAGAACTCAACGTTATTTAACGCCGTATCATCTCCTTTGCCTTGGTTTGGTTCAATCTTCGTTCTTAATCCGGAGATAGCTGAATCGGTGGGGCAGCTTTGACTCCATTCACCAAAGTTTCCCCATAATCCATGCCCAGGCCACTGATTCACCTCATACTCACCAAAGTATCCTCGACATTGAAACTTTACAAAATTTGCTGCTGTATCATATCCTCTACCCTGTAAAAAAGTAACATAAAGAACTGATACTGATATAAAATACTGCATTACTGTGAGATTTAAGTCAGTTTCGCGACTTATCTATCGTTGTATTTTTCTGAGGCACAAGTCCTTTGCTCCTTTATGTTATTCGCGTTATAATATTTTTATTTGGTTTTAGACTTCTTTATTTATAGTCTAATTGCAATATTCATGTTAAGTTAATTGTTAAACATTTGAAATTTTTAAAAGGTAAACGGTGTGAAATTTTTGTCATGATTCCTTGTATTGTAATTGCAATTTTATGATACCTATAAGAAGAACGTTATCATAACCTTTTGTCTTGTCAGGTCAGTGATAATTAATGTTCATAACAATATTATAATTCCCTTCTTATCATTCTAGACAAGGGTCTTGAATGATAGATAGATCGAAGTAATTAGTCATCTACTTTCGATCACACTCTGTCAATGGTCAATGCATGCAGAACTATAGACTATTATTAAACTGTTTGAATCCATTTTTAAATCTTTGTTTGTAAGCATAACATCCAAAGTAGATTAATATGTTATAAAAATGGAAAAGGGAATTTTCCATATAAACATAAAGAAAACGATTGTTTCTTAGTTTAGATACAACTGATATTAGAAAAATGAATAATAAGAAGCCCGAGTAAAATTCTGCATTTAAGTTAAGAAAAAATGTATTCACTTGGTTAGCTTCAACTTGAAGACTAAACGCAGTAAGGAAGTATCCAGTTCTTGTTCATCTTGTGGTCTGTTTCCAATCACCCCAAGGCCCCTAACCCGAAGTGATGATGTTGGTCGTTGTATCAGTAGGTGTGCCACAAAAGAGTTGGATTCCATTTAAGAACGTGTCATCATCCGGAACACCTTGTTTGCCTTCAATCTATTCAACGTAACATGTTATTCGTATTTCTCATGAATATTTTCGGTGGTAACCGTAAATCGTGTAACCATCCATGATTATAATTTGTATTAATAATACTTGTCAAAGACGTCTCTCTGCATGATATACTTAGATTCCATCTATATGTCATCTTAAAATAATATATTTATTTCAATTAATTAAAATAGTGACTGCATTTTTGTATTTAAGTTCGATATCAGACATAATAGAAATCACTTTGATTGCGCCAATGATGCATTAAAGCTTTAAAGAAATGTTTCATTATTTGACTTTAGTATTTGCGTAGATTTGTTTCTTGTAAATGGTGAGTCATTATCAAATTTCTCGGTTAATATATATCTTACATTGTTCAAACATCACCTGCTGATTTTAATATAGAAATACCTTCATATTGTAAGCATAGGCAAATTGCCAGTCTGGGCAAAACTCAGCGGCGTGCCAAACTCCCCATTGTTGTCCATTGTGTACATTTAAGGTTGCCAAACTATTCCGACTAGCATTCAAAGCTACCACGCACATCAGCAGGACGCAGAAACTTAATCATTGTTTGGTATTCATAATTCAATTCTAAAAATATGAAATTATTTATGATACACGATATAAATGCAACAAGAAAATACATATAACCACGTCTTATTATGACAGTGCATAAGAAATTGCCGGGATCCTGAAATGCGAATAACAATATGCTAACTTATGATCTTTGAGTGAACACCAAGGAAACAAAAACTATTCAATACTTGATACAAGATTTTTGTCCCGCCTGCAACGAAGTTGGTGGAGGCAATATATTGGTGTCTGTGCTACTGATGGCGGTGCGAAGTTAAAACTTGAAATTTTGATTGATATCTTTGAACGGTCAGGCCATAGGTCCAGTGTTAGCTTAGGATGAGCACTTGTTGATAAGTCAATTGTAAGTTGACCTGGTAGATGTGTCCTGATATTGACCTCAATTTCATTGTTCAAATCTACGTAATTTTTTATTACGGCAGTTCTTCTGTAACAGTGCATGGTACCATAACAATATTAAATATGACTGTAAGGTAGCTTGTAACCTGACCTTGACTTCAACTTTATGGTCCAATGAATACGTTAAAGTTATTGGATAAGATCAGCTCCTAACTAATTGAGCATGTTAGGATGACAATATTGGTATGTAGGTCATTGATTAGTACATGAGCTGGACCCATATTTCTAGGTACAATTTCTGCCAGAAAGTTTTTGGTTGAAATCAGAATAAAATAACTTTTGCTATTTTCTAATACAAATATTTGTTACAAATTTTAATGTAATTAGGTAATTATGACAAACGTTTATTTAAAGCGCTGAGAACAGAATTAAAAATTACAATATTTGTTCTTTATTAGGAAAAAAATAATCCTTGCATACTTAAGCATCAAGTGTTATAAAAACCATTGACAAAACAGGACTTACAACCTAAAGTAAAGACCTAAAAACAAACTAGCGCTAAAATTAATAAAAACACAAACCTTATCCATATTGCGCCACGCCCCACCACCCTCTGCATGTCATTGTATTTTAAGAGATTATCTAATATATAGCACAATATTCGTCAAACAAACTAATTTTACCATTTTAAAGGAAGACAGCTGTATCCATAATCTTACTTGAAAAACATGAATATGCATAGGTTTTTCCATATGGTTCCAAAATACAAAAAATTATATATAACTTAGAGTATGCAAATGATAACCATTTCGAGTTCCTGTTACTACGATACGTTTAATATGCAGGGTATGATGTTTCTGAAATATCACAGTTTTTTTATTCGAATTCCTACACATACCATGATTTGGATCATCCTATGATACAACTGTTTTCAAAACAATCAATACAACTTCTCTGAAATGTATTCCACGATCTGCTTCTTATATATAGTAACATTGTTTTAACAAACGATAATGAAAAGCAATTGCGTCTCTGTAAAGCCTTGTCGATGTCGGGGATTTAGAACATTTTTTGTAGGTTTTCTACGTTTGATGTTTCTAACAGCTGATCGACGACGAACTGAATCCTTACTTATTGTATCTGACATTAAGCCGTACAGGGTAAGAAGTCGTAATGAACCAATTCATCAGTTGGTGCCGGATAATACTTCTGTGATGTCGAAGGGTAATAACATGTGGTCGATCACTCCATGCCGTTAACTCTGTTGGTCGAGCACTGTGTAACCTCACAGTATGATATAATATGATGTGATAGGAGATACATGCAAATATAAGAATTTATTTAGGAAAATCTTCGTTTTAAATGGACAAGTACATGTGCCGATTAATGTCGCGAAATTAAATTCTATCATTAAATCGTTTTAGTCTAGCTTTCGTTTATTGATGGACTTCGGAATATTGAACTTTCGGGCCAATGATAGGTTAAACTCAGATCTTTACAACAAATAATCTTATGAACTAAGAACCTTCAGAATGTCGGAACGAAATCCAGTTTCTGAAAATATAAATTTCTTTTCCATGTACACAAAAACTATAGTTTTTTAAATAACGAACGTATTCCAATTAATAAATTAAACTAATATCTGTTTCGGACAAGAGGGAAAGGAAGCTAAATAAGTTAATTTACTTTCAATTTTCAACATTATTTTTATAGTAAGAAATAAACACCGTAGTATCCACTAACATTTGGCACAAGAATGTTCTCCTTTCGAAGTACATTAGCACATACACGTCCATAGCGTCCAGATGACGTCACATGTAGTCAATATCTGTTCTTTACACTACTAGTCTAAGCTGCTTGTTTTCACGAGTGCGATCTAGTGGAAGTCTCTTCGATTTATGTATAATTACTGGAGTAACACAACGTGTGTGCAATAGAACTTTGTTGTTGAGAAACAAGTTTCGTTGAGTTTTATTGCCAGTTAAAAATAGGTGTCAAACCCTTATATTTGTTACGATCGGCTCTTTAAGCTTGTTTGGTTTTTTGTGTGTGGGCGGATGATCATCCCACATCTTCCAGTTTTTTCATTAGAAGTACCCGGCTTTAGCTATTTGGGGCAGCTGTTATAATCCAAGGTCGACAGAACATTGAGAGTCAGCTCTTGACAAGATTACTGATTCCCGCGAATAAGTATAAAAATCTTGCTTCAGTCAACATAATAAAGTCCAGCAACTATGTTTTGTAATTTTGTCTCATGGAGATAACCAATGAAAATGTTCTTGCTAGTCGTTCATTGACTTGGCATGTCGTAAAGACTAAAAGTCTTGATGCGCACGCACAACTGTCCTAAGTTATTCTGTACGTCTTTCTTAAAAGTTCTGATGTGATAAAGACACAACCAGAAGATTAATGCCCATGCAGTACCCTTTATCAGCCCTGATGACTTTACCAAGGACAACGGGCTGATTTCGATGACGTTACCATTGACGACAAGCTGATAGTCTGTCAACCCTCGTTTCAGCCTGTCGTCAATAGTAAAGTCATCTTTGTCAGCCTGTCATCATTGGCATATAATATGTGTTTATAAATGAAATAAAATTACAAAAAATATTAATACGACAAGTTTAATTATCGGCCCTTGTATCAGCCCAGAACCTATATCAAAAATCTAGCAATGTTATCGGGATTAATATGGGAATCTCGAGATGATACTCGAGACGATCTGGAAAACGCAATGTAAAAATCTATAATTATCAGAAAGATAGATTTAAGCATGACCATGTTCTCATGCCTCAATTACGCAAATATTCATGAAAATTTCTCTTTAGAAGTGTATCATAACATGTATCATGCATTTAGCTTTGATACGAATCATTTTTATCGTGCGATACATGAGGAAGAAGCCTATATATGGCATGATATTGGTTGCAAAAATTCAATAATTTTATTGATATTCATTTTTTTATGTTTAATTGGTATACTGTTTTCATGTATTGAGTATATTTTTGCTTTTGAATGCAATAATTTTCATTTACATTGCTAAAATATTTCATATAGTTGCCATATTTAAAATTCAATTGGCATTATATTTCATTAATGTGTGATAATTTTTCATTCATATTTTATATAATTCATTTAATATATGCAATTACTTTTATTTAGTTAGTATATTTTTGATTTACAGATATATAATAAAGTTGCCATCTAATAAATAGTACGGGTTGTGTTCTGCTCTCTATGACAGCTATATTAGCCTACCATATATTGTTGATCTACATGTAGTATAAAACAAGTAAGGAACATAAGAGGCCGCAGAGCACTATTTTGTAAGCGGTCTACTACGACCGAGTTTTAGTTACAGTAACACAGGGGATGTGTGAATGATGTGCGCAAGTTCATCAATTCAGTGGCATTGACATACAATTAAAAACCATATTTCACATACAAAATCACTCCTGAGATCTTACCAGATGCAATATTAAACCATAGCATACTATAATTAACTTCTTTGACCTAACTAAGAGATGCTAAATCAGTCGTGAGACACTATATATGCAATTTAAAACCTAGGAAATGAAATGTCGGTATTTCCAAACAAATATTGTGCCATCAAATTAAGATTTTATGCAAGATTATTCAGTTTTATTAAGTTTGCTGTGTAAACAGCTATTCAGTTTTTGTATCAAATGAAGACAATGTAGGGATGTTCAAAGACGTTAGGATAAAACATACATTTTTACAAGGTTTTAGGTACTAAAATAGAAAAATTTCATATGTGTTTATAAAATTTGGAGAGTGTTAAATAAATCATATTTATTTGTACAACCTGAATATTGTAGATTTACATATATCAAAATAGACGAAGAAAGTATTTCAAATTGTTTATCTTTATATTTAATTTAAAACATGTTCATGGTTTTAATGAATTTATAGTTTTAAAATAAATCAATTTATTTGACATTTTAATGTTCAGGTTATTTTAATTTGATAACAGAATGTAGTATTTTCTATCAGACTAACAAAGTGTAAAATATTTTCTTTTGCGAATTCTGACGAACGAATGAACCTTTATTTTTACCTGTACTGCGCATGCGGACGAACGAACGAACGGTTTTTATTTACTTGTTTTGCGCATGCGGACGAACGAACGAACGAACGGACATACGAATGGACGAACGGAAAACGATATACGAACGAACGGAAAACGATATACGAACGAACGGAAACCGAAATACGAACGCATAAATGGGAACGTTTTACGTTTCAGGGGGTGTAGTATAAAACAAGTAAGGAAAAAAAGAGGCCGCAGAGCATTTTGTAAGCGGTCTACTACGACCGAGTTTTCGTTAACACTAGGGATGTGTGAATGATGTGCGCAAGTTCATCAATTCAGTGGCATTTATTCACCTTTATAATGACTTAATTACCTTGTATTTTGCTCTTGTTTTGTAACATTCTTGCATGTAGTTAAACATCATATTATTTATTTGCATATATGATATTCACCAATGTAAATAATAAACACCAATGTAAATTTTACTTTATTCCTCGGAAACACGTGTTCGTTTAATGGTTAAAAGTTGCTAGGATTAATATCCATATATTTCTAGATAGATCTTTTTCAGGAACAAGTGAATGTAGAGTAAATTATGCAATCGCCTAGCTATCAAAAATATGTGCCCGGAAAGCTAGCAAAGGCTATCGTATTACCAACAAGACAGGTGTTCTCGACCAATCGTGGTCTATTCATCTTTCCGTCCCGACATGCCTCCATCCGTCTGACTGTCCGTTGTCCGTCGTACCGTCCAGCAATCCATTAATCAATCTATAAATTATTCTAAATAAGAAAAAAACATATTTACTCTATAGTAAGCTCTTTATCTGTGATAACCATAATACTGTTTTTTTCAATGGGATTTAATGCTCCACTTAGTTTTTCCAGCTTTATCATGGCGTCCAGTTTCTATTTCTGGAGAAAGCAGAGTACCATGTCCAAAATTCTTGTCCCACTGCAGAAACCTTAGTTAAAATTGAAGTCGAGCAGAACCTACCAGATGTCAGGCTCCAACTTGAAACCTCAGTGACGTAGATGACTGACTACCTTAACCGCTCAGCCTTCCCAACCTAGTAAGATGTTAAGATGTTAATAACAACTGAAAAAATAAATAAAAAAAAACAATCTGAAAAAATCGGTTAATAATCTAGTTGATTCCGAACAATTATGATACAATGAAATCTGGACCCTCTATACCATTTTTGATTGCTCACTCTGAACACCTTTAAAAACATGGCCGCTTAAATTAATACAAAAATAAACTAATAAAAAATTCCTGCACAATTGTGACTCTCCTTTGAATTTTCGTTGGAGATGCTAAAAAGTACAAAAAAAATCACTGTATTTTAAAATTTTAACTTTAATGAGGAAAATTAGCGATGTGTGCACACTAAGAAGAACATCGAATGTGATCATGCCGTTTAACGACGTTTTTGAGAACAGTTCAATGTATCTTTCAATATTGGACAAATGCTTTTGAGCGCCTATGATGAGGTATAAGTAACTCGGGTCTGGCGTACACAAGTTTATAAGTGTGTATATTTAATACTTTTAATTAGTTTTTGTTAGCATAGAAACCGTGCTGATATTTTTAGTAAGCAATTTTGAAGTATGTACATGTATATTATGTCAATTCGTCGATGTGTTGAGGAGTCTACTCTGTTTCTGAAGGTGGCGATTTACTCAAGTTTTCAGTTAAATTTCATGAACAACTTGATTGTCTTCAAATTAAATTAATTATGTTTGTCCTTTTAAGTTATTTAATTGTACTCAGTATTAACTATTTACATGAAAAAAGTAATTGTTCTGACCATAATTGATCTGTCAACTACTTCATGTATAACAAGGCAACGATTTTTAATCTGAAATTACCTCCCTTAGACTATTTTTTCTTGTATAAAAAACCTCTGTCTATAAATTATGTGGGAATCGGTGGATGGGTGGTTAAGGTAGTTAATCATATATTTCAAATGTACTATTTGGCTGTCAACATTGAGGTTGCAGGTTTTAGTCTCAATGTGAATGGTGTGTAGTCGACTTCATTTTACTTGACAACGACTGGCAGTTTTCTTTCTGTAGGTTGGGGGTTTCTCCAGGTACTCCATCTTCCTTCTTAATAAAAATTGAACGCCAGTGATATTTCGCCTTCTAAACTTAATATAGAAATAAATAATTATATAAACCAAACTAATAAGAGAAAGTGCATTAGGGCCCAAATTTTCCAAAATTTTTTAAAATCTTAAATGATCATTTTAAAACAGGAAAAATATCTGAATAGTAGTAATCCTTTACCATAGTTAGCTACTTTTTACATATAAATGACTATACAACGTCACGAAAGGGGATCATAATCAGGGTGTCGACAAAAAGCGTTAAAGTTTAACAAAACTCAAACACGTTTTTAAAAGACAAAGCACGCCAAAGTCTTTGGTCATTAGAATAATTGAAGAACATGTTAAGCTTATCATAAAGAATATGTGTTTTTTTATTCTATTTTTATTTTTATTTAAGGATGCGTGGATACCTATTCCGAAGTTAAGTTGTGAACACTACACGTGTAACATTTTCCTGCACAAATTTATGCTTTTAACATTTAGAATTAATTTGAGAAAAAATGTCAAAATGTATACATAATTTCAGAAAAAAATCATTAACTCGAGGATTGTGTGATTATGTATTATACTTAATTGTAAAGAGGTTCAGGTTATTTATGTTGTTTGTTTGAATGCAGTATTATTCCACTACCAGCAATTGTTACAGTTGAATCGTTTTTGGTGGCGGTGTTTGGAATGGAGTAGGAACCAGAAAACAGGGAAAAAAGAACTAAATCTTCGGCGGGAAACTGGTAATTTTTGTAGTAAAAAGAGCAAAAATCAAACTCACACTTATCTGCAGTAATGCTCAACCTCGTCATACCACATATTTAATTACGTAAAAGATATAGGGTTCGTCTGCCAATTAATGGAATAATCTGTTGTTGCCAGTTTATTATTCTGTGGTCATTTTGAGCACACGGCACTATGTCCTGTTCAAATTGAAAAAAAAAGACCTTGAAATTAAACATAAGACACGTCTGACCTCAAAGCATTGTTATCTCCGTTGCAAAGTCATGCTAGAGAAATTGTGTCACTTGGAATAAACCACACATGTAACTTTCATGTTGAGTAGAAGACATTAGGCATAATGAAAACTAGATTAAATAAATCTATCAGTTTCAAATACAGAAATCTTTTAGCAAGATAAAAAACAAAAGGTACCGATTCGTTGTAACATCATGTGCACAAAGTTACTAAACATTTATACCAAATAAAATAAAGGAATTTGTAAGTTTATTAGATGAATTAGAAATGCAAAAAGGGCATATTATAGCAGTTTCCTTCAATTTGGCCCAGTAGTTTCAAAGCAGACGATGACAAAAATTTAATGGATTGGTGGATACACCACTGGCAGCTAACAGAGAGCAATTGCAATACATGTATATTACATGGTCAATAGCCGCCGAACTTAGGTAGTGAAACTCAGTTTAAGAGTCGATAACACCCTGCCCGCAACAAGGATCGAACTTGTAACTTCAGAGTTAAACGACACGTATTCAAAAGAAGGACACCCACCTGGCCACGGATCTCTTTGTGGTGAATCTATGCTTGCAGATTTGCTTAGGCATCTGTTGTCTGTGTGTATGTGTTTCTAAAGGAGCTAGCTTTTTGCGTACAACTTTTAACTTTAAACATTGTTTTATTCGTTTCTGTGTTATCCTGAACGTTTTACACTGAGTTCAACTTCGCTTCCTACTTTTTCCATATGAGTATTTAATATGCAATTTTGCGCATGAGCAGACTACCTAAATCTTAGTCTATCGATTTTTGCTTTGCTCATAAGTATATCGTCTTTTTTCATTTGCACAAATTGTGTTTTTTTATTTCGGACTCATCTTGCAGTTATTAGCGTTTGTCCCTAGATTGATTGTGCTTATTGCGTAGTTTATCATGTTTTACCGTTTGTTTATGTTCATGTGACTTGTATCTCGGAGTCTGGAGAAAACATTAGTTGATTGGACAAAATTCAAGATGTTTAGTTATAGAAGTCATAAAGACCAAACTCATAACCAGTGGCATACTGGTAGCAGTTATGTGAAGTAAATAAGTGTTTTCTTCTAAATATTAATGTAAGTAAAAGTTTTGAAATAATGACAAAACAATTTAAAAAATATCAAGTGTTAAATTTTACACATGAAGTAGTAAGATTTTTTAGGTATGCACTGCTGGTCATGCACTTGTGACTTTGACAAGATACATAATAGACAATTGCGTTTTTTTACATTGATAAACGTAGTGACTCCTTTGCAACATAATTATTGAACTTCCTCCAGAATCGTATTTGTCTAGTTTTTTTTTACTGACTTTGAAATACTCTTCATTGAAAGGTTTGAATCAATCAGTATGAATACATATGCCTGTTTGCTAGATTCTAAATTTATAATTAAATCGTCCATAAATTAATGTGATTTTGTTTACCATGATTGACCATTTCAAAAATATGTTTGAGAGAATAGATGATGTTTTCCTTTAATGTATAATGTGATGATTGCAACAATTACAGGTTAAAGAAACAGGTCAATAGCTTTCACGGTTAAATTTCTGGTCCTTTTTGTATACAGGCGAGACAGTGGTATTTTCTAGTCATGTGTTTTCCAAGATTTTTTAATTTGATACACGAAAAGGTGATGTTTCACTTGATAGTTCTTTTATGTTTGTTTGTTTGAATGGTTTATTGCCACTATAAGAATATTATAGCTTAACTGGGGTGTCCGGTTTATATTGGAGAGGAAGCCGGAGTATCCAGTGACCCGGACCCTCGGTGGGAAAACGGTTAATATCACTTTTTTATATATGTCAATATGGCTTGTGTATATTTAGTTTTTAAGCTTTTTAGAAACGAAATAAATTATCCCAAACAAGGAAACCTTATATTTGAAAAGTATGATGCTGACTTCCTTAATATTTTTGTTTTACGACGAATTACGGAAAAAGATCTTATCACGACCGCTTCAAACAAGGATATTTTTTTCATTTTTAAAATCTATATTTTACCAAATTACCTTTCACTTAATATGCTCTTTGTTTAGTTTTAAAGTGAACTAAATAAACTGTAAGCGTCTTATAACGTCTTCTAGTCAGAACAAGATATCTAAGGCAAAACAAAAATCAACTGGATGACCTCATCAGGTCAGAACAAGATATTTAAAGCAACAAGAAAAAATTAACTGGTTGAGCAATTATAAATACAGAACATAAGCTTTCATGATTATTTGTCTAACCTGTTTTATATAAGCGATACATTTACGGTTTTATAGACATTTGGGACACCTGCGTTTAATCGTTTGAAAATATGTTAGTGAAGTTAATGTTTAATTTGCTAATTTGATAATTTTTTGATATGTTTTTTTCTTTAATGATGTTAAGTGCCATTTACAGCAATTTTACAGCTATATTGTAGCATCCAGTTTTATTTGATGAAGAAGCCGTTGAAAACTCCCGTCTCCTGGTTGGAAAACTAGCAATTCGTAACAATTAAGATTTTGAGTAAAGCACACCATGACCGCAGTGAGTCATAGACTGTTTTACCTAGTCAGTGGCGCAGGGAAACGTATGTTTGCGACAAAAGACAAACATATGACACGTGTCAGAATATCTCAGTATTTTGTTTTTTTGGTCAAACATTAGACAAGAAATTAAACTGTCCCAACAAAAAAAAATATTTCATGGGCTAAACATATATGTAAAGAACGCTGATTCGTATTGTTTTGTGTTGAAGGAAGATATTAAATAACTTTAAACAAGGAAGCTTTTCTTTTTCAAGAATGATATTTAAAAATTGCTGATGCTTAAATTAGCTCTTTTTGTTTAAGATATGATTAAATTTTTTTTATAAAATAATGCCATGATTTCTTTTTATGAATCTGAAACAAAATAGTTTGAAAAGCCTATCCAATTAACTCACGTCAAGACCAAATCACTTGCTACTCTGACAAAAACAATGTTAAACCGATCCACCTTTCACTTATGTTCTTATTCATTTGTAAATCAACATAGACGTCTTTTTACTTCTTCTTGTCATAGCGATATATTTAAAGCCAAAATTATACATATCCGCGAAAACTAATGTAAAAGAATCAAATAATTTGACAGTATGACCATGTTTATGCACAAGTTACTTAAGAGTAACAACACCACATGTTCAACATGTATTTACAAATAGTAGAAAAGTCAAAGTAAACGTTATACATATACATGTCACCTTCATAATTTGCATTTTAAAGATTATTTTAGTAATATTATTTATTCTGAATTTCGCTCAGAATAATCCTTAGGTTAGTAAATGTATCAGATGTAACATGTACGATTACAGTGAATTCATATTTCCTTTATAAGTTATGAGTTTGTGCCGTCCCAAAAATTAGTCGATTTACACTGCTTTCAGCGATTAATGGTGTTGTTAAAATAAATGTGAATGACATTTATGAGTTAATAAAACATGAGTTATTTTTTTACGGAGAGTGTAATACTGAACGTCCTCAGTAGAAGAAGATAAAGAATTTAAATTCTGAATTAAGTACTGAAATTATTTCCGATGTCATAGTTGTCTGATTTTCACCACTTTGAGTAATTTTTCATCTGTATCATGTCCTCTAATTCAGTATATTCCAAATAATGAAAATAATGATTGCATATTTCACAGTACCTTTTCAAGAATGCGTTAAATATAACACGAAGAATTCTATTTGTAGTTTTAGTTTATTAATAGAATCGGGTTTGGCGCCGTACAATGAAGACTGTATGGCGGCAGACCGTTATTATGGTAGAGCTAGGTTTCTCTAGTGGTGTAAGGGTTGAAGCAAAATCACACCATTGAAACGGTGAAAACAGTGCTTTCCCACCGTTCTAATAGCATATTTTTCTGCATGTTATAAACGCTGAACCATATTTTCTATCATTGTTATAAGAGTTAAAGCAGATGTTCTCTCACCGTTCTAACAAAGGATCACAATTGTTTGTAACCTTTTTATGGGTGGAGCCAGTACTTTTTGTTTACAAGTTGATATCCGAATTTATTTCTAACGGGTTTCATAATAATACTGGGTCTATTCTCCTGTTACAGATGTCTTTAAGTATTATCTACAACTGTATCTTCAACTTTAATAAAGAATAATAGAAACTGAAAGGTGCTTTTCTAGTGTATCTCTCTTGCACTCCCTTAAATAACAAACTCGTCCGGGAGCCAAAATTAATTAATCAGTCAAATTACAAATATGTATATATATATATATAAACATACATCGTAAATTACAAAAAGATCAAAAACTAATGCGGGATCCCCTTTTAACGCCCCTTCCCCCGCATGGCTTTATTTGTGTAATATATAATAATAATTTGTTTCTAATATTCACACTGTTCAACGATTGAATTCAGTTATCAGTTTAACTTTGAATTTTAAAGTCTGTCACACAATTTTATTTTTAAGAATGTCAAGAGGAAACATTCACAGACAGACACATTTGTATCAGACAAGTTTTTTTTTTAAAACTGAGATATATAACAATATGTATTATGTGTTGTTGTTTATTTCAGTTATATCAATAATAAATATTGTCCCTCAAAATTATGATTTTGTTCATTTGTTTCACAGATTCTTAACGTAACAAAATACATATAGTATTTGTATCCAACATTTGAAGTTGCGTTACGTTTGCGATTATAATTTTCAAATAAGAGGTACATGTATTTTTTGAATTAACTGTAGTACATATTCGTTTTACATAGACACATGCGCTGCTCTTTAGCTTTATAAGATATAAAACTGTTCTGCAGTAAAAAAAAATCTGTAAATATTCATATTAATAGTAAAATTAAGTCAAATTAGTCGTTCTCACCAAGTCCAAATTGTGCACAATGATATACTGAGAATTGCTAAAAGTGACAACACAAATCTATTTGTGTAGATAAATTATAATTAAGAAATACAAACTCATATGTATAAATAAATCTTTCGGTGTTCTCTCAAACTTTTTTAAATATGAGTAATCTTAGCGATCATGTTTGGCTTGTTACAAACTATACTGAAGAATGTTGACAGGTGAACCTCTTTTTCACACATACATGGTGAACACATATTAAAACCAGTATATATTTTTGCCACCCGTTAATGAACTAAGTTATAACGAAATAATCCCATGCACTGATATTTTTGCCACTCATTGCAATGTTTTGCTTTTATGGTTAATTAGCCGTTTATTATTCTATTTCGACACTAGATTATAAGTTTGTTTCAGTGTTCTGGGGCCTAATGCACGAATGATTAATTTGGTGGCAGATTGTGATAGACCATAATCTAAAGCTTGCCAATTTCCCTGTCGAAGGTCGAAGTTTTTTACTAGGACTGAAGCATTCTCTCTGGATAAAAAGTGGATGCCATTAAATAGCTCAAAACCTTGTGACTGCGCCATAAATAAACCTAAAAAAACATACATCAAACCACCTTTTATTTCTTATTTTGATAAGACAAAACAAGGTCGCAGGTAAAACTATATACATAAAAGTTACATTTCAACATTTTTGTTAGAGGCGGGGTAGAGGGGTTTATGGAAATATGAAAAAATATTGATGTTTATAATAAAATTAAAAACGCGATAAATACGGATGTTTTTATTTTGCAAACGACATTCCGATTTGTGATGTTTTCTTTTGAAACTATGACTCTCTTCATTTTTTAGCAGTAATACAGAAAACATAAGGATTTTGTTTTCCGTCTCGAGTTATTGTTAGGTGAGGGAACAATATATACATGCAACTTAAAAGGAAAATAATTTTAAATAAAATGTAGTGTTTTTACTTGATGCTTGATTGCAAACAACTTGCATTATTATTCATATTATCTAAAATGTACTTTTTGTATAAAGTAAATAATGCAAATTAATGGAGAAACATTAAAAGAGACATGGGCAACCACTGAATCTCCTGCAATTTGCTAATTGGATTGATTCTATTTATGGTAATCTTATCAATACTTTAAACATATTTTATTGTCATAAACAATAGACAAATGGATGAGACACACGTTTTCAAAACTTATGAAGTCTTCTCCATTAAATTGACGACATTACACATGGACAATATGTAACAGACACAGTAAATTGTAAACGTCTAGAAGATTATGCAACGATACAAATGACGGTGTTTCTTGTCAAAAATGTTGACAAAGACTGACCAACGAATGGCCATAGTCATTGAATGTCAGTATAAATAAATGACGTAAACAAGTCATAACATATTGATCTTAAACTTTCTCATTTCCAACTAAACCCAAAATAGTTGCTTCCCAGTCCGCCAGCCGCGGACGTGCCGTGCTGTTACTTGGCTTTGCTCAAATATTCCAACAAGATGTAATCAAAATTACCAAGGTGACAAATTCATTACGCGTCATATATATATATATGAAATAAACTATATGATAGTTTATTCGTCGTATGCATGCTTCGTTTGTGTATATTTGAAAGATTCGTATAATTAAACAAATCTCCGTGTGTCTTTTATATAATTTTGAACATAAGTGAATAGCATAGAAGTACAATCAAAGTCAGCAGAACTATTTCCATATAACATGTTTTCAATGGTTGGGTTTACCCTAGTGATCTTATGTTGTTACATAATTGTGTTCTTCGTAAATTATACAAGTTACAATATCAAAGGAAATGGCTCATTATCATCTCCGCAGTCCCAGCGTGGTGAGTCGATTGTATTACATTTGAACATGTCACCTTTTAAACTACTACATTTTTGGCTACATTTTTGGCGTAATCTTGTATGAATTATATTCAGTTTACGGTTACCAATTGTATAATGTAATGGGGGCTTCTGTTCAGCTGGTATCAATATGTATCTATATCAAGGCCAATGACAGTTTAAGATGACAGCAGTTTAATAAGAAAATTGACGAAAGAAAGAAAATTATTGAATACATGACCCTTTGCCATCTTTGAATTATTACACAATTTCGAGTAACTGTTCCATTCTCTTATACTGACTAAATACAATTTTCAACTATAAATGGGGGATATATTTCCCTTATTCATACAGTTATATAGCTATTCGTATAATCACAAGTTCTTATTTTATATAAATTGAGAGTCATCACGTTTCACGTATTTGTTTCTACTACAGCTTGCTTTCCCCACTTGCGTGGCATAGAATTGCGAGCAGAATATATCACACTTATTTAGTATTAGATATTTACTTGCTTCAATCATATAAAACCTATGTTTGTTGAAAAATGACGTAAAGAATTCTTAGAAAACTGCAAGTGTTTTTTTTTTATTTATTTACGAGCTTACGTCGAAGGTCAATAATAGCTATTAACACAGTCATGTATGATTACTATTGATACATTCGGAACATTTTTGCTATATATTTGTGCAACGTCTTGAGCAAATATTTAAAAAAAAACTAATTTGTACATATACATGTATTCGACATGTATATTATTTTACATTCCTTTTGATCTTTGTTATTATTAAATATATAAGTTTTTTTTACAAATTAGTGTAATTCGGTGACATTTGTTTTTAGAAATCATATTTAAAATGGACGACTTATTACAGAGACAGGTATCTTACCGGAAAAAAAACAATACAAGATACAAGATACAAGATACTTTATTGTACTAAACAGGCCTCCAGCCCACGGTACCATTACATACAATACATCATTAATAATTTGCCAACTACAAATAATTTGTACATCTATACAATAAACATATCAATAATGAACATAACATATAAATCATAAGTAAGCAGATTTTAAATAAATAGAAGAATGTATATGCAAACTAAACTTTTTGCTATGTTTCAAGGACACATAATACTTGTAGTAGAATAAGTCATAATGACAAAAACTCTTCTCTCAATAGCTTTGCCCTTTTTATATAAATTGCAAGATTTCTAAGAGTACTCAAGTCATTTGATCTAAAAAGGTTTGTAAGTTTAACATTACTAACATTATTATGACACCATGCAGGTAAAAAGTTTTTCCTAAGATCAGCCAACATTGGACAGACAAGAATGAAGTGATATTCATCCTCAATAGAATGACAATTACAAATTTGACACAATCTATTTTCACGAGGTTGACCTTCATGTCTACCCTTTTCTATAGCAAGCTTGTGGTTAGAACATAGAATAGAATAAATTTGCCAACGTAAATTATAAGATAACATTTGTAAAGATTCGTTTACACACATAATTTCTTTCACTTTTGTATAAAACTCACATTTAGAGGAGTTGTTTATATACTCTGACCAATTCTGTATATAAATATCTTTAAGCCTTTGTTTAAATATATCTAAAAATAACGCTTCATTTCCTACACCTTGATTTTCCCAAACTTCTCCAAAGCCATACATAAATAGAACAGATTGTATTCTTGAGCACCAGTTCCTGCGTCCATGGCTGTTTGCATCAAACATCATTTTGTAACACAATTTGGGTAGTCTATTTGTCTCCAGTCTTTGTAAACGTAAAAAGTATTTAATCGGTTGGCAAAGGAAGTTAGTAAAAAGTTCATATCGACCACATTCGCTTCGAGCAATATAATTGTTCGTCCTAGTGCTCATTCCTAGTAACCACTTGCAAAATTTATTTTGGACCTTTTCAATGTCTTTCACTCTGTCCAAACCCCATACCTCAGCTCCGTAATAAAGAATAGGTGCAGCCATCGAATCAAAAAGCTTAAATCCAATGTTTATATCTTTACAGTCTAGCTTACATAAGCAATGTTTAATCATATTTAAAGCCTTTTCACATTGATTACTAAGTGTTCTACAACAAACAGTCCATTTTAGACGATTTGAAAATATAATTCCAAGATATTTATAATAGCTAACGATTTGAAGAAGTTCCTCTTTAAAGTACCACTTTTCCTGTTTTGAGAGAATACCACCATTTTTAAAAACTACAATTTTTGACTTGTCCATATTAACAGTCATATTCCATTTATCACAATATGATGCTAGGCAATTCAATCGTCTCTGAAGATCAATACATGTGTCGGCCATAAGCACTAAGTCATCAGCGAAGAGGAGTAACATAATGTCATGAATGTCCTTATGAATAAATATACCTTTTCCACCACTTCTTTCCATTTCGCTGGCAAGTTCATCAATATACATTGCAAACAGCCAGGGGCTTAATACACAACCTTGTCTAACACCTGTTTTACAACTAAAAGAATTGCTTAATCCACTTGTACTTTTTACTCTTGCTTTAACATTACTATAGATATTTTGTAATATTCTAATTATCTTGCCATGTAAATTTTTACATAACAATAAATAAAACAGTTTTGATCTATTAATGCCATCAAAGGCTTTAGAATAGTCTATGAATGCACAGTATAATACTCCACCCTTTTTGGATAAATACTTCGAAATAATGCTTGTCAAAATAAAAATATTATCGATGGTGGAGTATCCACGGCGAAAACCAGCTTGCTCTTCAACAATATGCTCATTAATATCTGCCCATATTGTAAGGCGTTTATATAAAATGCCCATAAATATTTTACTAATTACACATAACAAAGATATACCACGATAATTTCCACAGTCATTTTTGTCACCTTTTTTATACAATGGGGTTACAATCGAGGTTACCCAACATTCTGGAAATTCACCAGTTTGAAAAATTCTATTAAACAGTTTCAAAAGAACAGGTAACATTCTAGTAGATAGACATTTATACATCTCTCCTGGTATACCATCTTCACCTGGTGACTTATTGTTTTTGAGCTTTTTTATTTCACATACAATTTCATCATCAGTAATGTCGCTGTTTAAAAAAGAATAGTCCTCTTTGCATAAATTACAGTCATCATTATGATTTTGTATAAAATCATTTACAAACTCTGAAAACTCTGGGTTTTTATCAACATTGTTTGTATTCAAGAGACTACTGAAATAGTCTTTCCACTCTTCACATGAAATATCAGAATCTGATTTACAATTAGGAATGGTAGCTGACTTGATAAGTTTCCAAAATTTACAAGCATCATTATTTGAAGCTGCATTTAATAGTTCTTGTTTCTTACATTGTTTATGGCTCTTTTGTTTATTTTTACATAAATTTTGGAAATTTTGTTTAGTATCTATGTACTCTGATAATATCTTGACATCAGATGTAGCTCTAAAATCATTCAGGAGTTTACATTTCTTACATTTCATTTCCTGACAATCAGCATCAAACCAATCAGGCTGTTTAATAGACATTCTATATGTACCTTTCTTGTTAACATTTAGCATACCAGCCTTTTCACAAATTTTATGTAGAGTACATACTAAAAGTTCTGTACCTTCATTAATATTTGTATCAAGAATATCAAGTATATTAGATATTGTTTCTACAGTTTCAATATCATCATACAGATCTTTACATAGACTGTTTTTACTAGTATCCCATTTTACCTTTTTCAAATGATCACAATTCTCAGTGTCACTTCTAACATAATTACTACATGCTACTTTTACAGTACATGAAATAGGAAAATGTTTAGACAAATCACAATCTAATACCCACATGTTTACAATTTGACTGAATAAGCTATTACTAGTAATAATATAGTCTATAGTACTTGCACCATTGGAGTAAACATATGTAAAATTACCATCTTTATCTCCTTCTTTACGACCATTAATAATACAAAGATCATATATATTACATAACTCAATCAAAGATCTACCAAAAGTGTTTAAAGACTTATCTTTATTTTTACGATTAGGTTTGAGAGAGTCTACACTCGGACCATTACCATAAATATATCCTAGACCTGGTATATAATTATCTTTGTCATCTGTAACCAATTCCAGGACTTCTGAAGTCCTTGCATTAAGGTCACCAGCTAGCACTATTTCTACTTGACCAAACATGGTATTTATTTGAAACAAAACATCCTCAACAATATTTATACCATTATCAGTATTTTGATAATTATAAAAAACTGAATGTTCTGGAGGAATATACAGAAATACCAAAATTATAACCTTTTCCTCATTTTGACAATGTAGAATAATCATGTCAGTAAATTGCTTTAGGATTTGTTTAATTTTCATTACATTAAAAATTGACTTTTTCACTAATACAAGTAAGCCACCAGAGGCTTTATTAAAATACAGATTATCAACAGTTCGAAAATTTTCAAAAGAAACAAAATCAAAAAAGTCATTTGTAAATTCACCTTCCATTTTTTGAAAAGTTTCTATAAAGCAAACAATGTCATGTGAATTCACTATTTGATTAACAGAGTTTCTATCTCGATGAAGCTTTGTTTTCAGACTTTCAATATTCCATGATACAATATTCAACATATTTACGTTTACATAATTTTGTACGTTAGGTTCAAAAACAACAAAATTAGAAAAAAAACAATAACTGACTTATTCTTAAGATTTCTATTTACTGTATTTCTAGTGAAAGTCGTTTTATTTTACAGGACTAAGGACAATATTTGAAATTTGTTTTCATCAATTAATGCCATTATGAATATATGTCTTTGCTTGAAGGCTGCAGTTGTGTTATTACTGTGCTATGTGCAAAGAACGAACGGTAAATAACACTTAATTGTTGATTTCTAAATTAAAACTATTAAATTAGTTATTAGGTCGCTATAGTAACCACTGAGAATAGTTGACAGTGGCGAATATTTTGTCTTCCTCAAGTCTGATTGCCATATCAACATTACAGGCGATGCTTGTAAGACTTCTTTTACGAACTTTGGTTCGATGCCGATTTAAAGTGGCTTTAAAATGATTGATAGATCTATTGCTTAACGTTCTGTAATATCGTGAACGAAAAAGCAAACGTTTTTCAAATGGTAGATTTGTTAGGCGACTTAGAACAATATTTTGACCGCATCGTAACAACATGGTGAGGTCAAAAGTAACGTGAAAGTCTTCTATATTAAGAAAAATACGCCTACACATTTCCAAAATCTACACAACGAGTTAGTCGTGCTAAAGGTGAGCTATCTCAGAACATTTTGCAATATCATCCGCGGTCAAGCTTTTGCTATCTTAACAAGTCGTTTCGTTACCACACGACAAACCGGCTCTTAGGTCAAGTCCTGTGAACCTAACAATGTACCTAGTAATAAAGCTTTATAGTTCGAACCGTTCTAGAAAATTGTTTTAGCTTTATGGTGGCGTCCACATTTCTTTGAGGTGAGGGAAAATTAGATATTTCTATAAGATACTTATACAAATCGTGTTCACGGATATGTCATACATTCCAAAAACAGTTAAACAAATAGGCGATTATCTCGATCATTAGTCAAAGAATGTGTCACTTATGTAAAGCATATATGGTTCAAATGCATACGTGTATCAATACTTATACTAGTAGTTAATGCGCACCTTGCATTTTAGTTAGCTCTGACATCGCTTAACACATAGGATGAAAAAGCCTATATGTTATTCTAAATTTAGATTTGTAATTGTTCCTTGAAATGTGGTTCTCGTTGTTCGGTCGGTTTTCTTGCCGGTTTTTATGTCAGTTTTTTACACCTCTGATTTTGAATTTTATGAACGTTCAAAACTTTCAGATCATTTGTTATTACGGTGGAGGTTAATCAGCTATTGTATTTGCTTTCATAAAATTTTTAATGTGTTGATAGTTGTTTTGAGATAGTAATCGGCACATGAAATGGTGGTATCTCACACAAACATTTGGAATTTTCAATTGCTGGGCAATATGCAGTTACCATCAGCTATTTCTAATCTACATAAGGAAATTCAACCATTCGGCTATTCAATGTTATCAACTCATGGTCACAGCACAACACCACTGATGTAGTAGGTAATGCATTCAAATATTAAGATACTCTTTGCTCCGTGCATAACATATATCATAACAAATATTTAAAAGTACTCAAAGATTGCAAAGTAAAGAAATAGGTAGTTTTTATGTACTTATTTAGGTAAACAGCTTCTACAGATCATTGTGACCAGGAAATTGAAAGTGTATGGGGAGACTTTACAGTTGTTTTGTACAATTGATGATTGTTGCGCAAATGCTGCAGGATGGGGAGTTGACGGTGTTACAATATTCAAAGGTTTCGATGAGTTAGATCCCTTAATGGACTCCAGATATGATATAGCACACAATGCCTCTGGAATTCTACTAAGAATTTGGGACTTTGATTTAAGAGACTTGAATAAGATGCATGAATGCATTTACGATGGTTATAAGGCATATATAACCTTACTTTACGAATCAGTGTTTTTTGGTAAGCAATATTTTTTATAATAACAATCCCCAGAATAATTTCCATCAATATCTTGTTTTGCATTAAGTAGTTTTATTAAACGTGTATTACAAATGTACAACATTTTTACTGACTAACATACGGCTTCATTTTTTGGCCTTTTTTAAAGTTGGAGAATACACATTTCAAACTAAATTCTAATTTATTAAATTGAATGTACTTGATGCAAGTTAAGAAACAGGCAAGGAAACGAAACGACAACAAGAAGGCTACTGTTGTTAATTACACAAACATATCCATTTAACTAATATGCATGTTTAATCATGGCAGTACACAATCAGATTCGTTGTCAAAAACCAGTCGAAGATAATACATGTTCAAGATTGAAAAAATACTAAAATTGTAATTTTAATATCCAAAGAAGAGTACAATTTGAAATATTGAATACAAAAAGGAAAAAATAGGAATGTATGACAGTGAAACACAGATTTCAAATACCATGACCAGTACAAGCTATACAATAAAGCTTACATGGTTGTATCTGTGGGTGTTGAAATATGTTAATGGTGTAAATGTGTTTAAATTTTGAGTATTAGTAATATCATGTGTTGGTAAATGCGTCTACGTGGTTCGTATTAAAATTTGTGTATTTTATTGATCCACAGCATAAATTCACATCGAAAGGCTGATTCTGTTAGCACAAAATCACAGTTAAAATGATTATATATTCAAAATAAAAGTAACCAAAATAACTAGCACTACTTTAATTGGATGTTGTTATTAAAATTGATTCTACCTCGTCACACAACTGTTGGAATATATTAATAATATATGTATTATACATTACAGAATACAAAAGTACAGCATTGAACAACATTATTTCAACACAAAATAACCTAGCAACAGGTATAAGAGATAAAGTATTGCTTTAATCATACTGCTGGTTTTATGTAAAAGGGCACGACATGATAAAAGGCTAATAAAACAACAGAGTAACACTTTAGCGTGTAAAAAAAAAATCAGTAGTATTTTCTATAAGAATTTGTTTTAACTTTAAAACAATACAAACCACATTATTTCGGTTATGCCGGATGGATGCAGTTGTTGTTGTAACATATATCAATTTTAACAATTGTTTGCTATATTATAAATAATTGTAGAATCATGTTTCTATAAACTGTGGGCGTATTGAGTGTTTGTTTATAAACCGATGGTAGTAAATTGTCAAGATCGAAAGACTTAGGACAGTTAAAATTGAAGTCAGAATGTCCAGCATATATTTGATTCGTCAGCTTAGATGAATATTTTAACTAAATTAAATAACAGTATTTGTAGAACCATTGTCATTAAATACTTTTATGTCGAAGAAAACATTACAACTATTCAGCAACAATGCATTCACAACGTTATATATATGTTACTTTACCAATGCCAAACAACTACAACATACCAAGACTAACGTTGTGACAGCAGTTGACTAAAATACATGTTACCAAACAATAATTCGAATAGGATCTTTTAATACAAAAAGTCTTAATGCCAATAAACAAATATACCACGCTCGATAGAAACTTATTTTTAATAATTTTGTAGCGGTCAAAATGAACCTACGTTTTACGTCAAAATGGACACCTAAGGAGCGGAGATGATACTCTTACGACATAACAGTGCCACTTTGTTCAGTGGTTTGTAACCTAGCAAACCTCCCTCCTTTCTTCCAATGGGATGGCCTTTCCTTTTAAGGAAACAATAAAAGCTCTTTTTCGAACATTGAGAACCCTTCAAAATGCCCATTTACAACGACAAGATAAACGACATTCAACACTTCAGCAGCTAAGTGGCAACTGCTGGACATTATTTGATCTATTGTAATGGCGTTGTATGTGTTTGATAGGTTGATTTTAAAGAATTACCTGGTTTCAAAATTACCTACACAAACAAATAGATCTATAAATTCCACATACGACATTATAGTAAAATAGTTGATAGCAGTTATTTAAATTGATTATACCTCGCCACACAACTTTTGGAAACTATTAATTATATATGCATTTACATTACAGAATACAAAAGTACAGCATTTAACACAAAATAATCTAGCAGCATAGAAAGGATATAAAATATAGATATAGTCTTCTTGATTCTTTTATATAAAAGAACATGTCGGAAAAAAATGGAAATGAAAAAAACACCCTAGTACGATCTAGTACGGGAAAAAAACACCCTAGTACGCTCTAGTACAAAATTTTATACAATTTAAACATTAAAACATTACAAAGCAAATTCATTTGGTTTTAACTGATGGAGTTGTGCCCTGCAGATATCAATTTTATCAATTATTTGATATATTTTATAATTAATGAAACATTTTTCCTCTTCCATCTTAATTGACAAGGATTGCCAGTTTCCTAACGAAGGTCGGGGGTTTTCTCAGGATACTCTGGCTTCCTCTCCCAAAACGCTGGACGCCAATACCCAGACTAAGGTTAAAACAGTGCTTGACCACTACCGGGTATTAACTGCTTTATTCAATCAAGTGTCTGTTTTTAATTGTTTACCAAATCAGAGAGATCAAAATGACTTACAATCAAAAGCCTTGTTAACAGAATGCAAATAAATTACATCTGGTACGGAAGGCTTTGACGAGTTTAAAAGTGGAATTTCTGGTAATGCCATGTCAAACTGTTACTCATCTAACCAGGTTCAATGTTGGCGAAATAATAAACCTCTACAAAGTTTAGTCGCTGGTATGTTATTCGCCTTTTTTGAAAATTATGACAGTTATCGAAGACAAATAACAAGAAGCCCGACCAACAACAAGAGCCAAACGACGAGAATATTTGTGTTTTCTTCAAGGAACTACATTTAATTGTATGCTGTAATAAGAATGCTCATTTGTTTCGGAAATAATTCGATTCGGTAAATGGCATTTGCATTCCAAATTAAAATCTAGAACCACATAGATTCGACTGCAGGTTGGACAAATACATGTTTTACTAATAACAATTAATTTGAACATACTCGCTGATAATTTGATTATCTGTTATTTGCAGACGGCTCAAATCGCCATGGCTTTTATATTATGTTGTAGGAAGTGATGATAACTTGATATGCGGTTCAACCATATTAACAAAGGTTTAGAGATTAACCCTATCGTGTATATAAGATGAACGAGACCGAGGTTTTTTGTTTTTAATAAATAATTTACATTTAGAATGCTCGCATGGAAGATTTGGTCAGAATTGTCAGTTTAAATGCAATTGTTTAAATGGAACTGGATGTAATCATGTTGACAGAAGTTGCCCCCTTGGACATTGTGCAGCTGGATGGCAATTAAATAACTGTTCCAAAGGTAAAGATATATTACTAGATTTCGATAAATGATGATGTGAATCTAGTATGATTGGAAGCCCATCAACACAAATAATGACATCATAAAACTCTTCTGTTGACCTCGTGGCTATAACATTAGGGTTGGGAGAATTAGTATTTGATTTTGTTTATTTACTACTTTTTAAAATTAGAGAAACAAAATCTTACATAGGTACACTTTTAATATTGGATTTATTGTAAATTCACCCATATGTAATATTATATATTTATAACGAAATCCACAATGTCGACTTATATATATTTTATTCAGTAGTTAATTGTTATATTTGTGTTTTATTAAAGAAACTACATTTAAGTATGTGCTGTAATAAAACTGCTCAAATTTTTCTCAGAAACATTTCAATTCGGTGAATGGCAATAACATCCCAAAGGAAAGTCTAGAAAAAAAAATAGACTCAATTACAGTTTGACGAAGATTTTTTCTAATTGCTATTACGTTTAACACCCTCATAATTTGATTGTTTGTTTTTTTTGCATGCTGTTCAAATCAGCATCGTGGCTTTTATATAATGTTGTAGGAAGTAATGATAACTTGATATTTGGTTCAATCATTGTAACAAATGTTTAGAGATTATCCATATCGCGTGTATAAACTGATCGAAACATAAGTTTTTTGTTTTTCAATAAATAATTTACATTTAGAATGCTCGCATGGAAGATTTGGTCAAAATTGTCAGCTTAAATGTAATTGTTTTAATGGAGCTGGTTGTAATCATGTTGACGGAAGTTGCCCCCGTGGAAATTGTGCAGCTGGATGGCATTTGAATAACTGTTCCAGAGGTAAAGATATATTACTAGATTTTCGAAAATAATTGAACCAAATAATGTTGTGAATCTACTATGATTGGATCCCCATCAACACAAATAACGACGTCATTAAACTCGTCCGTTGACCTCGTGGCCATAAAATTGGGGTTGGGAGAATTGGTATTTGATTTTGCGTATTTACTACTTTTTAAAATTAGAGAAACAGAATCTTACATATGTACACTTTTATTATTGGATTTATTGTAAATCCACCCATATGTAATATTATATATTGATAACGAAATCCACAATGTAGACTTATACATATTTCATTCAGTATTTAATTGTTATAAATGTGTTTTATTAAAGACATTACATTAAATTATGTGTTGTAATTAGAATGCTCGAATTTCTCTAAAAAAACAATTCATTTCGGTGAAGGGCAATTGCATCCCAAAGGAAAATCTTGAACAAAAAAGATTCGACAGCAGTTTGACGAAGATTTTTTATTAATTACTATTACGTTTAACATCATCGCTCATAATTTGACGGCATGGCTTTTATATAATGTTGTAGGAAGTAATGATAACTTGATATTTGGTTCAAACATATTAACACATGTTTAGTGATTAACCATATCGTGTATATAAGATGATCGAGACAGACTTTTTTTTTGTTTTTCAATAAATAATTTACATTTAGAATGCTCGCATGGAATTTTTGGTCAAAATTGTCAGTTTCAATGTATTGCTTAAATGGAGCTGGTTGTAATCATTTTGACGGAAGTTACCCTTATGGACATTGTGTAGCTGGATGGCAATTGAAAAACTGTTCCAAAGGTTAAGATATTTTAGGGGCCATCCATAATTGTCAACATTTTTGACAAGTTTGCAAAGAGCACTCTTTTTGAAAACCCCCTCCCTCCCTCCAAAAGAGTACGTCATCATTTTTTGCAAGTATGCACATCAACATTACCGGAGGTTTACAAAACGTACCGAAAAAATGTTGAAATGGAAACCTCCTCACCCTATAATGCCCTGCAAACTCGAGAAAAATGTTGACAAATAGAGATGACCCCTTACTAGATTTCGAAAAGAATTGAACCAAATAATATGAATCTACTATGATTGTAACCCCATCAACACAAATAATGACGTCATACAACTCTTCCGTTGACCTCGTGGATGTAAAATTAAGGTTAAGAGAATCTGCATTTGTCTTTGCGTATTTACTACTTTTTTAAAATTAGAGAAACAGAATCTTACATAGGTATACTTTAATTATCGGATTTATTGTAAATCCACTGCCATGTAATATTATATATTTATAACGAAATCCACAAAGAAGACTTACGAGTATTTCATTCTGTTGTTGCTCAAATTTTCCTCAGAAACAATTCAATTCGGTGAATGGCAACAGCATCCAAAAGATGCATCTAGAACAAAATAGATTTGACTGCAGTTAGACGAAGATTTATTACTAATTACAATTACGTTGAACATCCTCTTTCATAATTTGATTATCTGTTATTTGCAGACGGCTCAAATCGCCATGACTTTTATATAATGTTGTAGGAAGTGATGATAACTTGATAATATGTGGTTCAACCATATTAACAAATGTTTAGAGATTAACCCTATCGTGTACATAAGATGATCGAGACAGATGTCTTTTTTTTTGTTTTTAATAAATAATTTACATTTAGAATGCTCGCATGGAAGATTTGGTCAGAATTGCCAGTTTAAATGCAATTGTCTAAATGAAACTGGTTGTAATCATGTTGACGGAAGTTGCCCCCGTGGACATTGTGCAGCTGGATGGCATTTGAATAACTGTTCAAAAGGTAAAGTTACATGTATATTACTAGATTTCGAAAGGAATCGTATCAAATGATGAGAATCTACTATTATTGCAACCCCATTAACAAAAAAATGACGTCATAAAACTCTTCTGTTGACCTCGTGGAAATGAAATTTGGGTTAGGAGAATTTGTATTTAATTTTGCGTATTTACTACTTTTTAAAATTAGACAAACAGAATCTTACATAAGTACTCTTTTCTTATCGGATTTATTGTAAATCCACAAAGAAGACTTACACATATTTTATTAAGTAGTTAATTATTGTGTTTTATTAAAGAAAATACATTTAAGTATTTGCTGTAATAAAACTGCTCAACGTTTTCTCAGAAACATTTCAATATAGTGAATGGCAATATCATCCCAAAGGAAAATGCAGAACAAAATAGATTTGACCGCAGTTTGACGAAGATTTTTACTACATGCAATTGCGATTACATGTACGTTTAACATCTTCGCACATAATTTGATTATTTGTTATTTGCAGACTTTTCAAATCGGCATGGCATTTATATTATGTTTTGTAGGAAGTAATGATAACTTGATATTTGGTTCAACCATATTAAAAATATATTTAGTGATTAACCATATCGTATATATAGGATGATCGAGACAAACCTTTTTTGTTGTTTTTCAATAACCAATTTACATTTAGAATGCTCGCTTGGAAGATTTGGTCAAAATTGTCAGTTTCAATGTAATTGTTTAAATGAAACTGGTTGCAATCGTGTTGACCGAAGTTGCCCCCATGGACATTGTGCAGCTGGATGGCAATTGAATAGCTGTTCAAAAGGTAAAGATATATTACTAGATTTCGAAAAGAATTGAACTAAATAATGAGAATCTGATGGGATTGTAAACCAATCAACAAAAATAATGACGTCATGCAACTCTTCGTTGACCTCGTGGCCATAAAATTGGGGTTGGGAGAATTTGTATTTGATTTTGCGTATTTACTACTTTTTTAAAATTAGAGAAACAGAATTTTACATGAGTGCTCTTTTATTCTCTGATTTATTGTAAATCCACTCCTATGTAATATTATATATTTATAACGAAATCCACAATGAAGACACGAATATTTCATTCTGTGGTTGATTATATTATTTTTGTTTCATTAAACACACTGCATTTAATTAAGTGCTATAATAAGAATGCTCAAATATTTCTCAGACACAAATTCAATTCGGTGAATGGCAATTGCATCCCAAAGGAAAATCTAGAACAAAACGATTCGTCTGCAGTTCGACGAAGATATTTCACTGATTGCTATTACGTTTAACATCCTCGCACATAATTTGAGTTATGTTATTTGCAGACGGCTCAAACCGTTATTGCTTTTATATAATGTTGTTGGAAGTAATGATAACTTGATATGTGGTTCAAACATATTAATTAAATGTCTATCGTTTATATAAGATGATCGAGACAGATGTTTTTTGCTTTTAATAAATAATTACATTTAGAATGCTCGCATGGAAGATTTGGTCAGAATTGTCAGTTTAAATGCAATTGTTTAAATAAAACTGGTTGTTATCATGTTGACGGAAGCTGCCCCCATGGACACTGTGCAGCTGGATGGCAATTGAATAACTGTTCAAAAGGTAAAGATATATTACTAGATTTCGAAAGGAATTGTACCAAAAAATGTGATTATACTGTGATTGTAAAAGATTTGACTGCAGTTTGACAAAGAGTTTTTACTACATGTAATTGCAATTACATGTACGTTTAACATCTTCGCGCATAGTTTGATTATTAGTTATTTGCAGACTTTTCAAATCGGCATGGCATTGATATAATGTTGTAGGAAGTAATGATAACTTGATATTTGGTTCAACCATATTAAAAGCTATTTTATGATTAACCATATCGTATAAATAGGATGATCGAGACAAACGTTTTTTTGTTTTTCAATAACTTATTTACATTTAGAATGCTCGCATGGAAGATTTGGTCAAAATTGTCAGTTTCAATGTAATTGTTTAAATGAAACTTGTTGTAATCATGTTGACGGAAGTTGCCCCCATGGACACTGTGCAGCTGGATGGCAATTAAATAACTGTTCAAAAGGTAAAGATATATTACTAGTTTCGAAAAGAATTGAACGAAATAATGAGAATCTACTGTGATTGTAGAACAATTAACAAAAATAATGACGTCATAAAACTCTTCCGTTGACCTCGTGGCCATAAAATTGGGGTTGGGAGAATTTGTATTTGATTTTGCGTATTTACTACTTTTTAAAATTAGAGAAACAGAATCTTACATAAGTAATCTTTTATTATCGGATTTATTGTAAATCCACTCCTATGTAATATTATATATTTATAACGAAATCCACAAAGAAGACTTACACATATTTTATTCAGTAGTTAATTGTTATTACTGCTCAATTTTTTCTCAGAAACATTTTAATCCGGTGAATGGCAATAAAATCCCAATGGAAAATGCAGAAACAATAGATTTAACTGCAGATAGACGAAGATTTTTTACTACATGTAATTGCGATTACATGTACGTTTAACATCTTCGCGCATAATTTGATTACTAGTTATTTGCAGACTATTCAAATCAGCATGGAATTTATATAATGTTGTAGGAAGTAATGATAACTTGATATTTGGTTCAACCATATTAAAAGCTATTTTATGATTAACCATATCATATATATAGGATGATCGAGACAAACGTGTTCTGTTTTTCAATAACTAATTTACATTTAGAATGCTCGCATGGAAGATTTGGTCAAAATTGTCAGTTTCAATGTAATTGTTTAAATGAAACTGGTTGTAATCATGTTGACGGAAGTTGCCCCCACGGACACTGTGCAGCTGGATGGCAATTGAATAACTGTTCAAAAGGTAAAGATATATTACTAGATTTCGAAAGAATTGAACTAAATAATGAGAATCTACTGTGATTGTAAACCAATCAACACAAATAATGACGTCATAAAACTTTTCTGTTGACCTCGTGGCCATAAAATTATGGTTGGAAGAAATTGTATTTGATTTTTGTGTATTTACTACTTTTGTAAAACAGAATCTTACATAAGTACTCTTTTATTAGCGGATTTATTGTAAATCCACTGCTATGTAGTATTATATATTTATAACGAAATCCACAAAGAAGACTTACACATATTTTATTCAGTAGTTAATTGTTAAAGAAACTACATTTAAGTATGTGCTGTAATAAAACTGCTCAAATTTTTCTCACAAACATTTCAATCCGATGAATGAAAATAAAATCCCAAAGGAAAATGCAGAAAAAATAGATTTGACTGCAGTTTGACGAAGATTTTTTGCTACATATAATTTCGATTACATGTACGTTTAACATCTTCGCGCATAATTTGATTATTAGTTATTTGCAGACTTTTTTAATCGGCATGGCATTTATATAATGTTGTAGGAAGTAATAATAACTTGATATTTAGTTCAACCATATTAAAAGCTATTTTATGATTAACCATATCGTATATATATAGGGTGATCGAGACACACGTTTTTTTTGTTTTTCAATAACTTCTTTACATTTAGAATGCTCGCATGGAAGATTTGGTCAAAATTGTCAGTTTCAGTGTAATTGTTTAAATGAAACTGGTTGTAATCATGTTTACGGAAGTTGCCCCCGTGGACATTGTGCACCTGGATGGCAATTGAATAACTGTTCAAAAGGTAAAGATATATTGTTATATTTCGAAAAGAATTGAACTAAATAAAGAGAATCTACTGTGATTGTAAACCAATCAACACAAATAATGACGTCATAAAACCCTTCTGTTGACCTCGTGGACATAAAATTATGGTTGGAAGAAATTGTATTTGATTTTTGCGTATTTTCTACTTTTGAAAAACAGAATCTTACATAAGTACTCTTTTATAATCGGATTTTTTGTAAATCCACTCCTATGTAATATTACATATTTATAACGAAATCGACAAAGAAGACTTACACATATTTTATTCAGTAGTTAATTGTTATATTTGTGTTTTATTAAAGAAACTGCATTTAAGTATGTGCTGTAATAAAACTGCTCAAATTTTTCTCACAAACATTTCAATCCGGTGAATGACAATAACATCCCAAAGGAAAATGCATAAAAAATAGATTTGACTGCAGTTTGACGAAGATTTTTTACTACATGTAATTGCGATTTACATGTACGTTTAACATCTTCGCGCATAATTTGATTACTAGTTATTTGCAGACTTTTCAAATCGGCATGGCATTTATATAATGTTGTAGGAAGTAATGAAAACTTGATATTTGGTTCAACCATATTAAATGCTATTTTATGATTAACTATATCGTATATATAGGATGATCGAGACAAACGTTTTTTTGTTTTTCAATAACTAATTTACATTTAGAATGCTCCCATGGAAGATTTGGTCAAAATTGTCAGTTTCAATGTAATTGTGTAAATGAAACTGGTTGTAATCATGTTTACGGAAGTTGCCCCTTTGGACATTGTGCAGCTGGATGGCAATTGAATAACTGTTCAAAAGGTAAAGATATATTACTAGATTTCGAAAAGAATTGAACTAAATAATGAGAATCTACTGTGATTGTAAACCAATCAACACAAATAATGACGTCATAAAACTCTTCTGTTGACCTCGTGGCCATAAAATTATGGTTGGAAGAAATTGTATTTGATTTTTGCGTATTTATTATATATTTATAACGAAATCGACAAAGAAGACTTACACATATTTTATTCAGTAGTTAATTGTTATATTTGTGTTTTATTAAAGAAACTACATTTAAATATGTGCTGTAATAAAACTGCTCAAATTTTTCTCACAAACATTTCAATCCGGTGAATGACAATAACATCCCAAGGAAAATGCAGAAAAAATAGATTTGACTGCAGTTTGACGAAGATTTTTTACTACATGTCATTGGGATTACATGTACGTTTAACATCTTCGCGCATAATTTGATTACTAGTTATTTGCAGACTTTTCAAATCGGCATGGCATTTATATAATGTTGTAGGAAGTAATGATAACTTGATATTTGGTTCAACCATATTAAAAGCTATTTTATGATTAACCATATCGTATATATAGGATGGTCGAGACAAACTTTTTTTGTTTTTCAATAACTAATTTACATTTAGAATGCTCGCATGGAAGATTTGGTCAAAATTGTCAGTTTCAATGTAATTGTTTCAATGAAACTGGTTGTAATCATGTTGACGGAAGTTGCCCCCATGGACACTGTGCAGCTGGATGGCAATTGAATAACTGTTCAAAAGGTAAACATATATTACTAGATTTCGAAAGAATTGAACTAAATAATGAGAATCTACTGTGATTGTAAACCAATCAACACAAATAATGACGTCATAAAACTCTTCTGTTGACATCGTGGCCATAAAATTATGGTTGGAAGAAATTGTATTTGATTTTTGCGTATTTCCTACTTTTGAAAAACAGAATCTTACATAAGTACTCTTTTATTATCGGATTTTTTGTAAATCCACTCCTATATAATATTATATATTTATAACGAAATCCACAAAGAAGACTTACACTTATTTAATTCAGTAGTTAATTGTTATATTTGTGTTTTATTAAATAAACTACATTTAAGTATGTGCTGTAATAAAACTGCTCAAATTGTTCTCCCAAATATTTCAATCCGGTGAATGACAATAACATCCCAAGGAAAATGCAGAAAAAATAGATTTGACTGCAGTTTGACGAAGATTTTTTACTACATGTCATTGGGATTACATGTACGTTTAACATCTTCGCGCATAATTTGATTACTAGTTATTTGCAGACTTTTCAAATCGGCATGGCATTTATATAATGTTGTAGGAAGTAATGATAACTTGATATTTGGTTCAACCATATTAAAAGCTATTTTATGATTAACCATATCGTATATATAGGATGATCGAGACAAACGTTTTTTGTTTTTCAATAACTAATTTACATTTAGAATGCTCGCATGGAAGATTTGGTCAAAATTGTCAGTTTCAATGTAATTGTTTCAATGAAACTGGTTGTAATCATGTTGACGGAAGTTGCCCCCATGGACACTGTGCAGCTGGATGGCAATTGAATAACTGTTCAAAAGGTAAACATATATTACTAGATTTCGAAAGAATTGAACTAAATAATGAGAATCTACTGTGATTGTAAACCAATCAACACAAATAATGACGTCATAAAACTCTTCTGTTGACATCGTGGCCATAAAATTATGGTTGGAAGAAATTGTATTTGATTTTTGCGTATTTCCTACCTTTGAAAAACAGAATCTTACATAAGTACTCTTTTATTATCGGATTTTTTGTAAATCCACTCCTATGTAATATTATATATTTATAACGAAATCCACAAAGAAGACTTACACTTATTTTATTCAGTAGTTAATTGTTATATTTGTGTTTTATTAAATAAACTACATTTAAGTATGTGCTGTAATAAAACTGCTCAAATTGTTCTCCTAAATATTTCAATCCGGTGAATGACAATAACACCCCAAGTAAAATGCAGAAAAAAATAGATTTGACTGCAGTTTGACGAAGATTTTTTAATACATGTAATTGCGATTACATGTACGTTTAACATCTTCGCGCATAATTTGATTACTAGTTATCTGCAGACTTTTCAAATCGGCATGGCATTTATATAATGTTGTAGGAAGTAATGATAACTTGATATTTGGTTCAACCATATTAAAAGCTATTTTATGATTAACCATATCGTATATATAGGATGATCGAGACAAACGTTTTTTTTTGTTTTTCAATAACTAATTTACATTTAGAATGCTCGCATGGAAGATTTGGTCAAAATTGTCAGTTTCAATGTAATTGTTTAAATGAAACTGGTTGTAATCATGTTTACGGAAGTTGCCCCCGTGGACATTGTGCAGCTGGATGGCAATTGAATAACTGTTCAAAAGGTAAATATATATTACTAGATTTCGAAAAGAATTCAACTTAATAATGAGAATCTACTGTGATTGTAAACCAATCAACACAAATAATGACGTCATAAAACTCTTCTGGTGACCTCGTGGCCATAAAATTATGGTTGGAAGAAATTGTATTTGATTTTTGCGTATTTCCTACTTTTGAAAAACAGAATCTTACATAAGTACTCTTTTATTATCGGATTTTTTGTAAATCCACTCCTATGTAATATTATATATTTGTAACGAAATCCACAAAGAGGACTTACACTTATTTTATTCAGTAGTTAATTGTTATATTTGTGTTTTATTAAAGAAACTACATTTAAGTATGTGCTGTAATAAAACTGCTCAAATTGTTCTCCCAAATATTTCAATCCGGTGAATGACAATAACATCCCAAGGAAAATGCAGATAAAAATAGATTTGACTGCAGTTTGACGAAGATTTTTATACTACATGTAATTGCGATTACATGTACGTTTAACATCTTCGCGCATAAATTGATTACTAGTTATTTGCAGACTTTTCAAATCGGCATGGCATTTATATAATGTTGTAGGAAGTAATGATAACTTGATATTTGGTTCAACCATATTAAAATCTATTTTATGATTAACCATATCGTATATATAGGATGATCGAGACAAACTTTTTTGTTTTTCAATACCTAATTTACATTTAGAATGCTCGCATGGAAGATTTGGTCAAAGTTGTCAGTTTCAATGTAATTGTTTAAATGAAACTGGTTGTAATCATGTTGACGGAAGTTGCCCCCGTGGACATTGTGCAGCTGGATGGCAATTGAATAACTGTTCAAAAGGTAAAGATATATTACTAAATTTCGAAAGGAATTGTACCAAAAAATGTGAAATGTGATTCTACTGTGATTGTAACCCCATCAACAAAAATAATGACGTCATAAAACTCTTCCGTTGACCTCGTGGCCATAAAATTGGGGTTGGGAGAATTTGTATTTGATTTTGTGTATTTACTACTTTTTAAAATTAGAGAAACAGATTCTTACATAAGTACTCTTTTATTCTCGGATTTATTGTAAATCCACTCCTATGTAATATTATATATTTATAACGAAATCCACAAAGAAGACTTACACATATTTTATTCAGTAGTTAATTGTTATATTTGTGTTTTATTAAAGAAACTACATTTAAGTATGTGCTGTAATAAAACTGCTCAAATTGTTCTCCCAAACATTTCAATCCGGTGAATGACAATAACATCCCAAGGAAAATGCAGAAAAAAATAGATTTGACTGCAGTTTGACGAAGATTTTTTACTACATGTAATCGCAATTACATGTACGTTTAACATCTTCGCGCATAATTTGATTACTAGTTATTTGCAGACTTTTCAAATCGGCATGGCATTTATATAATGTTGTAGGAAGTAATGATAACTCGATATTTGGTTCAACCATAACTAATTTACATTTAGAATGCTCGCATGGAAGATTTGGTCAAAATTGTCAGTTTCAATGTAATTGTTTAAATGAAACTGGTTGTAATCATGTTTACGGAAGTTGCCCCCGCGGACATTGTGCAGCTGGATGGCAATTGAATAACTGTTCAAAAGGTAAAGATATATTACTAAATTTCGAAAAGAATTGAACTAAATAATGAGAATCTACTGTGATTGTAAACCAATCAACACAAATAATGACGTCATAAAACTCTTCTGTTGACCTCGTGGCCATAAAATTATGGTTCGAAGAAATTGTATTTGATTTTTGCGTATTTACTACTTTTGAAAAACAGAATCTTACATCAGTACTCTTTTATTATCGGATTTTTTGTAAATCCACTCCTATGTAATATTATATATTTATAACGAAATCCACAATGAAGACTTACACATATTTTATTCACTAGTTAATTGTTATATTTGTGTTTTATTAAAGAAACTACATTTAAGTATGTGCTGTAATAAAACTGCTCAAATTTTTCTCACAAACATTTCAATCCGGTGAATGAAAATAACATCCCAAAGGAAAATGCAGAAAAAGTAGATTTGACTGCAGTTTGACGAAGATTTTTTACTACATGTAATTGCGATTACATGTACGTTTAACATCTTCGCGCATAATTTTATTATTAGTTATTTGCAGACTTTTTAAATCGGCATGGCATTTATATAATGTTGTAGGAAGTAATGATAACTTGATATTTGGTTCAACCATATTAAAAGCTATTTTATGATTAACCATATCGCATATATATAGGATGATCGAGACAAACTTTTTTTGTTTTTCAATAACTAATTTACATTTAGAATGCTCGCATGGAAGATTTGGTCAAAATTGTCAGTTTCAATGTAATTGTTTAAATGAAACTGGTTGTAATCATGTTGACGGAAGTTGCCCCCGTGGACATTGTGCAGCTGGATGGCAATTGAATAACTGTTCAAAAGGTAAAGATATATTACAAAATTTCGAAAGGAATTGTACCAAAAATGTGATTCTACTGTGATTGTAACCCCAACAACAAAAATAATGACGTCATAAAACTCTTCCGTTGACCTCGTTGCCATTAAATTGGGGTTGGGAGAATTTGTTTTTGATTTTGCGTATTAGCTACTTTTGTAAAATTAGAGAAACAGATTCTTACATAAGTACTCTTTTATTCTCGGATTTATTGTAAATCCACTCCTATGTAATATTATATATTTATAACGAAATCGACAAAGAAGACTTACACATATTTTATTCAGTAGTTAATTGTTATATTTGTGTTGTATTAACGAAACTACATTTAAGTATGTGCTGTAATAAAACTGCTCAAATTTTTCTCACAAACATTTTAATCCGGTGAATGACAATAACATCCCAAGGGAAAATGCAGAAAAAATAGATTTGACTGCAGTTTGACGAAGATTTTTTACTACATGTAATTGCGATTACATGTACGTTTAACATCTTCGCGCATAATTTGATTATTAGTTATTTGCAGACTTTTTAAATCGGCATGGCATTTATATAATGTTGTAGGAAGTAATGATAACTTGATATTTGGTTCAACCATTTTAAAAGCTATTTTATGATTAACCATATCGTATATATATAGGATGATCGAGACAAACGTTTTTTGTTTTTCAATAACTAATTTACATTTAGAATGCTCGCATGGAAGATTTGGTCAAAATTGTCAGTTTCAATGTAATTGTTTAAATGAAACTGGTTGTAATCATGTTTACGGAAGTTGCCCCCGTGGACATTGTGCAGCTGGATGGCAATTGAATAACTGTTCAAAAGGTAAATATATATTACTAGATTTCGAAAAGAATTCAACTTAATAATGAGAATCTACTGTGATTGTAAACCAATCAACACAAATAATGACGTCATAAAACTCTTCTGTTGACCTCGTGGCCATAAAATTATGGTTGGAAGAAATTGTATTTTATTTTTGCGTATTTCCTACTTTTGAAAAACAGAATCTTATATAAGTACTCTTTTATTATCGGATTTTTTGTAAATCCACTCCTATGTAATATTATATATTTGTAACGAAATCCACAAAGAGGACTTACACTTATTTTATTCAGTAGTTAATTGTTATATTTGTGTTTTATTAAAGAAACTACATTTAAGTATGTGCTGTAATAAAACTGCTCAAATTGTTCTCCCAAATATTTCAATCCGGTGAATGACAATAACATCCCAAGGAAAATGCAGATAAAAATAGATTTGACTGCAGTTTGACGAAGATTTTTATACTACATGTAATTGCGATTACATGTACGTTTAACATCTTCGCGCATAAATTGATTACTAGTTATTTGCAGACTTTTCAAATCGGCATGGCATTTATATAATGTTGTAGGAAGTAATGATAACTCGATATTTGGTTCAACCATATTAAAATCTATTTTATGATTAACCATATCGTATATATAGGATGATCGAGACAAACTTTTTTCTTTTTCAATACCTAATTTACATTTAGAATGCTCGCATGGAAGATTTGGTCAAAGTTGTCAGTTTCAATGTAATTGTTTAAATGAAACTGGTTGTAATCATGTTGACGGAAGTTGCCCCCGTGGACATTGTGCAGCTGGATGGCAATTGAATAACTGTTCAAAAGGTAAAGATATATTACTAAATTTCGAAAGGAATTGTACCAAAAAATGTGATTCTACTGTGATTGTAACCCCATCAACAAAAATAATGACGTCATAAAACTCTTCCGTTGACCTCGTGGCCATAAAATTGGGGTTGGGAGAATTTGTATTTGATTTTGTGTATTTACTACTTTTTAAAATTAGAGAAACAGATTCTTACATAAGTACTCTTTTATTCTAGGATTTATTGTAAATCCACTCCTATGTAATATTATATATTTATAACGAAATCCACAAAGAAGACTTACACATATTTTATTCAGTAGTTAATTGTTATATTTGTGTTTTATTAAAGAAACTACATTTAAGTATGTGCTGTAATAAAACTGCTCAAATTGTTCTCCCAAACATTTCAATCCGGTGAATGACAATAACATCCCAAGGAAAATGCAGAAAAAAATAGATTTGACTGCAGTTTGACGAAGATTTTTTACTACATGTAATTGCGATTACATGTACGTTTAACATCTTCGCGCATAATTTGATTACTAGTTATTTGCAGACTTTTCAAATCGGCATGGCATTTATATAATGTTGTAGGAAGTAATGATAACTCGATATTTGGTTCAACCATAACTAATTTACATTTAGAATGCTCGCATGGAAGATTTGGTCAAAATTGTCAGTTTCAATGTAATTGTTTAAATGAAACTGGTTGTAATCATGTTTACGGAAGTTGCCCCCGCGGACATTGTGCAGCTGGATGGCAATTGAATAACTGTTCAAAAGGTAAAGATATATTACTAAATTTCGAAAAGAATTGAACTAAATAATGAGAATCTACTGTGATTGTAAACCAATCAACACAAATAATGACGTCATAAAACTCTTCTGTTGACCTCGTGGCCATAAAATTATGGTTCGAAGAAATTGTATTTGATTTTTGCGTATTTACTACTTTTGAAAAACAGAATCTTACATCAGTACTCTTTTATTATCGGATTTTTTGTAAATCCACTCCTATGTAATATTATATATTTATAACGAAATCCACAATGAAGACTTACACATATTTTATTCACTAGTTAATTGTTATATTTGTGTTTTATTAAAGAAACTACATTTAAGTATGTGCTGTAATAAAACTGCTCAAATTTTTCTCACAAACATTTCAATCCGGTGAATGAAAATAACATCCCAAAGGAAAATGCAGAAAAAGTAGATTTGACTGCAGTTTGACGAAGATTTTTTACTACATGTAATTGCGATTACATGTACGTTTAACATCTTCGCGCATAATTTTATTATTAGTTATTTGCAGACTTTTTAAATCGGCATGGCATTTATATAATGTTGTAGGAAGTAATGATAACTTGATATTTGGTTCAACCATATTAAAAGCTATTTTATGATTAACCATATCGCATATATATAGGATGATCGAGACAAACTTTTTTGGTTTTTCAATAACTAATTTACATTTAGAATGCTCGCATGGAAGATTTGGTCAAAATTGTCAGTTTCAATGTAATTGTTTAAATGAAACTGGTTGTAATCATGTTGACGGAAGTTGCCCCCGTGGACATTGTGCAGCTGGATGGCAATTGAATAACTGTTCAAAAGGTAAAGATATATTACAAAATTTCGAAAGGAATTGTACCAAAAATGTGATTCTACTGTGATTGTAACCCCAACAACAAAAATAATGACGTCATAAAACTCTTCCGTTGACCTCGTTGCCATTAAATTGGGGTTGGGAGAATTTGTTTTTGATTTTGCGTATTAGCTACTTTTGTAAAATTAGAGAAACAGATTCTTACATAAGTACTCTTTTATTCTCGGATTTATTGTAAATCCACTCCTATGTAATATTATATATTTATAACGAAATCGACAAAGAAGACTTACACATATTTTATTCAGTAGTTAATTGTTATATTTGTGTTGTATTAACGAAACTACATTTAAGTATGTGCTGTAATAAAACTGCTCAAATTTTTCTCACAAACATTTTAATCCGGTGAATGACAATAACATCCCAAGGGAAAATGCAGAAAAAATAGATTTGACTGCAGTTTGACGAAGATTTTTTACTACATGTAATTGCGATTACATGTACGTTTAACATCTTCGCGCATAATTTGATTATTAGTTATTTGCAGACTTTTTAAATCGGCATGGCATTTATATAATGTTGTAGGAAGTAATGATAACTTGATATTTGGTTCAACCATTTTAAAAGCTATTTTATGATTAACCATATCGTATATATATATAGGATGATCGAGACAAACGTTTTTTTGTTTTTCAATAACTAATTTACATTTAGAATGCTCGCATGGAAGATTTGGTCAAAATTGTCAGTTTCAATGTAATTGTTTAAATGAAACTGGTTGTAATCATGTTTACGGAAGTTGCCCCCGTGGACATTGTGCAGCTGGATGGCAATTGAATAACTGTTCAAAAGGTAAATATATATTACTAGATTTCGAAAAGAATTCAACTTAATAATGAGAATCTACTGTGATTGTAAACCAATCAACACAAATAATGACGTCATAAAACTCTTCTGTTGACCTCGTGGCCATAAAATTATGGTTGGAAGAAATTGTATTTGATTTTTGCGTATTTCCTACTTTTGAAAAACAGAATCTTACATAAGTACTCTTTTATTATCGGATTTTTTGTAAATCCACTCCTATGTAATATTATATATTTGTAACGAAATCCACAAAGAGGACTTACACTTATTTTATTCAGTAGTTAATTGTTATATTTGTGTTTTATTAAAGAAACTACATTTAAGTATGTGCTGTAATAAAACTGCTCAAATTGTTCTCCCAAATATTTCAATCCGGTGAATGACAATAACATCCCAAGGAAAATGCAGATAAAAATAGATTTGACTGCAGTTTGACGAAGATTTTTATACTACATGTAATTGCGATTACATGTACGTTTAACATCTTCGCGCATAAATTGATTACTAGTTATTTGCAGACTTTTCAAATCGGCATGGCATTTATATAATGTTGTAGGAAGTAATGATAACTTGATATTTGGTTCAACCATATTAAAATCTATTTTATGATTAACCATATCGTATATATAGGATGATCGAGACAAACTTTTTTGTTTTTCAATACCTAATTTACATTTAGAATGCTCGCATGGAAGATTTGGTCAAAGTTGTCAGTTTCAATGTAATTGTTTAAATGAAACTGGTTGTAATCATGTTGACGGAAGTTGCCCCCGTGGACATTGTGCAGCTGGATGGCAATTGAATAACTGTTCAAAAGGTAAAGATATATTACTAAATTTCGAAAGGAATTGTACCAAAAAATGTGATTCTACTGTGATTGTAACCCCATCAACAAAAATAATGACGTCATAAAACTCTTCCGTTGACCTCGTGGCCATAAAATTGGGGTTGGGAGAATTTGTATTTGATTTTGTGTATTTACTACTTTTTAAAATTAGAGAAACAGATTCTTACATAAGTACTCTTTTATTCTAGGATTTATTGTAAATCCACTCCTATGTAATATTATATATTTATAACGAAATCCACAAAGAAGACTTACACATATTTTATTCAGTAGTTAATTGTTATATTTGTGTTTTATTAAAGAAACTACATTTAAGTATGTGCTGTAATAAAACTGCTCAAATTGTTCTCCCAAACATTTCAATCCGGTGAATGACAATAACATCCCAAGGAAAATGCAGAAAAAAATAGATTTGACTGCAGTTTGACGAAGATTTTTTACTACATGTAATTGCGATTACATGTACGTTTAACATCTTCGCGCATAATTTGATTACTAGTTATTTGCAGACTTTTCAAATCGGCATGGCATTTATATAATGTTGTAGGAAGTAATGATAACTCGATATTTGGTTCAACCATAACTAATTTACATTTAGAATGCTCGCATGGAAGATTTGGTCAAAATTGTCAGTTTCAATGTAATTGTTTAAATGAAACTGGTTGTAATCATGTTTACGGAAGTTGCCCCCGCGGACATTGTGCAGCTGGATGGCAATTGAATAACTGTTCAAAAGGTAAAGATATATTACTAAATTTCGAAAAGAATTGAACTAAATAATGAGAATCTACTGTGATTGTAAACCAATCAACACAAATAATGACGTCATAAAACTCTTCTGTTGACCTCGTGGCCATAAAATTATGGTTCGAAGAAATTGTATTTGATTTTTGCGTATTTACTACTTTTGAAAAACAGAATCTTACATCAGTACTATTTTATTATCGGATTTTTTGTAAATCCACTCCTATGTAATATTATATATTTATAACGAAATCCACAATGAAGACTTACACATATTTTATTCACTAGTTAATTGTTATATTTGTGTTTTATTAAAGAAACTACATTTAAGTATGTGCTGTAATAAAACTGCTCAAATTTTTCTCACAAACATTTCAATCCGGTGAATGAAAATAACATCCCAAAGGAAAATGCAGAAAAAGTAGATTTGACTGCAGTTTGACGAAGATTTTTTACTACATGTAATTGCGATTACATGTACGTTTAACATCTTCGCGCATAATTTTATTATTAGTTATTTGCAGACTTTTTAAATCGGCATGGCATTTATATAATGTTGTAGGAAGTAATGATAACTTGATATTTGGTTCAACCATATTAAAAGCTATTTTATGATTAACCATATCGCATATATATAGGATGATCGAGACAAACTTTTTTTGTTTTTCAATAACTAATTTACATTTAGAATGCTCGCATGGAAGATTTGGTCAAAATTGTCAGTTTCAATGTAATTGTTTAAATGAAACTGGTTGTAATCATGTTGACGGAAGTTGCCCCCGTGGACATTGTGCAGCTGGATGGCAATTGAATAACTGTTCAAAAGGTAAAGATATATTACAAAATTTCGAAAGGAATTGTACCAAAAATGTGATTCTACTGTGATTGTAACCCCAACAACAAAAATAATGACGTCATAAAACTCTTCCGTTGACCTCGTTGCCATTAAATTGGGGTTGGGAGAATTTGTTTTTGATTTTGCGTATTAGCTACTTTTGTAAAATTAGAGAAACAGATTCTTACATAAGTACTCTTTTATTCTCGGATTTATTGTAAATCCACTCCTATGTAATATTATATATTTATAACGAAATCGACAAAGAAGACTTACACATATTTTATTCAGTAGTTAATTGTTATATTTGTGTTGTATTAACGAAACTACATTTAAGTATGTGCTGTAATAAAACTGCTCAAATTTTTCTCACAAACATTTTAATCCGGTGAATGACAATAACATCCCAAGGGAAAATGCAGAAAAATAGATTTGACTGCAGTTTGACGAAGATTTTTTACTACATGTAATTGCGATTACATGTACGTTTAACATCTTCGCGCATAATTTGATTATTAGTTATTTGCAGACTTTTTAAATCGGCATGGCATTTATATAATGTTGTAGGAAGTAATGATAACTTGATATTTGGTTCAACCATTTTAAAAGCTATTTTATGATTAACCATATCGTATATATATAGGATGATCGAGACAAACGTTTTTTGTTTTTCAATAACTAATTTACATTTAGAATGCTCGCATGGAAGATTTGGTCAAAATTGTCAGTTTCAATGTAATTGTTTAAATGAAACTGGTTGTAATCATGTTTACGGAAGTTGCCCCCGTGGACATTGTGCAGCTGGGTGGCAATTGAATAACTGTTCAAAAGGTAAATATATATTACTAGATTTCGAAACGAATTGAACTAAATAATGAGAATCTACTGTGATTGTTAACCAATCAACACAAATAATGACGTCATAAAACTCTTCTGTTGACCTCGTGGCCATAAAATTATGGTTGGAAGAAATTGTATTTGATTTTTGCGTATTTTCTACTGTTGAAAAACAGAATCTTACATAAGTACTCTTTTATTATCGGATTTATTGTAAATCCACTCCTATGTAATATTATATATTTATAACGAAATCCACAAAGAAGACTTACACATATTTTATTCAGTAGTTAATTGTTATATTTGTGTTTTATTAAAGAAACTACATTTAAGTATGTGCTGTAATAAAACTGCTCAAATTGTTCTCCCAAATATTTCAATCCGGTGAATGACAATAACATCCCAAGGAAAATGCAGAAAAAAATAGATTTGACTGCAGTTTGACGAAGATTTTTTACAGCATGTAATTGCGATTACATGTACGTTTAACATCTTCGCGCATAATTTGATTATTAGTTATTTGCAGACTTTTTAATTCGGCATGGCATTTATATAATGTTGTAGGAAGTAATGATAACTTGATATTTGGTTCAACCATATTAAAAGCTATTTTATGATTAACCATATCGTATATATATAGGATGATCGAGACAAACGTTTGGGATTTTCAATAACTAATTTACATTTAGAATGCTCGCATGGAAGATTTGGTCAAAATTGTCAGTTTCAATGTAATTGTTTAAATGAAACTGGTTGTAATCATGTTGACGGAAGTTGCCCCCAAGGACACTGTGCAGCTGGATGGCAATTGAATAACTGTTCAAAAGGTAAAGATATATTACTAGATTTCGAAAAGAATTGACCCAAATAATGAGAATCTGATGTGATTGTAAACCAACCAACAAAAATAATGGCGTCATAAAACTCTTCCGTTGACCTCGTGGCCATACAATTGGGGTTGGGAGAATTTGTATTTGATTTTGCGTATTTACTACTTTTTAAAATTAGAGAAACAGAATCTTACATGAGTACTCTTTTATTATCGGATTTATAATGAAGTAAATCCATTCCTATGTAATATTATATATTTATAACGAAATCCACAAAGAAGACACTTATATTTCATTCTGTGGTTGATTATTATATTTTTGTTTCATTAAACACGCTACATTTAATTATGTGCTATAATAAGAATGCTCCGATTTTTCTCAAAAGCAAATTCAATTCGGTGAATGGCAATTGCATCCTAAAGGAAAATCCAGAACAAAACGATTCGTCTGCAGTTTGACGAAGATATTTCACTAATTGCTATTACGTTTAACATCCTCGCACAAAATTTGAGTTATGTTATTTGCAGACGGCTCAAACCGCCATGGCTTTTATATAATGTTGTTGGAAGTAATGATAACTTGATATGTGGTTCAAACATATTAATTAAATGTTTAGAGATTAACCCTATCGTTTATATAAGATGATCGAGACAGATGTTTTTTGCTTTTAATAAATAATTAATTACATTAAGAATGCTCGCCTGGAAGATTTGGTCAGAATTGTCAGTTTAAATGCAATTGTTTAAATGAAACCGGTAATAATCATGTTGACGGAAGTTGCCCCCATGGACATTGTGTAGCTGGATGGCAATTGAATAACTGTTCAAAAGGTAAAAATATATTACTAGATTTCGAAAGGAATTGTACCAAATAATGTGAATCTACTGTGATTGTAATCCCATCAAGAAAAATAATGACGCCATAAAACTCTTCCGCTGACCTCGTGGCCATAAAATTGGGGTTGGGAGAATTTGTATTTGATTTTGCGTATTTACTACTTTTAAAATTAGAGAAACAAAATCTTACATAAGTACTTTTTTATTATCGTTTTTATTGTAAATTCACTCCTATGTAATATACAAATGCAACCTTTCTCTTAGTCAATACAAGTTTATATCGACTGAGAGATGTATATCGACCGAGGACGTAGTCCGAGATCGATATATAACTCGAGGTCGATATATTTAACTTGTATTGACTAAATGAAAGGCTGTATTTTTTATATTATTAATTGATAATTTTGCTGTATTTTAATTTGTTACATAAAAAATTTTAATAATAAGTAAAAAAAAAAATAAAAAGTACATCTCATCCTTATTTAAGGATACAAACCTTTTTTGTACTTCACACTGTCCATTGATTTTTTATTGATATCCGGATGTAAAATATGATTGGCTAATTTCTAAACGTCACATAATTTTTGCAATTTTTTGTTCTATTTTTAGTAACCGTGCAATTCGCAAAAGTAAATACGCAATAAATCAGTCAATCCGCCAAAATACAAAATATCACGTGGTAGACTTTGGACAAATTAAAATACAGCAAAATTATCAAATAATAATATTATTATATATTTATAACGAAATCCACAAAGAAGACTTACACATATTTTATTCAGTAGTTAATTGTTATATTTGTGTTTTATTAAAGAAACTACATTTAAGTATGTGCTGTAATAAAACTGCTCAAATTTTTCTCAGTAACATTTCAATCCGGTGAATGGCACAATTGCATCCTAAAGTAAAATCTAGAACAAAATGATTCGTCTGCAGTTTGACGAAGATTTTTCACTAATTGCTATTACGTTTAACATCCTCGCAAATAATTTGAGTTATGTCATTTGCAGACGGCTCAAACCGCCATTGCTTTTATATAATGTTGTTGGAAGTAATGATAACTTGATATGTGGTTCAACCATATTAATTAAATGTTTAGAGATTAACCCTATCGTTTATATAGGATGATCGAGACAGATGGTTTTTGCTTTTAATAAATAATTACATTTAGAATGCTCGCATGGAAGATTTGGTCAGAATTGTCAGTTTAAATGCAATTGTTTAAATGAAACTGGTTGTAATCATGTTGGCGGAAGTTGCCCCCACGGACATTGTGCAGATGGATGGCAATTGAAAAACTGTTCAAAAGGTAAAGATATATAATTAGATTTCGAAAGGAATTGTACCAAATAATGTGAATCTACTGTGATTGTAACACCGTCAACACAAATAACGACGTCATAAAACTCTTCCGTTGACCTCGTGGCCATAAAATTGGGGTTGGGAGAATTTGTATTTAATTTTGCGTATTTTCTACTTTTTAAATTAGAGAAACAGATTCTTACATAAGTACTCTTTTATTATCGGATTTTTCTGTAAATCCACTCCTATGTAATATTATATATTTTTAAAGAAATCCACAAAGAAGACTTACACATATTTTATTCAGTAGTTAACTGTTATATTTGTGTTTTATTAAAGAAACTACATTAAGGTATGTGCGGTAATCAAACTGCTCAAGTTTTTCTCAGAAACATTTTAATCCGGTGAATGGCAATAACATCTTATATGAAAATGCAGAACAAAATTGATTTGACTGCAGTTTGACGAAGATTTTTTACTACATGTCATTGCGATTACACTCTTCGCGCATAATTTAGGTATTTGTTATTTGCAGACTTTTCAAATCGGCATGGCATTTATATAATGTTGTAGGAAGTAATGATGACTTGATATTTGGTTCAACCATATACAAAAATAGTTTGTGGTTAACCATATCGTATATATAGGATGATCGAGACAGAAGTTTTTTGTTTTTCAATAAATAATTTACATTTAGAATGCTCGCATGGAAGATTGGTCGAAATTGTCAGTTTCAATGTAATTGTTTAAATGAAACTGGTTGTAATCATGTTGACGGAAGTTGCTCCATGGACATTGTGCAGCTGGATGGCAATTGAATAACTGTTCAAAAGGTAAAGATATATTACTAGTTTCGAAAAGAATTGAACCAAATAATGAGAATCTACTGTGATTGTAAAACAATTAACACAAATAATGACGTCATAAAACTCTTCCGTTGAGCTCGTGGCCATAAAATTGGGGTTGGGAGAATTTGTATTTGATTTTGCGTATTTACTTCTTTTTAAAATTAGAGAAACAGAATTTTTCATAAGTACAATTTTATTATCGGTTTTATTGTAAATCCACTGCCATGTAATATTATATATTTATAACGAAATCCACAAAGATGACTTACAAATATTTCATTCAGTAGTTAATTGTTGTAGTGACATTATGTTGTCATTTGCGCTCCATTGTTTATTTTCTCTGTTTCAATCTCACAATTTCTTTGGATTTTTTAACGACTACAGTGTATGTTTAAATTATCTAGCCTATTCAGTCATGATGTAAAGTTAACAATTATATTCGATGAATAATTTTGTAATTTTGGAGTCATTTTTAGTGCTTTGAAAGATGACATGATTGCGTCGTCAATGTTCATATTTTTTCACATATTGGTTAAAATAGATAGACCCCTTTTCTTTTGTAATTTTAAATACCCTTGGTCCTTATGAATTCTTCTTCTACGGGTCATTTCCAAAAAATTTGTATGTACGGAAAGCCAAAGATGTCATAATTGTTGATGGCGTACGTTTTGTATTTTGTAATTAAAATAGATTGTATTGTCAAAACAAGTACCTGAATGCGATTTTCCTTTATCTTTGTAGCTTTTTTACCTGCATTACGTCCAATAGTGTTTTTTGGAGATCCGTCTCATTTTTTTTATGTTGGACCTAATCTCGTTAAAACTTTCTGTGCCAGTGTGGTGACAGAACAGCAAAAAGACTGTAAGGACATTGAATTTCAAAGATGAATTGTGATCTTTCGCAGCTCCGGGTCCGAACCCTAACGCCAAAGGGACACGAGAAATATGAAGAAACCAGAGACATATTCGAAACAGACTTATACGCACAATGGGAAATCGTTAGAAGTTTAATTGACAGCTTTAGCCCGTCTATTTCACAAATCGACTACTTCAGCAACTTGGAGTTGGATATTTCCAAGGCATATAGCGATCTTTGTGCCACCTCCTCATCTTATATGTCTTTCCTTACAAGGATCAGAACTCAACACAGCATTTAGTGCTATAAAGACCATTCCGAGTCGATAGCTAGGTGTAAGGAAAAGGTCGACAACATGATTCAGCAAATAAATGGTGCGCGCCAAAGAGCCTTTGAAAATATGTCAACACACTCTAAAGTGGTTCCAGATTGTCTGCACGAACGTCAGAACAGTCACACAAGCGTTCGAAGGCAGAAGCTGCTAACGTGAATTTAACCTTTGCCATTCAGGAAGCCACACTTAAGAAGGAAAAGGCTGTTTTGGAGGAAAGAGAAGCCAAAATGAAGCAGAGTCATCAAGAAAAATGGCAGAATTGGATGCAGACTTAGCAAGTCAACAGGAAGCGGCTGTGGCCGAGGCAGAAGCCGAAGCTCTAGAATCTGATGGAAGTGAATCTCAGCTTCAAAACCTCGAGACACTTGAGATAAGTCAACCCTTGAATAGAAAGGACTTCAAAATACGTCCAAGAGCAAACAACCTTGAACCATCTCAATCCTAAGTCGCAACCGTTTCAACCCATTGATAATAATAATAACACAATAATATGGAGGATCCGATAACTGCAAGAAATCCATCAAATAGTAAGACATCTGGAACACCACATGTTCAGATAAACGACAAGCCCGCATTTCGAGTGCATTTCGACACTAATTGTGCTAACGCCTATACACGTTTTAGTAACGTTGATTCATCTAGTGGTCAACATGATATCCAGGATCTAACGAAATTCCTTCTGAAAAAGGACATGGTGATATCAAGACTCTCATGTTTTAATGACAAGCCAGACACATACACGTTCTGAAAAGGACAATTCAAGAGCATAATGAAAAAGCTGGACGCTAACGCCATTGAGGAGCTAGACTTGATGTCCAAGTGGCTCGGCCCACAGTCGTCGAAGTATGTATGAGTATCCGATCAAACAACATGCACAATCCTCAACTTGCTTTATGTAATATCTGGGAAAGACTCGATGAGAGGTACGGGACTCAAGAACTTCTAGAGTCAGTGTTAAAATCAAAGTTGGCAAATTTTCCTCGAATAGGCAACAAGGACAATGTCAGACTCTACGAACTGCTCGACATTCTATGTGAAATTGAATCTCTTAAGACAAACGTACATATCAATCTCTCCTTGGATATTTCAACTCGTCGTCTGGAGTAATACCTATCATAAGTAAGTTACCCAAATAAGTTCAGGAAAAATGAGCCTCACGTGCGCACAGATACAAAAGTATGCACAATGTACCATTTCCGCCCTTCTCGTGTTTAGTGAACTTCATTAAGGACATGAGTAAAATGAAGAATGATCAAATTTCTGTAAACAAAACAACTGTGAAACAGGAAACAAACTACACGTCGAAAATGTTTCCACTTCATAAAACCAATCACACATTGAATAGTTGTAGAGGTTTTAGAGACAGAACTTTGAGGAGCGTAGGAAATTCTTACGTGAGAACAACATCTGCTTTAAGTGTTGTGACTCCGACAAGCACAAGTCGAACAAATTTACTGCTGAGATAGTGTGTAATATGTGCAAGAGCAGCAAACACTCATCTGCGATGCATATTGAAGCAAAGTCCGCTTCATTTTTGACACCTCATGGTGATGAAAAGTCTGACCACCAAGGAGTTAAGGTGTTTACCAATGCAGTTTCTACATGCACACAAATCTGTAAGGGTCAATTCTCAGGAAAATCTTGTGCAAAAATCGTATTGATCAATATATGTAAAGCGGATTGTCCGGGCAAGGTTATGAAAGCTTACGCTGTATTGGATGATCAAAGCAACACGTTGTTGGTCAGTTCTGATGTGTTTGAAACCCTTAACATCAATGCCGAACATAGTCAATACAAACTCACGTCGTGTGACGGAGTCATTCAGACGTCTGGGAGACAAACTCATGACTTGACAATAACTTCTAATGATGGAAGCTCAAGTATCAATATACCTACCGTGATCGAGTGCAACCGCATTCCTAATATAGAGATGAGATCCCGACACCAGATGAAGCTAAGTATCATACTCATTTAAATGATATCGCAAAATACTTACCCCCGCTAGATGAAAACGTTCCAATTGCGATTCTAATTGGAAGAGATGTCCCAGAAGCTCACCATGTTATCGATCAGCGTATTGGTGCTAGAAGCTCTCCGTATGCGCAAAAACTGAGCCTAGGATGGGTAATCGTAGGGAGTTATGTCTTCATAAAGTTCACCCCAGAAACTCCGTTACTATAAACAAGACATACATCTTACCAAACGGACGAGCGTCTATCTGTGTACCTTGTCCAAACGACTTAAGTATTCAAGAATTAAACATTGAAGATGAAGCTAGAATTATGCCCCAACAGCTGACTCTCGACGATAATTTGTTCCTTAAAAAGAAAGACGATGACGTCGTAGGTATGTCCGTTGACGATAAAGAGTTCCTTGGAACAATGGATCAGAATGTACATCAGAATGACGATGGGAACTGGGAAGCCCCTCTTCCTTTCCGACACCCAAGGCGACACCTACTAAACAATCGATCGCACGCACTCAAGAGAGCGCTTAATTTGGATGCTAGCCTCAGAAAGGACGAGCGAAAACGTAAACATTTCTTCGAGTTTATGAACACGGTCTTTGAGAAAAACCATGCCGAAAGGGCACCTTCTTTAGAACAGAATGAAGAACGATGGTACTTACCGATATTTGGGGTGTACCACCCACGAAAGCCAAGCCAAATTAGAGCAGTCTTCGACTCATCCGCAAGGTTCGATATTGTGTCTCTCAACGACGTTCTTTTATCAGGACCAGACATGAACAATAAACTAATTGGCGTTTTACTTAGATTTCGGAGGGAATATGTAGCCGTAACGGCAGATATCGAGTCTTTGTTCCATTGTTTCGTCGTCAATAAAGAGCATAGAAAGTATCTACGATTTTTCTGGTACGAGGATAATGACTATAGCAAGAACTATATCGAGTATCAAATGAGGGTTACACGTATTTGGGAACTGTCCATCTCCAGCTGTAGCGTCCTATTGCTTGAGAAGGGCAGCGTCTGTAAACTCTGATGTCTATAGTAAAGATGTTGTTTAATTTGTCAACAGAAACTTTTACGTCGACGATGGCCTAATTTCGCTACCAACATCTAAAGAGGCTATCGATTTGATTAAGAGAACGACAGAATTACTCAAAACAGGCGGTAACTTACGACTCCACAAAGTAGCGTCTAACAGTAAGGAAGTTATGGATGCGTTTGACGTCACCGAACGAGCGAAGAGCTTTAAAGACGTTGATTTGACAATTGGTGAACTTCCAGCACAGCACAAGCTAGGTTTGAACTGGGAATTAGAAACTGACACGTTTACTTACAATGTCTCTGCTGATGAGAAACCTTACACTAGGCGAGGTTTACTTTCTACGATAAATGGAATTTTTGATCCCCTCGGATTTGTAGCGCCAGAAATAGCAGACGGATCTTACGGTTGGGACGATTCTCTTCCTACTCATTTGTATGACAAGTGGTCCGATTGGAAAAATTCTCTCTTCGTCCTTGGAAACGTCCACATTCCTCGCACATATTCGAAGGTGTCATTACGTGATACAGTAGAAACACAGTTACACATATTCTCAGATGCTTCCGAACAGGCAATAGCGTCAGTAGCTTATCTAAACACAATAGATAAAAATGGTCAAATTGACATTGGTTTCGTTCTAGGCAAGGCCAAGGTGGCACCGAATCATGGTCATACAGTACCCAGGTTGGAACTCTGTGCAGCGGTCCTGTCAGTTCAGATAACGGAGATCATTTTAGAAGAGCTAAACATTAAGGTCAATAAGACTTATTTCTACACGAATAGTCAGGTAGTCTTAGGCTACATTCAGAATGAAGGCAAACGGTTCTTCAAATATGTTGAAAATAGGGTTGAGCGAATCCGTAAATATTCAGCCCCTAATCAGTGGTCTTATGTAGGAACCAATCTGAACCCAGCCGATTTCGGGACAAGGACTGTTTCTGCAACAACGATTCAAAACAGTTAGTGGTTGTATGGACCTTTACAACTTCTCGACGGGATGACGGTTGCTTGTGAAACTACTGAGACTATATGTATAAAATCCGATATAGACATGATTGATAATGACTCGAATACTTTTATGTTCAACCACAGAGTTGACAGATTTTCAGTGTGGAAACGGTTGGTAAAAACAATCGATTTATTGAGGTCAGTCGCAAGGTGATACTATAAGTCTCAGAATTTCGAGAACCAGACATCATCGACACTGACATCAGAAGAAGTGATCTTACAAAGGGTTCAAAATGAAGCTTTCTCCCGTGAAATCAACTGCATCAAGAATTGTAAGCCTCTCCCACAAAACAGCAGCATAATCGACTTGATTCCTTTTCTTGACAGCCATGACATATTGAGAGTTGGTGGACGACTTAGTCGAGCAGACTTTGATTTCAAGGAAAGCCATCCGATAATTGTACCCAAAAATAGTACTGTTCCGACACTTTTGATTCGACATTTTCATGCATCTGTTCAACATCAAGGGAGGCATTTCACAGCCGGTGCCATAAGATCGGCAGGTTATTGGATCGTAGGGGAGAAACGCATCATCGCATCAGTTCTACATAAATGCGTTCGTTGTCGCAAACTGCGTGGAAAATACCAGGGACAGTTAATTGCGGATCTCCCGGAAGATCGCCTCAAGCAAACTCCTCCTTTCACGTTCATTGGAATTGACACCTTCGGCCCATGGAACGTTGTTGCTAGGAAAACAAGGGGTGGTCAAGTTAACAGTAAAAAATGGGCCGTACTTTTTACTTGCCTCTATACCCGAGCGATACACATCGAAGAGATCGAAGAGCTATCATCATCTTCCTTCATAAACTGTTGGCGCCGATTCATTCCGATTAGAGGAAACGTCAAAGTAAGACGATCAGACCGTGGTACGAACTTCGTTGGAGCGGCCGAAGATTTCGATATGAATGTCATACACGTTGAGTCGGCTGCAGTTAAAAACTTCCTCGATGACCACAAGGTAACATGGATTTTCAACTCTCCACATACATTCCTCTCACATGGAATAATATACGCTCGACCTATAGTTCCCTTGTCAAGCGATCCTGAATCGCCAACTATTTTAAGTCCTGCTGTGCTTCTTACTCAAAAGAAGGATCAGATACAAACTAATTGTGGACCTTTTGACATTAAGGAACTCTATAAATCTCAGTGGCGGTGCGTACAACATCTAGCTATCATGTTCTGGCAAAAGTGGCGTAAAGAATATGTTTAGCAACTTCAGAACCGTCGCAAATGGCAAACCGAGAAACCAAACTTCAATGAGGGCGACATCGTGCTAATGAAAGAGTTGAGTGTTGCTAGGAACGAGTGGCCTGTTGGAATTGTGATTAACGCAATTAAAGGCATTGACAATAGAGTTCGCAAAGTAGAGGTTAGAATAACCAGAGATGGAAAGCCTACGACGTATACGCGTCCGATATCAGAGCTAGTCCACCTTCTTCATAATGACTAGATGAGTCAGGACTTTGTATATATGTTGAAAATATCCGTTACATCTTTTCTCTTTTAATGCAAATAACTTTAAAGATTTGTGAAGATTTAGCATGTCCATTTTGATTTTTTAATCCTAAGTATTGATATATCTATATCAGGTGAGGAGTGTAGTGACATTATGTTGTCATTTCCGCTCCATAAGTATCTTTTGAATTATCTCCCTTGACGCTAACAAAATAAGCGAAAACGTGGTTTATTTTCTCTGTTTCAATCTCACAATATCTTTCGATTTTTGGACGACTACAGTGTATGTATAAATTATCTAGCCTATTCTAGTCATGATGTAAAGTTAACAATTATATTCGATAGATAATTTTGTAATTTTGGAGTCATTTTTAGTGCTTTGAAAGATGACATGATTGCGTCGTCAATGTTCATATTTTTCACATATTGGTTTAAATAGATAGACACCCTTTTCTTTTGTCATTTTAATTGCCCTTGGTCCTTATGAACTCTTCTTTTCTAATAGTTTTCGCGATTTTACTGGTTTTTCTCTACGGGTCTTTTCCAAGAATTTTTTATGTACGGAAAGCCAAAGATGTCATAATTGTTTATGGCGTACGTTTTGTATTTTGTAATTAAAATAGATTGTATTGTCAAAACAAGCACCTGAATGCGATTTTCTTTTATCTTTGTATCTTTTTCCCTGCATTACGTCCAATAAAGTGTTTTTTGGAGATCCGTCTTATTTATTTATGTTGGACTTAATCTCGTTAAAACTTTCTGTGCCAGTGTGGTGACAGAACAATTGTTATATCTGTGTTGTATTAAAGAAACTACATTTAAGTATCTGCTGTAATAAAACTGCTTAAATTTTTCTCAGAAACATTTCAATCCGGTGAATGGAAATAACATCCCAAAGAAAAATCTAGAACAAAATAGATTTGACTGCAGTTTGACGAAGATTTTTTACTAATTGCGATTACATGTACGTTTAACATCATCGCGCATAATTTGGTTATTTGTTATATGCAGACTGTTCAATTCGGCATGGCTTTCATATAATGTTGTAGGAAGTAATGATAACTTGATATTTGGTTCAACCATATTAACATATATTTAGTGATTAACCATATCGCGAATAAAAGATGATCGAGACAGAAGTTTTTTTTTTTTTTATTAAATAATTTACATTTAGAATGCTCGCATGGAAGATTTGGTCAAAATTGTCAGTTTAAATGCAATTGTTTAATTGAAACTGGTTGTAATCATGTTGACGGAAGTTGCCCCCGTGGATATTGTGCAGCTGGATGGCATTTGAATAACTGTTCAAAAGGTAAAGATATATTACTAGATTTCGAAAAGAATTGAACCAAATAATGTTGTGAATCTACTGTGATTGAAAACCAATCAACACAAATAACTACGTCATAAAAGTCTTCCGTTGACCTCGTGGCCCTAACATTGGGGTTTGGAGAATTTGTATTTGATTTTGCGTATTTACTACTTTGTTTAAATTACGGAAGCGGAATCTTACATAAGTACTATTTCATTATCGGATTTATTGTAAATCCACTCCTATGTAATATTATATATTTAAAACGTAATCCACAAAGAAGACTTACGAATAGTTCATTCAGTAGTTAATTGTTATATTTGTGTTTTATTAAAGACACTACATTGAATTATGTGCTGTAATAAGAATGCTCACATTTTTCTGAGAAACAATTCAATTCGGTGAATGACAATAGCGTCCCAACGAAAAGTCTAGAACAAAATATATTCGACTGCAGTTTGACGAAGATTTTTTTACTAATTGCTTTTACGTTTAACATCCTCGCGTATAATTTGATTATTTGTTCTTTCAGACTGTTCAGTTGAGTAGGGGTAATAGGGGTTGATTGTGGCCTAGTGCCAAAATATGAATAAAATAATATTTTTTTACCTATGAGCATATACATTTTATGATTTATTTCATTTTTAGACAATGCTTCATACGTATGGTGTTTATGTGGGTATAGACGGGTGGGTGTCAAAGTTATGAAAAATGATTGTTTTCTGACAAAATCCAAAAGGTTCTTTGGCTATCTTTTTAAGTAACAATGTGTTCAATTGTATTGGTTAATTATAATAAAGGGAACACCAAAATGAATAAACTTGGAGGTGCCGGGACTACAATTGACCAAGTAATCATAGTTGATAACCCGGATGCCCATTGATGTTTAATGAAGCAAACATCGATAATGTTCGGCAAACAACGGAAATTCAACATGTGTCACTATTTTTGCACTCAAAACTACATATGTTTTATCAATAAATAGCAATACGTTAATTTAATAAACTTTCTTGGTTGAAAAAGTAATTTAAATGGTAAATTAAATTATGGGTCGATAGACATGATGTATTGGTCAAATGTTGGCAAAAAGAGCAAAATTTCAGAGAATTTTAGACTGCATAAATCTGCAGGATGATCCCATTTATTGTTCAAATGATGAGTCTCATCTGATACACGATTTCCGCGTCAAGTAGTGTAGCTGGAACTAGTTATCTACTCGGCCGTAAATGTAAGTGTACGCATGTTTTTGAGGTTTCAAGGTTGAAAATTGATGTATGAGGTTTTATCAGTTCTAGCTCGGCTCTAGCTGCAAACACATTGCATTTTTTATGTCCTGCCAACGAAAGTTGGGTCCTTATAAATTTTCGGTCTGTTCGTCGGTCTTATGTCCGTCCAAACTCGCCTTTACTTTTGCCTTGAAGCTTTTGATGAAGATGACTTCACATCTTAATGAAACTTATACATAGTTACAACATGACGAGTTCTGTTTACTTGAAATTCTATAGGGCTGTGCGAAATGTTTCACGCTTGACAGAGCATAGAAAAAGGGGGAGGGGGTGTTATCAATATGTGCCAAGCGGGACATAAGTATCTACGAAACACATTTTCTTGTTGTTTATATAAGTGATCATAAATGTATTTTGTTATAGTTCAGTATTGATCTTTTTGTGGGAGCCAACCCTAGGTTGTGCCTGGCACTGGCAAACGGACAGATTGTTGAAAATTTTGTTTGTAACATAATTTAAAGTATATATTTTAAGTAAAATCACAAGAACAAGTCTATTCTTCGGTATGGTAATATTGTCATCATCATCACTGACATCAATGCGTTCTGGATCGAGAAGATCAGCTGCATCATAGAGATACTGACCCCAGTCAGTAATATGAAAAGATTTGACCGAGTACCTACCAAAGCTTAAGTACCAAATAACCGAGGCAATGTGTGAGCACATTCCGACAACGCGACCTCCGATTTTGCATTTACAATACCAACCAAGAGTTACACATTCATTAAATCGAATCCACAGCTGATAACTTTTTGACGAGATATGCCTGCTTTTTGCCGAAATTATATTAGCATCTTGTTGAGAAACAAGAACATCATAATGTCCCTCTGAATTAAAATGCACATCTGCATACGATTTAGCCATTTTAACTTGGTATGTTCCAAGAGTAAGATTTCTTATGTCATCCTCCGTCAGACGAGGAAATAGTATATTTGAAGATTCAATCTTGGACCATTTGTAACCTCTTTTGTTTAAGCAGTCTTGTTCTACCTCATTTTTTAGCTCGGTACTCTGCTTAGACAAAAACAGCACTTTTGCACCTAACAGTTCATCAGCTTCATTCGTACCGGAATACATAGGCTTGAAGTATTTATTGATTAGAGCGCATGCGATTTTAACATAATCACCTATAAAAGGTATATGATTTGTGGTAATACCTTGTCGAGATATCGAAAGAATTTTTTTCGACCATTTATGGACTCCACGACCCACCTTAACATTGTGACCAAGCGTGAAGTATTACTCTCCTTCACAGAATGTTGTTTTTTTAAACGATTTAAAAATGACGACATTTCCGATTTAATTCCCATATCACTAAGCAAATCAACAGAATCTCTAAATCCCCTATCTACTATCAAAACAACACTGTCTTGAAGCCAGGTTTTAATTTCTTCCATGTTAGTTTTAATTATATGATTTAATATTTTAGAATCATTATTTTTGTTATCACTCATGTATGGCCCCATTACACTTACAATGTACCCGGTAGTTGTTACAAACACCATTGGTTTGACAAGGGGTCTATGTTTATGTAGACTATAAGACCTTCGTTGGAATTGATAGTTCCCACTCTTATGAATATAGATATATGTACCATCCACGACAAGGATAACAGGGTTCAATCCACCTCCAAATAATGTTTGAGCTAAAGATCGGGTATGATTATTTATTATATTTTCTCGAGATATGTGTTGAAATCCAAGGTTTTCTGATACAAAAGTTTCAATTAGGTACTTTCTAGCGGAAGCAACTGCGCGTCTTGTGGCATCGCGACCTAGACTGAACAACGTCGACAATAACTTATTTGATAAACCACACTAAAGTTTAGCTAAAAAGAGGCCAACACATGTACGATTCGTACGACAGTGAGTTTCTCTCATTGAAGAAGATTTTATTTTTTAACAAAGTTCATCAAAGTTGTCTATAGTCAATCCAGTTAAATTGTTCTTATTACCTTCTGACAATGCATTTGGTGTGTCAAAATCAAGCCTTTTACTGGCATTTTTTAAACCAATATCACGAATTTGTTTCAATAGATTTGTAACTTCGGTACGATTTAAATTGCAATTTTGTTTCTTAGCTTAAATTTGATCTACGGCATCTTTTGAAAATAAGTCAACAGTGATATGAACAGGGCAACATCTAGCTCCTTGCGGCAAAACAATGAGTTTTTGAATGAATAAATCATTTCTGGCTGAATGTGATACTATGACAAGGCGTGAACCAGCACGTTTACAAACAGTACAAGAGGAATGACCAGATGTGGTAGATAATATTTTAAATCAATGCTTGGCGGCGAACGACCAATTTGTGAACTAGTACAGCAGATCTTGATTACGGGTACGAACTCGGGGTCATCTGTTTTGTCATCACGTGTCAGTTTTGGGTTTTGTTTCCTTTTTAAGTCCTTAGTGCAGAATAATCTACATTTATTGCATAGTACTCCTTCGTTTACTTCATGTGGCCTTCAAAATAATTTATTAATCAGTCATTTTCGAAGATCTTTATAACTATTCCCATTCAGCTTTCTCCTTTCATCAGGTTTGGTTCCCTTAGAACAAACGACACAGGAATAAAACTTTGGTGCAGGCTTGTGCTGTAAAAATAATGAAACCTTTCATAGATTTGAAATGAATAGCACGACAGAAACCCCCTATTTTTGAATTGGATTTAATGTCGGAAAATGAAGAACTAGCCAACCACATAATCCTTATCGATGAATATCGTACGTTGAGTTATTATTTAATTTATTGATGGGAATACAAACTTTGTCAAAAAAGCATCCATGGTGTGGTAATTACTATCCCGTTTCTTCAAGACGAAAGGCGCCCATATGCGGTTTAAAAACCACATTAATTAATTCAGAAGTAATGTGATCCTCTGAAATCCTTAAAAGATAGAAACTCCCCACAACAGGGCTATACAATTTAATAGTTTATATGTTCCTCTGTGTGCCCTTAACATGGGACTAAAAAAATATTCTGCTCCTTTCACTTTAGAATTTCAATTTGCAGTGTCCTCATAACGAAATATGTTCTAAACGATAAATGATATTAAGATGAAAATCATATTTAATATAGATTGTTTCATAAGTTACATAGTGTGAGAATTCTGTCATTTACGGTGTTTTGGTCACAATTTTCTTCATTTTTCATTTAAAGCTAAAAATAGATTATAAATATTTAGGGAATTCCCGCGATCTGTTTTAGTTTTAATTAGTTTTTTTTATTATAAACATTTACTTACGACTGTTTTTTTTATTTTATTGCTTCCAATATTTTAATATTTCTACATTTTTTGTCGTCTGCAAATAAAAGATCTCTGTGTTCTTCGAAAAAAAGGGTAACATTCCGAATATAACTTCGAGTGCGTTTTGTTCAAGATCTGCCGTTCTAAATTTAACATTTACAATACGTCTGCAACGGACACTGTTTTAGACAAAATTATATAGAAACTCTATTCTTTTCTCATTTTAAAGTATATTTCAGCACAGCAAAAGCCTCGCAAGAAGCTTAGATACTACAAAAAGGTGTACTTTAGATCAACTGTACAACTTGCGATCGCCGATTGTTATTGTAAACATTGGTCGATTTTGTACCGTGCACATGCAAAAACCAGCTTGTTTTTCAACTATCTTGTTGACTGTTTAATGGTTTATAAAATTTGTGAATATTAAGCTGGTTCTAAGGTGTGCACATAGTTAATTTTTAGAAAATCTGAAGAAATTTGCTTCAAATTAGAGGGAAACTGTGTATTGTCCTACGTAGATAGCGCGCTGGTGACGTCATTAACAATTAATGACAAGAAATAACACTGGGAGGCTGAAGTACATTACATGGTCATTCTTAGGAAAAAAACAAAAAATATCGGAGACACTTTAGTTTTTCCCTTCTAGGCAGGCCAAATTAGGACCTTATCATCCCCACTCCTTTTCATGACTTTTATATAAGGCTGTAGGAAGTGATGAGAAATTGTTATTTAGTTCAACCATATTAACAAATGTTTAGTGATTAACCTATCGTGAATATAAGATGATCGAGACAAAAGTTTTTATTCAATAAATAATTTACATTTAGAATGTTCGCATGGGCGATTTGGTCAGAATTGTCAGTTTGAATGCAATTGTTTAAATGGAGCTGATTGTGATAATGTTGACGGAAGTTGCCCCCATGGACATTGTGCAGCTGGATGGCAACTGAATAACTGTTCCAAAGGTAAAGATATATAACTAGATTTCGAAAAGAATTGAACGAAATAATGCGAATATATTATGATTGGAACCCCATCAACACAAATAATGACGTCTAAATACTCTTCCGTTGACCTCGTGTCCATACAATTGGGGTTTACAGAATTTTTTTTTTTATTTTGTGTATTTACTAAAATTGGAGAAAAAGAATCTAACATAAGTACTCTATGATTATTGGATTTATTGAAAATCCACTCTAATTAATAGCAAATTATTATAACGAAGTAGACTTGGGGCCTCGGTGGGCGAGTGGTTACTATTGATCACGTGGACTGTCAACAGTGAGATTGTTTTTTCGATTTCTCACTGCAGGCTTGGTGTACTCAACTGCAAATTGAATTGACAAGGACTGCCAGTTTTCCTACCACAGGTCGGGGTTCTCTCCGTGTACTCCGGCTTCCTCCCCCAATAAAAACTGGACGCCACGATTAAAAATTGGTTAAAGGGGCGTTAAAACACCATACAAACAAACAAACAAACGAATAAGACTTACAAATATTTCATTCAGACGTGAATGGCTATATCTGTGCTTTATTTTAAACTACATTTATTCATATGCTGTAATAAGAATGATCATTTTTTTCTCAGAAACAATTCCGTGAATGGCAATCACATGCCAGAAATTTAGAACAAAATAGATTGCAGTTTGACGAGGATTTTTTACTTACCACTATTGCGTTTAATATTCTCGCGCATAAATTGATCATTTGTTATCTGCTGACTGTTCAATTGTTTGTTTGTTTGATAGTGTTTAACGCCACTTTCAGCAACTTTACTGCTATATCATGGCGTCCAGTCTTTATTGGGGGTGGAAGCCGATGTTCCTGGAGAAAACCCCGACCTGCGGAAGGAAAAATTTCACTCCTTGTCAATTAAGATTGGGGTCGATTACAACCTGCCTGCAGTGCGAATCAAACCCGCAATCTCAGTGTTGACAGACCACGTATTCAATAGTAGACAAACTACCTTGCCCACTCGGCCACCGAGGCCCCCAGACTGTTCAAATCGGTATGGCTTTTATATAATGTTGTAGTTTAGTGATTAACCCTATCATTTGTCATTGTGGATTAAAATTGAAACTTGAAAAATAGAAAAAAATTTACCACAAGATTTTGTGTGTTTAGGTTTTGTTTTGTATTCTATATTTGTCTAAATACGGATTTGAACTTGTCCCTTGACTTTTGGAGATTGTGATTGTGTTGTTCTTTTCTCTCGCACGCTTTTTATATGCTCCTTGATTTTTTAGACATAATACAAATGCTGATGCCCCAAAAATGTTAATACTATTTTAATTTCATTTTAAACTTTAAAGATGCTAGCGGCGAATCAATATCAACGACATTTGACCTAAAAGAAAAAGCAACAGGTAAACTGTTGTTATTGATAATTACAGTAGCAGCACCATTTACAAGTGTAGATATATCTTTGTTTAATGATTGTTATACACTCTGCTAACCTTAATTCCATAATGTTTTTAAATATATTGGTGCACGTTTCGTTTAAATAAACCTTGACATCTCAGACTACATGTGCCACTTAAGCAGAAAATAATGTTTAAAATATTTGCAGCATTCTTTAATTAAGATTTTGGATTATAATCTTTGTTGTAAAGATGAAAAACTAAAAGTCACAATAAGGACTATTTGGGTATTTTGTTCTGTTTTTTCTGCAGAAAAGCGATTCTTGGACTTGAGTACAGATTCAAAGAGCCACAGAGACTTTAATGAAACGCCCATAGAAACAGGTAATGTTTAAAATGAATGAATACACTGAGACTTTATTTTTATATTTGGTATTGGTGTCAGGTATGAAGAACTGCTACCCGTTTGCCCCCATTTCTAAAATATCATAAAACAATTTCAACAGTTTTGATCAGTTTCTGATAGTGGTTGGTTGTCCTAACATATTCTTGGAGCATTATTTTCGTCAATTTTATTAAGGTCTTTCCCCCTTTCCAAGGGAAAGACCTTCTTGTATTTCTTATGATTAAGGTCTTTCCCACTTCCAGTGGGAAGACCTTACTGTATTTCTTATGATTATTATTATTATTATTATTATTCTTCCTTTTTTTTCCGCCACATTTTCAAAACAGTCCATAAAAAAGGGTTCGCGACATATCATTTTGATCTTTCAAACCAAGTATCGTACTCTTAAGACCTGTTTAGATTTGACCCTGCGACACCGAAAACTTTTTCTTTACAGAGTTATCTGCCCAAACACCGAAAACCTTGTTATCAGGTTAACTCAGAAACTATAAAATTTAGAGAAAAACTGAAAAGTGAGAAATGTTAAGGAACTTTTGAGACAACTTTGTGCCATAATTTGGCCAAAAAATTTTGTCGAGCGAAGGCGAGCGGTATACCTTGAATCTTTCAAGGACTCCGGTTATCACCAAAACTCACAAACCGTAAGACGAAAACACCTTGGTTGTTCACCATTTGTTGTTCTGTGACATGACCTTAAAGAAAATCTCAAGGTCAAAGTTCAGATATGACCTCGACCTTAGGCCTCGAATCTTGTTATCATAACAACTCGAAAACCGTAACAGATAGAAGCAGACAATAAATTGGAAAAATACTCCTCTCATTGAGACCTACATTTGGTCTTTTATGTCCGAAACTGTTAAATGAACCGTTTAGGAGTTATTGCCCTTGACATGTTTCGGTTGATTGGTTTTTGACTAATAACTTGAAAACGGTTAGAGATAATATGGTAAACATGCATAGCTAAAGTGATCAGTCTGAAAAGAGCTTCAATTTGAGCCCAAGGTCAAAGGTCATGGGTCAAGGTCACACCATAGCAACAAGGTAACCATTATAAAAAGTCCTTAGTAACCATATATATTTAGAATCAAGATGAAGTATTTAGGTGAAATACACCATTTTACAACCGGAAGTGACAATTTGTCCCTAGCAACGGTCACATAAGTCCTTAGCAACCATATGTAGTGAGAATAGGGATGACTTCCTTTACTCAAACAACTAATTTTCATGACTGCTAGTGACATTTTGTAATAAGGAACAGACAAAACGTCAACTGAATCTCCATATTTACCATACTGGGAAAGACCTCACATTTGTTCTTTGAACAAATGACCTTTCATTAAGGTCTTTCCACCTTCCAGTGGGAAGACCTTATTGTATTTCTTCTGATTATTAAGGTCTTTCCCACTTCCAGTGGGAAGACCTTACTGTATTTCTTCTGATTATTAGGTCTTTCCACTTTTCTGTGGAAAGACCTATAGTTATTGTTCTGATTATTATTATTATTATTATTATTATTATTATTCTTCTCCCACTTCTTGCGCAAACTGATGTGCGGTTTTTTCATTTCACGACATGTCTCTTTGATATTTTATATCTGATATCGGTGACCCATTACGCTTTCGCAGTTCACCCTGACTGACCGCACCCTTTTTCTTTACGGAGTTATCTCCCCTTTTACTAAAAAGCTTGTTCCTGCTACTCCTCCTAAACCAAAAAAGATAGCAATACCAAATCTTTACCAAAATGTGTCCTATATCCTTGCGCAACTTTGGGACAGATTGATTGAAGGGTTCTGACGACATCTTATAGGAGTTATCTCCCTTTAAATAAAAGTAGTAAGTGATATTCAAACAAATCTCAACAACTAAAAGAGATAGAGGCCTGGGGTCTTCACTTTAGACCATCATGACCTTTGACCTTGAAAATGGACACAAGGTCAAAGGTCAAGGTCACATTCTAAATTTTGACATTTGCTTGTGTGCGCTACTCCTCTGAAACGGTAAAAGATAGATAAACACGTATTGAGAGTAAAATGTTCATCTTATTAAGACGCAACTTTGTCACATTTGGAGAGAAGTAATTTGACCTCATTTTATAGGAGTTATCTCCCATTATATATGTAACTGATTGTTTTTTCACATGGTACTCATTAGCTATTAATGATAGAGGGAAAGTAAAGAGTGCAAAATGTTGATCTCTTAAAGGAGCAACTTTGTTACATTCACAGAGAAAGGATTTGACTTCATTTTATAGGAGTTATCTCCCATTATATATGTAACTGATTTGTTTTTTACATGTTACTCATTAACTATTAATGATAAAGGGAAACTAAAGAGTGCAAAATGTTGGACTTGTAATGGAGCAACTTTGTTACATTTACAAGGAAAGGATTTGACTTCATTTTATAGGAGTTATCTCCCATTATATATGTAACTTATTGGTTTTTCACATGGTACTCATTAACTATTAATGATAAAAGGAAACTAAGGACTGCAAAATGTTGATCTCTTAAAGGAGCAACTTTGTTACATTTATAGGGAAAGGATTTGACTTCATTTTATAGGAGTTATCTCCCATTATATATTTAACTGATTGGTTTTTCACATGGTACTCATTTATTATTAATGATAGAGGGAAAGTAAAGAGTGCAAAATGTTGATCTCTTAAAGGAACAACTTTGTTACATTTACAGGAAAAGGATTTGACTTCATTTTATAGGAGTTATCTCCCATTGTATATGTAACTTATTGGTTTTTTACATGTTACTCATTAACTATTAATGATAAAGGGAAAAGAAAGAGTGCAAAATGTTGGTCTCTTAAAGGAGCAACTTTGCTACATTTAAAGGGAAATGATTTGACTTCATTTTATAGGAGTTATCTCCCATTATATATGTAACTTATTGGTTTTTCACATGTTACTCATTAACTATTAATGATAAAGGGAAACTAAAGAGTGCAAAATGTTGGTCTTTTAATGGAGCAACTTTGTTACATTTATAAGGAAAGGATTTGATTTCATTTTATAGGAGTTATCTCCCATTATATATGTAACTTATTGGTTTTTTTCATGTTACTCATTAACTATTAATGATAAAGGGAAACTAAAGAGTGCAAAATGTTGGTCTTTTAATGGAGCAACTTTGTTACATTTATTAGGAAAGGATTTGATTTCATTTTATAGGAGTTATCTCCCATTATATATGTAACTTATAGGTTTTTTACATGTTACTCATTAACTATTAATGATAAAGGGAAACGAAAGAGTGCAAAATGTTGGTCTCTTAAAGGAGCAACTTTGCTACATTTAAAGGGAAATGATTTGACTTCATTTTATAGGAGTTATCTCCCATTATATATGTAACTTACTGGTTTTTCACATGTTACTCATTAACTATTAATGATAAAGGGAAACTAAAGAGTGCAAAATGTTGGTCTTTTAATAGAGCAACTTTGTTACATTTACAAGGAAAGGATTTGACTTCATTTTATAGGAGTTATCTCCCATTATATATGTAACTTATTGGTTTTTTACATGTTACTCATTAACTGTTAATGATAAAGGGCAACGAAAGAGTGCAAAATGTTGGTCTCTTAAAGGAGCAACTTTGTTACATTTATAGGGAAAGGATTTGACTTCATTTTATAGGAGTTATCTCCCATTATATATGTAACTGATTGGTTTTTCGCATGGTACTCATTAACTTTTAATGATAGAGGGAAACCAAAGACTGCAAAATGTTGATCTCTTAAAGGAGCAACTTTGTTACATTTACAACAAAAGGATTTGACTTCATTTTATAGGAGTTATCTCCCATTATTTATGTAACTGATTGGTTTTTTACATGTTACTCATTAACTATTAATGATAAAGGGAAACTAAAGAGTGCAAAATGTTGGTCTTTTAATGGAGCAACTTTGTTACATTTAAATGTAAAGGGTTTGACTTCATTTTTTAGGAGTTATCTCCCATTATATATGTAACTTATTGTTTTTTTACATGTTAATAATTAACTATTAATGATAAAGGGAAACTAAAGAGTGCAAAATGTTGACCTCTTAAAGGAGCAACTTTGTTACATTTACATGTAAAGGATTTGACTTCATTTGATAGGAGTTATCTCCCATTATATATGTAACTTATTGGTTTTTTACATGTTACTCATTAACTATTATTGATAAAGGGAAACTAAAGAGTGCAAAATGTTGGTAATAAATGATAGAGGGAAACATAAGAGCGCGAAATGTTGATCTCTTAAAGGAGCAACTTTGTTACATTTACATAGAAAGGATTTGACTCCATTTTATATGAGTTATCTCCCATTATATATGTAACTGATTGGTTTTTCGCATGGTACTCAATAACTATTAATGATAAAGGGAAACTAAAGAGTGCAAAATGTTGGTCTCTTAAAGGAGCAACTTTGTTACATTTACAGGAAAAGAATTTGATTTCATTTTATAGGAGTTATCTCCCATTATATATGTAACTTATTGGTTTTTTACATGTTACTCATTCACTGTAAATGATAAAGGGAAACTAAAGAGTGCAAAATGTTGGTCTTTTAAAGGAGCAACTTTGTTACTTTAACATGTAAAGGATTTGACTTCATTTTATAGGAGTTATCTCCCATTATATATGTAACTTATTGGTTTTTTACATGTTACTCATTAACAATTATTGATAAAGGGAAACTAAAGAGTGCAAAATGTTGGTCTCTTAAAGGAGCAACTTTGTTACATTTACAGGGAAAGGATTTGACTTCATTTTATAGGAGTTATCTCCCATTATATATGTAACTTATTGGTTTTTTACACCTTACTCATTAACTATTAATGATACAGGGAAACTAAATAGTGCAAAATGTTGGTCTTTTAAAGGAGCAACTTTGTTACATTTGCAGGGAAAGGATTTGACTTCATTTTATAGGAGTTATCTCCCATTATATATGTAACTTATTGGTTTTTCACATGTTACTCATTAACTATTAATGATAAAGGGAAACTAAAGAGTGCAAAATGTTGGTCTTTTAATGGAGCAACTTTGTTACATTTATAAGGAAAGGATTTGATTTCATTTTATAGGAGTTATCTCCCATTATATATGTAACTTATTGGTTTTTTTCATGTTACTCATTAACTATTAATGATAAAGGGAAACTAAAGAGTGCAAAATGTTGGTCTTTTAATGGAGCAACTTTGTTACATTTATTAGGAAAGGATTTGATTTCATTTTATAGGAGTTATCTCCCATTATATATGTAACTTATAGGTTTTTTACATGTTACTCATTAACTATTAATGATAAAGGGAAACGAAAGAGTGCAAAATGTTGGTCTCTTAAAGGAGCAACTTTGCTACATTTAAAGGGAAATGATTTGACTTCATTTTATAGGAGTTATCTCCCATTATATATGTAACTTACTGGTTTTTCACATGTTACTCATTAACTATTAATGATAAAGGGAAACTAAAGAGTGCAAAATGTTGGTCTTTTAATAGAGCAACTTTGTTACATTTACAAGGAAAGGATTTGACTTCATTTTATAGGAGTTATCTCCCATTATATATGTAACTTATTGGTTTTTTACATGTTACTCATTAACTGTTAATGATAAAGGGCAACGAAAGAGTGCAAAATGTTGGTCTCTTAAAGGAGCAACTTTGTTACATTTATAGGGAAAGGATTTGACTTCATTTTATAGGAGTTATCTCCCATTATATATGTAACTGATTGGTTTTTCGCATGGTACTCATTAACTTTTAATGATAGAGGGAAACCAAAGACTGCAAAATGTTGATCTCTTAAAGGAGCAACTTTGTTACATTTACAACAAAAGGATTTGACTTCATTTTATAGGAGTTATCTCCCATTATTTATGTAACTGATTGGTTTTTTACATGTTACTCATTAACTATTAATGATAAAGGGAAACTAAAGAGTGCAAAATGTTGGTCTTTTAATGGAGCAACTTTGTTACATTTAAATGTAAAGGGTTTGACTTCATTTTTTAGGAGTTATCTCCCATTATATATGTAACTTATTGTTTTTTTACATGTTAATAATTAACTATTAATGATAAAGGGAAACTAAAGAGTGCAAAATGTTGACCTCTTAAAGGAGCAACTTTGTTACATTTACATGTAAAGGATTTGACTTCATTTGATAGGAGTTATCTCCCATTATATATGTAACTTATTGGTTTTTTACATGTTACTCATTAACTATTATTGATAAAGGGAAACTAAAGAGTGCAAAATGTTGGTAATAAATGATAGAGGGAAACATAAGAGCGCGAAATGTTGATCTCTTAAAGGAGCAACTTTGTTACATTTACATAGAAAGGATTTGACTCCATTTTATATGAGTTATCTCCCATTATATATGTAACTGATTGGTTTTTCGCATGGTACTCAATAACTATTAATGATAAAGGGAAACTAAAGAGTGCAAAATGTTGGTCTCTTAAAGGAGCAACTTTGTTACATTTACAGGAAAAGAATTTGATTTCATTTTATAGGAGTTATCTCCCATTATATATGTAACTTATTGGTTTTTTACATGTTACTCATTCACTGTAAATGATAAAGGGAAACTAAAGAGTGCAAAATGTTGGTCTTTGAAAGGAGCAACTTTGTTACTTTAACATGTAAAGGATTTGACTTCATTTTATAGGAGTTATCTCCCATTATATATGTAACTTATTGGTTTTTTACATGTTACTCATTAACAATTATTGATAAAGGGAAACTAAAGAGTGCAAAATGTTGGTCTCTTAAAGGAGCAACTTTGTTACATTTACAGGGAAAGGATTTGACTTCATTTTATAGGAGTTATCTCCCATTATATATGTAACTTATTGGTTTTTTACACCTTACTCATTAACTATTAATGATACAGGGAAACTAAATAGTGCAAAATGTTGGTCTTTTAAAGGAGCAACTTTGTTACATTTGCAGGGAAAGGATTTGACTTCATTTTATAGGAGTTATCTCCCATTATATATGTAACTTATTGGTTTTTCACATGTTACTCATTAACTATTGATGATAAAGGGAAAGTAAAGAGTGCAAAATGTTGATCTCTTAAAGGACCAACTTTGTTACTTACATGGAAAGGATTTGACTTCATTTTATAGGAGTTATCACCCATTATATAAGTAACTGATTGGTTTTTTACATGTTACTCATTAACTATTAATGATAAAGGGAAACTAAAGAGTGCAAAATGTTGGTCTTTTAATGGAGCAACTTTGTTACATTCACAAGGAAAGGATTTGACTTCATTTTATAGGAGTTATCTCCCATTTATATATGTAACTTATTGGTTTTTTCACATGTTACTCATTAACTAGTAATGATAGAGGCATGGGGTCTTCACCATAGACACTCATGCACTTTGATCTTGAAAACTTATATGGGTCAAGGTCACGTACTAGTTTTTGACCTTTGCTTTTTTTAAAGATATTGAAATTTTTTTCGTCCTAAAATGTTCTATTAATAATTTCGAGTAAATTAAGACATGGAGTGAAAAGTTGTATAATACTTTTATAAGAGTAATCTCTCTTAGAATGCCAATCTGTGGTAAATAATACAAAATATATTTTTTAAATATTTATAGCAAAGTTATAACATTTTGCAAAAAGCTGATTATTTCAAATGTCATCATGTAATACAAATTAAAATTAATGTGGAAAGACCCTCAAATGTTCAACCGAACAGTTGATCTTTAATTAAGGTCTTTCCCCTTTCCGAGGGAAAGACCTTACTGTATTTCTTATGATTATTATTATTATTATTATTTTTTTTCTTCTGCCACAGATGTCAAAAAAGTGTCTTGACATATCTCTTTGAAACTTGGCACACTTAACCGACACTAGCTGGGCTCGACCTGAGTCACCCTGCGAAACCGAGCTATTTTTAGAAACGGAGTTATCTCCCCAAATACTGTTTACCCTTGTTTTCAATTAAACTTTTAAACCGTAACCGATATCAAAATTTTAAGGTGTGGAAATTGTCACCTGACATCTGACAATGATTAATCACGCAAAAAATTTTTTATCGATAAACTTCCTGTTTACGCGATTTTCACGCGAAGTTTGTCGAAAATGTCAAAGTTGTTCGATTTCCACAAAAATTGGTTTCCAAGTAGATATGAGGGTCCTAATTACATCTATCGGATCCAAATTTTTTTTCGGTCCACCATTTCCAAAATGGCCGCCATTGAAATTTTGTTTTCAATATAACTCAAAAACCATACAAAATTGAAGCAGACAATATAAGAGAGAAATGTTCCTCTCGTTGAGATCTACATTTGATATATAGTGTCGAAAACTGTGCGACAAACCGTTTTCGAAGTTATGGCCCTTGACAGGTTTCGGCTAAATTTTGTTTTCAATATAACTCAAAAACCATAAAAGATTGAAGCAGACAATATATCAGAAAAATGTTCCTCTCATTGAGATCTACATTTGACATAATTGGTTGAAAACTGTTCGACAAACCGTTTTCGAGGTTATGGCCCTTGACAGGTTTCGGCTAAATTTTGTTTTCAATATAACTCAAAAACCATAAAAAATTGAAGCAGACAATATATTAGAAAAATGTTCCTCTCATTATGATCTACATTTGATATAATTTGTTGAAAACTGTGCGACAAACCGTTTTCGAGGTTATGGCCCTTGACAGGTTTCGGCTAAATTTTGTTTTCAATATAACTCAAAAACCATACAAAATTGAAGCAGACAATATATTAGAAAAATGTTCCTCTCATTGAGATCTACATTTGATATAAATAGTTGAAAACTGTGCGACAAACCGTTTTCGAGGTTATGGCCCTTGACAGGTTTCGGCTAAATTTTGTTTTCAATATAACTCAAAAACCATACAAAATTGAAGTAGACAATATATGAGAAAAATGTTCCTCTCATTGAGATCTACATTTGATATAAGGGTCCAAAACTGTGCGACAAACCGTTTTCGAGGTTATGGCCCTTGACAGGTTTCTGTTTAATTTTGTTTTCAATATAACTCAAAAACCATAAAAAATTGAAGCAGACAATATATCAGAAAAATGTTCCTCTCGTTGAGATCTACATTTGATATAAAGATTCGAAAACTGCGACAAACAAAACCATATACCTAGACAAAACACTAACAAAATGCAGGGAAAGACCTCACATTTGTTCTCGGAACAAATGCGTTTTAATTAAGGTCTTTCCCACTACAGTGGGAAGACCTTACTGTATTTCTTCTGATTATTATTAAGGTCTTTCCCACTTCCAGTGGGAAGACCTTACTGTATTTCTTCTGATTATTATTATTATTATTATTAAGGTCTTTCCCACTTCCAGTGGGAAGACCTTACTGTATTTCTTCTGATTATTATTATTATTATTATTATTATTATTATTATTCTTATTCTTTTTCTTCCGCCACATTTCAAAACAGTCTGTGAAAAAGACTTCGCGACATATCATTTTGATCTTTTAAACCAAGTATCGAACTCTTCAGACCTATTCGGTGTTCACCCTGCGACACCGAAAACTTTTTCTTTACGGAGTTATCTGCCCCAACACCGTAAACCTTGTTATCAGAACAACTCAGAAACTATAAAATTTAGAGAAAAACTGAAAAGTGAGAAATGTTAAGGAACTTTTGAGACAACTTTGTGCCATAATTTGGCCAAAAAATTTTGTCGAGCGAAAGCGAGCGGTATACCTTGAATGTTTCAATCACTCCGGACATCACCAAAACTCACAAACCGGAAGTCGAAAACACCTTGGTTGTTCACCATTTGTTGTTTTGTGACATGACCTTAAGGAAAATCTCAAGGTTAAAGTTGAGATATGACCTCAACCTTAGGCCTCGAATCTTGTTATCATAACAACTCGAAAACCGTAAAAGATGGAAGCAGACAACAAATTAGAAAAATACTCCTCTCATTGAGACCTACATTTGGTCTTTAATGTCGGAAACTGTTCAATTTACCGTTTAAGAGTTATTGCCCTTGACATGTTTCGGTTGATTGGTTTTTGACATATAAATTGAAAACGGTTAGAGATAATATAGTAAACATATAGGTTTAAAGTGATCAGTATCAAAAGAGCTTCAATTTGAGCCAAAGGTCAAAGGTCATAGGTCAAGGTCATACCCTAGCAACAAGGTAACTGTTATACAAAGTCCTTAGCAACCGTATATTTTTAGAATCAGAATGATGTTCTTTACTGAGATATATCATATCACGACCGGAAGTGGCATTTTGTCCATAGCAACCAACTAAATGTCCTTAGCAACCATACATTTTCTGACTTAGGACGACTTGCTTTGTACATTAAAACCATAGTAACTGACCTTTAAGTCATTAGCAACTATATACCTAGACATAACACTAACAAAATGCCGGGAAAGACCTCACATTTGTTCTCTGAACAAATGGCCTATCTTTATTCTTATTCTTTTTCTTCCGCCACATTTCAAAACAGTCTGTGAAAAAGACTTCGCGACATATCATTTTGATCTTTGAAACCAAGTATCGTACTCTTAAGACCTGTTCGGTGTTCACCCTGCGACACCGAAAACTTTTTCTTTACGGAGTTATCTGCCCCAACACCGTAAACCTTGTTATCAGAACAACTCAGAAACTATAAAATTTAGAGAAAAACTGAAAAGTGAGAAATGTTAAGGAACTTTTGAGACAACTTTGTGCTATAATTTAGCCAAAAAATTTTGTCGAGCGAAAGCGAGCGGTATACCTTGAATGTTTCAATCACTCCGGTTATCACCAAAACTCACAAACCGGAAGTCGAAAACACTTTGGTTGTTCACCATTTGTTGTTTTGTGACATGACCTTAAGGAAAATTTCAAGGTTAAAGTTTAGATATGACCTCAACCTTAGGCCTCGAATCTTGTTATCATAACAACTCGAAAACCGTAAAAGATGGAAGCAGACAATAAATTGGAAAAATACTCCTCTCATTGAGACCTACATTTGGTATTTAATGTCCGAAACTGTTCAATTTACCGTTTAAGAGTTATTGCCCTTGACATGTTTCGGTTGATTGGTTTTTGACTTATAAATTGAAAACGGCTAGAGATAATATAGTAAACATATAGGTTTAAAGTGATCAGTATCAAAAGAGCTTCAATTTGAGCCAAAGGTCAAAGGTCATAGGTCAAGGTCATACCCTAGCAACAAGGTAACTGTTATAAAAAGTCCTTAGCAACCATATATTTTTAGAATCAGAATGATGTTCTTTACTGAAATACGTCATTACACGACCGGAAGTGGCATTTTGTCCATAGCAACCAACTAAATGTCCTTAGCAACCATACATTTTCTGACTTTGGACGATTTGCTTTGTACATTAAAACCATAGTAACTGACCGTTTAGTCATTATTTTTCTATATAACTAGACATAACACTAACAAAATGCTGGGAAAGACCTCACATTTGTTCTCTGAACAAATGGCCTTTCATTATTATTCTTATTTTTTTTCTTCCGCCACATTTCAAAACAGTCTGTGAAAAAGACTTCGCGACATCTCATTTTGATCTTTTAAACCAAGTATTGTACTCTTAAGAACTGTTCGGTGTTTACCCTGCGACACCGGAAACTTTTTCTTTACGGAGTTATCTGCCCAAACACCGAAAACCTTGTTATCAGAACAACTCAGAAACTATAAAATTTACAGAAAAACTGAAAAGTGAGAAATGTTAAGGAACTTTTGAGACAACTTTGTGCCATAATTTGGCCAAAAAATTTTGTCGAGCGAAGGCGAGAGGTATACCTTGAATGTTTCAATGACACCGGTCATCACTAAAACTCACAAACTGGAAGTCAGAAACACCTTGGCTGTTCACCATTTGTTGTTCTGTGACATGACCTTAAAGAAAATCTCAAGGTCAAAGTTCAGATATGACCTCAACCTTAGGCCTCGAATCTTGTTATCATAATAACTCGAAAACCGTAAAAGATGGAAGCAGACAATAAATTGGAAAAATACTCCTCTTATTGAGACCTACATTTGGTCTTTTATGTCCAAAACTGTTCAATGAACCGTTTAGGAGTTATTGCCCTTGACATGTTCCGGTTGATTGGTTTTTGACTTATAACTCGAAAACCGTAAAGAATAGAAGCAAACAATAAATTGGAAAACTACTCCTCTCATTGTGACCTACAATTGGTCTATAATGTCAAAAATTATTTAATGAACCGTTTAGGAGTTATTGCCCTTGACATGATTCGGTTGATTGGTTTTTGACTTATAACTCGAAAACTGTAAAAGATAGAAGCAGACAATAAATTGGAAAAATACTACTCTTATTGAGACCTACAATTGGTCTATAATGTCAAAAATTGTTCAATGAACTGTTTAGGAGTTATTGCCCTTGACATGTTTCGGTTGATTGGTTTTTGACTAATAACTTGCAAACGGTTAGAGATAATATGGTAAACATGTGTAGCTAAAGTGATCAGTATGAAAAGAGCTTCAATTTGAGCCCAAGGTCAAAGGTCATGGGTCAAGGTCACACCATAGCAACAAGGTAACCATCATAAAAAGTCCTTAGTTACCATATATATTTAGAATCAGGATGAAGTATTTAGGTGGAATACACTATTTTACAACCGGAAGTGACAATTTGTCCCTAGCAACGGTCACAAAAGTACTTAGCAACCATATGAAGTGTGAATAGGGATGACTTGCTTTACTCAAATAACTAATTTTCATGACTGCTAGTGACATTTTGTAATAAGGAACAGACAAAACGTCAACAGAATCCCCTTATTTACCATACCGGGAAAGACCTCACATTTGTTCTTTGAACAAATGACCTTTCATTAAGGTCTTTCCCACTTCCAGTGGGAAGACCTTACTGTATTTCTTCTGATTATTATTATTATTATTATTATTCTTATTCTTTTTCTTCCGCCACATTTCAAAACAGTCTGTGAAAAAGACTTCGCGACATATCATTTTGATCTTTTAAACCAAGTATCGAACTCTTAAGACCTGTTCGGTGTTCACCCTGCGACACCGAAAACTTTTTCTTTACGGAGTTATCTGCCCCAACACTGTAAACCTTGTTATCAGAACAACTCAGAAACTATAAAATTTAGATAAAAACTGAAAAGTGAGAAATGTTAAGGAACTTTTGAGACAACTTTGTGCTATAATTTGGCCAAAAAATTTTGTCGAGCGAAAGCGAGCGGTATACCTTGAATGTTTCAATCACTCCGGACATCACCAAAACTCACAAACCGGAAGTCGAAAACACCTTGGTTGTTCACCATTTGTTGTTTTGTGACATGTCCTTAAGGAAAATCTCAAGGTTAAAGTTGAGATATGACCTCAACCTTAGGCCTCGAATCTTGTTATGATAACAACTCGAAAACCGTAAAAGATAGAAGCAGACAATAAATTGGAAAAATACTCCTCTCATTGAGACCTACATTTGGTCTTTAATGTCCGAAACTGTTCAATTTACCGTTTAAGAGTTATTGCCCTTGACATGTTTCTGTTGATTGGTTTTTGACTTATAAATTGAAAACGGTTAGAGATAATATAGTAAACATATAGGTTTAAAGTGATCAGTATCAAAAGAGCTTCAATTTGAGCCAAAGGTCAAAGGTCATAGGTCAAGGTCATACCCTAGCAACAAGGTAACTGTTATAAAAAGTCCTTAGCAACCATATATTTTTAGAATCAGAATGATGTTCTTTACTGAAATATGTCATTACATGACCGGAAGTGGCATTTTGTCCATAGCAACCAACTAAATGTCCTTAGCAACCATACATTTTCTGACTTTGGACGATTTGCTTTATACATTAAAACCATAGTAACTGACCGTTTAGTCATTATTTTTCTATATAACTAGACATAACACTAACAAAATACTGGGAAAGACCTCACATTTGTTCTCTGAACAAATGGCCTTTCATTATTATTATTATTCTTATTCTTTTTCTTCCGCCACATTTCAAAACAGTCTGTGAAAAAGACTTCGCGACATATCATTTTGATCTTTGAAACCAAGTATCGTACTCTTAAGACCTGTTCGGTGTTCACCCTGCGACACCGAAAGCTTTTTCTTTACAGAGTTATCTGCCCCAACACCGAAAACCTTGTTATCAGAACAACTCAGAAACTATACAATTTAGAGAAAAACTGAAAAGTGAGAAATGTTAAGGAACTTTTGAGACAACTTTGTGCCATAATTTGGCCAAAAAATTTTGTCGAGCGAAGGCGAGCGGTATACCTTGAATGTTTCAATCACTCCGGTTATCACCAAAACTCACAAACCGGAAGTCGGAAACACCTTGGCTGTTCACCATTTCTTGTTCTGTGACATGACCTTAAGGAAAATCTCAAGGTTAAAGTTTAGATATGACCTCAACCTTAGGCCTCGGATCTTGTTTTCATAACAACTCGAAAACCGTAAAAGATGGAGTTCGCGACATATCATTTTGATCTTTTAAACCAAGTATCGTACTCTTAAGACCTATTCGGTGTTCACCCTTCGACACCGAAAACTTTTTCTTTACAGAGTTATCTGCCCCAACACCGAAAACCTTGTTATCAGAACAACATAGAAACTATAAAATTTAGGAAAAAACTGAAAAGTGAGAAATGTTAAGGAACTTTTGAGACAACTTTGTGCCATAATTTGACCAAAAAATTTTGTTGAGCGGAGGCGAGCAGTATACCTTAAATGTATCAATTACTCCGGTTATCACCAAAAATCACAAACCAGAAGTCGAAAACACCTTGGCTGTTCACCATTTGTTGTTCTGTGACATGACCTTAAGGAAAATCTCAAGGTTAAAGTTTAGATATGACCTCAACCTTAGGCCTCGAATCTTGTTATCATAATAACTCGAAAACCGTAAAAGATGGAAGCAGACAATAAATTGGAAAAATACACCTCTTATTGAGACCTACATTTGGTCTTTTATGTCCAAAACTGTTCAATGAACCGTTTAGGAGTTATTGCCCTTGACATGTTCCGGTTGATTGGTTTTTGACTTATAACTCGAAAACCGTAAAGAATAGAAGCAAACAATAAATTGGAAAAATACTCCTCTTATTGAGACCTACAATTGGTCTATAATGTCAAAAATTGTTCAATGAACCGTTTAGGAGTTATTGCCCTTGACATGTTTCGGTTGATTGGTTTTTGACTAATAACTTGAAAACGGTTAGAGATAATATGGTAAACATGCATAGCTAAAGTGATCAGTATGAAAAGAGCTTCAATTTGAGCCCAAGGTCAAAGGTCATGGGTCAAGGTCACACCAGAGCAACAAGGTAACCATTATAAAAAGTCCTTAGTAACCATATATATTTAGAATCAGGATGAAGTATTTAGGTGAAATATACTATTTTACAACCGGAAGTGACAATTTGTCCCTAGCAACGGTCACATAAGTCCTTAGCAACCATTTGTAATGAGAATAGGGATGACTTCCTTTACTCAAATAACTAATTTTCATGACTGCTAGTGACATTTTGTAATAAGGAACAGACAAAACGTCAACTGAATCCCCATATTTACCATACTGGGAAAGACCTCACATTTGTTCTTTGAACAAATGACCTTTCATTATTATTATTATTAGGTCTTTCCACCTTTCTGTGGAAAGACCTATAGTTATTGTTCTGATTATTATTATTATTATTCTTTTCTCTTTTCTTCCGCCAACTTATTTCGGTGTCTGGTTTTTTCACTTCGCGACATGTCGCTTTGATATTTTATATCTGATATCGGTTACCCATTGCGCTTTCGCAGTTCACCCTGACTGACCGCACCCTTTTCCTTTTAGGAGTTATCTCCCCTTTTACTAAAAAGCTTGTTCATGCTACTCCTCCTAAACCAAAGAAGATAGCAATACCAAACCTTTACCAAAATGTGTCCTATATCCTTGCGCAACTTTGGGACAGATTGATTGAAGGGTTCTGACGACATCTTATAGGAGTTATCTCCCTTTAAATAAAAGTAGTAAGTGATATTCAAACAAATCTCAACAACTAAAAGAGATAGAGGCCTGGGGTCTTCACCATAAATCATCTTGACCTTTGACCTTGAAAATGGACACAAGGTCAAAGGTCAAGGTCACGTTCTAAATTTTGACATTTGCTTGTTCGCGCTACTCCTCTGAAACGGTAAAAGATAGATAAACACCTATTGAGAGTAAAATGTTTGTCTTATTAAGACGCAATTTTGTCACATTTGAAGGGAAGTAATTTGACTTCATTTTATAGGAGTTATCTCCCATTATATATGTAACTGATTGGTTTTTCACAAAAAGCTCATTAACTATTAATGATAAAGGGAAAGTAAAGAGTGCAAATTGTTGATCTCTTAAAGGAGCAACTTTCTTACATTTACACGGAAAGGATTTGACTTCATTTTATAGGAGTTATCTCCCATTATATATGTAACTTATTGGTTTTTTACATGTTACTCATTAACTGTTAATGATAAAGGGAAACGAAAGAGTGCAAAATGTTGGCCTCTTAAAGGAGCAACTTTGTTACATTTATAGGGAAAGGATTTGACTTCATTTTATAGGAGTTATCTCCCATTATATATGTAACTGATTGGTTTTTCACGTGGTACTCATTAACTATAAATGATAGAGGGAAAGTAAAGAGTGCAAAATGTTGATCTTTTAAAGGAGCAACTTTGTTACTTTTACAAGGAAAGGATTTGACTTCATTTTATAGGAGTTATCTCACATTATATATGTAACTGATTGGTTTTTTTACATGTTTCTCGTTAACTATTAACGATAAAGGGAAACTAAAGAGTGCAAAATGTTGGTCTTTTAAAGGAGCAACTTTTTTACATTTGCAGTAAATGGATATGACTTCAAATTATAGGAGTTATCTCCCATTATATATGTAACTGATTGGTTTTTCACATGGTACTCATTAACTATTAATGATAGAGGGAAACGAAAGAGTGCAAAATGTTGGTCTCTTAAAGGAGCAACTTTGTAACATTTATAGGGAAAGGATTTGACTTCATTTTATAGGAGTTATCTCACATTATATATGTAACTGATTGGTTTTTTTTACATGTTTCTCGTTAACTATTAACGATAAAGGGAAACTAAAGAGTGCAAAATGTTGGTCTTTTAAAGGAGCAACTTTTTTACATTTGCAGTAAATGGATATGACTTCATTTTATAGGAGTTATCTCCCATTATATATGTAACTGATTGGTTTTTCACATGGTACTCATTAACTATTAATGATAGAGGGAAACGAAAGAGTGCAAAATGTTGGTCTCTTAAAGGAGCAACTTTGTAACATTTATAGGGAAAGGATTTGACTTCATTTTATAGGAGTTATCTCCAATTATATATGTAACTGATTGGTTTTTCAGATGGTACTCATTAACTATTAATGATAGAGGGAAACTAAAGAGTGCAAAATGTTGATCTCTTAAAGGAGCAACTACGTTACATTTACAGGTAAAAGGATTTGACTTCATTTTATAGGAGTTATCTCCCATTATATTTGTAATTTATTAGTTTTTCACATGTTACTCATTAACTATTAATGATAAAGGGAAACGAAAGAGTGCAAAATGTTGATCTCTTAAAGGTGCAACTTTGTCTCCTTTACAGGGAAAGGAGTTGACTTAATTTTATAGGAGTTATCTCCCATTATATACGTAACTTATTGGTTTTTCACATGTAACTCATTAACTATTAATGATAGAGGCATGGGGTCTTCACCATAGACCCCCATGCCCTTTGACCTTGAAAACTTGCATGGGTCAAGGTCACGTACTAGTTTTTGACCTTCGCTATTTTTAAGGATATTGAAATAATTTTCGTCATTAAATGTTCTATTAATAATTATGAGTAAATATAGACATGCCGTGAAAAGTTGTATCAAAATTTCATAAGAGTTATCTCTCTTAGAATGCAAATTTGTAGCAAATAATACGAAATAATTGCTTTTAAATATTTATCACAAAATTATAACATTTCAGAAAAAGTTGATTATTTAGAATGTCATCACGTAATACAAAATTAAAATTAATGTGGAAAGACCCTCAAATGTTCAACCGAACAGTTGATCTTTAATTAAGGTCTTTCCCACTTCCAGTGGGAAGACCTTATTGTATTTCTTCTGATTATTATTATTATTATTATTATTCTTATTATTCTTTCCTCCGCCGCGTCTGTACAAAAGAGTTCGCGACATATCATTTTCATCTTTTATACCAAGTATCGTACACTTAAACCCTGATTGGAATTCACCCTGCGACACCGGAAACTTTTTCTTTACAGAGTTATCTGCCCGAACACCGAAAACCTTGTTATCAGAACAACTCAGAAACTATAAAATTTAGAGAAAAACTGAAAAGTGAGAAATGTTAAGGAACTTTTGAGACAACTTTGTGCCATAATTTGGCCAAAAACTTTTGTCGAGCGAAGGCGAGCGGTATACCTTGAATGTTTCAATGACTCCGGTCATCACTAATACTCACAAACTGGAAGTCGGAAACACCTTGGTTGTTCACCATTTGTTGTTCTGTGACATGACCTTAAAGAAAATCTCAAGGTCAAAGTTCAGATATGACCTCAACCTTTGTCCTCGAATCTTGTTATCATAATAACTCGAAAACCGTAAAAGATGGAAGCAGACAATACATTGAAAAAATACTCCTCTTATTGAGACCTACGTTTGATCTTTTATGTCCAAAACTGTTCAATGAACCGTTTAGGAGTAATTGCCCTTGACATGTTCCGGTTGATTGGTTGTTGACTTATAACTCGAAAACCGTAAAGAATAGAAGCAAACAATAAATTGGAAAAACTACTCCTCTCATTGCGACCTACAATTGGTCTATAATGTCAAAAATTATTCAATGAACCGTTTAGGAGTTATTGCCCTTGACATGATTCGGTTGATTGGTTTTTGACTTATAACTCGAAAACTGTAAAAGATAGAAGCAGACAATAAATTGGAAAAATACTCCTCTTATTGAGACCTACAATTGGTCTATTATGTCAAAAATTGTTCAATGAACCGTTTAGGAGTTATTGCCCTTGACATGTTTCGGTTGATTGGTTTTTGACTAATAACTTGAAAACGGTTAGAGATAATATGGTAAACATGTTAGCTAAAGTGATCAGTATGAAAAGAGCTTCAATTTGAGCCCAAGGTCAAAGGTCATGGGTCAAGGTCACACCATAGCAACAAGGTAACCATCATAAAAAGTCCTTAGTTACCCTATATAGAATCAGGATGAAGTATTTAGGTGGAATACATTATTTTACAACCGGAAGTGACCATTTGTCCCTAGCAACGGTCACAAAAGTACTTAGCAACCATATGAAGTGTGAATAGGGATGACGTGCTTTACTCAAATAACTAATTTTCATGACTGCTAGTGACATTTTGTGATGAGGAACAGACAAAACGTCAACAGAATCCCCTTATTTACCATACCGGGAAAGACCTCACATTTGTTCTTTGAACAAATGACCTTTCATTAAGGTCTTTCCCACTTCCAGTGGGAAGACCTTACTGTATTTCTTCTGATTATTATTATTCTTATTCTTTTTCTTCCGCCACATTTCAAAACAGTCTGTGAAAAAGACTTCGCGACATATCATTTTGATCTTTTAAACCAAGTATCGAACTCTTAAGACCTGTTCGGTGTTCACCCTGCGACACCGAAAACTTTTTCTTTACGGAGTTATCTGCCCCAACACCGTAAACCTTGTTATCAGAACAACTCAGAAACTATAAAATTTAGAGAAAAACTGAAAAGTGAGAAATGTTAAGGAACTTTTGAGACAACTTTGTGCCATAATTTGCCCAAAAAATTTTGTCGAGCGAAAGCGAGCGGTATACCTTGAATGTTTCAATCACTCAGGCCATCACCAAAACTCACAAACCGGAAGTCGAAAACACCTTGGTTGTTCACCATTTGTTGTTTTGTGACATAACCTTAAGGAAAATCTCAAGGTTAAAGTTTACATATGACCTCAACCTTAGGCCTCGAATCTTGTTATCATAACAACTCGAAAACCGTAAAAGATGGAAGCAGACAACAAATTGGAAAAATACTCCTCTCATTGAGACCTACATTTGGTCTTTTATGTCCGAAACTGTTCAATTTACCGTTTAAGAGTTATTGCCCTTGACATGTTTCGGTTGATTGGTTTTTGACATATAAATTGAAAACGGTTAGAGATAATATAGTAAACATATAGGTTTAAAGTGATCAGTATCAAAAGAGCTTCAATTTGAGCCAAAGGTCAAAGGTCATTGGTCAAGGTCATACCCTAGCAACAAGGTAACTGTTATACAAAGTCCTTAGCAACCATATATTTTTAGAATCAGAATGATGTTCTTTACTGAGATAAATCATATCACGACCGGAAGTGGCATTTTGTCCATAGCAACCACCTAAATGTCCTTAGCAACCATACATTTTCTGACTTAAGACGACTTGCTTTGTACATTAAAACCATAATAACTGACCTTTAAGTCATTAGCAACTATATACCTAGACATAACACTAACAAAATGCCGGGAAAGACCTCACATTTGTTCTCTGAACAAATGGCCTATCTTTATTAAGGTCTTTCCCACTTCCAGTGGGAAGACCTTACTGTATTTCTTCTGATTATTATTATTAAGGTCTTTCCCACTACAGTGGGAAGACCTTACTGTATTTCTTCTGATTATTATTATTATTCTTATTTTTGTTTCTTCCGCCAAGTCTGTAGAAAAGACTTCGCGACATATCATTTTCATCTTTTATACCAAGTATCGTACACCTAAACCCTGATTGGAATTCACCCTGCGACACCGAAAACTTTTTCTTTACAGAGTTATCTCCCCAAACACCGAAAACCTTGTTATCAGAACAACTCAGAAACTATAAAATTTAGAGAAAAACTGAAAAGTGAGAAATGTTAAGGAACTTTTGAGACAACTTTGTGCCATAATTTGGCCAAAAAATTTTGTCGAGCGAAGGCGAGCGGTATACCTTGAATGTTTCAATGACGCCGGTGACCACCAAAACTCACAAAACTTAAGTCGAAAACACCTTGGGTCTTCACCATTTGTTGTTATGTGACATGACTTTAAAGAAAATCTCAATGTCAAAGTTCAGATGTGACCTCGACCTTAGGCCTCGAATCTTGTTATCATAACAACTCAAAAACCGTAAGAGATAGAAGCAGACAATAAATTGGAAATTTGCTTCTCTCATTGAGACCTACATTTGGTCTTATATATCAAAAATTGTTCAATTAACCGTTTAGGAGTTATTGCCCTTGACATGTTTCGGTTGATTGGTTTTTGACTTATAACTCGAAAACCGTAAGAGATAGAAGCAGACAATAAATTGGGAAAATACTCCACTCATTGAGACCTACAATTGGTCTTTAATACCAAAAATTGTTCAATGAACCGTTTAGGAGTTATTGCCCTTGACATGTTTCGGTTGATTGGTTTTTCACTTATAACTCGAAAACCGTAAAAGATAGAAGCAGACCATAAATTGAAAAAATACTCCTCTCATTGAGACCTATAATTGCTATTTCATGTCAAAAATTGTTCATTGAACTGTTTAGGAGTTATTGCCCTTGACATGTTTCGGTTGATTGGTTTTTGACTTATAACTCGAAAACCGTAAGAGATAGAAGCAGACAATAAATTGGGAAAATACTCCACTCATTGAAGCCTACAATTGGTCTTTAATGCCAAAAATTGTTCAATGAACCGTTTAGGAGTTATTGCCCTTGACATGTTTCGGTTGATTGGTTTTTCACTTATAACTCGAAAACCGTAAAAGATAGAAGCAGACCATAAATTGAAAAAATACTCCTCTTATTGAGACCTACAATTGGTCTATTATGTCAAAAATTGTTCAATGAACCGTTTAGGAGTTATTGGTCTTGACATGTTTCGGTTGATTGGTTTTTGACTAATAACTTGAAAACGGTTAGAGATAATATGGTAAACGTGCTAGCTAAAGTGATCAGTATGAAAAGAGGTTCAATTTGAGCCCAAGGTCAAAGGTCATGGGTCAAGGTCACACCATAGCAACAAGGTAACCATCATAAAAAGTCCTTAGTTACCATATATATGTAGAATCAGGATGAAGTATTTAGGTTTAATATTCTATTTTATAACCGGAAGTTAAAATTTGTCCCTAGCAACGGTCACAAAAGTACTTAGCAACCATATGAAGTGTGGATAGGGATGACTTGCTTTACTCAAATAACTAATTTTCATGACTGCTAGTGACATTTTGTAATAAGGAACAGACAAAACGTCAACAGAATCCCCTTATTTACCATACCGGGAAAGACCTCACATTTGTTCTTTGAACAAATGACCTTTCATTCTTATTCTTTTTCTTCCGCCACATTTCAAAACAGTCTGTGAAAAAGACTTCGCGACATATCATTTTGATCTTTTAAACCAAGTATCGAACTCTTAAGACCTGTTCGGTGTTCACCCTGCGACACCGAAAACTTTTTCTTTACGGAGTTATCTGCCCCAACACCGTAAACCTTGTTATCAGAACAACTCAGAAACTATAAAATTTAGAGAAAAACTATAAAGTGAGAAATGTTAAGGAACTTTTGAGACAACTTTGTGCCATAATTTGGCCAAAAAATTTTGTCGAGCGAAAGCGAGCGGTATACCTTGAATGTTTCAATCACTCCGGTCATCACCAAAACTCACAAACCGGAAGTCGAAAACACCTTGGTTGTTCACCATTTGTTGTTTTGTGACATGTCCTTAAGGAAAATCTCAAGGTTAAAGTTGAGATATGACCTCAACCTTAGGCCTCGAATCTTGTTATGATAACAACTCGAAAACCGTAAAAGATGGAAGCAGACAATAAATTGGAAAAATACTCCTCTCATTGAGACCTACATTTGGTCTTTAATGTCCGAAACTGTTCAATTTACCGTTTAAGAGTTATTGCCCTTGACATGTTTCGGTTGATTGGTTTTTGACTTATAAATTGAAAACGGTTAGAGATAATATAGTAAACATATAGGTTTAAAGTGAGCAGTATCAAAAGAGCTTCAATTTGAGCCAAAGGTCAAAGGTCATAGGTCAAGGTCATACCCTAGCAACAAGGTAACTGTTATAAAAAGTCCTTAGCAACCATATATTTTTATAATCAGAATGATGTTCTTTACTGAAATACGTCATTACACGACCGGAAGTGCCATTTGGTCCATAGCAACCAACTAAATGTCCTTAGCAACCATACATTTTCTGACTTTGGACGATTTGCTTTGTACATTAAAACCATATTAACTGACCGTTTAGTCATTATTTTTCTATATAACTAGACATAACACTAACAAAATGCTGGGAAAGACCTCACATTTGTTCTCTGAACAAATGGCCTTTCATTAAGGTCTTTCCCACTTCCAGTGGGAAGACCTTACTGTATTTCTTCTGATTATTATTATTATTATTATTCTTATTCTTTTTCTTCCGCCACATTTCAAAACAGTCTGTGAAAAAGACTTCGCGACATATCATTTTGATCTTTTAAACCAAGTATCGAACTCTTAAGACCTATTCGGTGTTCACCCTGCGACACCGAAAACTTTTTCTTTACGGAGTTATCTGCCCCAACACCGTAAACCTTGTTATCAGAACAACTCAGAAACTATAAAATTTAGAGAAAAACTGAAAAGTGAGAAATGTTAAGGAACTTTTGAGACAACTTTGTGCCATAATTTGGCCAAAAAATTTTGTCGAGCGAAGGCGAGCGGTATACCTTGAATGTTTCAATCACTCCGGTTATCACCAAAACTCACAAACCGGAAGTCGGAAACACCTTGGCTGTTCACCATTTCTTGTTCTGTGACATGACCTTAAGGAAAATCTCAAGGTTAAAGTTTAGATATGACCTCAACCTTAGGCCTCGAATCTTGTTTTCATAACAACTCGAAAACCGTAAAAGATGGAGTTCGCGACATATCATTTTGATCTTTTAAAACAAGTATCGTACTCTTAAGACCTATTCGGTGTTCACACTTCGACACCGAAAACTTTTTCTTTACAGAGTTATCTGCCCCAACACCGAAAACCTTGTTATCAGAACAACTCAGAAACTATAACATTTAGAGAAAAACTGAAAAGTGAGAAATGTTAAGGAACTTTTGAGACAACTTTGTGCCATAATTTGACCAAAAAATTTTGTCGAGCGGAGGCGAGCAGTATACCTTAAATGTATCAATTACTCCGGTTATCACCAAAACTCACAAACCGGAAGTCGAAAACACCTTGTCTGTTCACCATTTGTTGTTCTGTGACATGACCTTAAGGAAAATCTCAAGGTTAAAGTTTAGATATGACCTCAACCTTAGGCCTCGAATCTTGTTATCATAACAACTCGAAAACCGTAAAAGATGGAAGCAGACAATAAATTGGATAAATACTCCTCTCATTGAGACCTACATTTGGTCTTATATGTCCGAAACTGTTCAATTTACCGTTTAGGAGTTATTGCCCTTGACATGTTTTGGTTGATTGGTTTTTGACTTATAAATTGAAAACGGTTAGAGATAATATAGTAAACATATAGGTTTAAAGTGATCAGTATCAAAAGAGCATCAATTTGAGCCAAAGGTCAAAGGTCATGGGTCAAGGTCACACCATAGCAACAAGGTAACCTTCATAAAAAGTCCTTAGTAACCATATATATTTAGATTCAGGATGAAGTATTTATGTGAAATACACTATTCTACAACCGGAAGTGACAATTTGTCCCTAGCAACGGTCACAAAAGTCCTTAGCAACCATATGTAGTGTGAATAGGGATGACTTGTTTTACTGAAATAACTAATTTTCATGACTGCTAGTGACATTTTGTAATAAGGAACAGACAAAACGTCAACAGAATCCCCATATTTACCATACTGGGAAAGACCTCACATTTGTTCTCTGAACAAATGGCCTTTCATTATTATTAAGGTCTTTCCCACTTCCAGTGGGAAGACCTTACTGTATTTCTTCTGATTATTATTATTATTATTATTATTATTATTATTATTATTATTATTCTTATTCTTTTTCTTCCGCCACATTTCAAAACAGTCTGTGAAAAAGACTTCGCGACATATCATTTTAATCTTTTAAACCAAGTATCGAACTCTTAAGACCTGTTCGGTGTTCACCCTGCGACACCGAAAACTTTTTCTTTACGGAGTTATCTGCCCCAACACCGAAAACCTTGTTATCAGAACAACTCAGAAACTATGAAATTTAGATAAAAACTGAAAAGTGACAAATGTTAAGGAACTTTTGAGACAACTTTGTGCCATAATTTGGCCAAAAAATTTTGTCGAGCGAAAGCGAGCGGTATACCTTGAATGTTTCAATCACTCCGGCCATCACCAAAACTCACAAACCGGAAGTCGAAAACACCTTAGTTGTTCACCATGTGTTGTTTTGTGACATGACCTTAAGGAAAATCTCAAGGTTAAAGTTGAGATATGACCTCAACCTTAGGCCTCGAATCTTGTTATGATAACAACTCGAAAACCGTAAAAGATGGAAGCAGACAATAAATTGGAAAAATACTCCTCTCATTGAGACCTACATTTGGTCTTTAATGTCAGAAACTGTTCAATTTACCGTTTAAGAGTTATTGCCCTTGACATGTTTCGGTTGATTGGTTTTTGACTTATAAATTGAAAACGGTTAGAGATAATATAGTAAACATATAGGTTTAAAGTGATCAGTATCAAAAGAGCTTCAATTTGAGTCAAAGGTCAAAGGTCATAGGTCAAGGTCATACCCTAGCAACAAGGTAACTGTTATAAAAAGTCCTTAGCAACCATATATTTTTAGAATCAGAATGATGTTCTTTACTGAAATATAACATATCACGACCGGAAGTGGCATTTTGTCCATAGCAACCAACTAAATGTCCTTAGCAACCATACATATTCTGACTAAGGACGACTTGCTTTGTACATTAAAACCATAGTAACTGACCGTTACGTCATTAGCAACTATATACCTAGACATAACACTTACAAAATGCCGGGAAAGACCTCACATTTGTTCTCTGAACAAATGGCCTATCTTTAAGGTCTTTCCCACTACAGTGGGAAGACCTTACTGTATTTCTTCTGATTATTATTATTATTATTATTATTATTATTATTATTATTCTTATTTTTTTTTCTTCCGCCAAGTCTGTAGAAAAGACTTCGCGACATATCATTTTCATCTTTTATACCAAGTATCGCACACTTAAACCCTGATTAGAATTTACCCTGCGACACCGAAAACTTTTTCTTTACAGAGTTATCTGCCCGAACACCGAAAACCTTGTTATCAGAACAACTCAGAAACTATAAAATTTAGACAAAAACTGAAAAGTGAGAAATGTTAAGGAACTTTTGAGACAACTTTGTGCCTTAATTTGACAAAAAAATTTTGTCGAGCGAAGGCGAGCGGTATACCTTGAATGTTTCAATCACTCCTGTTGTCACCAAAACACGCAAACCGTAGGTCGAAAACACCTTGGCTGTTCACCATTTGTTGTTCTGTGACATGACCTTAAGGAAAATCTCAATGTTAAAGTTCAGATATGACCTCAACCTTAGGCCTCGAATCTTGTTATCATAACAACTCGAAAACCGTAAAAGATGGAAGCAGACAATAAATTGGAAAAATACTCCTCTCATTGAGACCTACATTTGGTCTTTAATGTCCGAAACTGTTCAATTTACCGTTTAGGAGTTATTGCCCTTGACATGTTCCGGTTGATTGGTTTTTGACCTATAACCCGAAAACCGTAAAGAATAGAAGCAAACAATAAATTGGAAAAATACTCCTCTCATTGCGACCTACAATTGGTCTATAATGTCAAAAATTATTCAATGAACCGTTTAGGAGTTATTGCCCTTGACATGTTTCGGTTGATTGGTTTTTGACTTATAACTCGAAAACTGTAAAAGATAGAAGCAGACAATAAATTGGAAAAATACTCCTCTTATTGAGACCTACAATTGGTCAATATGTCAAAATTGTTCAATGAACCGTTTAGGAGTTATTGCCCTTGACATGTTTCGGTTGATTGGTTTTTGACTAATAACTTGAAAACGGTTAGAGATAATATGGTAAACATGCGTAGCTAAAGTGATCAGTATGAAAAGAGCTTCAACTTGAGCCCAAGGTCAAAGGTCATGGGTCAAGGTCACACCATAGCAACAAGGTAACCATCATAAAAAGTCCTTAGTAACCATATATATTTAGAATCAGGATGAAGCATTTAGGTGGAATTCACTATTCAACAATCGGAAGTTACAATTTGTCCCTAGCAACGGTCACAAAAGTACTTAGCAACCATATGAAGTGTGAATAGGGATGACTTGCTTTACTCAAATAACTAATTTTCATGACTGCTAGTGACATTTTTTAATAAGGAACAGACAAAACGTCAACAGAATCTCCTTATTTACCATACCGGGAAAGACCTCACATTTGTTCTTTGAACAAATGACCTTTCATTATTATTCTTATTATTCTTTCCTCCGCCGCGTCTGTACAAAAGAGTTCGCGACATATCATTTTCATCTTTTATACCAAGTATCGTACACTTAAACCCTGATTGGAATTTACCCTGCGACACCGAAAACTTTTTCTTTACAGAGTTATCTGCCCGAACACCGAAAACCTTGTTATCAGAACAACTCAGAAACTATAAAATTTAGAGAAAAACTGAAAAGTGAGAAATGTTAAGGAACTTTTGAGACAACTTTGTGTCATAATTTGGCCAAAAAATTTTGTCGAGCGAAGGCGAGCGGTATACCTTGAATGTTTCAATGACTCCGGTCATCACTAAAACTCACAAACTGGAAGTCGGAAACACCTTGGCTGTTCACCATTTGTTGTTCTGTGACATGACCTCAAAGAAAATCTCAAGGTCAAAGTTCAGATATGACCTCAACCTTAGGCCTCGAATCTTGTTATCATAATAACTCGAAAATCGTAAAAGATGGAAGCAGACAATAAATTGGAAAAATACTCCTCTTATTGAGACCTACATTTGGTCTTTTATGTCCAAAACTGTTCAATGAACCGTTTAGGAGTTATTGCCCTTGACATGTTCCGGTTGATTGGTTTTTGACTTATAACTCGAAAACCGTAAAGAATAGAAGCAAACAATAAATTGGAAAACTACTCCTCTCATTGCGACCTACAATTGGTCTATAATGTCAAAAATTATTCAATGAACCGTTTAGGAGTTATTGCCCTTGACATGATTCGGTTGATTGGTTTTTGACTTATAACTCGAAAACTGTAAAAGATAGAAGCAGACAATAAAATGGAAAAATACTCCTCTTATTGAGACCTACAATTGGTCTATTATGTCAAAAATTGTTCAATGAACCGTTTAGGAGTTATTGCCCTTGACATGTTTCGGTTGATTGGTTTATGACTAATAACTTGAAAACGGTTAGAGATAATATGGTAAACATGTGTAGCTAAAGTGATCAGTATGAAAAGAGCTTCAATTTTAGCCCAAGGTCAAAGGTCATGGGTCAAGGTCACACCATAGCAACAAGGTAACCATCATAAAAAGTCCTTAGTTACCCTATATATTTAGAATCAGGATGAAGTATTTAGGTGGTATACATTATTTTACAACCGGAAGTGACAATTTGTCCCTAGCAACGGTCACAAAAGTACTTAGCAACCATATGAAGTGTGAATAGGGATGACTTGCTTTACTCAAATAACTAATTTTCATGACTGCTAGTGACATTTTGTGATGAGGAACAGACAAAACGTCAACAGAATCCCCTTATTTACCATACCGGGAAAGACCTCACATTTGTTCTTTGAACAAATGACCTTTCATTAAGGTCTTTCCCACTACAGTGGGAAGACCTTACTGTATTTCTTCTGATTAAGGTCTTTCCCACTTCCAGTGGGAAGACCTTATTGTATTTCTTCTGATTATTATTAAGGTCTTTCCCCTTTCCAAGGGAAAGACCTTACTGTATTTCTTCTGATTATTATTATTTTTTTTATTATTATTCTTCTTCTTTTCCGCCGTAGATGTCGAAAAAGTGTTTTGACGTATCGCTTTGAAACTTGGCACACCTAACCGACACTACTTGGGCTTGACCTGAGTCACCCTGCGAAACCGATCTATTTTTAGTAACGGAGTTATCTGCCCGGGATTCAAAAGCCTTGTTTGCAGATAAACTCAGAAACCGTAACCGTTATCAAAAATCTGAAGAGGGGAAAATGTTGCTAGGCTGCTGGTCATGATTCGTTACGCAAAAAATTGTGTTTCCATCAACTTCCTGGTTACGCGATTTTGACTCGAAATTTGTCGAAAACCTCAAAGTTGTCGGATTTACACAAAACTTGGTTTCCAAGTAGATATGAGGGTCCTTATTACATATATCGGATCAAAAAAATTTTTCGGTCCACCATTTTCAAAATGGCTGCCATTGAAATTTTGTTTTCAATATAACTCAAAAACCATAAAAAATTGAAGCAGACAATATATCAGAAAAATGTTCCTCTCATTGAGATCTACATTTGATATAAATAGTTGAAAACTGTGCGACAAACCGTTTTCGAGGTTATGGCCCTTGACAGGTTTCGGCTAAATTTTGTTTTCAATATAACTCAAAAACCATACAAAATTGAAGCAGACAATATATCAGAAAAATATTCCTCTCATTGAGATCTACATTTGATATAAATAGTTGAAAACTGTGCGACAAACCGTTTTCGAGGTTATGGCCCTTGACAGGTTTCGGCTAAATTTTGTTTTCAATATAACTCAACAACCATACAAAATTGAAGCAGACAATATATCAGAAAAATGTTCCTCTCATTGAGATCTACATTTGATATAAATAGTTAAAAGCTGTGCAACAAACCGTTTTCGAGGTTATGGCCCTTGACAGGTTTTGGCTAAATTTTGTTTTCAATATAACTCAACCACCATACAAAATTGAAGCAGACAATATATCAGAAAAATGTTTCTCTCATTGAGATCTACATTTGATATAATTGGTTGAAAACTGTGCGACAAACTGTTTTCGAGGTTATGGCCCTTGACAGGTTTCGGCTAAATTTTGTTTTCAATATTACTCAAAAACCATAAAAAATTGAAGCAGACAACATACTAGAAAAATGTTCCTCTCATTGGGATCTACATTTGATATAAAGGGTTGAAAACTGTGCGACAAACCGTTTTGGAGGTTATGGCCCTTGACAGGTTTCTGCTAAATTTTGTTTTCAATATAACTCAAAAACCATAAAATATTGAAGCAGACAATATATCAGAAAAATGTTCCTCTCATTGAGATCTACATTTGATATAAATTGTTGAAAACTGTGAGACAAAACGGTTTCGAGGTTATGGCCCTTGACACGTTTCAACTAATCAGTTTTTGACTTATAACTTGAAAACGGTTAGAGATTATATAGTAAACATGATATTTAAAGTGATCCTCTCATCAAGACCTTCATTTAGTATATTGTATCCGAAACTGTTATATGAACCGTATTCGAGTTATCGGCCTTGACACATTTCTGTTATTCCGTTTTTGACTTATAACTTGAAAACGGTTAGAGATAATATAGTTAACATGGTCATATGTCGTGCGCAAAGAATCTGCCTAGCTTTTTGACCAATCGTACATCACTGACCAAAGCTCATCAATATTAAGGAAAACATACGATAAAAAAAATACACATCTTTGCTGCAATTAATCAGACCTGTCCAGACACTAAGAAGTGTTACAATATATAAAACGTACTAGTAACACATAACCAGTATCTAGAGAGTATCTCATATCTTCGAGCTCATCTGATATGGACCTGATAAGCTTTGTCGAGCGAAAAAAAAAAACCAACTAAGACTTAATATGTAATAAGATATTAGTACTTTTTGGCTTAGAAAGGGGTAATCATATGAGACTTAAAATTTTTCGATGATGGACAATTCAAAATGGCTTAAACACTAATTTCTAATTTTTAGTACATATTAAGTGTACTTTTTGTAATATAAAAAACTAACTTTTGGCAAAAATTGATAAAATAATGAACAGTGAGTGAGTTCCGACAGTGTGTCGAGTTATAAAAACATGCACTTTGTTACAAAATTTGCTGTATTAAACCAAATGTGATAATTATTAAAATGATTGAAATGATGTAAACTTGCACATTTATGCAGAAATTAGAAATTTAAGTGCAATTACTTTAAAAATGGTACACTATATTCCTAAATTTTCATGAAAAAATATTCAACACTGTGACAATACCCTAAATCGACACATTTTAAACAAATGTTGAAAAAAAAACCTTGTGATTTCTACAAGTTTCCCTCTTTTCCTTATTGTTTAATTATTAAATTTAAAATATTTAAAGCTGTTGTGTCCTATTTTAGTGTGTTTCTCCATTAAAAATGAGTACAAAGCTATTTCTGAATCATAATAATAATATTGTAAGGAGACAATCAATTAAAAATACCAAGATGTACATGTATGACAAAATAAGTTTGCATAAAATGTTATGAAGTTTGGTCTACTTTCATAGTGTACATTTTTTCAATATACATGACCAAAACACTAAATTTAATCAACTTACTTTGTTAGCTAAATAGAAGATACTTTCCGTTTAGAATGTGGATTTCAGTCTAAAAACGTATTTCCTCAAAGTATACGAGTCAATAAATCCTTAAAATCCCAGACTGAAGCACGTGACCACTCCTCCCCCTTATTTATGAATTTCGTCTGCTGTGATGTCCATTTCAGTTATCGTCAGTGAATCATAGTGTAAATCATTTCTCAACAAGTTGTTCTAACTATCCGAACTGCATTTTACCTCACATTTTAATCAAATTGAAACAATTTCCGACGTGAATTTTTGTGCATTCGGTTGTCTGCTACGTGACTCGGGTCCTTATTTTCCAGCTTGAAATTCCTATGAAATAATGTGAAAACGTCTTAAATGATCGTCGGTAGGAGCTAATCCGTGTCGTCCTGAAATATATAAATAATCACTGAGATTAAAGATCGTGCTTCATGTAGTATTCGTCCACACAGAACGAGAGACAGAAGACGCTGACAAAATGCTATGAACGCGAGCTTCGACGAAGAGACCTCAGTGTTCATTTAATGTGTTACTATAAATAGAGCGAAATGACAAAGAAGTATTTATTTCACACCAAAATAATGTAGCCTGGAACCCCGTTGTATCGATCTACTTATTTTCATCAACCATTTATAACAATAATAAAAATACTTATTTAGGTTTCATTCTTTGTTTACATTCACTGATATTCCTAGTCTCTGTTTATCTTGCTAATTTCTATTGGTAAACATATTTTATACTGTTAAAAGTCAAATTTATTCACCCATGTTGAAAACTGTGTATTCTGATGTCACTCCATTATATCGATGCATTGTGGGAAATAACTAGATTGCATAAAGTATGGCAGACCATAGCTGTATAAAGATTGTCAGCATGTATGCAAATAAATGTTTTTAAGTAGTTGTTTTAGTAGTTGAAAAATAGTTGGCCAAATTTAATATTAAACAGTCCGAAAATCCTCTATGCAGAAAAACAACGATAAAGGAAAAAACATGCTATAAAATGTACTTACCGCTACTCTAAACATGATCCGGTGGTAACTGTGGTCAAATACGAAAGAGAAAGTAAACCGGTGCAATCAAGCGTGTGTAAACAATTGGTAGGCGGAGCTAGATGAAAATTCTCGAGATATTAATGAATAGAGCGATACAATGAATAGATCGATACAATGGGGTTCGAGTATATATGAATTTTTAAAACTATTTAGTATAGTTTAACAAATTTTTGTCACAATATTTAAAATCTGCAGAGTCCCATTTTTCCGTTTTTTCTAAAATTAGTGCAAAGCTATTTGAATCAATGTGAGACAATCAATTAAAAATATCAAGATGTATAACAAAATAAGTTTACATGCTGGCCCTGAAACGTTAGCTGATGACAAAAAAGCACAAGTGTGATTTCACGAAAACAAACGCTGATCAATATATAATCGGATATGATAAACCCGCATGCGCAAGGATCAAAGGGTATCTGGACGTCTCGGCCATACTCCGTTTCGTCCATAGTACACTTCGTCCATAGATTAAATCGGCCATAGTCAATTCGGCCATATTTTCTTAATTGTGTTACAGTAATTACAGGATATCGTAATAAGCATGATTAGCATATGACTTTATCCAATGTATTTGGTTAACAATCATGACCAAACTTTAAAATAAATGTAATATTAATGTTATCTTGTATGAATTAGCGTAAATATTTTTCAAAATTTTTTAAATTTGTTGAATTCATTTTCTCAAAATTATTATCACTTCTGAAGTTGGTTTATTGTTAGGCTTCGGTCAGCCTTTGAATCTTCATAACAGACACTACCTGCAATGGCAGATCCAGGGGGGGGGGGGCGTAGGGGCGCACCCCCCTTTAAAAAAAGGAAAGGAAAAAAAAAGAGAACAGGAAGGGCAAAAATGTAATCCCCGCTCGTCCTCGCCATAAATTAATGCAGTAACGGTACTAATTCGTTTATTATGATATCTCTTGTATATACTGTACCAAATAAAGGTTACTGAACATTATAAAAACCTTGTTCGTGGCCTTCCTTTTCCGATATCCCCTTTTTACCCCACCCCCTCTTTCGAAAGTCCTGCATCCGCCTCTGACCTGGGCTCGACCTGAGTCACCCTGCGAAACCGATCTATTTTTAGTAACGGAGTTATCTGCCTCAAACCTCAATTATTCCGAAACCAGAAACCATGACAGATATCAAAACCCTTAAGTGGGGAAAATGTTGTCTGACCCACGGCCATGATTTGTCATGCAAAAAAAGCGATCTACTTCCTGTTTATGCGTTTTTGACGCGAAGTTTGTCGAAAACGTCAAAGTTGTTTGATTTCCACAAAACTTGGTTTCCAGGTAAATATGAAGGTCCTAATTTCCAAAACCATAAAAAATTGAAGCAGACAATATATCAGAAAAATGTTCCTCTTATTGAGATCTACATTTGATATACAGGTTCTAAAACTGTGCGACAAACCGTTTTAGAGGTTATGGCCCTTTACAGGTTTCGGCTAAATTTTGTTTTCAATATAACTCAAAAACCATAAAAAACTGAAGCAGACAATATATCAGAAAATGTTCCTCTCATTGAGATCCACATTTGATATAAATTATAAGTTATGGCCTTTGACATTTTTCGGCTAATCAGTTTATGGCTTATAACTTTTAAACCGTCAGAGATAATATAGTGAACATAGGTTTTTTATGACCGTCTCAACAAGCCCTTCGATTTAAGACCAAAGTCCAATGGTTACGGGCAGCAATTTTCAAAATTAGCAACAATATACCTAGACATAACACTAAAAAAATGCCGGGAAAGACCTCACATTTGTTCTTTGAACAAATGACTTTTCATTATTATTATTATTCTTATTTTTTTTCTTCCGCCAAGTCTGTAGAAAAGACTTCGCGACATATCATTTTCATCTTTTATACCAAGTATCGTACACCTAAACCCTGATTGGAATTCACCCTGCGACACCGATAACTTTTTCTTTACAGAGTTATCTGCCCGAACACCGAAAACCTTGTTATCAGAACAACTCAGAAACTATAAAATTTAGAGGAAAACTGAAAAGTGAGAAATGTTAAGGAACTTTTGACACAACTTTGTGCCATAATTTGGCCAAAAAATTTTGTCGAGCGAAGGCGAGCGGTATACCTTAAATGTTTCAATGACTCCGGTCATCACTAAAACTCACAAACTGGAAGTCGGAAACACCTTGGCTGTTCACCATTTGTTGTTCTGTGACATGACCTTAAAGAAAATCTCAAGGTCAAAGTTCAGATATGACCTCAACCTTAGGCCTCGAATCTTGTTATCATAATAACTCGAAAACCGTAAAAGATGGAAGCAGACAATAAATTGCAAAAATACTCCTCTTATTGAGACCTACATTTGATCTTTTATGTCCAAAACTGTTCAATGAACCGTTTAGGAGTTATTGCCCTTGACATGTTCCGGTTGATTGGTTGTTGACTTATAACTCGAAAACCGTAAAGAATAGAAGCAAACAATAAATTGGAAAACTACTCCTCTCATTGCGACCTACAATTGGTCTATAATATCAAAAATTATTCAATGAACCGTTTAGGAGTTATTGCCCTTGACATGATTCGGTTGATTGGTTTTTGACTTATAACTCGAAAACTGTAAAAGATAGAAGCAGACAATAAATTGGAAAAATACTCCTCTTATTGAGACCTACAATTGGTCTATATGTCAAAAATTGTTCAATGAACCGTTTAGGAGTTATTGCCCTTGACATGTTTCGGTTGATTGTTTTTGACTAATAACTACAAAACGGTTAGAGATAATATGGTAAACATGTTAGCTAAAGTGATCAGTATGAAAAGAGCTTCAATTTGAGCCCAAGGTCAAAGGTCATGGGTCAAGGTCACACCATAGCAACAAGGTAACCATCATAAAAAGTCCTTAGTTACCCTATATATTTAGAATCAGGATGAAGTATTTAGGTGGAATACACTATTTAACAATCGGAAGTTACAATTTGTCCCTAGCAACGGTCACAAAAGTACTTAGCAACCATATGAAGTGTGAATAGGGATGACTTGCTTTACTCAAATAACTAATTTTCATGACTGCTAGTGACATTTTGTAATAAGGAACAGACAAAACGTCAACAGAATCCCCTTATTTACCATACCGGGAAAGACCTCACATTTGTTCTTTGAACAAATGACCTTTCATATTATTATTACTTTTCTTCCGATCTAAAATTCAGTTTAGTGCTGCCAAAAAGTTTCTTATCCGATCGAGCTGAAAATTTGGCGGTGTGATGGATACCCCGTGGGCTTTCTCCCATTTACCCTGTTAGCACGCCCCGTCAAAAATGAGGGCGTGGCAGGGACCCCCCATGAAAACGTTGTTATCACATCTCCTCCTAAGGCACACAAAATGGTACAATAAAATGGACGCCGATTGCATCTGGGATCGATGTCCTCGAATTGTCGATAGGTAGAAAATCGCTGGGCGCAACCAGTAAAAAGTTACCAGTCGTGCAAGTCCAACACCACTTTTTATGTAAAAATCGTAATTTCCCGAAAAACGATGCATCCCAGCTGTTTGAAACCCTCGCCATTCGCTTTAGAATGTCGATTTCAGTCTAAAAATGTCCCCCCGTAAGGTGTACGAGTCAATAAATCCTTAAAATCCCACATTGAAACACGTGACCACCCCTCCCCCCAGCCACGTAAATTTCGTCTGTCGTGATGTCCGTTTCAGCCATCGTCAGTGAATGACCGTGTAAATCGTGTGTCAACAAGTTGTTCTAACTGTCCGAACTGCATTTTACCTGAAACAATAACAAATTGAAACAATTTCCGACGTCACTTTTTTGTGTATTCCATCGTCTGCTACGTGCCTCGTGTAATTATTTTACAGTGTAAAATTCCACTAAAATAAAATAAAAAAGTCTTTTATTAATTGTCGGCATGGTCCGTTGATATTAATCCGTGTCGTCCTGAAATAAACAATCACTGAGATTACAGATCGTGCATCATGTCATATATATGTCCTTTCAGACCATCGTAACTCCCTAGAATGATAAAATAAAACTATCTCCGTGATATTATATAACAATGTCACGTGACTCCAGCCAGTTCTGTTCTTTGCCTTTTACCATAAATCTCTTTCTCTTCCCCTACAAGTCAAGAAAAGTCATTAAAATACCAAACATATAGTTAAAAACAGAAAAGTAAACAAACAAACAAATAAACAAAAAAACTGGTTCCCGGTTTTTATATAACCATAGTTGCATATAAAACTATGAACCCAAAAAGGGCCCAACTCTCCACCCAGGGACAGCATGTCAAAAACAATAAATCATGCTGGCCCTGGGGTGGAGGGGCCGGGCCCTTTTTTTTTCTTCAATTTTGTAATTAGAACGTTCTAGAAACAATGGAATAGAAACCCCCGGAGGGGGGGGGGTATACGGGTATATTACGATGTAAAATGATAGATTTTCACCCTCTGGGGCCTCTTGTTTAACGTTTAACGCCAGTTTTTCCTATAGAAACGATAACGAGGGAAAGACCTTCCTGTGCATTTGTTCTACTGAACAAATGTCCTTTTAATTAAGGTCTTTCCCACTTCCAGTGGGAAGACCTTATTGTATTTCTTCTGATTATTATTATTATTATTATTCTTATTTTTTTTTCTTCCGCCAAGTCTGTAGAAAAGACTTCGCGACATATCATTTTCATCTTTTATTTCAAGTATCGTACACTTAAACCCTGATTAGAATTTACCCTGCGACACCGAAAACTTTTTCTTTACAGAGTTATCTGCCCAAACACCGAAAACCTTGTTATCAGAACAACTCAGAAACTATAAAATTTAGACAAAAACTGAAAAGTGAGAAATGTTAAGGAACTTTTGAGACAACTTTGTACCATAATTTGACCAAAAAATTTTGTCGAGCGAAGGCGAGCGGTATACCTTGAATGTTTCAATCACTCCGGTCATCACTAAAACTCACAAACTGGAAGTCGGAAACACCTTGGCTGTTCACCATTTATTGTTTTGTGACATGACCTTAAAGAAAATCTCAAGGTCAAAGTTCAGTTAGACCTCGACCTTAGGCCTCGAATCTTGTTATCATAATAACTCGAAAACCGTAAAAGATGGAAGCAGACAATAAATTGGAAAAATACTCCTCTTATTGAGACCTACATTTGGTCTTTTATGTCCAAAACTGTTCAATTTACCGTTTAGGAGTTATTGCCCTTGACATGTTCCGGTTGATTGGTTTTTGACATATAACTCGAAAACCGTAAAGAATAGAAGCAAACAATAAATTGGAAAAATACTCCTCTCATTGCGACCTACAATTGGTCTATAATGTAAACAATTATTCAATGAACCGTTTAGGAGTTATTGCCCTTGACATGTTTTGGTTGATTGGTTTTTGACTTCTAACTCGAAAACTGTAAAAGATAGAAGCAGACAATAAATTGGAAAAATACTCCTCTTATTGATACCTACAATTGGTCTTTATGTCAAAAATTGTTCAATGAACCGTTTAGGAGTTATTGCCCTTGACATGTTTCGGTTGATTGGTTTTTGACTAATAATTTGAAAACGGTTAGAGATAATATGGTAAACATGTGTAGCTTAAGTGATCAGTATGAAAAGAGCTTCAATTTGAGCCCAAGGTCTAAGGTCATGGGTCAAGGTCACACCATAGCAACAAGGTAACCATCATAAAAAGTCCTTAGTTACCCTATATATTTAGAATCAGGATGAAGTATTTAGGTGGAATACATTATTTTAGAACCGGAAGTGACAATTTGTCCCTAGCAACGGTCACAAAAGTACTTAGCAACCATATGAAGTGTGAATAGGGATGACTTGCTTTAGTCAAATAACTAATTTTCATGACTGCTAGTGACATTTTGTGATGAGGAACAGACAAAACGTCAACAGAATCCCCTTATTTACCATACCGGGAAAGACCTCACATTTGTTCTTTGAACAAATGACCTTTCATTAAGGTCTTTCCCACTTCCAGTGGGAAGACCTTACTGTATTTCTTCTGATTATTATTATTATTATTATTCTTATTCTTTTTCTTCCGCCACATTTCAAAACAGTCTGTGAAAAAGACTTCGCGACATATCATTTTCATCTTTTATACCAAGTATCGTACACTTAAACCCTGATTGGAATTTACCCTGCGACACCGAAAACTTTTTCTTTACAGAGTTATCTGCCCAAACACCGAAAACCTTGTTATCAGAACAACTCAGTAACTATAAAATTTAGAGAAAAACTGAAAAGTGAGAAATGTTAAGGAACTTTTGAGACAACTTTGTACCATAATTTGACCAAAAAATTTTGTCGAGCGAAGGCGAGCGGTATACCTTGAATGTTTCAATCACTCCGTTCATCACCAAAACTCACAAACCGGAAGTCGAAAACACCTTGGCTGTTCACCATTTGTTGTTCTGTGACATGACCTTAAGGAAAATCTCAAGGTTAAAGTTTAGATATGACCTCAACCTTAGGCCTCGAATCTTGTTTTCATAACAACTCGAAAACCGTAAAAGATGGAGTTCGCGACATATCATTGAGATCTTTTATACCAAGTATCGTACTCTTAAGTCCTATTCGGTGTTCACCCTTCGACACCGAAAACTTTTTCTTTACAGAGTTATCTGCCCCAACACCAAAAACCTTGTTATCAGAACAACTCCGAAACTATAAAATTTAGAGAAAAACTGAAAAGTGAGAAATGTTAAGGAACTTTTGAGACAACTTTGTGCCATAATTTGACCAAAAAATTTTGTCGAGCGGAGGCGAGCAGTATTACTTGAATGTTTCATGGACTCCGGTTGTCACCAAAACTCACAAACCGGAAGTCGAAAACACCTTGGCTGTTCACCATTTATTGTTCTGTGATATGACCTTAAGGAAAATCTCAAGGTTAAAGTTTAGATATGACCTCAACCTTAGGCCTCGAATCTTGTTATCATAACAACTCGAAAACCGTAAAAGATGGAAGCAGACAATAAATTGGAAAAATACTCCTTTCATTGAGACCTACATTTGGTCTTTAATGTCCGAAACTGTTCAATTTACCGTTTAGGAGTTATTGCCCTTGACATGTTCCGGTTGATTGGTTTTTGACTTATAACTCGAAAACCGTAAAGAATAGAAGCAAACAATGAATTGGAAAACTATTCCTCTCATTGCGGCCTACAATTGGTCTATAATGTCAAAAATTATTCAATGAACCGTTTAGGAGTTATTGCCCTTGACATGATTCGGTTGATTGGTTTTTGACTTATAACTCGAAAACTGTAAAAGATAGAAGCAGACAATAAATTGGAAAAATACTCCTCTTATTGAGACCTACAATTGGTCTATTATGTCAAAAATTGTTCAATGAACCGTTTAGGAGTTATTGCCCTTGACATGTTTCGGTTGATTGGTTTTTGACTAATAACTTGAAAACGGTTAGAGATAATATGGTAAACATGCGTAGCTAAAGTGATCAGTATGAAAAGAGCTTCAATTTGAGCCCAAGGTCAAAGGTCATGGGTCAAGGTCACACCATAGCAACAAGGTAACCATCATAAAAAGTCCTTAGTTACCCTATATATTTAGAATCAGGATGACGTATTTAGGTGGAATACGCTATTTTACAACCGGAAGTGACAATTTGTCCCTAGCAACGGTCACAAAAGTACTTAGCAACCATATGAAGTTTGAATAGGGATGACTTGCTTTACTCAAATAACTAATTTTCATGACTGCTAGTGACATTTTGTAATGAGGAACAGACAAAACGTCACACAATCGCCTTATTTACCATACCGGGAAAGACCTCACATTTGTTCTTTGAACAAATGACCTTTCATTAAGGTCTTTCCCACTTCCAGTGGGAAGACCTTATTGTATTTCTTCTGATTATTATTATTATTATTATTATTATTATTATTATTCTTATTTTTTTTTCTTCCGCCAAGTCTGTAGAAAAGACTTCGCGACATATCATTTTCATCTTTTATACCAAGTATCGTACACTTAAACCCTGATTAGAATTTACCCTGCGACACCGAAAACTTTTTCTTTACAGAGTTATCTGCCCAAACACCGAAAACCTTGTTATCAGAACAACTCAGAAACTATACAATTTAGACAAAAACTGAAAAGTGAGAAATGTTAAGGAACTTTTGAGACAACTTTGTACCATAATTTGACCAAAAAATTTTGTCGAGCGAAGGCGAGCGGTATACCTTGAATGTTTCAATCACTCCGGTCATCACTAAAACTCACAAACTGGAAGTCGGAAACACCTTGGCTGTTCACCATTTATTGTTTTGTGACATGACCTTAAAGAAAATCTCAAGGTCAAAGTTCAGTTAGACCTCGACCTTAGGCCTCGAATCTTGTTATCATAATAACTCGAAAACCGTAAAAGATGGAAGCAGACAATAAATTGGAAAAATACTCCTCTTATTGAGACCTACATTTGGTCTTTTATGTCCAAAACTGTTCAATTTACCGTTTAGGAGTTATTGCCCTTGACATGTTCCGGTTGATTGGTTTTTGACCTATAACTCGAAAACCGTAAAGAATAGAAGCAAACAATAAATTGGAAAAATACTCCTCTCATTGCGACCTACAATTGGTCTATAATGTCAAAAATTATTCAAAGAACCGTTTAGGAGTTATTGCCCTTGACATGTTTTGGTCAATTGGTTTTTGACTTATAACTCGAAAAGTGTAAAAGATAGCAGCAGACAATAAATTGGAAAAATACTCCACTTATTGAGACCTACAATTGGTCTTTTATGTCAAAAATTGTTCAATGAACCGTTTAGGAGTTATTGCCCTTGACATGTTTCGGTTGATTGGTTTTTGACTAATAACTTGAAAACGGTTAGAGATAATATAGTAAACATATAGGTGTAAAGTGATCAGTATCAAAAGAGCTTCAATTTGAGCCAAAGGTCAAAGGTCATAGGTCAAGGTCATACCATAGCAACAAGGTAACTGTTATAAAAAGTCCTTAGCAACCATATATTTTTAGAATCAGAATGATGTTCTTTACTGAAATATGTAATTACACGACCGGAAGTGTCATTTTGTCCATAGCAACCAACTAAATGTCCTTAGCAACCATACCTTTTCTGACTTGGGACGACTTGCTTTGTACATTAAAACCATAGTAACTGACCGTTACGTCATTAGCAACTATATACCTAGACATAACACTAACAAAATGCCGGGAAAGACCTCACATTTGTTCTCTGAACAAATGGCCTATCTTTAAGGTCTTTCCCACTTCCAGTGGGAAGACCTTACTGTATTTCTTCTGATTATTATTATTCTTATTCTTTTTCTTCCGCCACATTTCAAAACAGTCTGTGAAAAAGACTTCGCGACATATCATTTTGATCTTTTAAACCAAGTATCGAACTCTTAAGACCTGTTCGGTGTTCACCCTGCGACACCGAAAACTTTTTCTTTACGGAGTTATCTGCCCCAACACCGTAAACCTTGTTATCAGAACAACTCAGAAACTATAAAATTTAGAGAAAAACTGAAAAGTGAGAAATGTTAAGGAACTTTTGAGACAACTTTGTGCCATAATTTGCCCAAAAAATTTTGTCGAGCGAAAGCGAGCGGTATACCTTGAATGTTTCAATCACTCAGGCCATCACCAAAACTCACAAACCGGAAGTCGAAAACACCTTGGTTGTTCACCATTTGTTGTTTTGTGACATAACCTTAAGGAAAATCTCAAGGTTAAAGTTTACATATGACCTCAACCTTAGGCCTCGAATCTTGTTATCATAACAACTCGAAAACCGTAAAAGATGGAAGCAGACAACAAATTGGAAAAATACTCCTCTCATTGAGACCTACATTTGGTCTTTTATGTCCGAAACTGTTCAATTTACCGTTTAAGAGTTATTGCCCTTGACATGTTTCGGTTGATTGGTTTTTGACATATAAATTGAAAACGGTTAGAGATAATATAGTAAACATATAGGTTTAAAGTGATCAGTATCAAAAGAGCTTCAATTTGAGCCAAAGGTCAAAGGTCATTGGTCAAGGTCATACCCTAGCAACAAGGTAACTGTTATACAAAGTCCTTAGCAACCATATATTTTTAGAATCAGAATGATGTTCTTTACTGAGATAAATCATATCACGACCGGAAGTGGCATTTTGTCCATAGCAACCACCTAAATGTCCTTAGCAACCATACATTTTCTGACTTAAGACGACTTGCTTTGTACATTAAAACCATAATAACTGACCTTTAAGTCATTAGCAACTATATACCTAGACATAACACTAACAAAATGCCGGGAAAGACCTCACATTTGTTCTCTGAACAAATGGCCTATCTTTATTATTATTATTCTTATTTTTTTTCTTCCGCCACATTTCAAAACAGTCTGTGAAAAAGACTTCGCGACATCTCATTTTGATCTTTTAAACCAAGTATCGTACTCTTAAGAACTGTTCGGTGTTCACCCTGCGACACCGGAAACTTTTTCTTTACGGAGTTATCTGCCCAAACACCGAAAACCTTGTTATCAGAACAACTCAGAAACTATAAAATTTAGAGAAAAACTGAAAAGTGAGAAATGTTAAGGAACTTTTGAGACAACTTTGTGCCATAATTTGGCCAAAAAATTTTGTCGAGCGAAGGCGAGCGGTATACCTTGAATGTTTCAATGACACCGGTCATCACTAAAACTCACAAACTGGAAGTCGGAAACACCTTGGCTGTTCACCATTTGTTGTTCTGTGACATGACCTTAAAGAAAATCTCAAGGTCAAAGTTCAGATATGACCTCAACCTTAGGCCTCGAATCTTGTTATCATAATAACTCGAAAACCGTAAAAGATGGAAGCAGACAATAAATTGGAAAAATACTCCTCTTATTGAGACCTACATTTGGTCTTTAATGTCCAAAACTGTTCAATGAACCGTTTAGGAGTTATTGCCCTTGACATGTTCCGGTTGATTGGTTTTTGACTTATAACTCGAAAACCGTAAAGAATAGAAGCAAACAATAAATTGGAAAACTACTCCTCTCACTGCGACCTACAATTGGTCTATAATGTCAAAAATTATTCAATGAACAGTTTAGGAGTTATTGCCCTTGACATGATTCGGTTGATTGGTTTTTGACTTGTAACTTGAAAACCGTAAAAGATAGAAGCAGACAATAAATTAGAAAAATACTCCTCTTATTGAGACCTACAATTGGTCTATATGTCAAAAATTGTTCAATGAACCGTTTAGGAGTTATTGCCCTTGACATGTTTCGGTTGATTGGTTTTTGACTAATAACTTGAAAACGGTTAGAGATAATATGGTAAACATGTATAGCTAAAGTGATCAGTATGAAAAGAGCTTCAATTTGAGCCCAAGGTCAAAGGTCATGGGTCAAGGTCACACCATAGCAACAAGGTAACCATCATAAAAAGTCCTTAGTTACCCTATATATTTAGAATCAGAATGAAGTATTTAGGTGGAATACATTATTTTACAACCGGAAGTGACAATTTGTCCCTAGCAACGGTCACAAAAGTACTTAGCAACCATATGAAGTGTGAATAGGGATGACTTGCTTTACTCAAATACCAATTTTCATGACTGTTAGTGACATTTTGTAATAAGGAACAGACAAAACGTCAACAGAATCCCCTTATTTACCATACCGGGAAAGACCTCACATTTGTTCTTTGAACAAATGACCTTTCATTAAGGTCTTTCCCACTTCCAGTGGGAAGACCTTACTGTATTTCTTCTGATTATTAAGGTCTTTCCCACTTCCAGTGGGAAGACCTTACTGTATTTCTTCTGATTATTATTATTATTATTATTATTATTATTATTATTCTTATTCTTTTTCTTCCGCCACATTTCAAAACAGTCTGTGAAAAAGACTTCGCGACATATCATTTTGATCTTTTAAACCAAGTATCGAACTCTTAAGACCTGTTCGGTGTTCACCCTGCGACACCGAAAACTTTTTCTTTACAGAGTTATCTGCCCCAACACCGAAAACATTGTTATCAGAACAACTCAGAAACTATGAAATTTAGATAAAAACTGAAAAGTGACAAATGTTAAGGAACTTTTGAGACAACTTTGTGCCATAATTTGGCCAAAAAATTTTGTCGAGCGAAAGCGAGCGGTATACCTTGAATGTTTCAATGACTTCGGTCATCACTAAAACTCACAAACTGGAAGTCAGAAACACCTTGGCTGTTCACCATTTGTTGTTCTGTGACATGACCTTAAAGAAAATCTTAAGGTCAAAGTTCAGATATGACCTCAACCTTAGGCCTCGAATCTTGTTATCATAATAACTCGAAAACCGTAAAAGATGGAAGCAGACAATAAATTGGAAAAATACTCCTCTTATTGAGACCTACATTTGGTCTTTTATGTCCAAAACTGTTCAATGAACCGTTCAGGAGTTATTGCCCTTGACATGTTCCGGTTGATTGGTTTTTGACTTATAACTCGAAAACCGTAAAGAATAGAAGCAAACAATAAATTGGAAAACTACTCCTCTCATTGCGACCTACAATGGGTCTTTAATGTCAAAAATTATTCAATGACTCGTTTAGGAGTTATTGCCCTTGGCATGATTCGGTTGATTGGTTTTTGACTTATAACTCGAAAACTGTAAAAGATAGAAGCAGACAATAAATTGGAAAAATACTCCTCTTATTGAGACCTACAATTGGTCTATTATGTCAAAAATTTTTCAATGAACCGTTTAGGAGTTATTGCCCTTGACATGTTTCGGTTGATTGGTTTTTGACTAATAACTTGAAAACGGTTAGAGATAATATGGTAAACATGTATAGCTAAAGTGATCAGTATGAAAAGAGCTTCAATTTGAGCCCAAGGTCAAAGGTCATGGGTCAAGGTCACACCATAGCAACAAGGTAACCATCATAAAAAGTCCTTAGTTACCCTATATATTTAGAATCAGGATGAAGTATTTAGGTGGAATACATTATTTTACAACCGGAAGTGACAATTTGTCCCTAGCAACGGTCACAAAAGTACTTAGCAACCATATGAAGTGTGAATAGGGATGACTTGCTTTACTCAAATAACCAATTTTCATGACTGCTAGTGACATTTTGTAATGAGGAACAGACAAAACGTCAACAGAATCCCCTTATTTACCATACCGGGAAAGACCTCACATTTGTTCTTTGAACAAATGACCTTTCATTATTATTCTTATTCTTTTTCTTCCGCCACATTTCAAAACAGTCTGTGAAAAAGACTTCGCGACATATCATTTTGATCTTTTAAACCAAGTATCGAACTCTTAAGACCTGTTCGGTGTTCACCCTGCGACACCGAAAACTTTTTCTTTACGGAGTTATCTGCCCCAACACCGTAAACCTTGTTATCAGAACAACTCAGAAACTATAAAATTTAGAGAAAAACTGAAAAGTGAGAAATGTTAAGGAACTTTTGAGACAACTTTGTGCCATAATTTGGCCAAAAAATTTTGTCGAGCGAAAGCGAGCGGTATACCTTGAATGTTTCAATCACTCCGGTCATCACCAAAACTCACAAACCGGAAGTCGAAAACACCTTGGTTGTTCACCATTTGTTGTTTTGTGACATGTCCTTAAGGAAAATCTCAAGGTTAAAGTTGAGATATGACCTCAACCTTAGGCCTCGAATCTTGTTATGATAACAACTCGAAAACCGTAAAAGATGGAAGCAGACAATAAATTGGAAAAATACTCCTCTCATTGAGACCTACATTTGGTCTTTAATGTCCGAAACTGTTCAATTTACCGTTTAAGAGTTATTGCCCTTGACATGTTTCGGTTGATTGGTTTTTGACTTATAAATTGAAAACGGTTAGAGATAATATAGTAAACATATAGGTTTAAAGTGATCAGTATCAAAAGAGCTTCAATTTGAGCCAAAGGTCAAAGGTCATAGGTCAAGGTCATACCCTAGCAACAAGGTAACTGTTATAAAAAGTCCTTAGCAACCATATATTTTTATAATCAGAATGATGTTCTTTACTGAAATACGTCATTACACGACCGGAAGTGCCATTTGGTCCATAGCAACCAACTAAATGTCCTTAGCAACCATACATTTTCTGACTTTGGACGATTTGCTTTGTACTTATTATTCTTTTTCTTCCGCCACATTTCAAAACAGTCTGTGAAAAAGACTTCGCGACATATCATTTTGATCTTTTAAACCAAGTATCGAACTCTTAAGACCTGTTCGGTGTTCACCCTGCGACACCGAAAACTTTTTCTTTACGGAGTTATCTGCCCCAACACCGTAAACCTTGTTATCAGAACAACTCAGAAACTATAAAATTTAGAGAAAAACTGAAAAGTGAGAAATGTTAAGGAACTTTTGAGACAACTTTGTGCCATAATTTGGCCAAAAAATTTTGTCGAGCGAAAGCAAGCGGTATACCTTGAATGTTTCAATCACTCCGGTCATCACCAAAACTCACAAACCGGAAGTCGAAAACACCTTGGTTGTTCACCATTTGTTGTTTTGTGACATGTCCTTAAGGAAAATCTCAAGGTTAAAGTTGAGATATGACCTCAACCTTAGGCCTCGAATCTTGTTATGATAACAACTCGAAAACCGTAAAAGATGGAAGCAGACAATAAATTGGAAAAATACTCCTCTCATTGAGACCTACATTTGGTCTTTAATGTCCGAAACTGTTCAATTTACCGTTTAAGAGTTATTGCCCTTGACATGTTTTGGTTGATTGGTTTTTGACTTATAAATTGAAAACGGTTAGAGATAATATAGTAAACATATAGGTTTAAAGTGATCAGTATCAAAAGAGCTTCAATTTGAGCCAAAGGTCAAAGGTCATAGGTCAAGGTCATACCCTAGCAACAAGGTAACTGTTATAAAAAGTCCTTAGCAACCATATATTTTTAGAATCAGAATGATGTTCTTTACTGAAATACGTCATTACACGACCGGAAGTGGCATTTTGTCCATAGCAACCAACTAAATGTCCTTAGCAACCATGCATTTTCTGACTTTGGACGATTTGCTTTGTACATTAAAACCATAGTAACTGACCGTTTAGTCATTATTTTTCTATATAACTAGAAATAACACTAACAAAATGCCGGGAAAGACCTCACATTTGTTCTCTGAACAAATGGCCTATCTTTATTATTATTATTCTTCCTTTTTTTTTCCGCCACATTTTCAAAACAGTCCATAAAAAAGGGTTCGCGACATATCATTTTGATCTTTCAAACCAAGTATCGTACTCTTAAGACCTGTTCAGATTTGACCCTGCGACACCGAAAACTTTTTCTTTACAGAGTTATCTGCCCAAACACCGAAAACCTTGTTATCAGGTTAACTCAGAAACTATAAAATTTAGAGAAAAACTGAAAAGTGAGAAATGTTAAGGAACTTTTGAGACAACTTTGTGCCATAATTTGGCCAAAAAATTTTGTCGAGCGAAGGCGAGCGGCATACCTTGAATGTTTCAATGACTCCGGTTATCACCAAAACTCACAAACCGTAAGTCGAAAACACCTTGGTTGTTCACCATTTGTTGTTCTGTGACATGACCTTAAAGAAAATCTCAAGGTCAAAGTTCAGATATGACCTCGACCTTAGGCCTCGAATCTTGTTATCATAACAACTCGAAAACCGTAACAGATAGAAGCAGACAATAAATTGGAAAAATACTCCTCTCATTGAGACCTACATTTGGTCTTACAAGTCCGAAACTGTTAAATGAACCGTTTAGGAGTTATTGCCCTTGACATGTTTCGGTTGATTGGTTTTTGACTAATAACTTGAAAACGGTTAGAGATAATATGGCAAACATGCATAGCTAAAGTGATCAGTCTCAAAAGAGCTTCAATTTGAGCCCAAGGTCAAAGGTCATGGGTCAAGGTCACACCATAGCAACAAGGTAACCATTATAAAAAGTCCTTAGTAACCATATATATTTAGAATCAGGATGAAGTATTTAGGTGAAATACACCATTTTACAACCGGAAGTGACAATTTGTCCCTAGCAACGGTCACATAAGTCCTTAGCAACCATATGTAGTGAGAATAGGGATGACTTGCTTTACTCAAACAACTAATTTTCATGACTGCTAGTGACATTTTGTAATAAGGAACAGACAAAACGTCAACTGAATCTCCATATTTACCATACTGGGAAAGACCTCACATTTGTTCTTTGAACAAATGACCTTTCATTATTATTATTTTTCTTTTTCTCCCCAAATTTCAAAATAGGTTTGCCAGAAGGGGTTTCGACATATCATTATAATACTTGGTACGTTTAATCGCTCATACCAGGAGATGACCTGGCTCACCCTGTGAGACTATTCTATTTTTAGTAACAGAGTTATCTGCCCCAACACCGAAAACCTTGTTAGCAGATAAACTCAGAAACCGTAACAGATACTCAAAATCTGAAGTGTGCAAAGTGTAGGGCGACGTATGGCGATGATTTAACATGCAAACTTTTTTTTCTTAATCGACTTCCGGTTTACGCGTTTTTGACCTGAAAAATGACGCAATGCGTCAAATTTTTTTTTCTCAAAAACCGTAAGTCCTAGAGACTTGGGACCACCACTATTGATCCTAAGTGACATATGTTACATTTAAAAATGTCAAGGTGAAAGGTCAAAAGTCAAGGTCAAAGGTCACCATAGGTCTTGTTAGCACTATATCTCACAAACCATAGAAGATCGAAGCAAACAATACATTGGAAAAATACTCCGCTTATTGAGACCTTTAGTTGGTACATTTGACACGAAGCTGTGCGATGAACCGTTTTCGAGTTACTGCCATTGACGCGTTTCGGTTAATCGGTTTTTGGTTAAAACTTGAAAACGGTTAGAGATAATATAGTAAACATATAGGTTTAAAGTGATCAGTATGAAAAGAGCTTCAATTTGAACCAAAGGTCAAAGGTCATAGGTCAAGGTCATACCCTAGCAACAAGGTGACCGTTATATAAAGTCCTTAGCAACCATATATTTTTAGAATCAGAATGATCGTCTTTACTGTAATATTTCATTTCATGACAGGAAATGGCCTTTTGTCCCTAGCAACCGAATGAAAGTCCTTAACATCCATATATTTTTTGGCTCGGGACCACTTTCTATACTCAAATAACTCATTTTTATGACTGGAAGTGACATTTTGTGCTTAGCAAGACACAAAATCCCATAGCATCGCATATATTTTCTCACTTTAGAGTAACAGTGGGAAAGACCTTCTCATTTGTTCTCAGAACAAATGGCATTTTAATTTTAATTGTTTTTCTTCGAATATACTCGCCCTGCAACTAAACTATCAATATTTTATCAGATTTTATATAAATGTTATTTTAAACAAGTGCTTCAAATATCATTTAATTATATTTATTATAAGGATTTCATACTTGAAAAAGGTTTATTAAAACATTCATATACTAGACAAAAATAACAAACCTAACGCAAAATAATAACACTACTTTACACGATTAAGACTGATTTGTCTACATCGGTATGATTCTTTGTCAGAAACGTCTAATTTCTATTACAAATCTCGATCTGTTCTGGGTATCTTAATAAATTTATACATCAATCAATAAATTTTGAGAATACTGACTTTTGTTTGGCTTGAAAATTTCTTTTTACAAAACTGTCCAGTTACACAAATAAAATTGTTGAGTTTTTTATATTGTTTGAATTTATTTAAAAGTATTAACTCCAAAAAATATTTTCTCAATCGAGGGATAACAAAATTTTCGTTGTGAACATTTAATATAATCCGCTACAATGTGCAAAACGGAAATTTTGTTATCCCCCGATGGAGAAAAGATTTCTTGTAGTTAATCCTTAATTAAATTGCTGCTGATATAATTTTAATTTGAAAACCTTAACAAATGAGCCATGAAAACAACGATTTTATATTGCAGGACTATCCTTCCGTGAAAATTTTTACTATGGTTTATTGGCGGTAGGTTTGGTTTTAGTCTTGTGTCTGTCAATTCTGTGTAATGCGTGCATTAATAGGAAATGTAAAACTGCTGTAATACAGACAATGGAAAATGTTAAGCAGGACATTTCATTGAATGTACAGGCTAACCATATAGAACACCTGGGAAGATCTGTCAATGACGTTGAAGAGTATATTTCTCATTATGAAACTATTAACGAAAGTGAAATGTTGCCCAGACATGTACTTGCAATGACAACCGATGTTACAAATAAAACAAAACACAGATCTTCTGCATCTGATAAGGTGTATCTTGCAATATACGAAGATGACTTAACACAAAAAAGATCAAAAGAAAATGACATTGAACTACATAGGTATAATCGGTCAGAAACATTGGTTGATCCAAAAGATACGTTTTTACGAGAAAGTTATCTTGATTCAAATACTGATACAGTACCACCTTCTCGAGTACACAAAACATTGGACAGTGACGGATCGTCCACTGGTAGTGAAGACATAACGTGTTCAAACACAGATGGTTACCTTCATCCATATACAACATTGAACGTAAACGACATGGAATATTTAAACAGCTACAGCTCAGTAACAAATGTATACCAAGCCATCTGTTTGGAGCCTTTGAAATTGTGTGACAATGACAGTTCGTCCTATCTTAATAAAGAAATCACACTTGATGAAAATGTTAGTGTGATACTTTCGTGCAGTCCGTTCAACGTTAATAATGACAGCGACAGTTTACAGGTGTTCCAATCCGACGAGTGTTTGAACGACAAAGAAATGGCGAGCTTTGATAACGATGATTACATAGACGGACTCACCCCTAAAACAGATTCATGTTGACTTCATAAGTCATCAAAATAGTTCATTCTTGTAACAATGAACGATGCACTACCTTGTACAGACTTTACTATCGCAACATACTATATAAATAGAAGTAGACTTTGGATTGGACTATTACGTAAAGATGAAATGTCTTTCCTACATTACGAAATTGTTTGTAAATATTGTGAATATTTGTTCTTTTTTAAGTAAATCCGCTGTAAATAAACTTAAAACCTTATACCCCATAAACTATTTAGTAAGACAAAGTAATATATGACCCATGACATAATTATGGCTCTAATATTGTGCATTACAAGCCGTTAAAGGCAACAACTACTTTTTTGTCACTTGCCATGTTGATGTCATGACGATTTTTAGTTCTTTTGTGGCTTTAACACTGTATAATTCACACTTAAAGATTATTCTTTATAAAGCAACATGGTTAGCGGGTCTCGTTTGATATTACATGGAAAGTTCTCCCAAACTAGTCTTAAGCAAATTGCTTCTCATCGTACGAACTTTATTGGTAGGAGACAAACAAGACTCGGATACAATTATACAAAAAATATATTATAAAAAAGTCCAATAAGTTTCCAAGAATTTGATTTTTAAACACAATCTAGATATCAGGTTGATTGTTGGCTAAACACTTGCCGTACATTCAGTTAGCAGTATTTCAGCTAAATGCACGAAAAAACAAATTAACAACAAGAATGTTTTGAAAAAAAATGAGGGGAGTCATTGTGGAGTAAAGATGCGCTAAGAATCTCTATTGGTCTGTAACAACTCGTTTTGCAATAACATTTTCAAAGATGTTCAAATCGTTCTTTGCGATGTTGTGATTTTATATACACAAGTACAAATAAAATAATAATGTCTTGTATGCCTTTTTCTACCGTGAATTCAACTCCAATATAATCATGACCAGACAAGATGTGGCTTTATATCGGCTTTTTGGTTTTTTGTTGACATCACATGTCCCTAGGACTGAACCCCGTTGTATCCTGTCCCCATTGTATCATTTTCAGATCATTCATCCTGAAGTCAAGAAATACTGTTTGTTTGTGGTCTGATACTGTTGGGGGATATTAGAGGTTTTTTTCATTGTCTGCATGTCTGACAATGTTCGAGGAGTTTTATAAATAGTTTTCATCTTATATTTCACTTTTTGTATTCAGACGAGACATTGGGTGTATTCTAGTCATGTGTGACCCTTGTGTTCAATGAAGTTTAAATGTGATATTCAGGAAAGGTGATATTTCATTTTATAGTTCTTTTATATTTGTTGGTATTTTTTTTTGGTTTTAACGCCACCCGGACCATCAGTGGGAAAACTGGCAACTTTTTTAATTCATCTACAAGTCGAGCAAACCCTGCCCGAAGTGACACTTGAACTATCATACTTAGTGTTTACATGTACAAGCACGTGATTAACAGTAAATGATTAACAGCATTAGCCAGTTAGCCACAGAAACCTTGCAGTTCTTTCAAGAGTCTTGGCTTGATTTTTTATAGTCTAGGTGAAACAAGTGAGCCATATGACTGTGAACCATGTGAAACATATCTATGTTGATTTTATACTTATCATTTTTTCTTGTTTTTGTGCACGAACCAATTAAACTATCCAAACAAGGAAATATTACGTTTGGGAAAATTCATTTTTACAAAAACCCAGACACTGACTTCCTTATGTTGTTTTTTTTTATGTCATCTGGAGTAGAAAGATGCAAGTACTACCACTTTTAACGAGGATATTTTTCATTTTTAAAAGTGCGATTATACCTGACCACTTTTCACTCTATATGCTCTTTGTTCGTCTTTAAAATATACTAAATAAACCTAACGCGTCTTCTTAGTCCTTATAGTCAGAACAAGTTAATCAATTGTTTGACATCAAAATGAATGCGATTATCAATTACTGTTTATGATTTAACCAAATTTCAGCAATCTTTTAGCAAAACTATGCTGTCTATATTTTGTTGTGGACGACGCCGGAGTTCAGATTGTGTTCAAAGGATCGATGGAAGGGATACGAAGAAGGTCACAACACAGAAAGGCAAGATTTGCTACTCTGTCAAAAGCCAGAGTGAACACTGTGAAGACATGGAAGGTACAGAAATCTGGATGTGTCGGGATGATCGTTTAAAGAGGGTGTTTAAACTTAGCCAGCCATAGCTGTTGATAATTATGGAATTACGTGTGTAGATGGTTATAACAACAATCTGCTTCTGGCCATTTCTCCAGATTGTAAGCAACAAAAGGTTCTACGGACCAGTTCAGTTCTGATGGACTACAGAAGCAAGATGCTGTATACTATGACATCTAAAATGAACGGCTTCTTTTTTGTAATTGATACAACGGACACGTTGCATTATACGACGTCATTTACTAACAATTATTTGCAAGTGATTTTGTTGTTAAATAATAAAATCGCCTCCAGATTTCAATATGGTGTAAACAGTGGATCTGTGTCAAACGCATTTTTTAGTTTTGATAAAGGAAGTATGAGTAACGTATATTTCCAAAGATCGTGCACAAGACACTGCAAAAACCTAATCAAATTAGAAAACTTAACGAGTTTACAATTTTTGCAATAGTATAAAGCAAACACAATCTTGTATACTAGAGCGATAAGACAGGAAAGGATCTTCCTACTAGATATACAATCCATACACAGCTGATATGACTTAAACTGGATGTGAATGCCAAATAAGAGTTAGCTTGTTTGTTTGGTTGAATGGGGTTAACGCCACGTTCAGCATTTTCAGCTATATCGTGATGTCTATTTGCTATTGGGGAGGAAGCCGTTGTACCTAGTGAATATGTTTAAATATTATCGTATCTATGATCTATGATTTGCAAACCCTACATTGTTAAGCTGATCTTTCGGATAAATCTCGAATTATCATTGATTTACAGTTTTCGGACATAACATATATTATTAGTTTAATAACCTTCCAGATTGTAGACTGATAACACTTTTGATTCGCCTTGTTACATAGACATTTCTTAAAAAACAGATCAAAAACAAAAAGTACAATAAAATAATTCTACGTTCGGTCGTTCCAGTGCTCGGGACATCTCTGACAACACAAATATGTGGACTTTTACTTTGTATTTTTATAATTTCATCAATTCAGTGGTCAACTTGTTTTGTTTTTTTTTCGACAGAGAGATAAACCCCAAAATAACGCACATAATACTTTTAAATTTAATCACATAAGGATACAAGTCGAATGTACCCTTTTTTCAAACGTATAAATCAAACATGATCTAATACCTAAGCTATGAGTCAATAAATAAAATGACACCATAAAAACAATACGTGTAGCAATTTTTCGTCTATACCGTGACGTCCATTTTGTGGTGGGAGTGGAAACAAGTGTACCGGTGAATCCACCGACCTTCTGTAGGAAATACGATTAAGGCATATACAACTATTAGCGACATCATGTGACTTCTGTGACGTATTTTTTTCAGCCATATTGGATTTTCCAAATAAAATATATATAATTTGCACATTGTTCCCAGTTCTAAATTCTTTTATCTTTCGAATGATCTAAACTATATCAGTTTAAATTACTTGCAAAATACTTCCCATTTTGTTTGAAAAAAGGTTTTTTTTCTTCCTTCTGGTTACATTGTTTCAATGGGAAATTGTTAAATATGCTCCACTTCTCACGTAAATTGCAAAAATACAGTTCGTATAAACATAGTTTAACACATATATACAAAAAGGAGACATATTGATGTATTTAACTTTCACATTCTTAACACTTTAATTTCTTATCTTCATACTTCCCATTTCATTTTAAATTAGCTCATTTTACAATTTTTAACATGGCGGAGTTCAGACCACGTGGTTCAGACAAGGGACAGGGTTGTGTGGTTATGGTTAATTATATCTCAGAAATTTGTGACATGTTTAATTTAGATGTAAATATATTAATAATTAAACAAAAAAAATTTAAGAGTATTTGACTAACAAAATACTATCTTTAGAAAAAACTAACTGCAATTGCATTGTCTTGAATTGAAAATGTGGTAATGAACTTTGTGATAAACATTTATAAAGTATTTATTTAAAAGATAATTACAAAACTATCCCTATTTTTCTCAGTCATAAAGGTATTCAAAATTAACGTTTTAAGGAATAAGCTGTTCAGTAAACATCCTGTACAGAGAATACAAGTTTACGGCAGTACAAGCTTTATCAGGAAGACACAGCATTGGTTAAATTTCAATACATTAAAGGTGTTCAAAATAACACATCTGTCACAAATGTTTATAAGGTAACCATAATTCATTAATAATTTTATTAAATTATGAACTATAGTTGTAATTTTTGAGTATACAAAAATAATTATGCCACGGGGAAACAACAATAAACGAGGAACTATAAATGATAAAGAGAAAAAATAAAAGTATATATAAAAAATGGAAAAAATTGTCAAATATAAATAATATGTTTAAAAAACACACAATAATTGTATTAATAATATCAGCAATTTGATATATTATAAAATTTTGGTGTTAATGATATACAACCGTCGTTCATTGATATACAGAGTTATCGAACCTAGTTATGACAGTTATAGTTGCTTATGAGCTCAATACAGATGTTAATAAGTAAGACACAGTTTTAATGTTAATGTTAACAACATATATAATATGTCTTCATGGTCGGCTCTCCTGGAGGCAAAGTAGTTAGTGCTTGAAAACTAGAGGGCACTTTTTCCTTAAGGTAGTACAGTAGTAAATGTTTTGGCTATAGTCGAAAACACTAACATTTCTGTGATTTGCATACCTTTCTAACATTGATCAGCATTTACCTGGGCTAGGAAATTAATAAACTTTCATTAACCAATTAAAAAAAATTATGCCATATATATCCGTGACCAATTCCTTTTTTCGATAATTAGAACATTTTGAGACGCTCCCACTTTTACATGCAATTTCTAATGCAGAGAAGGTAAAATACTACATTGTTTTAAAAAATACCAAAATTTATCTTGCATGTTCTGAGAAAAATTTTACCATTTTTTAAAACTTAATTGATGAAGGAGCTTACAGCTAAAAAATTGTACACATCTAACCACTATTTACTAAAACAGAACACAACGAAGTATTCAGTACTGTACTTAATGTAGGGTACACAATCTGGTAACTTGTTACTGGTACACATTTACTACTGTTATGCCTATACCATGTTTGCAAGAGAACCAATTTAGCCAATATTTCTACATCAAGTACATATTTGAATTAAAATCAATATAATACATATTTTTTTTTATTCAAAGTATTCTTGAAAAATTCTTCTGTTCTCTAGCCCTACCTAAAGAGAATAATTGCATATGTATTTAACATGTGTTTGAAAACATCTTCAGAATAAAAATTTGCATATCTGTCACTGCCCCTGCACTTTTAAATAAGAAAATGATATAAAAGTTCTATAGCAGATACCTTTTAAATGCACTAACCTCATATTATACTATTGGCCATCCCAATCTATGCTGGCACACTAAGATATGGTGGCTTTCAATAGCTGACCACTCCATCTTTAAAACTATGCCATATTGTCCCCTAAATTGTTTCGAAGTGACTTCAAATTAACAAGAAGGTGCTTTTAGACAGGAAAACCTATTAAACACGTACAAATAAAGAACAAATTGTAATTTAACCTGTTTTATACCTTCAATTAGTGCAAAATAAAAGTACCAATATTTCAGTCAAAGGCTGTTGATAACACTAAATTCCATAAAAAATTCTACTTAAGTAAAGGAAATCTGTTTTCTCTTTTAAGTTGGGTATTTTGACCCTATAATGCCTTTACAAACCATCTGTTGAACAAGTTTTGTTAAATAATGTGCACAATAATAATCACTTTTATAGACAATACATTACCATTTTTGGCTAATTTTTGCTTATTTTGGACAAAAATTTAAAAAAAATGAACTTGGGGAGAAATTGATCCAAAGTTCAAACTGATCAGTACAGTTTAAAATTTACCTTATTTTTTTACCGAAATTTAATTTTATGCCCATCAATATGCCCAATTTTTTGCGAAAAGTAATGATGACCATACAGAAATAAAGTTAAAATGGAATAAAGACTTGAGAACACTTTCCTGTGATTGTGTGTGGTTTATTAATATGTGTATATAGAAAAAGGCAAAAAGTAATGACTTAGCCGTTTGTATAGTGTCCATTAGACAATACCTTCTTTGTGAGTACTGCCTTCAGTTAGTTTCAACAAGACATACAACAATCTATGCAAAATATAACCTTGATGCACTCTCAGAAATAAAAATCCACAAAACATCATCTGACATATAGATAGCACAGTAGTGAATGTTTTAGCTATATTCGAAAACACTAACATTTGCATACCTTTCTAACATTGATCAGCATTTACCTGGACTTGGAAATTAATAAACTTTCATTTACCATTTAAAAAATATATGCCATATATATCCGTGACCAATTCCTTTTTCGGAGACGCCCCCACATGCAATTTCTAATGCAGTGAATATAAAAATACTACATTGTTTAAAAAAGTACCAAAATTTCATCTTGCAAGATCTGAGAAAAAATTTTACTACTTTTTAAAACTTAATTAATGCAGGAGCTTACAGCTAAAAATGTACACATCTAACCACTATTTACCAAATCAGAACACAACGAAGTATTCAGTACTGTCCTTAATTTAGGGTACACAATCTGGTAACTTGTTACTGGTACACATTTACTATTGTTATGCCTTAATGGTTTCAAGAAGTACCGGACACCCTTGACATGTCACAGATAAGTTTAATTGTATCAGTGTGCAAACAGAGTTGTCCTTTTAATAATTTGTGGATTTTAGAAAGACGTGCTTTCTTGTCTCGATTTTAGAAAATTAAATTTTCATTTAAAAAGCGTGCTTGGCCTTTATTATTGACTGCCTAATAGGTTATGCCCTAACTTATATTTTGTCATGTGATGAATGCATTTTTGAAGGACTGCTTGATATTCTCATCTAGTTTGCTTTCGACACTGTATGTCAAAAACAGATTTTCTCTAGTTTTTCAAAGGGACTTTTGGTTAGTAGCATGTCTGGTACACTATGCTATCGAGTTTTTTTCTTGCAGTCAACAGATAAATATTTTATCAATTATCGTAACAGAACGTTTGCAAAAACTATAACTCAACTTTGTATACGACAACATCTATTTTCCCGCCACAATGCAACCAAACCCAATTAGCATTTCAATTAGTAGACAATTTAATATCGAATAGTATTTCAGGTCGAGATATTGTAATGTTGCTTACCCTTCCGGAGCACTTGGACTCACCCCAAGTTTTTAGTGGGGTTCTTGCTTCTAAATTTTTTGTCTTTGTGTTGTGCTTCTGTTTGTTTGTTGCTGTCCCGTCTTTTGTTTAAACATGGTCATTGACTTATTATTTCATGATTACTCCTGGCTAGGTATTTTCGATACTTTTTTCTTTTTCCAAATAAACTTTATATTATCGGCTTAGTCCTTAACTGACACATGACAGCCTTTTCCATAGCTTTTTCGTAACCTAAAATAAATGCATGAAAAAAAGAACAAATCTGTATAATTCTTCCAAAATTGTTTTTATGCTATAACATTCTTTTCCCAAATGCATTATAAGCGTGTGAGGCGTAGGAATATGCACAACGAACTGAAGACGAAGACGTGGTCGGTGTGAAGGGACTAACTCGTATTAACAACAGATACATTTTACGATTTGCCAAGATGATTAATAATAAAAACAAAAGAAGTTTCAACAAAAAACAATATTCCGTACACCAATGTTCCATATTGTACCCGCGGTTTATCTTAACGTCATATGTGACGTCATATCTGTTCAAACGCGACGTAAACCTAGCAAGACGTTCTTTCTTAAATACGAACAGAAACAACAATAGTTGTCGATTGTTCAGTGGATTGATCAGTGAAAATTGATGGAGCTGTGCTAAGACATGGAGTTGGTGACAAATCAGTGCATCTTGCTCATTTCGTTGATTTGTTGTAACCGGACAAAAAGGTAGTTTTACCGTTACGGCTATTGTGTGTATTTGAAACGCAATTTTAAAGTATCGTTTACACTCGCATTTAGTACACATTCGAATTCGGCTATTTCCCGTCATTCAGCAATGTGTACCTCGTTCATACATCGATGATTTACCGAAAATAAGAGTTAAATCCTATAATGTTTCAAAATAGCTCACATAGTTACAATGATAGTATTTGTTCTATAAGAGATTGGAACGCAATATACCATACAAAAAGTTATAATAGCCATGACAGTCAAGCAATATTTACGCAGGGTAACAAACAATAAATCCCGTCGAGAACCTTGGAACAAAGGGCAAACAAATTTTGATGGAAATGTATGGATTAATTATTATTATTATTATTATTATTATTATTATTATTATTATTATCAGTGCACAGTTTTTATAGCGTTTTCATTCATTAAAAGCACTCAAGACGCTTTACATGAAAAACAAATGCCATAAACAGAAACACATCATAATGCGATGAAAAAGCAACTATATAGTAAAAAAAAGCCACAAAATATGCTTCAATTATTTAAAAAACGAAACAATGCTTAAAAGTTTTACAACCAAAAAAGTATTTTAAAAGTACAAAAAGCAGAATAGACGGAAAAAATTTACTTTAAAATGACTTAAAACAGATGAATAAAAATATGAATAAATACTAAAAATTAAAATAAGATTTTACTTTTTTCTGAAATATAGTTCCCAAAAAAAACACATAATAAACTATGTCCCATTGTTAAATGTGTTATATTACGATTCATAATCCAACTTGAAAGATACGTCTTTAAGTTTTTCCGCTTTGAAGGTGCAAATTAAAAGTTTGTATTGACATCGTGGTTTGACCGGAACTCAGTGTAATGATTTTAGAACTGGTGTTATTGGTTTACGATGACGAGTTCTGGTAATAAGTCGAGCCGCAGCATTTTTAATGAATTGGAACCTCGATAAGATGTTTTCATGTATTTAATACAAAAGAGCAGTGCAACCAAGGCGCGAAGTCAGTCACGGAAGTATGGATAAGGGGCTTTGAAATTTGCATTTTGTACCATCTACAACGAGCCTATAATCATCGATATCTGAGAGGGTTTTATCCTACAAGGAGCGTGGTACTGTCCAAAGAAGTAACGTACTGTGGTGCGCGGTCAGGCTTTCCGTATTTTGATCTGATCCCGACCGAGAGATCAATTATAATACGACACCTTTGAACGTGTTAACTCTGTAGGTCGGGCGTTATGAACAATCACAGTTTTTTCAGACGATTCTGATCAATTATAAAGTTTTTAGTTCAGTACTTAACTATAGCTGAGAAATCGTATTTACAGTCAAAGGGAGATAAACACAATTGAACTGGGTTAGTATGATTTCAATCTATGAGGGAGCATCTATTTGATGACAACATGCTATTCGTAAAAAACTCGTTCCAGATCATTGTTTTGTATATTAAGCAACATGTAAGTTTTATCAATCTGTTAAAATTAAATCTTTCACTTGCTCCCCCATTTTTCTACTGTCGCCGCATGTAAGATCTAAATTAATCCCATTCAGGTCATATTCTGGTCACCTAAGACTACGTGGCCTTAAGCACTAACCAAATAGTGACTTCCGGCCGGGATCTTGGCCGGTCGTATACCAAAGTAGTTATTAACATTTTTACGCTCATTTCGATTTGTCATAGTGGAAACTAAATACCAAAATACTGTGTTAAGGTACAGGAAGCTATGTTTTATTTTCTGTAACTTGGTTTGACTTGGAAATGTATTATGAAAAAAAAACGATTTTGATTGTATAAAAATAATTGCAATATTTAAAATATGTGATTTTAAATTTTTTATTTGTGTAACAACGGGAATATAAACACAGATTATAAATACACTTTTATTATTAGGTTAAAGATGTTACATTGATTTAAATTATTTTATAATGAAAAGGTATTGTAAAGGCAACATATATCTACATATACAATATTTTAAAATAAAGTATATTGCAAATTATATTAACAATTACAAAATTTATCCATTTATCATTTCCTCCTAAATTTCCTCAAAAATGAAATATACTTTATATTACTTTATATTAGAATTATCTCCCTTTATACTGATATTTTTGAAATTGAATAATTCTACTTCAAAGTATGAATTGAAGAATATTCTTGTGTAAACAACACTTAATGAAGCATAAATTAATCTATCATTTAGATGACCCTTAAATAATATGCTTATTTAAAAACATCAGTAATATATTACAAACAAGATACAATTCAAGTATAATGTACATACCCCTAAGTAAGGCTAAGTAAACACGTACACACTGATAACTGTATCACTACATCTAAAAATTCCTATAAGAAAATAACCTTAATTAACTATAAATCTAAAAAAGATTAATTCAACTTAAGTATTCTTCAAAAATCAACTTGTTTACATTTCGTATCAGTATGTTCTAAATATTGACCTTTACCAAAACATCAATGAGCGTGAACCATAATACATAAATTTCCTACCAAATATCTTTAGCAGTTTCATACTCATACTTGTTTGTGTAAAACTATAATCTTAGTCTTGTAATATTGTAGACAAAAATACAATAGAATGTTAGAATACCAATATTTGAAATATATGCACACAAATGTCTGTCTACGATGCCTTTCTATTTTTTTCTTAAAAAGATAAAACTATACACATAAATAATGATAAAACTGAAAGTCTTAGCTTATGTAACTTACATTATTTGGACAGTAAGGAATGGCTCAGAAACATATACTCTGAACAACAAATTGCCACTGACGCTCTTGTACAAAAAAAACGAGACAAAAATGGCTTCTTATGCGTTCCTGTGATTTATGCAAGTCGGTTTAACAATTCTAAATCTGAAAATATTGTCTATCAAAAATTTATCAATAATAAAATCAAATCATATCAATTTGTCATTAATTTATTTTGTGGAAAACTATTTTTAAAGGAAATTTAAAAACTAAACTGAAATAAAAAATCAATGTACTACAAGCACTGTCATCCAATTGAAGTATTATTTGCACAAGAAATTGGACATATTACATTTGTATAAATCAATAATTTTAGAATTGACATTAAAACGGTATGTACTTAAATTTTGATTATGAAACGTTTATGGCTACCAAATTGTGATTGTCTGCATGACCATGTTTATATAATTATAACTTTGATAAAAATAAGAAATAAGAAGAAACGCGATCACCTCAAGAAAACTGGTAATCCTTGTCATTTAGGTTGTAGTAAAGCAAGCTCTGAAATCAGATGTCTAACTATATACACTACTCTTCCTTGCCCCTTTTGTTAATGTAATAAATATATTTATACTTTACCTGTTATAAATGTATACTTAATTGAAATGACTTAAATTATTAGAAGAACATAACCAAGCTATTTTATTACAAAGGGCGCCAAGGTCAATCTTGGGTTTTATTGTCGATAACTGAGTAAACGACTCATCAGAATTTGAATCACGTACACCAGACATCCAGAAAAGAAAAATAATATATGAACAGACTAAAACCTTACTTATTTACTACTAGTTCACTACATTGAAGGTGTTCACTAAGTCATGTTATGTATTGCCCAGCTCTGCAATTAGCGCTGCTAAGAATAAAACATTTGCAATATGGGGTCGTGTCTGTTGAACATATTTCTAACTTACAATGACATTTTTTTTAAATCTCGTAATAGTTTAGTACCTCAACATTTATACTGTGTTATAATGTAGCTACGCCACTGAGCTTACATTAAACCCAATTCAATCGAATCAACCGACGACATCGTGATACATATATGTTTCATTTTGAGTTAGAGTTGATAAAGCGATTTTGAACTCTCACGAGTTATGAAATCCTTTTGTATTATGATTCCGTACGGAATTTTTCTGAAACAGTGAAACAGCACCCACTTTGCACAGATTTTTTTTTCATTCCATTATAACTTCAACAGAAACATTCCAACGTCACAGATACCCCAACACAACCAACCAGGTCGAGGTAAAAAAAACACACAATGGATGATCAACCAATCAGAGAAGTCAATGCTTTAATATGACTTGTTCACATTACATTGTCTAAGGATTTATATCGCAAATACGCGAGAATAGGAAAAATAGACCAATCATAAGAGAAATATCGATTTTGTAGTTGTAGATTTATTAATAAGGCATATTTAGCAGGAGTTGGTTTACATTTTGTTTGAGATATTTCCCACTTCCAGCCCGTATCATATACCAAGAAATTTAACATACATTTTAATGTTTATTCAAAATCTCAAACTGCAACATTTTTTATTGCTTTTGTATCTATAAACAAGAATAGACAGAAAATAATACTGTTCTTATTTAGTTGTTTATTTGTTAATGATCAGACAGTTTATCAAGACTCACCTGCGTCACTAGCGGCATCTGGAGAAGTCCGAAATACCAACCTAACCGGGTGACACCTACATGAACAAATGGCAATTTAAAGAGCAGATGAAGCTCGGTCTCCTCAGGCTTTATAACCGTTATAGTTAAATACAGGACTTACTTACAAACAATACTTAATGCGATTCTGTTTCGGAGGCAGCATTCCGCGTAACCACCATAGATACCAAGCTATACAATTAGTCAATTATTATATGTAGCTATATCTTTGATCATTTTGCTTATTAACAATATGGGGGTTGGCGGCAGCGTCTGGAAGACCGTAATAACCTAGACATTTAGACTAAACAGATACATATCTATTACTGACTAAACATGACGCAAATAAATACCAAAGGGGCAACCAATCTCTTACTTGAAAACTCTGTATAAAAATGACCGAACACGCTGCAGATCGTTTCAAATATAAAGCTAGTAGCTCTCGCTAGCCAAGGGTTACGATCCGATACTCTTATCTGACCCTTGGCAGATCTTGTCGGTATTTCGGTATCACAAAGGAACGGTTTTGATTGGAAGCAGGGACCAACAGCTACACCAATCAGATTGTGTTTAACAAATAAAAAACACGTGTACGTGTAAAAATACAAATATAAAAGACAGAAATATTCCTTTGTGGGATACAATACACCGATTACTCGAGAATATACATTAGCAACGCACAAACAATACGTTAGCAACGAAGCCGGGGGCATGGGATTTGTACCGACAGGTAACCAACCAATCACAAGTACGCAAGGTATACAAGTAAAATAGTTCCGTTGTCGATGTCGAGATGTGTATAGACATAGTGACAAAGGTCGTTTTCATTAAGGTTATGTTGTACACAAACAATACGCAGGAGCGGATCCAAGGAAAGGCACATCTGGCGTACACCCTCCCCTAAAAAGAGAGATATAGAACGAGCGGGTAAAATGAGAGAAAAGGAATAGGAATATGATATTTCATTAAAGAAAATTCTTTATATATGGTCAAAGTTGAAAAATAAAGCCAGCTAAAAGAAGGGGCAAAAGTAAAAAAAAACGAGTCTAGAAAACTTTGGATGGGTACCAAATGCTTATATTCATTGAGCTTCCGGGGGCTTCGCCCCCTGGATCCGCCCGTGAGACGACATATTAGATTAAAACAACAAGAAAATATAGAAAATATAAAAAGTATGTTTTAATATACAAAATTTAAGAAAAAAACAAATGCATAAACAAATTCAAACTGTGTATTTAAAAACGGTCGTTACTATTTACAGAAATTCAAAAAATTTTATTTTCACTCCAAGGAAATCAATACCTATTATTAACACTATATCTTAATGTTGTGGTTCTGTTGTTTTATTTAATTGCTAATTTGTAAAGCGGAAAACAAAAATGGTTTGACGCTTTCTTTGTTTGTTGGTTCGTTTGAATGGTGATTTTGCGCCACTTTCAGCAATTTTTCACCTATATCATGGCGTCCAGTTGACACATTCTTGGAAATGTTAACAGTTGACATTCGATTGATGTATATATATATATTGTTTATTGCAGTATAATTATAACATAACATAACATAACATAACATAACATTACATAACATAACATAACATAACATAACATAACATAACATAACATAACATAACATAACATAACATAACATAACATAACATAACATAACATAACATACCATACCATACCATACCATACCATACCATACCATACCATACCATACCATACCATACCATACCATACCATACCATACCATACCATACCATACCATACCATACCATACCATACCATGCCCTACCATACCATACCATACCATACCATAACATCACATAAAATACCTTTTATTTTCAGGAGCCTACTGGGAGCAATGAGAGTTGTACAAAGAAGAGGAAAAGAATAATTGATAGATACTGATTCTGGATTATTAATGTATATATTAATATCATATTGAAAATCTAAACATCACTGTAAATTTTTAGTTTACAATATCTTTATCTAATATAAATCTGGCAGTGGCTGCTAGAATGTCAGTTTCCTCATTACTAAGTAAAACAATCAATTTGGATTCAATCGACAAAGTAGAAAACCTGGGATACATTTTGGCAACAAGATTAAATAAAATATTTCTTTTTATACTGAATTTTGTGCACACACATAAAAAATGTGTTTCATCTTCAATGTCCTCAGAAAAAATGTTTTTACAAGTTCTGTCAGACCTAGGTGTATTAGAGAAACGCCCTATTTCAATTTGTAATCTATGGGCTGATATGCGAATTCTGCAAAGAGCTTTTCTTTGATCCGAATTGTTTATTTTCGATCAAAAATTTTCGAAGCCAATATGATCCTTGATTTTGAAATAGGTACATAGTTTTCCGTCAAGTTTAGAATGTCTGTAATTATACCAATTGTCTAAAAGCTTTTCCTTTAGTAATTTTTCAAGCATCTTTTTAAATTTATATCTGCTGTAATTACTTGAATCTCTATTTATACCCAAGTAATTTAATAGCTTTATCACAAAAGTATACCAGGTAAATATATTAATATTGTCAAAATTTCTACTACAGAGTTATGCATCTTTTTATAATAAAAAATCAGATGAGAGATTTTCTAGTCTATACCAATAATTAATGATTGATTTTATGATGTCATAATATAAAGGAAACCTTCCAAGTTCAGATAAGACAGCAAAATTTAAACTTTTCTTATGAACTCCCAAAATACATTTACAAAATTTAAGATGTAATTTTTCACATGTATGGTATTAAATATTTTATCTAAATTAAAGGATGTATTTATTTTATTTTATATATTTAATGGGAGATAACTAGTAAATTCTTTGGTAGCAGTATACGGTTTTGTAGTTTAGTTTCGAATGTCCCCCTGTGAAATTCCTTAATATAGTAGTATGGTCCAGTTGCAGTTTACTCACATCTATGATAAATGAAATGCAATAAATTTTTGAAGTGTCAGTAGAAAGTATCATGTTTATAGAAAAGAAATATATATAATATTTGGTTGTCATCCTTGTTATAGTAGTAAAACCCCGAGACTGCCTATAAGACCATTTGACTCCTAGCTTTAGCTCTCTCTGATGCATTAAAATAGCATGTTCCTTGTCAACAAAATTGTGTGAAATCGAGGTGGATGACAAGTATTTTGCCAGTGTTTTTCTGCTTTGAAATTGATCTAAATAAACAAATATATATGTCATATTGCTCTTCTGTTAGGCGTTACAGTGTCAGAATTTTTCAAATGAAGGTAAATGCTAATGATTTGTCCGATTTTCTCACATGAAACAGCTGATTTTTATCGATGATTTTATAAAAATCTTATCAAATTACCTTGAAACTGAAAATGCAGGACACAAATTAAATATATCTACAACATTTCCAGTACAATTGGATCTATGCAAAAATGTCACACATGTTTTTATTTGACAAAACAAGACCACGACCTCTGTTGATAATATTTTAATGCAAAGAACCGTATCCTGCATCCTTTAAGAAGAGCATATTTGTATAAACTCACAATATCTTCATTTTAAGAATTCCTTGTATTTGATGACACCTGTAATTGTGTTTAAGACTGTTTGTAGTAAAATATTTGCCATGAAAATGTATTAAATTGGACTTTATCTGGCAACACTTATATCAAGAAAGATAACTCTGTTTCAGCCTTGTTTTAAAAACTATTTTATATCAACAGTGACACATTTAATATATTACTAAAGGTTTATTTCTATTGATTAGAAGCATAGTAGACATATCAACCTGATAATACTCAGTCATTTTAAAATCAATTGACTTCATCCACAATGAAAATTTAACTTGAAAGATTGATTTTTTTCACTTTGCACTAGTTTTTTATGGTTGATCACCCCAAACTTTTAGTTTAAGCACTGTAACTGTCAGGTACTTTGTGAAGTTTCTCTACTCATGTTTGTAACAACTACACCTATGTGTTTGTATGTGCAGGCAACTTAAAACATGTGGGAAAAAAACAAAACAGAAAATTCCTCACCCTTTTATGTCACTGAAATGAGTAAAAAGTTATTATTTTTCCCCGCTTTTATTACAATAGTATTGTGTGTTTATTGCAAGTAGACAGAAAGTATTCAATTAAAATTAGCCTATTGTGCACTTGATATCAACTATTACACACTATTCTCATCTGTTCACTTTTAAACTTAAGTTGCGATATTTCTACTTGTATGCAGATGAATGCATGCCTTAAATCTGACATAATTTACAAATATGTTTTCTTCAAACTCTTTATAGAAGTGGTCAGCTAATGTGATATTCAGATCACTATCTTTTTCAGGTCACTACTGAGTAGGAAGAACTTTAGTATTGTGATTTGACAAAGATTTTGACTGCATTTTTACACCATCTTGTCTTCTTGTGATTTTGACCGTGTTAAGCCCAGACACAGAAAGGAAGAATCATCATTCTAACTGTAAGATTTATGACCAAATGGAATTTGATTGCATTTGATTCTTATTTGGTTTACATTTTGTGATCATTTCATGCGGTTTTTTGTTTTTGGCTTTTACCACCCTATTTTTTTCCTCCAAAACTCAATTTTTTATATTTTCATATAAAAAGCCTAATATGCTTAAATTTTTTTGCCGTGTAATGACAAGTAACCTTAATTTTGCATTTCTCTCAACTCTTTCGACTTTGTTAACAAAACTTGGTTGTAAGCGCACAAATATATAATTTTATTTTTGCCATACTGTTCATTAGAAAAAAGTTTTATGCTTTTTTATGTCAATGAAATCTTGCATGAATTTAAATCCTAAAAACTTGCAGTAAGGTACATGTTCTAAAAACATTATATCTTTTCAATCAAAGCAAATACAAGGTTCAGTTTAAGTAATTTTTAGTCAGAATTTAATAATGTATTGGCAGAATAAACAAAGTTGCAAATAAAAATGACATTTTTAGACTTAAAGGTAGCAGTATACGGTTTTGTAGTTTAGTTTCGAATGTCCCCCTGTGAAATTCCTTAATATAGTAGTATGGTCCAGTTGCAGTTTACTCACATCTATGATAAATGAAATGCAATAAATTTTTGAAGTGTCAGTAGAAAGTATCATGTTTATAGAAAAGAAATATATATAATATTTGGTTGTCATCCTTGTTATAGTAGTAAAACCCCGAGACTGCCTATAAGACCATTTGACTCCTAGCTTTAGCTCTCTCTGATGCATTAAAATAGCATGTTCCTTGTCAACAAAATTGTGTGAAATCGAGGTGGATGACAAGTATTTTGCCAGTGTTTTTCTGCTTTGAAATTGATCTAAATAAACAAATATATATGTCATATTGCTCTTCTGTTAGGCGTTACAGTGTCAGAATTTTTCAAATGAAGGTAAATGCTAATGATTTGTCCGATTTTCTCACATGAAACAGCTGATTTTTATCGATGATTTTATAAAAATCTTATCAAATTACCTTGAAACTGAAAATGCAGGACACAAATTAAATATATCTACAACATTTCCAGTACAATTGGATCTATGCAAAAATGTCACACATGTTTTTATTTGACAAAACAAGACCACGACCTCTGTTGATAATATTTTAATGCAAAGAACCGTATCCTGCATCCTTTAAGAAGAGCATATTTGTATAAACTCACAATATCTTCATTTTAAGAATTCCTTGTATTTGATGACACCTGTAATTGTGTTTAAGACTGTTTGTAGTAAAATATTTGCCATGAAAATGTATTAAATTGGACTTTATCTGGCAACACTTATATCAAGAAAGATAACTCTGTTTCAGCCTTGTTTTAAAAACTATTTTATATCAACAGTGACACATTTAATATATTACTAAAGGTTTATTTCTATTGATTAGAAGCATAGTAGACATATCAACCTGATAATACTCAGTCATTTTAAAATCAATTGACTTCATCGACAATGAAAATTTAACTTGAAAGATTGATTTTTTTCACTTTGCACTAGTTTTTTATGGTTGATCACCCCAAACTTTTAGTTTAAGCACTGTAACTGTCAGGTACTTTGTGAAGTTTCTCTACTCATGTTTGTAACAACTACACCTATGTGTTTGTATGTGCAGGCAACTTAAAACATGTGGGAAAAAAACAAAACAGAAAATTCCTCACCCTTTTATGTCACTGAAATGAGTAAAAAGTTATTATTTTTCCCCGCTTTTATTACAATAGTATTGTGTGTTTATTGCAAGTAGACAGAAAGTATTCAATTAAAATTAGCCTATTGTGCACTTGATATCAACTATTACACACTATTCTCATCTGTTCACTTTTAAACTTAAGTTGCGATATTTCTACTTGTATGCAGATGAATGCATGCCTTAAATCTGACATAATTTACAAATATGTTTTCTTCAAACTCTTTATAGAAGTGGTCAGCTAATGTGATATTCAGATCACTATCTTTTTCAGGTCACTACTGAGTAGGAAGAACTTTAGTATTGTGATTTGACAAAGATTTTGACTGCATTTTTACACCATCTTGTCTTCTTGTGATTTTGACCGTGTTAAGCCCAGACACAGAAAGGAAGAATCATCATTCTAACTGTAAGATTTATGACCAAATGGAATTTGATTGCATTTGATTCTTATTTGGTTTACATTTTGTGATCATTTCATGCGGTTTTTTGTTTTTGGCTTTTACCACCCTATTTTTTTCCTCCAAAACTCAATTTTTTATATTTTCATATAAAAAGCCTAATATGCTTAAATTTTTTTGCCGTGTAATGACAAGTAACCTTAATTTTGCATTTCTCTCAACTCTTTCGACTTTGTTAACAAAACTTGGTTGTAAGCGCACAAATATATAATTTTATTTTTGCCATACTGTTCATTAGAAAAAAGTTTTATGCTTTTTTATGTCAATGAAATCTTGCATGAATTTAAATCCTAAAAACTTGCAGTAAGGTACATGTTCTAAAAACATTATATCTTTTCAATCAAAGCAAATACAAGGTTCAGTTTAAGTAATTTTTAGTCAGAATTTAATAATGTATTGGCAGAATAAACAAAGTTGCAAATAAAAATGACATTTTTAGACTTAAAGGTAGCAGTATACGGTTTTGTAGTTTAGTTTCGAATGTCCCCCTGTGAAATTCCTTAATATAGTAGTATGGTCCAGTTGCAGTTTACTCACATCTATGATAAATGAAATGCAATAAATTTTTGAAGTGTCAGTAGAAAGTATCATGTTTATAGAAAAGAAATATATATAATATTTGGTTGTCATCCTTGTTATAGTAGTAAAACCCCGAGACTGCCTATAAGACCATTTGACTCCTAGCTTTAGCTCTCTCTGATGCATTAAAATAGCATGTTCCTTGTCAACAAAATTGTGTGAAATCGAGGTGGATGACAAGTATTTTGCCAGTGTTTTTCTGCTTTGAAATTGATCTAAATAAACAAATATATATGTCATATTGCTCTTCTGTTAGGCGTTACAGTGTCAGAATTTTTCAAATGAAGGTAAATGCTAATGATTTGTCCGATTTTCTCACATGAAACAGCTGATTTTTATCGATGATTTTATAAAAATCTTATCAAATTACCTTGAAACTGAAAATGCAGGACACAAATTAAATATATCTACAACATTTCCAGTACAATTGGATCTATGCAAAAATGTCACACATGTTTTTATTTGACAAAACAAGACCACGACCTCTGTTGATAATATTTTAATGCAAAGAACCGTATCCTGCATCCTTTAGTAAATGCTACCAAGTCAACTAAGTTATGTCCCTTCTGTTGACAAAATGTTTCATTGTTGACGAAAAACAAATTTACCATTTGAGAAATTTACGATTGTTGTGTTTTTGGCCGGTAGTAGGAAATTAATGTAAATGGTAGAATTTTTTTGTGTGGAGTTTGTTACTGTGACGTCATCTTTGTCTGGATTAAATGTAAAAATGGAAGCAGATATGGCTTTGTTTATTCGCCCAAAATATGCACCATCCCACCATTGAGAGTGTTCCCCCAAGTCCGTAAGAGAGAGAGAGAGAGAGAGATAGAGAGAGAGAGAATACGTGAATTCGTGCATCTACACAACAAGTAACATACAGGTTTTGAGTTTTAAACCTTATTCACATATAAAGCAGACATAACAAAAACGTGCACACCATATAAGGCAGACATAACAAAAACGTGCACACCATATAAGGCAGACATAACAAAAACGTGCACACCATATAAGGCAGACATAACAAAAACGTGCACACCATATAAGGCAGACATAACAAAAACGTGCACACCATATAAGGCAGACATCGCATATAAAAATAGTAGCTAAATGATGCACGAACCTGCAATAACAAAAACATCACATATTACAATAAAACATGTAGATCAGGGCAAGATAAGACAATACAACGAGTAGTAATCACGTATAAAACGTAATTAACTGACAAACAATAAGCAAGATTACTAGTGAGTAGACACTAAGTGTAAAAATGTCAGCACAAGCAGGATTACTAGTGAGTAGACACAAAGTGTAATAATGTCAGCACAAGCAGGATTACTAGTGAGTAGACACAAAGTGTAATAATGTCAGCACAAGCAGGATTACTAGTGAGTAGACACTAAGTGTAACAATGTCAGCACAAGCAGGATTACTAGTGAGTAGACACTAAGTGTAATAATGTCAGCACAAGCAGGATTACTAGTGAGTAGACACTAAAGGTAATAATGTCAGCACAAGCAGGATTACTAGTGAGTAGACTAAGTGTAATAATGTCAGCACAAGCAGGATTACTAGTGAGTAGAATAAGTGTAATAATGTCAGCACAAGCAGGATCACGAGTGAGTAGACACTAAAGGTAATAATGTCAGCACAAGCAGGATTACTAGTGAGTAGACTAAGTGTAATAATGTCAGCACAAGCAGGATTACTAGTGAGTAGACACTAAGTGTAATAATGTCAGCACAAGCAGGATCACTAGTGAGTAGACACTAAAGGTAATAATGTCAGCACAAGCAGGATTACTAGTGAGTTGACACTAAAGGTAATAATGTCAGCACAAGCAGGATTACTAGTGAGTAGACACTAAAGGTAATAATGTCAGCACAAGCAGGATTACTAGTGAGTAGACTAAGTGTAATAATGTCAGCACAAGCAGGATTACTAGTGAGTAGACACTAAAGGTAATAATGTCAGCACAAGCAGGATTACTAGTGAGTAGACACTAAAGGTAATAATGTCAGCACAAGCAGGATTACTAGTGAGTAGACACTAAAGGTAATAATGTCAGCACAAGCAGGATTACTAGTGAGTAGACACTAAAGGTAATAATGTCAGCACAAGCAGGATTACTAGTGAGTAGACACTAAAGGTAATAATGTCAGCACAAGCAGGATTACTAGTGAGTAGACACTAAAGGTAATAATGTCAGCACAAGCAGGATTACTAGTGAGTAGACTAAGTGTAATAATGTCAGCACATGCAGGATTACTAGTGAGTAGAATAAGTGTAATAATGTCAGCACAAGCAGGATTACTAGTGAGTAGACACTAAAGGTAATAATGTCAGCACAAGCAGGATTACTAGTGAGTAGACTAAGTGTAATAATGTCAGCACAAGCAGGATTACTAGTGAGTAGACACTAAAGGTAATAATGTCAGCACAAGCAGGATTACTAGTGAGTAGACTAAGTGTAATAATGTCAGCACAAGCAGGATTACTAGTGAGTAGACACTAAAGGTAATAATGTCAGCACAAGCAGGATTACTAGTGAGTAGACACTAAAGGTAATAATGTCAGCACAAGCAGGATTACTAGTGAGTAGACACTAAAGGTAATAATGTCAGCACAAGCAGGATTACTAGTGAGTAGACACTAAAGGTAATAATGTCAGCACAAGCAGGATTACTAGTGAGTAGACACTAAAGGTAATAATGTCAGCACAAGCAGGATTACTAGTGAGTAGACTAAGTGTAATAATGTCAGCACATGCAGGATTACTAGTGAGTAGAATAAGTGTAATAATGTCAGCACAAGCAGGATTACTAGTGAGTAGACACTAAAGGTAATAATGTCAGCACAAGCAGGATTACTAGTGAGTAGACTAAGTGTAATAATGTCAGCACAAGCAGGATTACTAGTGAGTAGACACTAAGTGTAATAATGTCAGCACAAGCAGGATCACTAGTGAGTAGACACTAAAGGTAATAATGTCAGCACAAGCAGGATTACTAGTGAGTAGACACTAAAGGTAATAATGTCAGCACATGCAGGATTACTAGTGAGTAGACTAAGTGTAATAATGTCAGCACAAGCAGGATCACTAGTGAGTAGACACTAAAGGTAATAATGTCAGCACAAGCAGGATTACTAGTGAGTACACTAAGTGTAATAATGTGTGTGTCACAAGCAGAATTACTAGTGAGTAGACTAACTGTAATCATGTCAGCACGAGCAGGATTACTAGTGAGTAGACACTAAGTGTAATAATGTCAGCACAAGCAGGATTACTAGTGAGTACACTAAGTGTAATAATGTCAGCACGAGCAGGATTACTAGTGAGTTGACACTAAGTGTAATAATGTCAGCACAAGCAGGATTACTAGTGAGTAGACACTAAGTGTAATAATGTCAGCACAAGCAGGATTACTACTGAGTAGACACTAAGTGTAATAATGTCAGCACAAGCAGGATTACTAGTGAGTTGACACTAAGTGTAATAATGTGAGCACAAGCAGGATTACTAGTGAGTAGACACTAAGTGTAATAATGTCAGCACAAGCAGGATTACTAGTGAGTAGACACTAAGTGTAATAATTTCAGCACAAGCAGGATTACTAGTGAGTTGACACTAAGTGTAATAATGTCAGCACAAGCAGGATTACTAGTGAGTACACTAAGTGTAATAATGTCAGCACAAGCAGGATTACTAGTGAGTAGACACTAAGTGTAATAATGTCAGCACAAGCAGGATTACTAGTGAGTTGACACTAAGTGTAATAATGTCAGCACAAGCAGGATTACTAGTGAGTAGACACTAAGTGTAATAATGTCAGCGCAAGCAGGATTACTAGTGAGTAGACACTAAGTGTCATAATGTCAGCACAAGCAGGATTACTAGTGAGTTGACACTAAGTGTAATAATGTCAGCACAAGCAGGATTACTAGTGAGTACACTAAGTGTAATAATGTCAGCACAAGCAGGATTACTAGTGAGTAGACTAACTGTAATCATGTCAGCACGAGCAGGATTACTAGTGAGTAGACACTAAGTGTAATAATGTCAGCACAAGCAGGATTACTAGTGAGTACACTAAGTGTAATAATGTCAGCACGAGCAGGATTACTAGTGAGTTGACACTAAGTGTAATAATGTCAGCACAAGTAGGATTACTAGTGAGTAGACACTAAGTGTAATAATGTCGGCACAAGCAGGATTACTAGTGAGTTGACACTAAGTGTAATAATGTCAGCACAAGCAGGATTACTAGTGAGTAGACACTAAGTGTAATAATGTCAGCACAAGCAGGATTACCAGTGAGTAGACTAAGTGTAATAATGTCAGCACAAGTAGGATTACTAGTGAGTAGACACTAAGTGTAATAATGTCGGCACAAGCAGGATTACTAGTGAGTTGACACTAAGTGTAATAATGTCAGCACAAGCAGGATTACTAGTGAGTTGACACTAAGTGTAATAATGTCAGCACAAGCAGGATTACCAGTGAGTAGACTAAGTGTAATAATGTCAGCACAAGCAGGATTACTAGTGAGTAGACTAATTCTAATAATGTCAGCACAAGCAGGATTACTAGTGAGTAGACACTAAGTGTAATAATGTCAGCACAAGCAGGATTACTAGTGAGTACACAAAATGTAATAATGTCAGCACAAGCAGGATTACAAGTGAGTAGACTAAGTGTAATAATGTCAGCACAAGCAGGATTACTAGTGAGTAGACTAATTGTAATAATGTCAGCACAAGCAGAATTACTAGTGAGTAGACTTATTGTAATAATGTCAGCACAAGCAGGATTACTAGTGAGTAGACACTAAGTGTAATAATGTCAGCACAAGCAGGATTACTAGTGAGTAGACTAAGTGTAATAATGTCAGCACAAGCAGGATTACTAGTGAGTAAACTAATTGTAATAATGTCAGCACAAGCAGGATTACTAGTGAGTACACTAAGTGTAATATTGTCAGCACAAGCCGGATTACTAGTGAGTAGACTAATTGTAATAATGTCAGCACAAGCAGGATTACTAGTGAGTAGACTAATTGTTATCATGTCAGCACAAGCAGGATTACTTGTGAGTACACTAAGTGTAATAATGTCAGCACGAGCAGGATTACTAGTGAGTACACTAAGTGTAATAATGTCAGCACAAGCAGGATTACTAGTGAGTAGACTTATTGTAATAATGTCAGCACAAGCAGGATTACTAGTGAGTACACTAAGTGTAATAATGTCAGCACAAGCAGGATTACTAGTGAGTACACTAAGTGTAATAATGTCAGCACAAGCAGGATTACTAGTGAGTAGACTAACTGTAATCATGTCAGCACGAGCAGGATTACTAGTGAGTAGACACTAAGTGTAATAATGTCAGCACAAGCAGGATTACTAGTGAGTACACTAAGTGTAATAATGTCAGCACGAGCAGGATTACTAGTGAGTTGACACTTAGTGTAATAATGTCAGCACAAGTAGGATTACTAGTGAGTAGACACTAAGTGTAATAATGTCGGCACAAGCAGGATTACTAGTGAGTAAACACTTAGTGTAATAATGTCAGCACAAGTAGGAGTACTAGTGAGTTGACACTTAGTGTAATAATGTCAGCACAAGCAGTATTACTAGTGAGTTGACACTTAGTGTAATAATGTCAGCACAAGCAGGATTACTAGTGAGTAGACTAATTGTAATAATGTCAGCACAAGCAGGATTACTAGTGAATAGACTAAGTGTAATAATGTCAGCACAAGCAGGATTACTAGTGAGTAGACACTAAGTGTAATAATTTCAGCACAAGCAGGATTACTAGTGAGTAGACACTAAGTGTAATAATGTCAGCACGAGCAGGATTACTAGTGAGTTGACACTAAGTGTAATAATGTCAGCACAAGCAGGATTACTAGTGAGTACACTAAGTGTAATAATGTCAGCACAAGCAGGATTACTAGTGAGTAGACTAACTGTAATCATGTCAGCACGAGCAGGATTACTGGTGAGTAGACACTAAGTGTAATAATGTCAGCACAAGCAGGATTACTAGTGAGTACACTAAGTGTAATAATGTCAGCACGAGCAAGATTACTAGTGAGTTGACACTAAGTGTAATAATGTCAGCACAAGTAGGATTACTAGTGAGTAGACACTAAGTGTAATAATGTCAGCACAAGCAGGATTACTAGTGAGTAGACTAACTGTAATCATGTCAGCACGAGCAGAATTACTAGTGAGTAGACACTAAGTGTAATAATGTCAGCACAAGCAGCATTACTAGTGAGTACACTAAGTGTAATAATGTCAGCACGGGCAGGATTACTAGTGAGTTGACACTTAGTGTAATAATGTCAGCACAAGTAGGATTACTAGTGAGTAGACACTAAGTGTAATAATGTCGGCACAAGCAGGATTACTAGTGAGTAAACACTTAGTGTAATAATGTCAGCACAAGTAGGATTACCAATGAGTTGACACTTAGTGTAATAATGTCAGCACAAGCAGGATTACTAGTGAGTTGACACTTAGTGTAATAATGTCAGCACAAGTAGGATTACTAGTGAGTAGACACTAAGTGTAATAATGTCAGCACAAGTAGGATTACCAGTGAGTAGACACTAAGTGTAATAATGTCAGCACAAGTAGGATTACTAGAGAGTTGACACTAAGTGTAATAATGTCAGCACAAGCAGGATTACTAGTGAGTTGACACTTACTGTAATAATGTCAGCACAAGCAGGATTACTAGTGAGTTGACACTTAGTGTAATAATGTCAGCACAAGCAGGATTCCTATTGAGTTGACACTTAGTGTAATAATGTCAGCACAAGTAGGATTACTAGTGAGTAGACACTAAGTGTAATAATGTCAGCACAAGTAGGATTACTAGTGAGTAGACACTAAGTGTAATAATGTCAGCACAAGTAGGATTACTAGAGAGTTGACACTAAGTGTAATAATGTCAGCACAAGCAGGATTACTAGTGAGTTGACACTAAAGTGTAATAATGTCAGCACAAGCAGGATTACTAGTGGGTAGACTAATTATAATAATGTCAGCACAAGCAGGATTACTAGTGAGTAGACACTAAGTGTAATAATGTCAGCACAAGCAGGATTACTAGTGAGTACACTAAATGTAATAATGTCAGCACAAGCAGGATTACTAGTGAGTACACTAAGTGTAATAATGTCAGCACAAGCAGGATTACTAGTGAGTAGACTTATTGTAATAATGTCAGCACAAGCAGGATTACTAGTGAGTAGACACTAAGTGTAATAATGTCAGCACAAGCAGGATTACTAGTGAGTACACTAAGTGTAATAATGTCAGCACAAGCAGGATTACTAGTGAGTAGACTAATTGTAATAATGTCAGCACAAGCAGGATTACTAGTGAGTACACTAAGTGTAATAATGTCAGCACAAGCAGGATTACTAGTGAGTAGACTAATTGTAATAATGTCAGCACAAGCAGGATTACTAGTGAGTAAACTAATTGTAATAATGTCAGCACAAGCAGGATTACTTGTGAGTACACTAAGTGTAATGATGTCAGCACAAGCAGGATTACTAGTGAGTACACTAAGTGTAATAATGTCAGCACAAGCAGGACTACTAGTGAGTAGACTTATTGTAATAATGTCAGCACAAGCAGGATTACTAGTGAGTACACTAAGTGTAATAATGTCAGCACAAGCAGGATTACTAGTGAGAACACTAAGTGTAATAATGTCAGAACAAGCAGGAAAACTAGTGAGTAGACTAAGTGTAATAATGTCAGCACAAGCAGGATTACTAGTGAGTACACTAAGTGTAATAATGTCAGCACAAGCAGGATTACTAGTGAGTTGACACAAAGTGTAATAATGTCAGCACAAGCAGGATTACTAGTGAGTAGCCACTAAGTGTAATAATGTCAGCACAAGCAGGATTACTAGTGAGTAGACTAACTGTAATCATGTCAGCACGAGCAGGATTACTAGTGAGTAGACACTAAGTGTAATAATGTCAACACAAGCAGGAGTACTAGTGAGTACACAAAGTGTAATAATGTCAGCAAGAGCAGGATTACTAGTGAGTTGACACTTAGTGTAATAATGTCAGCACAAGCAGGATTACTAGTGAGTAGACACTAAGTGTAATAATGTCAGCACAAGCAGGATTACTAGTGAGTAGACACTAAATGTAATAATGTCAGCACAAGTAGGATTACTAGTGAGTAGACACTAAGTGTAATAATGTCAGCACAAGCAGGATTACTAGTGAGTAGACACTAAGTGTAATAATGTCAGCACGAGCAGGATTACTAGTGAGTTGACACTAAGTGTAATAATGTCAGCACAAGTAGGATTACTAGTGAGTAGACACTAAGTGTAATAATGTCGGCACACGCAGGATTACTATTGAGTTGACACTAAGTGTAATAATGTCAGCACAAGCAGGATTACTAGTGAGTACACTAAGTGTAATAATGTCAGCACAAGCAGGATTACTAGTGAGTACACTAAGTGTAATAATGTCAGCACAAGCAGGATTACTAGTGAGTAGACACTAAAGGTAATAATGTCAGCATAAGCAGGATTACAAGTGAGTACACTAAATGTAATAATGTCAGCACAAGCAGGATTACTAGTGAGTAGACACTAAGTGTAATAATGTCAGCACAATCAGGGTTACTAGTGAGTAGACTGAGTGTAATCATGTCAGGACAAGCAGGATTACTAGTGAGTACACTAAGTGTAATAATGTCAGCACAAGCAGGATTACTAGTGAGTACACTAAGTGTAATAATGTCAGCACAAGCAGGATTACTAGTGAGTACACTAAGTGTAATAATGTCAGCACAAGCAGGATTACTAGTGAATAGACACTAAAGGTAATAATGTCAGCACAAGCAGGATTACAAGTGAGTACACTAAGTGTAATAATGTCAGCACAAGCAGGATTACTAGTGAGTACACTAAGTGTAATAATGTCAGCACGCGCAGGATTACTAGTGAGTACACTAAGTGTAATAATGTCAGCACAAGCAGGATTACCAGTGAGTAGACACTAAAGGTAATAATGTCAGCACAAGCAGGATTACAAGTGAGTACACTAAATGTAATAATGTCAGCACAAGCAGGATTACTAGTGAGTAGACACTAAGTGTAATAATGTCAGCACAATCAGGATTACTAGTGAGTAGACACTAAGTGTAATAATGTCAGCACAAGCAGGATTACTAGTGAGTTGACACTAAGTGTAATAATGTCAGCACAAGCAGGATTACTAGTGAGTTGACACTAAGTGTAATAATGTCAGCACAAGCAGGATTACTAGTGAGTTGACACTAAGTGTAATAATGTCAGCACAAGCAGGATTACTAGTGAGTTGACACTAAGTGTAATAATGTCAGCACAATCAGGATTACTAGTGAGTTGACACTAAGTGTAATAATGTCAGCACAAGCAGGATTACTAGTGAGTTGACACTAAGTGTAATAATGTCAGCACAAGCAGGATTACTAGTGAGTTGACACTAAGTGTAATAATGTCAGCCCAAGCAGGATTACTAGTGAGTTGAGACTAAGTGTAATAATGTCAGCACAATCAGGATTACTAGTGAGTTGACACTAAGTGTAATAATGTCAGCACAAGCAGGATTACTAGTGAGTAGACTAAATGTAATCATGTCAGCACAAGCAGGACTACTAGTGAGTTGACACTAAGTGTAATAATGTCAGCACAATCAGGATTACTAGTGAGTTGACACTAAGTGTAATAATGTCAGCACAAGCAGAATTACTAGTGAGTTGACACTAAGTGTAATCATGTCAGCACAAGCAGGATTACTAGTGAGTAGACTAATTGTAATAATGTCAGCACAAGCAGGATTACTAGTGAGTAGACTAATTGTAATAATGTCAGCACAAGCAGGAATACTAGTGAGTAGACACTAAGTGTAATAATGTCAGCACAAGCAGGATTACTAGTGAGTACACTAAATGTAATAATGTCAGCACAAGCAGGATTACTAGTGAATAGACACTAAGTGTAATAATGTCAGCACAAGCAGGATTACTAGTGAGTACACTAAATGTAATAATGTCAGCACAAGCAGGATTACTAGTGAGTAGACTAATTGTAATAATGTCAGCACAAGCAGGATTACTAGTGAGTAGACTAATTGTAATAATGTCAGCACAAGCAGGATTACTAGTGAGTAGACACTAAGTGTAATAATGTCAGCACAAGCAGGATTACAAGTGAGTAGACTAAGTGTAATAATGTCAGCACAAGCAGGATTACAAGTGAGTAGACTAAGTGTAATAATGTCAGCACAAGCAGGATTACTAGTGAGTAGACTAATTGTAATAATGTCAGCACAAGCAGGATTACTAGTGAGTAGACACTAAGTGTAATAATGTCAGCACAAGCAGGATTACAAGTGAGTAGACTAAGTGTAATAATGTCAGCACAAGCAGAATTACTAGTGAGTAGACTAATTGTAATAATGTCAGCACAAGCAGGATTACTAGTGAGTAGACACTAAGTGTAATAATGTCAGCACAAGCAGGATTACTAGTGAGTATACACTAAGTGTAATCATGACAGCACAAGCAGGATTACTAGCGAGTACACTAAGTGTAATAATGTCAGCACAAGCAGGATTACTAGTGAGTAGACTAAGTGTAATAATGTCAGCACAAGCAGGATAACTAGTGAGTAGACTAATTGTAATAATGTCATCACAAGCAGGATTACTAGTGAGTAGACTAATTGAAATAATGTCAGCACAAGCAGGATAACTAGTGAGTAGACTAATTGTAATAATGTCAGCACAAGCAGGATTACTAGTGAGTAGACTAATTGTAATAACGTCAGCACAAGCAGGATTACTAGTGAGTAGACTAATTGTAATAATGTCAGCACAAGCAGGATTACTAGTGAGTACACTAAGTGTAATAATGTCAGCACAAGCAGGATTACAAGTGAGTCGACTAAGTGTAATAATGTCAGCACAAGCAGGATTACTAGTGAGTAGACTTATTGTAATAATGTCAGCACAAGCAGGATTACTAGTGAGTACACTAATTGTAATAATGTCGGCACAAGCAGGATTACTAGTGAGAACACTAAGTGTAATAATGTCAGGACAAGCAGGATTACTAGTGAGTAGACTTATTGTAATAATGTCAGCACAAGCAGGATTACTAGTGAGTAGACACTAAGTGTAATAATGTCAGCACAAGCAGGATTACTAGTGAGTAGACTAAGTGTAATAATGTCAGCACAAGCAGGATAACTAGTGAGTAGACTAATTGTAATAATGTCAGCACAAGAAGGATTACTAGTGAGTACACGAAGTGTAATAATGTCAGCACAAGCAGGATTACTAGTGAGTAGACACTAAGTGTAATAATGTCAGCACAAGCAGGATTACTAATGAGTATACACTTAGTGTAATAATGTCAGCACAAGCAGGATTACTAGCGAGTACACTAAGTGTAATAATGTCAGCACAAGCAGGATAACTAGTGAGTAGACTAATTGTAATTATGTGAGCACAAGCAGGATTACTAGTGAGTAGACTAATTGTAATAATGTCAGCACAAGCAGGATTACTAGGGAGTAGACTAATTGTAATAATATCAGCACAAGCAGGATTACTAGTGAGTACACTAAGTGTAATAATGTCAGCACAAGCAGGATTACTAGTGAGTACACTAAGTGTAATAATGTCAGCACAAGCAGGATTACAAGTGAGTAGACTAAGTGTAATAATGTCAGCACAAGCAGGATTACTAGTGAGTAGACTTATTGTAATAATGTCAGCACAAGCAGGATTACTAGTGAGTACATTAAGTGTAATAATGTCAGCACAAGCAGGATTAATAGTGAGTAGACAAAGTGTAATAATGTCAGCACAAGCAGGATTACTAGTGAGTAGACTAATTGTAATAATGTCAGCACAAGCAGGATTACTAGTGAGTAGACACTAAGTGTAATAATGTCAGCACAAGCAGGATTACTAGGGAGTATACACTAAGTGTAATCATGTCAGCACAAGCAGGATTACTAGCGAGTACACTAAGTGTAATAATGTCAGCACAAGCAGGATTACTAGTGAGTAGACTAAGTGTAATAATGTCAGCACAAGCAGGATAACTAGTGAGTAGACTAATTGTAATAATGTCAGCACAAGCAGGATTACTAGTGAGTAGACTAATTGTAATAATGTCAGCACAAGCAGGATAACTAGTGAGTAGACTTATTGTAATAATGTCAGCACAAGCAGGATTACTAGTGAGTAGACTAATTGTAATAATGTCAGCACAAGCAGGATTACTAGTGAGTAGACTAATTGTAATAATGTCAGCACAAGCAGGATTACTAGTGAGTACACTAAGTGTAATAATGTCAGCACAAGCAGGATTACTAGTGAGAACACTAAGTGTAATAATGTCAGAACAAGCAGGAAAACTAGTGAGTAGACTAAGTGTAATAATGTCAGCACAAGCAGGATTACTAGTGAGTACACTAAGTGTAATAATGTCAGCACAAGCAGGATTACTAGTGAGTTGACACAAAGTGTAATAATGTCAGCACAAGCAGGATTACTAGTGAGTAGCCACTAAGTGTAATAATGTCAGCACAAGCAGGATAACTAGTGAGTAGACTTATTGTAATAATGTCAGCACAAGCAGGATTACTAGTGAGTAGACTAATTGTAATAATGTCAGCACAAGCAGGATTACTAGTGAGTAGACTAATTGTAATAATGTCAGCACAAGCAGGATTACTAGTGAGTACACTAAGTGTAATAATGTCAGCACAAGCAGGATTACTAGTGAGAACACTAAGTGTAATAATGTCAGAACAAGCAGGAAAACTAGTGAGTAGACTAAGTGTAATAATGTCAGCACAAGCAGGATTACTAGTGAGTACACTAAGTGTAATAATGTCAGCACAAGCAGGATTACTAGTGAGTAGCCACTAAGTGTAATAATGTCAGCACAAGCAGGATTACTAGTGAGTAGACTAACTGTAATCATGTCAGCACGAGCAGGATTACTAGTGAGTAGACACTAAGTGTAATAATGTCAACACAAGCAGGAGTACTAGTGAGTACACAAAGTGTAATAATGTCAGCAAGAGCAGGATTACTAGTGAGTTGACACTTAGTGTAATAATGTCAGCACAAGCAGGATTACTAGTGAATAGACACTAAAGGTAATAATGTCAGCACAAGCAGGATTACAAGTGAGTACACTAAGTGTAATAATGTCAGCACAAGCAGGATTACTAGTGAGTACACTAAGTGTAATAATGTCAGCACGCGCAGGATTACTAGTGAGTACACTAAGTGTAATAATGTCAGCACAAGCAGGATTACCGGTGAGTAGACACTAAAGGTAATAATGTCAGCACAAGCAGGATTACAAGTGAGTACACTAAATGTAATAATGTCAGCACAAGCAGGATTACTAGTGAGTAGACTTATTGTAATAATGTCAGCACAAGCAGGATTACTAGTGAGTACATTAAGTGTAATAATGTCAGCACAAGCAGGATTAATAGTGAGTAGACAAAGTGTAATAATGTCAGCACAAGCAGGATTACTAGTGAGTAGACTAATTGTAATAATGTCAGCACAAGCAGGATTACTAGTGAGTATACACTAAGTGTAATCATGTCAGCACAAGCAGGATTACTAGCGAGTACACTAAGTGTAATAATGTCAGCACAAGCAGGATTACTAGTGAGTAGACTAAGTGTAATAATGTCAGCACAAGCAGGATAACTAGTGAGTAGACTAATTGTAATAATGTCAGCACAAGCAGGATTACTAGTGAGTAGACTAATTGTAATAATGTCAGCACAAGCAGGATAACTAGTGAGTAGACTTATTGTAATAATGTCAGCACAAGCAGGATTACTAGTGAGTAGACTAATTGTAATAATGTCAGCACAAGCAGGATTACTAGTGAGTAGACTAATTGTAATAATGTCAGCACAAGCAGGATTACTAGTGAGTACACTAAGTGTAATAATGTCAGCACAAGCAGGATTACAAGTGAGTAGACTAAGTGTAATAATGTCAGCACAAGCAGGATTACTAGTGAGTAGACTTATTGTAATAATGTCAGCACAAGCAGGATTACTAGTGAGTACACTAATTGTAATAATGTCGGCACAAGCAGGATTACTAGTGGGAACACTAAGTGTAATAATGTCAGGACAAGCAGGATTACTAGTAAGTAGACTTATTGTAATAATGTCAGCAAAAGCAGGATTACTAGTGAGTAGACACTAAGTGTAATGTCAGCACAAGCAGGATTACTAGTGAGTAGACTAAGTGTAATAATGTCAGCACAAGCAGGATAACTAGTGAGTAGACTAATTATAATAATGTCAGCACAAGCAGGATAACTAGTGAGTACACTAAGTGTAATAATGTCAGCACAAGCAGGATTACTAGTGAGTAGACACTAAGTGTAATAATGTCAGCACAAGCAGGATTACTAGTGAGTAGACTAATTGTAATCATGTCAGGACGAGCAGGATTACAAGTGAGTAGACTAAGTGCAATTATGTCAGCACGAGCAGGATTAATAGTGAGTTGACTAAGTGTAATCAAGTCAGCACAAGCAGGATTACTAGTGAGTACACTAAGTGTAATAATGTCAGCACAAGCAGGATTACTAGTGAATAGGCTAATGTAATAATGTTAGCACAAACAGGATTACTAGAGTAGACTAATTGTAATCATATCAGCATGGGTAGGATTACTAGTGAGTAGACTAAGTGTAATCTTATCAGCATGGGTAGGATTACTAGTAAGTAGACTAAGTGTAATCATATCCGCACGAGCAGGATTACTAGTGAGTAGACTAATTGTAATCATGTCAGCACGAGGAGGATTACTAATGAGTAGACTAAGTGTAATCATGTCAGCACGAGCAGGATTACTAGCGAGTAGACTAAGTGTAATCATGTCAGCACTAGCAGGATTACTAGCGAGTAGACTAAGTGTAATCATGTCATCACAAGCAGGATTACTAGTGAGTACACTAAGTGTAATCATGTCAGCACAAGCAGGATTACTTGTAAGTAGACTAAGTGTAATCATGTCAGCACGAGCAGGATTACTAGTGAGTAGACTTAGTGTAATCATATCAGCATGGGTAGGATTACTAGTGAGTAGACTAAGTGTAATCTTATCAGAATGGGTAGGATTACTAGTAAGTAGACTATGTGTAATCATATCAGCATGGGTAGGATTACTAGTGAGTAGACTAAGTGTAATCATGTCAAGACGAGCAGGATTACTAGTGAATAGACTAAGTGTAATCATGTCAGCACGAGCAGGATTACTAGTGAGTAGACTAAGTGTAAACATGTCAAGACGAGCAGGATTACTAGTGAGTAGACTAATTGTAATCATGTCAGCAAGAGCAGGATTACTAGTGAGTAGACCAAGTGTAAACATGTCAGCACGAGCAGGATTACTAGTAAGTAGACTAAGTGTAAACATGTCAAGACGAGCAGGATTACTAGTGAGTAGACTAATTGTAATCATGTCAGCAAGAGCAGGATTACTAGTGAGTAGACCAAGTGTAATCATGTCAGCATGGGTAGGATTACTAGTGAGTAGAGTAAGTGTAATCAAGTCAGTACGAGCATGATTAGTAGTAAGTAGACTAAGTGTAATTATGTCAGTAAGAGCAGGATTACTAGTGAGTAGACTTAATGTAATCAAGTCAGTACGAGCAGGATTACTGTAGTAGACTAAGTGTAATCATATCAGCACGGGTAGGATTACTAGTGAGTAGAGTAAGTGTAATCAAGTCTGTACGAGCAGGATTAGTAGTAAGTAGACTAAGTGTAATTATGTCAGTAAGAGCAGGATTACTAGTGAGAAGACTTAGAGTAATCAAGTCAGCACAAGCAGGATAACTAGTGAGTAGACTAATTGTAATAATGTCAGCACAAGCAGGATTACTTGTGAGTAGACTAATTGTAATAATGTCAGCACAAGCAGGATTACTAGTGAGTAGACTAATTGTAATAATGTCAGCACAAGCAGGATTACTAGTGAGTACACTAAGTGTAATAATGTCAGCACAAGCAGGATTACAAGTGAGTAGACTAAGTGTAATAATGTCACCACAAGCAGGATTACTAGTGAGTAGACTTATTGTAATAATGTTAGCACAAACAGGATTACTAGAGTAGACTAATTGTAATCATATCAGCATGGGTAGGATTACTAGTGAGTATACTAAGTGTAATCTTATCAGCATGGGCAGGATTACTAGTGAGTAGACTAATTGTAATCATGTCAGCACGAGCAGGATTACTAATGAGTAGACTAAGTGTAATCATGTCAGCACGAGCAGGATTACTAGCGAGTAGACTAAGTGTAATCATGTCAGCACGAGCAGGATTACTAGCGAGTAGACTAAGTGTAATCATGTCAACACAAGCAGGATTACTAGTGAGTACATTAAGTGTAATAATGTCAGCACAAGCAGGATTACTAGTGAGTAGACACTAAGTGTAATAATGTCAGCACAAGCAGGATTACTAGTGAGTTGACACTAAGTGTAATAATGTCAGCACAAGCAGGATTACTAGTGAGTAGACTAATTGTAATCATGTCAGGACGAGCAGGATTACAAGTGAGTAGACTAAGTGCAATTATGTCAGCACGAGCAGGATTAATAGTGAGTTGACTAAGTGTAATCATGTCAGCACAAGCAGGATTACTAGTGAGTACACTAAGTGTAATAATGTCAGCACAAGCAGGATTACTAGTGAATAGGCTTATGTAATAATGTCAGCACAAGCAGGATTACTAGTGAGTAGACACTAAGTGTAATAATGTCAGCACAAGCAGGATTACTAGTGAGTTGACACTAAGTATAATAATGTCAGCACAAGCAGGATTACTAGTGAGTAGACTAATTGTAATCATGTCAGGACGAGCAGGATTACAAGTGAGTAGACTAAGTGCAATTATGTCAGCACGAGCAGGATTAATAGTGAGTTGACTAAGTGTAATCATGTCAGCACAAGCAGGATTACTAATGAGTACACTAATTGTAATAATGTCGGCACAAGCAGGATTACTAGTGAGAACACTAAGTGTAATAATGTCAGGACAAGCAGGATTACTAGTGAGTAGACTTATTGTAATAATGTCAGCACAAGCAGGATTACTAGTGAGTAGACACTAAGTGTAATAATGTCAGCACAAGCATGATTACTAGTGAGTAGACTAAGTGTAATAATGTCAGCACAAGCAGGATAACTAGTGAGTAGACTAATTGTAATAATGTCAGCACAAGCAGGATTACTAGTGAGTACACTAAGTGTAATAATGTCAGCACAAGCAGGATTACTAGTGAGTAGACACTAAGTGTAATAATGTCAGCACAAGCAGGATTACTAGTAAGTATACACTAAGTGTAATAATGTCAGCACAAGCAGGATTACTAGCGAGTACACTAAGTGTAATAATGTCAGCACAAGCAGGATAACTAGTGAGTAGACTAATTGTAATAATGTCAGCACAAGCAGGATTACTAGTGAGTAGACTAAGTGTAATAATGTCAGCACAAGCAGGATAACTAGTGAGTAGACTAATTGTAATAATGTCAGCACAAGCAGGATTACTAGTGAGTAGACTAATTGTAATAATGTCAGCACAAGCAGGATAACTAGTGAGTAGACTAATTGTAATAATGTCAGCACAAGCAGGATTACTAGTGAGTAGACTAATTGTAATAATGTCAGCACAAGCAGGATTACTAGTGAGTAGACTTATTGTAATAATGTCAGCACAAGCAGGATTACTAGTGAGTACATTAAGTGTAATAATGTCAGCACAAGCAGGATTACTAGTGAGTAGACACTAAGTGTAATAATGTCAGCACAAGCAGGATTACTAGTGAGTTGACACTAAGTGTAATAATGTCAGCACAAGCAAGATTACTAGTGAGTAGACTAATTGTAATCATGTCAGGACGAGCAGGATTACAAGTGAGTAGACTAAGTGCAATTATGTCAGCACGAGCAGGATTAATAGTGAGTTGACTAAGTGTAATCATGTCAGCACAAGCAGGATTACTAGTGAGTACACTAAGTGTAATAATGTCAGCACAAGCAGGATTACTAGTGAATAGGCTAATGTAATAATGTAAGCACAAACAGGATTACTAGAGTAGACTAATTGTAATCATATCAGCATGGGTAGGATTACTAGTGAGTAGACTAAGTGTAATCTTATCAGCATGGGTAGGATTACTAGTAAGTAGACTAAGTGTAATCATATCAGCACGAGCAGGATTACTAGTGAGTAGACTAATTGTAATCATGTCAGCACGAGCAAGATTACTAATGAGTAGACTAGTGTAATCATGTCAGCACGAGCAGGATTACTAGCGAGTAGACTAAGTGTAATCATGTCAGCACTAGCAGGATTACTAGCGAGTAGACTAAGTGTAATCATGTCAACACAAGCAGGATTACTAGTGAGTACACTAAGTGTAATCATGTCAGCACAAGCAGGATTACTAGTAAGTAGACTAAGTGTAATCATGTCAGCACGAGCAGGATTACTAGTGAGTAGACTTAGTGTAATCATATCAGCATGGGCAGGATTACTAGTGAGTAGACTAAGTGTAATCTTATCAGCATGGGTAGGATTACTAGTAAGTAGACTAAGTGTAATCATATCAGCATGGGTAGGATTACTAGTGAGTAGACTAAGTGTAATCATGTCAAGACGAGCAGGATTACTAGTGAGTAGACTAAGTGTAATCATGTCAGCACGAGCAGGATTACTAGTGAGTAGACTAAGTGTAAACATGTCAAGACGAGCAGGATTACTAGTGAGTAGACTAATTGTAATCATGTCAGCAAGAGCAGGATTACTAGTGAGTAGACCAAGTGTAAACATGTCAGCACGAGCAGGATTACTAGTAAGTAGACTAAGTGTAAACATGTCAAGACGAGCAGGATTACTAGTGAGTAGACTAATTGTAATCATGTCAGCAAGAGCAGGATTACTAGTGAGTAGACCAAGTGTAATCATGTCAGCATGGGTAGGATTACTAGTGAGTAGAGTAAGTGTAATCAAGTCAGTACGAGCATGATTAGTAGTAAGTAGACTAAGTGTAATTATGTCAGTAAGAGCAGGATTACTAGTGAGTAGACTTAATGTAATCAAGTCAGTACGAGCAGGATTACTGTAGTAGACTAAGTGTAATCATATCAGCACGGGTAGGATTACTAGTGAGTAGAGTAAGTGTAATCAAGTCTGTACGAGCAGGATTAGTAGTAAGTAGACTAAGTGTAATTATGTCAGTAAGAGCAGGATTACTAGTGAGTAGACTTAGTGTAATCAAGTCAGCACAAGCAGGATAACTAGTGAGTAGACTAATTGTAATAATGTCAGCACAAGCAGGATTACTAGTGAGTAGACTAATTGTAATAATGTCAGCACAAGCAGGATTACTAGTGAGTAGACTAATTGTAATAATGTCAGCACAAGCAGGATTACTAGTGAGTACACTAAGTGTAATAATGTCAGCACAAGCAGGATTACAAGTGAGTAGACTAAGTGTAATAATGTCACCACAAGCAGGATTACTAGTGAGTAGACCAAGTGTAATCATGTCAGCATGGGTAGGATTACTAGTGAGTAGAGTAAGTGTAATCAAGTCAGTACGAGCATGATTAGTAGTAAGTAGACTAAGTGTAATTATGTCAGCACAAGCAGGATTACTAGTGAGTAGACTAATTGTAATAATGTCAGCACGAGCAGGATTACTAGTGAGTAGACTAATTGTAATAATGTCAGCACAAGCAGGATTACTAGTGAGTACATTAAGTGTAATAATGTCAGCACAAGCAGGATTACTAGTGAGTAGACACTAAGTGTAATAATGTCAACACAAGCAGGATTACTAGTGAGTTGACACTAAGTGTAATAATGTCAGCACAAGCAGGATTACTAGTGAGTAGACTAATTGTAATCATGTCAGGACGAGCAGGATTAGAAGTGAGTAGACTAAGTGCAATTATGTCAGCACGAGCAGGATTAATAGTGAGTTGACTAAGTGTAATAATGTCAGCACAAGCAGGATTACTAGTGAGTACACTAAGTGTAATAATGTCAGCACAAGCAGGATTACTAGTGAATAGGCTAATGTAATAATGTCAGCACAAGCAGGATTACTAGTGAATAGGCTTATGTAATAATGTCAGCACAAGCAGGATTACTAGTGAGTAGACACTAAGTGTAATAATGTCAGCACAAGCAGGATTACTAGTGAGTTGACACTAAGTATAATAATGTCAGCACAAGCAGGATTACTAGTGAGTACACTAAGTGTAATCATGTCAGCACAAGTAGGATTACTAGTGAGTAGACTAAGTGCAATTATGTCAGCACGAGCAGGATTAATAGTGAGTTGACTAAGTGTAATCATGTCAGCACAAGCAGGATTACTAGTGAGTACACTAACTGTAATAATGTCGGCACAAGCAGGATTACTAGTGAGAACACTAAGTGTAATAATGTCAGGACAAGCAGGATTACTAGTGAGTAGACTTATTGTAATAATGTCAGCACAAGCAGGATTACTAGTGAGTAGACACTAAGTGTAATAATGTCAGCACAAGCAGGATTACTAGTGAGTAGACTAAGTGTAATAATGTCAGCACAAGCAGGATAACTAGTGAGTAGACTAATTGTAATAATGTCAGCACAAGCAGGATTACTAGTGTAGTGAGTACACTAAGTGTAATAATGTCAGCACAAGCAGGATTACTAGTGAGTAGACACTAAGTGTAATAATGTCAGCACAAGCAGGATTACTAGTAAGTATACACTAAGTGTAATAATGTCAGCACAAGCAGGATTACTAGCGAGTACACTAAGTGTAATAATGTCAGCACAGGCAGGATTACTAGTGAGTAGACTAAGTGTAATAATGTCAGCACAAGCAGGATAACTAGTGAGTAGACTAATTGTAATAATGTCAGCACAAGCAGGATTACTAGTGAGTAGACTAATTGTAATAATGTCAGCACAAGCAGGATAACTAGTGAGTAGACTAATTGTAATAATGTCAGCACAAGCAGGATTACTAGTGAGTAGACTAAGTGTAATAATGTCAGCACAGGCAGGATTACTAGTGAGTAGACTAAGTGTAATAATGTCAGCACAAGCAGGATAACTAGTGAGTAGACTAATTGTAATAATGTCAGCACAAGCAGGATTACTAGTGAGTAGACTTATTGTAATAATGTCAGCACAAACAGGATTACTAGTGAGTACATTAAGTGTAATAATGTCAGCACAAGCAGGATTACTAGTGAGTAGACACTAAGTGTAATAATGTCAGCACAATCAGGATTACTAGTGAGTTGACACTAAGTGTAATAATGTCAGCACAAGCAGGATTACTAGTGAGTAGACTAATTGTAATCATGTCAGGACGAGCAGGATTACAAGTGAGTAGACTAAGTGCATTATGTCAGCACGAGCAGGATTAATAGTGAGTTGACTAAGTGTAATCATGTCAGCACAAGCAGGATTACTAGAGTAGACTAATTGTAATCATATCAGCATGGGTAGGATTACTAGTGAGTAGACTAAGTGTAATCTTATCAGCATGGGTAGGATTACTAGTAAGTAGACTAAGTGTAATCATATCAGCACGAGCAGGATTACTAGTGAGTAGACTAATTGTAATCATGTCAGCACGAGCAAGATTACTAATTAGTAGACTAAGTGTAATAATGTCAGCACAAGCAGGATAACTAGTGAGTAGACTAATTGTAATAATGTCAGCACAAGCAGGATTACTAGTGAGTAGACTTATTGTAATAATGTCAGCACAAACAGGATTACTAGTGAGTACATTAAGTGTAATAATGTCAGCACAAGCAGGATTACTAGTGAGTAGACACTAAGTGTAATAATGTCAGCACAAGCAGGATTACTAGTGAGTTGACACTAAGTGTAATAATGTCAGCACAAGCAGGATTACTAGTGAGTAGACTAATTGTAATCATGTCAGGACGAGCAGGATTACAAGTGAGTAGACTAAGTGCATTATGTCAGCACGAGCAGGATTAATAGTGAGTTGACTAAGTGTAATCATGTCAGCACAAGCAGGATTACTAGAGTAGACTAATTGTAATCATATCAGCATGGGTAGGATTACTAGTGAGTAGACTAAGTGTAATCTTATCAGCATGGGTAGGATTACTAGTAAGTAGACTAAGTGTAATCATATCAGCACGAGCAGGATTACTAGTGAGTAGACTAATTGTAATCATGTCAGCACGAGCAAGATTACTAATTAGTAGACTAAGTGTAATCATGTCAGCACGAGCAGGATTACTAGCGAGTAGACTAAGTGTAATCCTGTCAGCACTAGCAGGATTACTAGCGAGTAGACTAAGTGTAATCATGTCAACACAAGCAGGATTACTAGTGAGTACACTAAGTGTAATCATGTCAGCACAAGCAGGATTACTAGTAAGTAGACTAAGTGTAATCATGTCAGCACGAGCAGGATTACTAGTGAGTAGACTTAGTGTAATCATATCAGCATGGGTAGGATTACTAGTGAGTAGACTAAGTGTAATCTTATCAGCATGGGTAGGATTACTAGTAAGTAGACTAAGTGTAATCATATCAGCATGGGTAGGATTACTAGTGAGTAGACTAAGTGTAATCATGTCAAGACGAGCAGGATTACTAGTGAGTAGACTAAGTGTAATCATGTCAGCACGAGCAGGATTACTAGTGAGTAGACTAAGTGTAAACATGTCAAGACGAGCAGGATTACTAGTGAGTAGACTAATTGTAATCATGTCAGCAAGAGCAGGATTACTAGTGAGTAGACCAAGTGTAAACATGTCAGCACGAGCAGGATTACTAGTAAGTAGACTAAGTGTAAACATGTCAAGACGAGCAGGATTACTAGTGAGTAGACTAATTGTAATCATGTCAGCAAGAGCAGGATTACTAGTGAGTAGACCAAGTGTAATCATGTCAGCATGGGTAGGATTACTAGTGAGTAGAGTAAGTGTAATCAAGTCAGTACGAGCATGATTAGTAGTAAGTAGACTAAGTGTAATTATGTCAGTAAGAGCAGGATTACTAGTGAGTAGACTTAATGTAATCAAGTCAGTACGAGCAGGATTACTGTAGTAGACTAAGTGTAATCATATCAGCACGGGTAGGATTACTAGTGAGTAGAGTAAGTGTAATCAAGTCTGTACGAGCAGGATTAGTAGTAAGTAGACTAAGTGTAATTATGTCAGTAAGAGCAGGATTACTAGTGAGTAGAGTAAGTGTAATCAAGTCTGTACGAGCAGGATTAGTAGTAAGTAGACTAAGTGTAATAATGTCAGCACAGGCAGGATTACTAGTGAGTAGACTAAGTGTAATAATGTCAGCACAAGCAGGATAACTAGTGAGTAGACTAATTGTAATAATGTCAGCACAAGCAGGATTACTAGTGAGTAGACTTATTGTAATAATGTCAGCACAAGCAGGATTACTAGTGAGTACATTAAGTGTAATAATGTCAGCACAAGCAGGATTACTAGTGAGTAGACACTAAGTGTTATAATGTCAGCACAAGCAGGATTACTAGTGAGTTGACACTAAGTGTAATAATGTCAGCACAAGCAGGATTACTAGTGAGTAGACTAATTGTAATCATGTCAGGACGAGCAGGATTACAAGTGAGTAGACTAAGTGCAATTATGTCAGCACGAGCAGGATTAATAGTGAGTTGACTAAGTGTAATCATGTCAGCACAAGCAGGATTACTAGAGTAGACTAATTGTAATCATATCAGCATGGGTAGGATTACTAGTGAGTAGACTAAGTGTAATCTTATCAGCATGGGTAGGATTACTAGTAAGTAGACTAAGTGTAATCATATCAGCACGAGCAGGATTACTAGTGAGTAGACTAATTGTAATCATGTCAGCACGAGCAAGATTACTAATGAGTAGACTAAGTGTAATCATGTCAGCACGAGCAGGATTACTAGCGAGTAGACTAAGTGTAATCCTGTCAGCACTAGCAGGATTACTAGCGAGTAGACTAAGTGTAATCATGTCAACACAAGCAGGATTACTAGTGAGTACACTAAGTGTAATCATGTCAGCACAAGCAGGATTACTAGTAAGTAGACTAAGTGTAATCATGTCAGCACGAGCAGGATTACTAGTGAGTAGACTTAGTGTAATCATATCAGCATGGGTAGGATTACTAGTGAGTAGACTAAGTGTAATCTTATCAGCATGGGTAGGATTACTAGTAAGTAGACTAAGTGTAATCATATCAGCATGGGTAGGATTACTAGTGAGTAGACTAAGTGTAATCATGTCAAGACGAGCAGGATTACTAGTGAGTAGACTAAGTGTAATCATGTCAGCACGAGCAGGATTACTAGTGAGTAGACTAAGTGTAAACATGTCAAGACGAGCAGGATTACTAGTGAGTAGACTAATTGTAATCATGTCAGCAAGAGCAGGATTACTAGTGAGTAGACCAAGTGTAAACATGTCAGCACGAGCAGGATTACTAGTAAGTAGACTAAGTGTAAACATGTCAAGACGAGCAGGATTACTAGTGAGTAGACTAATTGTAATCATGTCAGCAAGAGCAGGATTACTAGTGAGTAGACCAAGTGTAATCATGTCAGCATGGGTAGGATTACTAGTGAGTAGAGTAAGTGTAATCAAGTCAGTACGAGCATGATTAGTAGTAAGTAGACTAAGTGTAATTATGTCAGTAAGAGCAGGATTACTAGTGAGTAGACTTAATGTAATCAAGTCAGTACGAGCAGGATTACTGTAGTAGACTAAGTGTAATCATATCAGCACGGGTAGGATTACTAGTGAGTAGAGTAAGTGTAATCAAGTCTGTACGAGCAGGATTAGTAGTAAGTAGACTAAGTGTAATTATGTCAGTAAGAGCAGGATTACTAGTGAGTAGACTTAGTGTAATCAAGTCAGCACAAGCAGGATAACTAGTGAGTAGACTAATTGTAATAATGTCAGCACAAGCAGGATTACTAGTGAGTAGACTAATTGTAATAATGTCAGCACAAGCAGGATTACTAGTAAGTAGATTAATTGTAATAATGTCAGCACAAGCAGGATTACTAGTGAGTACACTAAGTGTAATAATGTCAGCACAAGCAGGATTACAAGTGAGTAGACTAAGTGTAATAATGTCACCACAAGCAGGATTACTAGTGAGTAGACCAAGTGTAATCATGTCAGCATGGGTAGGATTACTAGTGAGTAGAGTAAGTGTAATCAAGTCAGTACGAGCATGATTAGTAGTAAGTAGACTAAGTGTAATTATGTCAGCACAAGCAGGATTACTAGTGAGTAGACTAATTGTAATAATGTCAGCACAAGCAGGATTACTAGTGAGTAGACTAATTGTAATAATGTCAGCACAAGCAGGATTACTAGTGAGTACATTAAGTGTAATAATGTCAGCACAAGCAGGATTACTAGTGAGTAGACACTAAGTGTAATAATGTCAACACAAGCAGGATTACTAGTGAGTTGACACTAAGTGTAATAATGTCAGCACAAGCAGGATTACTAGTGAGTAGACTAATTGTAATCATGTCAGGACGAGCAGGATTAGAAGTGAGTAGACTAAGTGCAATTATGTCAGCACGAGCAGGATTAATAGTGAGTTGACTAAGTGTAATCATGTCAGCACAAGCAGGATTACTAGTGAGTACACTAAGTGTAATAATGTCAGCACAAGCAGGATTACTAGTGAATAGGCTAATGTAATAATGTCAGCACAAGCAGGATTACTAGTGAATAGGCTTATGTAATAATGTCAGCACAAGCAGGATTACTAGTGAGTAGACACTAAGTGTAATAATGTCAGCACAAGCAGGATTACTAGTGAGTTGACACTAAGTATAATAATGTCAGCACAAGCAGGATTACTAGTGAGTACACTAAGTGTAATCATGTCAGCACAAGCAGGATTACTAGTGAGTAGACTAAGTGCAATTATGTCAGCACGAGCAGGATTAATAGTGAGTTGACTAAGTGTAATCATGTCAGCACAAGCAGGATTACTAGTGAGTACACTAATTGTAATAATGTCGGCACAAGCAGGATTACTAGTGAGAACACTAAGTGTAATAATGTCAGGACAAGCAGGATTACTAGTGAGTAGACTTATTGTAATAATGTCAGCACAAGCAGGATTACTAGTGAGTAGACACTAAGTGTAATAATGTCAGCACAAGCAGGATTACTAGTGAGTAGACTAAGTGTAATAATGTCAGCACAAGCAGGATAACTAGTGAGTAGACTAATTGTAATAATGTCAGCACAAGCAGGATTACTAGTGAGTACACTAAGTGTAATAATGTCAGCACAAGCAGGATTACTAGTGAGTAGACACTAAGTGTAATAATGTCAGCACAAGCAGGATTACTAGTAAGTATACACTAAGTGTAATAATGTCAGCACAAGCAGGATTACTAGCGAGTACACTAAGTGTAATAATGTCAGCACAGGCAGGATTACTAGTGAGTAGACTAAGTGTAATAATGTCAGCACAAGCAGGATAACTAGTGAGTAGACTAATTGTAATAATGTCAGCACAAGCAGGATTACTAGTGAGTAGACTAATTGTAATAATGTCAGCACAAGCAGGATAACTAGTGAGTAGACTAATTGTAATAATGTCAGCACAAGCAGGATTACTAGTGAGTAGACTAAGTGTAATAATGTCAGCACAGGCAGGATTACTAGTGAGTAGACTAAGTGTAATAATGTCAGCACAAGCAGGATAACTAGTGAGTAGACTAATTGTAATAATGTCAGCACAAGCAGGATTACTAGTGAGTAGACTTATTGTAATAATGTCAGCACAAGCAGGATTACTAGTGAGTACATTAAGTGTAATAATGTCAGCACAAGCAGGATTACTAGTGAGTAGACACTAAGTGTAATAATGTCAGCACAAGCAGGATTACTAGTGAGTTGACACTAAGTGTAATAATGTCAGCACAAGCAGGATTACTAGTGAGTAGACTAATTGTAATCATGTCAGGACGAGCAGGATTACAAGTGAGTAGACTAAGTGCAATTATGTCAGCACGAGCAGGATTAATAGTGAGTTGACTAAGTGTAATCATGTCAGCACAAGCAGGATTACTAGTGAGTACACTAAGTGTAATAATGTCAGCACAAGCAGGATTACTAGTGAATAGGCTAATGTAATAATGTTAGCACAAACAGGATTACTAGAGTAGACTAATTGTAATCATATCAGCATGGGTAGGATTACTAGTGAGTAGACTAAGTGTAATCTTATCAGCATGGGTAGGATTACTAGTAAGTAGACTAAGTGTAATCATATCAGCACGAGCAGGATTACTAGTGAGTAGACTAATTGTAATCATGTCAGCACGAGCAAGATTACTAATGAGTAGACTAAGTGTAATCATGTCAGCACGAGCAGGATTACTAGCGAGTAGACTAAGTGTAATCATGTCAGCACTAGCAGGATTACTAGCGAGTAGACTAAGTGTAATCATGTCAACACAAGCAGGATTACTAGTGAGTACACTAAGTGTAATCATGTCAGCACAAGCAGGATTACTAGTAAGTAGACTAAGTGTAATCATGTCAGCACGAGCAGGATTACTAGTGAGTAGACTTAGTGTAATCATATCAGCATGGGTAGGATTACTAGTGAGTAGACTAAGTGTAATCTTATCAGCATGGGTAGGATTACTAGTAAATAGACTAAGTGTAATCATATCAGCATGGGTAGGATTACTAGTGAGTAGACTAAGTGTAATCATGTCAAGACGAGCAGGATTACTAGTGAGTAGACTAAGTGTAATCATGTCAGCACGAGCAGGATTATTAGTGAGTAGACTAAGTGTAAACATGTCAAGACGAGCAGGATTACTAGTGAGTAGACTAATTGTAATCATGTCAGCAAGAGCAGGATTACTAGTGAGTAGACCAAGTGTAAACATGTCAGCACGAGCAGGATTACTAGTAAGTAGACTAAGTGTAAACATGTCAAGACGAGCAGGATTACTAGTGAGTAGACTAATTGTAATCATGTCAGCAAGAGCAGGATTACTAGTGAGTAGACCAAGTGTAATCATGTCAGCATGGGTAGGATTACTAGTGAGTAGAGTAAGTGTAATCAAGTCAGTACGAGCATGATTAGTAGTAAGTAGACTAAGTGTAATTATGTCAGTAAGAGCAGGATTACTAGTGAGTAGACTTAATGTAATCAAGTCAGTACGAGCAGGATTACTGTAGTAGACTAAGTGTAATCATATCAGCACGGGTAGGGTTACTAGTGAGTAGAGTAAGTGTAATCAAGTCTGTACGAGCAGGATTAGTAGTAAGTAGACTAAGTGTAATTATGTCAGTAAGAGCAGGATTACTAGTGAGTAGACTTAGTGTAATCAAGTCAGCACAAGCAGGATAACTAGTGAGTAGACTAATTGTAATAATGTCAGCACAAGCAGGATTACTAGTGAGTAGACTAATTGTAATAATGTCAGCACAAGCAGGATTACTAGTGAGTAGACTAATTGTAATAATGTCAGCACAAGCAGGATTACTAGTGAGTACACTAAGTGTAATAATGTCAGCACAAGCAGGATTACAAGTGAGTAGACTAAGTGTAATAATGTCACCACAAGCAGGATTACTAGTGAGTAGACCAAGTGTAATCATGTCAGCATGGGTAGGATTACTAGTGAGTAGAGTAAGTGTAATCAAGTCAGTACGAGCATGATTAGTAGTAAGTAGACTAAGTGTAATTATGTCAGTAAGAGCAGGATTACTAGTGAGTAGACTTAATGTAATCAAGTCAGTACGAGCAGGATTACTGTAGTAGACTAAGTGTAATCATATCAGCACGGGTAGGATTACTAGTGAGTAGAGTAAGTGTAATCAAGTCTGTACGAGCAGGATTAGTAGTAAGTAGACTAAGTGTAATTATGTCAGTAAGAGCAGGATTACTAGTGAGTAGACTTAGTGTAATCAAGTCAGCACAAGCAGGATAACTAGTGAGTAGACTAATTGTAATAATGTCAGCACAAGCAGGATTACTAGTGAGTAGACTAATTGTAATAATGTCAGCACAAGCAGGATTACTAGTGAGTAGACTAATTGTAATAATGTCAGCACAAGCAGGATTACTAGTGAGTACATTAAGTGTAATAATGTCAGCACAAGCAGGATTACTAGTGAGTAGACACTAAGTGTAATAATGTCAGCACAAGCAGGATTACTAGTGAGTTGACACTAAGTGTAATAATGTCAGCACAAGCAGGATTACTAGTGAGTAGACTAATTGTAATCATGTCAGGACGAGCAGGATTAGAAGTGAGTAGACTAAGTGCAATTATGTCAGCACGAGCAGGATTAATAGTGAGTTGACTAAGTGTAATCATGTCAGCACAAGCAGGATTACTAGTGAGTACACTAAGTGTAATAATGTCAGCACAAGCAGGATTACTAGTGAATAGGCTATTGTAATAATGTTAGCACAAACAGGATTACTAGAGTAGACTAATTGTAATCATATCAGCATGGGTAGGATTACTAGTGAGTATACTAAGTGTAATCATGTCAGCACGAGCAGGATTACTAGTGAGTAGACTAATTGTAATCATGTCAGCACGAGCAGGATTACTAATGAGTAGACTAAGTGTAATCATGTCAGCACGAGCAGGATTACTAGCGAGTAGACTAAGTGTAATCATGTCAGCACGAGCAGGATTACTAGCGAGTAGACTAAGTGTAATCATGTCAACACAAGCAGGATTACTAGTGAGTACACTAAGTGTAATCATGTCAGCAGAAGCAGGAATACTAGTAAGTAGACTAAGTGTAATCATGTCAGCACGAGCAGGATTACTAGTGAGTAGACTTAGTGTAATCATATCAGCATGGGTAGGATTACTAGTGAGTAGACTAAGTGTAATCTTATCAGCATGGGTAGGATTACTAGTAAGTAGACTAAGTGTAATCATATCAGCATGGGTAGGATTACTAGTGAGTAGACTAAGTGTAATCATGTCAAGACGAGCAGGATTACTAGTGAGTAGACTGTGTAATCATGTCAGCACGAGCAGGATTACTAGTGAGTAGACTAAGTGTAAACATGTCAAGACGAGCAGGATTACTAGTGAGTAGACTAATTGTAATCATGTCAGCAAGAGCAGGATTACTAGTGAGTAGACCAAGTGTAAACATGTCAGCACGAGCAGGATTACTAGTGAGTAGACTAAGTGTAAACATGTCAAGACGAGCAGGATTACTAGTGAGTAGACTAATTGTAATCATGTCAGCAAGAGCAGGATTACTAGTGAGTAGACCAAGTGTAAACATGTCAGCACGAGCAGGATTACTAGTAAGTAGACTAAGTGTAAACATGTCAAGACGAGCAGGATTACTAGTGAGTAGACTAATTGTAATCATGTCAGCAAGAGCAGGATTACTAGTGAGTAGACCAAGTGTAATCATGTCAGCATGGGTAGGATTACTAGTGAGTAGAGTAAGTGTAATCAAGTCAGTACGAGCATGATTAGTAGTAAGTAGACTAAGTGTAATTATGTCAGTAAGAGCAGGATTACTAGTGAGTAGACTTAGTGTAATCAAGTCAGTACGAGCAGGATTACTGTAGTAGACTAAGTGTAATCATATCAGCATGGGTAGGATTACTAGTGAGTAGAGTAAGTGTAATCAAGTCAGTACGAGCAGGATTAGTAGTAAGTAGACTAAGTGTAATTATGTCAGTAAGAGCAGGATTACTAGTGAGTAGACTTAGTGTAATCAAGTCAGTACGAGCAGGATTACTGTAGTAGACTAAGTGTAATCATGTCAGCGCATGAGCAGGATTACTAGTGAGTAGACTAAGTGTAATAATGTCAGCACAAGCAGGATACTAGTGTTAGGTAGCATTTTATAATTGTTTATCAATTCAATTGGTAATCATATTTCAGTGATGACGTATTTCTATTTTAGTTATAATTTTGTTGTAATAATAATTCGGATTGTATCTAAATAAGATTTTTATTTCAAATTTTTTAAAGAAATATTCGTGTTAATGCTACCTAACTCTTATCTCGTCTCGTTGTGGCAAGCGAAGTATGTACACATGCTAGTGAAGATAAGCGGAAATTGCAGAGTTAAATATAGAGGAAAGAAATACTGTTATAGAGAGGGCTCTTACAGAAAAAATACAGATAATGAATAAATCATGACACGAAATGGAATCAAATCAAATTTTCAACATAAATGTATCAAGGGCGAATTTTTTTCATATAATTTGGAAGCCTACCCCACCCCACCCCCCCCCCCACCCCCCGTTTAACAACAAATATTGCATATTTACCACCAATAAACATTTGTCAGATTTAGTACAAGACCAATAAATCCGCGGCTTAAGAATATCACTAATTTCCTCATACAAGAAGCGGGTCTCGCTGGACGATAAGCTTAGGTTGATAGCCATCTAATAAAGTTGGGATGGGGTTGTGCTGCACACAAACTGTATGAACATAGCAAGCTGACAGCTTGGGAATAAAAACTTCACTAAGAAAAATCAAAATCACACCTTTTGTAGACTTTTTAATTGATATAAAAGCGTTAAAAATATGTTTACATCATTATCTGTTTTAAATCGAATAAATTAATTCAGGTAGTTTCCCTGGTCCGTTTGATACATAGCTATTACTAGCATTATACGAACTATTTTTTATATACATTTGTATACGTACATTTTTTTATACAATATATATATAATTCTACTGACACCAGTCACACAAAATTTTTATGTATATCACGTGATTGGTCACTATTACAATTTTCGAAGTGAGCTTCAAAATCCCGTTTGTCCTGTCGAGTTAATGACAATGCCATTTCTAAGTTATTGTTTACCGCACTCGGATCTCCTCGTGCTTATTAATGTGTTTGAATTGCCCAAGCAAAACTGATTGCAAAAAAATACTTGTAAGTTGTTAACATAATTATTGGTTAGAAAATATGTTTCTCGTCAATTTCAACACGATGTATGCATAAACCTAACACAGCTATAATAATACAGTTGACAGCGGAGATATCTACGAAACTCATACATGTTCACCTTTTTTGTACGCAACTTTCAGTGTGTATTCAGTTAGATGTATATCATGACGTCCAGTGTGTATTCAGTTAGATGTATATCATGACGTCCAGTGTGTATTCAGTTAGATGTATATCATGACGTCCAGTTTGTATTATGAGCCGATGCCGGAGCAGCCGTTCAAAATCATAAAACACAAAAATTTGCAATCCTTTTCAGTCCCAGAAGGTGTCGAGCACACCTTGTGCGTTGTCAAAACTAAAAATATATTGTTGGTTAATACAGTTTTTGTATTTTACCAAGAGCTCTATATTCATCCAACCAAACGGTCGTATGTTGGCATTTGCGGAGGAATTATTTTGTATCCTGAACACACAATTATTTCAGATGTGTAGTAGGGGCCTCGTTGGCCGAGTGTTTAAGGCAGTTTGTCTACTATTGATCACGTGATCCGTCAACGCTGAGTTTTTGTCTAACTGAAGGCAGGGTGTAGTGGAATCCAATCTTAATTGATTGATATCTTAAACTTCATTTAAACAAACAAACAAACAAACAAACAAAAAACATATGTGTAGAACGGTTGAAGATTCCAGTCTTTAGTACTTTACTTTGTCATTTCTAGATGTTTGTCTGATCATCAATCTACACATAACTTCCGTCATCAAATAATGTCTGTTGATTTAGATTGGTTGAGGGATGTTGAATTTCTTGGTTAGTTTGTTAAATACAAAGAAACGAAAACTCTAACAATCATTATATATTTAAAATGATCCACACAATTTGAAAAAAAAATATAATGAAATAAATCTTATGTTCACTGCAATTTTACACTGCACCTGTCTTGTCCATTGATCTCACAGATTTTGAACTCATCACTTCATCAGTTTTCTACGGTCATCTCAGTAAAAAATGAAAAAAAAACAATATATCTTTCTTTTTTACAAATATTAATATAATTTTTTTCAGCGTATCAATAGGCAAAAGTCGAACTATAAGCTGAATATTATGAACAAGAAAACACGAAAACAGAGTTTTCATGATCGTTTGTCACAAACAAAGTGCGATAATTTCTGGTAAATGTCAGACCGCGCGGTTGACAAATTTTCTTGTCATGATCCAATACGATGTCAATGACGTTCCCGTCTGCCGAAAGTCGATGTATGTTATTTGAGTCCATACAAGCAACGTATAGGTTACCTCCCCTGTCAGTAGTCACAGCTTTAGGATTATTGAAGTTCTCAGGTGTACATGTAAAACGTACTTCTCCACTGAGTGTGACACAGCCTACTGTGTTATTGTAATAGTCAGTATAGTAGACACTATCCTGTGGACCCGGATGTAGGTAGTCAATGTAACCACCACCAGGTACAGTTATTGTAGTTATTGTCTTCCCTTGTTTACTGAGGATGTTAATCCCATCAGTACCACCAACACAGATCTTATCACCGACAACAGCTATACCGTAACAAACACCAGGTACAGAATGTGTATCACTGGACTTTATTGATTTTATATCAACAAACTGTATTGACTCCTGGTAATGTAGGGATACTTCAGCTTTATCTTCACCTGGTATAACAGCAATATCCCATGGTTCACCAGAGAGCGTACAATCCTGTAGGTACTCACCACGGTCACTGTATACCAGTAACTTGGTACTAAGGTAGTTACAGAGTAGTAGACGGTTGTCGTCTGTCACAGCAATACTGGTTATCCAGACATTATCGGTAGATTTAATATCAAATTTCATGTCAAAGTCGAACTTTGTTGGCATCTGAATTGTTGTCGGTAAAACCTGAGCTTGATTTGATTTGGATGGTTTATACTTGATCGGACATGGTGTAGACTCAATATGTACTGACCCCAAGGATTTGATCTGGAGTTGTTGCTGTTTAGATTTTTTTAACGAAATTTTACAGGTCAACATCGATGCTATTATTTTTTGTACTTTAAAATCATAGTCGGAAATTTTCCATCTATACGAGTTTAATAACATAAATAGCTGGTTCTCTGATCCGTGTTTTGACACAAGCTCTAATTTACTGGTAACCTCGTCCAGAGATTCCATCAGTGTAGATAATGTTTCTTTGTCAGATTGTATTTGCTTCTCGCATTTCGTCTTAGCTGATTTGATTTCAGATATCACTTTCTTTTCGAGTTCATCTAGGCGTTCCAAAAGTTTGGATTTAATAAGTGAAACACTTCTCACCACAGTCAATTCTTCATCATGTAGACTCTTTAAATTATCATCGCGGTTGCTTATAAGTTTTTTCAAAGTTCCACGTAAGCTGGATACGGTAATAGAAACATCTTCCAACAAGAGTGATCTTCGTACACCTTTTGAAGCAACGTCTACAGGAATAATTTTTTGACAGGCTCGGTGTGTTTCAGCAATACATGATCGACAGCATAGACAATCATGCTCTACGCACACAAAATCGAGCGCCATGTCTTCGTGTTTTGTACACGAATTTTTGACAGATATTGTATCCACGGGTAACGACCCCGAATCGATTATATGATGAGAGGATAAACTTTGAATAACGTATGGGCATTCCAACAGTCCATACAGAGGTTTTCTGCACAATCGGTACAAAACTTCAAGGCTACTACGAGTCGCAATTCTTTGCGTGAGCATGGATCACAATTAGGCACGGACGATGCCATCTTCTGAAACAAATAATATAATATAATCTTTAAATACTTAAAAAAAACAAGTAAAACTGCATGTAAGGCAATTAACCGTGGTCAATTTCTAATCGTAAAACAATCAAAAATGTCATAAGCAATGAGTCAACTCAACGAACGTAAATGAAAATATTTAGTTTTAATATTTTAGTTTGTTTGTTTGAATGAGGTTTAACACCACATTTAGCAATTATTCAGCTATATCATTTCGTCCAGTTTACTAGTATATTGGTCGAGCACACCCTGCCCGCAGTGAGACTCCAATCCACTTCCTTAGAACTAACAGGACACTTGATTAATAGTAGACTACCTTAACCACACGACCGCCAATGCCACCGATTTAGTAATAATAATCTAAACAATCAACCATCTTTACGGATTTTACCCCCAAAATATTATGTAACGAGGGCATTTAAATCATGACCTCTGTTGTCGATAATTTTTACTTGTGACTGTGTTCTCACAATAAAAATGTTTGACGTGCGCGTCGCATACATGTTCGGTCTGTCTAAAAATTATAGGAATGTTACACAACAAAACAAACACGGTGCAACTTCCTGGGGCCTGTATTGAACAAAATCCTGCGGTGGTGGCCATTTTGAATTTCCTATTGGCATAAACAACCATCCAAACAATGTTGCTTATGTTTCATTTCACTGATAAGTTCACTAATTAGAAGCCTTTTAAAACATTTTCCCAGAGAGTCCTATGTTTATCTGTGTCTTGCGATGGCAGCCATTTTGAATTCCAAATTGCATAGAAAAATATAAACTACACAGTGGACCATCTAATGAAAACTAAGGAAAAGTTCAATTTTGTTTCAACTGATTAACTGGTTTCAGAGAAGAAACCTTTTGAAACTTGTTTCACACAGTGTCTTGCAATGTATATAAATCTTTAGGGTCTTAAAAAGTATATAAATCTAAGTCCTGCGTTGTTGGCCATTTTGAAGTTTTGATTGGCATAAAACATTAATATAAAAGGCGAACATCCTAATAAATCTGAAGGATCTTATGTTATGTCCTGCTGTGACGGCCATTTTGAATTTCCAATTGGCATACAAAACATCAATTTTATAGAGGATCATCTAAACAATGTTCCTGGTAAATTTTTCTTCAAATGCTATGGTTAACTGGTATCAGAAAAGAGTCTTTTAAAAACTTTTCCCATAGGTCCTATGTTAAAGTAAGTCCTGTGGTGGTAGCCATTTTGGATTTTTGATTGGCTTATTAATAAAATTGTATAGAAGGCCATTTAATGAACACTGGTTATAAGTTTTGTTTCAAATAGTTAACTAATTTATCAGAAGAAACATCTTATTTTTTCCATAAGCCTCCTATATTTAACTAAGGGACAATTTAAGGTACATTTCAACAATATACAAATCTGTATGCCAAACAGTTCGTAAAAAAAAATTGAATTTTTAGCCAATCAGAACGCCCTGGCAGCCATGTTGAATTTTCAGTCGGCTAGAAAACTAAAAAACAATAACATAACTGGCTTCATGTCTGCATAATTTGGTTTAAACGTGTGGAGTGGTTTCTGAATGCCGTTTGTATGTTTGTATAGGGTCCTATTGTAAACTATGGTCCACACTGGTGGCCATCTTTGGATATAAGATCAGCAGAAAGAACTCAAGCTTTGTAGAGGACCATCCAAGGTACATTTCTAAGAAAACACAATCGTTCTGTTAAGCGGTTTATGAAAAATTTTTGAAAAGAAAGGTAATCAGAACACGTTAATGTTAAATTTCAAATCGGCTAAACAAACTTAAACTTTCAAAAACGGATTAACAGCCATGGCAGCAATGTTTTATTTCCAATTGGCTAAAAAAACTTAAAATAAGATAACTACCCTTGCTTCATTTTTGCATAAATAACGGTTTATGGTCTCAGGAATGGTTTCTGAGAAGTAGCCATTATGTTTTTCCTAATTGGATAATATGTTAAAACATCAGGGTTTGTGATGGAGGGCGACTCCGGTGAAGAAGCTAAGTCGCCTTAACATGGTCCCACTTCGATCCTGATCGTCTTCCAAAACGAATTTAAGTCGCTCTGTCATTTTGAGCAATCGTCTTATGTCGCCTGTCAATTTTATTTCCATTTTGGTAAGACATTTCGTGTTTTTATACGACGTCATGTACCAGTAACAGGTTACCAGATTGTGTACCCCTACATTCAGTACAACAGTGAATACATGCGATGTGTTCCGCTTAAGTCAATAGTGGTTACATCTGTACAGTTTTCTGTCTGTAAGCTGTTGCATGAATGAAGTTTTTAAATGTTTTATATTTTTTCTCAGCTTTTAAAAGATAAAATTTTATTATTTTTTTTAATTCAGTATTTTTACGTTCGTAGCACTAGAAATTTCATGTAAAAGTGGGAGCGTCTCAAAATGTTCCAACTAGTGAAACAAGGAATTTATCATACTAGTATGGCATATGTTTTTTTTTATATTGAATGCATGTTTATTAATTTTCTAACCCAGGTAAATGGTGGGGAATTTTAGAAAGGTATGGATATCACAGAAATGCTAATATACTGACTGTCATAGAAAACGCAACACTATTTTTGGAATATTTTTGTAAAAGTTAAATAAATTGGCAACGATAGATGTGTTTTAAAATCAATAAGTAACCAACCGATACATTAATTGTCCACTGATATTTTAACGTTATCTCCGGCAGTAACCTCTTACAAACGCGTGTAGACATGCACGAAAAAAACTCAAAAAGTTCATTTTTTAACCTTTACTTACGGCTACAAAAACAATTCTCAGCTTTTACAAGATAAAATTTTATTATTTTTTTTAATTCAGTATTTTTACGTTCGTAGCACTAGAAATTTCATGTAAAAGTGGGAGCGTCTCAAAATGTTCCAACTAGTGAAACAAGGAATTTATCATACTAGTATGGCATATGTTTTTTTTTATATTGAATGCATGTTTATTAATTTTCTAACCCAGGTAAATGGTGGGGAATTTTAGAAAGGTATGGATATCACAGAAATGCTAATATACTGACTGTCATAGAAAACGCAACACTATTTTTGGAATATTTTTGTAAAAGTTAAATAAATTGGCAACGATAGATGTGTTTTAAAATCAATAAGTAACCAACCGATACATTAATTGTCCACTGATATTTTAACGTTATCTCCGGCAGTAACCTCTTACAAACGCGTGTAGACATGCACGAAAAAAACTCAAAAAGTTCATTTTTTAACCTTTACTTACGGCTACAAAAACAATTCTCAGCTTTTACAAGATAAAATTTTATTATTTTTTTTAATTCAGTATTTTTACGTTCGTAGCACTAGAAATTTCATGTAAAAGTGGGAGCGTCTCAAAATGTTCCAACTAGTGAAACAAGGAATAAAAAAATTTTTTTTTTTAAATCGACCTACCTACCTATTTATAATTCTATGTAACCGGAAACACACATATTTTTTTGTTTGGCCTTATGATGTGGGTCGCTATCTCTTACGTCAGGAACACACAGCTGATATATATGCAAGGCAATCTTAACGCTGTTAGGTATTGAGACGAAATTATACGGCTGCATTTATTGCCGTAATTGACATTCAAAGAGAAATTTTTCAACACGACCACGTACAACATGTGTAACAGTAGATTTGTTTAATGCAACATAATTTCAATGTGGTCTATTTGCCATCAAGATCTCCGGATCGGCGCGAGCGCAACTGACAACCACCGCCGCAAAATCTTCAACAGCAGGCACTTCATTATGAGTGGCAAAGGATACCGCGTGTTCGTACTCAATTTTAATTGAATCCATGCCAAGAATAGTAAGGGCTGTGTTACAAGCAAATGGAGGGCACAACAGATACTGCCATTTTGCGTGATTTATTGACAATAAGCGACAATATATTATATTTCATGGTAAAAGAACTCATGAACAAGAAGTGTGCCCATTTTTACATTCTGTATCAATTATTTATATGATAAATTGTTAAAATAATATATAAAATAAAATTCCCATTTTTGTATGTTGCGTTTCTTTAAGGAGTGAGTATATTTTGATGTTTACTTGCAGTCATAAAAGATATCTGCTGACATCTATGGGATCAACTTGGATAAGCTGTAAGAAGATATAAACATTTCAACCAGCTGATAATAAAAAGACTGATGTATGTCATAACCTCATATGTATTATAGATGGTCCATTATTGCTTTTTACGGTCCATTATTGCTTTTCTCGGTCCAATATAAATGTTTGTCCATTCATTGTGAATTTAAGAGAGCAGACAAAATGTTTAAAAGTTATCTACCTAAAATTTTTTATTTCCATTGACGTTGCAATATTCTTAGTTTTACTTCTTTGTATATATTTTTTAAATAAAAGGTTACATTTATAAGTTTTGAAAAAAAAATCATTTAAAAGCGAGCATCGCAGTTATGAAAATAGACGTCTATGAAAATTAATCAATATGTTTGCAATCTTTTTTAATTGATAATCATGTGACGTCATCAACACATTACCGAAAGACGTTACGTGAATGACCACTTTAGAATCCAGGGTGCTCGGATGTTATGTCATGGATAAAAATGTGTGAAGCTGTGCCTAACTGACATTGAAAAAAATATACAAGTGAAAGCCAGACAAATATCGACATTGAATGAGTTAAAACTTTGATTCTCAGTCTGTAATAACGGCTAGCAGATAACTGTACATTGGCCCTTGGCGTTGCCTCTTGGCCATTTTTAAGCCCATAGATATATAACCAGTATACATGTATTATACCTTTAATATTAATATTATTTATAAAATAATGACGATCCATCTATACAATAGATATCGATCATGGGTGTTTTTTGACAATTGTATAGCCAGCATCACAGCAGCTACACGGTCACGTGAAAATGTCAGAAAATTTTGTGCAGTCTCTGAAAGGCTATGTTTAAAATTGACATTTTTGTAAATGGGTGTGTCACAACACATGAACAAAACACGTCACATCACCGATGGAATGCTTGATTGATTGATTGATTTATTTCATTTGATGTTTGCTTTACGTCCAGCTAACAGCGTTCAGCTATTTTTTTCAGGTTGAGAAAAATTAAACAAACAATAATTAAAAAAGGTGGAATGGGGAACCGGGAACACAATGAAAAAGTATGGAGTATTGGGTTGGGGCGTAGAATTTAGCCTAGTTTAACGGTTACAATCAGTCTACTTTTTTTCGAGATCTACACAAGATCTTATCGTACAAGGAGCGTGGCACTCTCGAAACACGTCCCCCACTACAGTCCGCGGCCAGGCTTTCCGTATGGCCCGATAAACCGACGAGAAGGTCTCCCCTATCCGCCACCAGAGGACGCGCTAGGCTGCTTTGTGGGTTGATCACTGGGAACCCTCCCAGAAAGGTTCCAGCCGATGAAATGCAAAATAAGGCACTGATAGGATGGTCTAAAGTAAAATCATGAACCATATAATGTACTCGCATTTAGGCTACGCATATATTCATATTAATTTTGGTAACAGCGAAACCGACTAACGTTTAAGACGTTTATTTGATCTACAGTAAATTCCATGAACACTATCTGCCCGCCCCTTTTACAAAACGAAAGTAGTTTGTTTGTTGATACACAACAGCAGTTGATAATGAAATATGTTGTGAAAATTTTTATTAAATATATTAACCATGTGCAGAACAAACGATTAATGATTTAAATTTCCTTTATAAATTTATTGGCTTACCTGTGTCAGTGTGTAACAGTGTGTCTCAAATGTAATACAATAGCATGTGGTTAAAACCTACTAGAGGTGTGTGAACCCAGAAGTCGTTTTGTATCGGATAAGTAAACTGTGAAAATATTTCAGACCATTTAAAATTTTTTTATTGAAACTCGGTTGGAATCACAGCATATTATTTGTTAGTAAAATTTACAGCAAGAACTACTCTCTGATCAGTAAATGAGCTGAAATTTCAACCCCGGTCTCTAATAAGGGCACGTGGATAACTGTACTTGCATGCCCTTGGTATGGGCGTTACCCTTGCGTAGGGCCATTACAGACTTTCTTCCCCTTTATTAATACTATAAAATAATGACATATTCCTTACTAACGGGAACTAGATCGATCATGAGTCTTTCTTTCTTGATAATTGAAAAATTTATCCATTATAATTTTATCAATATAAATATCACCATCCCCCCCCCCTTTTCCGTATCACAAAACGAAAGTAGTTTTTGTGGAAACACAAATAACAACATTTGATAATGGAATATGTTGTGAAAATATTTGTTTAATGTTTAATTATCTATTAACAATGTGCCTAAGAATTGATTTATGATCTAAATTCATTTTCAATTAATTGTTTACCTTGCAGTGTGTCCCAAATGTACGACAACGGGAAAACCTATTTTGAGGAGTGTGAAACCCGGATGTCGTTATGTCTCCGATAAAAAAATGTGAAAATTTTGCAGAGGTGAGCAGTTTTTCAATTTTTATAAAATGTGATTAGAACTCAACATATTATTTATTAGTTAACTGCTAACATTAACATAATCTAATTAAAATTAATTATTTCACTTGCCCACCCCCTTTTTGCTATGGTCGCTCGTTTTTTTAAGATCTAACAACGTCCTATTACAGGTGACGTCAGGGGTCAAAATTGTCAGCTTTGACTGTCAAATCAAATCTCAGCCCGAGTAATTTCAAATACTGGTTTGCATATCACATTCGGCTTTACTGTCAAAATGGCCGAGTGGTTAAGGTAGTTCGTCTACTTAACCGATGTCAACATGTGTAATATTACCCACCCGATGTCAACATGTGTAATATTATTTACCCGATGTCAACATGTATAATATTAGATGTCAACATGTGTAATATTACCCACCCGATGTCAACATGTGTAATATTATTTACCTGATGTCAACATGCGTAATATCAGTTACCTACGTTATTACTCGGGTGAACAGAAGTACTTTCAGGTGGTACAATTTCCATACCTCCGGTTTAAAAGGCTGAAAATAGGTTCTTTTGTCGTCAGAAATGAGCTAATTGTGCAACGTCATCACAGTTGCTCACAATTTTTGTACGTTTTAATGCAGAAAATGCCCATTTTACCAGGTCGAGGATCGTGCCTTAGGTACCAACCTCAGACTTAACGGGTTTTATTAGTTTTAATTATGTTTTCTATTGCTTTTCTACTTTCGGTATTTTTACTGCTCAAGTCAAATTATCATAACGTCAAGAGACGATGACGTCAAGTTCCGATTTCATTGATATTTATGTGTGTCTGTGTGAATGCAGTGCATTTGCAGTGTTTGAAATGAAGTAAAAATACAAATATAAAAGATTGAAATATTCCTTTGTGGAATAACATATACCGATTACTCGAGAACATACATTAGCAACGCACAAACAATACGTTAGCAACGAAGCCGGGGGCATGGGATTTGTACCGACTCGTAACCAACCAATCAAAAGTACCCAAGGTATACAAGGAGAATAGTTACGCTGTCAATGTCGAGATGTGTAAAGACATAGAGACCAAGGTCGTTTTCATTTAGGCAATGTTGTACTCAAGCCATACGCAGGGGCGGAACCAAGGAAAAGCGTATCGCGCGTACTCCCTCCATTTAAAAGAGAGAGATAGAACGAGAGGGTTAAACGAGAGAAAAGGAAACGGAATATGATATTTCATTAAAGAAAATTCTTTATATATGGTCAAAGTTGAAAAATAAAGCCAGCTAAAAGAAGGGGCAAAAGTAAAAAAAACGAGTCTAGAAAACTTTGGATGGCTATCAACTGCTTAGATTCATTGAGTTTCAGGGGGCTTCGCCCCTGAGACGACATATTAGATTAAAATTAAACAACAAGGAAATATAGGAAATATAAAAAGTATGTTGAAATACAAAAACATAAAGACAAATAAAAAAAAAATCATAAACCAATTCAAACTGCATTCGAAAACGGTGGTTCTTTAGTTTTTTTAATTGCAAATTTGTAAAGCGGAAAACAAAAATAGTTTGACGCATTCTTTGGAAATGTCAAGAGTTGACATTCATTTTTATGTATATATATTTAATGGGAGATAACTAGTAAATTCTTTCTTAAATGCTACCAAGTTTACTAGAGTTATGTCCCTCCTGTTGACAAAATGTCAATTCAAAGTTTTGAAAATGCTAATTTCATTGTTGACAAATAACAAATTTACCATTTAAAAACTTTACGATTTTATTTTGGTTTTTGGCCGGCAGCAGGATATTAAAGTGAAGGGTAGAATGTGTTTTGTGTGGAGTTTGTTACTGTGGCGGCATCTTTTTCTGGACTAAATGTAAAAATGGAAGCAGATGTGGTTTTGTTTATCCGCCCATAATCTGAGCCACCCACCATTAGGAGTGTTTCTCCAAGTCCGTGACAACAGGTAGTTAATAATCTGCTATCGATCACGTGCCTGTCACTTTAATTTCGAGGACGAGTCTCACTGCGGGCATGGTTTGGTGGACTTATATCCTACTTATGATAAATAACAAAGTCTACAGTCACTCTGTGGTAATAAGTAACCCCATCGGGACATACACTAATTGAACGATACTTACACACAACCTGTGTGGATTAATATTTTGACCGTTATCTTCGATTGTTAATCAATCAATTAATCAATTAATCAGTCGATCGTTCAATCAAACTAACAAGAGGCATGAGAGAGCGAGAGAATACGACAACTTCGTGCATCTACGCAACCAGTCAATATACACGTTTTGAGTTTTAAACCTTATACACATATACAGCAAACATAACAAAAACGTGCACACCATATAAGGCAGACATCACATATTAAAATAGTAGCTAAATGAGGCACGAACGTGCAATAAGAAAAACATCACATATTACATGTAAGACAATAAAACATGTAGACTAGGGCAAGATAAGTATTAAGACAATACAACGAGTAGTATTCATGTATAAAACGTATAATTAAGAGATAAACAAAAATATCATGAGCAGCATTACTAGTGAGTCGACACTAACTGTAATAATTTCAGCGCGAGTAAGATTTACTAGTGAGTAGACAAAGTGTAATGATGTCAGCACGAGCAGGATCACTAGTGAGTTGACTTAGTGTAATCATGTCAGCACGAGCAGGATTACTAGTGAGTCGACTACGTGTAATCATGTCAGCACGAGCAGAATTACTAGTGAGTAGACTAAGTGTAATCATGTCAGCACGAGCAGGATTACTAGTGAGTAGACTAAGTGTAATCATGTCAGCACGAGCAGGATTACTAGTGAGTAGACTAAGTGTAATCATGTCAGCACGAGCATGATAACTAGTGAGTAGACTAAGTGTAATCATGTCAGCACGAGCAGGATTACCAGTGAGTAGACTAAATGTAATCATGTCAACACGAGCATGATTACTAGTGAGTAGACTTAGTGTAATCATGTCAACACGAGCATGATTACTAGTGAGTAGACTTAGTGTAATCATGTCAGCACGAGCAGGATTACTAGTGAGTAGAATAAGTGTAATCAAATCAGCACGAGCAGGATTACTAGTGAGTATACTTCGTGTAATCATGTCAGCATGAGCATGATTACTAGTGAGTAGACTACATGTCATCATGTCAGCACGAGCAGGAATACTAGTGTCTAGACTAAGTGTAATCAAGTCAGCATGAGCAGGATAACTAGTGAATAGACTAAGTGTAATCAAGACAGCACGAGCAGGATTACTAGTGAATAGACTAAGGTTAATCATGCCAGCACGAGCAGGAATACTAGTGTCTAGACTAAGTGTAATCATGTCAGCACGAGCAGGATAACTAGTGAATAGACTAAGGGTAATCATGCCAGCACGAGCAGGAATACTAGTGTCTAGACTAAGTGTAATCATGTCAGCACGAGCAGGATAATTAGTGAATAGACTAAGGGTAATCATGCCAGCACGAGCAGGAATACTAGTGTCTAGACTAAGTGTAATCATGTCAACACGAGCAGGATAACTAGTGAATAGACTAAGGGTAATCATGCCAGCACGAGCAGGAATACTAGTGTCTAGACTAAGTGTAATCATGTCAGCACGAGCAGGATTACTATATAATCTAAGCTTAATTATGTCAGAACGAGCTGGACTAATAAACATATATTGTGTTTATTTGTATATGGGCTGCCATGAGTGACTAAATTTTAACTTTACGGTCGATACCATCTGAATCCTTTGCCTGACCAGTCATATTAATCTATGATGTAATCTGTATAACGAACCAGAATTAACAAAATGTAGACGGCGCGACAGTCGTTACTCAAAAATTAATAAATAAGCTAATTACTTCTTTATTTTCGAATTGAAGTTAAATGTTATGTCAAACACATTTTAAAAAAACAGCATACAAATAGAAAACCATTTAGAATTTATTACAAAGTTTTTCATTGAGCAAAAATTGTTCATGATCACCCACGCGTAACTGTACGAACAAAATTCGAGCAACATTCTACAAATACTTTTATATCAATATTTCAATGATGTACCCTATCTAATATTTCAGTTAAACATGGGCCTCGGTGGCTAAGTAGTCTACGCTCATCATTTTATCAAAACATTCATCACTGGAGTCTTAGCAATAAAGCTTTGAGTTCGAGTCTGATAGTGGTAACGGTGAACTCGACTATTGATTGAAATCGGCGTTTGTTCTTAAATCAATTATGATAATGTGCCCCACTTGGACCCGAACTGAATTCGAGGACAAATTGTGCTGAAAATAGACCGGTAGTTTTTGTGTTAGAATGCTAGTTGTTTAAAACTCATGGTTGAAAAATTAAGTTTAAATATAATTATAAATTACATTTTTGTCGTTGATTTTATTTAAAAGAGCTTTACATATATGGATATAAAATTTCATGCATACCTGTCGAAATTTATCCACAACCGACATTACTATATGTGACTGAATACGGAATTAAAATGCGGGGCCTCGATGGCCGAGTGGTGGTTAATGTAGTTCGTCTACCATTGATCACGTGGCTTGCCAACACTGTCGTTGCGGGTTCGATTCTCACGGCAGGCAGGGTGTATATGACTCCAAGCTGAAATATTGTTTGCTGGACGTAAAACAACAATCAATCAATCAATCGACAAGTTGCCAGTTTTCCCACCGCATGATGCCATTCAAACAAACAAAAACAATAAAATAAATGCAGCTGGGTTGATAACATCTGTAGACGTAAACTATATTGTAATTATTCGTTTTCATCTCCGACAATCCTTCGTTCTTTAAAAATAATTTGCTGACTAACGTGTTTTTTGCCTCAACAAGTCTTTTTTTAAGGATAAATTACATTTATTTTTTGTAACTGGACATTTTTGAAAAAAGAGATCAACAAAAAACTGTTAGTTTCCCGCGGAGTAATATATGACATCAAAAGGTGGGTGATCGTCTTGTCTCCAAGACGATCAATTTTGTTTTATATTCTCTGATTGAAAATATTTTCAATCAAAAGTCAGTATTCTCACAAAATTTATTTATATTGTGCTGTACATGTAACCCATTATTCTACTTGTAATCTCTGACCAAAATCAAACAATTAAAAATAAAACATTAGGCAATATATAAAGATCGAATATTCGATAGACGTAAAATGACATGAATACAATGATAAAAACACTATCGATGCTTATTTCCAGATACAATTCAGCCTTATCAAAGAAACAAATATAAGAGAGAATTAAAACAATAATTTTACACCCTCACCTGCTGCTGTATAAGTATGTGTGTATTTGACGTTCCGTACATCAGATATACCATGTCGAAGCTCCGTAGCAGTTGTTAAGGTTATATACTATTACGTCAACGCTGAGTTTGCGAGTTTGAGCCTGGCTGCATGAGGCAAGGTGTGCTCGAATTTACCTTTAATTGATATGGATAGACCAGATCTCTGTCGAAGGTAGGGAGTTTTCAATTAGGTACTCCGCAAACCACCCTCCCTCACCCCCTCCCCGGTCAATGGGTAGAACCCTGACGTAATGGTGTAGCTGAATAAATGCTAAAATGCTAAAAGTCTAAACTGATATTACAATTATAGTCTATACCATCGTGTTTATACAGAGAAAATAAGAAACTAAGTCTTAACATTTTTCGCCGTGATATAGCTGAGCGATTTCTTACATGGCGTAAAAATGCATGCAATAACTCACGTAAATAATTATACAATAATACTGTCTTTGTCATGTCATATGCGAAAATATGTCCCAAGGTTATAAGGCATAAAAGGTTAGAAGGCATAATGCACTTCCGGGGAAGTGCATTATGCCTTCTAACCTTGGGACATATTTTCGCATATGACATGACAAAGACAGTATTATTGTTAGTATTACTATGAATGTTAATTGTTCCAACATCGTAATAAGATCAAATCAGGCAATGGCATGTGCTAACAAAATTCATCCCAAATTAAACAAGTTTAATAAACATTATAAATATAATAAACATTGCCAAACCTACATGTTGACATTTTCCTTCAGCCTGTTGGCAGACTATATATTTTAAACCAAAACTTCGGTTAGATAATATTTTCGCATTGTATAAAGCGCATAGCTGATGTACAAAAAAACAATCATGACATATTTATTAAGCAACGCCCAATAGCCCCGCCTGTATGCATATGGCATGTAATATGCCATGTAATATGCTTATGCATAATACTACTACGTTATTTGTTCTTTGTTAAAATATGCCAGAATAATAGAACTCCAATTATAATGAAAGTTTTTTACATGAATAGTAATAATAATAAAGAACTATGTGTGTTGTGTGGATTGTGTTGTTAATAATTATACCCGATGTTAAACATCACTCAATAAATAATAATAAAGAACTATGCGTGTTGTGTCGGTTGTGTAGTTAATAATTATACCCCATGTTAAACATCACTCAATAAATATTAATAGTTTTCAGAAGCGCGAACCACTTTAAGAATGTTTACAATGCAAACAGAATATTTAGGTGGAATTCGTCCTTTAATGGAATGAGCGTTGAACTTATTACACATTATTATATCTGTTGGACTCAGATTGAAGGCATTTTCTCAGATCTATTGCAGATGACGTCACTGACGAAAGATGATGATCGATGATGTCTTTTAGATTGACAGCTGATGAATATAAACGACGATTGTAAACTATTGAACCTCAATTTTCAATGGAAACTCTGAAGATATCACACTGTGACACATATTGATACATACAATTTTAAAATTCAGGACTAATTACGGTGTTTCGCCTTGCATAGATATGTTGTTGTTTGTGTGTTTTTTTAGTTTTGTCTTAAAGTTGTATTTTCCAGGAGTTCTACATTAACTTAATTAATTTACTGAGCCTTTTAAATTACGATTGAGTCTGGGTCAATATTACGATTGATTTCAGGTTAATATAACGATTGAGTCCGAGTTATTATTACGATTGAGTTCGAGTTAATATTACGATTGAGTCCAGGTTAATATTACGATTGAGTCCAGGTTAATATTACGATTGAGTTCGATTTAATATTATGATTGAGTTGGAGTTAATATTACGATTGAGTCCAGGTAAATATTACGATTGAGTCCGGGTTAATATTATGGTTGAGTCCAGTTTATATTACAATTGAGTCCGAGTTAATATTATGATTGAGTCTAGGTTAATATTACGATTGAGTCCGGTTGAATATTACGATCGAGTCCCCGTAAATTTTTCGATTGTACCTGTACATTTAACATCACCGCCCTTGTGAAAGATAAATGCCTAGCGTGTGAAATGACGTCAGAGCTCGGTCACTGAGATGACGGCAAATTTATAGAAATTTCTATATGGATGTCGCTTTGTCCATCAGTCCGTCCCTTTCCATCTTTTCGTCCATAGCATATGTTCATAAACCGTATGAAATATTGGCATTAAACTTGGAGGTTAGTTATCTTGTTACGCAGTATCCTACCTTTGTCATTTGTTTAGTTATCTCACTTAGTGTATTTTTCTTGTCGAAAATAAAAAGAAATCAACTGCATGGATTCGCGCTAAACTTTGTATATAGGTAATTGGTGATGAACCATTGTTCTAATTATGTCAATTTGTATGTTATCTTGTGCCGTTGCTTTCCTCTGTCATATGCTCTACAGAGATAACGGAGACAAACCATAATACATGGATACACGGGAGTGGGGGGATAACGTCTTGGTATTTATATAGGGTAATATACGTATGTGCGGTAACCTTTTAAGCTCTCTAAAATATATGATATTGAAAAATATATCATCGGGGTTGTTATAAATTATCTAAATATATCCACACCTTAATTCTTATATGAAGTCTATGCTAACCACTGTAATTTAACAAACAAATTGTTCCATTAACATCACTTGAACAGATTGGTAGTAAATATACTATTTCTTCAATAGGGATGTGTAATATTAAAAAAATATAAAAATAGGCCCGATTTAATTTTCAATATATGATTAGGTAACGCTTCATAACGCCCAAAAATATATGAATATGCCGGTGGGTTTCAAATCTCCGTCCGCAGACCTGTACCTAAAGGTATCTCTAGTTACTCCCCCCACCCCCTCCCCCCAACTGCTGGATACGTCACTGAATGTCATTATCCACTCATTACCTGTTTTCCTTTTTAATCGATGTTGATTTTAAACATATTTTAAAAATATAATTTATAATTGAGTGCAATTTATGTGACACTTTTTATTTACACTTTTCAGATTGTAAAAACTAAATATGTCAAGGTTTATCGATCATTTAAACTGAACTGTGTCACGTGATTTTGTATCGAAGGCAAATATTGACAGGCGGGTAGACGTGGGTCTTTTGTTTATTGATCACAAAGAGAAAAAAAAACACGTAAGTACAAAAACATGTATATACTTCTACAGTTTTGGAAAATATTCATATCAACCTTCTTACGCAAGCAGCATTTCTCACAGCTTTCTGTCAAATTAAAAAACGAAAGTAGAACACTGAATTTCCGAGTTCGGTGAAAAAATGTCGTTACCTGGAAATAATTGAAAGTAAGTCAAACAAGTACACAGACACACACGAACCAATTTGTTAAGTGTGTGTGTACTTTATGTAATTAGTCTTACTAGGGGATTAGATATATAGATTTATTTACTTCAACTCCCTGCAAGTGCCCCCCCCCCGTATCTGCCCCACGGGGGGGGGGCGGTAACTTGGTAATTTTTGATGGTGGGGATGTGCCATTTTTGATTTGAATTCAATACCCATATTTATATAAAATGAACAATTTTCATAACCCATATTTATATTCAGTAAACTTAAAAGGTCATATATACACAAAATGATAACATAGTGAAGAAGAAAACACAATGTCATTATTAAAATTACACTTTATTATATTATATGGGGCATATTTATATTAAAATGGACAAAAACATGACCCATATTTACATGAGACCAGATTTTTTTAAAATTAAGATTAAAAGGCATAGCCATTTTTATATAAGATTGTTTTAAAAACTATACCCATTTTTATATAAATGTTAAAAAAAACCTACCCATATTTTTGGCACATATACGTATACCTTTATATAGGAAGTAACCCCCCCCCCGTGATCTGCCCACAGCGTCTGTTGGAGAGTTTCTAGACTCGTCAATTTGATCTTGCTTTTGGAATGCTATATCGTTTACCAATTTCGGTCTTTGGAACATATAAAATGTTAGGATCGATAATAGTTTTCTAGACCCCATGTCGGGTCAATATTTAAATTGGGGTTTAGGACCGGTGCATTTCAAATTATCAGGTTTTAAAAAGGCTATGTCCTATCTCCTTAAAATACAATAAAAGTTGCTGTCCTACATCAGATGTCACAGTTTTATAAAAAAAGTTGTTGTCCTATCTAGTGAATAATTTTTTGGTTACAATTTATGAACATACCATTTAACTTGAAGTGAGGGGGGCTTTTTTTGTTTTGGTCAGAAAATATTCGTATTCATTTTTTTGAAGGCGTCGCGACAGAATATTTTTTTCATTATTAGCATTACTTTATATAGCAGAAATCCTTCTTCAGAATATGTTTTTTCTTACCCTCTGTTTGCTTTAGGAAAAAACCAAGCCCCCCCCCCCCCCCGCTGCAAGTTAAATGGTCGGTCCCTTAGTATTAATTTTTGTAAACAATTGTGCGAGTTTTTAATCAAAACATTGAAAACATTTTTTTTCCATTGATAATATTGTTATGAAAAAAAACTTGCTGTTCTATCAGTGCTGAAAATAACAAAACTTGAGTCCCATATTTATGCCAGCATAAAAAATATGTGTCCTATTACATTTTGCAATGGTCATATACCACCCCAATAAATATTGACCGGTGCCTTAGTGTTAGAGTTACCGTCCGACCAAGGGCATTAAGTTGTCGGTGTAGGACGTAAAAAAATCCCAAATCAAGCAAGCTAGTGTTACAGTACAGTGTGTTTTAAAATGTTAATCCGATTTTTTTGCAATACTTCTGGATGTTCTTACGGACATTTAAGCCTTCATAAATATCGCATGAGGACCTCACTTGCTTGCAGCGCGTTTTTAGTAAAAGGGGTTAAATAGGGCAAATATGATTTTTATTACGTTTAAAGCGTTTGTCCGCGTAGCACAAGAAATATTGTTTTTTTCATTAGTTTTTGCAATGAAAATACAATTTTTATTATCTAATACAATAAATATTAGTTCATAATTATAATAAGTTTTCTCATATATATACATAATATTTAATTTAAATACATACACATTGTCAGTTTTCTGTAGGTGATTTTCTACTGTTACTCCGGCTTCCTTCTCCAAATACAGTCTTATTGCCAGTTTCCCGTCTGTGATTTTCTACTGTTACTCAGGCTTCCTCCTCCAAATACATAGGTATTGCCAGTTTCCGGACGGTGATTTTCTACTGTTACTCGGGCTTCCTCCTCCAAATGAATACGTACTTCCAGTTTCCTGTTGGTGAATTACTCCGGCTTCCTCCTACAAATACATACGTACTGCCAGTTTCCTGTTGGTGATTTTCTACTGTTACTCGGGCTTCCTCCTCCAAATACACACGTATTGCCAGTTTCCGGACGGTGATTTTCTACTGTTACTCAGGCTTCCTCCTCCAAATGAATACGTACTTCCAGTTTCCTGTTGGTGAATTACTCCGGCTTCCTCCTACAAATACATACGTATTGTCAGTTTCCGGTCGGTGATTTTCTACTGTTACTCAGGCTTCCTCCTCTAAATACATACGTATTGCCATTTTTCCCGTCTGTGATTTTTTACTGTTACTCAGGCTTCCTCCTCCAAATACATACGTACTGCCTGTTTCCTGTTGGTGAATTACTCCGGCTTCCTCCTACAAATACATACGTATTGTCAGTTTCCGGTCGGTGATTTTCTACTGTTACTCAGGCTTCCTCCTCCAAATACAAACGTATTGTCAGTTTCCGGTTGGTGATTTCCTACTGTTACTCCGGCTTCCTCCTACAAATACATACGTATTGTCAGTTTCCGGTTGGTGATTTTCTATTGTTACTCAGGCTTCCTCCTCCAAATACAAACGTATTGTCAGTTTCCGGTCGGTGATTTTCTACTGTTACTCCGGCTTCCTCCTACAAATACATACGTATTGTCAGTTTCCGGTTGGTGATTTTCTACTGTTACTCAGGCTTCCTCCTCCAAATACATACGTACTGCCTGTTTCCGGTCTGTGATTTTCTACTGTTACTCAGGCTTCCTCCTCCAAATACATACGTACTGCCAGTTTCCTGTTGGTGAATTATTCCGGCTTCCTCCTACAAATACATACGTATTGTCAGTTTCCGGTCGGTGATTTTCTACTGTTACTCAGGCTTCCTCCTCCAAATACAAACGTATTGCCAGTTTCCGGTTGGTGATTTCCTACTGTTACTCAGGCTTCTTCCTCCAAATACATACGTACTGCCAGTTTCCTGTTGGTGAATTACTCCGGCTTTTTCCTACAAATACATAACGGTACTGCCAGTTTCCGGTCGGTGATTTTCTATACTGTACGTTACTCAGGCTTCCTCCTCCAAATTCATACGTACTGCCTGTTTCCGGTCTGTGATTTTCTACTGTTACTCAGGCTTCCTCCTCCAAATACATACGTACTGCCAGTTTCCTGTTGGTGAATTACTCCGGCTTCCTCCTACAAATACATATGTATTGTCAGTTTCCGGTCTGTGATTTTCTACTGTTACTCAGGCTTCCTCCTCCAAATACATACGTACTGCCAGTTTCCTGTTGGTGAATTACTCCGGCTTCCTCCTCCAAATACAAACGTATTGCCAGTTTCCGGTTGGTGATTTCCTACTGTTACTCAGGCTTCCTCCTCCAAATACGTACGTACTGCCATTTTCCTGTTGGTGAATTACTCCGGCTTTTTCCTATAAATACATACGTATTGCCAGTTTCCGGTCGGTGATTTTCTACTGTTACTCAGGCTTCCTTCTCCAAATACATACCTACTGCCAGTTTCCTGTTTGTGATTTTCTACTGTTACTTAGGCTTCCTCCTCCAAATACATAGGTACTGCCATTTTCCTGTTGTTGATTTTCTACTGTTACTCGGGCTTCCTTCTCCAAATACATACGTACTGCCAATTTCCTAATGGTGATTTTCTGCTGTTAATCCGGCTTCCTCCTCCAAATACATACGTATTGCCTGTTTCCGGTCAGTGATTTTCTACTGTTAATCCGGCTTCGTCCTCGAAATACATACGTATTGCCAGTTTCCTGTTGGTGACTTTCAACTGTCACTCCGGTTTCCTCCTCCAAATATATTCATACTGCCAGTTTCCTGTTGGTGAAATACAGGTAGTTCGTCTTCTATTGATCACGTGGTTTGTCAACACTGAAATTGCTGGTTTGATTCTCACTGCAGGCAGGTTGTACTCGACTCTAATCTTAATTGACAATGATTGCCAGTTTTCCTACTGCAGGTCCGGGGTTTTCTTCGGGTACTCCGGCTTCCTTCCCCAATAAAAACTGGACGCCAAGATATAACTGAAAAATTGTTGAAAGTGGCAAAAGCCCCATCAAACAAACAAAGGAAATGTGTATAATTTCCCTTTTTATTTTGGACAGCGTTTAGGAAGTTTTCACACCCAATATCATCTGGACACAATTATAGCGAGCACAGCGGCGAGCTCTACGGCAATTATGTGTCACGTGATCAAAATCAAATCACTTGATCAAAATCCGAATATAACACATTTTGAATATTTTCCGCCAATGCAAACTGTATGTCAACGTCACAATTTTCAGTCATGGCCCCTAATTTTCACTGGTTTTTTAAACACATGTAATAGTGATTAGGAATACAACATCAACCAAAGGGGGATAACTCTTAACAAAACGAGGTTTATTTTTCAACAGAAAAGGGAGGGGCTGGGACAGTCTGTCAAAAAATGTGACCAATATATACATACAGGGATATGCATCTGACCAAAATTCTTGTATAACTTAAATGATATATCTTTAAGTATATAGTTAAAAAGTGTAATGGCCAAATTAATGAACAAAGTAAAAAAAGGAATTGTGAGCTGTATTAAAAATACATTAATAAATAATATTGTCTGTGCTCGCAGTTTGGCAATTTCTACTCCATATTATAGATACAACATTGCTGTGAGTTGTTCACAGATCGAAGTTCATTACCCAGCGATAGTAGCGCATCAGATTGGCCAATGAATAAATTGCTTCTATTGTTTTTTTTTGTTTGGGGGGGGGGGGAGGGGGAGGGGGTGGAGTACCTTGCAAAAATAAAGAAAGAAACAATACTTATAAATACAAATTTAACTTATGGTGGTAGTCTATAGCAAAATATGATCGTTCTTAAGAAGGAAATACGTTATTATCTTGCTATATGACATCAATCAATCAATCAATCAATCAATCAATCAATCAATCAATCAATCAATCAATCAATCAATCAATCAATCAATCAATCAATCAATCAATCAATAAGTGTTGTTTTCTTTTATGGCTTTCAAATAAAAAAAACACTACACAATGGTATTTATATTTATCATTTCGTTATTTTACAGAACGACGACAATGGCTGAATGTGGAGAATTACAGTGCGAGCCCTGCATGCATGAAGATGTTACTAAATCCGCGAGCAAGTGGTGTACGGACTGTGGAGAAAGGTTGTGTAATGAATGCTTCCGGAGGCACAACGCTCACAAAATGTTAAAAAACCACCACGTCATACCACTAGAGGAATACCGAAAGTCCGAAGATTTAAATGTAAACTTAGATTGTCCAGATCATAGGAAACAATTTGATTTTTACTGTCCAACACATGACAGCATTGTTTGTGTTGAATGCGTTCAATTAACTCATACCAGGTGTAAAGATCTCAGGCCGTTAGTTGAAGCAGCGAAGGGAGCTAAAACATCTACGGCATTTTCCGATCTAGAGCAAACTATCAATGTAGTAATTGAAAATATAGAAAACGGAGTGCAACACCTACAACAAAATAAAATAACTATGAAGGATCAGGAAGATGTCATAAAAAAATCTATAGCGACAAAGAGAACGAAAATAAATAAACTCTTAGATCGACTAGAGGAGAAATTATTTAATGAACTAAAATCAAAGTCAGAAAATACAGTGAAAGAAATTTCTTTGATGACGACCAAACTTGAAACACAACGCCTAAATATTTCGAAGTTAAAGGACACTGTACAACACATGAAACAATTTTCATCAAATCTCGAAATGTTTGTCGGAATTCGAAATATTCTAAAAACTGTTGTCGACGAAACAAATGGAGTCAAACTCCTGGTAAACAGTATCCAACAGCTAAGTATAGCAGTTAAATTCAACCCTAAATTTGACACATTCACTGACGCTTTCGACACTTTAGGAGAAATAAAAATTACATCTAAAGAAGCAGTAGTTCCATATGTTGAGCGACGGCTAATACAGGCACAGTACCAGCGTCCAGCTGAACCACCAGTCCATACATTAGACAATCTGCAGTTAAAGCTGAGAACAAACATTAAAATGGGTGAAAAGAATTCCGATGTAAGAAGCTGCTTAATATTACCAAACAAGTCTATTATGATTGCGAGTTACAATAAACAATGTCTTACTATTCTAAAGGAAGACGGATCACATGACCGTGACATCCGTGTTCCGTATAAACCTAATGACGTCACAATAATTGATGACCAAAGAGTTGCAGTTTCGCATGGAAAGAAATGTATAACCATAGTAAATATAAACAATCAACGTACAAATCAAACTCTGGAGAATTTATGTCAACGGTGGATCTGGGGCATTACATACAACGATGGTAAATTATATGCCGTGGCGTATGGAGAGGGAATCAAGGTAATAGATCTAGATAGGAACATTATCAAAACAATACGTATATACCACGATGCATGGAGTACGGACAAGGTTACAACACAGAAAGACAAGATTTACTACTCAGAAGGCAACGGGAGAGTACACTGTGTAGATATGGAAGGTACAGAAATCTGGACGTGTCAGGATGATCGATTAAAATCATTGGACTCTCCAGCCATAGCTGTTGATATTCATGGTATAACGTTTGCAGCTGGTTATAACAACAATCTACTTCTGGCCATTTCTCCAGATGGTAAGCAACAGAAGGTTCTACTGACCAGTTCTGATGGCCTCCAGAAACCAGATTCTGTGTATTACGACAAAGACAGTAAACGACTTCTGGTCTGCAATCGGCAAAACGGACATGCTGCGTTATATGACGTCATTTACTAACAATTATTTGCTAGTGATATGTTGTTTAATTCTGAAACTGAAGTCAAATTTCAATAAAGTGAGTGCAATGAACATTTAAGATTGATGACAGTTTTGATTTCACATGACTGGTTACAAAGACATTTTTTATATCTATATACATGTATACCCAAATAAAATAAAGCTACATTCTGTCGGTGCAGATTTAGGATATCAATGTAGACAACACAAACAAACAGCAAAAGTACAAGAATTATAAAAAATATTTTCATTTTTTTCCGTTCTATGATCCAGAACAATTACGTTGATAAGACAAACTTGTGTTGAGGTTACTTTGCTCTTTAGCGACATTAACTCAAATGCTTTCAGCAATACTTTTGGCAATTTTTCAGCAATTCAGTGGCCAACACATTTTTTATGTTTTGACAGTGAAAGTATGATTAACGGATATACGCAAAGATCCTCAGCATAAAACTTATGGGGATAAGACAAACTTGTGTTGAGGTTACTTTGTTCTTTAGCGACATTAACTCAAATGCTTTCAGCAATACTTTTGGCAATTTTTCAGCAATTCAGTGAAACTGATAACATATACAAATACATGTAGTGTACCCAATTTACAATAAAGCGGACACGTGTTTGGACCGAAGACGGGAAAGGAAATGACGTCAAACATGTAACATGTCAAAATACTTGAAATAAATATATAGAGTCGCTGCTTAACGTCGCACATTTTATGACGTTACTTCTGAGCATTCCAACAGTGCCTCTGTACACAAATGTCAGAAGTTTTTGTTGTTCGTTTTAAACAAAACACTTAATTTTTATAGATGTCAAATGTACTAAATTAAATTAATTTTAGTGAAAGGATTCAATATTTTCTACTGATAGCTCAGCTACCATGTGAAATGAGATGGTTCAAAAGGATTACGTGACTGTCTTGACACACGCGTGTTACCGTATAGTTTAGCATTAAGTTTGAATTCCAAATAAGAGTGAGCTTGGTTGGTTCATTTTTAGCTATATCGTACCGGTAAAAACTCCGATCCTTCATAGGGAATAAGAATAAGGAGTTCAAAACTAGATTATAATAAGTTGGAAACAGTTATCAAGCTAAGTACGTATATAACTTGTCTGCCCGGTCTGCTCTCTTGGATGCAAAGTAGTAACTGCTTAGGCACCTCCGGACATTTCATTCTTAATGGGTCTGACGTTAAAGTATCTTACATAGAAGTAATCACGAGGGAGGTGTCACGGTCGCCGAGACCAGAAAGTGTAGATTATCACACATGTCAAAGACACAACAATCTTCACGTTTTCTATGTCCGCCAAAAAGGACACAAAGAACACACAATAATGGTCACTTATTATGTGGCAAAAACAACTGGTAGACTTGCAAGCATTATTTATTTAATATATTTTTCAGTTCAATATCTATATGATTGTTTACATTGCGAAAATGGTCGTTTTTCTTTTTATGATAATAGACATTCAGTATAACAAATATAATTCCGTCCTAACACCCTAGTTCAATGGAAATATGATTATATTGTTTAATAATACGTAAACACCCGCCCTAATATGCTAATATCGGAATGTCAATATCTGGATAACTAAATTTATTTATTACATCAATAGAATTTTGCGTGTTTTTATTGGTCTAAAAACAACTTTCGGGTCACGATAAATAGAAAAAGTACTAAAATTACATTAAAGTATGAAAAAGCCGGCTTGAACTAGTAGTTACCAGGGCGACATTGGATTCCGCTTGCCTACTATTCAGCGGAATACAATATCGACCTGGTTGCTACTTGTTAAAGCCGGTTTATCATGACTGTTGCAAAATAACTATAAATTTCAGTTTTAGTGGTCATGGAATTAGATTATTTGTTATTATGTTAAAATGTAAGAATAAAATTGTAGATTTATTTATACTCTTATCAATATCTGAAATGTAATGAAACTGGATTTCAGGATTATCAGCAAATTAATATCAACATGTAGTATTAACAACATTTAAGGGTAACAGCATAACAAGAATAACAAAATGTTAGCATCATTTTTTTCTGAATAAGGAAGATTGTGATTTTATTAATGTAATAAAATAATTATTTGCTTTGAGTTACTGTCGATATCAGGATTTATCAGCCAGAGAAAATGTATTATTCACCGAGCCGCTAGGCATTAATTGTATAATAAAAGGGCTACCCGGTTAATAACTTTTTTCTTTCGGCTAGTAAGGCAATTCAAAAAGTCATATTTCGGTCTTCTACTTCTTGCCTGCTCCAAATTGGTGATGAGATAGACTTTCATAGCATTTCAAGTAGTGAAATAGATAGTTTGACTAGTCATACGAAATATTCATAAAGACCAGCAATTCGGACTGTTTTAATTATTTAATGAAATCGTTAAGAACTGGATGATTGGAATTGGCCTTGTATTGATTCTGGGTCTACGGATCTCTGGACCTCAAATCAATAACAGAGTCAACACAGAATCATCAAGTTAGTAACACAATATTATATCAGGGTATATTTCGAGCGCGCCTTTTTTTAATAGTGTAACGCGAACTCTACATCATAACTAAGGGGAAGCAAAGGCGTAGCATTGCATTTGATATCGGTACGGCGGAATGCTAATCAGGATCGCGTAGCGATCCAATTCTATCTCGCAGACATGGTTTTACGGCAAGGGATAAATAGTGCAAAATCATGCAGTCTGGCGATTTCCTATAGCACTTAATCTCAGGTCTTAAAAGATGGGTTTCGTGAGCAATATTTTATTATTTTGTTTATTCTGAAAATTATTGGTACGGCATGCCGTACCTGCAAAAGTTATTGGTACGACGGAAGCCGTACCTGCCGTACCGGCTGCTACGCCTATGGAAAGAATGAGAAATAAAAGACGACGAGGTAAACAAACCGAGTTAAAACTGAAAACATTCGTTTTTACAGAATAACGAGATGGGATTTTTCACAGATTTCATGGTCAAAGGAAAATTGAACTAAATAGCGATAATCTTAAATAATTTGAACGGCAAGACATAAAATCCTGTCAGTACTAATGGCTGTACACTTTAAGCAAATTTTCAGATATATCATGGCGTCCAGGCATATCTGGAGAGGAATCCGGAGTAAGTGGATTAAATCCCCGACCTTGTCGAGTATACCCTGCATTCAAAGGGACTCGAACCGGCAGCCTCAGTGTTGACATATCACGGGGTCAAAAGTAAATGTCTGCCTACCTTAACAACTCGCCACCGCTGCCCCAATCTGACGTAATATAAATGGATGATCTACATTAGATAGCGCATACAATTTACACCAAGTTTTAAGACCTGTACAGGGATACAGTACATATTGTATCATGCCTTTACAGTAAATGTGTCGTCCCTAGTCCTTTCAGCAAATAAAGTGTCCCTGATTATGCAGTAAATCTTGTGTCCCGGTCTACACAGTAAATCTGGTGTCCATGTCTATACATTAAATCTGGTGTCCCTGTCTATACAGTAAATCTGGTGTCCCTGTTTATACAGTCAATCTTGTGTCCCTGTATATACATTAAATCTGGTGTCCCTGTCTATACAGTAAATCTTGTGTCCCTGTCTATACAGTAAATCTGGTGTCCATGTCTATACAGCCAATCTTGTGTCCCTGTCTATACAGTAAATCTGGTGTCCCTGTCTACACAGTAAATCTGGTGTCCCTGTCTACACATTAAATCTGGTGTCCCTGTCTATACAGTCAATCTTGTGTTCCTGTCTATACAGTAAATCTGGTGTCCCTGTCTATACAGTAAATCTTGTGTCCCTGTCTATACAGTAAATCTGTTGTCAATGTCTATGCAGTAAATATGGTGTCCCGGTCTATACAGTAAATCTTGTGTCCCGGTCTATACAGTAAATCTGGTGTCCCTGTCTATACAGTAAATCTTGTGTCCCCTGTCTATACAGTAAATCTTGTGTCCCGGTCTATACAGTAAATCTTGTGTCCCCTGTCTATACAGTAAATCTTGTGTCCCGGTCTATACAGTAAATCTGGTGTCCCTGTCTATACAGTAAATCTGGTGTCCCTGTCTATACAGTCAATCTTGTGTCCCTGTCTATACAGTAAATCTGGTGTCCCTGTCTATACAGTAAATCTTGTGTCCCGGTCTATACAGTAAATCTGGTGTCCCTGTCTATACAGTAAATCTTGTGTCCCGGTCTATACAGTAAATCTTGTGTCCCTGTCTTTACATTAAATCTGGTGTCCCTGTATATACATTAAATCTGGTGTCCCTGTCTATACATTAAATCTGGTGTCCATGTCTATACAGTAAATCTGGTGTCCCTGTATATACATTAAATCTGGTGTCCCTGTCTATACATTAAATCTGGTGTCCCTGTCTATACATTAAATCTGGTGTCCATGTCTATACATTAAATCTGGTGTCTCTGTATATACATTAAATCTGGTGTCCCTGTCTATACATTAAATCTGGTGTCCCTGTCTATACATTAAATCTGGTGTCTCTGTATATACATTAAATCGGGTGTCCCCGTCTATACATTAAATCTGGTGTCCCTGTCTATACATTAAATCTGGTGTCCCTGTCTATACAGTAAATCTGGTGTCCCTGTATATACATTAAATCTGGTGTCCCTGTCTATACATTAAATCTGGTGTCCCTGTCTATACATTAAATCTGGTGTCCCTGTCTATACATTAAATCTGGTGTCCCTGTCTATACATTAAATCTGGTGTCCCTGTATATACATTAAATCTGGTGTCCATGTGTATACATTAAATCTGGTGTCCATGTCTATACATTAAATCTGGTGTCCCTGTCTATACAGTAAATCTGGTGTCCCTGTCTATACAGTAAATCTGGTGTCCCTGTCTATACAGTAAATCTTGTGTCCCGGTCTATACAGTAAATCTGGTGTCCCTGTCTATACAGTAAATCTGGTGTCCCTGTCTATAGAGTCAATCTTGTGTCCCTGTCAATACAGTAAATCTGGTGTCCATGTCTATACAATAAATCTGGTGTCCCTGTCTATACAGTAAATCTTGTGTCCCGGTCTATACAGTAAATCTGGTGTCCCTGTCTATACAGTAAATCTGGTGTCCCTGTCTATACAGTAAATCTGGTGTCCATGTCTATACAGTAAATCTGGTGTCCCTGTCTATACAGTCAATCTAGTGTCCCTGTCTATACAGTAAATCTGGTGTCCCTGTCTATACAGTAAATCTTGTGTCCCTGTATATACAGTAAATCTGGTGTCCCTGTCTATACAGTCAATCTTGTGTCCCGGTCTATACAGTCAATCTTGTGTCCCTGTATATACAGTAAATCTGGTGTCCCGGTCTATACAGTCAATCTTGTGTCCCTGTCTATACAGTAAATCTGGTGTCCCGGTCTATACAGTAAATCTTGTGTCCCTGTATATACAGTAAATCTGGTGTCCCTGTCTATACAGTCAATCTTGTGTCCCTGTCTATACAGTAAATCTTGTGTCCCGGTCTATACAGTAAATCTGGTGTCCCGGTCTATACAGTAAATCTTGTGTCCCTGTATATACAGTAAATCTGGTGTCCCTGTATATACATTAAATCTGGTGTCCTTGTCTATACATTAAATCTGGTGTCCCTGTCTTTACATTAAATCTGGTGTCCCTGTATAAACATTAAATCTGGTGTCCCTGTCTATACATTAAATCTGGTGTCCATGTCTATACAGTAAATCTGGTGTCCCTGTATATACATTAAATCTGGTGTCCCTGTCTATACATTAAATCTGGTGTCCCTGTCTATACATTAAATCTGGTGTCCATGTCTATACATTAAATCTGGTGTCCAAGTCTATACAGTAAATCTGGTGTCCCTGTCTATACATTAAATCTGGTGTCCCTGTCTGTACATTAAATCTGGTGTCCCTGTCTATACAGTAAATCTGGTGTCCCTGTCTATACATTAAATCTGGTGTCCCTGTCTATACATTAAATCTGGTGTCCATGTCTATACATTAAATCTGGTGTCCAAGTCTATACAGTAAATCTGGTGTCCCTGTCTATACATTAAATCTTGTGTCCCTGTCTATACATTAAATCTGGTGTCCCTGTCTATACATTAAATCTGGTGTCCATGTCTATACATTAAATCTGGTGTCCATGTCTATACAGTAAATCTGGTGTCCCTGTCTATACAGTAAATCTGGTGTCCCTGTCTATACATTAAATCTGGTGTCCATGTCTATACAGTAAATCGGGTGTCCCTGTCTATACATTAAATCTGGTGTCCATGTCTATACATTAAATCTGGTGTCCATGTCTATACATTAAATCTGGTGTCCCTGTCTATACATTAAATCTGGTGTCCCTGTATATACATTAAATCTGGTGTCCCTGTATATACATTAAATCTGGTGTCCATGTCTATACAGTAAATCTGGTGTCCCTGTCTATACAGTAAATCTGGTGTCCCTGTATATACATTAAATCTGGTGTCCCTGTATATACATTAAATCTGGTGTCCCTGTCTATACATTAAATCTGGTGTCCCTGTCTTTACATTAAATCTGGTGTCCCTGTATATACATTAAATCTGGTGTCCCTGTCTATACATTAAATCTGGTGTCCATGTCTATACAGTAAATCTGGTGTCCCTGTATATACATTAAATCTGGTGTCCCTGTCTATACATTAAATCTGGTGTCCCTGTCTATACATTAAATCTGGTGTCCATGTCTATACATTAAATCTGGTGTCCAAGTCTATACAGTAAATCTGGTGTCCCTGTTTATACAGTAAATCTGGTGTCCATGTCTATACAGTAAATCTGGTGTCCATGTCTATACATTAAATCTGGTGTCCATGTCTATACATTAAATCTGGTGTCCCTGTATATACATTAAATCTGGTGTCCCTGTATATACATTAAATCTGGTGTCCCTGTATATACAGTAAATCTGGTGTCCCTGTATATACATTAAATCTGGTGTCCCTGTATATACATTAAATCTGGTGTCTCTGTATATACATTAAATCTGGTGTCCCTGTATATACATTAAATCTGGTGTCCCTGTATATACAGTAAATCTGGTGTCCCTGTATATACATTAAATCTGGTGTCCCTGTATATACATTAAATCTGGTGTCTCTGTATATACATTAAATCTGGTGTCCCCGTCTATACATTAAATCTGGTGTCCCTGTCTATACATTAAATCTGGTGTCCCTGTCTATACATTAAATCTGGTGTCCCTGTATATACTTTAAATCTGGTGTCCATGTCTATACATTAAATCTGGTGTCCATGTCTATACATTAAATCTGGTGTCCCTGTATATACATTAAATCTGGTGTCCCTGTATATACATTAAATCTGGTGTCCCTGTATATACAGTAAATCTGGTGTCCCTGTATATACATTAAATCTGGTGTCCCTGTATATACATTAAATCTTGTGTCTCTGTATATACATTAAATCTGGTGTCCCCGTCTATACATTAAATCTGGTGTCCCTATCTATACATTAAATCTGGTGTCCCTGTCTATACATTAAATCTGGTGTCCCTGTCTATACATTAAATCTGGTGTCCATGTGTATACATTAAATCTGGTGTCCATGTCTATACATTAAATCTGGTGTCCCTGTCTATACATTAAATCTGGTGTCCCTGTATATACATTAAATCTGGTGTCCCTGTATATACATTAAATCTGGTGTCCCTGTATATACATTAAATCTGGTGTCCACTGTCTATACAGTAAATCTGGTGTTCATGTCTATACAGTAAATCTGGTGTCCATGTCTATACATTAAATCTAGTGTCCCTGTCTATACATTAAATCTGGTGTCCCTGTATATACATTAAATCTGGTGTCCCTGTATATACATTAAATCTGGTGTCCCTGTATATACAGTAAATCTGGTGTCCCTGTATATACATGAAATCTGGTGTCCCTGTCTATACAGTAAATCTGGTGTCCCTGTCTATACAGTAAATCTGGTGTCCCTGTCTATACATTAAATCTGGTGTCCCTGTCTATACATTAAATCTGGTGTCCCTGTCTATACAGTAAATCTGGTGTTCCTGTCTATACAATAAATGTGGTGACCCTGTCTATGCTCCTTACCGTCTTGTCCACCGAGGACTCGTCAAATATCGATTTTTGTTTTGTTTTGTTTGTATCGTGTTTAATGGGTTTGAAGATTGGAATCGTGTATACATCCTGCCTACAATAAGACTAGAACGCGTAATCTCGGTGTTGACAAACCACGTGATCAAAAGTTGATTATTAACTACATTATCTATTCGGCCAATGAGTCCAATACCAATTAAGAGAAAAAAGGAGGTAAATCGGGTGCACCATAATATGAAAAATGACGTCTTCTTGACCAAATTGCATATAATTTTTTTACCACAATTGTTTCCTTAATAAACTTCAAATAGTCGGGAAATCTCGCCCACGCTGCACAATTCCGAAAGAGACAACGAACGGAACACTTGTAAAAAGTAGACGTTACGGGTACCGCTTGTACTACCAAAAAATATTTTTGGAATATCTTTACGTATAAATATGTCCGTAAATAAGTAGGTACATATACCTGCAAAAGATACGTAGGTACAAGTAGGGCAGCTAGAAGGTAGGATGGCCAATTGCAAGAAGCAGGGCAGTAAGCAGGTAAGTAGGTAGGCCGCTTGGTACATGTAGGGCAGTTAGTGGATAGGTAGGTAGGCCGCTTGGTATATGCCGGGTAGTTAGTCGGTAGGTAGGTTGGCCGCTGGGTACATGTAGGGCAGTTCATGGGTAGTTAGGCTGGCCGTTTGGTACATGCAGGTAAGTTAGTGGGTAGGTAGGTTGGCCGCTGGGTACCTGTAGGGCAGTAAGTGGGTAGGTAGGTTGGCCTCTGGGTACATGTAAGGCGATTAATGGGTAGACAGGTTGGCCGCTTGGTAGAAGTTAATTGATATGTAGGTTGGCCGCTAGTAGAAGTAGGGCAGTTAGTGGGTAGGTTGGCCGCTGGGTACATGTAGGTCAGTTAGTGGGTAGGTAGGTTGGCAGCTAGTTATAAGTTAATGGGTATAAATGTTGGCCTCTAGTTCAAGTAGAGCATTAGTGGGTATGTAGGTTTGCCGCTGGATAAAGTAGGGCAGATAGTGGCTAGGTAGGTTGGCCGCTAGGTATAGGTAGGGCCGTTAGTGGGTAGGTAGGTTGGCCGCTGGGTATAAGTAGGACAGAGAGTGGTTAGGTAGGTTGACGGCTAGGTATAAGTAGGGCAGATAGTGGGTAGGTAGGTTGGCCGCTGGGTATAAGTAGGGCAGTTAGTGGGTAGGTAGGTATGCCGCTGGGTATAAGTAGGGCAGATAGTTGCTAACTAGGTTGGCCGTTGGGTATATGTATGGCAGATAGTGGCTAGGTAGGTTGGCCGCTAGGTATAGGTAGGGCAGTTAGTGGGTAGGTAGGTATGCCGCTGGGTATAAGTAGGGCAGATAGTTGCTAACTAGGTTGGCCGTTGGGTATATGTATGGCAGATAGTGGCTAGGTAGGTTGGCCGCTAGGTATAGGTATGGCAGATAGTGGCTAGGTAGGTTGGCCGCTGGGTATAAGTAGGGCAGATAGTGCGTAGTTAGGTTGGCCGCCAGGAAGAATTGAATGTGTATGTAGGATTGCCGCTGGGTAGAAGTTAATGGGTAGGTACGTTAGCCGTTGGTACATTCAGGGCAGTTATTGGGAAGGTAGGTTGGTATTTAGGTGCTCTATTTAAGTTATTTATGTAGGTAGGTCAGAAAGGAAATTAAGCAGTAGGTTTTTTAGGTAGATAGGAGATCAGGCTGGTATGTAGGTAGTTAAGTATGTATGTAGGTATTTAGTACTATAAGTAAGCAGTATGTAGGAAGATACAGGTAGTTAGGTTTGTCTGATAGGTAGGTAGGTTAGTATTTAGTTTTACCTTATTTTATTTTCAGAATTTCTACATGGATTTAAAAATAAATTATTTTAACAATGTATCTATACATTTATTTAAATCAATAAAATGACTGAAATTAAAAATGAAAGAAATGTTGCTATTGGAAACGTTGCCAACGTCAGTTGGGAATTTTACTGTCACAAATTGCGTTTAACTGACGAAACGTAAACAAAATCATTTTTCTTTATATTTAAGTTGGAATCACATTTAACAATTTTCCCGACTGAAATAAAAACACGTTAAATAATCTATAGACAGATAAGAAGATAAGTAATGTTCCCGCAAGGTGGACAACATGATCGTTTACACAAGGTCTTAACCAATGTATATAGCAAAGAGTATGTACACCAATAATCATCTACAGTTGGTTTGCATTTACATAGAAATTATAAATTGTGATTCCTAATGCCAGATCAGACCTGACGGACTTCAGCACACATTTAATACTTTTTTTTAAGTTTGTAATCGACGTAACATAAAATGCACAATGTTTGTTCGACGTGTGCTATTCTTCATAAACAGAGGTATGTTGTATTCTTTAAATTTCAGGCTAAAAAAGTGGGGGTTAAGTGTTCAACAGCCAAGTAATCTAGGTGGTGTGTAATATAAACCGTTGATCATCGCCTTCCTCACAACGGTTCAGTTGTCCGGGTTGTCAGCAGCCATGTAATCTAGGTGGTGTGTAATATAAAACGTTGATCATCGCCTTCCTCACAACGGTACAGTTGTCCGGGTTGTCAGCAGCCAAGTAATCTAGGTGGTGTGTAATATAAACCGTTGATCATCGCCTTCCTCACAACGGTACAGTTGTCCGGGTTGAGATCACTTGTCTTGAAGTTAGTTCTTCTACGGTTGATACAAATTATTCAGATTATTTTGTGTTTGGTCTTTGTATTACGAAGAATAAGCTTTTGGATATTCTAAAGCGGTTCTGAATGTTTGATTTTGATTGGACAATGTGAAAAAAAATTCATGACATTATTTCTATTGATGCCGTCGGACGTAAAAGTACATTTTATTCCTAGTAAACTAAATATGGTTAAATTACACGATTAACTCAGATTTTTATTGCAGTTGAAATTGAAATAAATAAAACTGATGTGTTTAAAGATTCGCCGTTATATTTTTTTTGATATAATATTCTCAAATATCCATTTACTCGTTCTGTTTACAAGTCGCCAATACACTTTATTTCCGGCCATCAACTCACCAATTGACGTCGCTAAACTTTAACATACAATATAGCTATCACACAATTTACACGAAGATGATTTGTCAATAGAGATTCGTTTTTCTAATTTTTTGTATGTTTTCAATGTTGCTTGACGCGTTCATAATTATCTCCTTAACGAATCTAAGTTTTAATAGCGACAGAATTTAATATTTCCAATAAGACCATCACAGTTACATTTAAACATTTTTATTGAATGTATTTCTGTGCATTATTTTTCAAATTTACAGTGACCCGCCTCCGATGTGGAGCATTATTAAAACAATATACGTTAAGTAATGTCCTACTTGAATAATAATAAAACTAGAACTATATATCTTAAAAAAACATTGAACATTATGTGTATGTTACACTGTAATAAGTTTTTTTGTGTTTTTGTTTAGTTATAATAAGACATTCAGAACCAATAGGCGTTCGAAATAATTATCATGGCGTCTAGTTGTCAAAAAAAAGGAGGGGGGGGGTGGAGTTAGTGCGCCTAAAAAATTGACTGGCATCAATTCGCCGCAAATTTATTGTGCATTCTACATGTTATGATAATATAATTACGCATTTTAAAGCATATTTATATCTATGCTACAGATGTTATTCTACATGCTGTATAACTCTGTTATTTGCTTTTTAAAAGCTTTAGTTATTTTTTTTCAAATCATAAGGGTACAGCATGCATGTAAGTTATTACACCCCGGGTTCAAATAAGAGGGGAGCATACTTCTTTTACCCTTGTCCGTCCGTCCGATTGTCCGTCCATAACACAAATTTCTGTCGCAGTTTTCTAAGCAACTATAGGATGCAAAAGCCTGATATTTTGCATATTGCTTTACACTATAGTCCCATATGATGTATAGTGATTTTATGCATCTTGGTCATCTACTTACTTTTTATATAATAGTTTTTTTGAAAACGGGATATTACTAGTGAGCAGAATGCCCCAGATTTATTGTTTTAGTCATCATAATAACCATACGCTTCCAGAACTTTTCATGCTTGCCTTAAGGATGTTTTATAATAAAAACGTTTTGAACCTTGGACATTTTTACATAGGCTTCAATGCTAAATATTGATTATCTAGACAACATGTTGAGTAACCGATGTAAAACATTACATACAATATTGTTCAGTATAAGGGGCCTCGGTGGCCGCGTGGTTAAGATAGTTCGTCTACTATTGATCACGTGGTTTGTCAACACTGAGGTTGTGGGTTCGAGTCTTACTGCGCGCAGTGTGTACTCGAATCCAATCTTAATTTATGGTTTCGATTTTATTTTTACTAACCAATCAGAACGCTCAGTTATAATTAGCCGATGTGAAATCAAAGCTTCCGCCATCTTTGTCCCACAAACAAACTATTTGTGCAGTTGTGGGAACGGCGTAATTTTCAATCGTTTTAAGAAAATGGTTCTTAGATGTACATAAGGTACATGTAATTCCGATAAAAGGTACCCAGATCGAATGCAAGGATACAAATTTATACCATTTCCAAAGCCTAAATGAGATTTGGAGAAATGTCTGCGCTGGATTAAAGCGTGTGAAAGTCAGAATGATCAGCTCAATATTAACAGAATATAAATAAACACAAAGCAGCTGCAATCCTTGTAGAGATTTTTAAGCCACCCTACTATGTGAGAACAATGCCCGCTTAGTCTAAAAAAGAATAAATGATTGTGTGGTGGTGTGCAAGTCTTTAATTTCAAATGGATTTTATTAAAATTTTAAGTCTGTATACCCTAATTCAATTATGATATACAAGAAATGGGACAGGAACAATGGCCATTTTGTTATATGTTCCCGTGTAAAAATTATTGGACGTATAATATATAGTTATACAATAGACTATATGAATTGTACATGTACATTACGTACATAACGTTACATGTATTTTTCACCAGATTTTCTGTTCTTTTTGTCGGCTTTGAAGTTTGCCGATTTGAACCTCGGGCAGTACTCTCAACACTCAGATAAAACAATTTTCTTTAGTAAACATCTGATTTTATTGATACATCTTTACCCAGTTAATTAGCAGTTATAGATTTTTCAGCGATCTGTAGATGTGTAGGAAATACTCTCTGACAGCTTATGTAAATACGCGTGCACACGCACGGCAAGAGAATGCCTGTTAAGAAAGATTACATTTATAAAATTTAACCGTAATTTCGGAATAAAAAACATATCCAGCTTTACACGTGCAGTAGGATTCAGAAAGTTTCTGTTCAGGTCCAATTTCAATATGAAGACTGTGAGGCGATTGACCGCCAGCATCTTGCATATCAACGCGGTCGGCACAATTTATTTCAGATATTCTGATATCGTGAATATAACCCTTTGTGAAATAATTCGATCTCCTTTCTAAAAACTTTTTGGATAAGGAATCAATCTCTGGTAGGTACGAAATAGCTATATTTTGAGGAATTTTGTCAAGACAATCGTTAGTAATATTGGCATCACGATGATGATGAGCCGCCATTTTGAAAGAAGCTTGTGGCGCATAGAAACAATAACTAAGGAGGCGGGGCTTATCTTCTTATCTCGGAACCATGAATTGACAAGGATTGCCAGTTTTCCCACCTAAGGTCGGTGGTTCTCTCCGGGTACTCCTGCTTCCTCCCGCAATAAGAACTGGATGACATGATATCGCTGAAAAATTGCTTAAAGTGGAGTTAACATCATCCAAACAAACAAACAATATTGTTTATTTTAACTTTAGGTTGACAGAAAAGATGTTGATGACCAGAGAAGCGTTTAAGAAAAATTTTCATTGTAGGATATTCTATTACATGAAATACTGTCATCCCAAGGATTCCGGATTTTCGATCGAAATAAAAAAAACTTAATATTTGTAAACTGATTATCTAATAAACATTCGCATACAATCAGATTTGCAATTTAAAACAAGGAGATGTTTTTGAAATCCCTCTCTCCATCCCACTCTCCCACCCCGAAAAAATGTTTGAATAACCGATTTCTTAACTATGCCTGAACATTTTTAATGCATGTATGAGCTTTTCATTTGAAATATTGCTTTTAAATTTAATGAATCAAACATATAGGTTATAATGTGTGTACATGTAATCTTTTGTTTTATATTAAATCATAAATATACTTGAACAAAAACTAATGTTCACGTGATTCAACTAATTAAATTATTGACAATGCGCATATTCCGGAATTTTATTAGCATTTTATTTGGTTTTCTATTTTTCTTCAGGAATTGAAGACACGAAAAAAACATCTATTTGGTTTTCAGCTATAGCGCTGTGACACAGGACATGCTACCAGGATAAAAATGGTGTCCCTTCATTATTAACTTACCAGATATATATTATTATATAAAAAATAGACATCAAGCATTTTTTGCACGCCAACGTCATAATTATGTTTATTTTCATTCAATGTTAATGATTGATATCTTTTCGTACAGTTATGTTGATTCATGAAAACTAAGTATATCTTGTAATATTTTCACCTAAACCCATTGTTAGCAGTGAATACAAATATATCGTCACCCTCCTGGATGACACTGATAACACTAGGTTTAGGAATTAAGGGCAGGCAATCAGAATAACTGATTTTCGATTTCACGCACTGAATATTTAAGAAATAGTTACGTAATAACGCGCTATTAATTTTCAAGTTCAAACGCTATTAACGATCATTTATTGACAAATAAAAATCATAAATGTAATGCGTGACTGGGGTTCCCTTAGCCCTGTGTGCCGATCATTGGGAACCATCGCGGTATGGTCGTAGACTGTGGTCAAATAGACAGAATCGTAAATTTGTTATTAAGGATGAGATACAATAAACTAAGCAGAACCATTAAATATTTTGCAGGTTTAAAAAGATATTATTTCAACATTTTTATTTTTAATGTACGTTCTAAACATTACGAGTTATACGTGTTGTCACTGCTTTCTTCCTAAACAGTACAAGTTATACGTGTTGTCACTGCTTTCTTCCTAAACAGTACAAGTTATACGTGTTGTCTCTGCTTTCTTTCTAAAGCATACAAGTTATACGTGTTGTCACTGCTTTCTTCCTGAACAGTACATACTATACGTGTTGACAATGCTTTCTTCCTAAACATTACGAGTTATACGTGTTGTCACTGCTTTCTTCCTAAACATTTAGAAGATAACTGTATTGTATTTGAAGATTTGCCGGCATCAATTGGTGATTTGATGGTCAGAAATGGAGTTTTACTGGTGACGCGTAAGCGGAAGATGCCGGCAAATCTACCAATACATTACGGTTATCTCCATTCTAATGCAACGCCATAAAAGCACTAAAATAACTTATTACAATGGGAATTTCTTATTTACTGGAAATAAAGGCTAAGCTTGCGTTATTTTTTGACGGCATCAATTGTGGAATTGATGCCATTAAATTTTTAACGTTGTCCAATCAGAATTGACGTTACATCAAGAACTGCATTAGAATACAAGTTATACGTGTTGTCACTGTTTTCTTGCTAAACATTACGAGTTAAACGTGTTGTCACTGCTTTCTTTCTGAACCATTCATGACTGGTCGGATAAAAGGGACTCGCAAACTGCTAATCGGCAAACTGATACTAAATCTTATTAACAAGTTAATTACGAATATATTATATAAAACAGCTTTCATATCCCCTTTTTAATGTAGTTTTGTATCAACGTTAGGAACTTTTTTTACGCCAATGAATCATAACGTAATTTATAAACTATTTATAAACGGTTATTGTCCTAAGAGCAGAAAGTTGTTATTTAATTTTGCAGTTTTTAAACGCTGTACAAAACGATGTACAATCAAATAACCTATGCACTAAGATGCACGCTAACACAAACAGGAAACCATACGACGATGAACGAAATAATGAACGATAAATCACGCGATTTACGCTGGAGGAAAAGCTGCACGATATACTCTACTTTATACGTTCCATATACGAACGATGTACAGACGTTGTACGAACTATAAACACATTATGTACGAATCTATAACATACGTTCCCGGGACTGTAACGTGTTGTCACTGCTCCCTACTTACTATGTACGAATCTATAAAATACGTTATAGGGACTGTAACGTGTTGTCACTGGTCCCTACTTACTATGTACGAATCTATAACATACGTTCCATGGACTGTAACGTGTTGTCACTGGTCCCTACTTACTATGTACGAATCTATAACATACGTTCCAGGGACTGTAACGTGTTGTCACTGGTCCCTAGTTACTTAAAAATTACACGCTATCCGTGTTTGTCACTGCTTTCTTCCTAGACAGTACAAGTTATACTTGTTGTTGCTTTCTTCCTAAACAGTACAAGCAATACGTGTTGTCTCTGCTTTCTTACTAAACATTACAAGTTATAATTGTTGTTGCTTTCTTCCTAAACAGTAAAAGTTATACGTGTTGTCATGGCTTTCTTCCTAAACAGTACAAGTTATATATATACGTGTTATCACTGCTTTCTTCCTAAACAGTACAAGTTATACGTGTTGTCACTGCTTTCTTTCTAAACAGTACAAGTTATACGTGTTGTCACTGCTTTCTTCCTAAACAGTTCAAGCTATACGTGTTGTCATGGCTTTCTTCCTAAACAGTACAAGCTATACGTGTTGTCACTGCTTTCTTCCTAAACAGTACAACTCAAGCTATACATGTTGTCACTGCTTTCTTTCTAAACATTACGAGTTATACGTGTTGTCACTGCTTTCTTACTAAACAGTACAAGTTATAAGTGTTGTCACTGCTTTCTTCCTAAACAGTACAAGTTATACGTGTTGTCACTGCTTTCTTCCTAAACAGTACAAGTTATACGTGTTGTCATGGCTTTCTTCCTAAACAGTACAAGTTATACGTGTTGTCACTGCTTTCTTATTAAACAGTACAAGCTATACGTGTTGTCACTGCTTTCTTACTAAACAGTACAAGTTATACGTGTTGTCTCTGCTTTCTTTCTAAACAGTACAAGCTATACGTTTTGTCACTGCTTTCTTACTAAACAGTACAAGTTATACGTGTTGTCCCTGCTTTCTTACTAAACAGTACAAGTTATACGTGTTGTCCCTGCTTTCTTACTAAACAGAACAAGTTATACGTGTTGTCTCTGCTTTCTTACTAAACAGTAAAAGTTATACGTGTTGTCACTGCTTTCTTACTAAACAGTACAAGTTATACGTGTTGTCACTGCTTTCTTACTAAACAGTACAAGTTATACGTGTTGTCTCTGCTTTCTTACTAAACAGTACAAGTTATAAGTGTTGTCACTGCTTTCTTACTAAACAGTACAAGTTATACGTGTTGTCTCTGCTTTCTTACTAAACAGTACAAGCTATACGTGTTGTCACTGCTTTCTTACTAAACAGTACAAGTTATGTTGTCTCTGCTTTCTTTCTAAACAGTACAAGCTATACGTGCTGTCACTGCTTTCTTACTAAACAGTACAAGTTATACGTGTTGTCTCTGCTTTCTTTCTAAACAGTACAAGCTATACGTGTTGTCACTGCTTTCTTACTAAACAGTACAAGCTATACGTGTTGTCACTGCTTTCTTACTAAACAGTACAAGCTATACGTGTTGTCACTGCTTTCTTACTAAACAGTACAAGTTATACGTGTTGTCACTGCTTTCTTTCTAAACAGTACAAGCTATACGTGTTGTCACTGCTTTCTTACTAAACAGTAAAAGTTATACGTGTTGTCTCTGCTTTCTTTCTAAACAGTACAAGCTATACGTGTTGTGACTGCTTTCTTCCTAAACAGTACAAGCTATACGTGTTGTCACTGCTTTCTTACTAAACAGTACAAGTTATACGTGTTGTCTCTGCTTTCTTTCTAAACAGTACAAGCTATACGTGTTGTCACTGCTTTCTTCCTAAACAGTACAAGTTATACGTGTTGTCACTGCTTTCTTTCTAAACAGTACAAGCTATACGTGTTGTCACTGCTTTCTTCCTAAACAGTACAAGCTATACGTGTTGTCACTGCTTTCTTTCTAAACAGTACAGGCTATACGTGTTGTCACTGCTTTCTTCCTAAGCAGTACAAGCTATACGTGTTGTCACTGCTTTCTTCCATAAACAGTACAAGCTATACGTGTTGTCACTGCTTTCTTCCTAAACAGTACAAGCTATACGTGTTGTCACTGCTTTCTTCCTAAACAGTACAAGCTATACTTGTTGTCACTGCTTTCTTCCTAAACAGTACAAGCTATACGTGTTGTCACTGCTTTCTTCCTAAACAGTACAAGTTATACGTGTTGTCACTGCTTTCTTTCTAAACTGTACAAGATATACGTGTTGTCATGGCTTTCCTTGAATAGAGACAAGTTTAGTCTTATAACTACTATTTATTTATAATTACAAGAGACGCTGTACAGGAATAATATTTTTATATATTTGTTTTATAAGAATGACATTGGCCTGAGTAATGAAATAGGTGGAAAGCTCGTATCGACATCCATCATATAAAAAATAGATATCAATTCTATAGCTACGTCACATCCGTTTCATAACCATTGTTTTATGTGAACGTTTGAACGTTATGTGTTAATTTGGGGTCAGAACCATCAAGTTTTGTAATGAAATCCGGCTCAATATATCGAATGTTCTTACAAAAATTTAAAGACGTATATCGGTATTTTTGTGGTTACAAATTGGGATGTAATAGCGACACGTTAACGGATGTAAAAAGGAGTATTTGCAATATCGAACGCCTTGAAGAAAGTCATTTTAGTAGACAATTTGGTGGCCGAGTTGATGAGGTAAGTTATTCACGTGCCCGTAAACTGAGGTCGCATGTGTTTGGGTCTTACTGCGGGCAAGGTGTGTTCGACTCCAATCTTAATTGATAAAGATTGCTTGTTTTCTTACTGAATGTCGGTTTTTCCTTCGGGTACTCCGACCTACCCCCCCCCCCTTTTCCCACCAATAAAAACTGGACCCCATAATATAGCTGAAAAATTGCTGAAAATTACTCCAAACAAACCAAGCTACATCAATGCTAACTTTTTACTAAACATAATTTATTTGCTTTATTTGCGTCTGTGCACAAGTTTAACGAAAATAAAATAACGACAATTAAAGTATTAATATAATATGGTTATTTTTTAGAAAAGGCGAGGTGTTGTGTGCGAAAGCCCAACGTTAGTGTCGAGCATGCCGTGCTCTCATTCATACTCTATAACCCAAAATTTAGACTTCATGCATAATGTTTGAACAATGCGTCCTGTATTTATATGTTGAGATTTCATCATGTTTTTTGTTTGCACAGAGAATCTGTATCCGCGAATTGTAGCAAAACATTTTGCTTAGCTTTCCTAAAAAGCTAGCCGTCTCTAAGCTTTATTTTTCGTGGACAAAAATACGTACTGTTTTTTAATGTTATTATGTATTGTTATTATTAACATCACTTCATTATAAGTATACAATGTTTAGATAGCCAAATCAGGCAACCGCAAAATATAGGCCAGAGTCAGCATATGAAGCATGCACTATTCTAAGCATCTCTAGATGCATCATTCTACGCGGTAAGATAGTTGATGTGAACCTTGTCAGTAAGCAGGAAAAGATTAAAATTGTTCTCCTTTTCTCACTTGTTTTTCCGTTTTTCTCCGTTTAAGTTTTATGATACACATTTTATGATAAACATACACAAATCAATGCGACTTTCCTTTTAAAACAGTTAAATTCCCATTATCTTGCATATTTTTTTCTTTTTTTATCGTAACCGATTCGTGATCGCTCGGCTTTTCTCGAGTGGCAACGAACGGCGGTCGGCCTATTATTATTGCTACCGCAATGTTATGGGGGGTTTTCATCACTAACTTAGCTCTGCTTATTTGTTGAGTATTTTAAGTTTGGTTTGGACTAGCAGGAATGATATATGGGCTTGAGATAATGAAATGTAGGCAATATGAAATAGAACAACTAGAAAAGATGCAGAGGAAAATCTTGAGGCCTTCCAAACAAAACCTCAAATACTGCAGTTTACCTATTCGTTGGTGCAATTCCAATACAGATGTATATAGATCTTAATAATATACTGTCACTCCTTAAGAATATAATCAGATGCCCATCATCAGCAGAGTATAATATCTTAATTAGACAACATTGCATCAACAGAAATAGCAACGAACTTTTTACAGAAAGGGCTGAACTAGTTTTAGAGAAATATGGAATGGATTTTTTTTTGTTTGAATGGTGTTTTAACACCACTTTCAGCAATTTTTCAGCTATTTCATGGCGTCCAGTTTTTATTGGGGTAGGAAGCCGGAGTACCCGGAGAGAACCCCGACCTGCGGTAGGAAAACTGGCAATCCTTGTCAATTAAGATTGGAGTCTAGTACACCCTGCCTTCAGTGAGAATCGAACCCGCAATCTCAGTGTTGACAGACCACGTGATCAATAGTAGACGAACTACCTTGACCACTCGGCCACCGACGCCCCCAATATGGAATGGAGACAATACATAAACTAATGAAAAACCCTAGATCAAAAAAGGCGTGGAAAAAAGAAGTAAGGAAGGCACAAAAATTATACTGGTCTCAACAGTGTGAGGAAGATATAGATAAGAAGTCAACCCTTTTACCTCCAATTACAGAAAAACCCGATGTCACAGCCACATAATATTTGGGAAGGCGCAGAAAATGTACATAGAAAAATAAGAGCGGCAGAAGTCAAGATCTGTCGCTAACTGTATTCACGATATTACATGAACAATTGTAATTATTTTTACTTGTGATTATTTTTTAATTATGCCATATTATTATTGTTATATAATTTGTTTAGAACAAGGATGTTATGGTTTATTCTAGAAATTAGTTGATTGTACTATTGTTTATCTGGAAGCTTCTGGAATTTACATGTTACTATTATTAGATAAGAAAGATTTAATAGATTAAAGATCAACTGTTCGGTTGAACATTTGAGGGTCTTTCCATACTAATATTCATTATGTATTACGTGATGACATTCAAAATAATCAACTTTTTCCGAAATGTTATAATTTTGCTATAAATATTTAAAAAATAAATTATTTTGTATTATTTGCTACAGATTGGTTTTCTAAGAGAGATAACTCTTATAAAATTTTCATACAACTTTTCACGGCATGTCTTAATTTACTGGTAATTATTAATAGAACATTTTATGAAAAAAATCATTTCAATTTCTTTGAAAATAGCAAAGGTCAAAAACTAGTACGTTACCTTGACCCATGCAAGTTTTCAAGGTCAAAGTGCATGAGGGTCTATAGTGAAGACCCCATGCCTCTATCATTAATAGTTAATGAGTTACAAGTGAAAAACCAATAAGTTACATATATAATGGGAGATAACTCCAATAAAATGAAGTTAAATCCTTTTCCTGTAAATGTAACAAAGTTGCTCCTTTAAGAGATCAACATTTTGCACTCTTTAGTTTCCCTCTATCATTAATAGTTAATGAGTACCATTTGAAAAACCAATCAGTTACATATATAATGGGAGATAACTCCTATAAAATGAAGTCAAATCCTTTCCCTATAAATGTTACAAAGTTGCTCCTTTAAGAGACCAACATTTTACACTCTTTCGTTTCCCTTTATCATTAATAGTTAATGAGTAACATGTGAAAAACCAATAAGTTACATATATAATGGGAGATAACTCCTATAAAATGAAGTCAAATCCTTTCCCTATAAATGTATAAAAGTTGCTCCTTTAAGAGACCAACATTTTGCATTCTTTCGTTTCCCTTTATCATTAATAGTTAATGAGTAACATGTAAAAAACCAATAATTTACATATATAATGGGAGATAACTCCTAACAAATGAAGTCGAATCCTTTACCTGTAAATGTAACAAAGTTGCTCCTTAAAGAGATCTACATTTTGCACTCTTTAGTTTCCCTCTATCATTAATAGTTAATGAGTAACATGTAAAAAACCAATAAGTTACATATATAATGGGAGATAACTCCTATAAAATGAAGTCAAATCCTTTCCCTATAAATGTATAAAAGTTGCTCCTTTAAGAGACCAACATTTTGCACTCTTTCGTTTCCCTTTATCATTAATAGTAAATGAGTAACATGTAAAAAACCAATAAGTTACATATATAATGGGAGATAACTCCTAAAAATGAAGTCGAATCCTTTACCTGTAAATGTAACAAAGTTGCTCCTGTAAAAGACCAACATTTTGCACTCTTTCGTTTCCCTTTATCATTAATAGTTAATGAGTTGCATGTGAAAAACTAATAAATTACATATATAATGGGAGATAACTCCTATAAAATGAAGTCAAATCCTTTACCTGTACACGTAACAAAGTTGCTCCTTTAAGAGATCAACATTTTGCACTCTTTACTTTCCCTCTATCATTAATAGTTAATGAGTACCATGTAAAAAACCAATCAGTTACATATATAATGGGAGATAACTCCTATAAAATGAAGTCAAATCCTTTCCCTATAAATGTAACAAAGTTGCTCCTTTAAGAGACCAACATTTTGCACTCTTTCGTTTCCTTTTATCATTAATAGTTAATGAGTAACATGTAAAAAACCAATAAGTTACATATATAATGGGAGATAACTCCTATAAAATGAAGTCAAATCCTTTACCTGTAAATGTAACAAAGTTGCTCCTTTAAGAGATCAACATTTTGCACTCTTTACTTTCCCTCTGTCATTAATAGTTAATGAGTACCATGTGAAAAACCAATCAGTTACATATATAATGGGAGATAACTCCTATAAAATGAAGTCAAATTACTTCGCTCCAAATGTGACAAAGTTGCGTCTTAATAAGACAAACATTTTACTCTCAATAAGTGTTTATCTATCTTTTACCGTTTCAGAGGAGTAGCGCACACAAGCAAATGTCAAAATTTAGAACGTGACCTTGACCTTTGACCTTGTGTCCATTTTCAAGGTCAAATGTCAAGATGATCTATGGTGAAGACCCCAGGCCTCTATCTCTTTTAGTTGTTGAGATTTGTTTGAATATCACTTACTACTTTTATTTAAAGGGAGATAACTCCTATAAGATGTCGTCAGAACCCTTCAATCAATCTGTCCCAAAGTTGCGCAAGGATATAGGACACATTTTGGTAAAGGTTTGGTATTGCTATCTTTTTTGGTTTAGCAGGAGTAGCATGAACAAGCTTTTTAGTAAAAGGGGAGATAACTCCTGAAAGGAAAAGGGTGCGGTCAGTCAGGGTGAACTGCGAAAGCGCAATGGGTAACCGATATCAGATATAAAATATCAAAGCGACATGTCGCGAAGTGAAAAAACCAGACACCGAAATAAGTTGGCGGAAGAAAAGAGAAAAGAATAATAATAATAATTAAAGATCAACTGTTCAGTTGAACATTTGAGGGTCTTTCCATATTAATTTTAATTTTGTATTACATGATGACATTTAAAATAATCATCTTTTTGCAAAATGTTATAACTTTGCTATAAATATTTAAAATAGAAATTATTTTATATTATTTGCTACAGATTAGCATTCTAAGAGAGATAACTCTTATAAAAGTTTTCTACAACGTTTAACGCCATGTCTTTATTTACTCGTAATTATTAATAGAACATTTTAAGACGAAAATAATATCATTATCTTTAAAAATAGAAAAGGTAAAAAAACTAGTACGTGACCTTGACCCATACAAGTTTTCAAGGTCAACTAGCATGAGGGTCTATGGTGAAGACCCCATGCCTCTATCATTAATAGTTAATGAGTTACAAGTGAAAATAAAGTAAGTTACATCTATAATGGGAGATAACTCTTATAAAATGAAGTCAAATCCTTTTCCTGTAAATGTGAGAAAGTTGTTCCTTTAAGAGATCAACATTTTCCACTCTTTAGTTTCCCTCTATCATTAATAGTTAATGAGTACCATGGGAAAGCCAATCAGTTAAATATATATTGGGAGATAACTCTTATAAAATGAAGTCAAATCCTTTCTCTATAAGTAACAAAGTTGCTCCTTAAAGAGACCAACATTTTGCACTCTTTGCTTTCCCTTTATCATAAATAGTTGATGAGTTACATATGAAAAACTAATAAATTACAAATATAATGGGAGATAACTCCCATAAAATGAAGTCAAATCCTTTCCCTGTAAATGTAACATAGTTGCTCCTTTAAGAGGTAAACATTTTGCACTCTTTAGTTTCCCTCTATCATTAAAAGTAATGGGTACCATGTGAAAAATCAATAAGTTACATATATAATGGGAGATAACTCCTATAAAATGAAGTCAAATCCTTTCCCTGCAAATGTAACAAAGTTGCTCCTTTAAGAGATTAATATTTTGCACTCTTTCGTTTCGCTTTATCATTAATAGTTAATGAGTAACATGTAAAAAACCAATAAGTTAAATATATAATGGAAGATAACTCCTATAAAATGAAGTCAAATTTTGTCCCTATAAATGTTACAAAGTTGCTCCTTTAAGAGACCAACATTTTGCACTCTTTCGTTTCCCTTTATCGTTAATAGTTAATGAGTACCATGTAAAAAACCAATAAGTTACATATATAATGGGAGACAACTCATATAAAATGAAGTCAAATGTTGTCCCTATAAATGTAACAAAGTTGCTCCTTTAAGAGACCAACATTTTGCACTCTTTCGTTTCCCTTTATCATTAATAGTTAATGAGTGCCATGTAAAAAACCAATCAGTTACATATATAATGGGAGATAACTCCTATAAAATGAGGTCAAATCCTTTCCTTACAAATGCAACAAATTTGCTCCTTTAAGAGACCAACATTTTGCACTCTTTCGTTTCCCTTTATCATTAATAGTTAATGAGTAACTTGTAAAAAACCAATAAGTTAAATATATAATGGGAGATAACTTCTATAAAATGAAGTCAAATCCTTTACTTGTAAATGTAACAAAGTTGCTCCTTTAAGAGATCAACATTTTGCACTCTTTAGTTTCCCTCTATCATTAATAGTTAATGAGTGCCGTTCGAAAAACCAATCAGTTACATATATAATGGGAGATAACTCCTATAAAATGAAGTCAAATCCTTTCCCTGTAAATGTAACAAAGTTGCTCCTGTAAAAGACCAACATTTTGCACTCTTTACTTTCCCTTTATCATGAATAGTTAATGAGTAACATGTGAAAAACCAATCAGTTAAATATATAATGGGAGATAACTCCTATAAAAAGAAGTCAAATCCTTTCCCTGTAAATGTAACAAAGTTGCTCCTGTAAAAAACCAACATTTTGCACCCTTTACTTTCCCTTTATCATTAATAGTTAATGAGTAACATGTAAAAAACCAATAAGTTACATATATAATGGGAGATAACTCCTATAAAATGAAGTCAAATCCTTTTCCTGTAAATGTAACAAAGTTGCTCCTTTAAGAGATCAACATTTTGCACTGTTTACTTTCCCTCTATCATTAATAATAAATAAGTACCATGTGAAAAACCAATCAGTTAAATATATAATGGGAGATAACTCCTATAAAATGAAGTCAAATCCTTTCCCTGTAAATGTAACAAAGTTGCTCCTTTAAGAGATCAACATTTTGCACTCTTTACTTTACCTTTATCATTAATAGTTAATGAGTAACATGTAAAAAACCAATAAGTTACATATATAATGGGAGATAACTCCTATAAAATGAAGTCAAATCCGTTTCCCTGTAAATGTAACAAAGTTGCTCCTTTAAGAGGTCAACATTTTCCACTCTTTAGTTTCCCTTTATCATTAATGGTGAATGAGTAACATGTAAAAAACCAATAAGTTACATATATAATGGGAGATAACTCCTATAAAATGAAGTCAAATCCTTTCCCTATAAATGTAAAAAAGTTGCTCCTTTAAGAGACCAACATTTTGCACTCTTTCGTTTCCCTTTATCATTAATAGGTAATGAGTAACATGTGAAAAACCAATCAGTTACATATATAATGGGAGATAACTCCTATGAAATGAAGTCAAATTACTTCGCTCCAAATGCGACAAAGTTGCGTCTTAATAAGACGAACATTTTACTCTCAATAAGTGTTTATCTATCTTTTACCGTTTCAGAGGAGTAGCGCGAACAAGCAAATAGCAAAATTTAGAACGTGACCTTGACCTTTGACCTTGTGTCCATTTTCAAGGTCAAAGGTCAAGATGATCTATGGTGAAGACCCCAGGCCTCTATCTCTTTTAGTTGTTGAGATTTGTTTGAATATCACTTACTACTTTTATTTAAAGGGAGATAACTCCTATAAGATGTCGTCAGAACCCTTCAATCAATCTGTCCCAAAGTTGCGCAAGGATACAGGACACATTTTGGTAAAGGTTTGGTATTGCTATCTTTTTTGGTTTAGGAGGAGTAGCATGAACAAGCTTTTTAGTAAAAGGGGAGATAACTCCTAAAAGGAAAAGGGTGCGGTCAGTCAGGGTGAACTGCGAAAGCGCAATGGGTAACCGATATCAGATATAAAATATCAAAGCGACATGTCGCGAAGTAAAAAAACCAGACACCGAAATAAGTTGGCGGAAGAAAAGAGAAAAGAATAATAATAATAATAATCAGAACAATAACTATAGGTCTTTCCACAGAAAGGTGGAAAGACCTAATTAAAGATCAACTGTTCAGTTGAACATTTGAGGGTCTTTCCATATTAATTTTAATTTTGTATTATATGATGACATTTAAAATAATCATCTTTTTCCAAAATGTTATAACTTTGCTATAAATATTTGAAATAGAAATTATTTTATATTATTTGCTACAGATTGCCATTCTAAGAGAGATAACTCTGATAAAAAGTCTTATACAACTTTTAACGCCATGTCTTTATTTACTCGTAATTATTAATAGAACATTTTAAGACGAAAATAATTTCAATATCTTTAAAAATAGCAAAGGTAAAAATCTAGTACGTGACCTTGACCCATGCAAGTTTTCAAGGTCAAAGGGCATGAGGGTCTATGGTGAAGACCCCATGCCCCTATCATTAATAGTTAATGAGTTATAAGTGAAAAACCAATAAGTTACATATATAATGGGAGATAACTCCTATAAAATGAAGTCCAATCCGTTTACTGCAATATAAAAAAGTTGATCCCTTAAAAGACCAACATTTTGCACTCTTTAGTTTTCCCTTTGTCATTAATAGTTAATGAGTAACATGTAAAAAACCAATAAGTAACTTATATAATGGGAGATAACTCCTATAAGATGACTTCAAATCCTTATCCTGTAAATGTGACAAAGTTGCTCCTTTAAGAGATCTACATTTTGGACTCTTTAGTTTTCCCCTCTATCATTACTAGTTAATGAGTAACAGGTGAAAAATCAATAAGTTGCATATATAATGGGAGATAACTCCTATAAAATGAAGTCAAATCCTTTACATGTAAATGTAACAAAGTTGCTCCTTTAAGAGGCCAACATTTTGCACTCTTTAGTTTCCCTTTATCATTAATAGTTAATGAGTAACCTGTAAAAAACCAATAAGTTACATATATAATGGGAAATAACTCATATAAAATGATGTCAAATCCTTTACATGTAAATGTAAGAAAGTTGCTCCTTTAAGAGGCCAACATTTTCCACTCTTTAGTTTTCCTTTATCATTAATAGTTAATTAGTAACATGCAAAAAACCAATAAGTTACATATATAATGGGAGATAACTCCTATAAAATGAAGTCAAATCCTTTCCCTTTAAATGTAACAAAGTTGCTCCTTTAAGAGATCAATATTTTGCACTCTTTTCTTTTCCTCTATCATTTATAGTTAATGAGTAACATGTGAAAAACCAATCAGTTACATATATAATGGGAGATAACTCCTATAAAATGAAGTCAAATCCTTTCCTTGTAAATGTGACAAAGTTGCTCCTTTAAAAGGCCAACATTTTGCACTCTTTAGTTTCCCTCTATCATTAATAGTTAATGAGTACCATGTGAAAAACCAATCAGTTACATATATAATGGGAGATAACTCCTGTAAAATGAAGTCAAATCCTTACCCTGTAATGTAACATAGTTGCTCCTTTAAGCGATCAACATTTTGCACTCTTTAGTTTCCCCCTATCATTAATAGTTAATGACTACCATGTGAAAAACCAATCAGTTACATATATAATGGGAGATAACTCCTATAAAATGAAGTCATATACGTTTACTGCAAATGTAAAAAAGTTGCTACTTTAAAAGGACAACATTTTGCACTCTTTAGATTCCCTTTATCATTAATAGTTAATGAGTAACATGTAGAAACCAATACGTTACATATATAACGGGAGATAACTCCTATAAAATTAAGTCAAATCCTTTCCCTACAAATGTAACAAAGTTGCTCCTTTAAGAGACCAACATTTTGCACTCTTTAGTTTCCATTTTATCATTATTAGTTAATGAGTAACCTGTAAAAAACCAATAAGTTACATATATAATGGGAGATAACTCCTATAAAATGAAGTCAAATCCTTTACGTGTAAATGTAACAAAGTTGCTCCTTTAAGAGGTCAACATTTTGCACTCTTTAGTTTCCCTTTATCATTAATAGTGAATGAGTAACATGTAAAAAACCAATAAGTTACATATATAATGGGAGATAACTCCTATAAAATGAAGTCAAATCCTTTCCCTATAAATGTAAAAAAGTTGCTCATGTTAGAGGGACAAACATTTTGCACTCTTTCGTTTCCCTTTATCATTAATAGGTAATGAGTACCATGTGAAAAACCAATCAGTTACATATATAATGGGAGATAACTCCTATAAAATGAAGGCAAATTACTTCGCTCCAAATGTGACAAAGTTGCGTCTTAATAAGACGAACATTTTACTCTCAATAAGTGTTTATCTATCTTTTACCGTTTCAGAGGAGTAGCGCGAACAAGCAAATAGCAAGATTTAGAACGTGACCTTGACCTTTGACCTTGTGTCCATTTTCAAGGTCAAAGGTCAAGATGATCTATGGTGAAGACCCCAGGCCTCTATCTCTTTTAGTTGTTGAGATTTGCTTGAATATCACTTACTACTTTTATTTAAAGGGAGTTAACTCCTACAAGATGTCGTCACAACCCTTCAATCAATCTGTCCCAAAGTTGCGCAAGGATATAGGACACATTTTGGTAAAGGTTTGGTATTGCTATCTTTTTTGGTTTAGGAGGAGTAGCATGAACAAGCTTTTTAGTAAAAGGGGAGATAACTCCTTAAAGGAAAAGGGTGCGGTCAGTCAGGGTGAACTGCGAAAGCGCAATGGGTAACCGACATCAGATATAAAATATCAAAGCGACATGTCGCGAAGTGAAAAAACCAGACAACGAAATAAGTTGGCGGAAGAAAAGAGAAAAGAATAATAATAATAATAATAATCAGAACAATAACTATAGGTCTTTCCACAGAAAGGTGGAAAGACCTAATTAAAGATCAACTGTTCGGTTGAACATTTGAGGGTCTTTCCATATTAATTTTAATTTTGTATTACATGATGACATTTAAAATAATAATCTTTTTGCAAAATGTTATAACTTTGCTATAAATATTTAAAAAAGAAATTATTTTATATTATTTGCTACAGATTGGCATTCTAAGAGAGATAACTCTTATAGAAATTTTAAACAACTTTTAACGCCATGTCTTTATTAACTCGTAATTATGAATAGAACATTTTAAGACGAAAATAATTTCAATATCTTTAAAAATAGCAAAGGTCAAAAACTAGTACGTGACCTTGACCCATACAAGTTTTCAAGTCAAAGGTCATGAGCGTCTATGGTGAAGACCCCATGCCTCTATCATTAATAGTTAATGAGTTACAAGTGAAAAACCAATAAGTTACATATATAATGGGAGATAACTCCTATAAAATGAAGTTAAATCCTTTTCCTGTAAATGTGAGAAAGTTGTTCCTTTAAGAGATCAACATTTTGCACTCTTTAGTTTCCCTCTATCATTAATAGTTAATGAGTACCATTTGAAAAACCAATCAGTTACATATATAATGGGAGATAACTCCTATAAAATGAAGTCAAATCCTTTCCCTATAAATGTAACAAAGTTGCTCCTTTAAGAGACCAACATTTTGCACTCTTTCGTTTCCCTTTATCATTAATAGTTAATGAGTAACATGTGAAAAACCAATAAGTTACATATATAATGGGAGATAACTCCTATAAAATGAAGTCAAATCCTTTCCCTATAAATGAATTAAAGTTGCTCCTTTAAGAGATCAACATTTTGCACTCTTTCGTTTTCCTCTATCAATAATAGTTAATGAGTACCAAGTGAAAAACCAATCAGTTACATATACAATGGGAGATAACACCTATAAAATGAAGTCAAAACCTTTCCCTGTAAATGTAACAAAGTTCCTCCTTTAAGAGACCAACATTTTGCACTCTTTCGTCTCCCTTTATCATTAATAGTTAATGAGAAACATGTAAAAAACCAATAAGTTACATATATAATGGGGGATAACTCGTACAAAATGAAGTCAAATCCTTTACACGTAAATGTAACAAAGTTGCTCCTTTAAGAGGCCAACATTTTGCACTCTTTAGTTTCCCTTTATCGTTAATAGTTAATGAGTAACCTGTAAAAAACCAATTAAGTTACTTATATAATGGGAGATAACTCCTATAAAATGAAGTCAAATCCTTTACATGTAAATGTAACAAAGTTGCTCATTTAAGAGGTCAACATTTTGCACTCTTTAGTTTCCCTTTATCGTTAACAGTGAATGAGTAACCTGTAAAAAACCAATAAGTTACATATATAATGGGAGAAAACTCCTATAAAATGAAGTCAAATCATTTCCCTATAAATGTAAAAAAGTTGCTCCTTTAAGAGACCAACATTTTGCACTCTTTCGTTTCCCTTTATCATTAATAGGTAATGAGTACCATGTGAAAAACCAATCAGTTACATATATAATGGGAGATAACTCCTATAAAGTGAAGTCAAATTACTTCGCTCCAAATGTGACAAAGTTGTGTCTTAATAAGACGAACATTTTACTCTCAATAAGTGTTTATCTATCTTTTACCGTTTCAGAGGAGTAGCGCGAACAAGCAAATAGCAAAATTTAGAACGTGACCTTGACCTTTGACCTTGTGTCCATTTTCAAGGTCAAAGGTCAAGATGATCTATAGTGAAGACCCCAGGCCTCTATCTCTTTTAGTTGTTGAGATTTGTTTGAATATCACTTACTACTTTTATTTAAAGGGAGATAACTCCTATAAGATGTCGTCAGAACCCTTCAATCAATTTGTCCCAAAGTTGCGCAAGGATACAGGACACATTTTGGTAAAGGTTTGGTATTGCTATCTTTTTTGGTTTAGCAGGAGTAGCATGAACAAGCTTTTTAGTAAAAGGGGAGATAACTCCTAAAAGGAAAAGGGTGCGGTCAGTCAGGGTGAACTGCGAAAGCGCAATGGGTAACCGATATCAGATATAAAATATCAAAGCGACATGTCGCGAAGTAAAAAAACCAGACACCGAAATAAGTTGGCGGAAGAAAAGAGAAAAGAATAATAATTAAAGATCAACTGTTCGGTTGAACATTTGAGGGTCTTTCCATACTTATATTCATTTGTATTACGTGATGACATTCAAAATAATCAACTTTTTGTGAAATGTTATAATTTTGCTATAAATATTTATAAAAGAAATTATTTTGTATTATTTGCTACATATTGGTATTCTAAGAGAGATAACTCTTATAAAATTGTGATACAACTTTTCACGGCATGTCTAAAATTACTCGTAATTATTAATAGAACATTTTAGGAAGAAAATCATTTCAATATCTTTGAAAATAGCAAAGGTCAAAAACTAGAACGTGACCTTGATCCATGCAAGTTTTCAAAGTCAAAGGGCATGAGGGTCTATGGTGAAGACCCCGTGCCTCTATCATAAATGATTAATGAGTTACAAGTGAAAAACAAATAAGTTACATATATAATGGGATATAACTCCTATAAAATGAAGTCAAATCATCTTCCTGTAAATGTGACAAAGTTGCTTTTTTTAAGAGAGCAACATTTTGCACTCTTTAGTTTTCCTTTATCATTAATAGTTAATGAGTTACTTGTGAAAAACCAATAAGTTACATATATAATGGGAGATAACCACTATAAAATGAAGTCAAATCATTTCCTTGTAAACGTAACAAAGTTGCTCCATTAAAAGTCCAACATTTTGCACTCTTTAGTTTCCCTTTATCATTAATAGTAAATGAGTAACATGTGAAAAACCAATAAGTTACATATATAATGGGAGATAACTCCTATAAAATGAAGTCAAATCCTTTTCCTGTAAATGTAACAAGGTTGCTCCTATAAGAGATCAACATTTTGCACTCTTTACTTTCCCTCTATCATTAATAGTTAATGAGTACCATGTGAAAAACCAATCATTTAAATATATAATGGGAGATAACTCCTATTAAATGAAGTCAAATCCTTTTTCTGTAACTGTAACAAAGTTGCTCCTTTAAGAGATCAACATTTTGCACTCTTTAGTTTTCCTCTATCATTAATAGTTAATGAGTACCAAGTGAAAAACCAATGAGTCACATATATAATGGGAGATAACTCCTATAAAATGAAGTCAAATCCTTTCCCTATAAATGTAACAAAGTTACTCCTTTAAGAGGCCAACATTTTGCACTCTTTCGTTTCCCTTTATCGTTAATAGTTAATGAGTAACATGTAAAAAACCAATAAGTTACATATATAATGGGAGATAACTCATACAAAATGAAGTCAAATCCTTTACATGTAAATGTATCAAAGTTGCTCCTTTAAGAGGCCAACATTTTGCACTCTTTAGTTTCCCTTTATCATTAATAGTTAATGAGTAACCTGTAAAAAACCAATAAGTTACATATATAATGGGAGATAACTCCTATAAAATGAAGTCAAATCCTTTACATGTAAATGTAACAAAGTTGCTCCTTTAAGAGGTCAACATTTTGCACTCTTTAGTTTCCCTTTATCATTAACAGTGAATGAGTAACCTGTAAAAAACCAAGAAGTTACATATATAATGGGAGATAACTCCTATAAAATGAAGTCAAATCCTTTACTTGTAAATATAACAAAGTTGCTCCTTTAAGAGACCAACATTTTGCACTCTTTAGCTTCCCTTTATCATAAATAGTTAATGAGTAACATGTAAAAACCAATAAGTTACATATATAATGGGAGATAACTCCTATAAAATGAAGTCAAATCCTTTACCTGTAAATGTAACAAAGTTGCTCCTTTAAGAGGTCAACATTTTGCACTCTTTAGTTTCCCTTTATCATAAATATTGAATGAGTAACATGTAAAAAACCAATAAGTTACATATATAATGGGAGATAACTCCTATAAAATGAAGTCAAATCATTTCCATATAAATGTAAAAAAGTTGCTCCTTTAAGAGACCAACATTTTGCACTCTTTCGTTTCCCTTTATCATTAATAGGTAATGAGTACCATGTGAAAAACCAATCAGTTAAATATATAATGGGAGATAACTCCTATAAAATGAAGTCAAATCCTTTTCCTGTAAATGTAACAAGGTTGCTCCTATAAGAGATCAACATTTTGCACTCTTTACTTTCCCTCTATCATTAATAGTTAATGAGTACCATGTGAAAAACCAATCATTTAAATATATAATGGGAGATACCTCCTATTAAATGAAGTCAAATCCTTTTCCTGTAACTGTAACAAAGTTGCTCATTTAAGAGATCAACATTTTGCACTCTTTAGTTTTCCTCTATCATTAATAGTTAATGAGTACCAAGTGAAAAACCAATCAGTCACATATATAATGGGAGATAACTCCTATAAAATGAAGTCAAATCCTTTCCCTATAAATGTAACAAAGTTACTCCTTTAAGAGACCAACATTTTGCACTCTTTCGTTTCCCTTTATCATTAATAGTTAATGAGTAACATGTAAAAAACCAATAAGTTACATATATAATGGGAGATAACTCATACAAAATGAAGTCAAATCCTTTACATGTAAATGTATCAAAGTTGCTCCTTTAAGAGGCCAACATTTTGCACTCTTTAGTTTCCCTTTATCATTAATAGTTAATGAGTAACCTGTAAAAAACCAATAATGTACATATATAATGGGAGAAAACTCCTATAAAATGAAGTCAAATCCTTTACATGTAAATGTAACAAAGTTGCTCCTTTAAGAGACCAACATTTTGCACTCTTTAGTTTCCCTTTATCATTAACAGTGAATGAGTAACATGTAAAAAACCAATAAGTTACATATATAATGGGAGATAACTCCTATAAAATGAAGTCAAATCCTTTACCTGTAAATGTAACAAAGTTGCTCATTTAAGAGGTCAACATTTTGTACTCTTTAGTTTCCCTTTATCATTAATAGTGAATGAGTAACATGTAAAAAACCAATAAGTAACATATATAATGGGAGATAACTCCTATAAAATGAAGTCAAATCCTTTCCCTATAATGTAAAAAAGTTGCTCCTTTAAGAGACCAACATTTTGCACTCTTTCGTTTCCCTTTATCATTAATAGTTAATGAGTACCATGTGAAAAACCAATCAGTTACATATATAATGGGAGATAACTCCTATAAAATGAAGTCAAATTACTTCGCTACAAATGTGACAAAGTTGTGTCTTAATAAGACGAACATTTTACTCTCAATAAGTGTTTATCTATCTTTTACCGTTTCAGAGGAGTAGCGCGAACAAGCAAATAGCAAAATTTAGAACGTGACCTTGACCTTTGACCTTGTGTCCATTTTCAAGGTCAAAGGTCAAGATGATCTTTGGTGAAGACCCCAGGCCTCTATCTCTTTTAGTTGTTGAGATTTGTTTGAATATCACTTACTACTTTTATTTAAAGGGAGATAACTCCTATAAGATGTCGTCAGAACCCTTCAATCAATCTGTCCCAAAGTTGCGCAAGGATATAGGACACATTTTGGTAAAGGTTTGGTATTGCTATCTTTTTTGGTTTAGGAAGAGTAGCATGAACAAGCTTTTTAGTAAAAGGGGAGATAACTCCGTAAAGGAAAAGTGTGCGGTCAGTCAGGGTGAACTGCGAAAGCGCAATGGGTAACCGATATCAGATATAAAATATCAAAGCGACATGTCGCGAAGTAAAAAAACCAGACACCGAAATAAGTTGGCGGAAGAAAAGAGAAAAGAATAATAATAATAATTAAAGATCAACTGTTCGGTTGAACATTTGAGGGTCTTTCCATATTAATTTTAATTTTGTATTACATGATGACATTTAAAATAATCATCTTTTTGCAAAATGTTATAACTTTGCTATAAATATTTAAAAAAGAAATTATTTTATATTATTTGCTACAGATTGGCATTCTAAGAGAGATAACTCTTATAAAAATTTTATACAACTTTTAACGCCATGTCTTTATTTACTCGTAATTATGAATAGAACATTTTAAGACGAAAATAATTTCAATATCTTTAAAAATAACAAAGGTCAAAGACTAGTACGTGACCTTGACCCATACAAGTTTTCAAGGTAAAAGGTCATGAGGGTCTATTGTGAAGACCCCATGCCTCTATCATTAATAGTTAATGAGTTACAAGTGAAAAACCAATAAGTTACATATATAATGGGAGATAACTCCTATAAAATGAAGTTAAATCCTTTTCCTGTAAATGTTAGAAAGTTGTTCCTTTAAGAGATCAACATTTTCCACTCTTTAGTTTCCCTCTATCATTAATAGTTAATGAGTACCATTTGAAAAACCAATCAGTTACATATATAATGGGAGATAACTCCTATAAAATGAAGTCAAATCCTTTCCCTATAATGTATTAAAGTTGCTCCTTTAAGAGATCAACATTTTGCACTCTTTCGTTTTCCTCTATCATTAATAGTTAATGAGTACCAAGTGAAAAACCAATCAGTTACATATACAATGGGAGATAACTCCTATAAAATGAAGTCAAAACCTTTCCCTGTAAATGTAACAAAGTTCCTCCTTTAAGAGACCAACATTTTGCACTCTTTCGTTTTCCTCTATCATTAATAGGTAATGAGTACCAAGTGAAAAACCAATCAGTTACATATACAATGGGAGATAACTCCTATAAAATGAAGTCAAAACCTTTCCCTGTAAATGTAACAAAGTTCCTCCTTTAAGAGACCAACATTTTGCACTCTTTCGTCTCCCTATATCATTAATAGTTAATGAATAACATGTAAAAAACCAATAAGTTACATATATAATGGGGGATAACTCGTACAAAATGAAGTCAAATCCTTTACATGTAAATGTAACAAAGTTGCTCCTTTAAGAGGCCAAAATTTTGCACTCTTTAGTTTCCCTTTATCATTAATAGTTAATGAGTAACCTGTAAAAAACCAATAAGTTACTTATATAATGGGAGATAACTCCTATAAAATGAAGTCAAATCCTTTACATGTAAATGTAACAAAGTTGCTCATTTAAGAGGTCAACATTTTGCACTCTTTAGTTTCCCTTTATCATTAATAGTGAATGAGTAACCTGTAAAAAACCAATAAGTTACATATATAATGGGAGATAACTCCTATAAAATGAAGTCAAATCCTTTCCCTATAAATGTAAAAAAGTTGCTCCTTTAGGAGACCAACATTTTGCACTCTTTCGTTTCCCTTTATCATTAATAGGTAATGAGAACCATGTGAAAAACCAATCAGTTACATATATAATGCGAGATAACTCCTATAAAGTGAAGTCAAATTACTTCGCTCCAAATGTGACAAAGTTGTGTCTTAATAAGACGAACATTTTACTCTCAATAAGTGTTTATCTATCTTTTACCGTTTCAGAGGAGTAGCGCGAACAAGCAAATAGCAAAATTTAGAACGTGACCTTGACCTTTGACCTTGTGTCCATTTTCAAGGTCAAAGGTCAAGATTATCTATAGTGAAGACCCCAGGCCTCTATCTCTTTTAGTTGTTGAGATTTGTTTGAATATCACTTACTACTTTTATTTAAAGGGAGATAACTCCTATAAGATGACGTCAGAACCCTTCAATCAATCTGTCCGAAAGTTGCGCAAGGATATAGGACACATTTTGGTAAAGGTTTGGTATTGCTATCTTTTTTGGTTTAGGAGGAGTAGCATGAACAAGCTTTTTAGTAAAAGGGGAGATAACTCCGTAAAGGAAAAGGCTGCGGTCAGTCAGGGTGAACTGCGAAAGCGCAATGGGTAACCGATATCAGATATAAAATATCAAAGCGACATGTCGCGAAGTAAAAAAACCAGACACCGAAATAAGTTGGCGGAAGAAAAGAGAAAAGAATAATAATAATAATAATCAGAACAATAACTATAGGTCTTTCCACAGAAAGGTGGAAAGACCTAATAATCAGAACAATAACTATAGGTCTTTCCACAGAAAGGTGGAAAGACCTAATAATAAATATAGGTTCAATCGTTCTAAAGAACGATTAATAGGCTTTCCACTTCAAAAGAAGACCTTAAATAAATGACCTTGAAACCAAAAAGCTAAGAAACATACGTAATTTGTCTATAGCAATTAATAAGAATAAAAATTATTAAAAAACTATTAAGATATCTTTAAAAATAAGAAAGGTCATTAAATAGGACGTAAGAAAACTTGAATGACCTTGACAACTGATCTTTTAATCTACGTAAATATTACTTATAGGCAATAGCATTAAAAGAATAAGCCATTCAAAATACATAGTACCATGAAAAACATTATAAAGGACTTTGACCTTGACTTTTACAGCATGACCTTGACCATGCTGAAGGTCAACAGTGATCAACATTGAAGATTTTATGCCAATATCTCTTAAAGTCATTAAGATATGACTACTTATAATATATACAAAAAATTAGAAAATGACCTTGACCTTTGACCTTGTATTTGTTTTCAAGGTCAAGGGTCCTAATGATCCATAGTGAAGACCCCATGCCTCTACTATCAATAGTTGATAAGTAATTAATTAAAAACTAATTATCAATGGTTGTAATGAGGGATAACTCTTATAAGATGAAGCCGGATCCTTTCCCTTTAATAGAAAAAAGTTGCGCCTTTATGAGACCAACATTTTATCCATTATAACTTATAGCCTATCTTTTACCGTTTCAAAGTAATAGCGATGACAAGACAATGCCAAAATTTCAAACGTGACCTTGACCTTTGACCTTGTGTCCATTTTCAAGGTCAAGGTCAATGATGACCAATGATATAAGGTTTCATATATATATCTGTTATAGTTACTGAGATAAAGTGATATAATGCAATTCACAATACATTTTATTGGTCTAGGGGAGATAACTCTTATAAAAATGTCAAATAAAAAAAGTGACGATTCAAGATCTCAATATGATACACATTTTGGTAAAGGTTTCAGTTCTCTATCTATTATAGTAAAGGAGGAGATCTGCACACAACAAAGGGTCAAAAATTAGAACATGACCTTGACCTTTGACCTTGTGACCTTTTTCAAGGTCAAGGTCAATGATGACCAACTGTGAAATATCTAGTCTATATCACCTCTGGTTCATGAGTAACAATGGTACAAATTGTACTTCCAATAAATAAGGGGAAATAACTCCTACAAGGAGTCGTCAAAATACTTTGCGCGATATGTAACAAATTGTCGCAATCCATAGCTGACCATTTTGCAACAACTTTTATTGCGAAATCTTTTACGGTTTCATAGTTTATCTGCACTCAAGCTTTTCTGTAACAGGGGAGATAACTCCGTAAAGAACAAGTGTTCGGTGTGCCAGGGTTAACTGCGAAAGCGTAATGTCTAATACATTCATAGTACAAAATGTCTTTACGACATGTCGCGAAACAAAATTTATAATGGGAAAAAAAAGTTGGCGGAAAAACAATAAGAATAAATATAGGTTCAATCGTTCTACCGAACGATTAATAGGCTTTCCACTCTAAAAGAAGACCTTAAATAAATGACCTAGAAACTAAAAAGCTAAGAAATATACGTAACTAAAAAAGAATAAGGCATTCAAAATACATATTACCATGAAAAACATTTAAAAAGGACTTTGACCTTGACTCTTACAGCATGACCTTGACCATGCTGAATGTCAACAGTGATCAACATTGAAGATTTCATGCCAATATCTCTTGTAGTCATTGAGATATGACTACTTATAATATATTCAAAAAAAAAGAAATGACCTTGACCTTTGACCTTGTATTTGTTTTCAAGGTCAAGGGTCCTAATGATCTATAGTAAAGACTCCATGCCTCTACTATCAATAGTTGATAAGCAATTAAAGAAAAACTAATTATCAATGGTTGTAATGGGGCATAACTCCTATAAGATGAAGCCGGATCCTTACCCTCCAAATAGAAAAAAGTTGCGCCTTCATGAGACCAACATTTTATCCATTACAACTTATAGCCTATCTTTTACCGTTTCAAAGGAATAGCGATGACAAGACAATGCCAAAATTTCAAAAGTGACCTTGACCTTTTTCCTTGAGTCCATTTTCAAGGTCAAGGTAAATGATGACTAATGATATAAGGTTTCAAATAAATATCTATTATAGTTACTGAGATAAAGTGATATAATGCAACTCGCAATATATTTTAGTGGTCTAGGGGAAATAACTCTTATAAAAATGTCAAATAAAAAAAGTGACGATTCAAGATCTTAATATGATACACATTTTGGTAAAGGTTTCAATTCTCTATCTATTATAGTAAAGGAGGAGATCTGTACACAACACAATGTCAAAAATTAGAATGTGACCTTGACCTTTGACCTTGTGACCTTTTTCAAGGTCAAGGTCAATGATGACCAACTGTGAAATATCTAGTCTCTATCACCTCTGGTTCATGAGTTACTATGGTACAAATTGTACTTCCAATAAATAAAGGGAAATAACTCCAACAAGGAGTCGTCAAAATACTTTGCGCGATATGTAACAAATTGTCGCAATCAATAGCTAACCATTTTGCAACAACTTTTATTACAAAATCTTTTACGGTTTCAAAGTTTATCTGTACACAAGCTTTTTTGTGACAAGGGAAATAACTCCGTAAAGAAAAAGTGTTCGGTGTGACAGGGTTAACTGCGAAAGCGTAATGTCTCATACATTCATAGTACAAAATGTCTTTACGACATGTCGCGAAACAAAATTTATAATAAGGAAAAAAAGTTGGCGGAAAAAAAATAAGAATAATAATAATAATAAGAAACAGACTAATAACAGTAAGTCTTTCCACTGGAAAGTGGAAAGCCTTAATAATAATAAGAAACAGAAGAATAATAGAAAGGCTTCCCACTCGGAAGTGGAAAGCCTTAATAATATAGGTTCATTTGTGGCTTCGCCACAAATAATCATGGCTTACCACTTCCATCGACATTTTTTACACCGCGGCGTAAAAAAATTTCAGTTTTTTTTTTTGTTTTTTCTATATAAAAAACCATAACTGCATAAAATATACGTGAAACGTAGCAGAAAACCATGCAAAAATTATATGTCACATCCTAGGCTCGAACCGACGATGTCAGTCTTGCCAGCCCTCGTTGATACCACTGGACCACGGAAGACGATATGCAGAAAGTCAAATTTTGACGTATATATACCTTGAATGTGTTTTCTACATTTAAAATACAAAGACATTTTGTAATGTTTTCGTGTATTTACCAATGAAATAAATAAGAAAGACAGAAAATTATTTGATTTTTATTTATAAAATACAAATAAAACGCATTGATTTGACTGGTGGAAACGACTAAAGTCACGTGACAATTTTATATATTATCACGAAGTTGTTTTTTTTTTTTTTTTTTTTTTTTTTTTTTGTTGAAAAGATGACTTTTCAGGAGGTCAACAGTGATGCTATTTTGACAGTTTAATTCAAAGGAATGTTACTTTCAATTCATTGTAATAGGGAAACCGTTTCTTTGTTCGGTAAAATACAGCAGTCGTGCATACCGGACGACACTCGATGGCATTTCAAAATAAATGCTCAAGTAGAAAAAATGTTTGTTTCAGCTAGAACAACTCATGAAGACATAATTCAGATGTATATTTTAAGGATTTATCAATGCACAAACATTCAACCGCTGAAATTTAGGGGGTACCGATGGGGCCTCGACATTTGATTTTTTCTGCCGATTTTCGATTTTGTTGACATTTATGCACATCCGAGATACTTGGTTGGGGTAAAATCGACATTCTAAATCGATTGGCGCCATTTTCGAAAGGCTAGGATTTATGGTTTTTCTGAAAATCGCGATTTTTGCATGAAAAACCTATCTTCAACTTTCATGACCTGGAAATTTTTTTATCGTTCGTCAGAATGATTTCTACTGTAGCGACAAGTCAAGGACATCGATCCCCGATCTATTTGGCGTCCATTTTGTTTCACCATTCTCTGTGGTCTAGGATGAAATCTGCACACTACATTCTTATGGGGTCCCTTAGAAACACCCCCCCCCCTTTTTATTTTTGCAAGCTGCCGGAATACCCTCAAATTCCCCATGTTTTTTCCCATGCCTGGCACCAAATTTTATTGCGACATGTAGCAAGCTAAAAAAACAAAGCCAATCCAAATTTACAAAAATTCACATGTCGCTGTACTGAAACCCAGGTGACCTTGACCTTTGACCTTGTGACCTTGGGCAAGGTCAAGGTGAAAGTTGACATTTTACCTATTACAAGTTATTGCCTATCTTTTACCGTTTTAAGGGAATAGCGATGGCGAGACAATGTCAAAATTTCAAACGTGACCTTGACCTTTGACCTTGTGTCCATTTTCAAGGTCAAGGTCAATGATGACCAATGATATAAGGTTTCATGTATATATCTGTTATAGTTACTGAGATATAGTGTTCTAATGTAACTCACAATGCATTTTATTGGTCTGAGGGGAGGCAACTCTTATAAAATGTCAAATAAAAAAAGTGACGATTCAAGATCTCAATATGATACACATTTTGGTAAAGGTTTCAGTTCTCTATCTATTATAGTAAAGGAGGAGATCTGCACACAACAAAGGGTCAAAAATTAGAACATGACCTTGACCTTTGACCTTGTGACTTTTTTCAACGTCAAGGTCAATGATGACCAACTGTGAAATATCTAGTCTTTATCACCTCTGGTTCATGAGTTACTCTGGTCAAAAATTTACTTGCAATAAATAAGGGGAAATAACTCCTATAAGAAGGTGAAAAATTCTTTAATGCGATATGTTATAAAGTGTCGCAATCCTTCGCTGAACATTTTGGAACAACTTTTATTGCGATATCTTTTACAGTTTCAAAGTTAATCTGCACACAAGCTTTTTTATGACAGGGGAAATAACTCCGTAAAGAAAAAGTGTTCGGTGTAGCAGGGTCAACTGCGAAAGCGTAATGTCTCATAAACCCATAGTACAAAAGGTCTTTTCGACATGTCGCGAAACAAAATTTATAATGGGAAAAGAAAAGTTGGCGGAAAAAAATAAGAATAATAATAATAAATATAGGTTCAATCGTTCTAAAGAACGATTAATAGGCTTTCCACTTCAAAAGAAGACCTTAAATAAATGACCTTGAAACCAAAAAGCTAAGAAACGTACATAATTTGTCTATAGCAATTAATAAGAACAAAAATTATTAAAAAAACTATTTAGATATCTTCAAAAATAAGAAAGGTCATTAAATAGGACGTAAGAAAACTTGAATGACCTTGACAACTGATCTTTTAATCTACGTAAATGTTACTTATAGGCAATAGCATTAAAAGAAGAAGCCATTCAAAATACATAGTACCATGAAAAACATTTATAAAGGACTTTGACCTTGACTTTTACAGCATGACCTTGACCATGCTGAAGGTCAACAGTGATCAACATTGAAGATTTTAGGCCAATATCTCTTAAAGTCATTAAGATATGACTACTTATAATATATACAAAAAATTAGAAAATGACCTTGACCTTTGACCTTGTATTTGTTTTCAAGGTCAAGGGTCCTAATGATCCATAGTGAAGACCCCATGCCTCTATTATCAATAGTTGATAAGTAATTAATGAAAAACTAATTATCAATGGTTGTAATGGGGGATAACTCCTATAAGATGAAGTCGGATCCTTTCCCTTTAAATGTAAAAAAGTTGCGCCTTGATGAGACCAACATTTTATCGATTATAACTTATAGCCTATCTTTTACCGTTTCAATGGAATAGCGATGACAAGACAATGTCAAAATTTCAAACGTGACCTTGACCTTTGACCTTGTGTCCATTTTCAAGGTCAAGGTCAATGATGACTAATGATATAAGGTTTCATATAAATATCTGTTATAGTAACAGAGATATAGTGATATAATGCAATTCACAATATATTTTATTGGTCTATGGGAGATAACTCTTATAAAAATGTCAAATAAAAAAAGTGACGATTCAAGATCTTAATATGATACACATTTTGGTAAAGGTTTTAGTTCTCTATCTATTATAGTAAAGGAGGAGATCTGCACACAACAAAGGGTCAAAAATTAGAACATGACCTTGACCTTTGACCTTGTGACCTTTTTCAAGGTCAAGGTCAATGATGACCAACTGTGAAATATCTAGTCTATATCACCTCTGGTTCATGAGTTACAATGGTACAAATTGTACTTCCAATAAATAAGGGGAAATAACTCCTACAAGGAGTCGTCAAAATACTTTGCGCGATATGTAACAAATTGTCGCAATCCATAGCTGACCATTTTGCAACAACTTTTATTGCGAAATCTTTTACGGTTTCATAGTTTATCTGCACACAAGCTTTTCTGTAACAGGGGAGATAACTCCGTCAAGAACAAGTGTTCGGTGTGACAGGGTCAACTGCGAAAGCGTAATGTCTTATACATCCATAGTACAAAATGTCTTTACGACATGTCGCGAAACAAAATTTATAATGGGAAAAGAAAACTTGGCGGAAAAAAATAAGAATAATAATAAGAAACAGAAGAATAACAAGAAGGCTTTCCACTCGGAAAGTGGAAAGCCTTAATAATAATAAATATAGGTTCAATCGTTCTAAAGAACGATTAATAGGCTTTCCACTTCAAAAGAAGACCTTAAATAAATGACCTTGAAACCAAAAAGCTAAGAAACATACGTAATTTGTCTATAGCAATTAATAAGAATAAAAATTATTAAAAAACTATTAAGATATCTTTAAAAATAAGAAAGGTCATTAAATAGGACGTAAGAAAACTTGAATGACCTTGACAACTGATCTTTTAATCTACGTAAATATTACTTATAGGCAATAGCATTAAAAGAAGAAGCCATTCAAAATACATAGTACCATGAAAAACATTTATAAAGGACTTTGACCTTGACTTTTACAGCATGACCTTGACCATGCTGAAGGTCAACAGTGATCAACATTGAAGATTTTATGCCAATATCTCTTAAAGTCATTAAGATATGACTACTTATAATATATACAAAAAATTAGAAAATGACCTTGACCTTTGACCTTGTATTTGTTTTCAAGGTCAAGGGTCCTAATGATCCATAGTGAAGACCCCATGCCTCTACTATCAATAGTTGATAAGTAATTAATGAAAAACTAATTATCAATGGTTGTAATGGGGGATAACTCCTATAAGATGAAGCCGGATCCTTTCCCTTTAAATAGAAAAAAGTTGCGCCTTTATGAGTCCAACATTTTATTCATTATAACTTATAGCCTATCTTTTACCGTTTCAAAGTAATAGCGATGACAAGACAATGCCAAAATTTCAAACGTGACCTTGACCTTTGACCTTGTGTCCATTTTCAAGGTCAAGGTCAATGATGACCAATGATATAAGGTTTCACATATATATCTGTTATAGTTACTGAGATATAGTGATATAATGCAATTCACAATACATTTTATTGGTCTAAGGGAGATAACTCTTATAAAAATGTCAAATAAAAAAAGTGACGATTCAAGATCTCAATATGATACACATTTTGGTAAAGGTTTTAGTTCTCTATCTATTATAGTAAAGGAGGAGATCTGCACACAACAAAGGGTCAAAAATTAGAACATGACCTTGACCTTTGACCTTGTGACCTTTTTCAAGGTCAAGGTCAATGATGACCAACTGTGAAATATCTAGTCTATATCACCTCTGGTTCATGAGTTACAATGGTACAAATTGTACTTCCAATAAATAAGGGGAAATAACTCCTACAAGGAGTCGTCAAAATACTTTGCGCGATATGTAACAAATTGTCGCAATCCATAGCTGACCATTTTGCAACAACTTTTATTGCGAAATCTTTTACGGTTTCATAGTTTATCTGCACACAAGCTTTTCTGTAACAGGGGAGATAACTCCGTCAAGAACAAGTGTTCGGTGTGACAGGGTCAACTGCGAAAGCGTAATGTCTTATACATCCATAGTACAAAATGTCTTTACGACATGTCGCGAAACAAAATTTATAATGGGAAAAGAAAACTTGGCGGAAAAAAATAAGAATAATAATAAGAAACAGAAGAATAACAAGAAGGCTTTCCACTCGGAAAGTGGAAAGCCTTAATAATAATAAATATAGGTTCAATCGTTCTAAAGAACGATTAATAGGCTTTCCACTTCAAAAGAAGACCTTAAATAAATGACCTTGAAACCAAAAAGCTAAGAAACATACGTAATTTGTCTATAGCAATTAATAAGAATAAAAATTATTAAAAAACTATTAAGATATCTTTAAAAATAAGAAAGGTCATTAAATAGGACGTAAGAAAACTTGAATGACCTTGACAACTGATCTTTTAATCTACGTAAATATTACTTATAGGCAATAGCATTAAAAGAAGAAGCCATTCAAAATACATAGTACCATGAAAAACATTTATAAAGGACTTTGACCTTGACTTTTACAGCATGACCTTGACCATGCTGAAGGTCAACAGTGATCAACATTGAAGATTTTATGCCAATATCTCTTAAAGTCATTAAGATATGACTACTTATAATATATACAAAAAATTAGAAAATGACCTTGACCTTTGACCTTGTATTTGTTTTCAAGGTCAAGGGTCCTAATGATCCATAGTGAAGACCCCATGCCTCTACTATCAATAGTTGATAAGTAATTAATGAAAAACTAATTATCAATGGTTGTAATGGGGGATAACTCCTATAAGATGAAGCCGGATCCTTTCCCTTTAAATAGAAAAAAGTTGCGCCTTTATGAGTCCAACATTTTATTCATTATAACTTATAGCCTATCTTTTACCGTTTCAAAGTAATAGCGATGACAAGACAATGCCAAAATTTCAAACGTGACCTTGACCTTTGACCTTGTGTCCATTTTCAAGGTCAAGGTCAATGATGACCAATGATATAAGGTTTCACATATATATCTGTTATAGTTACTGAGATATAGTGATATAATGCAATTCACAATACATTTTATTGGTCTAAGGGAGATAACTCTTATAAAAATGTCAAATAAAAAAAGTGACGATTCAAGATCTCAATATGATACACATTTTGGTAAAGGTTTCAGTTCTCTATCTATTATAGTAAAGGAGGAGATCTGCACACAACCAAGTGTCAAAAATTAGAACATGACCTTGACCTTTGACCTTGTGACCTTTTTCAAGGTCAAGGTCAATGATGACCAACTGTGAAATATCTAGTCTATATCACCTCTGGTTCATGAGTTACAATGGTACAAATTGTACTTCCAATAAATAAGGGGAAATAACTCCTACAAGGAGTCGTCAAAATATTTTGCGCGATATGTAACAAATTGTCGCAATCCATAGCTGACCATTTTGCAACAACTTTTATTGCGAAATCTTTTACGGTTTCATAGTTTATCTGCACACAAGCTTTTCTGTAACAGGGGAGATAACTCCGTAAAGAACAAGTGTTCGGTGTGCCAGGGTTAACTGCGAAAGCGTAATGTCTAATACATTCATAGTACAAAATGTCTTTACGACATGTCGCGAAACAAAATTTATAATGGGAAAAAAAAGTTGGCGGAAAAACAATAAGAATAATAAATATAGGTTCAATCGTTCTAAAGAACGATTAATAGGCTTTCCACTTCAAAAGAAGACCTTAAATAAATGACCTTGAAACCAAAAAGCTAAGAAACATACGTAATTTGTCTATCGCAATTAATAAGAACAAAAATTATAAAAAAAACTATTTAGATATCTTTAAAAATAAGAAAGGTCATTAAATAGGACGTAAGAAAACTTGAATGACCTTGACAACTGATCTTTTAATCTAAGTAAATATTACTTATAGGCAATAGCATTAAAAGAATAAGCCATTCAAAATACATAGTACCATGAAAAACATTTATAAAGGACTTTGACCTTGACTTTTACAGCATGACCTTGACCATGCTGAAGGTCAACAGTGTTCAACATTGAAGATTTTATGCCAATATCTCTTAAAGTCATTAAGATATGACTACTTATAATATATACAAAAAATTTGAAAATGACCTTGACCTTTCACCTTGTATTTGTTTTCAAGGTCAAGGGTCCTAATGATCCATAGTGAAGACCCCATGCCTCTACTATCAATAGTTGATAAGTAATTAATGAAAAACTAATTATCAATGGTTGTAATGGGGGATAACTCCTATAAGATGAAGCCGGATCCTTTCCCTCTAAATAGAAAAAAGTTGCGCCTTTATGAGACCAACATTTTATCCATTATAACTTATAGCCTATCTTTTACCGTTTCAAAGTAATAGCGATGACAAGACAATGCCAAAATTTCAAACGTGACCTTGACCTTTGACCTTGTGTCCATTTTCAAGGTCAAGGTCAATGATGACCAATGATATAAAGTTTCATATATATATCTGTAATAGTTACTGAGATATAGTGATATAATGCAATTCACAATACATTTTATTGGTCTAGGGGAGATAACTCTTATAAAAATGTCAAATAAAAAAAGTGACGATTCAAGATCTCAATATGATACACATTTTGGTAAAGGTTTCAGTTCTCTATCTATTATAGTAAAGGAGGAGATCTGCACACAACCAAGTGTCAAAAATTAGAACATGACCTTGACCTTTGACCTTGTGACCTTTTTCAAGGTCAAGGTCAATGATGACCAACTGTGAAATATCTAGTCTATATCACCTCTGGTTCATGAGTTACAATGGTACAAATTGTATTTCCAATAAATAAGGGGAAATAACTCCTACAAGGAGTCGTCAAAATACTTTGCGCGATATGTAACAAATTGTCGCAATCCATAGCTGACCATTTTGCAACAACTTTTATTGCGAAATCTTTTACGGTTTCAAAGTTTGTCTGCACACAAGTTTTTTTATGACAGGGGAAATAACTCCGTAAAGAAAAAGTGTTCGGTCTGCCAGGGTTAACTGCGAAAGCGTAATATCTCATACATCCATAGTACAAAATGTCTTTACGACATGTCGCGAAACAAAATTTATAATGGGATAAGAAAACTTGGCGGAAAAAAAATAAGAATAAATATAGGTTCAATCGTTCTAAAGAACGATTAATAGGCTTTCCACTTCAAAAGAAGACCTTAAATAAATGACCTTGAAACCAAAAAGCTAAGAAACATACGTAATTTGTCTATAGCAATTAATAAGAACAAAAATTATTAAAAAACTATTTAGATATCTTTAAAAATAAGAAAGGTCATTAAATAGGACGTAAGAAAACTTGAATGACCTTGACAACTGATCTTTTAATCTACGTAAATATTACTTATAGGCAATAGCATTAAAAGAAGAAGCCATTCAAAATACATAGTACCATGAAAAACATTTATAAAGGACTTTGACCTTGACTTTTACAGCATGACCTTGACCATGCTGAAGGTCAACAGTGATCAACATTGAAGATTTTATGTCAATATCTCTTAAAGTCATTAAGATATGACTACTTATAATATATACAAAAAATTAGAAAATGACCTTGACCTTTGACCTTGTATTTGTTTTCAAGGTCAAGGGTCCTAATGATCCATAGTGAAGACCCCATGCCTCTACTATCAATAGTTGATAAGTAATTAATGAAAAACTAATTATCAATGGTTGTAATGGGGAATAACTCCTATAAGATGAAGCCGGATCCTTTCCCTTTAAATAGAAAAAAGTTGCGCCTTTATGAGACCAACATTTTATCCATTATAACTTATAGCCTATCTTTTACCGTTTCAAAGTAATAGCGATGACAAGACAATGCCAAAATTTCAAACGTGACCTTGACCTTTGACCTTGTGTCCATTTTCAAGGTCAAGGTCAATGATGACCAATGATATAAGGTTTCATATATATATCTGTTATAGTTACTGAGATATAGTGATATAATGCAATTCACAATACATTTTATTGGTCTAGGGGAGATAACTCTTATAAAAATGTCAAATAAAAAAAGTGACGATTCAAGATCTCAATATGATACACATTTTGGTAAAGGTTTCAGTTCTCTATCTTTTATAGTAAAGGAGGAGATCTGCACACAACCAAGGGTCAAAAATTAGAACATGACCTTGACCTTTGACCTTGTGACCTTTTTCAAGGTCAAGGTCAATGATGACCAACTGTGAAATATCTAGTCTATATCACCTCTGGTTCATGAGTTACAATGGTACAAATTGTACTTCCAATAAATAAGGGGAAATAACTCCTACAAGGAGTCGTCAAAATACTTTGCGCGATATGTAACAAATTGTCGCAATCCATAGCTGACCATTTTGCAACAACTTTTATTGCGAAATCTTTTACGGTTTCATAGTTTATCTGCACACAAGCTTTACTGTAACAGGGGAGATAACTCCGTAAAGAACAAGTGTTCGGTGTGACAGGGTCAACTGCGAAAGCGTAATGTCTTATACATCCATAGTACAAAATGTCTTTACGACATGTCGCGAAACAAAATTTATAATGGGAAAAGAAAACTTGGCGGAAAAAAATAAGAATAATAATAATAAGAAACAGAAGAATAACAAGAAGGCTTTCCACTGGAAAGTGGAAAGCCTTAATAATAAGAAACAGACTAATAACAGTAAGTCTTTCCACTCGGAAAGTGGAAAGCCTTAATAATAATGAAAAGTCATTTGTTCAAAGAACAAATGTGAGGTCTTTCCCGGCATTTTCTTAGTGTTATGTCTAGGTATATGTTTGCTAATTTTGAAAATTGCTGCCCGTAACCATTGGACTTTGGTCCTAAATCGAAGGGCTTGTTGAGACAGTCACAAAAAAAACTATGTTCACTATATTATCTCTGACGGTTTAAAAAGAATATGCCATAAACTGATTAGCCAAAAAATGTCAAAGGCCATAACTTGAAAACGATTTTTCGCACAGTTTTCAATAATTATATTAAATGTAGATCTCAATGAGAGGAACTGTTTTCTATTATATTGTCTGCTTCAAATTTTTATGGTTTTCGAGTTATATTGAAAACAAAGTTTAGCCGAAACCTGTCAAGGGCCATAACCTTGAAAACCGTTTGTCGGATAGTTTTCAACACTATATATCAAATGTAGATCTCAATGAGAGGAACATTTTTCTGATATATTATCTGCTTCAATTTTTTATGGTTTTTGAAATTAGGACCCTCATATTTACCTGGAAAACAAGTTTTGTGGAAATAAAACAACTTTGACAAACTTCGCGTCAAAAACCGAAACAGGAAGTGGATAACTTTTTTTTTGCATGCCAAATCATGGCCGTGGGTCAGACAACATTTTCCCCACTTTAGGTTTTTGATATCTGTCATGGTAAAAAGGGGATATCGGAAAATGAAGGCCACGAACAAGGTATTTATAGTGTTCAGTAACCTTTTTTGGTACAGTATATGTGGCAGAGTGATATTTTATATTTTATTGTGTATTCATTGTTGTTATTATTTTAATATTATATTTTCAATTGCTGCTTTTCAGTGTTTACACTTGGTCATTGTGTATAGTTATGTTCATTCAGGTGTGACATTTAGTGGTCAACTATTGTCTTGATTGAGTTGTGGTCACCTGGTATTTTAGGCGGGAATCTTAGTAGAATTGACCATTGTTTTGTAATAGTCAGATGCAGACATTTTTCATGGTCATATTTGATACTTGGTTTTGGTTTTTTGATAATTGGTTTTGATGCTTTTGGAGTTTGAAATATTTTCCAGAGAGGTTAGTTCTGTTCTTTATACTAACATCTTTAATAGTAAAATTCTTAGTTCCTCTTGGTGTGAGATTTTGCGTGAGTGATTGAATGTATCGTATGTCTGAAAGGTGTGCAGATGAACTGTATGTGTAATAAACGGTAATAAATATAAAACTTGTATAAATTTAGTAATTGGTAAATTTATATAAAACAGTTAAATTTTATAATATAGCTAAAATTCCTAAACCTTGTTTAAAGTAAATCTTAAAAACCTGATTGACTGAGTGTTTATGAATTTATTTAAATATTGTTAAAACAGATAATTCAGAATAAAATGGTAAGAGAAATAAAATGAGAGTGTGCATTATTTGCACCCATTGTTTTAGACTTGTAATTTATTAGTGTTAATTATTTATTCTGTAGATTGTAACTTTGGTGTATTGCTGACCACCATTTAGTGAAATACTAGCGCAGCCTTCGCACAAACATGTGAGGTAGGTTTTGTATTGTTATATTTTTGTATACATTATATTGTGCGGTCGATCTGTTACATGTATTTAAAATAAATACTTTGTATGCACCTCATTTCCGCATACACACAAGATTATCTGTTAATATTGTGATATTTTTGTATAAGTGTAAATATAGCAGTTGATAACTTAACTGTTACTTTAACCGTCGTAGACTTATGGAAAATGTATAACGTATATAGCAGATATATTAAGTAAAATATGTCTATGTTAATACAAAATGTGACACAACATTTTGTTGGAATAATTTAATGCATATCTGTATATTTTTACTACAAATCTAGAAGGAAAGGAACATTCATTCTAATAGATTGTGAAGATATTATTTTTACCTGATATGTTGTAACTTTATTATTTTTTGTTATTAAGTTATAAATTGTTGTTTCAGGGCATTTTCGTTCTGGTATAAAATAAAGAATCTAACGCCCTGAGTATTAGTTGTGTGTTATTTGCCTATTGGATTGGAACACTGTTACATATATACAACAGAGATATCATAATAAACGAATTAGTACCGTTAATGCATTAATTTATGGTGAGGATGAGCGGGGATTACATTTTTGCCCTACCTGTTCTCATTTTTTTCCTTTCCTTTATAACAGGGAGGTTCGCCTCTACGCCTCCCCCCCTGGATCCGCCATTGCAGGTAGTGTCTGTTAAGAAGATTCAAAGGCTGACCCAAGCCTAACACTAAGAAACTTCAGAAGTGATAATAATTTTGAGAAAATGAATTCAACACATTTAAAATTTTGACAAATATACAAGATAACATTAATATTACATATATTTTAAAGTTTAGTCATGATTGTTAACTAAATACATTGGATAAAAACATATGCTGATCATGCTTATAACGATATCCTGTAATTACTGTAACACAATTAAGATAATATGGCCGAATTTACTATGGCCGATTAAATCTACGGACGAAGTGTACTATGGACGAAACGGAGTATGGCCGAGACGTCCAGATGGCAGATGCCTTTTGATCCTTACGCATGCGGGTTTATCATATCCGATTATATATTGATCAGCCATTTGTTTTTGTGAAATCACACTTGTGCTTCTTTTGTCATCAGCTAACGTTTCAGGGCCAGCATGTAAACTTATTTTGTTATACATCTTGGTATTTTTAATTGATTGTCTCACATTGATTCAAATAGCTTTGCACTCATTTTGAGAAAAACGCGGAAAAATGGGACTCTGCAGATTTAAATATTGTGACAAAGTTTTAAAAATTCATATATTTTAATTTTGTTTAAATACTCAATACATTAGCAAAGTTGGTTATTTCGTATAACCTAACTTGGTTTTTTCAGCACGTGACTGATTGTGACGTCATAATAAGATGTATTGCTGACGTTGACTATACATGAATTCTCCGCAAACAACAAGTGACGACACTAAAATTGTGAATTGCAAATATTATTTGATTACTTGTAAAATATTGTTCTTGTTACTTCATTTTTACTATAGAATTTAAAATATAAGGTTTGTTTTCAATTGTTGGTGAGATTATTGGATATAAACGACTTTGGATCGATCTACGCTGCAACATTTCTTCGTCGAAGCTCGCGTTCATAGCATTTTGTCAGCGTCTTCGTTGTGTCTCTCTCGTTCTGTGTGGACGTATGGTCACACATTCGAATTTCGTCCATACTCGAATTTCGGGGATTTCCTTTCATTCAGCAATGTAAACAATGAACCCAAGGTTAAATTACTTTCAAAATATCGTGCATTTATTGCTCTAACCAACTGACTCTTAAATAATAAAATATAGTGCTTTTCAATGAAATTAACGTCCGTTAAACCGACACACTTTCATTGCCCAAATTCGAGTGTACTAGTATATACTACATGAAGCATGATCTTTAATCTCGGTGATTATTTATTTCAGGACAACACAGATTAATATAAACGGAGCAAAGCAAAGATCATTTTCACATTATTTCAAAGGAATTTCACGCTGAAAAATAAGGACATTAGTCATGTAGCAGACGACCGAAAACACACAATTTCACGTCGGAAATTGTTTCAATTTGATTAAAATGTGAGATAAAATGCAGTTCGGATAGTTAGAACAACTTGTTGAGAAACGATTTACACTATGATTCACTGACGATAAATGAAATGGACATCACAGCAGACGAAATTTACAAATAAGGGGGAGGTGTGGTCACATGCTGCTTCAGTCTGGGATTTTAAGGATTTATTGACTCACATACTTTGAGGAAATATGTTTTTAGACTGAAATCCACATTCTAAACGGAAAGTATCTTCTATTTAGCTAACAAAGTAAGTTGATTAAATTTAGTGTTTTGGTCATGTATATTGAAAAAATGTACACTATGAAAGTAGACCAAACTTCATAACATTTTATGCAAACTTATTTTGTCATATATCTTGGTATTTTTAATTGATTGTATCCATACAATATTATTATTATGACTCAGAAATAGCTTTTAGCTACAATAATGTAGCTCCTTATTTTTTAAATTTTTTAATTTTTTTTGGACAGAGCTACAAAGAGGTCCCATTACTCGTAATGGAGCAAGCCGGGAGTGATTCACACCCGGGGGTTTTATGCATATAATACGCTATTAAACTGTTTCCCTAAATTGCTACATACTTTTTAATGTCTTTGAAGTTTAACTGATATTTCTACAACACCTAATTCGTTAGTTTTACACTTTATTCGTAATCATGGCATTGTTGTCAAAATTTGAATTCCGGAAGTGCGTAATTTCTGAATCGATTTAGTAAAAATTCATCCGGATCAAATTTTTTCCGGCTTTATTGCATTAGCTGGGATCAAATTTTTACCGATATGATTCTACAATTCTACACTCCACAATTTCAATTTTGTCAACAATGCCATGATTACGAAAAAGTGTTAAAATAATTTAATTATACATTGTAGAAATGTCAACTGAATGGCGGAGAAAGGAAAAAAATATAAATTGAACAAAAATAGCAGTTTAAAAGCGGAAAATATGTATAAATCTCAAGAGTGTTTTTGCTCCATTACGAGTAATGGGACCTCTTTGTAGCTCCGTCCAAAAAAAATTAAAAACTTTAAAAAATAAGGAGCTACATTATTGTAGCTAAAATAGCTTTGTACTCATTTTTAATGGAGAAATGCACTGAAATAGGACACAACAGCTTAAATATTTTAAATTTAATAATTAAACAATAAGGAAAAGAGGGAAACTTGTGGAAATCACAAGGTTTTGTTTTCACATTGGTTTAAAATGTGTCGATTTAGGCTATTGTCGCAGTGTTGAATATTTTTTCATGAAAATTTAGGAATATAGTGTACCATTTTTAAAGTAATTGCACTTAAATTGCTAATTTCTGTATAAATGTGCAAGTTAACATCATTTCAATCATTTTAATAATTATCACATTTGGTTTAATACAGCAAATTTTGTAACAAAGAGCATGTTTTCTTCACTCGACACATAATTACACACTGTCGGAACTCACTCAATGTTCATTATTTTATCAATTTTTGCCAAAAGTTAGTTTTTTATGTTACAAAAAGTACATTTAATATGTACTAAAAATTTGAAATTAGTGTTTAAGCCATTTTGAATTGTCCATCATTGAAAAATTTTAAGTCTAATATGATTACCCCTTTCTAAGCCAAAAAGTACTAATATCTTGATACATATTAATTCTTGTTTTTTTTTTTTCGCTCGACAAGGCTTATCAGGTCCATATCAGATGAGCTCGAAGATACAAGATACTCTCTAGATACTGGTTATGTGTTACGTTTTATATATTGTAACACTTCTTAGTGTCTGGACAGGTCTGATTATTTGCAGCAAAGATGAATTTTTTTTTATCGTGATGTATGTTTTCCTTAATATTCATGAGCTTTGGTCAGTGATGTACGATTGGTCAAAAAGCTAGGCAGATTCTTCACGCACGACATATGACCATGTTGACTATATTATCTCTAACTGTTTTCAAGTTATAAGTCAAAAACCGAATAACAGAAAAGCGTCAAGGCTGATAACTCGAATACGGTTCATATAACAGTTTCGGATACAGTATACTAAATGAAGGTCTTGATGAGAGGATCACTTTAAATAGACATGTTTACTATATTATCTTTAACCGTTTTCAAGTTATAAGTCAAAAACTGATTAGTCGAAACCTGTCAAGGGCCATAACCTCGAAAACGGTTTGTCGTACTGTTTTCAACCAATTATATTAAATGTAGATCTCAATGAGAGGAACATTTTACTAGTATATTGTCTGGTTCAATTTTTTATGGTTTTTTAGTTATATTGAAAACAAAATTTAGCCGAAACCTGTCAAGGGCCATAACCTCGAAAACGGTTCGTCACACAGTTTTCAACCAATTATATCAAATGTAGATCTCAATGAGAGAAACATTATTCTGATATATTGTCTGCTTCAATTTTTTATGGTTTTTTAGTTATATTGAAAACAAAATTTAGCCGAAACCTGTCAAGGGCCATAACCTCGAAAACGGTTCGTCACACAGTTTTCAACCAATTATATCAAATGTAGATCTCAATGAGAGAAACATTATTCTGATATATTGTCTGCTTCAATTTTTTATGGTTTTTCAGTTATATTGAAAACAAAATTTAGCCGAAACCTGTCAAGGGCCATAACCTCGAAAACGGTTTGTCGCACAGTTTTCAACTGTTTGTATCAAATGTAGATCTCAATGAGAGGAACATTATTCTGATATGTTGTCTGCTTCAATTTTTTATGGTTTTCGTGTAATATTGAAAACAAAATTTAGCCAAAACCTGTCAAGGGCCATAACCTCGAAAACGGTTTGTCGCACAGTTTTCAACCAATTATATCAAATGTAGATCTCAATGACAGAAACATTTTTCTGATATATTGTCTGCTTCAATTTTTTATGGTTTTTCAGTTATATTGAAAACAAAATTTAGCCGAAACCTGTCAAGGGCCATAACCTCGAAAACGGTTTGTCGCACAGTTTTCAACTATTTATATCAAATGTAGATCTCAATGAGAGGAACATTTTTCTGATATATTGTCTGCTTCAACTTTTTATGGTTTTTGAGTTATATTGAACACAAAATTTCAATGGCGGCCATTTTGAAAATGGTGGACCAAAAAAAAATTTTGATCTGATATATGTAATTAGGACCCTCATATCTACTTGGAAACCAAGTTTTGTGTAAATCCGACAACTTTGACGTTTTCGACAAATTTCGCGTCAAAATCGCGTAACCAGGAAGTTGATAGAAACAAAATTTTTTGCGTAACGAATCATGACCAGGAGTTTAGCAACATTTTCCCCACTTCAGATTTTTGATAACGGTTACAGTTTTTGAGTTTATCTGAACACAAGGTTTTTGGGTTTGGGGCAGATAACTCTGTTACTAAAAATAGATTTGTTTCGCAGGGTGACTCAGGTCGAGCCCAGGTAGTGTCGGTTAAGTGTGCCAAGTTTCAAAGCGATACGTCAAGACACTTTTTTGACATCTGCGGCGGAAAAGAAGAAGAATAATAATAATAAAAAAAATAATCAGAAGAAATACAGTAAGGTCTTTCCCTTGGAAAGGGGAAAGACCTTAATAATAATAAGAAACAGACTAATAACAATAAGTCTTTCCACTGGAAAGTGGAAAGCCTTAATAATGAAAAGTCATTTGTTCAAAGAACAAATGTGAGGTCTTTCCCGGCATTTTCTTAGTGTTATGTCTAGGTATATGGTTGCTAATTTTGAAAATTGCTGCCCATAACCATTGGACTTTGGTCCTAAATCGAAGGGCTTGTTGAGACGGTCACAAAAAACCTATGTTCACTATATTATCTCTGACGTTTAAAAGTTATAAGCCATAAACTGATTAGCCGAAAAATGTCAAAGGCCATAACTTGAAAACGATTTGTCGCACAGTTTTCAATAATTTAAATCAAATGTAGATCTCAATGAGAACAACATTTTTCTGATATATTGTCTGCTTAATATTTTTATGGTTTTTGAGTTATTTCGAAAACAAAATTTAGCCGAAACCAGTCAAGGGCCATAACCTCTAAAACGGTTTGTCGCACAGTTTTTGAACCTGTATATCAAATGTAGATCTCAATGAGAGGAACATTTTTCTGATATATTGTCTGCTTCAATTTTTTATGATTTTTGAGTTATTTCGAAAACAAAATTTAACTGAAACCTGTCAAGGGCCATAACCTCTAAAACGGTTTGTCGCACAGTTTTCGAACTGTAATATCAAATGTAGATCTCAATGAGAGGAACATTTTTCTGATATATTGTCTTCTTCATTTTTTTTATGGTTTTTGAGTTATTTCGAAAACAAAATTTAACTGAAACCTGTCAAGGGCCATAACCTCTAAAATGGTTTGTCGCACAGTTTTCGAACTGTTATATCAAATGTAGATCTCAATGAGAGGAACATTTTTCTCGTATATTGTTTGCTTCAATTTTTTACGGTTTTTGAGTTATTTCGTAAAAAAATTTAGCCGAAACCTGTCAAGGGCCATAACCTCTAAAACGGTTTGTCGCACAGTTTTTGAACCTGTATATTAAATGTAGATCTCAATAAGAGGAACATTTTTCTGATATATTGTCTGCTTCAATTTTTTATGGTTTTTGAGTTATTTCGAAAACAAAATTTAGCCGAAACCTGTCAAGGGCCATAACCTCTAAAATGGTTTGTCGCACAGTTTTTGAACTGTTATATCAAGTGTAGATCTCAATGAGAGGAACATTTTTCTCATATATTGTCTGCTTCAATTTTGTATGGTTTTTGAGTTATTTCGAAAACAAAATTTAGCCGAAACCTGTCAAGGGCCATAACCTCTAAAACGGTTTGTCGCACAGTTTTCAAACCTATATATCAAATGTAGATCTCAATGAGAGGAACATTTTTCTCATATATTGTCTGCTTCAATTTTTTATGGTTTTTGAGTTATATTGAAAACAAAATTTCAATGGCCGCCATTTTGAAAATGGTGGACCAAAAAAATTTTTTGATCCGATACATGTAATTAGGACCCTCATATCTACTTGGAAACCAAGTTTTGTGTAAATCCGACAACTTTGACGTTTTCGACAAACTTCGCGTCAAAATCGCGTAAACAGGAAGTGGATCGAAGAATGTTTTTTTGCATGACAAATCATGGCCATAAGTCAGGCAACATTTTCCTCACTTTAGATTTTTGATATCTGTCATTGTTTCTGAGTGTATCTGAACACAAGGGTAAACAGTGTTTGGGGAGATAACTCTGTTTCTAAAAATAGATCGGTGTCGCAGGGTGACTCAGGTCGAGCCCAGGTAGTGTCGGTTAAGTGTGCCAAGTTTCAAAGCGATACGTCAAGACACTTTTTTGACATTTGTGGCAGAAGAAAAAAAAAAAATAATAATAATAATAATAATAATCATAAGAAATACAGTAAGGTCTTTCCCTCGGAAAGGGGAAAGACCTTAATAATAATAAGAAACAGACTAATAACAATAAGTCTTTCCACTGGAAAGTGGAAAGCCTTAATAAGAAACAGAAGAATAAGAAGAAGGCACTGGAAAGTGGAAAGCCTTAATAATAAGAAACAGAAGAATAATAGAAAGGCTTCCCACTCGGAAGTGGAAAGCCTTAATAATATAGGTTCATTTGTGACTTCGCCACAAATAATCATGGCTTACCACTTCCATCGACATTTTTTACACCGTGGCGTAAAAAAATTTCAGTTTTTTTTTTGGTTTTTTCTATATAAAAAACCATAACTGCATAAAATATACGTGAAACGTAGCAGAAAACCATGCAAAAATCATATGTCACATCCTAGGCTCGAACCGACGATGTCAGTCTTGCCAGCCCTCGTTGATACCACTGGACCACGGAAGACGATATGCAGAAAGTCAAATTTTGACGTATATATACCTTCAATGTGTTTTCTACATTTAAAACACAAAGACATTTTGTAATGTTTTCGTGTATTGACCAATGAAATAAATAAGAAAGACAGAAAATTGTTTTATTTTTATTTATAAAATACAAATAAAACGCATTGATTTGACTGGTGGAAACGACTAAAGTCACGTGACAATTTTATATATTATCACGAAGTTGTTTTTTTTTTTTTCTTTTTTTTTTTTTTTGTTGAAAAGATGACTTTTCAGGAGGTCAACAGTGATGCTATTTTGACAGTTTAATTCAAAGGAATGTTACTTTCAATTCATTGTAATAGGGAAACCGTTTCTTTGTTCGGTGAAATACTGCAGTCGTGCATACCGGACGACACTCGATGGCATTTCAAAATAAATGATCAAGTAGAAAAAATGTTTGTTTCAGCTAGAACAACTCATGAAGACATAATTCAGATGTATATTTTAAGGATTTATCAATGCACAAACATTCAACCGCTGAAATTTAGGGGGTACCGATGGGGCCTCGACATTTGATTTTTTCTGCCGATTTTCGATTTTGTTGACATTTATGCACATCCGAGATACTTGGTTGGGGTAAAATCGACATTCTAAATCGATTGGCGGCATTTTCGAAAGGCTAGGATTTATGGTTTTTCTGAAAATCGCGATTTTTGCATGAAAAACCTATCTTCAACTTTCATGACCTGGAAATTTTTTTATCGTTCGTCAGAATGATTTCTACTGTAGCGACAAGTCAAGGACATCGATCCCCGAACTATTTGGCGTCCATTTTGTTTCACCATTCTCTGTGGTCTAGGATGAAATCTGCACACTACATTCTTATGGGGTCCCTTAGAAACACCCCCCCCCCCTTTTTATTTTTCCAAGCTGGCGGAATACCTTCAAATTCCCCATGTTTTTGCCCATGCCTGGCACCAAATTTTATTGCGACATGTAGCAAGCTAAAAAAACAAAGCGAATCCAAAGGTAAAAAAATTCACATGTCGCTGTACTGAAACCCAGGTGACCTTGACCTTTGACCTGTGACCTTGGGCAAGGTCAAGGTGAAAGTTGACATTTTACCTATTACAAGTTATTGCCTATCTTTTACCGTTTCAAGGGAATAGCGATGGCGAGACAATGTCAAAATTTCAAACGTGACCTTGACCTTTGACCTTGTGTCCATTTTCAAGGTCAAGGTCAATGATGACCAATGATATAAGGTTTCATGTATATATCTGTTATAGTTACTGAGATATAGTGATCTAATGTAACTCACAATGCATATTATTGGTCTAAGGGGAGACAACTCTTATAAAATGTCAAATAAAAAAAGTGACGATTCAAGATCTTAATATGATACACATTTTGGTAAAGGTTTCAGTTCTCTATCTATTATAGTAAAGGAGAAGATCTGCACACAACCAAGGGTCAAAAATTAGAACATGACCTTGACCTTTGACCTTGTGACCTTTTTCAAGGTCAAGGTCAATGATGACCAACTGTGAAATATCTAGTCTATATCACCTCTGGTTCATGAGTTACAATGGTACAAATTTTACTTCCAATAAATAAGGGGAAATAACTCCTACAAGAAGTCGTCAAAATACTTTGCGCGATATGTAACAAATTGTCGCAATCCATAGCTGACCATTTTGCAACAACTTTTATTGCGAAATCTTTTACGGTTTCATAGTTTATCTGCACACAAGCTTTTCTGTAACAGGGGAGATAACTCCGTAAAGAACAAGTGTTCGGTGTGACAGGGTCAACTGCGAAAGCGTAATGTCTTATACATCCATAGTACAAAATGTCTTTACGACATGTCGCGAAACAAAATTTATAATGGGAAAAGAAAACTTGGCGGACAAAAATAAGAATAATAAATATAGGTTCAATCGTTCTAAAGAACGATTAATAGGCTTTCCACTTCAAAAGAAGACCTTAAATAAATGACCTTGAAACCAAAAAGCTAAGAAACATACGTAATTTGTCTATAGCAATTAATAAGAACAAAAATTATTAAAAAACTATTTAGATATCTTTCAACATAAGAAAGGTCATTAAATAGGACGTAAGAAAACTTGAATGACCTTGACAACTGATCTTTTAATCTACGTAAATATTACTTATAGGCAATAGCATTAAAAGAAGAAGCCATTCAAAATACATAGTACCATGAAAAACATTTATAAAGGACTTTGACCTTGACTTTTACAGCATGACCTTGACCATGCTGAAGGTCAACAGTGATCAACATTGAAGATTTTATGCCAATATCTCTTAAAGTCATTAAGATATGACTACTTATAATATATACATAAAATTAGAAAATGACCTTGACCTTTGACCTTGTATTTGTTTTCAAGGTCAAGGGTCCTAATGATCCATAGTGAAGACCCCATGCCTCTATTATCAATAGTTGATAAGTAATTAATGAAAAACTAATTATCAATGGTTGTTATGGGGGATAACTCCTATAAGATGAAGCCGGATCCTTTCCCTCTAAATAGAAAAAAGTTGCGCCTTTATGAGACCAACATTTTATCCATTATAACTTATAGCCTATCTTTTACCGTTTCAAAGTAATAGCGATGACAAGACAATGCCAAAATTTCAAACGTGACCTTGACCTTTGACCTTGTGTCCATTTTCAAGGTCAAGGTCAATGATGACCAATGATATAAGGTTTCATATATATATCTGTTATAGTTACTGAGATATAGTGATATAATGCAATTCACAATACATTTTATTGGTCTAGGGGAGATAACTCTTATAAAAATGTCAAATAAAAAAAGTGACGATTCAAGATCTCAATATGATACACATTTTGGTAAAGGTTTCAGTTCTCTATCTATTATAGTAAAGGAGGAGATCTGCACACAACCAAGGGTCAAAAATTAGAACATGACCTTGACCTTTGACCTTGTGACCTTTTTCAAGGTCAAGGTCAATGATGACCAACTGTGAAATATCTAGTCTATATCACCTCTGGTTCATGAGTTACAATGGTACAAATTTTACTTCCAATAAATAAGGGGAAATAACTCCTACAAGGAGTCGTCAAAATACTTTGCGCGATATGTAACAAATTGTCGCAATCCATAGCTGACCATTTTGCAACAACTTTTATTGCGAAATCTTCTACGGTTTCATAGTTTATCTGCACACAAGCTTTTCTGTAACAGGGGAGATAACTCCGTAAAGAACAAGTGTTCGGTGTGACAGGGTCAACTGCGAAAGCGTAATGTCTTATACATCCATAGTACAAAATGTCTTTACGACATGTCGCGAAACAAAATTTATAATGGGAAAAGAAAACTTGGCGGAAAAAAATAAGAATAATAAATATAGGTTCAATCGTTCTAAAGAACGATTAATAGGCTTTCCACTTCAAAAGAAGACCTTAAATAAATGACCTTGAAACCAAAAAGCTAAGAAACATACGTAATTTGTCTATAGCAATTAATAAGAACAAAAATTATTAAAAAACTATTTAGATATCTTTAAAAATAAGAAAGGTCATTAAATAGGACGTAAGAAAACTTGAATGACCTTGACAACTGATCTTTTAATCTACGTAAATATTACTTATAGGCAATAGCATTAAAAGAAGAAGCCATTCAAAATACATAGTACCATGAAAAACATTTATAAAGGACTTTGACCTTGACTTTTACAGCATGACCTTGACCATGCTGAAGGTCAACAGTGATCAACATTGAAGATTTTATGCAAATATCTTTTAAAGTCATTAAGATATGACTACTTATAATATATACAAAAAATTAGAAAATGACCTTGACCTTTGACCTTGTATTTGTTTTCAAGGTCAAGGGTCCTAATGATCCATAGTGAAGACCCCATGCCTCTACTATCAATAGTTGATAAGTAATTAATGAAAAACTAATTATCAATGGTTGTAATGGGGGATAACTCCTATAAGATGAAGCCGGATCCTTTCCCTTTAAATAGAAAAAAGTTGCGCCTTTATGAGACCAACATTTTATCCATTATAACTTATAGCCTATCTTTTACCGTTTCAAAGTAATAGCGATGACAAGACAATGCCAAAATTTCAAACGTGACCTTGACCTTTGACCTTGTGTCCATTTTCAAGGTCAAGGTCAATGATGACCAATGATATAAGGTTTCATATATATATCTGTTATAGTTACTGAGATATAGTGATATAATGCAATTCACAATACATTTTATTGGTCTAGGGGAGATAACTCTTATAAAAATGTCAAATAAAAAAAGTGACGATTCAAGATCTCAATATGATACACATTTTGGTAAAGGTTTCAGTTCTCTATCTATTATAGTAAAGGAGGAGATCTGCACACAACCAAGGGTCAAAAATTAGAACATGACCTTGACCTTTGACCTTGTGACCTTTTTCAAGGTCAAGGTCAATGATGACCAACTGTGAAATATCTAGTCTATATCACCTCTGGTTCATGAGTTACAATGGTACAAATTGTACTTCCAATAAATAAGGGGAAATAACTCCTACAAGGAGTCGTCAAAATACTTTGCGCGATATGTAACAAATTGTCGCAATCCATAGCTGACCATTTTGCAACAACTTTTATTGCGAAATCTTTTACGGTTTCATAGTTTATCTGCACACAAGCTTTTCTGTAACAGGGGAGATAACTCCGTAAAGAACAAGTGTTCGGTGTGACAGGGTCAACTGCGAAAGCGTAATGTCTTATACATCCATAGTACAAAATGTCTTTACGACATGTCGCGAAACAAAATTTATAATGGGAAAAGAAAACTTGGCGGAAAAAAATAAGAATAATAATAATAAGAAACAGAAGAATAAATATAGGTTCATTTGTGACTTCGCCACAAATTATCATGGCTTACCACTTCCATCGACATTTTTTACACCGCGGCGTAAAAAAATTTCAGTTTTTTTTTGTTTTTTCTATATAAAAAACCATAACTGCATAAAATATACGTGAAACGTAGCAGAAAACCATGCAAAAATCATATGTCACATCCTAGGCTCGAACCGACGATGTCAGTCTTGCCAGCCCTCGTTGATACCACTGGACCACGGAAGACGATATGCAGAAAGTCAAATTTTGACGTATATATACCTTCAATGTGTTTTCTACATTTAAAATACAAAGACATTTTGTAATGTTTTCGTGTATTTACCAATGAAATAAATAAGAAAGACAGAAAATTCTATGATTTTTATTTATGAAATACAAATAGAACACATTGATTTGACTGGTCGAGACGTCTGATGTCACGTGACAATGCTACATATTATCGTGGACTTATAAAAAAAAAAAAAAAAAAAAATAGAAAACAGGCGTCATACGTACTGTATACATATGATCGCCGTCAACAATGATGCAATTTTGACAGTTTAATGTTACTTTCAATTCATTGTAAAAGGAAAAACGGATTTTTCTTCGGTGAAATACAGCAATCGTACGTACCAAACGACACTCGATCGCGCGCATTTTATTGTCATTTCAAAATAAATGCAAGTGGAAAAAATGTTTGTTTCAGCTAGAACAACTCACGAAGACACAATTCAGATGTATATTTCAAGGATTTATCAATGCACAAACATTCAACCGCTGAAATCTAAGGGGTCCCGATGGGGTCTCGACATTTGATTTTTTCTGCCGATTTTCGAGTTTGTTGACATTTATGCACATCCGAGATACATGGTTGGGGTAAAATCGACATTCTAAATCGATTGGCACCATTTTCGAAAAGCTAGGATTTATGGTTTTTCTGAAAATTGCGATTTTTGCATAAAAAACCTATCTTCAACTTTCATGACCTGGACATTTTTTTATCGTTCGTCAGAACGATTTCTACTGTAGCGACAATTTAGGGACATCGATCCCCGAACGATTTGGCGTCCATTTTGTTTCACCATTCTCTGTGGTCTAGGATGAAATCTGCACACTACATTCTTATGGGGTCCCCTTAGAAACACCCCCCCCCTTTATTTTTGCAGGCTGGCGGAATACCCTAAAATTCCCCATGTTTTTGCCCATGCCTGGCACCAAATTGTATTGCGACATGTAGCAAGCTAAAAATACAAAGCGAATCCAAAGGTATAAAAATTCACATGTCGCTGTACTGAAACACAGGTGACCTTGACCTTTGACCTTGTGACCTTGCGCAAGGTCAAGGTGAAAGTTGACATTTTACCTATTACAAGTTATTGCCTATCTTTTACCGTTTCAAGGGAATAGCGATGGCGAGACAATGTCAAAATTTCAAACGTGACCTTGACCTTTGACCTTGTGTCCATTTTCAAGGTCAAGGTCAATGATGACCAATGATATAAGGTTTCATGTATATATCTGTTATAGTTACTGAGATATAGTGATCTAATGTAACTCACAATGCATATTATTGGTCTAAGGGGAGACAACTCTTATAAAATGTCAAATAAAAAAAGTGACGATTCAAGATCTTAATATGATACACATTTTGGTAAAGGGTTCAGTTCTCTATCTATTATAGTAAAGGAGGAGATCTGCACACAACAAAGGGTCAAAAATTAGAACATGACCTTGACCTTTGACCTTGTGACCTTTTTCAAGGTCAAGGTCAATGATGACCAACTGTGAAATATCTAGTCTTTATCACATCTGGTTCATGAGTTACTATGGTCAAAAATGTACTTGCAATAAATAAGGGGAAATAACTCCTATAAGAAGGTGAAAAATTCTTCACTGCGATATGTTATAAAGTGTCGCAATCCTTCGCTGAACATTTTGGAACAACTTTCATTGCGACATCTTTTGCGGTTTCAAAGTTTATCTGCACACAAGCTTTTTTATGACAGGGGAAATAACTCCGTAAAGAAAAAGTGTTCGGTGTAGCAGGGTCAACTGCGAAAGCGTAATGTCTCATAAACCCATAGTACAAAAGGTCTTTTCGACATGTCGCGAAACAAAATTTATAATGGGAAAAGAAAAGTTGGCGGAAAAAAATAAGAATAATAATAATAATAATAAGAAACAGAAGAATAATAGAAAGGCTTCCCACTCGGAAGTGGAAAGCCTTAATAATAAGAAACAGAAGAATAACAAGAAGGCTTTCCACTGGAAAGTGGAAAGCCTTAATAAGAAACAGAAGAATAACAGTAAGGCTTCCCACTCGGAAGTGGAAAGCCTTAATAATATAGGTTCATTTGTGACTTCGCCACAAATAATCATGGCTTACCACTTCCATCGACATTTTTTACACCGCGGCGTAAAAAAATTTCAGTTTTTTTTTGTTTTTTCTATATAAAAAACCATAACTGCATAAAATATACGTGAAACGTAGCAGAAAACCATGCAAAAATCATATGTCACATCCTAGGCTCGAACCGACGCCAGCCCTCGTTGATACCACTGGACCACGGAAGACGATATGCAGAAAGTCAAATTTTGACGTATATATACCTTCAATGTGTTTTCTACATTTAAAATACAAAGACATTTTGTAATGTTTTCGTGTATTTACCAATGAAATAAATAAGAAAGACAGAAAATTCTTTGATTTTTATTTATAAAATAAAAATAAAACGCATTGATTTGACTGGTGGAAACGACTAAAGTCACGTGACAATTTTATATATTATCACGGAGATTTTTTTTTTTTTTTTTTTTTTTTTTTTTGTTGAAAAGATGACTTTTCAGGAGGTCAACAGTGATGCTATTTTGACAGTTTAATTCAAAGGAATGTTACTTTCAATTCATTGTAATAGGGAAACCGTTTCTTTGTTCGGTAAAATACAGCAGTCGTGCATACCGGACGACACTCGATGGCATTTCAAAATAAATGCTCAAGTAGAAAAAATGTTTGTTTCAGCTAGAACAACTCATGAAGACATAATTCAGATGTATATTTTAAGGATTTATCAATGCACAAACATTCAACCGCTGAAATCTAGGGGGTACCGATGGGGCCTCGACATTTGATTTTTTCTGCCGATTTTCGATTTTGTTGACATTTATGCACATCCGAGATACTTGGTTGGGGTAAAATCGACATTCTAAATCGATTGGCGCCATTTTCGAAAGGCTAGGATTTATGGTTTTTCTGAAAATCGCGATTTTTGCATGAAAAACCTATCTTCAACTTTCATGACCTGGAAATTTTTTTATCGTTCGTCAGAATGATTTCTACTGTAGCGACAAGTCAAGGACATCGATCCCCGAACTATTTGGCGTCCATTTTGTTTCACCATTCTCTGTGGTCTAGGATGAAATCTGCACACTACATTCTTATGGGGTCCCTTAGAAACACCCCCCCCCCCTTTTTATTTTTGCAAGCTGGCGGAATACCCTCAAATTCCCCATGTTTTTGCCCATGCCTGGCACCAAATTTTATTGCGACATGTATCAAGCTAAAAAAACAAAGCGAAACCAAAGGTACAAAAATTCACATGTCGCTGTACTGAAACCCAGGTGACCTTGACCTTTGACCTTGTGACCTTGGGCAAGGTCAAGGTGAAAGTTGACATTTTACCTATTACAAGTTATTGCCTATCTTTTACCGTTTCAAGGGAATAGCGATGGCGAGACAGTGTCAAAATTTCAAACGTGACCTTGACCTTTGACCTTGTGTCCATTTTCAAGGTCAAGGTCAATGATGACCAATGATATAAGGTTTCATGTATATATCTGTTATAGTTACTGAGATATAGTGATCTAATGTAACTCACAATGCATATTATTGGTCTAAGGGGAGACAACTCTTATAAAATGTCAAATAAAAAAAGTGACGATTCAAGATCTTAATATGATACACATTTTGGTAAAGGTTTCAGTTCTCTATCTATTATAGTAAAGGAGGAGATCTGCACACAACAAAGGGTAAAAAATTAGAACATGACCTTGACCTTTGACCTTGTGACCTTTTTCAAGGTCAAGGTCAATGATGACCAACTGTGAAATATCTAGTCTTTATCACCTCTGGTTCATGAGTTACTCTGGTCAAAAATTTACTTGCAATAAATAAGGGGAAATAACTCCTATAAGAAGGTGAAAAATTCTTTAATGCGATATGTTATAAAGTGTCGCAATCCTTCGCTAAACATTTTGGAACAACTTTTATTGTGATATCTTTTACAGTTTCAAAGTTAATCTGCACACAAGCTTTTTTATGACAGGGGAAATAACTCCGTAAAGAAAAAGTGTTCGGTGTAGCAGGGTCAACTGCGAAAGCGTAATGTCTCATACACCCATAGTACAAAAGGTCTTTTCGACATGTCGCGAAACAAAATTTATAATGGGAAAAGAAAAGTTGGCGGAAAAAAATAAGAATAATAATAATAAATATAGGTTCAATCGTTCTAAAGAACGATTAATAGGCTTTCCACTTCAAAAGAAGACCTTAAATAAATGACCTTGAAACCAAAAAGCTAAGAAACATACGTAATTTGTCTATAGCAATTAATAAGAACAAAAATTATTAAAAAACTATTTAGATATCTTTAAACATAAGAAAGGTCATTAAATAGGACGTAAGAAAACTTGAATGACCTTGACAACTGATCTTTTAATCTACGTAAATATTACTTATAGGCAATAGCATTAAAAGAAGAAGCCATTCAAAATACATAGTACCATGAAAAACATTTATAAAGGACTTTGACCTTGACTTTTACAGCATGACCTTGACCATGCTGAAGGTCAACAGTGATCAACATTGAAGATTTTATGCCAATATCTCTTAAAGTCATTAAGATATGACTACTTATAATATATACATAAAATTAGAAAATGACCTTGACCTTTGACCTTGTATTTGTTTTCAAGGTCAAGGGTCCTAATGATCCATAGTGAAGACCCCATGCCTCTATTATCAATAGTTGATAAGTAATTAATGAAAAACTAATTATCAATGGTTGTTATGGGGGATAACTCCTATAAGATGAAGCCGGATCCTTTCCCTCTAAATAGAAAAAAGTTGCGCCTTTATGAGACCAACATTTTATCCATTATAACTTATAGCCTATCTTTTACCGTTTCAAAGTAATAGCGATGACAAGACAATGCCAAAATTTCAAACGTGACCTTGACCTTTGACCTTGTGTCCATTTTCAAGGTCAAGGTCAATGATGACCAATGATATAAGGTTTCATATATATATCTGTTATAGTTACTGAGATATAGTGATATAATGCAATTCACAATACATTTTATTGGTCTAGGGGAGATAACTCTTATAAAAATGTCAAATAAAAAAAGTGACGATTCAAGATCTCAATATGATACACATTTTGGTAAAGGTTTCAGTTCTCTATCTATTATAGTAAAGGAGGAGATCTGCACACAACCAAGGGTCAAAAATTAGAACATGACCTTGACCTTTGACCTTGTGACCTTTTTCAAGGTCAAGGTCAATGATGACCAACTGTGAAATATCTAGTCTATATCACCTCTGGTTCATGAGTTACAATGGTACAAATTTTACTTCCAATAAATAAGGGGAAATAACTCCTACAAGGAGTCGTCAAAATACTTTGCGCGATATGTAACAAATTGTCGCAATCCATAGCTGACCATTTTGCAACAACTTTTATTGCGAAATCTTCTACGGTTTCATAGTTTATCTGCACACAAGCTTTTCTGTAACAGGGGAGATAACTCCGTAAAGAACAAGTGTTCGGTGTGACAGGGTCAACTGCGAAAGCGTAATGTCTTATACATCCATAGTACAAAATGTCTTTACGACATGTCGCGAAACAAAATTTATAATGGGAAAAGAAAACTTGGCGGAAAAAAATAAGAATAATAATAATAAGAAACAGAAGAATAACAAGAAGGCTTTCCACTGGAAAGTGGAAAGCCTTAATAAGAAACAGAAGAATAACAGTAAGGCTTCCCACTCGGAAGTGGAAAGCCTTAATAATATAGGTTCATTTGTGACTTCGCCACAAATAATCATGGCTTACCACTTCCATCGACATTTTTTACACCGCGGCGTAAAAAAATTTCAGTTTTTTTTTGTTTTTTCTATATAAAAAACCATAACTGCATAAAATATACGTGAAACGTAGCAGAAAACCATGCAAAAATCATATGTCACATCCTAGGCTCGAACCGACGCCAGCCCTCGTTGATACCACTGGACCACGGAAGACGATATGCAGAAAGTCAAATTTTGACGTATATATACCTTCAATGTGTTTTCTACATTTAAAATACAAAGACATTTTGTAATGTTTTCGTGTATTTACCAATGAAATAAATAAGAAAGACAGAAAATTCTTTGATTTTTATTTATAAAATAAAAATAAAACGCATTGATTTGACTGGTGGAAACGACTAAAGTCACGTGACAATTTTATATATTATCACGGAGATTTTTTTTTTTTTTTTTTTTTTTTTTTGTTGAAAAGATGACTTTTCAGGAGGTCAACAGTGATGCTATTTTGACAGTTTAATTCAAAGGAATGTTACTTTCAATTCATTGTAATAGGGAAACCGTTTCTTTGTTCGGTAAAATACAGCAGTCGTGCATACCGGACGACACTCGATGGCATTTCAAAATAAATGCTCAAGTAGAAAAAATGTTTGTTTCAGCTAGAACAACTCATGAAGACATAATTCAGATGTATATTTTAAGGATTTATCAATGCACAAACATTCAACCGCTGAAATCTAGGGGGTACCGATGGGGCCTCGACATTTGATTTTTTCTGCCGATTTTCGATTTTGTTGACATTTATGCACATCCGAGATACTTGGTTGGGGTAAAATCGACATTCTAAATCGATTGGCGCCATTTTCGAAAGGCTAGGATTTATGGTTTTTCTGAAAATCGCGATTTTTGCATGAAAAACCTATCTTCAACTTTCATGACCTGGAAATTTTTTTATCGTTCGTCAGAATGATTTCTACTGTAGCGACAAGTCAAGGACATCGATCCCCGAACTATTTGGCGTCCATTTTGTTTCACCATTCTCTGTGGTCTAGGATGAAATCTGCACACTACATTCTTATGGGGTCCCTTAGAAACACCCCCCCCCCTTTTTATTTTTGCAAGCTGGCGGAATACCCTCAAATTCCCCATGTTTTTGCCCATGCCTGGCACCAAATTTTATTGCGACATGTATCAAGCTAAAAAAACAAAGCGAAACCAAAGGTACAAAAATTCACATGTCGCTGTACTGAAACCCAGGTGACCTTGACCTTTGACCTTGTGACCTTGGGCAAGGTCAAGGTGAAAGTTGACATTTTACCTATTACAAGTTATTGCCTATCTTTTACCGTTTCAAGGGAATAGCGATGGCGAGACAGTGTCAAAATTTCAAACGTGACCTTGACCTTTGACCTTGTGTCCATTTTCAAGGTCAAGGTCAATGATGACCAATGATATAAGGTTTCATGTATATATCTGTTATAGTTACTGAGATATAGTGATCTAATGTAACTCACAATGCATATTATTGGTCTAAGGGGAGACAACTCTTATAAAATGTCAAATAAAAAAAGTGACGATTCAAGATCTTAATATGATACACATTTTGGTAAAGGTTTCAGTTCTCTATCTATTATAGTAAAGGAGGAGATCTGCACACAACAAAGGGTAAAAAATTAGAACATGACCTTGACCTTTGACCTTGTGACCTTTTTCAAGGTCAAGGTCAATGATGACCAACTGTGAAATATCTAGTCTTTATCACCTCTGGTTCATGAGTTACTCTGGTCAAAAATTTACTTGCAATAAATAAGGGGAAATAACTCCTATAAGAAGGTGAAAAATTCTTTAATGCGATATGTTATAAAGTGTCGCAATCCTTCGCTAAACATTTTGGAACAACTTTTATTGTGATATCTTTTACAGTTTCAAAGTTAATCTGCACACAAGCTTTTTTATGACAGGGGAAATAACTCCGTAAAGAAAAAGTGTTCGGTGTAGCAGGGTCAACTGCGAAAGCGTAATGTCTCATACACCCATAGTACAAAAGGTCTTTTCGACATGTCGCGAAACAAAATTTATAATGGGAAAAGAAAAGTTGGCGGAAAAAAATAAGAATAATAATAATAAGAAACAGAAGAATAACAGTAAGGCTTCCCACTCGGAAGTGGAAAGCCTTAATTAAAAGGACATTTGTTCAGTAGAACAAATGCACAGGAAGGTCTTTCCCTCGTTATCGTTTCTATAGGAAAAACTGGCGTTAAACGTTAAACAAGAGGCCCCAGAGGGTGAAAATCTATCGTTTTACATCGTAATATACCCGTATTACTCCCCCCCCCCCTGGGGGTTTCTATTCCATTGTTTCTAGAACGTTCTAATTACAAAATTGAAGACAAAAAAAGGGCCCGGCCCCTCCACCCCAGGGCCAGCATGATTTATTGTTTTTGACATGCTGTCCCTGGGTGGAGAGTTGGGCCCTTTTTGGGTTCATAGTTTTATATGCAACTATGATTATATAAAAACCGGGAACCAGTTTTTTTGTTTATTTGTTTGTTTGTTTACTTTTCTGTTTTTAACTATATGTTTGGTATTTTAATGACTTTTCTTGACTTGTAGGGGAAGAGAAAGAGATTTATGGTAAAAGGCAAAGAACAGAACTGGCTGGAGTCACGTGACATTGTTATATAATATCACGGAGATAGTTTTATTTTATCATTCTAGGGAGTTACGATGGTCTGAAAGGACATATATATGACATGATGCACGATCTGTAATCTCAGTGATTGTTTATTTCAGGACGACACGGATTAATATCAACGGACCATGCCGACAATTAATAAAAGACTTTTTTATTTTATTTTAGTGGAATTTTACACTGTAAAATAATTACACGAGGCACGTAGCAGACGATGGAATACACAAAAAAGTGACGTCGGAAATTGTTTCAATTTGTTATTGTTTCAGGTAAAATGCAGTTCGGACAGTTAGAACAACTTGTTGACACACGATTTACACGGTCATTCACTGACGATGGCTGAAACGGACATCACGACAGACGAAATTTACGTGGCTGGGGGGAGGGGTGGTCACGTGTTTCAATGTGGGATTTTAAGGATTTATTGACTCGTACACCTTACGGGGGGACATTTTTAGACTGAAATCGACATTCTAAAGCGAATGGCGAGGGTTTCAAACAGCTGGGATGCATCGTTTTTCGGGAAATTACGATTTTTACATAAAAAGTGGTGTTGGACTTGCACGACTGGTAACTTTTTACTGGTTGCGCCCAGCGATTTTCTACCTATCGACAATTCGAGGACATCGAGCCCAGATGCAATCGGCGTCCATTTTATTGTACCATTTTGTGTGCCTTAGGAGGAGATGTGATAACAACGTTTTCATGGGGGGTCCCTGCCACGCCCTCATTTTTGACGGGGCGTGCTAACAGGGTGAATGGGAGAAAGCCCACGGAGTATCCATCACACCGCCAAATTTTCAGCTCGATCGGATAAGAAACTTTTTGGCAGCACTAAATTGAATTTTAGATCGGAAGAAAAGTAATAATAATATTAAAGATCAACTGTTCGGTTGAACATTTGAGGGTCTTTCCATACTTATATTCATTTGGTATTACGTGATGACATTCAAAATAATCAACTTTTTGCGAAATGTTATAATTTTGCTATAAATATTTAAAAAAGAAATTATTTTGTATTATTTGCTACATATTGGTATTCTAAGAGAGATAACTCTTATAAAATTGTGATACAACTTTTCACGGCATGTCTTAAATTACTCGTAATTATTAATAGAACATTTTAGGAAGAAAATCATTTCAATATCTTTGAAAATAGCAAAGGTCAAAAACTAGTACGTGACCTTGACCCATGCAAGTTTTCAAGGTCAAAAGGGCATGAGGGTCTATGGTGAAGACCCCGTGCCTCTATCATAAATGGTTAATGAGTTACAAGTGAAAAACAAATAAGTTACATATATAATAGGATATAACTCCTATAAAATGAAGTCAAATCATCTTCCTGTAAATGTGACAAAGTTGCTTTTTTAAGAGAGCAACATTTTGCACTCTTTAGTTTTCCTTTATCATTAATAGTTAATGAGTTACTTGTGAAAAACCAATCAGTTACATATATAATGGGAGATAACTCCTATAAAATGAAGTCAAATCATTTCCTTGTAAACGTAACAAAGTTGCTCCATTAAAAGTCCAACATTTTGCACTCTTTAGTTTCCCTTTATCATTAATAGTTAATGAGTAACATGTAATAAACCAATAAGTTACATATATAATGGGAGATAACTCCTATAAAATGAAGTCAAATCCTTTTCCTGTAAATGTAACAAGGTTGCTCCTATAAGAGATCAACATTTTGCACTCTTTACTTTCCCTCTATCATTAATAGTTAATGAGTACCATGTGAAAAACCAATCATTTAAATATATAATGGGAGATAACTCCTATTAAATGAAGTCAAATCCTTTTCCTGTAACTGTAACAAAGTTGCTCCTTTAAGAGATCAACATTTTGCACTCTTTAGTTTTCCTCTATCATTAATAGTTAATGAGTACCAAGTGAAAAACCAATCAGTTACATATATAATGGGAGATAACTCCTATAAGATGAAGTCAAATCCTTTCCCTATAAATGTAACAAAGTAACTCCTTTAAGAGACCAACATTTCGCAGTCTTTCGTTTCAATCTATCGTTAATTGCTATTGAGTAACATGTGAAAAACCAATCAGTTAAATATGTAATGGGAGATAACTCCTATAAAATGAAGTCAAATCCTTTCCTTGTAAATATAACAAAGTTGCTCCTTTAAGAGGCCAACATTTTGCACTCTTTAGTTTCCCTTTATCATTAATAGTTAATGAGTAACATGTAAAAAACCAATAAGTTACATATATAATGGGAGATAACTCCTATAAAATGAAGTCAAATCCTTTTCCTGTAAATGTAACAAGGTTGCTCCTATAAGAGATCAACATTTTGCACTCTTTCGTTTCCCTCTATCATTAATAGTTAATGAGTACCATGTGAAAACCCAATCATTTAAATATATAATGGGAGATAACTCCTATTAAATGAAGTCAAATCCTTTTCCTGTAACTGTAACAAAGTTGCTCCTTTAAGAGATCAACATTTTGCACTCTTTAGTTTTCCTCTATAATTAACAGTTAATGAGTACCAAGTGAAAAACCAATCAGTTACATATGTAATGGGAGATAACTCCTATAAAATGAAGTGAAATCCTTTCCCTGTAAATGTAACAAAGTTGCTCCTTTAAGAGATCAACATTTTGCACTCTTTAGTTTCCCTTTATCATTAACAGTGAATGAGTAACCTGTAAAAAACCAATAAGTTACATATATAATGGGAGATAACTCCTATAAAATGAAGTCAAATCCTTTCCTTGTAAATATAACAAAGTTGCTCCTTTAAGAGACCAACATTTTGCACTCTTTAGTTTCCCTTTATCATAAATAGTTAATGAGTAACATGTAAAAAACCAATAAGTTACATATATAATGGGAGATAACTCCTATAAAATGAAGTCAAATCCTTTCCCTATAAATGTAACAAAGTTACTCCTTTAAAAGACCAACATTTCGCAGTCTTTCGTTTCCCGCTATCGTTTATTGCTATTGAGTAACATGTGAAAAACCAATCAGTTACATATGTAATGGGAGATAACTACTATAAAATGAAGTCAAATCCTTTCCCTGTAAATGTAACAAAGTTGCTCCTTTACGAGACCAACATTTTGCACTCTTTCGTTTCCCTTTATCATCAATAGTTAATGAGTAACATGTAAAAAACCAATAAGTTACATATATAATGGGAGATAACTCCTATAAAATGAAGTCAAATCCTTTACATGTAAATGTAACAAAGTTGCTCCTTTGAGAGGTCAGCATTTTGCACTCTTTAGTTTCCCTTTATCATTAATAGTGAATGAGTAACCTGTAAAACACCAATAAGTTACATATATAATGGGAGATAACTCCTATAAAATGAAGTCAAATCCTTTACTTGCAAATATAACAAAGTTGCTCCTTTAAGAGACCAACATTTTGCACTCTTTAGTTTCCCTTTATCATTAATAGTGAATGAGTAACATGTAAAAAAACCAATAAGTTACATATATAATGGGAGATAACTCCTATAAAATCAAGTCAAATCCTCTCCCTATAAATGTAAAAAAATTGCTCCTTTACGAGACCAACATTTTGCACTCTTTCGTTTCCCTTTATCATTAATAGGTAATGAGTACCATGTGAAAAACCAATCAGTTACATATATAATGGGAGATAACTCCTATAAAATGAAGTCAAATTACTTCGCTACAAATGTGACAAAGTTGTGTCTTAATAAGACGAACATTTTACTCTCAATAAGTGTTTATCTATCTTTTACCGTTTCAGAGGAGTAGCGCGAACAAGCAAATAGCAAAATTTAGAACGTGACCTTGACCTTTGACCTTGTGTCCATTTTCAAGGTCAAAGGTCAAGATGATCTTTGGTGAAGACCCCAGGCCTCTATCTCTTTTAGTTGTTGAGATTTGTTTGAATATCACTTACTACTTTTATTTAAAGGGAGATAACTCCTATAAGATGTCGTCAGAACCCTTCAATCAATCTGTCCCAAAGTTGCGCAAGGATATAGGACACATTTTGGTAAAGGTTTGGTATTGCTATCTTTTTTGGTTTAGGAGGAGTAGCATGAACAAGCTTTTTAGTAAAAGGGGAGATAACTCCGTAAAGGAAAAGTGTGCGGTCAGTCAGGGTGAACTGCGAAAGCGCAATGGGTAACCGATATCAGATATAAAATATCAAAGCGACATGTCGCGAAGTAAAAAAACCAGACACCGAAATAAGTTGGCGGAAGAAAAGAGAAAAGAATAATAATAATAATAATAATAATTAAAGATCAACTGTTCGGTTGAACATTTGAGGGTCTTTCCATACTAATATTCATTTTGTATTACGTGATGACATTAAAAATAATTAACTTTTTGCGAAATGTTATAATTTTGCTATAAATATTTAAAAAAGAAATTATTTGGTATTATTTGCTACAAATTAGGTTTCAAAGAGGGATAACTCTTATAAAATTTTGATACAACTTTTCACGGCATGTCTTAATTTACTCGTAATTATTAATAGAACATTTTAAGAAGAAAATCATTTCAATATCTTTGAAAATAGCAAAGGTCAAAAACTAGTACGTGACCTTGACCCATGCAAGTTTTCAAGGTCAAAGGGCATGAGGGTCTTTGGTGAAGACCCCATGCATCTATCATAAATGGTTAATGAGTTACAAGTGAAAAACCAAAAAATTACATATATAATGGGAGATAACTCCTATAAAATGAAGTCAAATCATTTCCCTGTAATGTAACGAAGTTGCTCCTTTAAGAGATCAACATTTTGCACTCTTTAGTTTCCCTCTATCATTAATAGTTAATGAGTAACATGTAAAAAAACCAGTAAGTTACATATATAATGGGAGATAACTCCTATAAAATGAAGTCAAATCCTTTCCCTGTAAATGAAACAAATTTGCTCCTGTAAAAGACCAACATTTTGCACTCTTCACTTTCCCTTTATCATTAAAAGTTGATGAGTTACATGTGAAAAACAAATAAATAACAAATATAATGGGAGATAACTCCTATAAAATGAAGTCAAATCCTTTCCCTGTAAATGTAACAAAGTTGCTCCTTTAAGAGATTAACATTTTGCACTCTTTAGTTTCCCTCTATCATTAATAGTTAATGAGTACCATGAGAAAAACCAATCAGTTACATATATAATGGGAGATAACTCCTATAAAATGAAGTCAAATCATTTCCCTAAAAATGTAACAAAGTTGCTCCTTTAAGAGACAAACATTTTGCACTCTTTGGTTTCCCTTTATCGTTAATAGTTAATGAGTAACATGTAAAAAACCAATAAACTACATATATAATGGGAGATAACTCTTATAAAATGAAGTCAAATCCTTTACCTGTAAATGTAACAAAGTTGCTCCTTTAAGAGATCAACATTTTGCACTCTTTACTTTCCCTCTATGATTAGTAATAAATGAGTACCATGTGAAAAACGAATCAGTTAAATATATAATGGGAGATAACTCCTATAAAATGAAGTCAAATCCTTTCCCTATAATGTAACAAAGTTGCTCCTTTAAGGGACCAACATTTTGCAGTCTTTACTTTCCCTCTATGATTAATAATAAATGAGTACCATGTGAAAAACCAATCAGTTAAATATATAATGGGAGATAACTCCTATAAAATGAAGTCAAATCCTTTCCCTATAAATGTAACAAAGTTGCTCCTTTAAGGGACCAACATTTTGCACTCTTTCGTTTCCCTTTATCATTAATAGTTAATGAGTAACATGTGAAAAACCAATTAGTTACATATATAATGGGAGATAACTCCTATAAAATGAAGTCAAATCCTTTATCTGTTAATGTAACAAAGTTGCTCCTTTAAAAGTTCAACATTTTGCACTCTTTACTTTCCCTCTAGCATTAATAGTTAATGAGTACCATGTGAAAAACCAATCAGTTACATATATAATGGGAGATAACTCCTATAAAATGAAGTCAAATCCTTTCCTTGTAAATGTAACAAAGTTTCTCCATTAAAAGTCCAACATTTTGCACTCTTTAGTTTCCCTTTATCATCAATAGTTAATGAGTATCATGTGAAAAACCAATAAGTTACATATATAATGGGAGATAACTCCTATAAAATGAAGTCAAATCATTTCCCTTTAAAAGTAACGAAGTTGCTCCTTTAAGAGACCAACATTTTGCACTTTTTCGTTTCCCTTTATCATTAATAGTTAATGAGTAACATGTAAAAAACCAATAAGTTACATATATAATGGGAGATAACTCCTTTAAAATGAAGTCAAATCCTTTTCCTGTAAATGTAACAAAGTTGCTCCTTTAAGAGGTCAACATTTTGCAGTCTTTAGTTTCCCTCTATCAATAATAGTTAATGAGTATCATGCGAAAAACCAATCAGTTACTTATATAATGGGAGATAACTACTATAAAATGAAGTCAAATCCTTTCCCTATAAATGTAACAAAGTTGCTCCTTTAAGAGACCAACATTTTGCACTCTTTCGTTTCCTTTTATCATTAATAGTTAATGAGCAACATGTAAAAAACCAATAAGTTACATATATAATGGGAGATAACTCCTATAAAATGAAGTCAAATCCTTTACCAGTAAATGTAACAAAGTTGCTCCTTTAAGAGGTCAACATTTTGCAGTCTTTAGTTTCCCTCTATCATTAATAGTTAATGAGTATCATGCGAAAAACCAATCAGTTACTTATATAATGGGAGATAACTACTATAAAATGAAGTCAAATCCTTTCCCTATAAATGTAACAAAGTTGCTCCTTTAAGAGACCAACATTTTGCACTCTTTCGTTTGCCTTTATCATTGATAGTAAATGAGTAACATGTAAAAAACCAATAAGTTACATATATAATGGGAGATAACTCCCATTAAAAGAAGTCAAATCCTTTACCTGTAAATGTAACAAAGTTGCTCCTTCAAGAGGTCAACATTTTGCACTCTTTCGTTTCCCTTTATCATTAATAGTTAATGAGTAACATGTAAAAAACCAATAAGTTGCATATATAATGGGAGATAACTCCTATAAAATGAAGTCAAATCCTTTCCCTATAAATGTAACAAAGTTGCTACTTTAAGAGACCAACATTTTGCACTCTTTCGTTTCCCTTTATCATTAATAGTTAATGAGTAACATGTAAAAAACCAATCAGTTACATATATAATGGGAGATAACTCCTATAAAATGAAGTCAAATCCTTTACCTGTAAATGTAACAAAGTTGCTCCTTTAAGAGGTCAACATTTTGCAGTCTTTGGTTTCCCTCTATCATTAATAGTTAATGAGTATCATGCGAAAAACCAATCAGTTACTTATATAATGGGAGATAACTCCTATAAAATGAAGTCAAATCCTTTCCCTATAAATGTAACAAAGTTGCTCCTTTAAGAGACCAACATTTTGCACTATTTCGTTTCCCTTTGTCATTGATAGTTAATGAGTAACATGTAAAAAACCAATGTTACATATATAATGGGAGATAACTCCCATAAAATGAAGTCAAATCCTTTACCTGTAAATGTAACAAAGTTGCTCCTTTAAGAGATCAACATTTTGCAGTCTTTAGTTTCCCTTTATCATTAATAGTTAATGAGTACCATGCGAAAAACCAATCAGTTACTTATATAATGGGAGATAACTCCTATAAAATGAAGTCAAATCCTTTCCCTATAAATGTAACAAAGTTGCTACTTTAAGAGACCAACATTTTGCACTCTTTCGTTTCCCTTTATCATTAATAGTTAATGAGTAACATGTAAAAAACCAATCAGTTACATATATAATGGGAGATAACTCCTATAAAATGAAGTCAAATCCTTTACCTGTAAATTTAACAAAGTTGCTCCTTTAAGAGGTCAACATTTTGCAGTCTTTAGTTTCCCTCTATCATTAATAGTTAATGAGTATCATGCGAAAAACCAATCAGTTACTTATATAATGGGAGATAACTCCTATAAAATGAAGTCAAATCCTTTCCCTATAAATGTAACAAAGTTGCTACTTTAAGAGACCAACATTTTGCACTCTTTCGTTTCCCTTTATCATTAATAGTTAATGAGTAACATGTAAAAAAACCAATCAGTTACATATATAATGGGAGATAACTCCTATAAAATGAAGTCAAATCCTCTTCCTGTAAATGTAACAAATGTGAGGTCTTTCCCTGTATGGTAAATAAGGGGATTCTGTTGACGTTTTGTCTGTTCCTTATTACAAAATGTCACTAGCAGTCATGAAAATTGGTTATTTGAGTAAAGCAAGTCATCCCTATTCACACTTTAAATGGTTGCTAAGTACTTTTGTGACCGTTGCTAGGGACAAATTGTCACTTCCGGTTGTAAAATAATGTATTCCACCTAAATACTTAATCCTGATTCTAAATATATAGGGTAACTAAGGACTTTTTATGATGGTTACCTTGTTGCTATGGTGTGACCTTGACCCATGACCTTTGACCTTGGGCTCAAATTGAAGCTCTTTTCATACTGATCACTTTAGCTATGCATGTTTACTATATTATCTCTAACCGTTTTCAAGTTATTAGTCAAAACCAATCAACCGAAACATGTCAAGGGCAATAACTCCTTAACGGTTCATTGAACCATTTTTGACATAATAAACCAATTGTAGGTCTCAATAAGAGGAGTATTTTTCCAATTTATTGTCTGCTTCCATCTTTTACGGTTTTCGAGTTATTATGATAACAATATTCGAGGCCTAAGGTTGAGGTCATATCTGAACTTTGACCTTGAGATTTTCTTTAAGGTCATGTCACAGAACAACAAATGGTGAACAGCCAAGGTGTTTCCGACTTCCAGTTTGTGAGTTTTAGTGATGACCGGAGTCATTGAAACATTCAAGGTATACCGCTCGCCTTCGCTCGACAAAAACATGTAACAAGACCCCATGCCTCTATCATCAATAGGTAATGAGTTACAAGTAAAAAACCAATAAGTTACATATATAATGGGAGATAACTCCTATAAAATGAAGTCAAATCCTTTACTTGTAAATGTAACAAAGTTGCTCCTTTAAGTGATCAACATTTTGCAGTCTTTAGTTTCCCTTTATCATTAATAGTTAATGAGTACCATGCGAAAAACCAATCAGTTACATATATAATGGGAGATATCTCCTATAAAATGAAGTCAAATCCTTGCCCTATAATGTAACAAAGTTTCTCCTTTAAGAGACCAACATTTTGCACTTTTTCGTTTCCCTTTATCATTAATAGTTAATGAGTAACATGTAAAAAACCAATAAGTTGCATATATAATGGGAGATAACTCCTATAAAATGAAGTAAAATCCTTTCCCTATAAATGTAACAAAGCTGCTACTTTAAGAGACCAACATTTTGCACTCTTTCGTTTCCTTTTATCATTAATAGTTAATGAGTTACATGTAAAAAACCAATCAGTTACATATATAATGGGAGATAACTCCTATAAAATGAAGTCAAATCCTTTCCCTAGTAATGTAACACAGTTGCTCCTTTAAGAGACCAACATTTTGCACTCTTTCGTTTCCCTTTATCATTAATAGTTAATGAGTAATATGTAAAAAACCATTAAGTTGAATATATAATGGGAGATAACTCCTATAAAATGAAGTCAAATCCTTTCCCTATAAATGTAACAAAGCTGCTACTTTAAGAGACCAACATTTTGCACTCTTTCGTTTCCCTTTATCATTAATAGTTAATGAGAAACATGTAAAAAACCAATCAGTTACATATATAATGGGAGATAACTCCTATAAAATGAAGTCAAATCCTTTACTTGTAAATGTAACAAAAATTCTCCTTTAAGAGGTCAACATTTTGCAATCTTTAGTTTCCCTCTATCATTAATAGTTAATGAGTATCATGCGAAAAACCAATCAGTTACTTATATAATGGGAGATAACTCCTATAAAATGAAGTCAAATCCTTTCCCTATAAATGTAACAAAGTTGCTCCTTTAAGAGACCAACATTTTGCACTCATTCATTTCCCTTTATCATTGATAGTTAATGAGTAATATGTCAAAAACCAATAAGTTACATATATAATGGGAGATAACTCCTATAAAATGAAGTCAAATCCTTGCCCTATAAATGTAACAAAGTTGATCCTTTAAGAGGCCAACATTTTGCACTCTTTCGTTTCCCTTTATCATTAACAGTTAATGAGTAACATGTAAAAAACCAATAAGTTGCATATATAATGGGAGATAACTCCTATAAAATGAAGTCAAATCATTTCCCTATAAATGTAACAAAGCTGCTACTTTAAGAGACCAACATTTTGCACTCTTTCGTTTCCCTTTATCATTAATAGTTAATGAGTAACATGTAAAAAACCAATCAGTTACATATATAATGGGAGATAACTCCTATAAAATGAAGTTAAATCATTTACCTGTAAATGTAACAAAGTTGCTCCTTTAAGAGGTCAACATTTTGCAGTCTTTAGTTTCCCTCTATAATTAATAGTTAATGAGTATCATGCGAAAAACCAATTAGTTACTTATATAATGGGAGATAACTCCTATAAAATGAAGTTAAATCCTTTCCCTATAAAAGTAACAAAGTTGCTCCTTTAAGAGACCAACATTTTGCACTCTTTTGTTTCCCTTTATCATTGATAGTTAATGAGTAACGTGTAAAAAACCAATAAGTTACATATATAATGGGAGATAACTCCTATAAAATGAAGTCAAATCCTTTCCCTATAAACGTAACAAAGTTGCTCCTTTAAGAGACCAATATTTTGCACTCTTTCGTTTCCCTTTATCATTGATAGTTAATGAGTAATATGTAAAAAACCAATAAGTTACATATATAATGGGAGATAACTCCTATAAAATGAAGTCAAATCCTTTCCCTATAAATGTAACAAAGTTGCTCCTTTAAGAGACCAACATTTTGCACTCTTTCGTTTCCCTTTATCATTAATAGTTAATGAGTAACATGTAAAAAACCTATAAGTTGCATGTATAATGGGAGATAACTCCTATAAAATGAAGTCAAATCATTTCCCTATAAAGGTAGCAAAGCTGTTACTTTAAGAGACCAACATTTTGCACTCTTTCGTTTCCCTTTATCATTAATAGTTAATGAGTAACATGTAAAAAACCAATAAGTTACATATATAATGGGAGATAACTCCTATAAAATGAAGTCAAATCCTTTACCTGTTAATGTAACAAAGTTGCTCGTTTAAGAGATCAACATTTTGCACTCTTTACTTTCCCTCTATCATTAATAGGTAATGAGTAACATGTGAAAAACCAATCAGTTACATATATAATGGGTGATAACTCCTATAAAATGAAGTCAAATCCTTTCCCTATAAATGTAACAAAGTTGCTCGTTTAAGAGACCAACATTTTGCACTCTTTCGTTTCCCTTTATCGTTAATAGTTAATGAGTAACATGTAAAAAACCAATAAGTTACATATATAATGGGAGATAACTCCTATAAAATGAAGTCAAATCCTTTACCTGTAAAAGTAACAAAGTTGCTCCTTTAAGAGATCAACATTTTGCACTCTTTACTTTCCCTCTAGCATTAATAGTTAATGAGTACCATGTGAAAAACTAATCAGTTACATATATAATGGGAGATAACTCCTATAAAATGAAGTCAAATCCTTTCCCATAAATGTAACAAAGTTGCCCCTTTAAGAGACCAACATTTTGCACTCTTTCGTTTCCCTTTATCTTTAATAGTTAATGAGTAACATGTAAAAAACCAATAAGTTACATATATAATGGGAGATAACTCCTATAAAATGAAGTCGAATTACTTCCCTCCAAATGTGACAAAGTTGCGCCTTAATAATACGAACATTTTACTCTCAATAAGTGTTTATCTATCTTTTACCGTTTCAAAGGAGTAGCGGACACAAGCAAATGTCAAAATTTAGAACGTGACCTTGACCTTTGACCTTGTGTCCATTTTCAAGGTCAAAGGTCATGATGGTCTAAAGTGAAGACCCCAGGCCTCTATCTCTTTTAGTTGCTGAGATTTGTTTGAATATCACTTACTACTTTTATTTAAAGGGAGATAACTCCTATAACATGTCATCAGAACCCTTCAATCAATCCGTCCCAAAGTTGCGCAAGGATATAGGACACATTTTGGTAAAGGTTTGGTATTGCTATCTTTTTTGGTTTAGGAGGAGTAGCAGGAACAAGCTTTTTAGTAAAAGGGGAGATAACTCCGTAAAGGAAAAGGGTGCGGTCAGTCAGGGTGAACTGCGAAAGCGCAATGGGTAACCGATATCAGATATAAAATATCAAAGCGACATGTCGCGAAGTGAAAAATCCAGACATCGAAATAAGTTGGCGGAAGAAAAGAGAAAATAATAATAATAATAATAATAATAATAATAATCAGAACAATAACTATAGGTCTTTCCACAGAAAGGTGGAAAGACCTAATAATCAGAACAATAACTATAGGTCTTTCCACAGAAAGGTGGAAAGACCTAATGAAAAGTCATTTGTTCAAAGAACAAATGTGAGGTCTTTCCCGGCATTTTCTTAGTGTTATGTCTAGGTATATGGTTGCTAATTTTGAAAATTGCTGCCCATAACCATTGGACTTTGGTCCTAAAACGAAGGGCTTGTTGAGACGGTCACAAAAAACCTATGTTCACTATATTATCTCTGACGGTTTAAAAGTTATAAGCCATAAACTGATGAGCCGAAACAACAAAGGCCATAACTTGAAAACGATTTGTCGCACAGTTTTCAATAATTTAAATCAAATGTAGATCTCAATGAGAGGAACATTTTTCTGATATAATGTCTGCTTAATATTTTTATGGTTTTTGAGTTATTTCGAAAACAAAATTTAGCCAAAACCTGTCAAGGGCCATAACCTCTAAAACGGTTTGTCGCACAGTTTTTGAACCTGTGTATCAAATGTAGATCTCAATGAGAGGAACATTTTTCTCATATATTGTCTGCTTCAATTTTTTACGGTTTTTGAGTTATTTCATAAAATAATTTAGCGGAAACCTGTCAAGGGCCATAACCTCTAAAACGGTTTGTCGCACAGTTTCTGAACTGTTATATCAAATGTAGATCTCAATAAGAGGAACATTTTTCTGATATATTGTCTGCTTCAATTTTTTATGGTTTTTGAGTTATTTCGAAAACAATATTTAGCCGAAACCTGTCAAGGGCCATAACCTCTAAAACGGTTTGTCGCACAGTTTTCGAACCGTTATATCAAATGTAGATCTCAATGAGAGGAACATTTTTTCTCATATATTGTCTGCTTAAATTTTTTACGGTTTTTGAGTTATTTCATAAAATAATTTAGCGGAAACCTGTCAAGGGCCATAACCTCTAAAACGGTTTGTCGCACAGTTTCTGAACTGTTATATCAAATGTAGATCTCAATAAGAGGAACATTTTTCTGATATATTGTCTGCTTCAATTTTTTATGGTTTTTGAGTTATTTCGAAAACAATATTTAGCCGAAACCTGTCAAGGGCCATAACCTCTAAAACGGTTTGTCGCACAGTTTTCAAACTGTTATATCAAATGTAGATCTCAATGAGAGGAACATTTTTCTCATATATTGTCTGCTTCAATTTTGTATGGTTTTTGAGTTATTTCGAAAACAAAATTTAGCCGAAACCTGTCAAGGGCCATAACCTCTAAAACGGTTTGTCGCACAGTTTTCAAACTGTTATATCAAATGTAGATCTCAATGAGAGGAACATTTTTCTCATATATTGTCTGCTTCAATTTTGTATGGTTTTTGAGTTATTTCGAAAACAAAATTTAGCCGAAACCTGTCAAGGGCCATAACCTCTAAAACGGTTTGTCGCACAGTTTTCAAACCTATATATCAAATGTAGATCTCAATGAGAGGAACATTTTTCTGATATATTGTCTTCTTCAATTTTTTATGGTTTTTGAGTTATATTGAAAACAAAATTTCAATGGCGGCCATTTTGAAAATGGTGGACCAAAAAAATTTTTTGATCCGATACATGTAATTAGGACCCTCATATCTACTTGGAAGCCAAGTTTTGTGTAAATCCGACAACTTTGACGTTTTCGACAAACTTTGCGTCAAAATCCCGTAAACAGGAAGTGGATCGAAGAATGTTTTTTTGCATGACAAATCATGGCCATAAGTCAGGCAACATTTTCCTCACTTTAGATTTTTAATATCTGTCATTGTTTCTGAGTGTATCTGAACACAAGGGTAAACAGTGTTTGGGGAGATAACTCTGTTTCTAAAAATAGATCGGTGTCGCAGGGTGACTCAGGTCGAGCCCAGGTAGTGTCGGTTAAGTGTGCCAAGTTTCAAAGCGATACGTCAAGACACTTTTTTGACATCTGTGGCAGAAGAAAAAAAAAAAAATAATAATAATAATAATCATAAGAAATACAGTAAGGTCTTTCCCTCGGAAAGGGGAAAGACCTTAATAAGAAACAGAAGAATAAGAAGAAGGCTTTCCACTGGAAAGTGGAAAGCCTTAATAATAAGAAACAGAAGAATAATAGAAAGGCTTCCCACTCGGAAGTGGAAAGCCTTAATAATATAGGTTCATTTGTGACTTCGCCACAAATAATCATGGCTTACCACTTCCATCGACATTTTTTACACCGTGGCGTAAAAAAATTTCAGTTTTTTTTTTGGTTTTTTCTATATAAAAAACCATAACTGCATAAAATATACGTGAAACGTAACAGAAAACCATGCAAAAATCATATGTCACATCCTAGGCTCGAACCGACGATGTCAGTCTTGCCAGCCCTCGTTGATACCACTGGACCACGGAAGACGATATGCAGAAAGTCAAATTTTGACGTATATATACCTTCAATGTGTTTTCTACATTTAAAACACAAAGACATTTTGTAATGTTTTCGTGTATTGACCAATGAAATAAATAAGAAAGACAGAAAATTGTTTTATTTTTATTTATAAAATACAAATAAAACGCATTGATTTGACTGGTGGAAACGACTAAAGTCACGTGACAATTTTATATATTATCACGAAGTTGTTTTTTTTTTTTTTCTTTTTTTTTTTTTTGTTGAAAAGATGACTTTTCAGGAGGTCAACAGTGATGCTATTTTGACAGTTTAATTCAAAGGAATGTTACTTTCAATTCATTGTAATAGGGAAACCGTTTCTTTGTTCGGTAAAATACTGCAGTCGTGCATACCGGACGACACTCGATGGCATTTCAAAATAAATGATCAAGTAGAAAAAATGTTTGTTTCAGCTAGAACAACTCATGAAGACATAATTCAGATGTATATTTTAAGGATTTATCAATGCACAAACATTCAACCGCTGAAATTTAGGGGGTACCGATGGGGCCTCGACATTTGATTTTTTCTGCCGATTTTCGATTTTGTTGACATTTATGCACATCCGAGATACTTGGTTGGGGTAAAATCGACATTCTAAATCGATTGGCGGCATTTTCGAAAGGCTAGGATTTATGGTTTTTCTGAAAATCGCGATTTTTGCATGAAAAACCTATCTTCAACTTTCATGACCTGGAAATTTTTTTATCGTTCGTCAGAATGATTTCTACTGTAGCGACAAGTCAAGGACATCGATCCCCGAACTATTTGGCGTCCATTTTGTTTCACCATTCTCTGTGGTCTAGGATGAAATCTGCACACTACATTCTTATGGGGTCCCTTAGAAACACCCCCCCCCTTTTTATTTTTCCAAGCTGGCGGAATACCTTCAAATTCCCCATGTTTTTGCCCATGCCTGGCACCAAATTTTATTGCGACATGTAGCAAGCTAAAAAAACAAAGCGAATCCAAAGGTAAAAAAATTCACATGTCGCTGTACTGAAACCCAGGTGACCTTGACCTTTGACCTGTGACCTTGGGCAAGGTCAAGGTGAAAGTTGACATTTTACCTATTACAAGTTATTGCCTATCTTTTACCGTTTCAAGGGAATAGCGATGGCGAGACAATGTCAAAATTTCAAACGTGACCTTGACCTTTGACCTTGTGTCCATTTTCAAGGTCAAGGTCAATGATGACCAATGATATAAGGTTTCATGTATATATCTGTTATAGTTACTGAGATATAGTGATCTAATGTAACTCACAATGCATATTATTGGTCTAAGGGGAGACAACTCTTATAAAATGTCAAATAAAAAAAGTGACGATTCAAGATCTTAATATGATACACATTTTGGTAAAGGTTTCAGTTCTCTATCTATTATAGTAAAGGAGAAGATCTGCACACAACCAAGGGTCAAAAATTAGAACATGACCTTGACCTTTGACCTTGTGACCTTTTTCAAGGTCAAGGTCAATGATGACCAACTGTGAAATATCTAGTCTATATCACCTCTGGTTCATGAGTTACAATGGTACAAATTTTACTTCCAATAAATAAGGGGAAATAACTCCTACAAGAAGTCGTCAAAATACTTTGCGCGATATGTAACAAATTGTCGCAATCCATAGCTGACCATTTTGCAACAACTTTTATTGCGAAATCTTTTACGGTTTCATAGTTTATCTGCACACAAGCTTTTCTGTAACAGGGGAGATAACTCCGTAAAGAACAAGTGTTCGGTGTGACAGGGTCAACTGCGAAAGCGTAATGTCTTATACATCCATAGTACAAAATGTCTTTACGACATGTCGCGAAACAAAATTTATAATGGGAAAAGAAAACTTGGCGGAAAAAAATAAGAATAATAAATATAGGTTCAATCGTTCTAAAGAACGATTAATAGGCTTTCCACTTCAAAAGAAGACCTTAAATAAATGACCTTGAAACCAAAAAGCTAAGAAACATACGTAATTGTCTATAGCAATTAATAAGAACAAAAATTATTAAAAAACTATTTAGATATCTTTAAAAATAAGAAAGGTCATTAAATAGGACGTAAGAAAACTTGAATGACCTTGACAACTGATCTTTTAATCTACATAAATATTACTAATAGGCAATAGGATTAAAAGAAGAAGCTATTCAAAATACATAGTACCATGAAAAACATTTATAAAGGACTTTGACCTTGACTTTTACAGCATGACCTTGACCATGCTGAAGGTCAACAGTGATCAACATTGAAGATTTTATGCCAATATCTCTTAAAGTTATTAAGATATGACTACTTATAATATATACAAAAAATTAGAAAATGACATTGACCTTTGACCTTGTATTTGTTTTCAAGGTCAAGGGTCCTAATGATCCATAGTGAAGACCCCATGCCTCTATTATCAATAGTTGATAAGTAATTAATGAAAAACTAATTATCAATGGTTGTTATGGGGGATAACTCCTATAAGATGAAGCCGGATCCTTTCCCTCTAAATAGAAAAAAGTTGCGCCTTTATGAGACCAACATTTTATCCATTATAACTTATAGCCTATCTTTTACCGTTTCAAAGTAATAGCGATGACAAGACAATGCCAAAATTTCAAACGTGACCTTGACCTTTGACCTTGTGTCCATTTTCAAGGTCAAGGTCAATGATGACCAATGATATAAGGTTTCATATATATATCTGTTATAGTTACTGAGATATAGTGATATAATGCAATTCACAATACATTTTATTGGTATAGGGGAGATAACTCTTATAAAAATGTCAAATAAAAAAAGTGACGATTCAAGATCTCAATATGATACACATTTTGGTAAAGGTTTCAGCTCTCTATCTATTATAGTAAAGGAGGAGATCTGCACACAACCAAGGGTCAAAAATTAGAACATGACCTTGACCTTTGACCTTGTGACCTTTTTCAAGGTCAAGGTCAATGATGACCAACTGTGAAATATCTAGTCTATATCACCTCTGGTTCATGAGTTACAATGGTACAAATTTTACTTCCAATAAATAAGGGGAAATAACTCCATAAGAAGGTGAAAAATTCTTTAATGCGATATGTTATAAAGTGTCGCAATCCTTAGCTGAACATTTTGGAACAACTTTCATTGCGAAATCTTTTACGGTTTCATAGTTTATCTGCAAACAAGCTTTTTCATCACAGGGGAAATAACTCCGTAAAGAAAAAGTGTTCGGTGTCACAGGGTTAACTGCGCAAGCGTAATGTCTCATACATCCATAGTACAAAATATCTTTACGACATGTCGCGAAACAAAATTTATAATGGGATAACAAAACTTGGCGGAAAAAAAATAAGAATAAATATAGGTTCAATCGTTCTAAAGAACGATTAATAGGCTTTCCACTTCAAAAGAAGACCTTAAATAAATGACCTTGAAACCAAAAAGCTAAGAAACATACGTAATTTGTCTATAGCAATTAATAAGAACAAAAATTATTAAAAAACTATTTAGATATCTTTAAAAATAAGAAAGGTCATTAAATAGGACGTAAGAAAACTTGAATGACCTTGACAACTGATCTTTTAATCTACGTAAATATTACTTCTAGGCAATAGCATTAAAAGAATAAGCCATTCAAAATACATAGTACCATGAAAAACATTTATAAAGGACTTTGACCTTGACTTTTACAACATGACCTTGACCATGCTGAAGGTCAACAGTGATCAACATTGAAGATTTTATGCCAATATCTCTTAAAGTCATTAAGATATGACTACTTATAATATATACAAAAAATTAGAAAATGACCTTGACCTTTGACCTTGTATTTGTTTTCAAGGTCAAGGGTCCTAATGATCCATAGTGAAGACCCCATGCCTCTACTATCAATAGTTGATAAGTAATTAATGAAAAACTAATTATCAATGGTTGTAATGGGGGATAACTCCTATAAGATGAAGCCGGATCCTTTCCCTTTAAATAGAAAAAAGTTGCGCCTTTATGAGACCAACATTTTATCCATTATAACTTATAGCCTATCTTTTACCGTTTCAAAGTAATAGCGATGACAGGACAATGCCAAAATTTCAAACGTGACCTTGACCTTTGACCTTGTGTCCATTTTCAAGGTCAAGGTCAATGATGACCAATGATATAAGGTTTCATATATATATCTGTTATAGTTACTGAGATATAGTGATATAATGCAATTCACAATACATTTTATTGGTCTAGGGGAGATAACTCTTATAAAAATGTCAAATAAAAAAAGTGACGATTCAAGATCTCAATATGATACACATTTTGGTAAAGGTTTCAGTTCTCTATCTATTATAGTAAAGGAGGAGATCTGCACACAACCAAGTGTCAAAAATTAGAACATGACCTTGACCTTTGACCTTGTGACCTTTTTCAAGGTCAAGGTCAATGATGACCAACTGTGAAATATCTAGTCTATATCACCTCTGGTTCATGAGTTACAATGGTACAAATTGTACTTCCAATAAATAAGGGGAAATAACTCCTACAAGGAGTCGTCAAAATACTTTGCGCGATATGTAACAAATTGTCGCAATCCATAGCTGACCATTTTGCAACAACTTTTATTGCGAAATCTTTTACGGTTTCATAGTTTATCTGCACACAAGCTTTTCTGTAACAGGGGAGATAACTCCGTAAAGAACAAGTGTTCGGTGTGACAGGGTCAACTGCGAAAGCGTAATGTCTTATACATCCATAGTACAAAATGTCTTTACGACATGTCGCGAAACAAAATTTATAATGGGAAAAGAAAACTTGGCGGAAAAAAATAAGAATAAATATAGGTTCAATCGTTCTAAAGAACGATTAATAGGCTTTCCACTTCAAAAGAAGACCTTAAATAAATGACCTTGAAACCAAAAAGCTAAGAAACATACGTAATTTGTCTATAGCAATTAATAAGAACAAAAATTATTAAAAAACTATTTAGATATCTTTAAAAATAAGAAAGGTCATTAAATAGGACGTAAGAAAACTTGAATGACCTTGACAACTGATCTTTTAATCTACGTAAATATTACTTATAGGCAATAGCATTAAAAGAAGAAGCCATTCAAAATACATAGTACCATGAAAAACATTTATAAAGGACTTTGACCTTGACTTTTACAGCATGACCTTGACCATGCTGAAGGTCAACAGTGATCAACATTGAAGATTTTATGCCAATATCTCTTAAAGTCATTAAGATATGACTACTTATAATATATACAAAAAATTAGAAAATGACCTTGACCTTTGACCTTGTATTTGTTTTCAAGGTCAAGGGTCCTAATGATCCATAGTGAAGACCCCATGCCTCTATTATCAATAGTTGATAAGTAATTAATGAAAAACTAATTATCAATGGTTGTAATGGGGGATAACTCCTATAAGATGAAGTCGGATCCTTTCCCTCCAAATGTAAAAAAGTTGCGCCTTAATGAGACCAACATTTTATCCATTATAACTTATAGCTTATCTTTTACCGTTTCAATGCAATTGCGATGACAAGACAATGTCAAAATTTCAAACGTGACCTTGACCTTTGACCTTGTGTCCATTTTCAAGGTCAAGGTCAATGATGACTAATGATATAAGGTTTTATATAAATATCTGTTATAGTAACTGAGATATAGTGATATAATGTAATTCACAATATATTTTATTGGTCTAGGGGAGATAACTCTTATAAAACTGTCAAATAAAAAAGTGACGATTCAAGATCTTAATATGATACACATTTTGGTAAAGGTTTCAGTTCTCTATTTATTATAGTTAAGGAGGAGATCTGCACACAACAAAGGGTCAAAAATTAGAACATGACCTTGACCTTTGACCTTGTGACCTTTTTCAAGGCCAAGGTCAATGATGACCAACTGTGAAATATCTAGTCTCTGTCATCTCTGGTTCATGAGTTACAATGGTACAAAATGTACTTCCAATAAATAAGGGGAAATAACTCCTACTAGGAGTCGTCAAAATACTTTGCGCGATATGTAATAAATTGTCGCGATCAATAGCTGACCATTTTGCAAAAAGTTTTATTGCGAAATCTTTTACGGTTTCATAGTTTATCTGCAAATAAGCTTTTCTGTAACAGGGGAGATAACTCCGTAAAGAACAAGTGTTCGGTGAGCCAGGGTTAACTGCGAAAGCGTAATGTCTCATACATCCATAGTACAAAATGTCTTTACGACTTGTCGCGAAACAAAATTTATAATGGGAAAAGAAAACTTGGCGGAAAAAAAAGAATAATAATAATAATAAACAGACAAATAACAGGAAGGCTTTCCACTCGGAAAGTGGAAAGCCTTAATAAGAAACAGACTAATAACAGTAAGTCTTTCCACTGGAAAGTGGAAAGCCTTAATAAGAAACAGAAGAATAAGAAGAAGGCTTTCCACTGGAAAGTGGAAAGCCTTAATAATAAGAAACAGAAGAATAATAGAAAGGCTTCCCACTCGGAAGTGGAAAGCCTTAATAATATAGGTTCATTTGTGACTTCGCCACAAATAATCATGGCTTACCACTTCCATCGACATTTTTTACACCGTGGCGTAAAAAAATTTCAGTTTTTTTTTTGGTTTTTTCTATATAAAAAACCATAACTGCATAAAATATACGTGAAACGTAGCAGAAAACCATGCAAAAATCATATGTCACATCCTAGGCTCGAACCGACGATGTCAGTCTTGCCAGCCCTCGTTGATACCACTGGACCACGGAAGACGATATGCAGAAAATCAAATTTTGACGTATATATACCTTCAATGTGTTTTCTACATTTAAAACACAAAGACATTTTGTAATGTTTTCGTGTATTGACCAATGAAATAAATAAGAAAGACAGAAAATTGTTTTATTTTTATTTATAAAATACAAATAAAACGCATTGATTTGACTGGTGGAAACGACTAAAGTCACGTGACAATTTTATATATTATCACGAAGTTGTTTTTTTTTTTTCTTTTTTTTTTTTTGTTGAAAAGATGACTTTTCAGGAGGTCAACAGTGATGCTATTTTGACAGTTTAATTCAAAGGAATGTTACTTTCAATTCATTGTAATAGGGAAACCGTTTCTTTGTTCGGTAAAATACTGCAGTCGTGCATACCGGACGACACTCGATGGCATTTCAAAATAAATGATCAAGTAGAAAAAATGTTTGTTTCAGCTAGAACAACTCATGAAGACATAATTCAGATGTATATTTTAAGGATTTATCAATGCACAAACATTCAACCGCTGAAATTTAGGGGGTACCGATGGGGCCTCGACATTTGATTTTTTCTGCCGATTTTCGATTTTGTTGACATTTATGCACATCCGAGATACTTGGTTGGGGTAAAATCGACATTCTAAATCGATTGGCGGCATTTTCGAAAGGCTAGGATTTATGGTTTTTCTGAAAATCGCGATTTTTGCATGAAAAACCTATCTTCAACTTTCATGACCTGGAAATTTTTTTATCGTTCGTCAGAATGATTTCTACTGTAGCGACAAGTCAAGGACATCGATCCCCGAACTATTTGGCGTCCATTTTGTTTCACCATTCTCTGTGGTCTAGGATGAAATCTGCACACTACATTCTTATGGGGTCCCTTAGAAACACCCCCCCCTTTTTATTTTTCCAAGCTGGCGGAATACCTTCAAATTCCCCATGTTTTTGCCCATGCCTGGCACCAAATTTTATTGCGACATGTAGCAAGCTAAAAAAACAAAGCGAATCCAAAGGTAAAAAAATTCACATGTCGCTGTACTGAAACCCAGGTGACCTTGACCTTTGACCTGTGACCTTGGGCAAGGTCAAGGTGAAAGTTGACATTTTACCTATTACAAGTTATTGCCTATCTTTTACCGTTTCAAGGGAATAGCGATGGCGAGACAATGTCAAAATTTCAAACGTGACCTTGACCTTTGACCTTGTGTCCATTTTCAAGGTCAAGGTCAATGATGACCAATGATATAAGGTTTCATGTATATATCTGTTATAGTTACTGAGATATAGTGATCTAATGTAACTCACAATGCATATTATTGGTCTAAGGGGAGACAACTCTTATAAAATGTCAAATAAAAAAAGTGACGATTCAAGATCTTAATATGATACACATTTTGGTAAAGGTTTCAGTTCTCTATCTATTATAGTAAAGGAGAAGATCTGCACACAACCAAGGGTCAAAAATTAGAACATGACCTTGACCTTTGACCTTGTGACCTTTTTCAAGGTCAAGGTCAATGATGACCAACTGTGAAATATCTAGTCTATATCACCTCTGGTTCATGAGTTACAATGGTACAAATTTTACTTCCAATAAATAAGGGGAAATAACTCCTACAAGAAGTCGTCAAAATACTTTGCGCGATATGTAACAAATTGTCGCAATCCATAGCTGACCATTTTGCAACAACTTTTATTGCGAAATCTTTTACGGTTTCATAGTTTATCTGCACACAAGCTTTTCTGTAACAGGGGAGATAACTCCGTAAAGAACAAGTGTTCGGTGTGACAGGGTCAACTGCGAAAGCGTAATGTCTTATACATCCATAGTACAAAATGTCTTTACGACATGTCGCGAAACAAAATTTATAATGGGAAAAGAAAACTTGGCGGAAAAAAATAAGAATAATAATAAGAAACAGAAGAATAAGAAGAAGGCTTTCCACTGGAAAGTGGAAAGCCTTAATAATCAGAACAATAACTATAGGTCTTTCCACAGAAAGGTGGAAAGACCTAATAATAATAATAATAATCAGAACAATAACTATAGGTCTTTCCACAGAAAGGTGGAAAGACCTAATAATTATAGAAACTACTTGAAAAAGAACTTTCTACAATATTCTTTATAAAATAGTATATAAGACATGGTTGTAACATTTATAGGAGTTCAAGTTTAAGTTTAAGTTCAAGTAATAGTTGTAAGATTAGACAGTGACAATAGCAGTTGTGTTGAAAGTGAAAGTAGCTGTACATATTGTAAATAGAAGTTTGCAGTTAATAAAAGTTAGAAACCTGATTCCGTGTTAGTTTGGATTTCGCCACAAGATCAGCTTGTAACTCAAACATACCTGTTTAATACAACAAGAAAAAAGTATGGAGAAAGTTATATCAAAACTATATGCTGCCTATGCGGAGATGAGCCAGATGATCTACAACATTTTATTCTCAAGTGTCCAAAGCTGGAAAACCTTCGGAGAAGGCATCTCCGACATATCAAAAGCTACCTAGATAACCTCAGAAACGATGTTTACCAAGAGTTTGTCACCCAAAACAACCTACTTCAACTCATACTGGACTGTACAAACAAACAGATGCCGTATATCAGTAAGCTGAAAAAACAAGGTTATATAGAGCTGGATGAACTAACCAGGAACATGTGCTATAACCTACATATGGAAAGGATGAGACAGTTAAAAGGGGGGGGGGCAGGATTCTATAAATATATAAACTATGTATAATCCGAAGCTTTTAGTGTTTTTAATAGAAAAAATGCAATAATGATGATACCCTTCTTGTATATATATATATATATATATATATATATATATATATATATATATATATATATATATATATATATATATATATATATATATATATATATATATATATATATATATATTTCTAATAAAAGTCCAATACAACTAGAATTTCTGCATTCTTTAATTCACTAGTACTTTCATGCCTTCCGGCAATCTTCAGGTGAATGAATATCGTTAATAATGTTTATAACGTTACTAACGGTAACGTTTATATATGACGTTACAAATAGGTATAAGGGGAGTTAATTACATATATGCACAATAAGGGGAGTTAATTACATATATATACACAAACAATATTAAAATAAATGTTAATATTGTCAGTAATAAAGTTATATAGTTATGAGAGTCCATTCAGGATGGGTTTTAATTTCCTTATAAAGTTTTTTTCTTTTATTTCTCGTAAAACATCACTGGACGTCTTCATTTTATAAAATGGAAATATTTTAAAAAGACCCCCACTGCACGTATCTAAATGTTGACTAAGTGGTATTTTTCGATATTGGGGGTCTCTTATTTGTTGACGATGGACTGTCATCCGTTCATATATATATATATATATATATATATATATATATATATATATATATATATATATATATATATATATATATATATATATATATATACCCCGGTTAATGAAGCTATATTTTTTTATATAGCGGATTTGGCCGAGGGGTCTAGACCGCTGGACATAGTGCAGGCGAATTGGTGCCACAGTGTCATCCTATATAATATATACAAAAATGCTGAATTAGATTACTGTCAGATTAATACGTATTGGTTACGAAAATTCCATCGTCACACGCTAGTACACATGTACTATGTCTATGTCTAAGATTCACCCCGGTTAATGAAGCTATATTTTTTTATATAGCGGATTTGGCCGAGGGGTCTAGACCGCTGGACATAGTGCAGGCGAATTGGTGCCACAGTGTCACAACGGTGTGAGTTCGAATCCCGCTGAGGGAAAGCAAAAATTTGACAGTGTTAAAAATCTAATTCAAACAGTGTTGGGCTTAATTTGTAGACGTATATATAAATATTTGATATTAACCCTGTATTTCTGATGTCTCAGAAATCCGCTGGATAGATATATTATATGGTTGTCACAATACTTAGACGTTTGTATATATATATATATATATATATATATATATATATATATATATATATATATATATATATATATATATATATATATATATGAATTTTATTTTGACTCCACGCTTGACCAAGTGCATCTTATCGTTTTAACTCAAGCATCGTGTTTTAGCAGCTTTTATAGTTTTAGAAACCGCTATACATGCCCTTTTTGATATCAGAAAGTAAAATTTTAGATTAACAATATTTAACCATTTTAGTGCATTTATGACTAGTGCCTGATATTTTACGTATAATGCTGCTTCTTGCCTTTTAGTGCTTTAAGTGCTTTTACGATAAAGTAGTAATTGTAGACTGAGTTTAATAACTTTACATTTAAATAACTTATATGTGGATGCCTAACTGTATTATAACCCATACACTGTAAATAAATGTTCACCTGACTCCGTCAACTATTCGTATTCTCACTGTGACTATATGCACCATACACATGCAATGATGTGCACCACATATATCTATCCATAGAATAGAGTGCACCGACTAACGGCGGTAGTTACCTGAACAAGACAAGACAGTTGGCCAATCGGCAGCTGTCTCCCGATTTAGCCTATTATGATTGCTACCGCCCCGTAATTATGCCGGGTTTTCATCCCTAACTTAGCTCTGCTTATTTGTTTTCCAATCGGCAACTATCTCCCGATTTAGCAGCCAATCAAGACACAGCATTGTTTATCTGTTATCCTTGAGATACGACTGGTCTCCGCTGTTTAGCTTTTGATTATTTATCCCGTCTCTTGCCTTTTAGTGCTTTAAGTGTTTTTACTATAAAGTAGTAATTGTAGACCGAGTTTAATAACTCTACATTTAAATAACTTATATGTGGATGCCTAACTGTATTATAACCCATACACTGTAAATAAATGTTCACCTGACTCCATCAACTATTCGTATTCTCACTGTGACTATATGCACCATACACATGCAATGATGTGCACCACACATATCTATCCATAGGATAGAGTGCACCGACTAACGGCGGTAGTTACCTGAACAAGACAAGACAGTTGGCCAATCGGCAGCTGTCTCCCGATTTAGCCTATTATGATTGCTACCGCCCCGTAATTATGCCGGGTTTTCATCCCTAACTTAGCTCTGCTTATTTGTTTTCCAATCGGCAACTATCTCCCGATTTAGCAGCCAATCAAGACACAGCATTGTTTATCTGTTATCCTTGAGATACGACTGGTTTCCGCTGTTTAGCTTTTGATTATTTATCCCGTCTCGCATGCGAGACGGGAATAACGGGTAGATTTGTTTTCATTGAATTATTTCCCTTTGACTATAAAATACATTTTTGTGTTTGTTTCTATCATGCTTGGAATACTAAAATTATGTTGCGAGTTAATGTATTGAACAGTAGACGGTGACAACTGAAATTAATCGTTTAAAGTGGTTCGCATTTGTTATTTGTTTGCCATTTTTGTATATTTTTACACACTCTTTAGATCGCATAGTCGATGACCAGAAAAAGTTCGAAATAAGATTTTTTTCAAACAAATTTTACATTTATTTTCTTTTTACCGGTAATTATCACATTAAATCATGATTTTCTTAGGAAAAATTTATGCTGAGGAAACTCTGAACATTTTATTTATGTGATATTTATGTAACTTAAATTATGATATTCTTTCAAAAGAAGCCATAGAAACTCAGACGAGAATCATGAGATCAAAGATCAAAAGACTAACCTTTTAGGCGGGGAGAAGCCGGGGGGGGGGGGGTGGCGGGGGGTCTGCAACCTTCTGGAATGTCTTTGTTAGGAAAGATGATACTTTTCAGACTACCAAAATATTTTCAGTTTATTTCAGTTTAAAACAAAATGACGTCATATAATGGATTTGATTCTAGACAGTCGGATCACCTCGGTTGTGTCCGCCAATTTTCGGAAAGTCAACTGTTGATAGTCTAGTCTATCAATTTTCGCTTTATTTCATGTTCAAGAAAGTATTTTTTAAGAAATATGTAAAGAAATAAAGCAGTGTTCAATAATTAGTCTTTATTCTATAAATATATATTTTTTATTTAGTTGTATTTACTATGTTAAAATCGCGAGATTTGCTCAGACAGCAAAACACAAACATGTTTAGTAAAGGAACAAAAGGTACTTCATCTTCATACAGTAAGACAGGTAGGCGTTACGGTATCTTCATACAGTAAGACAGGTAGACGTTACAGTATCTTCGTACAGTAAGACAGGTAGGCGTTATGGTATCTTGCATACAGTAACACAGGTAGGCGTTACGGTATCTTCATACAGTAACACAGGTAGGCGGTCGGACAAGGAGGCTTGTTATGGGCTCTTGTATTTTCAATCACAATTTTAAGACTAAGCCCAAAGGAACCACTCAAATTCCAACACCATGATGTCAAGGCGTCTGACTTAGGATTCTATGCCTGTTTTGACATAAATCAGCTTCCAAAATGCGATTATTTGCTAAAATCAACAAGTCCGTACCAAAATATAGAAACAAATATGGCGGGACAAAAACATCCCATAGACAAAAACTTGCATACATCAAATATTTTACTCATACTTATTAGTGGTGATGTCTCTGTAAATCCTGGTCCAACAAAGTACCCATGCGGAGTTTGCTCCAAAGTCGTCAAAATAAACCAGAGAGGAATACTTTGCGAGGACTGTCTACTTTGGTTCCACGCAAAATGTATTGACATGTCAAACTCAATCTATGACCAATTGTCAACATCGTCGGAGGATTGGTTTTGCTAAAAGTGTACACTTCCTCAATTTTCTGTTTCATATTTTATTGATAAAACTTTTAGTCAGAATAACGATAGTGTAAATGAATCAGCTGATTTGTCAAATTTCCTCCCCTCACCTGCTTCCGGTGTAAACAAAAACAATGAACACATGGAAGATATCTTTGACCAACTGAAAGATGTTCGAAAGAAACACCCGCACCAATTCCTGTGCGCACATATCAACATAAACAGTCTCAGGTACAAGGTTTGTCACATTCAAGAACTGCTAGAATCAAAAATTGTAGACATGCTATTTATTTCTGAAACAAATTTAGATGAGACATTCTCAACTCTCTTTTTCAAGTAAATGAATATCATTTTTGGCGTAAAGATCGAAACCAGTTTTGCGGAGGCCTTGTGGCATATGCTAGATCTGACTTGCCTTGTGACAGGAAAACAGCCTTTGAAAATCAAAACATTGAGTCAATCAGTATTGAAATAAATGTAAATAATAGAAAATGGCTTATTACAGGAATGTACAAACCCCCATCCATGTCAGACAATGATTTCTCAAAAGATTTTATCGACAATTTTGATAAAGCCTCTGTAAAATATGAAAATTTTCTTTTATTAGGAGATTTACATTATGATATGTTAGTTGAGAACAAAAGTAAGACTCTGTTAGAGATTTGTGACATCTGTGATCTCACAAACATTGTAAAAGGTCCAACTTGTTTTACAAAAACAGCACCTGCTAGTTTAAATGATGTTGTCTTGACAAATAGAGCAAACTTATGTATGAATACTTTGAATTTCAACTGTGGCCTAAGTGATGTGCATAATATGATTAGTATTCAAATAAAGGGTAACATGCCACTGCAAAGAAATGAATTTAGAAATTATAGAAGTTTTAAAAATTTTAATCAATCAGATTTTATTGAAGACTTAGAAAATGTAGAGTTTATTAATGAATGTGACAGCAATATAGATATAAACTCCATGTACGAGAATTTTGAAAAACAATTTGTAAGTGTGGTGGATAAACATGCACCCATGAAACGTAGAAAACCCTGCCCTAAACCTGCACCATTTATCAATAAAGAACTTAGATCTGCTATATACAAAAAGCGACAACTACATAACAAATTTATCAATTATAAATCAGATTATAACTGGGAAAACTATCGCAAACAGAGAAACTTAGTTACTAAAATAAGAAAGAGCTCTGTAAAAATATATTTCTACGAAAGGTGTGCAGGGTGGCCTAAATCCAAGAATTTTTGGCCTACCATTAAACCTTTCATTACAAACAAAGGTAGCAATTTTACAAAAGATGTCATCCTTAATGAATATGACTGTATCATTAATAAGCAGACCGAAGTTGCAAATGTATTTAATAACTTTTTCATAAATGATGCAAAAGACATTGGAAATAATGAACCAACTGATGGAAGCCATCCAAGCATTGTGAAAATAAACGAACATAAAATTGTAACATCAGAACTAAATTTCGTAGCAATTGAAGAAAAGTTTGTAACAAAACAAATAGACAAAATAAACATCAAAAATGCTACATGAAATGATGGCATATCGGTCAAACTCTTAAAACTAGCTAAACCAGTCATTGCTACACCTACACCCCCTGAAACGTAAAACGTTCCCGTACGAACGTTAAACGGACGAACCAAAAACGACATACGAACGGACGAAGAACGAACGAACGCTCTTATCGTCCAGACGAACCATTTAAAAATTAACCAATCAGGGACAAACTATACGCTTCAATCGTTCGTATGTGGGAAAACGAATGGAGACGCCTATATCGTGCTTTGTAAAAATCAAGAAACGTTCGGTCATTTTAAATAAAATCTTGAGAATCAAGCTGGTTTATAGTAAACAAATAAAAAATTGACAAGGAATAAATAATTTTCATTAAATCATCATTTAAATGATTTGTGACAGCTCAAACAGGTAATACACACATAAAAAACGTGACAACATAACAAGCATACGAGAAAATTTGTGGGGTTGAGTATTTTTATTAAATATTCATGTTCGTGATTTGTGCTAAACATGGAAATGTTTTAATAATGGACCTATAAATTATTTTTTATCACAGTGTAAAAAGAAACGAGCTTAATCGTCCATTTTATTTTGATTACTAACAGTAATTATTACACATTCCCGAGGAAGCTTTTATAATTAATCTTTATTGCATATAATGAAATGTACTAATCCAACTGTATATTTATTATGTGTTATATATTTTTTAAACCTTATAGTTTCATATAAATTAAGGGGTAATTTATTACAAAAATTCTCTATTGGAAAATGTTCATCAAGGTTGTGTTCAAATAACACATTTAAAATCACATTTGTAATATCAAGACAAGACAAAGACAAAGTTTTATTTAAAGTCGGCACAATAACAACACATAACATATTAAGCTCTATATAAAGAGCTTTTTAACCGACATACAGTACATAATAAAGCCTACTGATAAGCTACATATAACTACATGCAACACATATTAGCCACTCATATAAATAAGCACTACTGACATACTACATTACATACACCGTAAATGCAACATACATTAGCCACATACATAAATGAGCACTACAGACATATTACATATACATTCATGCAACATACATTAGCAATAGCCTCTTACTTTATTTGAAAAACACAGAGGTTAAGATACCATTATATGGGATCGTAACTTAATGAACTTTGATCGAATAAAAAGAATGTGAAACACATAAAATGGACGGAATACGTTGAAAAGAAGCTACAGTGGTACTACTAGTATAATTTACATGTAGGAATATCACTCCCGAGACCTTTGCAAGAATATTAAAAACCATATTTAACATAAAAAAAAGTACCGAGACCTTCGAGATACAATTAAAAACTAAATTAAACATATAAAATCACTCCTGATACATAAGAAAAGCAATCAAAAACCATAATACAAATATAAAATCAATCCTGACACCTTAGCTATGCAGTTAAAAACCATATAACACATACAATTTCACTACTGAGACCTTAGCAATACAATTAAAAACCATATTTCACATACAAAATCACTCCTGAGACTTTAGCAATACAATTAAAAACCATATTACACATAAAAAATCAGTCCTGAGACCCTAGCAATACAATTAAAAACCATATTTCACATACAAAATCACTCCTGAGACCCTAGCAATACAATTAAAAACTATATTTCTCATATAAAATCACCCCAAGACCTTTGCGATACAATTAAAAACCATATTTCACAAATAAAATCACTCCTGAGACCTTTGCGATACAATTAAAAACCATATTACACATATAAAATCACTCCTGAGACCTTTGTGCTACAATTAAAAACCATATTACATATATAAAATCACTCCTAAGGCCCTAGCAATACAATTAAAAACCATATTTCACATGCAAAATCACTCTTGAGACCTTTGTGATACAATTAAAACCAATATTTCACATACAAAATCACTCCTGAGAACTTTGCGATACAATTAAAAACCATATTTCACATATAAAATCACTCCTAAGACCTTTGCGCTACAATTAAAAACCATATTACACATATAAAATCACTCCTCAGACCTTTGCGATACAATTAAAAACCATATTACATATATAAAATCACTCCTGAGACCCTAGCAATACAATTAAAAACCATATTTTACATGCAAAATCACTCCTGAGACCTTTGCGATACAATTAAAACCAATATTTCACATACAAAATCACTCCTGAGACCCTAGCAATACAATTAAAAACCATTTTTCACATACAAAATCACTCCTGAGACCCAGCTATACAAATAAAAACTTTATTACACATATAAAATCACTCCTGAGACCTTTGCGATACAATTAAAAACCATATTTCACATACAAAATCACTCCTGAGACCTTACAAGATGCAATATTAAACCATAGCATACTACAATTTACTTCTTTGACCTAACTAAGAGATGCTAAATCAGTCGTGAGACATTATATATGCAATTTAAAACCTAGGAAATGAAATGTCTGTATTTCTAAACAAATATTGTGCCATCAAATTAAGATTTTATGCAAGATTATTCAGTTTTATTAAGTTTTCTGTGTAAACAGATATTCAGTTTTTGTATCAAATGAAGACAATGTAGGGATGTTAAAAGACTTTAGGATAAAACATACATTAAATTTTTTAAGGTTTTAGGTACTAAAATAGAAAAATTTCATATGTGTTTATAAAATTTGGAGAGTGTTCAAATAAATCATATTTATTTGTACAACCTGAATATTGTAGATTTACATATAACAAAGTAGACGAAGAAAGTATTTCAAATTGTTTATGTTTATATTTAATTTAAAACATGTTCATGGTTTTAATGAATTTATAGTTTTAAAATAAATACAATTTATTTGACATTTTAATGTTCAGGTTATTTTAATTTGATAACAGAATGTAGAATTTTCTATCAGAATAACAAACATGACAAAGTGTAAAATATTTTCCTTTGCGAATGCTGACGAACGAATGAACCTTTATTTTTACCGGTGGTCGGTATTTCGGGTAGCCCGAACCCGAACCCGAGACAAAATCCCCGAGACAGAAATCGACTTTAATGGTTTATGTGATTATCAGACAGAATTTTTACAAAATATTTGGAAGATATAACAAGATTATGATATTGAATTATTACGTTTCAGTCAAAGTGTAAGAAAACGTATATTTATGAAAATATTGCAATTTTTTGTTCCGAAGGTCGGTATTTCGGGTATGCCGAGATTTGAAGGGAGGTAACTCAGGTCCGGTAACCTAACTTATTGAACAATAATAAAATATTATTATTATTATTATTATTATTATTATTATTATTATTATTATTATTATTATTATTATTATTATTAATATTATTATTATTATTATTATTATTATTATTAATTTTATTATATTAAATAATATAATAAAAATAATTATTATGTAAAAATAAATAAATAAATAAATAATTTAAAGTAATTTCTCGTGGAAGGTTCGACTGCTGAGAAATATGCTGTCTAACTGTACCTCAAGAAAAATGTCTATGTGCGTCCATAGGTACATGTTTCCACATAATTGCTGCCAAGATGAGCATCGGGCTCGCGATTCGGACGTAAAACGCATGTTGAACTTGTCGCAACTTCGGAAAAATTACAGAAAACAAACAAGAGAGAGGGTAGAACGTAACCTAGACCATGTGTTCCAGCTCCAGACTATCAAGAATTAATTTATATTTTCGACCCCAACCTGTATAAAAGCGGATGAAATAATTCCAACTTCAATTATGAAAAAGCGAAATACCAGCAGTCTCCAAGAAAAAAAATTAAATTTGACACACCAAAAATAGAACTTTCAGTAATTGCAGAAGAAAGATTTTGCATTGACTTCTCGTATCTTTTGTTTTCATATAGCTCTGTAAGATCTGGTGTTCCTGAAACCAGTCAATCAATACATGTACCGCCTGAAACCAGCCCCGACAAACTTTAGCCACAAATTAAGAATTTCGATCCATTGAAAACCACCGAAAACTCAAAAAGTCGCAAACTCTATTAAAATTCATGTTTCACGTGTTAATGGACAGGTTAAAAATATTGTTAATATAAAAAACTGAAAGTACAACAAATAGACAATGTCCTGGATTGCAGTGTATTTGCGCTAGTTTTCGCTACCGAGTTTTGCTTCTTTGGCTATAATGGACGGAGTGGGGTCGTCCTTGACACTCACATCATGCGTGTGCATTTGTTCGAACTCTTAGTATATAATAAGTTTGTAATCACCATTTCCAAAAAGAAAAGTTCATTTAACATCAAAATTATAGTTAGCAGATATCAACAATACCCATAGAGCTAGACTGCAAAGGTAATTGTCGACTACCGAATTTGTACGATGATGTGGCAAGTGCGACACAAGTGGAGATTTTATTTCCATTTGCGCTGTGACAGCCTGCTTGAATTTGCCTTCAACAACAGTAACCCGTTTCTTTGCATCAACAAGTGTTAAAAATATTAACATTAATTTACTAATTACACAGATCTGTTAAGAATTTATTTGTTTTAATTGTTAAGATTTAATTTTTGCAATAGTTATGAAACCTAAACGTTGTGGTTTTTGTTCTTAGATTTACACAAGACAAAAGACAAACAGCTTTTTTCATCGTCAGTCGCAATGTTTAAATAAGGAACACAAGCTCTGCCAACGTATGAATTAAAAACAGATATGTAAAACTCCAAACAATAGAATGAATTTTAAGGTAATAATCATAAATGTATTATTATTATTATTATTATTATTATTATTATTATTATTATTATTATTATTAATCTGTTCATTTAGCAAATGCTTATCTCCATGTTTTGCCGAACATGAGTTACCTCCCTTCACATCTCGGCAATCTCGGCATACCCGAAATACCGACCTACGGGACAAAAAATTGCAATATTTTCATAAATATACGTTTTTATTACATTTTTATTTAAACATAATAATCCAATATCAGAAGCTTATTATATCTTTCAAATATTTTGTGAAAATGTTGTCAAATAACTAAGTAATTAATTAAAATCGATTTCTGTCTCGGGGATTTCATCTCGGGTTCGGGTTCGGGCTACCCGAAATACCGACCACCATTTTTACCTGTACTGCGCATGCGGACGAACGAACGAACGGTTTTATTTACTTGTTTTGCGCATGCGGACGAACGAACGGACGTACGGATGGACGAACGGAAAACGATATACGAACGAACGGAAAACGAAATACGAACGCATTTAAATGGGAACGTTTTACGTTTCAGGGGGTGCACCCCCTGAAACGTAAAACGTTCCCGTACGAACGTTAAACGGACGAACCAAAAACGACATACGAACGGACGAAGAACGAACGAACGCTCTTATCGTCCAGACGAACCATTTAAAAATTAACCAATCAGAGACAAGCTATACGCTTCAATCGTTCGTATGTGGGAAAACGAATGGAGACGCGTATCGTGCTTTGTAAAAATCAAGAAACGTTCGGTCATTTTAAATAAAATCTTGAGAATCAAGCTGGTTTATAGTAAACAAATAAAAAATTGAAAAGGAATAAATAATAAAATGATTATACTTTATTTTCATTAAATCATCATTTAAATGATTTGTGACAGCTCAAACAGGTAATACACACATAACAAACGTGACAACATAACAAGCATACGAGAAAATTTGTGGGGTTGAATAATTTTTTTTAAATATTCATGTTCGTAATTTGGGCTAAACATGGAAATGTTTTAATAATGGACCTATACATATTTTTTATCACAGTGTAAAAAGAAACGAGCTTAGTCGTCCATTTTTATTTTCATTACTAACAGTAATTATTACACATTCCCGAGGAAGCTTTTATAATTAATCTTTATTGCATATAATGAAATGTACTAACCAACTGTATATTTATTATGTGTTATATATTTGTTAAACCTTATAGTTTCATAAATTAAGGGGTAATTTATTACAAAAATTCTCTATTGGAAAATGTTCATCAAGGTGGTTTTCAAATAACACATTTAAAATCACATTTGTAATATCACTCCAGAGACCTTTGCAAGAATATTAAAAACCATATTTAACATTAAAAAAAACTACTGAGACCTTCGAGATACAATTAAAAACAAAATGAAATATAAAATCACTCCTGATACATAAGAAATGCAATCAAAAACCATAATACAAATATAAAATCAATCCTGAGACCTTAGCTATGCAGTTAAAAACCATATAACACATACAATTTCACTACTGAGACCATAGCAATACCATTAAAAACCATATTTCACATACAAAATCACTCCTGAGACCTTAGCAATACAATTAAAACCCATATTACATATATAAAATCAGTCCTGAGACCCTAGCAATACAATTTAAAACCATATTTCATGACAAAATCACTACTGAGACCCTAGAAATACAATTAAAAACTATATTTCTCATATAAAATCCACCCCTGAGACCCTGAGACCTTTGCGATACAATTAAAAACCATATTTCACCTAGAAAAGCACTCCTGAGACCTTTGCGATACAATTAAAAACCATATTACACATATAAAATCACCCCTAAGACCTTTGCGATACAATTAAAAACCATATTGCACATATAAAATAACTCCTGAGACCTTTGCGATACAATTAAAAACCATATTACACATATAAAATCACTCTTTTGCGATACAATTAAAAACTATATTACATATATAAAATCACTCCTAAGACCCTAGCAATACAATTAAAAACCATATTTCACATGCAAAATCACTCCTGAGACCTTTGTGATACAGTTAAAACCAATATTTCACATACAAAATCACTCCTGAGACCTTTGCGATACAATTAAAAACCATATTACACATATAAAATCACTCTTGGGATCTTTGCGATACAATTAAAAACCTTATTACATATATAAAATCACTCCTAAGACCCTAGCAATACAATTAAAAACCATATTTCACATGCAAAATCATTCCCGAGACCTTTGTGATACAGTTAAAACCAATATTTGACATACAAAATCACTCCTGAGACCTTTGTGATACAATTAAAAACAATATTACACTTATAAAATCACTCCTCAGACCTTTGTGATACAATTAAAAACCATATTTCACATGCAAAATCACTCCTGAGACTTTTGCAATACAATTAAAAACCATATTTCACATAAAAATCACTCCTGAGACCTTTGCAATACAATTAAAACCAATATTTCACATACAAAATCACTCCTGAGACCCTAGCAATACAATTAAAAACCATATTTCACATGCAAAATCACTCCCGAGACCTTTGTGATACAGTTAAAACCAATATTTGACATACAAAATCACTCCTGAGACCTTTGTGATACAATTAAAAACAATATTACACATAAGGCTGTCTATTTTAAAAAGGGAAAATGCATTTTATTCCCTTTTCCCTTGTAAACCTCAACTGTAAGCATTTATTTTATAATACTGCAAAAACTGTAGCCATTATTAACTTTTATTCAACAAACAAATATATATACAACAAAATTTCACATCATAAACACTAAATACAAGCTCACTTTATAAAATGTGTACATTTGCACAATTTCGGGAAAGTTCCCGAAACAAATCAAAATCTAACAGTTTGCTTACTCTTGAGAATCATACAATTTAAAATGTTTCGGGAAATATCCCGAAAAATCTTATCGCATATATCACTACATTTCTTTAAAATTTTAAAGAGAAAAAATGTTTCGGGAAAGTTCCCGAAACATGTAAAAATCAAACAGTTTGCCTACTCTTGACAATCATACCATTTAAAATGTTTCGGGAAAAATCCCGAACAATCTTTTCAAATATATCGCTACATTTCTACAAAATTTTAAGAATAAAATATTTCGGGAAAAATCCCGAAACAAGTCAAAATCCTACAGTTTGCTTACTCTTGACAATTATACTATTTAAAATGTTTCGGGAAAAATCCCGAACAATCTTTTCAAATATATCACTACATTTCTACAAAATTTTAAGAATAAAACATTTCGGGAAAAATCCCGAAACATGTAAAAATCAAACAGTTTGCTTACTCTTTACAATCATACCATTTCAAATGTTTTGGGAAAATTCCCGAAAAAATCATAACAAATATATCACTACATGTACATTTCTACAAAATGTTAAAGAGAAAAAATGTTTTCGGAAAGATCCCGAAACAAGTCAAAATCTAACACTTTTCTAACTCTTGACAATCATACCATTTAAAATGTTTCGGGAAATATCCCGAAAAATCTTATCAAATATATCACTATTTTTCTACAACATTTTTAAGGAAAAAATAGTTTTTAAGAAAGTTCCCGAAGCAAGTCAAAATCCAGGGCTTTGCTGACTCTTGTCAATCATAACATTTAAAACACTTTCGGAAAGTACATGAAATTAATCTTGTCAAATGTATCACTACATTTCTACAAATTTTGAGTAAAGATAATAGTTTCAGGCAAGTCAAAATCAAACATTTAACCTACCCTTGACACACGTACCATTTAACACTTCTGGAAATTTTCCAAATAAATCTTATCTAATATATCATATTTCTTGAAAATTAGAAAAGAAGTGGTTTCAGAATGGTTCCCGACTCGTATGTTTCTAGCATATAGAATTTCAGAAAAATTAGAAAAAAAGGCTACTTTATTTTATTATGTTTCTTACAGACTTACAATAGGTAGGGAAATGCAAAATAATAACTTTCATACATTTTCTTTTGAAGATGCAATTTTTGTCATACAATACATATGATTGTTGAAAATAACACAACTGTCACAATGTTAGGTAAAAATTGTCTGAAACATTGAAACAAATTCACAAATCACTCAACAAATATTTTACTCAGTTTTAAAATAGTTTAGTACATGTATGAAAGCCCAAAGGAGCATTTCTTTTATATTTTAAAAATCTATGTACAGAATTTGTGATGAAGAATAAAATAAAATACCTAAAACTTACACCCTTGGTTTAAAATACATTAAAAAAAGTGACAGTGGTGGTGACTACATTGTAATTAAAAGAAAATATACACACCATATAGACACAATACAACTTTTTTGACTGGAACTAAGACTTAGAAGACCTTATAAGATTTAGTGTGGAATCAGACTTTTTTAACCTCCATAGTAATTAAAAATCTGATCAAAATAAACAGGTGTGGACACAGAAAATTTCTGGCCTGCATTCTGCATCAGCAATGAAAAAAAAATTCATGCCAATATGTATAAACCTCTAAATGGTTATCATTTAAAATATGAAATGCAAGGTTACAGAGAAACTGACCTAAATCAAAACCTTAAATGTAGTCATTGTAATACAGACTTTATAAAGTCAAAGGGTTTTCAAATGTTCTAATGAATTTGCAGAAAAAAGGTAATTGATAGGAATCATGGTCAGGAAAATGAAAAAAATCAATAAATGCACCTTTTCAATACATGTAGTCTGATAAAAAAAATGTAATATGCAGTAAGTTTTTTTTCACCTGCATGATCAAGCTAGTTAACATTGCAGTAATGTAGTGAATGCACATCAACATGTGTAATGTGTACATACATGAGGCATTTGATATATATATACAGTAGTCAGTAATAACATATAAATAAAAAATCTACAAACTAGACACAAAACTTCCTGGCTATACAACAGAGTATTTGTGTTTCCATGTAAATGGTTTTCATTCTGTTGGTCTACACTACAGCATGCTTCAGTCATTTAACATACTTCTTTCTACCTCTCATAGTACAGTTTATATTTTATATCTGAAATCATAAATATTATAATATATAACTGCTTCCGAATTCCTAAGGCCTGGAATTCAAGTCTCGGACTTGAGTTCGAGTTTTTTCTCAATTACCACATAGCAACTTTAAAATTCTCAAGTTTGTATTGACTAAAACAAATATTTAATCTCAACTCAGCCAAGAGTTTTGCAGAAATTGGGGTTTGCATATTACCTTAGCAGTGTATGTTAATGTTGTATCATTAGACAATTCAAATGTAACTTCCTTCATTTGCTTTGTAAATTAACTAGAATCTAACCACTTATACTTTTAACTGACACTAGCTACAATAATGTAGCTCCTTTTTGTTTCTTTTTATATGGATGGATAAAATAATGTAGCTCCTTTTTTTCTAATGGACGGAGGTACAAAGAGATATCAGAATGTCAAGTGTTAATGCTGCCGTTTCTTGAAACCATATACATGTCTTGGCATTTAGTGACATTTGTTGCAAGCAAGTCAAAAACTGTTTTATCAAATTATTCTGATTCAAGCTTAAAATGACTTAATTTTGCATAAATAATACTAGTTTTACATTGAGCACTCAAAACTGTTTTAAATAAACTAATAAGACATCTGAAGTCTGATATAATTGAGCAAGTATTGAGTGTCTTCTTTCACTTGCACAGGTACTTTGCCATGGCAATTAAATCAAATGATGCAGAACAAAACAATGTATCATTTGCACTGTAAAAAAGCCACATTTTCCTGTTGGAATCCAAATAAAATATGTGAACAGACAGTGTGTTCTACATGTACAGTATGTTGTTTAAAGATAGGTATTATAAATTAATTATTGCATGACATGTTGAAGTAATGAAAGAAATACATTTATTAAACCACACAATAACCTACCTGAGAAACTCTGTGTTGGTTTATCAGCTGTGTTCAACATGTTATTAGAAGTCTCTTGTAATTCCATAATTGTCCTGTAAACAACAATAACAACAATGTATTAATTTTTTTGCTTTGCTCCCTCATCTCTTAATTTAAAACATACAACAACTGGTTACAATTATCAATAACTAACCATGAACATTTATTTATACACAGACCATTTGTGAACCCAACTGTAAAATCAAAATACATAAATGTTATCATGGCAAATTCATTTCCTGTTTATTAGCTTATTTATTAGCTGTTGTTTTTACTAGTGTTTCGTACTAGCGTAACATTAAGGCTAGAAAAAAATAACTATCTTTCACTATATGAATAAAAAAAAGAACATTATACATATATGTTCTGCTATCAGTTTTGCAATTAACAGTTTCACTCTATAGCTATAGTTTTTAGGTTAGACAACAATAACGGAAAATTTCCTTAAAAAATATCATTTAAGGGCAATGCCTCTTATAAGTAGTGGTCTGAAGACTATTTGTTTTGTAAGCAACCATTTAGCAATTTACTAA